>JAVRKA010000004.1:4800000-6297500 GCA_034508555.1 Venustoraphidia nigricollis | reverse complement strand
CAATATGTTTAAATGATAATTAAACTATGATATAATAAGCAATTTCGCATTACAAAAAACAATTAAAATTTTCAACAATTTTCAATTTTTAATTGTTTTTTGTAATGCGAAATTGCTTATTATATCATAGTTTAATTATCATTTAAACATATTGAGAAGCTTGAAAAAGTCTTAATTAAACAAAGACGAAACGTTTCAATCAATGAGTGTTTAAATTGATTTATTTTTATTCCAATTACCCACGATACTGTTTTCTATTATTATTATTATAATTTAATGAAATGCAACTTGATGTTAAGTTTGTTCACGGAACACAAAAGCACATTTTTATTTTCAAAACACGGCGCAACTGTATATAGAAACAAGAAGTGTATAACACGTTGGCGGGTCCGTAACCGGGTGCTGCGCCTTCTTTGACGCGGCTGTCGTGCATCGTAAAGAAAAAAGAAAGAAAGGAAGGTGTTGCTCAGAATTCTCATCCATACACAAAGAAAAGAGAGAGAGAGAGAGCGAGAGAGAAAGGACAGCTGTCTATACTTCAGAATAAAAGACTATTGCTGTTGTCCATGTGACAAGTTTTCGTGCAGGCATGTACAAAAAAATTCGTAGATTATAGATGCTCAACAGCTGAGGTCATCAGCGTAAAATTCTAACGATCAAAGGACTATCTTAGATGCGGAGCGTTTTTTGACGATTAAAATCGCATTGTAAACAACATACACTTGATAATAATAACAATGGGTTTAAGGCTGTTAAAACGTTCTGAATTTAAGCCAAAAATAGGGCTTTGGCTGGTAGCTGATTGTAGACTTGTTCGTCAACATTTTGCAAAAATTCTTTCTCTATAAGGAAGATAAACGACAAATCTAGGTTTCTAATGTACTACTTTTTTAATTTATGTACGATTTACTAGAAAAAAGTTGGCATAAATTGTACCAATAAACACACGTTTTCAATGTTATACTACGACCATATTAGTACTTATTTCACAAAATTGTTCCATCACAAACCTAAAGTGATTCTCCCTTTTTTGGAAAAGTTTTTTAAATCTTCAAAATATTTCCAAAATTTAGAGTAATCAACTGACAGCGGCACCCTTGCAACAGCATTTTATAGCCTCGCAGTGTAGCTTATTAATGTACGTTTCTCGACTTTATGCCATTCGCACCATAACTATTTTCCATCTACTACTCTTTACGTAATTTATCTACATTTCAAAACTTCAACTTAATAGAATGAAGGAATCATTGGAAATTAGGATAAGGTAGGGCAACTATGAGAGCATAGGAGTTTCACAGGTAATCAGTCACGGCCTATAATTAAGAAACATCTCGATATTTATTTGAAATTAATTTAAGGAAACCATGGAAAACCTCAACAGCATGTCTGGTTCAGGAATTACCGTTCCTCGGCGAGAGACAGTAGGAAAAAGTTATAAGCACATCTGCCCCCGCCGGGATTTGACCAGGTATTTCTAGAATGCGAGTCTAGTGCTCTAACCACTGCTCTACACTGCTCGGTATTTTGAACTATATTATTGGACGTCCCTGAAAGAGTCCACAAGCAGATGGCGAACAAGACAGCGTCGTCGCGAACCGAAGCCCTAACACAGATGCTTACGACGCCGCCCTCTTCTACGTGTCAGTTACAACTTCAGCGCTTTTCTTTTAACTCAAACATAACTCTACACTTCGGGGAGAGATCTGGTCGAAAACAACTAATGGTGTGAAATATTCAGCAGAAGGCATCCATATTACCTACCTACCCCAAACTATTGACATGGTGCTAAAAACAAAGAATAAAAGCGCCAGGAAGAAAAAGCAAAAAGAAGCCGGCGCTGCTGTTCGTGGAATTGTGTTTTAACTCGAAAATAGCGAACGGTTTTATCAAGTAGAAAACGACTACAAGTGTATCTACTTAGTTCTCTTTGCACCTAACAATTTTTCTAAGGTTGCTTTTGATGTCACTTTGAATTATTGTTTTGATTAGTATTATCATATGGGTATGTGATCATTCAAAATAGTACTGGGTTATCCAAAAGGGACTGTAGAATGTTGAATTTTAATATATTGTGAACGAGCAATTTTTTTTCTATCTGTCACTTGTTTTGACAAGTAGAAGGTAGTACAATTTTTACCACGGAGAGAATTACATTTTAACAACGCATTCTTATTTTGCAAACTTATTATGAAAATCAACGTTCTAAAAAAATACATTTCGTAAAATACGTAATTTTTCAAAGTAAATCATCACTAGTGACGAAGCACATTTTAGATTGAATGGACAAGTGAATAAACAGAATTGTCGCATCTGGGATGAAGAAAATCCTTGAATAATTCAAGAACAACCATTACATAGTGAAAGAGTTACTGTTTGGTGGGCTCTTTGGAGCCAAGGAATCATCGGTCTGTACTTCTTTGAAAATGAGGATAGTCAAGCAGTTACTGTGAATGGGATCGTTATAATCGAATGATAAATGAATTTTTATGGCTTGAACTTGAAGAAATCGTTACTTCTGATCTTTATTTTCAATAAGACGGCGCTACATGCCATACAACTCGTGTAAACATTACATTATTACGAATAAAGTTAAATGGACGTTAAATTTCAAGAAATGAAGACATCAGTTGGCCAGCGAGATCGTGCAATTTAATTCCATTAGATTTCTTCCTTTGGGATTATTTAAAAAGTAGAGTGTATAGAAATAGCTCACAAACAATTTAAGACATTAAAACCATCATCCGAGATGAAATACGCGGAATTGAAGAGCTAATGCTGCAGCGAGTTGTTGAAAATCATGAGGAACGAATCACCGCTTGTCATAAAAGTCGTGGTGGACATTTAAACGATATTGTTTTTCATGTTTAATTGTAATACATCAAACTATCATTTTATAATAAAATTAAAAAAAAACATGAATAAAGTATATATGTTTTTTTAAAAAAACTTCCTACAGTTAATTTTGGATAACCCTTTATATTTTGTCACAAGGACAGAAAGTTGAAATGATGTTAAATATGGTGGGAGTAGAGGTAGAAGCGAAGCTAAATATGGTGGAAGTCCAGGTACAAATGAAAGTAAATTTGGTGGAGGTCCAGGTATGATGGTGAATCTTCTAAATTGTTTTACATCAATTATTTATGTAAAGCAAAGCTTATAATAAAGATATGTACAAAAATTGTTTGTGCCAATTTAGAAATAGTACTGTGTCTGTAGTTATAAATTTTAAACGAAATTTTCATTCAGATGTACAATTTGTAACTCAAGATAGAAAAAAAGCTAACTTTTTCAAATAACGAAAAAAAATTTGATTTCGATTTACGACCTCATTATAATAGCTTCCCAATATACTGGGAAATTAATAATGATCACAATTTAAGGTCAATGTTAAATCGGACTGTTTGACAAAGTGTTCTGCAAGCCAGCATACGATTTTGCCGGCGCTATGACAAACGCTATCAAATTTTCAAAACAAACCTTGATCTCTTTCGATGTGTGTTTTTTCGAATTCCATCTTGTACTTGCAGTACTGTTTGAGGAAATCTGAATACGCTTGTTTGACGCCCTCAAGCTCCTCAACTTGAACTTTGAAGAAATCTCTTTCTGCTCGAAGTGATTCAGCTTCTTCAACTTTTTTTTGTAGTGTTTGTATTTCAGCTATTTTCTGAAGGAAGTAGTAAAAAAAATTGTTAACACGGAGAATTTTAAATAAACACGTTATAATAATTGTACAATTGATTAAAAAAGAAATAAAAAATATTTTAATAGTAGGTAATAGGCAAACAGTCTTAAGAACACATTTTGTTTCTTAAGGTTATTCGTATAAAAATTACATTTAACGATTAAATAAATAGCTGTTTTTTAAAATATTTTGGAACTACCTCAAGGTTAGGTTCCTCCATCTTTTGTTCCAGCAACGCCAATTTGGTTTCGAGTTCATCTTTTTCTTGTTCGAGGTGCTGATAATATTTGAGTTTGTCGACAAGATTAGAATTCTCTTCTTTGACCTTCGTCAATTCAGTTTCATACCCAAAGTATTTATCTTCGGCCATTTCCGTCATTGCCTTTTGCACTTCGGCAAGCTTCGCTTCCAGTTCATCCCTCTGCTGTGCAATTTCCTGAAACGACTTCAACTTCTCGTACAATTCCGTGTTTTCCTCTTTGATTTTCGTCAGTTCATTAATTTCCGTTTTTTTGTCTTCGGTCATCGTCGCCAACGAGATTGCTTCCGATTCGATTAGTTCGAGCATTTTGTTTAAGTGATTACCTTTCGAATAAATAGTAATATTAATACCTCTAACTTCACTCGTCCTATAATCGGGTTCAACGGGAACATCCAAGCGAAACCGAATGTTCTAGATATTTCTACTTCATAATACTTAGAAAATTCTAGAACATTCAAAAGATATCAAACACTGAAAATAATGAGAAATGGGGGAAAGACTGGAAAGAAAACAGTGTTAAACGAGGTCATGTTAATACGTAGATAATAGGCATATTTAAGTGAAACAGAACCGAGAATAAGAAATTTTGTTAGTTTATTTTTTTTATTTTTTGTAACACTTATTGTTAAAAACTTTTTTATCGCATTATAGATTTATTAAATTTATGAAAATCAAATAAACTTTGAGTAAGAAGTTATGTTTGTGATGAGAAAGGTTCCTCATTTGACATATTTTGTTTTTTGTGCAGAAGTCATCTAATGGCGTTTGCCTTATTCGGTTTCGTTCAGCAAGCTGTTGTCGATATAAGTCTTGCTACCCAATCGTTTTTAGAAACCGCGTAATACTAAAACAGCGTTAAGCGAGGTCTTACTGTAATAAGCCCTTGATATTTGGGGGTCTAGGGCTTAATCCTTATTAGTCTTTGGTAGATCCATCTTGGCATGCAAGGAAACACTTTGGTGTTCTGGAGAGCAATTTAGCTTTGACGTCCGCCCAGAGTTACTAAGATATTGCAGGCAATAGATCTTACGACCTTGGTAATTTCAAACTTACCCATCAGCAGCTTCTGGAGCTCTTAAGAACATTCAGATTATTTGCTGACTAGGTCCAGTAAAAGGGGAAGCACAAAAATCCTTTCAAAATGTGGTGCATCTAGGCCAAAAGACCACCCCATTCTATTTTAATCTTTTTTTACCTATCAGCAAAACATGCCTAAATTCAAATAAATACCTATATCGTTGTAGTAACTAGTTCTGTCGTTGGTATTCTGGTCGGAGTTCAGGTCTTCATTACTGTACCGACTGTTGTCATTTTGTTGATTATTCATTTCGCTTCGGCGTCTCAGTTGCTCAATGCGATTCTTGAGGAGGTGGTGTTCCTTCTTGATTTCGTTCATCTGCGAACCGAGCATCACTTTCTCGCGCTCAACTGCCATCAAATAATCGCTGTTGATGCGTTCCTTCGGTGGTAATGACATCACGTGATCGGCTTTTTAAATAAAAACAAAGTGCTCTTTTTAACAGAGGGTATTTGCAAAGAATTTGTGATATATTGCGTGTTAACGTAGCCACCGCTAGGTCTCCGTCATTTCACGAGATACAAAAAATATGTGACATGATCATTTTCATAGGTGCAGGCGCCATTTTTGAGAAAATAGCATCAATTTTAAATTTACAGACCCCTAGGGGGCTGAGAATCACTTTATTTTTTTAGTTTTTTATTTTTAACACCACTAATAGCTAGCGTTTTTGGACCTAGCATCAATTCATATTATTTTCAATTAATTATATTTTTCTAATAATAAATTCAAAATCTTTCTATCAGTACCCCGACTAGAATTTGAAAGCTGCCGGCTTGCAATACAGTAGCCACGGAAGCACGATATCGCTACATACTCGGATATTCTTCAAGTCCTCAGTCCTGACTTAGAAAATGGTCCTAAGACGTAAAAAATAGAGAATTTTTAAACTGGCTTCACTTTTCCGGAGTTTCAAGTACGTCTTTATCTTTCTCATTTTAAATTGCGGAAGTGATAGGTTAGGTTAGATACGTTTTACAGGGTGAAAGTTCGATGTTTAGTTTTGTTTAAAATTGTTTTGGCACGGGTCGTTGGGAAACAATTTTAAACCGAATAAAGAAAACAAAACGCAAACTGTAGACAAATAAACAAAACTTGTTGAATTGCTGAACAACAGGCTAACGGTCAAGCGGACTTTTCTTTCAGTTTTAAACTGCCAAAGAAAATAAAACTAGTTACTTTGGATATATATTGGATGTTTTAAAATTATTTGAACCTTGGATTTAATGATAGCTGACTCGTCATGTATTGTTAAACAGATCGAATTGTTACCGCATTTATCGCTATCTCTTTCTGTCATTTTGCAGCCTCATTGATCATTTGAAGTAAATTAAAAAACAAAAATAGACGCGAATAGTAATTTTCAAAAACTACCTATAAGAAATGACGTTTGCTACATACTTAAACAGCCGAAACTGTTGAAATTATTCTCCAAATGAAATGATTCTTAACACGCTTTTATTAGCTTCGCCTGTGTTTGTTTCTTTGTAAATGAATCTTTGAACATGAAAATCGCCCACTTCAAAACGTGAGATTAAACTTAAACTTTACACACTTATCAAGGACCAAGGACAACACAATAATTTCGTTCCATTATCCTGACCAGAATCTTCAAGATAAAAAAAACTTGAGAAATAGCAGCAAGCAAGCTAACACGCTGTACAGTGACGTACGTTGCGTTGTCTTCCCCACAGTGAATTGAAATATTGTTTTTTAGTCTTATAATTAAAATTAAAGTTTAAAAAAGCTAAAACAACCTGCTTTTATGATCTAAGAAATGCAAAATAATTTGACAACAAAATAAGCTTTACTGTAAAAAGCGTGGGATGCTAATTGCTTAAATTTTCATAATAGCTCTACGTTTACAATTAGCTAGTAAATGAAAAATGTATTACCGATATTAAGCACTCCACGCTTTTTACAGTAAAGCAAATTTTGTTGTCTTATTATTTTATATTTTTAGTTCATAAAAGCGTGCTGTTTTAGTTTTTTTAAGGATGTTTGGGATTTATATCCAAAATGCTACGAGACGAACTAAAATTTAATAGTAAGTTCCTCGTTCAATGCTAAAGCCCCTGTAAAAATTCCAGATTGATTCACTATGTCAAAAAAAAGTTATTGCAATTTAAAAAAAATGTAATATCACATGTAATCTTATGGAGATTCGTTGACTAAGCAGATTAAATAAAATTTTATTAACAAAAAAAAAGCTACCAGACATTCCAAACTTTCATAATATGTAACTTGAAGTGTACAGAACTTATTTTTTATATTTATTTAAACTTACTAAACCGTTTGTGAGAAAAAAATTATAAACAGACGAAAAACTCGGTTTTTACTTGATAAATTAATTTGTGTATATGAAAGTATGGCAATACTGTAGTCAGCTGACAGCTGACAGCTGCCACATTATTTAAAAGTTTTATTTTAAGATTGTTTATTAGAAAACCATTCTGTAATCTTAGTAATTGATGATAACCGTATTTCATGTAAGCGTTTTTTTTTTAATTTTTCTTGAATTTGTTGGTGCAATCCATTTTTACCAGATTGATCATAGGTTTGTTGCAAAATATGCATTGTGTAGCCAAGTAAGACCAATTTCTTACGAATTGCAACACCAATCGTGCTTTGCAGAGGTAGTAAAGTTAACATATTTTGACTAACTACCGCTTCATTTTTCCAATATTTAGTTTTTTCTTGGAAATTGTAAGAACTTCTCACTAACATTTCACTAGTTATATCTAATTTGTAAAGAATTTTACTAAGGATATCACAATCAAATATGGCATTATGTGCTCATGTAGAGTTAATGTTTAGCATGCTAGATAATCCGCTAATACTACAAGAAGGAAAGAAAGTAAGAGATAGACACACTGAAGAAGAAAACTAAGACGTCAAATAACATGATGTCAAATAACACAATGTTGCCATAGTGAGTGCGCCTATGTATTATGAAATATTTACGTGTGTGTGACAGAAATAGAACTCGAAGTATTTTAACCTGTACGGAAAGAAAAACTTGTTATTAGTTTCTGTTTAAGTTAAAAAAACAAACAAATAAATAATTCTAAACTTTTGGAAAATATTGGTGTCAGATACTAATTGTAAGTAAATGCCTCAGATAATAATTATTTTGTTGTAGTATCATTATTATTTAAAGGCTTTTACTATTTTGTACAATATACTTTTTGCTCCGATTGTACCTCCCAAACATCCTTAAACTCTAATTTTATTATTATAAAGATTGTAATTTTCGGATCTGCCGTGAAAATATGTACCGATAGAATTTCGTTCCTCTTCAAGGACGATCAGTTTCTTGGCGTTCTGCTGCAGTTTTTGGAGCTCTTGCTTGACGAGGAGCGTGGCGCTTAGCAACCGACTAAACATGTCCATTTGCGCCGAGTAACTGACGAAGCCCGAGAAACGCAGTTCGCGTCTCGCGAAACACGGAGCCGGACTGTTGCATACGTTCAGAATTTCTTTTGTGACCTTGGTGATAAAATCGCAAATGGTTAATGACTGAATAGACTGAGAATAGACTGTGATTTAAAGTCAACAGCTTTTGAAACTTGCGACCAAGGTCATTAGTTTACCTCGTTTATGGCAGACTGTTAATATTTTTATCCAACACGCAATATCAACGGACAGTCCGCTGAATTACGTCATGTCTCCATTACTATCCAACGAAACGAGGTCACCTCTGTATCTAATAATCTTGCTCGCAACAGCGAAGAGAAACACTGTAATATTTCGCGTCGCACTCGACGCATGCGCAGAAGACCATCTCGATATTACTGATATACTCGCTTTTTGTTTTCTTTCATCGCGATCTCAAATTTCTATAAGCTCTATGTTCTAACTGAGGAAACTAATAGACCAGGGTCGATAATTTTTGAGACCAAAAAAAATTATAGTAGGATGAAACCTATTGTCAAAGGTAGATAATATAACAAAAATGAAAGGAAAAATAATTATCGGTCGATCTGAGGTTGGGAAGGGGAAGGGGGTGAGTTTTTAAGGGTAAAAAACGGTTTATCTCGATTTCCGGCAAAACTACAAGTCCTATGAAAAAAAGTTAAATGACAAAGTTCTAGGTAATAAAAATATCTACAACTTTTGTTTTTACACTTTTTTCACTTAACCTCAAAATTTATGTGAAAAATTCAAATAACCAAGTTTTTGGTTTTTTATTTTTATTTTTTGCAAAAAACATACAGTAATTTTTTTGTTTTAAAATATTCATTTTTTCACCTTATTTTGACTTGATATCGAAAAAGCACCCTAATTTTCAATCGAAAATTCTCACGTCAAAATATCTGCTTTTTTAAAAAGTTGGCGGGCTTTTTGTTCCTTGAAATCTCTACTTTCTGATGGTATGAAAAGAAATATACATTACTACGGTAAATGTTCTCAGAAAATGCAAATAAGTTATCTTAAAATAGCAATAAATAGGCATTTACGCATATAATCTTATAAATTATTATATTGAGGTTAAGTGAAAAAAGTGTAAAAACAAAAGTTGTAGTTTTCATAGGACTTGTAGTTTTGCCGGAAATCGAGATAAACCGTTTTTTACCCTTAAAAACTCAACCCCTTCCCCTTCCCGACCTCAGATCGACCGTAAATTATTTTTCCTTTCATTTTTGTTATAATCTCTACCTTTTCCAATTGGTTTCATTCTACTATAATTTTGTTTCACTTTATACCATTTTCAACACTATCGACCATGGGCTATAAGAGCTCTCTTACAATAACTTGAGTGGCAGTGCTAAGCCCTGCCAACAATATAGTGTCTTTGCTAATACAGGCACTGTGACTTTATTATGTGAA
This sequence comes from Venustoraphidia nigricollis, assembly GCA_034508555.1. Lineage (NCBI taxonomy): Eukaryota > Metazoa > Arthropoda > Insecta > Raphidioptera > Raphidiidae > Venustoraphidia > Venustoraphidia nigricollis. Next base: position 6,287,648 of record JAVRKA010000004.1, on the reverse strand, counting down.
TTTGTTTGTTTTTGGCCAAAATAAAAAATTTGACTCCTTAATACACCCCTTAAAGTAATATTTTCTTCTCAATTTCAATATTTCGTCTCTGTTTTATCAATTCATCAACTGCACAAAATTATATACAGCCTTATAAGTAGAATTCTCTATTCGCAATTTTCAAAAATGGTGCCAAGCTGCTTAGAATTATGTGAAACGTCGAGAAATTTTGGTTCGACCCCTAGGTCTCGCCATCCGACTGACGCTAATATTGATTGTGCCATATGGGAAATACATTAAAAACTGGTCAAGCGTAGTTGTTACTAACATAGAATTTAGATATTTCCTGTACGTAACCAAGGGCCCTGGTGCAAAAATGAAATTGGAGCTTTATCTAAATTGGTATTTTTTTGGCACAGCGTCGACCACATTATTTTCAATATTAAATATAAAAAGTACTAATGGAGATGAAGTTCCAAGAGTCGACATTTTTTTCGGAAATTTCCTTCTTTTTAGAATTTTTTTTAAATTTCATTAGCATAAATAGTTTTCGAGTTATTTGCAAAAGATTAGACCCCCTTTTTTGGGATTCTTTAATTGTTAATAACTTTTGCAATTGTTTATGCGCGAATTTTAAACTTTTGCACATTTTTCTAGAGGTGATTACGAATCCAATGAGCTATGACACGTGTTTTAACACGCAGTAGCAAAAATTAACACGCTTTTCAACTTGTGAACCAGACAACAGGGGCCAAAGAGTCAAGTCAAAAATTCTTTGTTCGGTTAGGATGTTTTCAAACGCCGTCGCTCAGGAGGCTGAGGGCTCCCTGAGTTTGGGGGTCCCGGTGCACTGCACCGCATAGCACTCCGATAGCTACACAATAATGACCAACCAAACGTCTTTGAAAACTGACCACAGCAATTTTAGTATTCTGTAGTATTCAAGTACTAGTAAAAAAATGTATTTATAAGATCTTAAAACAGCACACCTTACGCAAGAGAGCTTCCTGTTTTTTGATTAAGGTGGCGATTTTCGTGTCGGCGCGCAAAACCCGTTCGTGTAACTTCAACATACGACTCTTCCGGCCGAACATCATGTTAAACTTGGTCATCGCTAGGTTTACCTGATCGCTTTCTTCCGCTTCATCTTCGTTCAGCTGGCGGCAGTTCGATTATATAATAATAATAATAATAGATTTCGTTACAATTGACAGTATGTTTGTAACATATCATTTACAGATTTACATATAAAATTCATTTAGTTTATAAAATTCTTTGTTTATCAGTTCATTCCTTATTACTTCCTTGAAGCAAGAAAGGGTCTCAATTTTTTTTATTTTTACTTGTAAATTATATTATATCTTTAGACTGGTATATCAGTAAGGCATCCCGTAAAAACGGCAAGAAAAGATCAACTGAGTTCGCCTAATACGAGTTTAAGAATGTATAAGTTGTACGTTTGTGTGGCTGATCTTTTCTCGTCGGAATAAGAACAGAACGTACATGTTCGGCGTGTTCGATGACAGAAGTGTCGTGCAAGCTGCGATGCAAGTAGAACGACAGCTGTAGTTTTTGGTTTCGAATCTGCGTCTTCAGGTTGTCGATCGTTTTCTCTTTCTTCTCAAGCAATTCCTGCAGGGACATGACCCTCGGAATTGTGGACGCCGTCGAATTAGTTGTACTCATCAATTCTTCGCCGTACTGGCCGGTGTAGCATTCGGTTATGTTTTCATGCTATTTTATCATAGATATATTTTATAATATTGTAGTATTTCTTATTAAAGTAGTGATGATAGATGTACTGAATTGCGCTTGCTTAGGTAAACAAATATATAATCAATAAAATTATACTGTAAGGCCCCGCTTAACGCGGAAGATACGTTCCAATAAGTTCCTGCGCTATACGAAACAGCGCCTAACGAGGTCATCTTAATACGTAGAATAGGCATTAGTGAAACGGAGCCGAGAATAAGAAAATTTGTTAGTATTTTTTGTTTAATTTTGTAGCATTTATTGTTAAATACTTTTTTATTACATTAATTATAGATTTATTTATAACTAATATCGATTTTTGTTCATAAAACATTTATGAAAATCAAATAAAAGTTCGAGTAAGAAGTTATGTTATGACACTTCGTCCGGCCTTTGAACTTCTATCAACATTTGAATCATTTTGTATTAACCGATCCATAATTTACGTTATAGTGGTTAAACTTTTTGTTTAGAAACCGCGTAATACAGAAACAGCGTTAAGCGAGCTCTTACTGAATATCTAATTCTAATGAACATTTTTCTTTCGTAAATATGTTCTAGTCCTAGTCTAATCGATCGTTTGCCGTTTGAATATTTTATGCTAGATTGTCGCCGCTGTAAATCTGAGATTATAGACGCTCAACATCTAACGAGCCCTGCTTATTTAGAATAGCTATCTCATTATGCATTATGTAAAGGTGAGTTACCACGAGAGAATCTTCGTCTTCGGAGCTTGTGGATTTGTTAACTTTCGACACGATCGTTTTACTTGACCTCTCTCTGACCGTCACAAAGCTCCATTGTTTATACTGTTTCAATTGCCCATGATCGCTTCGCGTTTCATCAACTACAGATTCTGCCAGCTCGGCCATTTCACAAGCCACACGCTTAATTTTACGTCCACTTAAAATTTAGAAAAGTTTTTGGATTTTTGCGTTTGACAAATATATTTCGCTTATTCTTTTGTTTATAAATATTTAAAAATCCGAGACGATTCGATCTATTTTTATTTATAATTCTATAACAATTTTAAAAAATTAGTTTTTTATTGATTTAGTAAATGATTCGTAAAAATTAAGGGTTTTGGAAACTACAGTTTCAAAGCATTTATTTTTAGTTTAATAAAATCAATAATAATGTTCAGTAAATTATAATTATTTTAGTTTTTCGAAACTTAGAAATACTTTACGAAATTGCAGTTTCAAAATATATTTTTATCGATGTTAATACAAAAACTATTACAGTGTAAGCTCCATGTAACGTCACTCGATTTAATTTCAAACTCCCTAAAACGTCGAAATTATTCGATTTTGGTTGGTTTGCGTGTCCATACAATGATACACTTTATGTAGCATCACACCCACTCTAAATAACGATCATATGTCATTATAAAGCAAGTAATTTCGGCAACTTATAAAGCACCTACTGTTTTTAGATACTTTCTAAGTTGACGAAATTGATAAGAACTGCAGCTTTATTGTCTAGCGCTAGCCCGTATTTACCTCGACTGTCGGCATCATACGTACCGAAGATTCTAAGAAATTCGTTCTTTTGTGTGTAAATTTTATGTGTTATTATTAAAATAGTAAAATAATATTGATTTTTCTTTCCCTCCATATAACGACAACTCTCTATAACGCCAAAAAAGGCGCAGTCTCTTCAGCGTCGCTATATAGAGTTTATACCGTATATCACAAATGTTATTAAAATAGGTACGATAATAAAAATGTTCAAGTTTAACTTAAAATTGATGAAATATGATACTCAACTTTTTTTTCGAATTCAAAAATAATATACCAAATGACTTCCCCCTATTCCCGGTCAAAATTTTGACAGAAACTTCACAATATGTATTAATGTTACTTAGGGGAGCGGGGGGCAGGTTGTTACATTTTTTAGATAATTGCCAATATCACAAAAGCTATCAAATAATGTATACATTTGATTGCTTTTACCGTTAGTATGTTTATTCAGCTAGTAAAATATTATTGGAAAAATATTAAAATTTACGTAATTTTTTTCACAATGGACAATTAATCAAATAAGTCGATTGTAACAACTTACCCCTAACTTGGGGCTAGTTGTTACAGCTTCGGGGCACGATGTTACAGTAGGTAAATAAACAAAATCATCAATGATAAATCATTTTTTTTTATTATTTCAAAACGTTATGAACAAAAGAGATCATTCTAAACAGTCTTATAACATGTATGAGTAATTATAGTATCTATATCGTAATTTGCACATGCAAGCGTTACAAGTAATCCTCTTTCGGCAGATGTGATCGCACCGACCTGTTTTTGACCACGAGCAGCCACTATTTTTTTAGGCTTCTGTACCGTTGTGACACCTGTTTCGTCAACGTTCCATATGCGCGAAGCAGTGAATTCATATTTTTGGAATAAGAATTGCAGTTTGTCAAAAAAGTCTTTAACGTTGGTTCTGTTGAATGACGTTGCTCTACTCAAAGATGTAGCTTCTGGTGTTCTTAGAGATAGATTTCTGTGCATAAAACTTTTAAACCAGTCCTGCCCAGCCATATTATTTTGGATCCAGCTGGGAGGAATATTTTTTAAATCGAGTTTTACTGCACATTGGTAAGCTAGTTTTCGGACTTCAGTTGGTAGTAAACCAAAATATATTTGTGAACTTTTGATTAGATAAAAAGCTAATTTATGTTCAGCTTCTTGTGAGAATACCAATCTAGGTTTAACGTAACCCAATGAACAAGATTCGTTGTTTTTGTTTTTTCTGACATACCTGGATAAGGACATCGGACACAAATTAAACACTTCGCTTGCTTTACGAATGCTCGTTTTATTCTGCAGTACTTCTGCCGCAGCAGATTCATAAACTTCTTGACTAGTTGTACCTCTTTCCGTTTTTCTTTTGTAGTTTCTCATTCTAAAAAAAACAATGAGTATTTAGAATTTAAAAAATAATTTAAAGATGAACCATTGTTTTAAAAAGCAAGGATGCGCCCGTCGGAACGAAAGCTTCAATTTCTCGCCATACTAAAGAATACTACCGTCATTTATTCGAATTTTTAAGTACAACGTAGTAATTTCTAAATGATAGTCAATGAGATGAACGGTAATACAAGGTCTGAGGCAAGTTGTTACATGTAACAACTTACCCCAAAAAATTGTAACAACCTGCCCCATGGTATGTTTTTTAATTAAAATTAAAGTCGCCATTAGTGGATATCAATAGCAGAATAAAACGCTATTGCAAATTAAAATTAGATACATTATGAACGTTCGAGGTTAAAAAAATTTAGAGAATAACAAATATAGACAGCAGGAATCAAAAATTTCGTAAAGGATTTTGTTACTTACTTGATCGAAATCGAGACACGTGCACACAACCTAGCAGCTTGTCGCTGGGCGGGTCACTGATTGTTTTTATGCAACGCACGATGTTATAAGGAAACAAATGAGTCCACTTACGTCTACCAAAGAGTTCAAAATCCCGGTAAAAAATGCGTGTAACTTCTTACCCCTGCAACAACGTGCCCTCCGCTCCCCTACATATTATAATAACTGCCGCTCATTTTTTTTTACAAAAATGTAAAAAAATCAACAATAGATTAAAATAATATTGAAGAAATTTCTTGGTTACCGATCCATTGATATTTCTACCTGACATTTCATCTATACCTGTGAAGGTACCGTCAGAAGAGTAATAAATTCGTTTTGCCATTTTTAGAGTTCCGTACCTCAAAAGGAAAAAACGGAACTCATAGGATCATTCGTGTGTCTGTCTGGCACCCTGTCACAGCCAATTTGCTCCGAACTACTGGACCGATTGAGTTGAAATTTGGTACACATATGTAAGTCGGTGACCATAAGATGAACGTGTAACGTAAATAAATGAATTTTGAACATGGGGGTCATTTTTGGGAAAAAAATTACAAAATTAAAAAAAAAGTTTGGCAAACTGTACCGTGTGACATATCGTAAGGGTCTCAAATATATATATTTTTATAATTTAAAAATAAATAGTTTTCAAGTTATTTAAGAAAATAGGTGACAATTTACCATTTACCCTCCTTTATCTCCTACTGGACCAATTGAGTTGAAATTTAGTACACATGTGTAAGTCGGTGACCCAAAGACGGACGTGTAAAGTAAATAAATAAATTTTGTACATGGGGGTAATTTTTGGGGAAAAATTAGAAAATTAAAAAACAAGTTTTGCCAACTGTACCGTGTGACATATCAAATGAAAGGGCTTGTAGTAAGGGTCTCAAATATATTTTTTTTATAAATTTAAACTAAATAGTTTTAAAGTTATTTAAGATAATAGATGAACAATTGACCGCTCCCCCCACCCCCCTTATCTCCGACACTACTGAGCCTAAAATTTTGAAAAAAATAGGCAATGTCGGGTCTCACCCATAATTTACAGGGAAATCTAAACGAAAACCTTAAGTCTAAAAGTACTCACGGAAAACAGAATAGTACGGAACTCTCTTCTCGCGAGTTCGACTCGCACTTGACCGGTTTTTTTTAAGGTAATCACACTCGATGTTGAAACCATTAATTATTTACATTAGTCGATGTTGTTCGAAATCTTCTTGGTTTTCGGGCTTATAGGCCGTGGTTCATTGATATTTCTACCTGACGTTTCGTCTACAGCTGCAAAAGTACTGACAGAAGAGAGAGAAAGTTTTGTGATTTTTTTTTAAGAACACACCTGATGTTGAAACCAATAAATATTTATGGGGGCTCCGATGGAAGGAGATTAATGTTCGTGACAAACTATTAGTTTTTCAATGAAAAATATATATTACTAATTTGCATATTTCTAATATTTTAGATTGAAAAATTGATTGCAAATTTTTACTGAAAATTCATTCAGACTATCAATAACCGACCAATGTACATGTACGTTTTTTTATTAAATATTTTTTGCATTAGGTTATGAGGGCCCCAAGTGTCCTTATGTAAATCCGACACTGTGCAGACAAGACGGCATATAATTAATTCGAACGAGTAATGCATCTATAAATTATCTTGCAAGGTAATAAGTTTCCAACCTTACTTCTTATACAAGACGGAGGTTAATCTTCAGAAGGATAATTTAATTTTCTTTTACCAACGTTGAAAAGATAAATTAAAATGTGTTTTTTTGTATTTTTATTGCAACAAACTAGCTGATATAAGTTGAGGTTTGTACAAACAATCTTAACATGTTGCAGACGATGAAAGAAAAGACCAATGTCCAAGTTGACCGGAAAAAATACAATTTGGCAGAGGCCACCAATTATTTTTCCAGTACGTTAGTTTTATAACAATGTCAAACTTTCGCAGTTTTTTAAACTACACATTTTAAAATTATAAAAAAATATATTTGTATTTCTCATAACGAACTCTTTTATTTGAAACGTCCATGATGCATTTAAAAAATATATTTTTAATTTTCTAATTTGACTTCCAAAATAAATCTCCCAAATCGGACGTCGTTTATTTACACTATATGTCCGTAATTGGATCAACAATATATATATGAACACGAGGTCCTGCTATAAGGGTTCCGTTTTTTCATGGGATGCACGGAGGCCTAAAAAATCGGTACATATTATTTCTCAAAGGTGTTTTTTCGTTGGTAGGAAATATCTCCCTTGATACTGTATCAAAATGAATATCTGATACGCAATTTTGGAGGTTATTTTTCTCTCTAATAACGTAAAATAAGTTAATATCTTAAAATTAATGTTTTCATTAAAAAATTACAGTTTAAAATCTAGCCATCTGGTGGCAATGTTTATTTTAACAGCTGTCGGTAATATTAAATGACATAGTGGTGCTGAAGTCTCTGAATAGAATTTCCACCCTATTATATTACGTAACAGACCACTAGCGGTGCGAGGCTTTCGCACGGGTCCGCTAATAAATAAAATAAAAGTCGTTCAGAAGACGAAATCGCGATTTGAAGAGTTCTGCTAATGGATTCCGGCGAGTGGGGTTTTTCTACACGCGCTGTCTAGCCGCTCCGGACAAAACCAGCAGACGGCACACATTACCGGACAGTGATTTATTTGGGAGAACATCAACTGGTGCAATAAATAACTCCAACACAACACGACATCCCACTGTCGTACCGAAGACTGCACTGAAAAAACGACACACAAAATATATGCTTCGTCCTCCATTGATTATGTTTCACAGATTATACACTATATTGTATTTGTCGCAGTATGTTAGTTTAAGACTATTAAGGTAACTGTTTAGCAGCTGTTCAATATGCTCCCTTTTTTACCCGCAAGTCACTATCATCCGAGCAGTTATGCAAATCTGTAATTCCTACGAAAAATCTTATTCAATTTTTGATGTGAATGCTTCAAAATAAACTAAAAATATGTACCATTATCACAGAATAAAAACAATAACCAGAACTCTGACTCTCCTTAAAATCCGTGACGTTTCACAAATTGCGACGCCATTAAAATAAGGATAGAATATAGAGCCGTATTTAGTAAGTTTTCATTGGATCTAGACAGGGTTGTATTGTAATTTTTAATTGTAAAATCTAAGACAATTTAAATTACATCGAATAAGTCTTCTATTTTAGATTATAACTTGTGTTTGGGTAATGTAATAAGGGATGTTTGTATTAAAAAGAAGTGCAAAAACATTTTTTTAGATTGCTTAAAGGAAATAATAGAAAAACAATAAATGTAGTCAAAAATATATTTATTTATTTTTCCAAATTAATAATTTGTTTTTATTTCCGATCTTAAAATTTCGATTTATATTTTTTAGGGCATAAAATAATTTCATGCGTAGGTACAATTTCACAAGCAAAATATCGAAACCCGGTAGTGGTACGAACCGCTACTGCATTTGGCGAGCGGTAAAACAAAACTGAACCAGAGATTCAACTACCTGACTTGTAAACGCCACTGTATTGAAATGTTCTAGCCTTATTTTTAGGTTAGGCAGCGTTTTGCGGGACAATTCGGAGTTATACTTCTGGTTATTGTCTATTCTTGTGCCATTATTTCCATATGACTTTAAGTCAAGTTTTTACAGTTTAATCGATCTAAATAAACAATTTAAAATCAGATAAAAACGAGTAAATTAGCATAAGTTTTACACACACTTTTACACAGAAAAAAAAAATGATTGAGAAAGCCAAATTTTTTGAGTATTTTTAATACAAATTTGTAAAGAAAAAATCTTGTAATGTGCTGTAAAGAAATATTGACAAATATCACGCTTTTTGATTCAATGTTTTCTCCGTTAAATGATAACTTCACGGACAAGATTTTTTGATCGGTGCTGTGCTGTCTGTTCTTGATAGATCTGCGCGGTTTTTTAATCTATTTTAAATGTGAGTCCACACCAGATAAAATCTCATCTACCTTATTATCTGTTCAATACTGAACACGTCTTATTCAGATACTCTCATTTATTAAAATGACATGCTTTACCACACGGCCTGAAATATTTCATGAAACATTCTGTACCTATATAGTTCCTAAGTACTTATATATTGAAAGATTTCAGACTGTTTATCTTAATCTGCGAAGTTTTAAAACTTTTAAAGATTATATAAGCTAGAAAACTTTAACTCAAACTTTTCCTGATAGTGGACTTATTGTGCAAGGTGGAAGGTGCAAACAGTACATCTCAACATGTTTATTCTATGTTCAAAAATCATTTAGCTTTTCGTTAAGATGACTGTTCACCAGTTGTTCAATCTTTTTCACCCACACATCTCTATCTTAGGAGCAGTTAATAATAATAATAATAATAATAATGCGTTTAACGTCCGTTTCTCGACTTTATGTCATAACAGACGGCATTCGCACCATTCCTATTTTCCATTTACCACACTTCCCGTTATTTTTCTACATTTTTAAAACTTTAACTTATGTAATAGCAATGGGCGAATGAAGGAATTATAGGAAATTAGGATAAGGTAGTCAATTTTTGAACTAGGAGTTTGATAGGTAATCGGCCATGGCCTCAGATAAGGAACCATCTCGATATTTATCTGGAATTAATTGAGGGAAACCCTGGAAAACCTCAATCAAGATGGCCGGTACAGAAATTACCGTTTCTCGGCTAGAGGCAGTAGGAAAAAGTCCCAGCCACATCTGCCCCCGCCGGGATTCGAACCCGGACCTCCCGAATGCGAGTCTAGTGCTGTCACCACTACTCTACCCAGCTCGGTATCTTAGGAGCAGTTGGAGGTGTATGTGTGCATGGAAAATGCACTTACGTTTCGGAAATCTCTAATTTTTACGAAAAACCTTACTCAATCTTTGATGTTAACGCTTACAAAATAAACTAAAAATATGTATCATTCTTCCCGTATGACTTTCAGACAAAATCTTGCAGCTTATTTGATCCAAATTATTTAAAATCAGATAAAAACGAGAAAATTAGCATTTTTACACAAATTTTTGTACAGAAGAAATTAAATTTGAAAAGAATGATTGAGCAAGTCAAATTTGTCAGTATTTTTAACATAAGTTTGTAAAGAAAAAACTTCAAAATGTTAATTTGCCTTCCCGTAATTCGAAATCTCGTGATGTGGTATAAAGAAATATTGGCGAATATCGCGTTTTTAGATTCAATTTTTAGGGTAAAAATGTATGTTTTTTGAAATTTTTAAACAGCAACCAAAATTTGTGAAGCTTAATGCTTAATCATAGCTAATAAAAACAGTAATATAATAAATTTTGCAACCACAGTACTAAATTTTCCGAGAGGATATTTTACAATCCGAGAGATCAGTCACTGTAATAATTTCTGCAAAAATACTCATATTTGACCGAAAAGTTGATAAATTTTTTGCTGGATAAAGCAATTTGTGATACGATTCTGGTTAATTAGAGTAATTAACCAATTTATGAGAGTATGAGCATTTAATTCACCAACAAATTAACATAATAATTCCGGGATTAATATCTGTATAATAATTATTATTTAACTGCCTGGTTACACGTGTTTCGCGCGTAGTTTTTTAACACGGTAATAAAGGAAGTTATGCAACGGTAACCTTTTCCGTATCCGCTGTTACGACACCGACGGAAGCCACGTAATGCGTTTTTCACATTGACCAAACACTCTCGGACTGCTCAAGCGCACCTCGATTAATAAAAACCGGTCGTGCTGGTTTAACTCACGCGCCAAGGGCCTCGTAGAAAAAAGAGGTGTGTTGAGTTGTAGGCTCATGGCGGAAGTTAAGTTCTCTTAGATTGTAAAATATGTTCCCAGGAAATTTCGAACTGTGGTCGCAAAATTCATTTTATTACTGTTTTTATTAACTGCGATTGAGCAGTAAGTAAGGTTCACAAAATCTGACTAACTGCTTAAAAATTTCAAAAAAAAACAATCATATTTTTGTACTAAGAATTAAATAAACAAAAATTTGAAAAGCGGTCATCCCTGGAACTTACCGCTGTTTCCGATCTATTGAGATGTGGATTACCCCTACGGTGTTTGTTAAAAGCTATTTTAAAAAATTCCAGCCAATTGGGCAACATAATCACTTCAACTTCATAAATATTGACATTTGAAATATTATAATAAAATAAAATTTCTGTTAACGGTTTACGGTTATGGTATTTTATATTAAAAATTAATCAAAGCATGCTTGTCAGCTACCTAACTAATTTCTTTTTGACAAATCTTCGGAACAAAAGAACATCTGATTTTTTTTTATTATCAAAATATTTCTGAAACTATGAAACTATAAACCGTTATAAATTTCTGACAAAAATTTGGAAAGATATATTGAAAAAACACTTTTTTGGAAATGTTTGTCAACGATATCTCTCGAACTAATCAACCGATCGAGATGCTGTTTACGGAAATCGAAGCAGTTTTTCAAGCACAAAAAATAATCTACTACAAAAAAATCAATCTAACGAAAATTTGAAAAGATATTTTGAAAAAACATTTTTTTCAAAATTTTTCTTCAACGATATCTCTTGAACGAATCAAGTTTGCAGCAGTCGACGAAGTTTTTCAAGCACAAAAAATAACTTATTACAAAAAAATCAATCAAACAAAAATTTGAGAAGTTATTTTAAAAAAACTTTTTTTTCAGAATTTTTCTCCGATGATATCTCTCGAACGGGCTAACCGATTTTGATGCGGTTTGCGGCGATTGACGTTATTTTATGAGCTGATTAGATTTTGGAATTAATCGATACGGTAGTTTCGAAAATATTTCAAAATATTTAAAAAAAACTGCTTTCCAAAAAGCTTTATTTTTGAGATTTCTCGAAATCTACGTGGCCGAATCAGTTCCAATTTCCAGGAAATCTAAGTTCAGCAAGTTCCTTTCATATGCCGCAATCCGCGTTTTGATCGGTCCACCCGTTCAAAAGTTAAGAGAGGCTTACATACACACATACACACACAGCCATACGGACATCATTTTAAAAATCGTCAGAATAGCTTCCTAGGATCTCAAAACGTCGAGATCTGACAAAAACTCAAATTTCGAAAATCGGGGTGAAACCAATAACTTCCCAATTTTTGAAAATTTTCAATTTTCTTAGCGGGAAGTTAAAAATGTGATATTCGTCAATATTTCCTTTTGTCACGAGATTTCGAATTACGGGAAGGAAAATTAACATTTTGAAATTTTTTCTTTACAAACTTATGTCAAAAGTACAGGTAAATCTGGCTTGCAAAATAATTGCCTTCAGTTTTCACTTTATCTGCTCAAAAATTTGTGTAAAACTTGTACTAATTTTCTCGTTTTTATCTTATTTTAAATCCTTTATTTCCATCAAATATACTGTACAAACTTGGCTAAAAGTTATATGGGAATAGAATGGTACATATTTCTAGTTTATTTCGAAGAATTGAAATATTGATAAAGATTTTTAATAGAAATTAGAGATTTCCGAACAATCCATGCATGTATGGTCGAAGATTTTAATGGAAGCAGTCCATAGCTGTATGGAACGTGATGACGCATAATTTATTTTTAATAGATGAGAGGTCACCAACTACAATAAATTCAATTAGAGCCCCGAATTAATGCCCTAATGCAATAAAAACTACGCGTTATTATCTCACAGTTATATAGCTAGACACACGCAGTCATTTACGTAGATTATAGACGCTCGACAACTTAGACCATTACCGTTTTAATTACATCAAATAACATAATCACTTTAAAACGACATCACAAAACATCCATGAGCAGAGGTCGGATTCGAACTCACGACGGTCCGGTCCAGAAGTCAGCACGCTAACCACTGAACCACACTGTTCTCGCGCAGACATTTACGTCTAGTTGGTGTTAGAAGTATCAATTCCGTATATATGGTTATACAATTAAATAAATTGATAAACAAAATTGTCCAATCAACTGTTTTTATTAACTTAGTTTCAATAACCGAGCTGTGTAGAGTAGTGGTGACAGCACTAGACCAGCATTCGGGAGGTACCGGGTTCGAATCCCGGCGGGGGCAGATGTGGCTGGGGCTTTTTCCTACTGCCTCTCGCCGAGAAACGGTAATTCCTGTGCCGGCCATCTTGATTCAGGTTTTCCATGGTTTTCCTCAATTAATTCCACATAAATATCGAAATGGTTCCTTATTCGAGGCCATGGTCGATTACCTATCAAACTCCTAGTTCAAAAAATACCTACCTTATCCTAATTTCCTATAATTCCTTCATTCGCCCATTGCTATTACATAAGTGAAGTTGTAAAAAAATGTAGAAAATAACGGGAAGTGGTAGATGAAAAAATAGTAATGGTGCGAATGGCGTCTGTTATGACATAAAGTCGAGAAGTGGACGTTAAACGGATTATCATTATTATTATTATTATTAATTTAGTTTCAATATCCGATCTCGTACACGGTTTAATTCAATCTCAATCTGATCACATCTTACAAAAAAAACATAACCCTTCTTGACAGTCGGGTAAAAATATCTACAAATTTATATCGTGTTGCGTAAGTTTATTACTTCATGACTTCACAAAAATGTTGATACAGCGGTCCGAAACACGTGGATTTCCCACAGTTTCTGTTTGTAGGCGACTTCGTCCATTTGGTATAGATTGTTCTCTTATATAAAATCCAAACCCACTTCGTATTTTTTTCCCGAGGGTCACGTTTTTATCTTAAGCAATTTCAAAAATCAAGCAGTCACAAAATGTTTACAGATGATTTACTGAACAGCCTGTATATACTAGAATTGACAAAAAAATAATTCAGGTAGAAAGTTTGGTTGATTTTGATCAAAGAAACAAAAAGACATCGACACATCCCTTGAACGGAATTAAAGTAAGAGGCTGGCATCGCAAGATAGCAAGTTCTGTCTGAAAGCGAATTGGTTAAAATGAATTTGATATATTAGAGGAATGTAAACAACAAATGACTCGCATATTTTACAATCCCCAGGGTGTTTTGCTTTGCTTATAGTACTATCATCTATATTTTATACTTCGTTCCTTATAGTTTATAAACACTAAACATCTTCATACGAACAGCCAATGCCAAAACATTATTTAGGGAATTTACCAGTTAAGTTGATTTTGAGGACAGCGTGGTGTAGTGGTCAGATTGCTGGCTTCTGTAGCGTACTGTGGTGGGTTCGAATCCCGCCTTTGCTCATGGTAGATGTTTGTGATGTCAATTTGTTTGTAATATTAATAAACCAGTTGTGGCTAATTAATCTATACGTAGAAGTCAAAAAATACGTATGTTAAAAAAAATGTATTTTTTTAATTGCCTAGTACCTACACTGGAAAGTTATTGTAATGGAACCGAAAATTGAAATAAAAAATATTAATAAATTTTTGTGTTTGAAGGTCATTACACAATTATTTTTGAAAAGATCCTTTCTACAATAAAAAATTAAATCAACTACGTTAAAGTGCGAATAAACGCGTATTAACGTAAATATGATCAGAAATTATTTTTTAAATCAGTTCAGCCGTTCCTTTTTAAACCAAATAGACTCAAAAAAGTAGGTTATACACAATATATTGCGAATACAAAATTAAATTGACTACGTTAAAGGTTCAATTGAAGCCCGTTAACGTCATTTTGAACCGACAGACATTTTATCAAAATCGGTCCAATCGTTTTTTTTTTGTTAAATAAAAAAAAGAAGGATTTTACACGAAATATCGCGCATATAAAATGTCATCGACTTTGTTATGATGCCTATCACAGTGTATTAACGTTACTACGACCTAGGTTTTTTTTATAAAAATCAATCCAACCGTTTTTTTTTTGTTCGAATAAAAAATTACAAAAAAAAAAAATTTTACACAAAATTTCGCGAATAAAAAATGGTATCAATTTTGTTAAGGTGCTAGTGGAAAGTTATTAACGTCATTATGATTCGAAAGAAATTTCAGCGCATACGGATTGCTTAAGTCCAGGTTGGTATAGGTCTATGATTATTGTTTATGTTAATTAAATAATCTATATAGTCGGGCAGCTTCAAATAAACAAAGGTTCGATTATCGCGACCCAACTGTATTATAATAACTCGGTTAAAATCAAAAATATTTCTCACGTTACATGTTTCGCACGAATATAATGGGCAATATAACACAATATACATTTATTATATTATTTTCGTGGAATTTTCTAACTTTTGCGATAAACAGCGCGGTACGTAGGCAGTAAAGCCTTTTTTTATAGCACACAGGCTACTTTTTCGTTCCCTCGAGCCTGCTATAAATGGGACTATAATGTCCTTAACGATCCGGGATACGGCGTTGCAGGAGAATGCACTGCATTCCTGCGGAATTTAGAGGAGTTGGTTGAAATTGTCGGGAACAGCAGGAGCTGCATATAAAACGCAGGAGTTTAAAGTGTCTATTAAGTTCAGCCCTCGGTCGGTTAGTTATCTTTTGTACAGATAGCACAAAAAGTTTTGTTCGAAGCTGACAGATTACTGAATCGGATAGGATCGTCTCAGAACGATCGCCAGTTTTGGAATACATGAAGTTTAATGAGTTCCCACCAGCGTTGCCAGACGTCCCGATTTTGGCGGGACGTCCCGATTTTTAAATCAAAATTAAATGTCCCGCGCACGACAGGCTCAGTCCCGCTTTTCGGGGATAACTCGACCGTGCGTAAATAATTATTCTCTTATTGTAAGTTGCAATTTGTAACACTCACTCCTCAGACTATTGTTTGAAACGCCATATTTTTCTAATGAATAAAACTTTTTTGATTTTGATTTGTTTTTTTTATTTTTTTTTATTCAGAAGACGAATAAGACTCAACTATTTAGCGATAGGGTAAATCTGATTTAAAATATCATATTTTTATTAAAATACATTTTCTATGGTTATTTTTGCTATCTATTGTCACGTAAACGTAATTTGAACTCAAATAAAAAGATAAATATTTAAAAACTTCTGATTATATATGTTTTTTACTATGTCCCGCTTTCGACGAAATAATCCCGCTTTTTTCACTCAAAAATTTCCAAAATCCCGAAAAAAATCAGGCAACGCTGTTCCCACGCACTAGTCGGTTCTGATCGCCTCGACAACATCCAGTGTGCGTATACACTGCCGTGCCGATCCGATCTAGTTCAGTGAGTGTCAACCTTTCGCAATTTTTAAAAGTCTTTGTGTGCCGTTAATGACGTGTACAATCATACGCAGTTATTTTCGGGATTTTTTGCCCTCTTAATTATTTTAGGCCCTCAAACCCTCAAATAAAAGTTTTAGAGCATAAATTTCTGCATTTAAATCAATAAACAAAATTAGTTTTTCTTTATACCCGCTCGAAAGTACTTCGGCTTTGATTTTAAGGCAGCATCGGCTTTGATTTTAAGGCAGCAAGCCTAACATTTTTGTTCTGCTGGAATTATTCGCATGCCATCTATAACAGCGGATCGAAAGAAAGTAACAGCGAGACGAAAGTGTTTTCTCGTGCACACTGACAGGTGAGATTGCCGGCAGCCAGTAGTAGCTAGCAGCTGTTATTGCGTATAACCTCAAAATTGCTCACTTGACAATTATTAGTCTTTTTATATAATGGTGAAAATACGGAATTTCGACCGGATATAAAGAAAAATCGTATACACCACACGGACAGAAAGTTGAAAGCCCTGAACTACGCGACATGATGCCCGAGGCTTCGTGCATTACAGGAATTTCAACTTTCTGCCCTTGTTGTGTAATATACTAGTATCTACATGCTTTGCAGCGGCTGAAATTAGATATGTATGAAAAAAACGAAATTTACCTCAGAGATAGATATAAGCTTTAAATTAAATTATGTTAAATAGAACGTCACATAAACAATGGCATTGCTACACGCTGGGCTATTCTCAAGCTCAAAAAAAGTGCAGAAGCCATCGAGCGCTTCGAAAAATTGGCGTTTCATAAAACAAAAGCTGAACTTGTGGATTAATGAAAGGATGAGAAAACTTTGTAACTATTGATTGAAATTTGAAACTTATATCTGGGTCATGTATGTATGAATACAGTTTGCACTGTCTTAATTAATATAAAAGCAAGTATCTGTTCGTAACGAGAAAGTAATTACGAACACAAATTGAAAAACGAACAAAAGTTTGTTAAAATATTAATTTAAACGCAGAACAGAAACTTACAGGGTGTCCCATCTATTTTAATTAACTATTTAATTATTGGCGTAATATTTTGCACTAAAACTAAAATCCTTAATTTTTCCAGTCCAAAAATCTCCTTCCAAACTTATTTTTCCAAGTCCCGAATAGGTACCCATCCCGTCACTTGCTAGTTGTAGTTTTACGAGGATTGATAAAGTGATAATTGTTATTTACTTAATGAAAGAAAATATTAAAATGCTTCGTTATTTTTGAGGTTATATTGCCAAACCCTTAATAATATATACTCGTATATCATTGTCGATAGTTTAACTCCAATTATTGAAATAGTTACAACAGTTACGGTACATTGTTAAACGGTTATAAATATTTTACATGCGGCTTATTAGTGTATTTGCCATATGGCAACATACACTATTGGCGTTGGTCGGATGGCGGGACCTAGGTGTCGGACCAAAATTTCTCGCCATTTCATAACCTCCTAAACACTTTGGCACCATTTTTAAAAATGTTTATGTATACATATATATATATATATATATATATATATATATATATATTTATATACGTATATATATATATATATATATATATATATATATATATATATATATATATATATATGTGTGTGCGGGCAATAACTTTCGAAGGAGTTAATTAATTTTAACGAAATTTGGTATACATGTTGGAATTCATCAACGCACGAAGCCTATTTAAAATGGGCCCAATCGGGTCATTTTAAGGGTGGTTTTTAGGGGTTGAAAAAAGTTTTTGGGCCCAAAAATACCGAAAAAATTCTCAAAATCGTTTCAAAATTGAAATTTAACCCTTTAGTAGCAATTGAAAAGTGCTCCTAAAATTATAAGCAAATCGGCCCGACAGGACCGGACTTACAAATTTTATGAAAACACTAGTTTGCGTATACGAATTTACTTACTGAAGGTCGTATTTAATTTGGTGCAGATGTTGGATTGATAACAATATTTCAACTAATAAAATTATTATTGTAAGGGGTGTATTAAGGGTTTCAGTTTTTTTTTATTTTGTCCAAAAACAAACTTAAGTTCGCATAATAAAGCCACAATACCTATATTAGCAAATACACTATATTGTCGGCAGGGTTTTGGCACTGCGACCCGGGTTTTTTTACTCCTTAAAATTGGAAAATTACTATTAGAAAATATAAAAAACGCGACGGAAGCTTGTCAGCCAAATGGGCCTGTGTATATAAAGACATTAAATACGTCATTTTTAAAACAATTTTTCTAAGTAACTAAAGGATGGATCGTTTTCAAATTTTAAGAATACGCCACTAAAGTCTCAATTCATATGTATATGTTTCAAATCTTAAACTTGGAAAATTCGTTTTACGTAAGATTCGCTTGAATCTCCTTAACCTCAATTATTTTTAACACGCTTTTATTAGCTTCACTTGTATATGTTTGTTTGTTTGTAATGGAATCTTTGATCATGAAATTCACCTACTTCAAAACGTCAGATTAAACTGAAACTTTGCACACTTATCAAGGACTGATGACAATACAATAATTTAATAAGTTTGTCCCATTACTCTGACCAGGACCTTCAGGATAAAAAAACTTGAAAAAGTACATCAAGGAAGCTAACACGCTGTACAGTGAAGACGTTGAGTTGCCTACCTCATAGTCAAATGCAATATTGTTTTTTCGTCTTATAATTAAAATTAGAGTTTAAACTAAAACATCACGCTTTTATGAACTAAAAAGTGCAAAACAATTTGACAATAAAATTAGCTTTACTGTAAAAAGCGTGGAGTGCTTAACATCGGTAATAAATGTTTCATTTAGTAAACGTAGAGCTATTATGAAAATTTAAGGTAGTTGTTGTGGTACAATATTGTCAAAAAGTTATAGATTATACGCGCCACAAAAGTATACTAGCTTGTAGCTAAGTGATCCATAATTTGTACACAAGACTGTAACCGTGGAAACGTAACCCATACAGTATTCATATGCATAATATACACTTTTCTATAAATTGTTGAACTTTAAACCGTTATTTATAAATAATTAGACAGTCAAAAATTTTTTCTTTTTTTTTTAAACTCATAACAAATGCATTGAAAGACTGTCAGTTTTTGGAAGGTTTCTGACAGTTAGTTCTTTTTTTATAAATAAGAAACTAGTTCAGAACTACAGAGACCGTATACAATCAATGTTAATTATCCAATTTTTAATTGAATTTATCTCGGATTATATACGGTCGATTGACTTCAAATTTTCAGGGTAATTGTATTATCATGTTCTTAATAAGTATACAAAAATTAAGAATTTTCTGACGGTGTGCCTTAACCACGACAACTACCTTAAGTAGATAGCACCCGACGCTTTTTCAGTAAAGCTAATTTTGTTGTCAAATTATTTTGCTTTTTTTAGTTCATAAAAGCGTGTTGTTTTAGTTTTTTTTCACTCTAATTTTTTAATAGTCGCGTTTTAACTGAAAGGACTTAAAAAGAAAAACATGTGTTCAAAAGTCGGAAGCGTACAGTTTTCCTGTCCCCGGTGTAACTTCACGAGGAAATGTCATAGATTTAAACGTCAAAAGTTTCACGCTAAAGTGGTGTATAAATGTGCACGGCGTCGGCCGAAAGGACGATTACATCAGCGCATAGTAATGACCAGTTTCGTTAAAGTAAATTCAAATCCACTCCACCGCCCCGACGAATGCCGTCACGACAGAACACCCGACCTTCAGAACGACCATGTAAACACGCCAACTTGACATAATATCCAGGTTCGTACCAAAAATAAATAGGTGTTGATACTGATAGTCTAAGATCCGAAGAGAGCTCTTCCTTCACCCATCTGTTTACCAGACGAAAAGTATATTTTATCAGTTATCTATATACCGACGTTGGCTAACATGGGTAACTTTGTTATTAGTGGAGATAGAAAGTCGGTTAAATAGGCAAAGTAGTGCAGAAAATTTGGCTCATTAACGTCCCGTCGAAAAAACAATTGAATTTTGACGCCCTATGAATTTATTCAGAAAATAGTGAAAATTGCCATTTATGAAAACTGGTCATAACTTTTTTATTTATGAAGATATTTGAAAATTTCATTAACCATTCTTTGATAACTTTTTAAGGTTTTTTCAGTGGCGTAGGTTTAATTTTTTATTTCCACTACATAATGAGATATTGACATGAACTTTGGTTTTTCTTATGGACGGCATTTTGGATTTTTAGATATTCGAATTCTGCTTATTTTTCTGAATAATTTGATATAGCATATCCTATGTCTAAACGAATCAGAAGCTACAAACCTGACCAAAATAGCTTTTTGACGTTATCCATACCAATCAGAGTGTGCCGTGTAAAACAAAATTTGTTGAAACAAATACATACCGACAGGTTAACAATCTGTCGAGCGATCGCTACAGTTTTCTCCATTAATTTCAGAATTATTCAGAAAAATAAGCAGAATTCGAATATCTGAAAATCAAAAATGCCGTCCATAAGAAAAACCAAAGTTCATGTCAATATCTCATTATGTAGTGAAAATAAAAAAATTAAACCTACGCCACTGAAAAGACCTTAAAAAGTTATCAAAGAATGGTTTATGAAATTTTCAAATATCTTCATAAATAAAAAAGTTATGGCCAGTTTTCATAAATGGCAATTTTCACTATTTTCTGAATAAATTCATAGGGTGTCAAAATTCAATTGTTTTTTCGACGGGACGTTAATGAGCCCAATTTTCTGCACTACTTTGCCCATTCAACCGCCTTTCTATCTCCACTAATAACAAAGTTACCCATGTTAGCCAACGTCGGTTGAGACACACTGTATAAAAGGCGATGTATGTATGTTATTTATGAACTCCAAACCGTCTGGACCGAATTTGATGATAGGTAGCATACAAAAATTACTGTTGAATTGGTTTGATCGCGTACTTTTGTCTTTCATTACAGCACTAGTGTGGAATGGGTCACTTTGTATGCTAGTTTACATGCATGTAAACCAACTATTTTATAAGGTGAAGCGCAAAAAGAAATGTTCATACCTCTAATTAAATTCCTAATTACATGCAAATTAAATTAATTCGTTTCATTTTTTTAACGAGTCAGGTAAAGGTTTAATCAAGCATTTTAATAAAATAAGAATAATTAATAGCATTTTCAAAGTTGGCTCGGAATTATAAAAATCAAGTTGAAATATTCTAATTAGCATAACTGGGGACTGTGTAGGAGGACGTACACCTTACTGGCAAGGGCAGTCAATTGGTCACAAAATAAAAACAAAAAAAATCATAATGAGCCTCACCCTCATAAGCTCACATAAGAAGTTTAACTTCATTAGTTTTTAATATTATAATTACAGCGAAATTATTAGGTACACATTTTAAGAGAGCACTATGATGTTTATGTCATGTGAAAATTCTCACATGGACAGATCGTCACATTCATACCATAGTTTTATTTACACACTATAATCTACAGAAAAACATTTTTAATATGAATTGTCTGTAGTATATCAACATCATAACCTCACATTATGTGACGTTTCAGCATACACATGTATTTATAAAATCTTTAATCCGAAAATTGTTCTGATCTCTGAAAGTAGAGAATATGATATTTAATATTTGCCTTTCTGAATTTACATAAAATATATATGAATTCCTACCGTTTGTACGTCAAATTACAGAAATTATTTTGTACTGCAATTTTAAACGTCAGATTCAAGCCGTTTATCCTTGTCTTACTATTTTGCGAATCAAAGTGCAACACACTATAAACTTCTATCCTTGTCAGTTTCATGTAATTTAGGGCCTTGGGGACAAACTAACTTCCTCTTAATTTGTTTATTTTACTTCCCCTTGATTTCTTACATTTTTCAAACAGATACGTCGCTAAAGAAGTTAAACTTCAAAAAACTAGGGCGCAGCATGTACTTGTACCAAGTGAGTGCCACGCCGGTGCCAAGTTCACCTCAGGTCAGATTAATGGAAATGTTTTCCGATTATATGTGTAATGGCGATACCACCGCTGCTTGGAACAGTTTATAAAAACTAATTAGACATTTATGGGATAAACATTGCGAGTCTGGCGTTATTTACGGCGCGTATCGAGACTTCTTTTTTCAACTAACATTCCCCAACCAACCCTATGTTCTACAATTTTATAGTTTTATATTTTTATTGATTCAATTTTTCAGGCGAGTTTATTTACTAATCAGAATTTAGCGCCTTTTTCGAATGCTCAACAATCGTTAGAGTTATATGGGTTTAGTAACTTTTTAAGTTGAAGTGTAACTAACATTTCGTGACCTATCAAGCTCTCCAGTTTTATATTTTTTTTTATTTAATTTCTCGGCCGAGTATTTATTAATAAGAATTTAACTCTTTTTTCAAATGTTTAACAATCGTCAGAGTTATATGGGACTAGTCCCAATTTATATTGAAGTGTAATTAACATTCCGCGACCTGTCGTGCTCTCCAATTTTATATAGTTTTATTTTTTTATTGATTCAATTTTTCAACTAAGTTTATTTCTTTTTTTTCGAACTTCTTATGTCCGTTAGGGTCATTTAACTTTCGCGTTAAGTATACAACAGACAGACAGTTTCAGTAGAAATCAATTTCAGATTTATTTTTGGCCTTTCGAATATAAAAACGATTAATCATTGTTTCGTTTGCGTTTTGTTTATTAAAAACAAACCACAAATCATACCGTCATTCATAAATATACTTTTCAACGAAATTTTTAAATAAATAAACAAATAAAAGTTTCGTACATTTTAATGCGTGTTCCGTGAGCTTGAAAAAAACGTTAAAATATTGCTACAAACAAATGAGCATCTCCATGTTGTTTTGAATCAATTAAGTCTTTCGTAGCATATTTTTTTACGCGTGGAACGGATACGCTTTACACTTTCATTGCTTTGCCGTCTTATTAAGCAAACCGTACTATAATTACCCACTCTTCACTATTTCAGAATCGTAATGCTCGTTGAATCAACACCCAACACTATAATGAAAAAGGTTAGTTTGTTAGAATTTAACGGAGATCGTAATTTTATAGGATATAGTTTTTCAAACCGTACTGTAATTACCCACTCTTCACTATTTCAGAATCATAATGTTCGTTGAATCAACACCCACCACTATAATGGAACGTTAGTTTGTTTCGTGAATTTCTATGGTTGCTGATCGTTCGGAGAACGCAAGTCTCAAAAGTAATTTTATAGGGAATTTAGTTTTGCGCAACATTTTGAATTCCGGTAGATGTTTCAGATTCATGCAACGGTTTCCCCAGACGGGTATATTATGTGGGTAAATGACACACACGTGAAATAATCTACTACGTCAGTGCACAGTGTAGAGATGCAAAATTGGGTGTGATATTAACCCTTTGAAGCTAGTAGGTACAGTTCGATCGAAGGCCAGTTTTTTTTTTGGCCGAAGTCGATTAAAAAGCGTGGGAAAATACTTATTATTGTAATCTGAAATTACTTTACACTTAAGAGCTGAGTTTCGCTCATAAAAGTTGTAACATCTACGTTAATGTCGCAAGAAAATGATTAAAATTGTAGTTTTTGAACAAAGGGAAATTCCGTTCTAAAAAACGTTTTTTGCACAAAAACTGTGCGAAGTACGTTTGACTTCATTACATTATAGCCTTACACGCAAATGACCTTAGTTGTCGAGCGTGTATAATCTACAATGACCGAATAAGTTAGCAGCCTCTCTAACTTGCGATCACATTTTTATGTCTGCGAAATTTTATATCTGGGAAATATAATATAATAATATTTTGGTTGAGGTTTGCATCTCCAGACAGACGCAGTGAGACAAAAGTTCGAGCATAAAGCTTGCCATTCCAAGCTCACGCGCTGTCGGCAAACTCTAGCGTTACGCGTGTCCTGTATACTTATGCTCTCTCTACTAACCCCACCACCAACGCCTGACCCTCCCTCGTCTCACGTGAATACAGTCTCAACTCGCACTTTGCCAGCAACATATGGCACTAAAGTCCACACTCACTGAATCGGGATCCGATCGGCTCGACAGTGATGCCGAGTCGATTCGAGTCGACCTAGTGTGTGCGAACTCATTTAACTTAATAATAATGAAGCGCGCCCCCAATTGTTACGCCACTGGAAATGACATAGGCTTCTCGAACAAACTGACAGAAGTTTCTGGAAAGATCGAGAACGGGATGTACACACCTATAAATACAGCGCATGTGAGGCGCGACAGGCATTCAGTCAGAGACAATGACTGAATGCATAGTACAGTCAGTGGGTAGACGCACAGTCGGTACGAAGGACAGTTTA
This sequence comes from Venustoraphidia nigricollis, assembly GCA_034508555.1. Taxonomy (NCBI): domain Eukaryota; kingdom Metazoa; phylum Arthropoda; class Insecta; order Raphidioptera; family Raphidiidae; genus Venustoraphidia; species Venustoraphidia nigricollis. The sequence goes on along the minus strand of JAVRKA010000004.1, from coordinate 6,263,048 downwards.
CATAAATAGATTTATTACATAAATTTCGGTGTGTTGTAAATAATCGTGTATATAGTCATTGTTGTATTATTTATTAAAATCCGTCTATTTTTCATTGTTACTTTCTCTTTGTCATTGTTATTAGAGAAGTACTTTTTAGTTTATTTGTTTGTATTTATTTCGTTTGTTGAAAATAAATCAGTTATCACCACACAGAACAGCTTTGTTACAATAATAATAACTTTTATTTGTTCATGTATACGCCAAAACTGCCGATCGTGCCGATCCGATTCAGAGGGTGTAAGCCTTATTTTCAACATTATTTTTACGGACAAAGTTTCAAAACCATTTAATTTACATTCATTAACACTCTTAAGCACCTATGTTTCATAAGAGTATAACAACGCAGACCACACATACGTTTTTAATATTTTTAATCGGTTTTGAAAACACAGCTTCCTGCTTGTCAAATATGTTTTAAGTTTTTCAAAGCTAGTTTTAGCAATGAAAGATGGACGCTGCCAAACTTTATCGCTAGGGGCGCCAGCTATATAACGACCTCAGTCTATGAATACCTAGTTCATAATGTGTGCAAAATAAGTTGTACAAAAAAGTGACATTTGATGAAAAGTATTAAGCAAGTCAAATGTGTCAGTACTTATAAGTTAAGGCAGGGGTTCCCAAAGTGTGCGCCGCGGCGCCCTGATGCGCTGTGGAGACTAAAGAGGGGTGCCGTGACGCGTTCCTGTTTATGACGTCGCATTATAATTTTAATTAGTTATTTTTACTCTTATTGTTAATTATATGTATATTTTATTGTATTGCTTCTGACTTTCGCTTCCATTATGGCTACGCGAAGAAATATATATCTATCTATCTATCTACTCATTGAACTCTTACGACAGCATCCTTAAAACAACATTCACATGTTTCGATTTGGATGTCGGTCCAAAATGAATATCCAAATTTAAGTTCAAAAGCTCTAAGAATTCTCATTTCCTTTGCAACATCTTATTTATGTGAAGCCGGGTTTTCAGCTATAGCTGTAATAAAGAGTAAATATCGCTCAAAGATCAGTGTGGGACAAGAAATGAGAGTAGCGGTGTCAAGCCTTATTCCACGCGTTGAAAAAATGTGTGGAGATCACCAAGCTCACACGTCACATTGATTAAGTCGCCATTGTATTTTATTTCCAATTTTTCTTAAATAATGAATGTGTTTTGTGTGTCAATATAAAAACAAAAGACTCAGCTTCATGTAGTATCATTTTTACCCTATTTCGATTAGCTAGGACACCGAGCCAAAATGCTAAACCTGTAAGTGCGCCGCGAACTGAAAAAGTTTAGGAGCCCCTGAGTTAACGTGAAATCCCTCAGGTTGTAAAATATGCTGTCGGGAAATTTCGAACTGTGGTCACAAAATTCATTTTATTACTGTTTTTATCAGCTATGATTAAGCATTAAGCTTCACAAAATTTGGCTTGCTGCTTAAAAAATTCAAAAGACATATTTTTGCTCCAAATATTCGTCAATATTTCTTTAGAGCAAGTCAGATGATTTCGAATTACGGGAAGGCAAATTAACATTTTGAGGTTTTTTCTTTACAAACTACAAAATACTGACTTTGCCTAGGTTAAGAATGTTTTCAAATTAATTTTTTTCTTCACAGAAATTTGTGTTATGCTAATTTTCTCGTTTTTATCTGATTTTAAATCGTTAATTTATACCAAACAAATTGTAATAACTTGACTATATGGAAAGAATGATCCATATTTCTAGTTTACTTTGAAGCATTACCATCAAAAAGTTTTTTTTATTTTTTAATGGGAAATTGGACAATTCAATTTTTAAGATTTAACGAAACGTCGATATTTTTCAATTTAGTTTAACTATATTATTATATATCAAGAGATGTATTTATAATACAAAAACGGATATTAAGAATAATGGCAAACATAAGGCAAACGCAGTCCTGCAGACCTATATTTAAGCAGTTTAAAATTCTTCCGTTATCATGCGTATACATAATGGAATGTTTAAAATCAATTAAAAATAACGCAGATCAATGCATTCTTAACAGTGATGTCCATAATTATTGCACTAGAGACAGTTTAAATATTAGAACACCCAAATATAACTTGTCATTTTTTGAGCAAGGCCCTACATATTGGGGGAACAAGTTTTATAACAAATTGCCTTCTAATATTAAAGAAATTAAAAATACCAGTACTTTTTTAAAAACGTGCAAAGCCATGTTAAATAATAAGTGTTATTATAGTTGTATGGAGTATTTAAATGACAATCTGATTTTGTATGTGCCTTTTCTTCCTTTGACTTTTCAATATGTACTGTATACATCATTTGAATAAATTATTATTATTATTATTAAAATTGAATTGTCCAATTTCCCGTTAAAAAATAAAAAAAACTTATTAATTATAATGGACGTGAACAATATTGAGAATTAACATTAAAATTAAATAAAATTTTTCATTGAAATTAGAGATTTTCGAAACATGAGTACGCGCATTTTACATGCACACACACACATCCAATTGTTCGTAAGATTGAGCTATCTATGCGGGTGAAGAAGAGAGCATATTGAACAACTGGTACTCAGTAACCTTAATAACATGTGTAACTGCAATCGGTGAATAAGGCAAGTGAGTTAGTGCGAATTGTATTGCGCACATTACAATGACATTGCAAGAAGCCCCCCCCCCCTTCCCGTAAAGAGAAACACACCGAACGTGATAGCGACGAGCGTCTTTATAGGCGCGTCATTTCCCCTTGCCCCCCGTTGTCGAACTGAAGGGACTGAACGCGCGACTCGTTACGTGCGAGTTTACTCTAGCCGGACGAAGTAGCTGAACTAAAACTGAACGATATTCGACGAACCTATACCATCATCGTCGTATTGTATAAACAAGCGTTTCATTCATGTTATTCAGGTTCTAAAACCACAGTTACCATTGCGTTAATAAACGTTCATATTAAAACTAGCCGTTACCTGCGACTCCGCATGTTTTTGAGATTAAACACGGTAGCGACAACAGTAGTTTGTTGTAACTCGCCAACTAGGGTGGACCAGAAGACTCCACCCTAGTTGGCGAGTTACAACAAAATGGATCGCATCAAAACCTTCTCCATGAAAAAATCCATTTACAGTCTCCACAATATCAGCATACGCAGTTTAGATAATATAAAGCATTATACAACTCAACACACTAACTAAGATTCGTTTAAATACTCATGGAAGTTAAACATTTTCTTTTCATTTCATTTCATTATGACCTTGGTATCACTATTAATTTGACCTGATCAAATCAATCGAAAAGAAAATATCTTTTACCAACATATTTCGCGTTTGACACAAAACAGTTTTTTTTCCAAACATTTTGTGCTACAGCCAATAGTTTCTGAGATATGAACTCCTAACGCTTTAAATGCCCCATCCTCTGTATGGCTCTATTCTGAGAAGATGAGCTCAGACAAACTTTGAACAAACTTCAGATTAAGTTCTGACACAATATGTAAATACGAAATGTACAGCAATAGGTGTGATATACAAATTCGGTCCTATAAGGATGTACGAGTGTACGAATAAGGGGCAAGTTGTTACAGGGGCAAGTGCTATCACAAATCTTTCAGAATGAATTTGAGATCTTTGGCGCTACATTTTCGACTTCATTTGTTCCCAAGGTCGTAAGAAATATACGTTACCTCGTTATTTTTATCAATCACGCAATATATTAAATGACAGTCGACTGGATAACGTCATCCTCCCTCTACTTGTGTTCCGCCAAGGTCATTAGGTACACAGATCACCCCGTTAATGAAGACCGTTCAATATTTTTATCAACTGCGTAATATCAAATGACAGTCGACTGGATGACGTCATCGACCCACTACTATTCAACGGAACGAAGTCACCTCTGTATCTAAGACCAAGTACTGTGTGTTATTAGAGCAAAAAGTTGTCGTTTGCGAAGATTTATGAGTCGCAAAACCCAACTATCTGCTCGAGTAACACATGATAAATTTTTTGAGTCCTCGTTTTATAGAACGTGAAATGTACATACTTATATTAAAAAAAAAAATCAAAACAGCGCTTTTTTGTATTACTTAAATATCTAAGCAGAAATTTTGTTGAAAGGTTGACGTTTAAGCTTTTTTATTCACTAACCTCATAAATATTTATAAGCAAAATAGGAAGCAAAGTTCAATTTTAAAGTCGAAAAAAAAACAACTAAAAGGTATATAGTTAAATTAGCGCTGTGAAAGGCGGAGCCTAAGTAAACTAACAAAGGTCTGTTCCGAAGGGTTCAATTAAAAGCCTTAACACCCTGATCGAGGCTTGTGCAAACTGATGTCATGCAGGCATATAAATAATTTAGTCAAATTGGTAATGAATTTATTCATTGGGGTGGAGTTATTTTATTTACAAAAACCACGTTAAGGTTGTTTCACAAATCTAATATGTATTTTCATATAAAGATTACACACAAATCTTATCCAGGAAACTAGAACGACTTCTTCCTCACGAATTCAATTATGCACTGCTAAACGTTTCAACAAAAATCTTTCACACATATTTCTAGTTTATTTTAAAGCATCATCAAACATTGAATAAGATTTTTGACTTTTTCCTACTGCCTCTTGTCGAGAAACAGTAATTCCTGCACCGGCCATCTTGTTGAGGTTTTTCGTGGTTTCCTATAATTCCTTCATTCTCCCATTGCTATTACTTAAGTTGAAGTTTTAAAAATGTAGAAAATTTCGGGAAGTGGTAAATAGAAAATAGTAATGGTGCGAATGGCGTCTGTTATGACATAAAGTCGAGAAACGGACGTTAAACGCATTATTACTATTCTTATATTATTATCACGTGACTTTATTTACTAACCGTCAATAAAATAAAATAGTTTGAACATCAACCGTAAAATTTTTTTTAAAAACGGAATTATTACAAACTTTTCAATGAACAATTGTTTAACTAAAATTTATATTTTTACATGTGTATTTTAACTTTTATATCTACTTGATCAAAACATTTAATAGGTGTGTATAATTAATATCTGATATTTTATATTTCAATTGTAAATTTACAAATTGTATTTTAATAATTCAATTACAATTATAAAGCTTGAAAAAGTCCCAAGCAAGGGACGAAACGTCGCTATAAATAACAAATAAGTGTTTACTTAAAAAGCCTTTTTCTCGACAAATCATTTTTATATTAATTAACAAGGACAAAAAAGAAAAAAAGTCAATTATTGAATAAGGTTTTTCATAGAAAATATTAGATTTACGAAACGTGTGTAAGCGCATTTTGCATGCACACACACACACGTCCAAGTGCTAGTAAGTTATTCGGGTGAAAAAGGGAATATATTGCACAGCTAGTATTCAGTAACATTAAAAAACGGGATCCCGCATGAAATGTTGAAACTATGTATAAAACAATATTGAAATTTATTTAATTTAAAACTGCGTTTGCAACTGTTCTTCAAAGGAAGAAAAAAAGCGATCGTGTGTGGTCAACCTATAATGGTGGAAGTATTGGTAGGCAGCCGAGTCCCGACCTTTTGTAAAACATTTCGAGCGTATACTTTTACAGATGTAGTTTAGTACACAGTCGGTGGCGCTCGCGTCTAACTGTATGAGTGTACAGTTGTGTTAGGGGGGGTGCGGGGGCCTGTGGTTTAGGGGATGAGAGTCGAGGAGAAACCGATCGATACCGGAGCCCCGGAGCAGTTGGTCGTTTCGGGGACGGAGCACGAAGGGGATAAACACACGTATACTATTATGTATATGTTGCAGCCAAGGATCGAGCCCGAAAGTCTTTATCGGTTTTTAAGAGAAGCTGAATTCGGGTACGGTTTTTACCCGTCTGCCAAGAAGGATTATGTTTTTTGCGCGCATCTATGTATGTAATATTCTTTATTACCTTATGTACTTGTGTACTTATGTAGTACGCGCGGCAGAAGTTATACCAACTTGGCGTGAATGCAATAATAATATTCATATTTTCGTTAAAGATGTATCGGGTGTTTTTTTTACAGTGATAGAACTTTAAATTGAAATAAAACACATTTAAATTAAGATTGAAGCCAAATTTTTTTTTATTTGAAAGATAATTTTATTACATTTAAGTTTTAAAAATAATTTTCGGCATATGTTCACCACGACTAGCTATGAGAGACCGCATTCGATCAGACCAATTTTGGACCACTTTTTCGAGTAATTAAGCCTTATTTCATCAATAACACGAGTTATGTTGGCTTCCAAAGCATCTATTGTTTCTGGATTATCAGCATAAATCAATGACTTCACATAACTCAAAAAAAAAAATAATCCAGTGGCGTTATGTCGCATGATCTTGGAGGCCAATTAATTGGATCATTTTTCGAAATACTGTTATCACCAAATCTTTCTTTAAATTAATCAATTGTTACGTTAGCAGTATGAGGTGTAGCACATTTGTGGTCTTATAATTTATATACTTTTTACCTTTGTTCCATTTTCAAAAGTAATATTTTTAGTGCTTGTATAAAGTAATTATTAAAGGGTTTTCTACTGTTGAATCCATAATTTAAAAAAATACAAGTACTGAGGTTGTTTAACTGTCAAAAGTTGTTAACAACACTATAGCTTTTAAGAAGTTCCGTCTGATGTCGCTAGAATAACCTACTTTATAGTTTTATGAAATACTATTTTGACGTTATCAGAAACAACTTCTGTAACATATTCGTTGCATGCTGGGTACGTAACTTCCGTAACTGAGAATTAACTTCAAAAACTGAAAAATTCTAGCGGTGCGGAACAATAATCATACAAGTTTTCAAAATATTTTAATTCCGTAGCGTTACCCGTAACATATATTACTCAGAATTGCAGCCTATGTGTACGTTCACACCAATAGCTGGCAGGCTAAGTGCCTAGTGGCTCGCTAGGTGCCAGGATGAACTATCCAAGCGAACGAATGTACGTGTTAGCGCTGCGTTGTTCATACCGACCGCGCCTCGCTGTGGCTAGTCGCCAGGTGGCTATCCAAGCGAACAGGCGTGTCTGTTTTTTCCAGGATACATTCCGGCATAAAATGGATGATCAATTAATTAGTGCAGTTTTTGTTAGAGAAGCTTTATGGAATCCTATGCATAAACAGCATAAAAATGCAAATTATCTTAAAAAGATGTGGGATGAAGTAGCAACAGAAATGAAGAAAGACGGTAAGTATAGATAATTCATGTTTATTAGATTTTAGGTTAAGATTACATTAGGTGAAGCAAATTATCTTGCCAAGGTACAGCTCCATCTGTATTAAAATAATTTAATAATAACTCTCTTGTTCGTAAGGCGCTTGCTGAAAATCGGTATTGGACTCTGCGTTGTATATTTTGAAAATTATTTTCAGCTATGTTTTCATTAACGTTTATCAGTGTATCCTCTGATATTTCACTATTTTCATGCCATAATACGAAATTATGTAAGATGCAAATTGCTTTTACTATAGTAATAGCCGTGTTTACATCTGTTTCTATAGCTTTATTTAAAATTCTCCATTTTGACGCCATTATTCCAAAGCAACACTCAACTGTTCTACGCGCTCTCGATAATCGGTAATTGAATATTCGTTTTCTGTCATCTATATTCCGTTGGCCAAAAGGCCTCATCAAATAATTTAATAGAGGATATCCACCATCGCCGACAAGTACAAAAGGCATTTTGATACTTGTTCCCGGTATTTCTTTTTCCGGTGGAATATTAAGTCGGTCATTTTCCAACATATGGAATAAAGAAGAACTTCTGAAGTTTCCTGCGTCACATTGCCTACCTTCCGTCCCAATATCCACAGCAATAATTTTACAATTAGCATCAACTACAGCTTGCAATAATATTGAAAAATATTGTTTGTAGTTGTAAAATGCAGATCCGCTATTAAATGGACATTTCACTCTTATATGTTTTCCGTCCATTGCTCCGATACAGTTGGGGAAATTCCATTTATGAAAGAATTCTTCTGCTATATGACACCATCGATCAGTCGTTGGTACGGGTATATATTCTTCTTTTAATACATTCCAAATTACTGTACATGTTTCCCTGATGATCTTAGAAACCGTGCTAATTCCCATACGAAAATGAAACGCCAAAGATCTGTATGATTCCCCTGTAGATAAATACCTGTAACATAAAATACAGTATACTTGATTGTACTGAATAATTTGCAATCTATAATCCTACAAATAAATAAGTTTGATTAGAAAACATATTAACATATTAACTAACATTAACATATTTATTTTCAGAAAAAACCATAAGAACAAGATGGAAAAACTTGAGAGCTTATTTTATGAAAGAAAACCAAAAATTACAGAAACCGAAGAGTGGTGATGGCGCTAGTGATGTCGTTACAAGCTCTTGGCAATATTACGACCAACTAAAGTTTTTAAAAGTGTCTATCCCAGTCATTGATAGAGCAGCAAGTTTACCAGAATGTACTGATTTTACGAGTGATACTATGGACACGGAAGACACAGAAGATATTGGATTTCAAGAACCACAATCACCAATTCCATCGACTTCATCAGAAAGTAATACGGCTCCTTTCCCGTCCAGAAAAAAAAACCGTTCAAAATCAACCAGCGATTCCCAACGACATGATGCATTAATTGAATTGGAGAAAAAGAAAATTGAAATTTTGGAACAAGATATGGGTAAAAGTGCAAATGATGATTTATTATTTTTCGAAAGTCTTCTGCCTTTCATGAAAGAGATTCCTATGGTGCGTAAACTACGACTAAGATCAAAAATTCAAGATCTTATTTTAAATGAGCTGGAAGTTAATCACGGTCCACAAGAACAGCAAAATAATTTCTGTGACTCTCAAGTTACTCTGTATGCTACTGAGAATGAAACATCTAATGTACTATCTCAATATTTAGCATTTAATTCAAACACACAACATTAAAAGTGCCTTTAAGATAGTAATTATGTTATGATAACTTATGATACACTACTTGATTCATAATTCATTAAATAAATAGAAAATAATCATAATTAATGATATTTTATTACCTTATTGTGACAACAAGACGTTCTTCTGGTGAAATAGAATATCTGTAATTTGTGTCCTCTTTTTGAAGATGGTTTGAAATTTTGCTTAGCAGAAGCTCAAACAATTCCAAATTCATTCGTAAGTATTGGTAAAACTTATCTTCATAATTGCGTAATTGTTTGTATAGAAGATGAAATTCACCTTTCGTCGATCTGACCTTATTTATGTCATGTACCCAGCAGGAGCGTTGATTACGTCGAAAGAATTTCAAATTTGAATTTTCAACAAGCAGAAGCCGTTTTACAGTTTTAGATAACGACATCTTCATCAGTTCAATGAAACGACAACCAACTGCAGCATTTTCTTATATCCTAGCCAAGCAGGTATCCTCTGGTGTGAACAGTAGTATATCTAGCGTAGCACCTATCCTAGCGAGCCACCTATCCTGCCACCATTGGTGTGAGCGTAGACTATGAGTTTTCTATGTAATGCGTCCCATGTACAGTGCACATCAAAAATTACAGTTGAAACATTTCGTTAAACAACGAAATTTGGGACACTTTTATAGAAACTAATTTTTGAAAAAAAACTGTGAATCAGTTTATACAAAAACATAAAAACGCACGCGATTGAGATGAAACAATGTTATACAGCTTTTTCCGGCGACAATTTAGTACAGTTCATTATTGTTTTGCCTCGCGGGGCTGTGTCCAGCTCGGCAGCAACGAGAGTAATGGAACCTTCGGCTGCGTCGTATTATAAGTTTTTACAGTCAAGCAGGGCTACCGTCCAGCTTGACACACAGTAGATATTATGGTTTTTTTAAACTTCTTTGTTTAAATTATATTATAAATCAACTTAATATATTTCGTTTTGAATTTATAATTATTTATATAAGACCCACCCCCTCCCATTCGGGTAGTTTGCTTAAAAGATCGTCGAACTTGTATTTTTTTATTTTCTAAAAAGAGTATTTTTCCGAGTTTCACGTTTTGAGCTTAAGCAGTCTCAGAGATACTGCAACGATTCTCATACTTTTTTGGTGACGGAACCCTTTGAAAACACTAAATATATTACGGAGCACTGAAATAAGCAAAACCTGGTTTTATGTTCATTTTTTAATGAAAATCATAAAAAATACGTTCTTTGCATAACACTGTATTGATTCCACTAGAAAATTGTTTTCATTTAATGAGAGGTATTTTTTTTTTTTAATCGGTGTTACGTTCTTTCGGTTGATATTATTTTAGTGGAGCCCTATATATGACGATTTCTATCCTTTGGGACAAGAATTTAAATAATTTGTAAACGCTGAACTTTTTAAGCTCGCCACTGGTAATCCCTTTTAAAATATGACAGACGGAATACTTTTGTAGCGCACTGTATCGTGCACAGATAGCACATCAGCTTTTGTACGATATCTGTATACGCTACCAATCTACACTGTATATAGAATAGTTACAAGGGGAGGATAGCCCGACGATGGATTGCACCAAATCGAAAACGAACTGATAAACGTTATGGGTAATTAATGCCAACAGAAATTATCAACGAAAACAAATATTTCAAAATTACGATATTTTCGCGAATAATTTTTGATTGTACTTTGAAAAAACAACACATATATTCCAACTATACAAACGAATGGTAGATTCTAATTTAGGTCAAAAATCAGTTTTGACAATTTTACAATACTTTTCCTATTTAAAGCCACCGGAATGTAGCTACAGGTCCTACGTCTTTATAAACGAAAGACGAATGAGAAAAAAACTTAAAAAAAAATATTAAATCGAGGGAAATCTTCAAAAATGTGCGAAATCAAATTCACCACTAAAAAGTAAAAAATAAAAAAACTTAAAAAAAAAATATTAACCTCCTTCAAAAAAATCACTAAAAAGATAAAAATAATGAAATTTTGAGGTCGGAGCTAATTTCATTACAAAAACTTTTAATTACATATCTTCTTTTATTAATAAAAAAAAAAAAGATTCCGACGAATTGAGAACCTTCTCCTTTTTTTGAAGTCGGTTAAATAGGCGCCAACCTCAAATTTTTATCTGATTTTTTTTGTAATGAAATTAGCTCCGACCTCAAAATTTTATTATTTTCATCTTTTTAGTGATTTTTTTGAAGGAGGTTAATATTTTTTTTTTAAGTTTTTTTATTTTTTACTTTTTAGTGGTGAATTTGATTTCGCACATTTTTGAAGATTTGCCTCGATTTCTCCAGGGATGTATACCCTTTCAAACAAAAAAATAATTTTCCAAATCGGTTCAGGCGTCTTTGAGTAATCGGGGAACATACATAAAAAATAAAAAAAAAAGATTCCAACGAATTGAGAACCTCCTCCTTTTTTTGAAGTCGGTTAAAAAAACGGGGTCCTTAACTATGATGATTATACGAAGAAAAGAAACCATGACAGGTTTACCAAAATGTAAAAACATACTTTTGAAAAGATCTGTTCGTCAGTATGTCTGTCAGCACGATACCGGTCAAATAGTTGAACGGATCGAATCTAAATTTTGGTAGAATGTTTTTTTTTAGAAAAAATAGGCACATGTGCAGAAAAGATATGTGTTATTACTTTGTTTTTTTTTCTATTATGACGATATACTTTTCATGATAATGTATTTTCCGAGTGTCTCCTAAAAAACATCCCAAATCTTCTGTACTATTTTTAGAGTGGAGCGAGGTCTCACTTCGGTGTCCTCCTCAGTTAATCCAATTTTACAAATTATAATACTTGGGAAAATGTCCTAAAAACGTAAAATTGAGATATTTTTTCCAGTCTGTTAGAAAATTGACAACGACAGTTCAATAGCCTCTGCGGCCGAGTCAAGTCTGAATATAATTTGCCTCCCATTGATGTAAAGCGGTTCCGTCCAAGCATTTTCTTCTTGTGTCGTTATTGTTCCTTCGATTACTTGACAAATTTTAAAGTCTTCTTCTTCAGGCAGATTTTCTTTGTCTAATTTATTGTTGGGATCTTCTACTTCCACTGTTTTGTCTTTCTTCTTTTTTGGGCAACCTTTGGCAAAGTGATTTTTTTCCTTCCAATGCGCCCATGTTTTCCTAAATGCCGGACATATTCCGATTTTATGTTTGTAACAGCAGTTTTTGCAGTTATATTCAGATCTTTTTACATGTAATTCATCCATTTTTGATAGTATATCAATTTATTGAACTTGTTTTTTGCTTGCTTCAAGTGATCTACAATAGGCCGCAGTCTTGTTAAAATCGAGATCGGATTCACGAAGAAGCGACTCTCTCAATTTACTCGCTTTGCCAAATAGTAGGGCCGACACTTTCCGTGTCGAATGGACGTGAAAGTGGCGCCATCGTACGCGGTAGTTGTACACCACATCTGATAAATCGCCTAACCTACAATGTTAATTTATAACTCATGTTTTTCTTTTAACTATAGATTTGTCTGCTAAAGATTCTTTCTAATATCTTAATATAAGTATAGTCACACACATATCAGAATTAATTATTTATATCTCCTAAAATTTATGAGCGCTATATTTTAATTTTACGTGTCTTCAGTTATCCCATGACTGTTCTTGCGCAAGATTAACAATTTCGAAAATAAAAATTCATTCAACAATTATGCACTTGCTATAAAAAAAACTGTATTTTTTTAATCTTTCCTGATTACAACACTTTTTCAATCCCCAAGGTTGGTAACTGTCCGTCAAAGTGACGCACTGTATGCGCGTGTTCGCAATGTGGCTTGACTGGAGCTTTGGGGCGACGCCGCGCTCTCCCAAACGACAGCTTGTGTTGAGCGCCGCTGCCAGAGATAAGCGGCGTTATTGTGTGGAAATTTATTTCCACCAACTGGATTTTGGTCTGAGATACCGACAAGTTACCGCTGTAGAGTATAATATTATTACGTAATGCAAACTAAACAAAGGGAAATCACCAACATCATAGAGGACAGTCTGGTCCAGTGGTTAGCGTGCTATCTTCATGACGCCACAGAAGTGTAACTTCAAACATGCGTAAAAAGTAGATACTTTTTTAAAAATTATTATGGTTTACTACTAAATAAACATAAAAATGCCTGTAAAAAATAACACACAAAATTCGTTATATTTATGTAGTTGATTGTTGTCGAAAATCCTCGAATAATCGAATGAAGAAAGGAATTTACTGTTAGATAGACTATAGAGGATAAACAGGGCTTCCAAAAATGTAACATTGCCATGTGTGTATATATACAACTGTGTAATATATGCACATTCTCATAAGAAAAAATTTTAAAGTCACGCTGACTGTCATCGTTACTATACCAGAGATAGAGATAAGTTTCGTCTTCCGAACCACCGGTTGGCGAGATCACGCACCGCACCTGACTATTGTGCCTTAAAATTATACAATAAACTACCTTTCCCAGTTAAAGAGTTTAATTTACAAAACATTTAAAAATATGTTAAAAAATTGCTGACAGATAATTGTTTCTATTCTGTGGAAGAATATTTAATTCACGTATTTTAATCTGTGTTTTTTAATCTTGTCTTGACTTGCAACAATTGTACATTTTGTACCAAATGTTGTAAATATATATCTATCTATCTACGTATAATTTAAGCTATTTAAAATTACACTTACGTTATTTTGAAAACGTCTTTTCTAGTTGCATGCCGGCAGCTAATTTAAAAACCTGCAACAAAGAAAAATTAATTATAAAATACGTCCTATCAAAATAAAACATTATTAATTTTATATTAGTAAATGATCATACGTTATAGTTCGTAAGACTTCATTCATAAGCAATATAATAGCTATCGTTTGCTATACGCGTAATTGTTACACCCATTGTTACAATGCTTGTAACTTTATATTATAGAGATTTTTAGTGTTATTAAAATTATATTGCATAGAAGATGCGGCCTGTTACAAAATAAGTGCTGTGGACAGATATTTTACATGGTTCGACTTTCATATCATTTTGATTTCTTTCAACAACATTCCCTTCTCTACTGTCTCTCTCTCTCTCTCTCTCTCTCTCTCTGTGTGTGTGAGTGTGTGTGTGCGTGTGTGAGAAAAAACTCTCAACTTCGGGTTGCGCGTAAAGCGGTAATTAGTTTTTTAAGGGCCTATTATACCCGGACGCCATTATTTATGTTTTAACTTTTACTCAGATATACAAAGAAAATATTATTTTTGTAATGTCGCAATAATTTAGTTTTACTCTTGTAAAATGTTTCGTGTGGCAGCGATTTAAAATAACAAATACACAATTAAGGTCCACACCCACTGAATCGGAACGGATCGGCTCGGCACTTTTGGAAACATGAAGTTATTTGAGTTTCCACGCACTAGTCGGCTCGGATCGACCGGAAACCTATCAGTGCCGTGCCGAGCTGATCTCTGTCGATTCAGTGGGTGTGAACCCTTAGTCTATAACCGACAGGTTTGAAAGAATTACAAGTAAAATTGGGTAATCTCGATCTGCAATAGCTAATGACGTATCAGAAGCGAATCAGTCAGTCAATTAAGAGTCAATCCGTTTAAATTATCCTCCATTATTGCATTTATCCTCCATTACTGGCTTTTGATCGACCTTTCTGACCAAACATTTTCACATAGGAATGCAAAATCAATATACAAGGTATATCATACGAGTGAGAACATAGGAATTTAATAAGTTGTTACGAAAATATGGACACAAGTTGCCATGAATGAATTTTTGTTTTGAAAAGATCTTGTGACAGTAGGTTGCTAGCGTTAATTTTTTTCTTTGGCTGTTTTGATATTTTTGTTTGAGTTGGATAAATTTTATTAAACATCTAAATTTTATGAATTTTATTTTAAAATAATAATAATAATAATAATACATCTATTTATCAACAGACCAGTAGAAAGAAAATGGTTTTTGGATAACCTTTAATGAGTAGGTACCGTTTGGGATTAAAATAGAACAACTTCTGAGGTTGATTGTAACAAATACTTATATTTTGTATCATTTTTGTTGTCCCTTCAATTGCGCAAGGTATATGTAAAAAAATTGATTATTTGGGTTTTTTTTTAACTTTTCTTTAGTCGAAATTTCTCATGTTTTCTTTTTATTATTTGATATCAAGAGTTCAGGTTCAGGCCCACAATCCCAGTTCTGGTTCAACCCCACGTTGGGCGCCAATTTTTGATACTCGTATAATTATATTTTTGGTCTCATATTAGGAAAAATCAGGTCTTGAAATAAATTAAATAAAAAGGATCAGGTGAAAAGACTAATTTTTAAGTACGTTTTTATTCGATGTACGACGTTTCGTCGGTATTATTCCGACTTCTTCAAGTATCTCGAAAATTTAGTAAAAATATAAGCTATTCCAATATTTTTTTAAATAAAATAATGAATTACAATAAAATTCAAAAAATTATTAGCGTCAAATGATTAATTAATATGAAATTTATTTGACGCTAATAATTTTTTGAATTTTATTGTAATTCATTATTTTATTTAAAAAAATATTGGTATGACATATTTTAACTAAATTTTCGAGATACTTGAAGAAGTCGGAATAATACCGACAAAACGTACTTAAAAATTGGTCTTTTCACCTGATCCTTTTTATTTAATATATTTTTGGTGTTAATCGTTACAAAATTTTTAAATTTGCGTTTACTATAATAAGGAAGACATAAACAGAATATTATACGAGTATAAGAAACATTCATATTATCTTCCAGCTATAAACCCGGAGTCAGAGAAATGATATTTTATCGGAAAACAACACGACATTAAATCATTGATGTTTTTCTTATATAATATATCTTCTGATGAAAAAGCGAATCACACAAATATAACAGGTTTTCTCAACAAGTGGACGCTGTTATTATGAAGAAAGCATTTTTTAACCGACTTAAAAAAAGAGGCTACACAATTCGATGCGTATTTTTTTATAATTTTTTTTTGTGTGTATGTTTCGCGATAGATTCATCAGTTGTGAGCCGATTTGAAAAATTTCGACGCCATTTTGTTCAGAATATTATCGGATTGGTGCTATATAGTATACAGGGTTGCTTAAAATGAATTCATAAGTTATTTTGTTAAGAAATTGTGATTTTAATAATAAATTTTGTATTTGCAGCCCTGTATATATTATGTAATTTTGTATTATAGTTGTTATGAAACTGGATGTATAAATAATTTTTGTCAACGTTTGTAAATGAGATTATAATTTTGATTTTGTAGAATTAAGAATACGAGTACATTTTACTTTAAAATAAATATAAAGATTTTTACTCTGCGCAACATATTTTAATTTTCCACTTTTTTAAAAATGTTAGGCCACGCCTGACGTACCAAAACAGTTGAAAGATGTACGGCAATCCTTTTACATTGCTACTATGGAAAAAGAAGGTGCAACTAGCTGTCCATTTCTAAATAGTCAAAGATTAAGATGCTTTATAGCGTATTTGTCCTATGGATTAAAATCAGTTTTTTGAAGTTATACTTCTTTTGGGCGCACTGAGGGTAAAATTTACTCTGATACGTAAGTTACACACGCAGCCAACGAATATGTTCCGGAAGTTGTTTCTGATAACTTCAAAATAGTTATTTCATAAGACAACAAAATTGGTTGTATTAGCGACATCGGACGGAATTTTTTAAAAGTTATCAGTTTATACTTTTTTGCGCTTTAATCGTTTTTCATAGACATGTTCTGAACTAATAACAACTGTTACTGTTAAATAACCTCAATACTTGTATTTTTTTTAAATTATGGATTCAACAGTGGAAACTCCTTTAATAGTTCAAAAAGTTACTTTATGCAGGCACTAAAAATGTTACTTTAGCAAATGGAACAAAGGTAAAATGTGTATAATGATAAACCACAAACATAACCCAATCTATGTTCAAAAATGTTTTTCCAACTATATTTATCATCTCCCTAGACATCACATTTTATTTTAATAATGTACATCTTTAACGAAAATGTGAATATCAATTATCGCGATCAAGCCAAAGAAGTATAACTTCTGCCGCGCGTACATAAGTACACGCACCACTTTTTTTCATTACCCGATCCACGTTTAACATTTCTTCTTTTAAAACCACTGAACAACACAATCATTCGAATATCTTATATATGATCCATTGATCTGAGACATAAACTTTTTATTTGCCATGTGCTCCACGCCATTTTCATTGCAATGTATCCTCCAAGGAATTCGAAAGCAGATTACTTTCACTACGTTACAAGTAATAATATCTCCGAATCATCTCTTACTCCCTCCCCCGCACTTACCGCACACCCATCATATATGACTATTAAACTCTTCCATGTCCCAGGTTCACCTTTTTGATCTTTTACATGTGTGATGAAGACGCTTCAGCGAATTTCAAGCCATTTCACTTCGAGGCATGTCTAGAGAAATACGTGTTGTCAGAGAATACAATCCTGTTAAATGTCAGCAGCGACATTTAACAGGGCTGCGGCACAGTGCAACATCATGCAGAACCGACACTTATTTTATTTCAGGTATTGTCAATTTAAAAATAGGAAAAATGGTACCTTCAGCTTGTACAGTACATTTTTTGTTTTTGCCAACGTTTCGTTTACAATTTGAGATTTCTTCAGGGCTCTATAATCGATAATAGAACCCTGAAGAAGTATCAAATTGCAGACGAAACGTTGGCAAGAACAATAAATACAGGATGATTTTATGTTGATTCTTTTTTTAACAGCGTGCAGAAATCGAATAGACGAACAAATTTTTCAAGTAACTTCTTTATCAAAACTAAATAATAAAAGAGAAATAGGTTTTCAAAGTTTACTTAAGTTTTATTAAATTTTGTGGTCGGTCCTGGCGTTATGTTATGTCACTATGGAAATATGTCATTATCATGTAATCACAGAAATTGTTAGAAGTTGTCCCCGTTTTGTTTCAAATAGGCAGCAAGATACTTGGTATCCATAGATACATAACATAACGTCAGGACTGGCCTCAGAATTTAATAAAATTTAATTAAACTTTGAACGCCTGTTTCTCTTTTATGTTTGAGTTTGGATAAAAAAATTACTTGAAATATTTGTTCGTCTATTTGATTTCTACACGCTGTTAAAAAAAAGAATCAACTTAAAAATCATTCTGTATATTGTACAAGCTGACGGTTTCCTTTTTCCGGTTATTATATCTATCTTGAATGTAATTTGGATACGTAATAGTTCTGAAACCGATAAACCGATACAGTAAAATCCGAAAGTCGAATGTTCAATCGAAAGGTCCTAGCATCAGCTTTCAATCAGTCCTCCTACATCTCAATGGCGTAGTCGTGTCATATTACGCAAGTATAAATGTAGATACATTTCCCTTGGGCGATTTTCCTTCTTGTTTCACTCACTTCAAATGTAAAATGAAAAGACGCTCGTATTTTCAGTTAGTTTAACATTTCGTCAAGCCCCATACATATATTTATATATTTTACTAGCCGCTACCCGCGCTTCAGTTCGCGTCTGAAATGAAACACGGCAGCGTCAACCAGTAGTGGAGTCTTCGGCTCCACCTGGCGCCATCCAGTGGCGAGTTACAACAAAGTGGATATCATAAAAACATTCTTCACGAAAAAATACAAATATGTGAACCTTCTTTAGGTAAGAGTGATTTCGATTTGCAGATAATGAATAAAAGAATGACGGAAGTAATTTTAAAATTTCAGTCAAGTTCGTTTTCATTATCTCTGCGGTTTGTTTAATGGAGCGGCAACGCAAGGAAACAATGTTAAGCATACCCGTTCCATATATAAAAACTGTGCAGCTTATATTTACATCATGGTGAATAAATGTACGAATGGCTACTATTCGGATTATCAAAGAAATAAATTGAAATATAGCGAATGAAAGACGATCAAATTTCTATTAAACAATAAAATGTCACAAGAAGTACACAAAGATAATGTTTATTTCAATTTATACAGTTAAAAATCCATTTAGAAATTACACCTACAGAAGCTTCATAGCTGAAATATGATCCAGCAAATGAAAACAATGGGGTGTTTGTGAGAACCAAGATTACAGTGAAGTCGCGGTTATCCGAACATTTGTTTTGCATGCTGGTATCCAATAATTATAGAGTGCTGTGGTTAAACCTCTTGTTACGGGCGCCGGCTATACAACGACCTCGGTCTTTGAGTAGTTCATAACAGTGTGTGCAAAATAAATTTATTTGTATAAATAATAAAACATTGACAATATCGATGTGCTGTGTTTACCAATGTTCAAATTATAGAGATTTTGTATTTCCTAAGAATCCGGAACTGAAAAATAAGTGGTTGTTTGCTATCAAAAGGCAAAAACACTACAGTAAATATTTGTGAAGTCCATTTTACTAAAGAAGATTTATCACAGAAGGAGAAATTGCAGATAGAAAAAACTAATTATATTTTCTTCATACTAGGCCGGGAGTACGTACTTTCTGATTCGGTTTTCGATCAGAAAGTATGCCATTTCTGATTTGTTATTGTGACAAACTGCAATTACATTCACATCGTCTGTATTGTCATGCGCATTGATACGTGAGACGTTGAGACTGGCGACTTTGTTAAGTCACATGTTGACCCATAGATGTCTATGTGTACACCTGTAAGTAACTATCTGCAATTATACTAACCTTAGATGCATGTGTCATTACGTATATAACTTCAATCACTTCACAGTAAGAAGTTTTTTTATATATTGGTGAAAGTGCGTACTTTCGGCATAGTATGAAGAAAAATAGTATATATATACCACACAATGCCAGATTTAGAGGTCTGGAGGCCTCGGGGCAAGAAAACAGTGGAGGCCCCCTGGCCCAAAATTATTTTCCAAATAAAATTGATAATTTTTTTCAGTCGAGTTTTCCAATAAATAGTTTATTGTGAAACCAAGTATAGATTCTTTTATTATTTAACAAACATATAAATATAATCGGAAACAAGAATTATCTAAAATTAAATTTCATTAAATATCAAAGGAAAAGTTGTTTGCTAGTGTTTACTAGTCTGAATTTTAATTTTTTTTCCGAAGTCTCTATTGTGGGGGCCCCTGTTTTGTGGAGGCTCCGGGGCTGTAGTCCCGGTTGCCCTCCCCTAAATTCGGCCCTGATACCACATGAGCAGAAATCTTAAAGTACTGCACTGCGCGACATATGATGCCGTCGACTTCACCTCGGGCATCATGCGGTGCAGTGCAGGAAATTCAACTTTCCGCTCTTGTGGTGTCATATACTATTATTTAAATAATGGTTACAATATTAAAACATTCCAGATTTACTTTGAATTATTCCTTATTTAAATCACGCAACTTAGGAAGGAACACTTAGATTTGGTTTGTTTTATACTCTATAATGAGCCCTGATCATAACTTAGGTCGTTATATACCATGCTGCCATCTACGTTACGCTTGTCATTTACCCATATTCATTGAGATACATGGTAGAGTATTCAGTAACCGGGTTTGGTACAACACTGAGCAAAAATAAAAGCAAGAAATTGACATTTTAAGTTTCTTAAATGTTTGAATTTTTTCGTGGAACTTATCAGGTACATTGCAGTTATTATAAGAATAATAAACCAAGTCATAAATATTTGTTAGTTTGAAAACAAAAAACACAAACGAATTTCTGTCTATCTCGCCCATGTCGTACTGGTATCTGCGTCAGCGTTCGATAGTACTCGATTATAAAGCCAAACGGGAGCCCGATTACCGCGACCACACTGAATTTTCTTAAAACAGTTACAAAGCGATTCTTACTTCAACTGTTTTCGCACAACTGAATTATGTAAATGAATCATGGCTCACGAATGAAGAAACTTCTTTTATTTTACTAAGTTCATGTTGGGTTGCACAAAGCATTGTCAAAAAAATTGATATGACAATGACCTTAGATTGTGATCTTAAATTACAGTTTTTATATATTCAGGGGCAGTCTAATGTCGTTGTGAAACTCCCTATCATGTATAAAACGTTAGATTGTACTCACACAAAAACAAATGAGTGATCAATCAAGAAAAAGATCGCATTTCGAGCTAAATTTTGATCGAAATGCGTAAGAAAATATTATTTAGAAGTGGAAATTATACAAAAAAACTATGCTTAATACATGTATATACAGTTTTAAAGAAACTTCGTTGCAATCGATATATTATTTTTTAAACAGAATCGATTTAAAGGTCAACAATTTTATCAAGTCACAAATATCATAAGGCACAGAAAATGTTGTTTAATTATTTTTGGAAATTCTACGCATATAATCTTATAAATTATATGCGTAGATGCCTATTTATTGATATTTTAAGATAACTTATTTGCATTTTCTGAGAACATTTACCGTAGTAATGTATATTTTTTTTCATACCATCAGAAAGTAGAGATTTGTAGGAACAAAAAGCCCATCGACTTTTTTAAAAAAGCAGATATTTTGACGTGAGAATTTTCGATTGAAAATTAGGGTGCTTTTTCGATATTAAGTCAAAATAAGCTGAAAAAATGAATATTTTAAATAAAAAAAATTACTGTGTGTTTGGGACATAAAAAGGTAAGTTTTCACCAAATTTCGTGAAAAAATATTTTTTTTTGCAAAAGATAAAAATAAAAAACCAAAAACTTGGTTATTTGAATTTTTCACATAAATTTTGAGGTTATGTGAAAAAAGTGTAAAAACAAAAGTTGTAGATATATTTATTACCTACAACTTTGCTATTTAACATTTTTTCACAGGACTTGTAGTTTTGCCGGAAATCGAGATAAACCGTTTTTTACCCTTAAAAACTCACCCCTTTCCCCTTCCCGACCTCAGATCGATCGTAAATTATTTTTCCTTTCATTTTTGTTATTTCTCTACCTTTTCCAATGGGTTTCATCCTACTATAATTTTGTTTCACTTTTTATCATTTTCAACACTATCGACCCTGGTCTAATAGATTGTGTGCCCTATATACGTAGGGCATTTTTCTTATGGATAAATATGTGTGGTCACAATCTAAGCTCATTGTCAAGTTAGATTTTTTGACAATACTTTCTGCAACCCAACATCAGTAAAATGGAAAACATAAAAATCCTTATAGAAAAATGTCTGAGCACGAGATTTGAAATTGAAAAAGTGTCGAAGACGTTCATTACACCGAATCAGTGTCAACCGGTGAATGAACAAACCCAATTTCATCTGTGAACTGCAAGAAATACGATAACACCTATCTTTGCGTTCCCATTCCAGAGCAAACAGCTTATCTAGAAGTCGGGAAGACGATGAGGATGTAACAGGATACGCTCTCTGGATGCGTAAGTTATGGATGTGAAACACACATCGATGCTCGCATGACGTAACGGCCACGTTCAGTCAATTTATGCGATACGCACACACGAATTATTATCGAACATCGATTTTAGGCTTCATCAATAACCTATATTCTGAACATGTACACTGCGTGCTTATTTTTTAAAGAAATTATTTCTTCTTGAAGCAGCATATATACAAAATTTTATCAGCAGCGTTCCTTATACCGGCTACGAGGTCTTAAAAAAACAAATACAGTGGTACCGTGACATACGAGTTTTATTCGTTCTGTAACCTTGCTCGTATCTCATTTCCCCATTTAAATTAATTGAAATGCTATTAATCCGTTCCGATCCCAAAATGCCACCCTAGTTGTTTTTGTTACGTGTTTTTGAATAAGAAAAATGTATTTATAAACGGCTTGAGCTTACAGAAGATGCTGGCGGAGTTGTTACTTTCGCTTAATTTTCGTCACTGTTTTTCTCTTTACTGGTGTTTGTCTTTTTCCCTACGCTTTCCTCACTTTCACCTATGCAGGCCGTTTAAAAAACCTGTCCAAAGAGGTTTGTTTCTTCCTTCCTTTCAGAATGTTGCGAAAATGAACTAGGCAAACGTTATTAACAGTATTGGAACACTTTCACACAGTTTGTGTTGAGACCCAGCGGTAAGAGGCGAAGTAGGCAAAAGATATATTGTGGGTGTGACGTTCTTTAGCTCTGTCTCGCTCTAATTATCCGCACGTTTCAATTTTTGGCTGGTGCCCACTACGAGCGTAAAAGATGCTATTGCAAAGGTGCCGCTGTCAATTGATTACTCTAATTTTTGGAAATATTTTGAAGATTTAAACAACTTTTCCGAAAAAGGAAGAGTCACTTTAGGTTTGTGATGGAACAGTTTTGTGAAATAAGTACGAATAAGGTCGTAGTGTGACATTGAAAACGTGTGTTTTTTGGCACAATTAATGCTAACTTTTTTCTAGTAAATCGTACATAAATTACAAAAGTAGTCCATTAGAGACCTAGATTTGTCCTTTATCTTCCTTATAGAGAAAGAATTTTTGCAAAATGTTGACAAATAAATCTACAATCAGTTGACAGCCGAAGCTCTATTTTTGGCTTAAATTCAGAGCGTTCCGACAGCCTTAAATAGTTTCGATGCACGACCAGTTGTAAATTTTTCGTGGTGTTTCGTTTCCATGAACTGTGAAACTCTGTTCCAAATTGTCTAGGCTTTCTCGGCTTCCCAAATTCCCATGGTCTCCGTATCTCACTTGTAAAGATAACCTTCTCCACCTCTGGCTTCTGCTCGAAATCAATTTCTTGCAGAACCTCCGTCTGCTGCTACTGTAACTCTTGTAACTTCGCGGTCGTCAGTTCCTGAGAGTGCTCGTCGTCGAACTCGTTACTAAAAAGTAAAGTACGAAAGTATATTAATTTATGTATTACAGTGGTGTAATACATAAATTAATATACTTTCGTACTTTACGGGAAAAATAAAAAAAAACCCAAACGTTTGGCAAGGCATGGCATTTAATTTTATAAGATAAAACCCACAGGTTCAAAATGCGGCGACATAATAGTTTTTGAAAATTTTAATATGTTCTTCCCTGCGGTCAGTAAGGTCACCAAAAAAGCTTACTTAGGGATTGAGAAGACGACAAAGCAGCCGTTTAATCATGGCCCAAAATGAACTAAATACAACCCTGTCTACATGAAATGTCTTATTTAAACACTTTTCCGTTTTCTTAACTACCGTTAAGTTTAACGAAAACTAATAAATATGTAGAACACAATAACTTACTTCCGAATTAACTGCCTCGGAAAAGTCCTGCGTAACGTATGGCCTACCGTGCAAGAAACGTCATTTCAAAGTTACGTGGGTTAAAGTCTTCAGTTAAAGCATGTTAAAGCCCAGACTTTAATCACATTAGTTTACTATAATAGAAACGCACACGATGTATCGTGCCAACATCGAGTTTTTTGTTAAGGGCATTTTTTCTCCGGACACTGGGTAAACTAACATGGAGAATCATGGAGCTACAAATGTGCGGAGTAACGACTGCGTTTCGAGAAAAACGAAGTGTTTTAATGTGCAATTCTTTGAATGCAGTTTTTAGCTGATTTCTTGAGGAAGGCTTAGATCAGAGGTTCTCAACTTTCTCTTAACCATCGCCCCTTTTAACAGAAAAAAAATTCTAACACCTTCGTAGTACATAATAGTTAATTTTGTATTAAATCTTTTCTCACTAAGAACATTTTTCTGAAAAGAAATTTTTAACAAAAACTTCAAATTTCAAACACCTGTGTAATAATATTATATATACAATATACATACATATACAATACTTATAATAATAATAAAAGTGATAAATTAGTTACCTACATTTTTCAATTTTCTAAAAAAAATTTTTGGAAAATTTCAAATGGTGCAAAATGATTTTAACGGTTAATTCGAAAAAAAAAATTGACAAATATTTTTTGACATGTCCAACGGTTTTGATCGCAATGATATGGAATTTTTTATATGAATTAGTCCGGACTAAACTTAAAAAATGAATAGGAGGACAAACTTGACAAAAGTTTTATCTCTCCATGGTTTAAAGAAATAAATAATGAATCAATGTTTAATAAATAATTACACGGAGCGAAAGTCGAATTACGGTTCGGCTGTTGTACTTAAGATAAAATTATCCTGAAACTCCGAAACGCGAAACAAACGAACTTGATTAATTATTACCAACTGAAAAAGTTCATTGCAATGTTTTGTGTTGCCAACCTCGTTTAAAATTTAATTCTGCTCTGTGAAACAAATTTCAATGTTTTTACTAAAAAAGTAAAACATAAAAAAGCAGACAGAAAACAACTTGTTAATTATTTATGATATTGTGATTTATATGCCATATTTGTTTAATATTTTTTTATCATAACAATATTCTGTAAAAAAAATTCAGCTAATTGGGCGACAGAATCATTTTAACTTGAAAAAGACTGACATAAATTATAATAAATAAAATATATAGATATATAGATAAAAGCTACATAGACAATGGCGGCAATATTTTTTTAAAATAACGAATTTCTGCAGCAGTAAAAGGAAGAAAAAAAGTCTGTCAAAAACCGGAGTTTTTATCTATGCCTTCAATCAAGCGCAATATTAAAAAATACAACACAAAAGTGAAAAATACGTGCTTTGAATTACAACCATGTTCGCCACAAGCCTCGGCGGAATATTGTTGAGTTTAAAGAGTCCAAAAGTTATACCTATGTCGTCATAATACGAAAGCATTATGAAGGGTTCAGGGGATAAAAGAATACAAGGTCAAAATTTTCGAACCGCGCTAATTAATCTATACTATTATATAAATCTGTAGGTTCTGTCTGTACATTTAATTTTTTCGTTAAATTTTGTGATAAACATTCGTTTTATGATTCACTGACGCCAGTTCTACAATTTTTAAAATTTTTGTCTGTCTGTATATACTTTTGTAACTCAAGAACGGTTTGACCGATCTTGATAAAATTGGTATATAGTAAGATAGTGATACGAAGGCTGCACTACTGTTGTTGCTGCCGAGTTCAACACGGTGAAGCCAAAGACTTCATTACTGTTGTTGATACCGAGTGGGGCGCAGTCCCACAAGTTAAGTTGATTAATTATACGGTGGAGCCAAAGACTCCACCACTGTTATCGCTCCCCAGTTTAATCTCAATCGCGTTCAAAGCCACGGGCAGCGACCAGTCTATTATATAAAAATTGATGTTTGTCTGTTTGAGATTAATAGACTTCGACACCGTTTGACCGATCACCGTGAAAGTTGTCACATATATATATTTTTTCATGGAGAAGGTTTTTATGCTATCCACTTAGCTGTAACTCGCCATCTAGAGAGCACCAGGAGAAGTCGAAGCCTCCACTACTGTTGTCGTTGCCTTGTTTCATTTCAATCGCGTGCAGAGCCGCGGGTAGCGGTTAGTAAAAAATATAATAAAATATGCAGTGCAGAATCTTACCAAAATAGATGTCAAGTCTCTTTTTAAGCGGATAGCGGTAGTTATGTTCGGCAAAAAATCGCTTTAAAAAGACATGTACTTATTGTTGGATAAGTTTGGACAAAATCCCTGGCACAGGATCAATAAAACAGCCATACTGAGATTAAAATTGCATTTCCACTAACGTTTCGGTACTCTCGGAACTCTGAAGATGGTGCAAAGCACACCGAAACGTTAGTGAAAATGCAATTTCAATCTCAGTATTGCTATTTTATTGATCCTGCACCACGGATTTTATCCAAACTTATTCAACATTCATCAAGGATCACAACCACTCTAATTCATTCCTTTTAATTAGAGTCAACCACATGTAGTTATATTGAACAATTTGGGATACGTTTCGTAAGTATCTAAATTCAAAGCGAACAGTAAAAAATAATTCCAAAACCGCACAAAAACAATATTGGAAATATTAAAAATAAAAGAATGGTACTTCTTACCACAACAGATTTATTCAATGGATGTACATTTCGAGAGCTCAGCAAAACACTAAACTTTTTTAGTTTAGTGTTTTGCTGAAGATGGGAGCTTAGCTCTCGAAATGTACATCCATTGAATAAATCTGTTGTGGTAAGAAGTACTATTCTTTTATTTTTATTTGTTCCATCCACAGTGCTCTTAATATTTTTATTGGAAATATTATTAAAGGCGGTGTGGCAACGGGCGAAGTGTCTTTCCTAGCGGCTCACACGTAAGTGTGTCGACGACTGGTGTTCTTCCTTCTTTTTATGCTCAGTGTGGCGTGTTCTCTGCTCGGTCGTAATTTGTTCGATACACTTACTTGGGAGCCATCTAGAACAGTGGTTCCCAGCCTGTGGAAGTTTGCAGACCACTCTGCCTGAAATTAAATCAGTACAGACCCCCCATGCCATACCTCCTATCAGTTGTGACCAAATTTAAAAGTATTTAAGTAGTAAAACAGTTTTTTAAAACACATTATTTATTACAATAATCATCGGCGCGGATATATTCATTCCGTCTCGTTCAGTGCATATCACTTTTGAAATTCCCATTTAATGGCAATATTTTTTATATGTGCTGCTGGGTCCTTCCGCGGATCCCTTTCGAGACTCTCGTGGATCACTGGTTGGGAACCACTGGTCTAGAAGGACATTGGGTAAAAAGTCTACTGATTGTGTTTAAGTCTCGATAATTGTCTCTAAAATGTTGATAACCCTGTATTGTGACATTTTAAGTCAACGGAATACCGAAAATTGACTCGAGGAAGAAAAGCAAAACAAGTGACGCTCTGCTGAAGTTACGTGCCTTCAACTATTGACATACCTAATATAACAATACGATGGTGAGGTGTATTGTTGTCACCGAGGTGGCAATGGAATATTTTTTTGTATTGAATTTATACAATGGGGTCGCGGTAATCAAACCCCCGTAGACAGAGTGTGGCCGAATAGGGTATTTGACTAAAAAAATGTTTTTCTTACATTAATAGCGCATTAAATTCTGAACAAAATAACAATAAAACCACCGCATTCTGATTTCAAATAGGTTTAACATTTTGGGTGAATAAAATTCACTCAAAATTTTGAGCATATACTTGGGTGAAATCTCATAATTTTTACGGGTGAATCTGGACATTGTTTTGGGTGAATTTGAACGTATTCTTGGGTGAAATTTGACAATTTTTTGGGTGAATTTGATATTTTGACGGGTAAATTTTGACAATCTTTAAGGTGAATTTTATAATATTCTTGGATAATTTTTAACAATTCTTTGGATGAACTGTGTTATTTTTTCGGGTGAATTTTGACAATGTTTGTGGTTAATTTATATTATTATTTGTTTGATTAGATCAGAAAATTTCAACTTTAATTTTGATGGTATTAAAAATTAGTTTTTACCTCAATTTAACGACTCCAAATTGACAAAAAATGGGGTTCCGTTGGACTTCAATAAGGCCCTGAAAAACCTGGAATCGCTCGTGCCTGTATATCTTTTTTAAATTAAGTGAGAGAGTCTATTCAATCAACGTACCAGAGACCCAGGGACGTAGCTACCGCCGTATCTGCCGTATCAATTATACGGGGCCCCCGGGCCACGGGGGCCCCCATCGTGCGTAAGCAAAAATTAATAAAAACTTCCCAATTTTTTTTTATTTCAGAAATGACAAAAGTCAAAAAAAGCAATTTCTTTTTTTCCCGCGTAAAGCGTGCGTTCAAAAGTTGGCAACACCCTACATCGGTTATCGCGGGCTGCGGGATTTCCCCCTTTAAGTCATTTACTTCAACGGGGGAAGGTCCCCCAAATTAATTTTTATAGGGGGCCCCGCCAAGCCACGCTACGCTTCTGCAGAGATTCGCAACAGACTATTGATTCACTCTATGCGAGAGTATATTTTCAAGTTTCGAGCACCACAGAGAACACTCAACTTTGCAGATGGTGGTGAAATGCGAGTTATTTTCCTGAAACTTTAGCATTCAGTCTTGCAAGTGAAGTATTAACTGGGGCATTAAATGCCTCGGATCGATCATGCAGACAAAACTCTCTCATAATTCCTTTTTTCAAACGGAAAAACTATGTCAAGAATACAAATATCTGAACCGTGAGAAAATGCGACATCCGTTTTATTGAAGGGAAAATGTGCCACGCCCACATCTAATGGAAATACACTCACATTGAAAACAATTTTCTTCTGTACAGGGTCGACTGTGATTAAGCTTTTAGTTTAGCTAATTTCATTTTACTATCTTTGTAGGTATATCAAATTCTGGTGTGCGTGTGTTCGTAATTCTTCTCCTCTTAAGCGGCTTGACCAATTTTGATGATTTTTTACATATGGGAACACCTCGATGGTTCTTAGCTTTACTTGAACCCAATAGAATTTTTTTTTTTATTTTCCGACCGAATTTTTTTTATCTTATATTTTTTTTTATCTTATATTTTTTTAATTTCTCATATTAAAAAACAATTTTTCAGGCTCCCAGAACCTCTCAATTCAATACTAGCGAGGTCTGTGGCAGGATAACATCTGCCTATATTGGGTCCGCTAGTAAGAAAATAACTTATTTAGGGATCTAAGGATCCAATGTATTCCACAAACACCTTGTATATGGTATAATAAACATTATTTTAATATATGCTGAATGCAAATAAAAACAATAAAGATTTTTAACGCACAAACTGAAAAAGCAACATGTGTATAAATGTATTTATTTCTACAATAAGTTGATCAATTAAGGAATTAATATATATTTAATGTATAAATATTATACAGAGTGTGGTAGAGAAACGAAATTTTAAAAGTGTGGTTAGAAACCATAAAATATTAAAAATTAAAAAAAAACTAAAACTCGACTACATAAAAAAAAATTATAATGAGTCTCACCCTCCTCACCCTCATAAGCTCACATAATAATTTTAACTTCTTTAGTTTTCAATATTATAATTACGGCGAAATTGGACAGAGCGTCACAGTCAGTCCATAGTTTTATTTACATATTATACTATAATCTATAGAAAAACATTTTTAATATGAATTGTCTGTAGTATATCAACATCATAACCTCACATTATGTGACGTTTCAACATATACTTGTATTTACAAAATGTTTAATCCGAAAATTGTTCTCATATCACACACACTATAAACTTCTGTCCTTATCAGTTTCATGTAATTTAGGGGCCAAATTAACTTCCTCTTAATTTGTTACATTTTACTTCCCCTCGAGTTCTTACTTTTTTCAAACAGATACGTCGCTAAAGAAAAGTGGGTGGGTGTATTTATGTACGCGCGTTTCAAGTTATATTTCTTTGGCGTGATTAAAAACTAATTTTTTGAATATACATGCAAATAATTTACTGAAACAAAATCTTCAAAAAGTTTATGAATAATACTTAAAAAAATTAACTTCCTATATATTTGAAAACATTTTCAAAATTTTATTTTGGCTTTGACTTTTATATTCAATTCATTAGGTAAGTATAACCAAAAGGACATATTATAAATTAGCGGCTTCGCACTGGTAGCACTAATTATCTATAGTCATAAAAAATGAGAATCATTATCATAAAATTCTCAACGTGTATTGAATTTGCGTGAATTCAATCGCTTTTAATTGTCAATGTTCAAAAATCGAAGAAATATGAAAGTTTCCAAAAAACAAAAAAATTCTGGTGATCCGATCGCTACCAAACTTCACAAGATCACCCGCTGGGCTAATCTGAAAATTGCCTGAAAATTTCATCAAAATCGGGCCAGCCGTTTCGGAGTCCATAGGGAACAAATACACACACACATAGATTACATACATAGGTCATAGATATATAAATAGATAAATTCCACCGAATGACACTTAAAATGACGCATTGATTTCGTCCATCTGTCATTTCACTCTGTCTTTCTTATTGTCAACTTCATACGTCGAATTTTCGTTAACTGTGCCCGCGCAACTTCTATTGCCTGCTAAAATTTTACTCTCAACGCGCCAAAACAAGTGTAATTTAAAAAAAAGAAAAGTCTCCAATTTTATATTACTTACTTGAAAGTTTTATGGCATTAAAACTAACAATTTTTTTCCCGACTACTTTTCATATTGGAGGCTCGTTTTTTTCTTTAATGTAATCGGGCTCTATTTTTTTTAAACTTTTATTTTTATTTACAAACCACACTGTTTAAATTTCCTATGAACTATTTACAACAGTACACATTTGCCAAACCCTTTTCTGTTCAAACAAATACATATTTTATTTGCTCGCGGAAGCTATATCGCAAGGAGAAAGGACGCCAACGTAAATATTTTTTATGCTGGTTATTTTCCTGATTCTATTTTCATGATGTCAAATATTTTTAAGAAAAGTACACAGAAAAATAACACATATATTTTTTTGTTTTTAGTTTAAAATCATTTAAACTTGAAGAAGAAATTTTCAAATAACAATTTGGAGTGACATGTGGTTTACAATAAAAATATGTCAGTTTATTTCAAGGCAGTTGTTGGCAATGGTTTAAGGGCACTTGGCAGTCGTTGGCAATGGTTTAAGGGTATTTGGCAGTCATTGGCAACTATAGATAAGCGATTGCTTTTAATATTGGAAGCTTGTTTTAGAAAAATAGCGGTCTGATATAAAAATTACAGTTCAGAATCGCTTTAGTTTCTGATAATTATATTTGTATTTTAAACAAGTTTTCGTTATTACATTTTATATATTGACAAAAAACTGAAAAACTTTTATTATTCTGTTTTTATATACATGGCTAACCCGACTTATTTGTTTCTTTGATTCATGGCTGTCTAATTACAAAGAGACTTTTTGATCAATTTTTGTCGCCGTTCGTGTTTGTGAATTTTGGAATACCCGGTATAACTAATTACTTATACAGGAAGTTACTTAGCGAGAAATATACAACCTGTAATGATCATAATAAATTTACAAGAAGCGTTCTGTCTAGTCGGTTCCAAATATATCTATATATAATATATACCTATACTTTCAAAAATTTTAATTTTAATACACTTTGCTGTGCAAATATGCTTTTCAATTCATACTAAAATAATTCAACCTATTTTTGACCATTTTTTAATCCGTTTATTATTTTTTATTTATGGTCACTAATGATAGGATCAGTAATCTCTCAACAGAACACTTGAAGCGAAGTATTAACGTTACGAGATATCAGCTGTTCAATATGCTCTCTTTTTCACGCAAGCGATGCGTCGCAGTCCTCATTCAACGTAACGAATTGTTTGATCCTTTAGCTATTGAGCGGTGTCATTAAATTTTGGATGTAGATGATATAGATATGTAGCTGCAGCATCAAACTGTATCACCCGATTTTGTTATCATCAGTTTTCTGAATTGCCTCCCACTATGTAAGCAAATTTAAAGACGTATTCACGTCAAAACTTCAAAATGTATAAGTCTTCCATGTCTTAATAGGTTAAGAAATTCGAGTAAGTAGTTTAGCATAAGTAAATTAATAAAAACTGATTATTATAAATATTTAAGCGCATGGTTCAACGCATGTTAAGACTGCGTGACAAGACGACGTACAAGTCCACTTTGCTGATCTAGTGATCTGTGGAGTTCGTGCTTCTTACTATAAAAGCCTAAAACAATTTGAAGAAGGCAGGCATTCGTTCGGTCCTCACAACACCAACATTATCAAAACATCATGAAATTTATGGTAAGTAAAAATATTTTATATACTTATATCTCTTAATATTCGTAACTCAAAAATAATTTGAATGGTTTCCGAATAGTTTCAGAAACTTTCGAAGAACTTTAGAGTCGTCGGAAGAATTTCCAAAACTTACGAAAAATTTCTAGGATTTATAAAAAAAAATGAATTATTTAATCAGTATGTCGAAAAGTCGCACCCTCAGTTTGACTTTTTCGTTTTAATGTTTAATAATACAAGATTATTAGGCGAGACGCGGAAGAGGGCGGGAGACTTTTTCCAAACAGTTGGGATAAACATACTTGAATAACCAAACCATGGTCATCGGTGGCGTAAACAATTGACTCAATCAATCACAGACGTGACCATGTTTATAGCCTCTTACGCTCAACCTTCTAGTATTCTAGTAATCTTGTAAATAACATATTTTACGAACAAAATCCAAGGTTGAAGAGCAATTCTCAACAAAAATTCGTTAAGAATTATAGGAGAACTACTCCTCGACATTATTTTTTGGTTTTAGTGTAACAGATTTTTTTTTCTTTCAGGTGTCCAGCCTCCTGTTTACAGCATTAGCTGTTACATCTTTTTCGGATGCTGCTGAAGAAAATCAGCAGAAATCCGATAAGAAGATTGAAAAACGTACTATACCGTTGTACACATTGGGCGGTGGTATTGGAAGCAACGAACACATCAAATGGAGCGAATCAAACGGTGACAACGACCATAAAAAATGGAGTGAATCAATCGGCGAAAGCGACCATAAAAAATGGAGTGAATCATTCGGCGACAGCGACCAGAAAAAATGGAGCGAATCCAGTGGTCACGAACACATTAAATGGAGCGAAGAACATAAACCGATCCAAGAAACTAAGACCATCTACATCACCAAAACTGTGTCCGTTCCAAAACCGTATCCAGTAACGGTAGAGAAGAAAGTCCCGGTTCCTTATCCCGTCAAAGTACCCGTTCATGTTCCTAAACCGTATCCGGTTCATGTTCCCAAACCGTATCCGGTTCACGTCAAAAAGTATGTACCGGTTCACGTGATCAAGAAGGTTCATGTCAAAGTACCAGTCAAGGTGCCGTACCGTGTCGAAGTGCCAAAACCTTATCCAGTCAAGGTTGAAGTCAAAGTACCGCACCCAGTTTACATTTATAAAAAGGTTCCGGTTTATATCAAGGAACACAAAGAAGAAACAAAAGAACACCATGGTTGGGAAACAAGTGAACATCTGGGAGAAGAACATTGGAAATCGGATGCTAGTGAAAAATGGCATACGGAAGAAGAGAAAAAGTCTGACGGTGGAGAAGAAGAGATCAAATGGAGCACGGAAGGGGAAGAAAAATGGAAACCACAAGAAGAGTGGAGTAGCGATGAAGAACAAAAATGGGCTACTTCAAGCGAGGAAAAGAAATGGTGATAGATTAAAAAAAAATCTGAACCAGTACCTTCAGGAATCTGGTGCAATGAAAAACACGACTGAATATTTGAAATTTGCATAGTGCCAAACAACATTCCAGGCCGATAAAAGTGGCTTTCAAACAGTTCAAGAAGACATTCAACAATCTCCTAGAGGATTAGATCATCACTAAATTTCATTTAAGGATCATTGTCGATCAAAGACAGACAGACAAGAATGCCTCACCGAATTTTTGATTTTTGAATAATGGTCTACGAATATAAAATTTTGTTTTTTTTCACAATTTTCATAGTAAGTAATGTCTTTTTTTTGTAGTATTGTTTTTGAAATTTTTGTTATTGTATTATTTCGTTGAAATAAATCAGTTTCGAGTATTTGTTTTGTAAATTTTAGTTTCTACACCCAGTGTTAAAATTATTGCAATTAAAATAAAAAGTTAGTAGGTATATCCAATCTTTTTTCATAAGTAGTACGGACATTTTTGCGTTAATTAAACTAAAATTCATTAAAAAAACTTCACACAAAAAAAAAGCCACTTAAAAGGGGAAAATAATAAGATTTGAGGTCGGAGTCATTTTGAATACTAAAAGTTTTTATCTACGTATCTACTTTTACTAAATTTTATTATTTTCTCCTTTTTAGTAGTATTGACGGTTCCGTATCGTTATAACAATTTAATATAGTTTACAATCATCGCGTAGGATGGCGCCACTTTCGCTTCCTTTCAGTGATGCACTTATACTGTTACAAAACTAATCTTGTTATTAAAGGCCGTATCTTTCTAATGCAATGAGTTAGATGTTTGAATTTTTTACAGGACTGTTGGGTTATAGATTTTAGTAATCGATATTAATTGCATAGCTTTATCTCCTCCTGGAAAAACGGTTTTTGAGAGTTTGTCCTTTATGTATGCTATGAAACCTTATTTCGTGCCAAATTTCAAGATTTTAGGTCACAAAAAAAAACACGCTTTCTTATTTTTTTTATTGAATTGAGTTGGATTGCTAGAAGTTTGAATTTTTTACAGAGTTATAGGTTGTAGATTTTAGTATTTCATATTAATTTTAATTTGATACCTCTAGCCGTTTCTGAGAAAAGGGGTTGGACACTGAAGTTATTTTTCAATCGTAAAAATAATACCAAATTGACATTTTGAATTGATATCAAATCCAAAAAACTCTAATGTGAACTTAAAAAACGTCTGAGCGAGCAAGGTGAATGATAATCCCGTATTAACTCGAAAGAATGAACAAAGTAAATGAAACTCTGCAATAGGCGTCAATTTAAAGACAAAAACAAAATCATACACGGCCGCGAAGTAGTGCTCCACCAACAATTAGGGTTATTTGTGATCAAGGTTAGTACATTACAGAAGTTGCCTGGTTCAATTGAATAGTAGTGGGGAGATGACATCATCCGGCGGACCTGTCAATTGATTGCGTGGCAACGGATGTTGTTTATAAACTTTAATGGTTACAATATTTGACAAATGTCAAAGAAGACAAAAGAAAATAGCCAAGTCAGACCTTAGGCTTCTATATATTATCCTAAGTTATAAGAAGAAATGATATTTTAAGTTGTTATAACATATTTTATGTTGTTATAAATAAATTTTAGGACTGACCATTGAACTTGGCACCCATTTAGATCTCACTTCTTTTGTCGTTGAAGTCAACAACCAAGGCATATATCATAATATTGAACTTGGCTCTCATTTCACATTTATGTTTTTGATGAGATATGCTTTATAATTAACTGAATTTTTAAGGCAAGCGTAAGAGTCGAGCTCGTGAGCACAAAAAATTGTCCTAGTTAAATATAAATGACATTTTTGACATTGTAATTACAAGTTGATAAAAATATATAACGGTCCGCCAACTGATCTCATTCCCGCGTTTAGGCTGATTGGACAGACGGAACGAGGCAGCCTCTGTAATCTACTAGCCTTCGAAATACAGTAAGACTGCGTTTAACGTGAGAAATAATTTGCAATAAGTTCCTGCGCTATACGAAACAGCGCTAAACGAGGTCATTTTAATACGTAGATAATAAATGAAATAGAACCGGAATAAAAAAAAATATTAGTTTTTTTTGTTCAGTTTTGTAACATTTATTGGTAAATACTTTTCTATCACATTAATTAGAGATTTATTTACTGATAATATCGATTTTTGTTCATAAAACATTTATGAGAATTTTCGAGTAAGAAGTTGTTTGTGATGAGGAAGGTTCCTCATTTGACATATTTTGTTTATTGTGAAGTCATCTAATGTCGTTTGCCTTGTTCTGTTTCGTTCAGCAAGCTGCTGCATCAATGACACTTCGTCTTGCTTTTGAAATTCTATCAATATTTGAATCATTTTGTATAAATTAATCTATAATTTACGTCATGGTGACTAAACTTTTTTTTAAACCGCGTAATACTGAAACAGCGTTAAGCGGAGCAGCGTTATTTTTTCCAGTTGATACTTTCAACAGTGCATGGATTAGAACGTGGAAACTGGAGGGCCCGTATAATAGAGGAGTCATAGAAACTCCATAGAAACAATGGCATCGCTACACGCTCGGCTATTCTCAAGCAGAGTATAAATAAGAAGATTGCGTAGGTACAATTATCTGTTATATAAATTTCACCAAAAATTTCCAAAGGCATTTACAGGAAGTAATTAAAGTCGAGTGAAAAGCTTTACCAACACGCAATTAAAAACAATATCGCATTTTATGGTAAAATATGGAAATGTAGCAGCGAAAACTAAAAACACATTCCGATAATATAATGTTTTGAATTATTGTTAATGTATTTGCTTATACGTAGTATATGGTACTTGTACTATTGACAGCACTTTGTGAAGACACAAGTGACTTATTCTAGGGGTTTATGTTTCATATAATTTTGAATAGCTTGGCAACATTTTTGGAAATGTCTATTTATATATTACTAGCGGACCTGTGCGAATACTTCGCATCGTTAGTGGTCAGTTATGTAATACAATAGGGCGGAAATAAATTTTATTCTATTCTATTCAGAGATTTCAGCGCCACTACGTCACTTAATATTACTAGCAACTGGTAAAATAAACAGATTGCCACGAGATGGCGACATTTATTTTATTTTATTCTATTCTATTCAGACTTCAGCGTCACTATACACGTCATATTACCGACAACTGTTAAACAGATTGCCACCACACGGCGACATTTGTTTTATGTAAATGTTATTTTCTGTAATGAAGCTGTCAAAATTTTTAAACTGTAATTTTTTAATGAAAACATTAATTTTAAGATATTAACTTATTTCTCGTCGTTAGACAGAAACATTAATTTTGACACAGTATTAGGGAGATATTTCATACAGACAAAAAACATTTTTGAGAGATAACATGTAACATTTTACTTATTTTAATTAAATCTGACGCCCAAACATGGCGAACGATTTGCGGTACTTTGTTAAATCTAGCAGCTTTAATTCGCAGGGTTTTGCACTGCGACCAGTGTTTTGTTTTATTACTTTTGACATGTAACATTTCATTATCGATGTGTTACAATTTTATTAGTTCAGATTTCTATATTATAGTAAAACAAATTATTTTAAACGAATTCTGGAATGTCGGGTGAAAAAATTATGACAAAATTTCAAAGATAATGACATTCTTGGATTCGATAAATGTTTTTATTAATTGGAACTTTTATTTACGTCGCGAATACAGGTGGATCAGAATACTATCAAGAGAATTAATCTTTTTTTTACATAAATCTATATTGAGTATTTAAAAATGATATTGACAGACGTCACGCAATGATTCCTTAGTCGATTTTCTGAACAAAAGTCCTTATGAACGGGATCCGAAACGCTCTGAAAATTTTGATTTTTCACCTCTGCAATGAGACAGGTTGAAACTATGAAAATTTTTTATATTTTTTTCGTGATTTGAGGACACGCTTAATTTTTGAACAAACTAATAATTCAAACAAAAAGACGTATTCTATTAAAAAATAGAAAAAAAATTGAATGTGAAATCTAATCGAATTACACACATGCAAAAACATCAATTTTTTGAGTCAATTTAAAGAAATGCTGTTCTTAAAAAATAAAGAAATACGGGTTTAAACGTTTTTTTTCAACGGTATCCGTTGCCCTAACCAATAACGCGTAGGAAATTGGTATTGCGAGATATTATTTAAAATGAGCGAAAGGTTGACATTTTAGACCCTACTCCGGCAAAACCGGGGAAAATTAAAAATATGGTCAATTAATGAGGCATTTATAGTGACTTAATTTGATTTCTGAAAAAAAAAAACAGATTCCAAACCATACAATATGGAATCATCTGTGAATTTACAAAAATGTAAATTTCTGTCACGGACACAATTTTAGCACTAACCATTAGAAACGGAACCTCTTCCGATTTCATTATTGTTTAGATCCTATAGACTTCGATATGCGGGGGTAAATGTGGCCGAGAAAAGATCCTGTTGAGGTTTTCCATGGTTTCCCTGAATTAACCGAGCGGGATAGAGTAGTGGTGAAAGCACTAGACTCGCATTCGGTAGGTGCCGGGTTCGAATCCCGGCGGGGGCAGATGTGGTTGGGTTTTTTCCTACGGCCTTTCGCCGAGAAACGGTGATTCCTGAACCGGCCATCTTGTTGAGATTTTCCGTGGTTTCCCTCAATTAATTCCAGATAAATACCTAGATGGTTCCTTATTCAAGACCATGGCCGATTATCTATCAAACTCCTAGTTCAAAAATTGCCTACCTTATCCTAATTTCCTATAATCCCTTCATTCTTCATTGCTATTAATTAAGTTGAAACGTAGAAAATGTAGAAAATGACGGGAAGAGGTAGATGAAAAACAGTAATGGCGCGAATGAGGTCTGTTGTGACATAAAGTCGAGAAATGGATGTTAAACGCATTATTATTATTATTCCGTCAATTAATCTAGACTAATATTATAAAGAGGAAAGATTTGTATTTTTGTGTGTATGTTTGTAATGAATAAACTCAAAAACTACTGTGCCGATTTAAAAAATTCTTTCACCATTAGAAAGCTACATTCACCCTGATGAACATAGACTATATTTATTAAAAATATTAGGGATCCTTATTAAAACTTAAGTAACGTAACCCAAGGTGTAAAAAAAATCTATAAAACATCTTTCGTCGCATGCGCTGCGGAAACTATTGATGATAGAACAAAAGTATGCTCTACATTGTAGAGCATACTTTTGTTGTTTAATATTGTAGACTCTACAATATTAAAGAACATATCAATAACTACAAAAAACTTCGCGATACTATATGTCCAACTATTATCGTTATGTCACAATAACCACTTTTTACATTTTAATAATCTATATAGATAAAAGACGATGTATATGTAATCTATGGACTCCAAACGGG
Source organism: Venustoraphidia nigricollis (assembly GCA_034508555.1). Lineage (NCBI taxonomy): Eukaryota > Metazoa > Arthropoda > Insecta > Raphidioptera > Raphidiidae > Venustoraphidia > Venustoraphidia nigricollis. The sequence goes on along the minus strand of JAVRKA010000004.1, from coordinate 6,223,732 downwards.
TAGACCATTTTTGATGAAATTTTCAGACAATCTTTAGATTAGCCCAGCGGGTGATCTTCTGAAGTTTGGTAGCGATCGGATCAACAGAATTTTTTAAATTTCTTTTTGGGAAATAAGATTTTTCTTCGATATTTGAACATTCACAAATAAAAGCGATTGAATTCGCGCAAATTCAATACACGTTGAGAATTTAATGATATAATGATTCTCATCTTTTATATCTTATATATTACATTTACACCCGGACGAAACCGGACTGGGCCGCTAGTTTCAGATAAATATCGCACCAGTCGGTTTGTCTATGTTGGCTGGCAGATTCTCTGATACACACAAAGATGCTGCGATGACCTCAGCTGTCGAGCGTCTATAATTTACTATCTATCTAAACTCAACGATCTAAGGTGTACATTTTTACGATTAGCAATATGAATTATACAGTGGTCATGGTCTAATGCGACCCATTAAAATGCGTCCCAACCACGAAATTAAATCGCGAAAGGTACCACTCATGGCTAATTACCGGACTATATAAGCCAAGCCCGATTTGAAGAAGACAGGCATTCATTTGAAATCCTCATAACACAAAAAAACATAATGAAATTTGTGGTAAGAAAATATTCGTTGTTTATTATAGTGTTTATTAAAGTGTTAAAAGTGTTTATTAAAAGTAATAATGTGTTAATTAATTATGTATAATTTATAACTCGATAAAAAAATTAACGCACCGATCATTTTTTGTGTTATATTTTCAATGTAACAATTAATCGATTGGAAGCATTGTTCCATTTTTTTTTTTTTGAGAAAACCAGTATAAAGAAATTATCGGTCAAGCGCCTACTCGAATTTAAATTCTTCTCCAACACACTAAATATCTCCGCAACCATTTTGGTTTTCTTGAGAAGATTTTGCTTCGATGCACGAGAATTAGAGCACCCTGGAATTTGGTGACGTTAAAAAAATAAATTTAATTTTTATATAACACACAGTAACAATTAAAAATAGTAATTTTTGTACCCACCTCTTTATAAAATAACTGCCTTTCATGTCTGTATAGCGGTTGTGAAATGATCCATTTAACACTAGTGCTGTAAATTAAAACAAATAAGTGTCACTCAATCCAAAAGTGACCTGTCTGTTGTCATTTAAAGCTGTATGTAGAACGGAGACAACAAAGTAGACGTAATTTCCATAAATAACCCAAATGGATTGCAAATGGCCACAGTTGTCAAAAATATTAAAAATATAACTAGTAAATTTAATAATATACTATTTTATAAGAGGTAATAGTATATATCTAGAATTTAATGATATTATGACAATAAATTAAAATGTTTGTATTAAAAAAAAAGAATTTGTGTACATTTTGAAAAACAGTAATAATGTTAATTTGTGTCGTGACGCATAAATCAAAATTTGGTTAGGCCTTCGGGGAAAAAATCAACACACGTGTTATTCAAATTGAAAAAAAATACAGTGATGTGATGTTTTTTATTCAAGGATTATACGTGACCTCGGGGTTAAATGTCATTTCTATAGCAATGGCATATGAGTTAATATGAAAATTGATACCCCTGGGCTCAAGTATAAAACCGACTGTAAAATGAAAAATAAATTAATATTAACACACGTATTTATGATCTCTTGTGATTAAATGATATCAGAATGGAAACATTTTTTCTTAGCTTAACTTTGCATAACTTAAAACCTTAATGAATCAAATCTATCCAATTCAACTATATTATTGTAGATTATAGACGCTCAACAACTAACATCATTCAAATGAATTCATTAGAAAAAAATAATAGACATTTTTCATTATCGTACATTCGTCATTCGATAAGTTCTGCGTGGTTATTTTTTTTTCGGAAAATAGGTACTTAATCGCAGCGGTAATTTTACTGGTGAACGAATTTCAAATTTCTCAATAAAAAGTAATATCCAATCAGGAATTTAATAAATATTGTAAATTACAGACGCTCGACAACATAGGTCATAATCATCTAAACAGGAATGTTATTTTAATTATATGATTCGTAAAGATCGGTGATGTTAATAATAAAGATTGGTAATAATATTCTTCCTGATAATTTATTTTCAGATACTCAGCCTTCTGTTAGCAGCTGTAGCTGTTGCATCTTCCGCGGATGCTGCTGAAAAAACTCAGCAGAAATCCGACAAGAAGACCGAGAAGCGTAGCCCCCATCATTCGGGTTACGGTTTCGGCGAAGGCAGCGGAGCTGATGGTGGTAGCGAACACAAATGGAGCGAAATCAGTGGTGGCGGTGACGAACACCACAAATGGGGTCAAATTGGTGGCAGTCAAGTTTCAGAATGGACCGAAATTAAAGGCGGCGAAGAACAGGGCAAATGGAGCCAAGGCGGTGATGAAAAGAAAGAAGAACACAAACATAAACCGATAAAAGAAGTCAAAACCATTCACATCACCAAAACCATTCCTGTTCATATACCAAAACCATATCCAGTAACCGTCGAGAAGAAAGTACCAGTGCCTTATCCTGTGAAAGTACCTGTCCATGTTGATAAACCATACCCTGTTTATGTTGATAAACCTTATCCAGTTGAAGTGAAAGTACCTCATCCAGTGTATGTTGAAAAGAAAGTACCAGTTTACGTTGAGAAGAAGGTTCCTGTGGTTGTTGAAAAGAAAATCCCAATTTATATTGAAAAGAAGGTGTACATTAAGGAAGAGAAGAAAGAAGAACCCAAGAAAAAAGAGGAACATAAGGAACATAAGAAGGGAGAAGTCTCTTATGGATGGGAAGAACCAAAGAAGAAGGAAGAAGTCTCTTATGGATGGGAAGAACCAAAGAAGAAGGTAGAACATAAAAAGAAGGAAGAAATCTCTTATGGATGGGAAGAGCCAAAGAAAAAAGAAGAACATAAGAAAGAAGAAATCTCTTATGGATGGGAAGAACATTCTAATCAAGGTGGACACAAATTAGAAAACAAATGGGAATATACGATCGGGACAGATTTTAAACATGGTGGAGATAGTCACGAATGGAAATCTGACGGAATAGAACAAGTCGGTGGTGGGAAAGATGAAATCAAATGGATATCCCACATTGGTAAAGAGCAGAGCGGAAGTCAGGAACAACATTTTGGTGGATATATTTGGAATGACAAAAAACACGAAATCGAATGGAAATCTGAAGAGCCTAAGCATAAAGAAGAACCAAAACATAAAGAAACTAAAGCTGAAGAAAAGTGGAAAACCGAATACAAATGGAAATCACATTCTGGGGAAACAAAGAAATGGTAAAGCAAGTTACTAGCCAAGGCCTACTTCATTAACATTTAATGATTACTAAAATTTTAATTGTATTACTATGTAATTTCAAATTTCCAAAAATACCTCTAAAGATGTCGAAACCAAAATTATCACCATTTAAGCTTGTGGTACGGCTCTGAACATACATTTACGAGAACACTACTTTTAGCATGTTTTCGATGACAATTCGGTGTTCCAAAAGTATTTCGAAAGTAAATTTCCGTTGAAAGTCGTATCACAAAACCGAAACCAGAAATGAACAGTTAATATTTTCATTTTTTGAAGCGTTCTGATCGTATTAATAATTCTAAAATGATATCCCATAAAATAAGAGAAAATTTCGATTTTTTTTTCATTTTACCACAATTTTGGCGCGCATTGAGTAACACATACAAATTTTAAAGGATGATAAATGAATGCCTCAAATGAATAATTTTCCAATGGACAATTCTTGAATTAGTTATAAGAAAATATATATTATGCTGTTTTATAGAGGTAAAATGTTGATCTACTTTATTTCTTTAATTTTCTAAAAATGTATGTATATTTTTAATTTCAATAAATTAACTACTATAAATAAATAATCTTTTTTTATGCAAGTGTTGATTGAAATATTAGTGAAAATTCATAACCGAAATGAGGGCACTTTTTCTGGACGTCAATAGATGGCGTAGCACGGGCCCTCTGTTGACTAGCATCTTAAGGCTACAGTCAAAGCCCTCTAAGTGCACGCTCTCTAAATGCACGCGCTCTCTTACTGCACACGAACTCGCCCTCTAAGTGCACGTTCCCCAGCCCCCACTTCGAATAATCTGCGACCAATCACGTGCGACCGTAAGCGCGCTATTTTCAAACTTTCCATTTCCATCATATTCATAGAGTTTTAGAGATATTGTTTATAGCATCTGATTGAATAAAGATAGCTATAGGAGTTAGTAGAGTGGGGATGAAAAAGATCGTAGGGGAAGTGTGCACTTAAAGGATGGGCCTCGGTTCCGAGCTGTGCACTTAGAGGGCTTTGACTGTATCGGAACGCTCTGAATTTAAGCCAAAAATAGGGCTTCGGCTGTCAACTGATTGTAGACTTATTCGTCAACATTTTGCAAAGATTCTTTCTCTATAAGGAAGATAAAGGACAAATCTAGGTCTCTAATGGACTACTTTTGTAATTTATGTACGATTTACTAGAAAAAAATTGGCATTAATTGTGCTAAAAAAACACGTTTTCAATGTCACACTATAAACTTATTCGTATTTATTTCACAAAACTGTTCCATCACAAACCTAAAGTAACTCTTCATTTTTCGGAAAAGTTTTTTAAATCTTCAAAATATTTCCAAAAATTAGAGTAATCAGTTGACAGCGGCACCCTTGCAAAAAAAATTTTTATCCTCGTAGTTAGCACCAGCCAAAAATTGAAACGTGCGGATGATTAGAGCGAGACAGAGCTAAAGAATGTCACACCCACAATATGTCTTTTGCCTACCTCGCCCCTTACCGCTGGGTCTCAGCACAAACAAAATTCAGAGCGTTCCGACAGCCTTAAGCTATATTGTTTAATCTTTGAATACAGAATATGTAGTTTTTGGAGTGAATATAATAAGGGTTATATGGCCTCCCTCATAGTTTACAGGACAACCAAACAAACCTCCTAAGTCTTCAAGTTCTCACGGAAAACGGAATGGTACGGAACCCTCTCCACGCGAGTTCGGCTCGCACTTTGGACGGTTTTATTGTTAATCTAGAATCTAAATCTGCAAAATGCAATACGTCCAATAAATTCCTACATATTCTTTTGCCCACTAAATTATACAACTTTTGGCCGAAACATTTTTTCATCTCGTTTTCGGGATATTCTTTGTTAAAGTTTTCAGTTAATGAACAGACGGTATATCTATTAGTATTATTAAGTTGTGTTATACTTTTTTTCAATAAAATGAGTATCCTTTATAAATAACCAACTGAAAATAAAATAACAATAAAAGCGGCATTGTTTAACGATCGCGTGTGCTGATATTCGGGCAATTAAAATATTTTATTAGCTTTTAAATCTAATACTTTATACGTTTAGTGTAAATGAAGTGTCGTAGCAAGCAGGAATTTACTTTTTATGTGAAAATGAAACGATTTAATTGCAAATATAATCATAAATTGAAAAGTTTAAGTTCTGATTCCCTATCATTACAATTTAATTATGTACACAGTTCAGGTCCGACGACGGCAGGGACGGATTTAGAAATTTGCTGTCCCTAGGCAACAACCCGCAAGTTACCTTTTTTTAAAAATAATATTGACTCTACCAACAGTAATAGAATATTAACAAAATAAAATTGCTTGCATTACTGTTCAATATTTTTATTTATATAAATAAAAATATTGAATAGTATTGCAAGCAACTTTTTTTTTGTTGATTAACATACTGTTTACGTCATTTGTACGTGAGGGAGAAGGGCGCTGAAGCCATAGTGGAAGTCAGGCAATTTTTGGTTAACATCTTATCGAACTTATACTCATTACAGAAGTTAGTTAAAAAAACGTTTTAGACAAGCTTCTATTAAAATATAATATACTAAAAAATAAATACATTTTTAATAATTTAGGTTCACAATTATATAAGCGTGGGCTCTAAGCTTTATGATCGATTATTAGTCACAACTCATGTTTTTATAATCAGAAGTTCAGAACCTAAAGTATTCGAATAAAACTGTTCTGTGTGGTGGTTTAAAACTGATTTATTTTCAATAAACGAAATAATTACAAAACAAATAAACTAAAACGTACTTCTCTAGTAATAATGAAAAATGAACGAAACGTATTTCTCTAATAATGAAATAAACTACAGAATGAAAAACAAACGGATAAATAATACAACAATACCTATATACACGATTATTTACAACACACCGAAATTTATGTAATAATGATATTTATGTAAACTGTCCGTCGTACCGACTGTGCGTCTACCCACTGACCTTTACCCACACACTGATTCTGATTGAATAAATGTCGCGCCCCACATGCGCGGTATTTATAGGCGTGTACATTCCGTTCTCGATCATTCCAGAAACTTCTGTCAGTTTGTTCGAGAAGTCTGTCATTTCCAGTGGTGTAACAATTAGGGGCGCGCTACAGTATTAAAAATTATTTTTCCCTTTTTAGTACATTTCAAAAAAAATTGTTTAAAAAAATTAACTAACGTTTTATTAAAATATTATTTTATTAAAATTAATTGATTATTTAATTCTAAAACGATTGAATTATGTTTTATCATCGGTAATACATATGTGCACAAAATTTCAAATCTATCGAATATGTTGCGTCCGCCATATTGCGTTTACAAGGACATCATATAACTTATTGTATTCCAATCAAACTCGTTCATTTGATACTCATGTTAAGAGGGTTGTGAAGCAAAAGATAAAATGTCGTCTTGGGGCATCCGCCATATTGCCTTTATAATGGCGCCACACAGCTTATAGTATTCCACTCGTAAAACTCTTTTATTTGATACTCATGTCAAGACAGTTGTTAACAAAAAGGTAATCCGCCATCTTAGGGCGTCCCCATTGTCACCGGACTTATACTCGTGAGCAAAATTTCAAAGCTATCGTTTAAATCGATCTAGTCTGAATTTTGATTGAAAGAGATTTGACCCAAACTGAAACACTGACTGACAAACTAAATCTTTTGAAAATATTCACAGGTCGGCCCGTGTAGAATCCGACTTTCAGGAACATTTAAATTACGGTTGAAACAGTCGGAACTAAATCCGTTTTTCATTTGTCATTAAATAATTAATTTGGCAAATATAGCTCCATGAATATGTACATAAAATATGAAGTTAAATGAGAGGACTTAGAAAGTTAGAACATAAGCTGGTTTGTTAAAACCGTTAATAGAAAACATGACAAGCAGGCTTTTAGAACGTTCCACAATGTATTCGCCAACTTTTTACTTTTGAAGTGTAACTTCTTATGCAGTTTCGGGCGGTTTTAAGTTTGCGTTAAATATTTAACAAAAAACGGTGTAACTATGACAACGAAAAACAAATCTGTTTTAGAATGCGCATAACTTTGTTAAAGCCCATTTGGTTGTGTTCGAAAAATCGGGAAAAGCTATCCTTCTCATTTTCTACATTTATCTTTTTCTATCAATAGTTCTGCGTACATCTCTACAAATTTATGTCTCAAGATTGAAGGTTACTAGATTACAGAGTTTGCCTCCTTTCGTTGGATAGAAATGAGGGGATGGCGTCAATTGATTACGTGGTAACGGCTGTTGTTTATAAAACTTTAATGGCAATATTTAACAAATGCCGAAGAAATCGAAAGACAGAATATTCATATTATTTGCAATAAACTGAATTTTTAAGGTAGAAGATTTGCATAATACTAGTTAAATATAAATTACATTTTTGATATTGTAAGTATTGGCTGATAAAAATATGAATGGTCATTCTCGCGCTTACGTTGATTGGTCAGACTAGGGTTGCCATGTCTAAAATTTAGCAAACAGAACAAGACGCGTGAAAACCCCGGATTTTAGAGCCCAGAACTTGGACATGTCAACAGGTTTTTTTAAACATAGTCAGTGTAATAAAAAACAGTTGAAAATGTCTTAAATCACCTTTTTATTTATTTTCAGACCTTAAATTTAGTCATCTTTTATCATCATTTTAAATGTACCTAACAAAACAGAATCTTATTACAGTGTTACAAATTGTTTTAATCAGTTAGAATTTTTTTATAACCGTTCGTCGGTTGATCGCGGCGTGCGGGCACAGTGCGTGTGTCGCCGGCGGCCCAAGTCTTTAAATTTTTAAACCCGGACTACAAATGAAGCCCTGCCCGGACGCTCCCCGGATGCCCTCTAAACTAGGACAAATCCGGGGAAACCCGAACGGATGGCAACCCTAGGTCAGACGGAACGAGACAACTTATGTAATTTGCTAAACTTGCAAATTTAAATTAATTTATTCCTTACCAAAATAAATACAATAAATAATTAATAGATACGAAAAAGTTTTTCTTTTATCTATATAGGTAGTTATATGTATATGAAAATGAATGTTTGTCTGTTTGAGATTAATAGACTTCAACACCGTTTGACCAATCACCATGAAAGTTGGCAAATATATTTATTAGTGTATTTGCCATATGGCAACATACACTATTGGCGTCGGTCGGATGGCGGGACCTAGGGGTCGGACCAAAATTTCTCGACGTTTCATAACCTCCTAAACACTTTGCCACCATTTTTAAAAATGTTTATATATATATATATATGTGTGCGGGCAATAACTTTCGAAAGAGTTAATTGATTTTAACGAAATTTGGCCCACGTGTTGAAATCCATCACCGCAAGAAGCCTATTTAAAATGGGCGTGATCGGGGCATTTTAAGGGTAGTTTTTAGGGGTTGAAAAATGTTTTTGGGCCCCAAAATATCGAAAAAATTCTCAGAATCGTTTCAAAATTGACATTTAACCCTTTAGTAGTAATTAAAAAGTGTCCCTAAAATTTTAATAAAATCAGCCAGACAGGACCGGACTTACAAATTTTTTGAAAACACTAATTTGCAGATAGTGAGTTATTTATTGAAGGGTGTCTTTAATTCCGTGTAGACGTTAGATTGATAATAATATTACAATTAAAAAAAAAATGTTATTTTAAGGGGTGTATTAAGGGGTTAAATTTTTTATTTTGCCCAAAAACAAACTTAATTTCACATAATAAAAGTATAAAACCACACTCCCCTATACAAACAAATACACTATATTGTCGGCAGGGTTTTGGCACTGCGACCCGGATTTTTTTTTCATGGAGAAGGTTTTTATGCTATACACTTTGTTGTCACTCCCCACTAAGTGGAGCTATTACTGTTGTTGCTGCCGTGTTTCATTTCAATCGCGCGTCGAGACGCGGGTAGCGACTAGTTACTAATAAAATAGATTCCCTGCCCAACTTGGAATATAACTATTTATAATTTTTTATTTTGCACATTGTGATTAACTAATTTCAAGGTTTAAAATATAGAAAATGGCTGCAGAAACCGAGTGGCGTTTATTATCGAGACGTCTTTTGTTTATTAACAGTAACAAACAAAAGACTTGTCTTTATAGCCGGCCGAATGTACGTACTTGCGACTTCGACTTTAAGGCAGAAAACTTACATTTATACTCTGGTGGAATTACTCGCACGCCATCTGTAACAGCGGGCCGAAACATTTTTCTCGTGCACACTGATCTGACAGTACGTGCTTTCGACTGGGTATAAAGAAAAATAGTATACACCCCACGGCTAGAAAATAGAAATTCCTGTCCTTGCGGTGTATTATATACTATCTACTTTTCGGTCGTCCTGTACTTGTCTAGTCCTTGACATCACCTGTACAACATGTAAGTTGAGTTAGCTCCGTGTTTTGTTCGTGTTTCAATTATTAAACAACTTATCTAGGACATGCTATTATGGCGCCTGTCACAGATGTTATGTAATATTCCAACTAGGTGCATAGAACTATTGCTAACAAACGTAATATCTGGGTCGAAGCAAAGTTAGAGAGACGACGTCGGAATTTGTGCATTTGTATTAAATATAATATCTAATATGACATTTGAATGTAAATTTAAATGCTGGCACTAATTTCTACGTAAAACACTGACATTTCATTATATTTAACGAATAAACTTAACGGACTTAAATTCTCCCGAGAAATGGAAACATGACCGATTTGAAGTTTTGAAGTGAAACATCTTACGCGACACCTCGGCGAGTTCGAGAGTAAAATGAATGAAACAAGTCATCAGCAGCGCGCTCCTTGGTGACAGAATTTGTGGTGGAACGTATAAGTAATGCACCAGGCGGCATTCGCGTCCGAACTCTGACACAATGAGGAATCACGCGTAGCGCAAAAGTTGTTTTCGAGTTTTTGTCATGGCTAGAAGCTCCACTACGACAATACTCCAGTCCACCCGCCTTCGTTGGCTCGTACAGGGATTACAACCTTGCCGCAGCTACCGTATGGTTCCAATGTGAACCCGGTAGACTTTTTCCTGTTCCCAAAGCTTAAGAGAAGTCTGAAAGGTCACCGTTTCGAAGATGTTACCGCTATCCAACGGGCTGTCACTGAGTCTCTGAAAGAGGTTACGACAGCTGAGTTCCAGGGAGCTTTTGCAGCGTGGGAATCGAGTTGGTACCGGTTTATCGACGCCCAAGAAAACTACTTTGATGGCTTTTAACAATTTGTATCAATCAGATCAATACATTATATTTACCAGTCTCTTACTTTATGGACAAACCCTATAATACGAGAAGATTAATTCCGGTTCAAAAACAAACATCCGGTTTGAGACCGGATTCCGGTATATGAATTCAACGCTGCAGCGAATAAAGCATTTTGAAAGCTCATGCAGCATTGTCGTAATATCAAAGCTCTTATAATGATAGCAGGTCAACACAAAATGCAGTTTTCATATTAAAATAGAAGCGATCCATATTGACATGTGTAAAGTCAGACGAGAACACAATGTTCAAGATAAGGAAAGAGAGTGCATCGAAAAGAGACAGAAAAGCTTCCTCTTGCCACCTTCCTTCCTGGAATCCCTTTTTCTTTTGTTTATGTCCGTAACAGCTAAACATTTTAGATTTCTACTAAAATAAACAGCTTAACGAAAAGTTTTTAACAGTTGTGTATAAAATGGAAAAAATCGCAGCAGCTTGTAGACTCTGGTATCTTAGTATTTGATTTTAATTTAAAAAAACTCAGCCCCGGATCTATGATTTTTTCGAACCGATGCAGAAACTCGATAGTGGTGTCCCCTCTCTCCAGCGTTTGAGATAAATTGTTTAAAAAAACTCAAAAATATATAACGGGTGGCATTTTTTGTAACCGGGAAGGGAGAATAAGAACCCTTTAATACATTTGCACTTTTTTACCTATTATATTATGATTTTGGCGCCCCCTGAAACTGCCACCTGGAGCAGGAGCTCCAGTTGCCCCGTCCCCCTAGATATGGAACTGACAATTCTTTTTGCTGTTACTTTTATAAAGTTGTTCCGTGTATACGTAAATTACTCCTCTGTGATAAAATGAAATTCCACACTTTCATTGACATTGCAATTTTGTGTTTGTAATCAAAATTACCTCTGTCCGGCGAAATGCAATCAAAAAACAAATTAATACAGGCGGGAAGTATTTTTAGTAACAGGTATTTCGGAAACGGAACAGTGACGTATACTGTTACAAGATTTGAAAAATACCTCTCATTGAAGGCACGGTATAGCGGGAAATGGAACAGGTCGCAGGTACCGAAATAATATTCGAAAATATTAACGTATTATGTAGATCGCCGATACGTGAGACAGACGATCTACTAAAAAACCTTATTTATGGGAAAACAAATACATTTTGTCTTTTCAGTTTTAGACCGAGAGATGGCATTATAGTGTGTTCATTTTTACATATCTTTATCATCATAGACTTTATATTGGCTTTAAATTTTTAACGTACAATATTTGTCGAAATTTACTTGTTTACGAAATTAAACATATTAAGGTTACTGAGTACCAACTGTTCAATATGCTTCCTTTTTCACCCGTAGTTGGATATGTGTGTGCATGTAAAATGCACTTACGTTTCGGAAATCTCTAATTTCTATGAAAAATCTTATTCGATGTTTGATGTTAAACCTTCAAAATAAACTAACACAGAACGAAAAACTGACGTAAATATAATTAAAAACGACGTTGAAACAATGTATTTGGACATTATTTTTCAACCGATGCTCGACTTAATCATTGTAACGTACTATTGTTGATTGATAAAGGTTAAGGTGATTATATTAACGCCCGAGGGACATTGATTTCTTCAAATAGTTTTAAAAATGAACTGCATTATATTAATGAACAATGTTTGTAAGTCAATAATCACAATTATTAATATGATCCCATAAAGCTTTAACTTTGTATCATGGTTTTAATGTTTTCTGCACATCGATTATTCAATCGCATTCATCGTATTGATGATAAAAAACATCAACTTTATCACTTGAACATCAATAGTTGGCCATTGTATTAATGATTTTGTATGGTTTGTTTAATTAAACCAGTGTATTGGTCTAATGCTTAGTGGCATTAATATAAGAACGGCAGGCATTAATCCAGGGCTGCGTAGCATTGCCTTAACGATTCAAGGAAGGTGGTTTATTGAAAATATTTATAAGAAAATAAAAATGACCAAATTAACAGACAATTAGTGTATAATATTAAAAAATGATCGACGTTCAGTCATAACGGTGATAATTTTTAATATGATATACTAATTGTATGTTAATTTAGTCATTTCTATTTTATTGTAAATATTTCGTACAGGTACATTTTTGAAAAGACATGAATCAGATTTAATTGTAATATTTATTCAATACAAAAAAATACAAAAAAAATAATACATACTCCATTCCAACATTTCGCAACCTTTGGGTTGCGAAGGAACTGGTAAAATAGCGAAATAAAAATATAATTAGATATCTTATACTTGAAAAGATAACACTTGGGAAATTAACTGAAGATTTCAATTTTAAAAAATTACTTTTAAATTATAAATTATTAGTCCATGATACATATCATGTTGATATAGTAACTTTTTCTGATTTTATATTATAAAATAATTGAATCGAAGTACGACTTCAAAACATAATTTGTTGGGTCGCGTTTTAAAAAGGTTGAGAAAGGCTCCACTGTACAGTTAAATAATATTATAAACACATAATAATTAATTTGCACTGATTTTTCACTCGGCACGTGGTAGTAGGTATAATGAAAATATGTAATTTAGTATAAGTTTTGTACTCCTGAAGATGGACTTATTGTCCGAAACGATCGTCGAGAGATAAAGAATTATTTGTAGAATTTTCAAGTTTTTTTAATTACTTGTTAACATAATAATTTATTATAAACTTAACATTGTAGACTGTAAATTATACAGGCTGTCCAAATAGTGTGTTCTCGGCCGATATAAAAACTTTTAGCCTTTTAGGTTTAGGTGTAGATAATGCATGCCAATGGTGTATAAAAAATATATAAACTTAGCACACTAGTAATTTAACTGTATCTGTAACACACTTTTTAATTCTTTACTTAAAGCACAAGTATAAAAAAATGCCTTTAAACACGGACACAAGCAACCGATTACTACATTTGCACAAAGCCGCCAACAATATTTTTGTCTGTTGCTACCTGTCTTATTGGTTATGTAGGAGTGAGGGGCGATGGCATTGATATATCAAGGGTTAAAACATAACCACAACGTACTGAAGCATAAACGGAACGAAATAAAATATTGAGTTAGTACCATTTTGTCCCACTAAACTCAGTATTCATTATATTAAGGTCTGGATACATTGACTAAACATTTTGCTGAACAATTTTACGTTGATATAATCATAAGGCCATTAACTTATGCATTATTACAATGCGATGTGATAAATTACCGATACGTAGTATTAAACACTTCGTGGTCATTAGCTAGATGCATTTTTGTCGTTGCACCAATGTAAATTTCATTGTTTACATAATTTTTTACATTGAATGTATGATCATATTATATTATTATAATGGAGACTCGATCATTATTATGACGAATATGGTATTAGACAATCACTAAAATTCATACTTATTATCAGTTTTGCACAATGTATTAAGGAAAAAAATGATTATAATAATGATTTACGTTTGATCACTAGCGATCATTAATAAAAGGTCAACTATTTTTTTCTGTGAAAAATATGCACCATTCTTTATATATGTAAATATGACTTTTAGCTAAGTTTTTATAGTTTACTTGATCTAAATAAACGATAAAATAGATAAAAATGAGAAACTTAGCATATGTTTTACACAATTTTTTGTACAAAAAAAATGCAATTTGAAAATAATAATTTTCATTATTTTCAAATTGCATTTTTTTTGTATAAAAAATTGTGTAAAACATATGCTAAGTTTCTCATTTTTATCTATTTTATCGTTTATTTAGATCAAGTAAACTATTAAGCAAGGCAAATTTATTGGTACCTATATCAAAATTTCCTGCAATAAACAAATATTTACAAATACATATCACGTTTTTTTACTCAATTTTTAGTGCAAAAATATATGGTTTTTGATATTTTCAAACAGCAGACCAAATTTTGTGAAGCTTTATGCTTAATGATAACAGAAATAAAATGTAAAAATTCTTGGTTTCTGGGTTTGCACGTCGTGGTCCATTGGTATTAGGTAGAAATATCAATTGACCACGGCGTCTGGAAGCCAAGAAGTTTTACAACACCGGCCGTGAGTAATAAAATGAATTTTTCGACCACAGTTCGAAATTTCCCGAGAGCATATTTTACAATCAGAGCAGTCACCTTAACATTTGTTGTTTTTACTTGTATAATGATTTTTTATGGAGCTCCTGTCCACGCTGGCGAAGCCGTAGACAAAAGTTGGTAGTCTAAAATCTCTAAAAAAATAACCGTTCACTTATTTTGTTTTTGTTACAGAATCCATCTCACAAAAAGTAGCTAACATAAATATATTTTGATAAATCATGTTTTAAATGCGCCGAAGCTCCACAAATCTGTCCACGTCTAACCATTAGACGTCGCGTCGTCGTAACACGAGAGGTGTGCGTTTCCTGAAAACACGTGTAATCACTATAAAACCAATTCTTAATGCTGATGAAGTTTGAAGCAATACAACTCTAAAAATATACACGAAATATAAACCAGACCCCTGTTTTTATTTTAGTGTAAATAATGATGTAGGTACACGCGTACTGTCATACGTACAGTAGAACCTCGATAAGTTAGGAACCTCTGTAAGTTAAAATTTTTTTGAATTCCCTTCCCCTGAAAGCATAAAACCTCCATTACTAAAATCACAAAACCTCGGTAACTTAAACAAATATTCTGAACATCGCCTTCGATAACTTAAAATAATATTTTGGTGACCTCCATAAGTTAAAGTATTATCAGTGTCATCAAAAGTAAGTATCCAAACAAAAGGTTTTGCCAAGAACTTAATTGATTTTCACTTTAGTCTTCCACTAAATCGCTTTACGTATTGATGTGAGCAACAAATATTAATTAACGAGTGAAAGAAGTTGAAAATGGAAATTTGATTGAGTCGTCACTAGATCCGCCAATCTCAATCAGTAGAGCAAGGAAGGCTGTGAACGATTTACGCCCTTTATCGAGCGTTATGATGATGTTAACGACGAAATTCTTTTTTTTTTACATAATATAGAAAACATAATTGATGTAGAAAATCAAAATTGGATGAAACAAAAAAAATCACTGATTTCTTTGTTTAAACAATTGGTTGTTTAAATAAATAAATAAATAATTGATTCTAAATGAATAGATAAAAAATTTATGTTACGTCTATTGAACTAAATAGATCCTCTATAAAATCCACAAACCTCGGGAAGTTAAAAATTTTACTCTGACAACCTCTCTAACTTCAACTCTCGATAAGTAAAAAACTCGATAACTTAAATTTTTTAACGTTTCCCTTGGATTTTAACTTATCGAGGTTCTCCTGTATAGACATTGACCTGGAAAAGTACACCCGTCGAAAGAGTGTGCATAGCCTATGGTTTCGCAGAATAGAATATTTGACACTATAAAAAATAAATGATTAAATTATGTGAATAGAATAATTTATCAAATAAGAAATCAGAAATTATTCACAAAAACACGCAGTTGATTTATTAATTCTTTAAAATTGTATAAGGACAGTGTGGTGCCGTGGTCAGCGTGTTGACTTCTGGATGTAGTGTCGCGGGTTCGAATCCCGTTTCTGCTCATGAATGTTTTGTGATATCTAATTATTTGATACTGTATTTATTTGCAATATTATTATTCAGTAAATAAGTTGTGGCTAATTATACTAATCGGTGAAGCCAATAACCCGTAGGTACCTATATTAAAAAAAAATTTGACATGTCAAAAAACGCTGACTGCCATGGTGGTTTGAAATGTTAAATCTACTTTGAAAGTACCACTAAATCTATTTTGGAAGCTAAAAATTTAGTTTGGAAGTTTTACCAGAAACATAGCAAAGTCTAACACAGCGGTTCTCATACTTTTTTGGCGACGGAACCCTTTGGAATCACTAAATATTTTACGAAGTCCTTAAATAAGCAAAACCTGGTTTTATGTTCATTCTTTAATGAAAAATACATTCTTTACATAACACTGTATTGATTCTACTAGAAATTGATAAAATTGTTTCCATTTAATGGGAGATATGAAATTGTTTTTTTTTTTATTTTTGACCAACTGTTTAAGTCGGTGTTTCGTTCTTTAGGTTGATCTTATTTCGGTGGAGCCCTTGCGGAGGTCTAGCGGAGCCCCAAGGCTCCGCGGATCACACTTTGAGTATGACTGGTCTAACATTTTGAATGTAATATAACAACAGGGAATCTTTTGTTGGTGAACGTGTTTAGTTATAAATATATTTTGTACTATTTTTAATACACACTGCCGCTCTTTTTTTACATGCACTTGTCAGTAGGTACTACTGTAATTAAAATAAAAATAACTATTAATTAATCTACTCTTAGCTTGCTTTAATTTTCTACGAATGTTTTTTATCAATTCAAACGTTCTAGTGGCATGAAAAGATAAACAGGTGTAGTAATTACATTTATTTTCTAACATCGATACACAAACCGCTGCACAATCAGAAGTCACAACTTTTTGAAGTGAAATTTCTTTAACGAGGATATCCGTTTGAAATGTTTCATTGCGTTAAAGGGGAAATGATTCAACGACGAGGAAATTCAGGACAAACATTGGTAACGCAAAATTAAACGGGAAATTATTCAAGGGCGGAAAAATATAGAAGAAACCTTGGTAACGCAAAATTAAAGGGGAAATGATTTAACGGCCGGGAAATATAGGAGAAACCTTGGTCACGTAAAATTAAACGGGAAATTTTTCAACGGCGGAGAAAAATATGCGAAACCTTGGTAACGCAAAATTGATAACGCATCAGTTACGAGTTAATAATTCTGAAGAAGTTTCACTTCTCCCGTAAGCTTATGTGGGTAAGGCTCACACGTTTTTTTCTAAGCATTTTGATCAATATTTAGCGTGAAAAGCGATCTTTTTCTATCACTCAATTGTTTTTTGTGAGTACAATCTGATGTTCTACATGACAGGAAGTTTTACGATATTAGACTGCTCCTGCATGTTAAAATCTGCATTAAAGTTTCTTAGTTATTAAGACTTTGTCTGACTTTGAGAACCTACTGTAATTTATTATTAGTCTACACGATTTCAGGATAGACAATAGATACATATGTGGTCTAGAAACGCATTAAAAACGAATGCATGTGGTGCAGTGCTCAATAAAAAACTATCTATTAATAATTCAGTGTAATGTCTTAATAATTAGTTGATAAAAAAACAAATGCAATCAATAAAAACTAAGTCGCAGTGCCAAACCCTGTCGACAATATACTGTATTTGCTAATACAGGCATTGTAGCTTTGTTATGTGAGCTTAAGTTTGTTTTTTGACAAAAAAAAACACCTTAATACATTTCTTAAAACAATATTTTTTTCTTAGTTATTACTATTGTCAACCCAACATCTGCACCAAATTAAATATATCCTTCAGTAAGTAAATCCGTATCAATATTTTCATAAAATTTGCGAGTGAGGTCCTGACGGGCCGATTTTATGAAAAAATTTAAAAGCACTTTCAGTCTTTAATGAAGGGTTAAATTTCAATTTTGAAACGATTCTGAGACTTTTTCGGTGTTTTTGAACCAAAAAACATTTTTAAACCCCTAAAAACCACCCTTAGAATAGCCCGATCGGGCTCATTTTAACAAGGTTTCGTGCGGTAATGTAATCCAACATGTGGACCAAACTTCGTTTAACTCGATTAAGTCTGTCGAGAGTTATCGTTCTAGAAAATATTATGCATGGAAAAGAATTATATCAGCTGATAGCTGTGATTCAACCCTATCCAGTATACACAATCCAGTAATGTACCTAAGCTACGTGCGGTATTATGAGTTGGTCAGACTGGAACAAAAGACCATCCTAATTCCTACGTCAAGTAAGTTATTGAACATATTACAACTATGTTGTATTTTTGAGTTTTAACACAAAAATTCGCTAATTCAAATAAAGTGAATATTAAAAAGTATTTTTTAACATTGCTCCTTCACGTGTGTGATATTGGTTTTTCGCGGAGTTTTGTGTAAAAAAGTGTTTTTTGGGAAGATATATTTGCCATATAGACAGTGGATTATTTTATATTGACTTTAATCACGTCAGCCGTGATCAGTTATAAATTTGAGTGTTTTTACGGCGTGGTATGACTGTAGTCAAACATAAAAATAAGAGCAACGAACTGTCAATCGAATATCGAGTTTATCGGTCTGTAACATTTTTGAGTTTTAAAACAAAATATCGTTAATTCTATTAATGTGAATATTGAAAAGTGTTGTTCTTGAACAATCCTTTTTCACTTGTGTGCATACCGATTTGTCAAGATTTAAAAAAAAGTGTTTTTAACCTACAAATTTTTCGTTGTGAGCGGACTATGATTTGCAATGGTACAAGCCAACTTCAGGGTGAGTGATAGTTCATAATAATTAGATGTACTTAATATGATTGTGATATATCTATTGACAAAATTTGAAAATAATTTATGATTTAATGCTCGGGAGGGAACATTTATATTATGTTTTCTCAAAGTATTGTTTAAATTGTACCTTTTGTTTAAAAATGTTTAATATGTTGCGTAAAACTGAATTCGCCAAAACAGCAAAATACATACTACCTATATATTATTGAATGCCATTTTAAAATATTGCTTCAAATTGATTAAACTTTAGATTTTCAATATTATGCGACAACTTATCAAGAATTTTAGGAGTCAGTTTCTACTATCTACCGTCAATCATTATTTAAAACGGTTTAGTTGGAATAATAATTTTGTTTACGTTATTGTGAATTAAGTAATTAAAATAGGTAAGTACTAAAAAAAATATAAAATTTCAATTTTAATGTTTTTATTGGTAATGTCAAACTTTTGCAGAAACATGTTTTAATTGTAAACTAAGAATTGTTATATCTATATCGCCGTTTTATGAATTAAAAATATATGACGTGTTTTAGTCTAAATTTTATATGAGGTACAAAAAAGTATAAACGCATTTTTATTTAAATTAATAAATATAATTAAACATTTTATGGAAATTAGTCAAATTTTCATTTTTTAATTTTCTCCTAAATGGGTCGGTTAAATTCTAACTATATTTCACGGCATAAGCTTGATTTTTCAAGACAAAAATTTGATTTATTTTCTGGTTAACTAGTTTTCAGAGCACGTTTCTGTTTTTATTGAAGAACATTTATAATACATATATAAATAATAATAATATACATAAATATATAAGCATTTTCAAAAATGGTGCCAAATTGTTCAGGAGGCTATAAAACGTCGAGAAATTTTTGTTCAACCCAAAGGCGGATGGGGCCGCCGAGATACCCGAACCCGGCTGTAAAGGCGTCATCGCCGCCCACCAGGTGGGCCATCAGTCTCGTCTATCCCAGTGCTATTTTATATACGACCCCTAGGTCTCACCATCCGATCGACGTCAATAGTGTATGTGCCTTATGGCAAATACAGTAATAAAATGAATGTATTCAAATACATTAACCGCAAGCACTCAGAAATGAAAATCGATACTACTGAAACTAAATTAACGTTCTAAATATACATACAAACATTTATTATAATGAGTTTTCCACTTTGCACTACAGGTATGGATAACATTTTTGTGTTACGGGTCAATTTCCTAAGAGAACCAGATTATTGCTAACCTTCAAATTTTAAATTAGTTTAAAATAATATACAGTGGACCCCCGGTAATCTGGCCCCTGTCTAATTCGGCACTCCTGTAATCCGATGGTCTATTATTTATTATTGAATATTTTTTTGACAATCTTCGCTAATGCATGATTCAACCAATTCAGAGGACATATATATAACATATACCGGGTGTTTTTTTCAAAACTTTGAATGGATTTTTTTGTTGATACACCGGTTGAATCAAAAAAAGTTTTAGGCAAAAGTTGTTGGGTTTTGAGGGGGAAATAATCTACACGTAATACCAAACCACTCCCCCCACACCCCTCGTCAGGGGGAGGGGGTAACTTTTGTTTTTTAAATGGAAACTCCCGATTTTTATGATTAAATTTTTTTAAAAGTTTTAGACAAAAGTTGTTCATTTTTACACAAAAAAAAATTTTATCATAAAAATCGGGGGTTTTCATTTAAAAAACAAAAGTTACCCCCTCCCCCTGCTGAGGGGCGGGGGGGTTGATATTACGTGTAAATTATTTCCCCCTCAAAACTCAACAGCTTTTGCCTAAAACTTTTTTTGATTCAACCGGTGTATCTACAAAGAAATCCATTCAAAGTTTTGAAAAAACACCCGGTAGAATCTTATCATTGGGTCTGTAATTTGTCGGATTACAAGGTACTCTTTTGTAAAAAATTCCGGACTATAGGGGGTCTTAGGCAGTACTTTATACTCCAACAAATTCGATAGTTTGACACTGCCCTGCAACATGTTTGTCGGATTACCGGGGGTCCACTGTATAAAATTTAAAAATTATATTTCTATTAGCAAAATGAAATTAAAAACTATATAACATTGTTTGATCTCAATCGCGTATGAAGTCGCGGGTAGCTACTGGTTTACACACAGTGGACGCTGGAGCTTTCCACAGTGGCTTTATGATTTTTAACAGTTAAATAAACAGATAAATTCGATATAAAATAATAAATGATAATATTGTCACAATATTATCATTTATTTGTTTGGATGTGAACTGACGATGAATATGCAACGATATTTTAATATTTCATATAAAATTAACTATTGTGGGTTACGAGGCGGTGGCATTTTTTTTTCTTCTGAAGGTGGTCGAAGAAAGGTTGAGAATCTCTGATTTAACGCATCTATAACTAAGCAAACATCTTATTTCTTATCTCGCTCGAGCAAATCTTTCATTTCAGTACAAGTCAGATTCTTTTGGAGCACGCTGTATATTAATTTGTATGTGAAAACACATGCCGCGATGCAATGCTTTGTTGTGTTATTATGTAGGTTCATAAACATGCAGGTTGTAATATAGATAGAAGAGAGACCCACTCAAATGCGTGATTACTTCCGGTTCCGCATTTAGAGAACCAACCAAAAAACTTATAATTCAGCAAGCAAACGAAAATAAAGCCACTTGGAAAATGCTACTTATATTTGAACTTCATATTTTGTGTATCAAGCTCCAGTGTAAAGTGTTCCTCTTTTGACACTATTGCGTTCGTTATACAAAAGTGTAATATACACTGACCTGTTTAGTATTTCAGTGTCGGACTAAAAATGTAAACAAAAAATTATGAGATTTTAATGAATGAAATAAACAAGCTTTAAAATGAATTCAAGTTCATTAAAATCCCATATTTTTTATAAACATACGGAATTTTAAAAACAAAATAAAAACGATTATCAACTTGTGTGATTATGAATAAAAAGGTGATTCCTTAATTTTATCAAATTCTCAACTGTCGTGGACACAAAGAAAATAAAATTGCAGCAACTTGCTATTCGGCATAGTTTTTAGTGATACTCCTATGAGAAGACAAACGTAAAAAACATTAATCATTTCACCATTGACAAAATGGCGGTTAGATAACAGAAAAATGATAAAACATCGTTTTAACATTTTAATTACGGGCCAAAACATTTTTTTTCAAAAAAAAATTGAATAGTTTGTATTTTAAAGAAAACGTTCTCAGGTTTCTAATGCACTTTGGAATATTGTCATAGGATCATTTCTTCAGGAGTTATGATCATTTAAAGTCACAAAGGGTATTTTTGCTTTGACAGCTACTAACTCGGTTAGAAAAAATCATAGAAGATTTTTTTAACATAATTTTAAAGCAAATAGTATCCATTTTAAAATGCTTTACTCTACATTTATCTGGATTTATTTCAAAGCCCGTAGACATGAAGCCATTTTATAAAAAAATAAGTGCTCGTTTTTTTATCCTATATTTAATTTTTATTGATCGTTAAGAGATGATAAAACATTAAAACAGTAGAAAATGCACGCTTTAAAAAAAGTTGTGTTTTTTTTTTTTAGTTCCGACATTTTAGATAATAAGTACTTACACAAAAACTTCGCAATTTTTTATCCGCTCCCCTGATTAAGTTGAGCAGGTTTCAGTAGTGTCTGGAATTACCCGCCCAACAAACACTAAAATTCTATAATAATACATTACGTATTTATATAAATTATGCTACCGGAAAGACTAAAAAACTGTTTACGTATAACTTGATTTTCAAATGACTCACCCAAAATTCTCCAAATGGCAATCAGAAACAACAAAAATAGTCACTCACCTGAAAAAGACAGAAAAATATTAACAATAAGACTTTTAAACTCTGCAAGAAATTTGTAAATTGGTTCAGTAGTTACTGAGATTACCCGCCTTAGCCGAACATGCAAACTTTTTCTCTGTATAATATTAGTATAAATTATAAGGTTACTGAACCAAATATCATCAGCGATTTACTCGGAAAACGAACCTAAAAAACGGAAAAATAAAATCACAACGTTGAGTTTAAATAACGATAAATAAAAGAAATCACATAGAGAAACGGTTCATTCGATTTAATTGGCAGCGTTTTTGGCCATAAAGCTAATGATTCACTTGTTTTTTGGATGATTGAATTATTGTTTCCGAATCGAAGTGGGTTTTGGAGAGAGTAGGTTATTGATAAATGAACAACGGTCGCTGTTATTGCAGTGCATCGGTTCGAAGCCCCCGCTGATCCCGTCTGGCTGCCTGCTGGTAGCCGGAATCAATCAAGTCCCGTATATAATATAATCACCTACTGTTTTTGTGCTAATAGTCCTTGCTTCGTTCTAAGTTTCATGACCGCGCAGCAAAATAGCTTACGGCGAATTGATTACGGATATTATAAAGGTCTACGTAAACATCTCCAAACATGAACATCCAAAAATGAACACCTAGACTGCGTGCTAACAGAACTCAAAAAAGTAA
Organism: Venustoraphidia nigricollis; assembly: GCA_034508555.1. Lineage (NCBI taxonomy): Eukaryota > Metazoa > Arthropoda > Insecta > Raphidioptera > Raphidiidae > Venustoraphidia > Venustoraphidia nigricollis. The sequence goes on along the minus strand of JAVRKA010000004.1, from coordinate 6,200,304 downwards.
ATCAAATTTAAGAAATTTTCGAAATTTGAAAATATTTTTGAGCGCCCTTAACTCCTGTTGAAAATCATTTTACAAATAAACTTCATAAAGAAAAGTTCTTTATCTAGACCGCGTGCTACCAGGACTCTAAAAAGAAATTACCTTTTGAATTTGGAAAATTTTTAGAGTGCACTTATATTAAAAATAATTTCACAAAAAAACTTTATAAAGAAAAGTTCTTTATCGAGATAGTGTTCTAACAGAACTCTAAAAAGAAATAAAGTTTTCGATTTTTTTTTAAATTTGAAAATATTTTTGAGGATCCCTAACTTATGTTAAAAATAATTTCACAAAAAAACTTTAAAGAGAAAAGGTTTTTAACGAAATTGCGTTCTATCAGAACTGTAAAAGAAATTTTCTTTTTTTGAATTTTTAAAATTTGAAAATATTTTTGAGTTATTATTTTTACTTATGTTAAAAATAATTTAACAAAAAACTTTAATGAGAAAAATTTTATATCTGAACAGCCTGTTAGCAAAAAAGAAATTAACTAGACTTGCTATGGTTGTTACAGTCTGAATATTATAGCTACTCTAAATATTAGCTTTGCATCTCGCAATTTTTCACTACGAGCTTTTTATTAGGTCATCAAAAAGCAATTGCTTCCGGCTTCGTATGAATCGAGGGCGAGTGAAGCCGCGGGTAAATGCTAGTGTTAAAAAAATTGAATATAGGTACCATTAAAATAAAAAGCATAGCGAAATGTAATTTTAAACAACTCATTTCTACAAGTGAACTTTTAAAAAACAATAAAAAATACAAAAACTTTTACTGGCAGATGTAATCTGAAATGTTCTCTTCGTTCAATTAAAAAGTTCAACTTTTTCCAGAACGTTACAACGAACTTAAAAGTTTCAAGATGACAGACTATTTTCTTGTACTTTAAACAAAGTTAGATGAAGAAAAATACAATTAAATGTTTTGTTAATTGTCTCAATCCAATTTCAGATTTTGACTTTTAAATTAATTACAACACGGAAACAGATATTTCAACTTCTTAAGGTAGTTCTAGCGTAGTATATCATTTTTCGACAGATTTTACTCATCTTTTTTTCATAGGCTCAAAGTTTCAGAATTTTTGACCTAGCACTGGCACAGCCAAGTTGGGCAGAAAATCCAAATCCACAAATGTCTGTCATCTACGTATGAATATCTTTTAATTGGAAAATAAATAAATTAATTAATAAGAAAGTTCGCAATTTCACATGCTTACCACGGTAATTCACGAAAATTGCAAACTTTGTTATTAATTATCTCGCGTTCTCTACGGTAAAAAATTCTGAAACTTTGGGATTTATTAGAAAAAGTTAATTTGAGTCTATGAAAAAAAGATGAGCAAAATCTGTCGAAAAATGATTTCTCTTATTATACCACGCTAGAACTACATTAAGAGCTCGATGTAGCGTTTTGTCAACAGATTTTACAACAGTGGGTACGTTCGGCTTGGTACTCGAGCAGAGCTTGCAGATTTTTGGTCACGTGACTTGCGAAAACCTAGTAAAATATTAAATATATTCTGATAGAAAAACGTTTTTTATACCTTCGGTTAATGTCAAACGGGCCAAAAAATGCTTAGTGTTATAAATAATTGAAGATTTGCAAAACGCATGACACATGAAGATTTGCGATTTAGGGAAAAATATCTCAGATATGCTTAACATTAACGTGTCTATAATAGAAAAAAGTACGCGCAAGTCCGTATCTCGTTTAGTTTTGAAGTTATGATAATTTAAAATGTACAAAAATTTCGTTTTTTTACAACGGCTATATCTCCGAAACTAAAAGAGATACAGGGCTGCGAATGGTCGAAATCGATTCAGCGTGATTTTTGCTGTAAGTAATGTCAAATGAAACGGAGCTAGCGAATTTATTTTTCAAAAATGTCTCAATTTTTTCTTACTTTTTCCATAAAAAAACTAAAAAATCTATTAAATATTGCTTACCTATGACTTACAACTGAGATTTTTCTTACAGAAGTCACGCTGAATCGATTCTGATGACTTCCAACTCTGTATCCTTATTCCTTCTTCGTTTAGAAGTTTTTAAGATCTTCTAAGAAAATGTATATATAAGCGCTGATATCGCTTAAACTAAGAGATACAGGATTGCGGATAGTCGGAATTGATTCAGCGTGATTTTTTCTTTAAGTATACTTTATATCAAACGAAACAGAGCGAATTTATTATTCAAAATCTTTTCAATTTTTTTAAGAATAAATATAAATACACTATACATATTACAAATGCGAATGTGAGTCGGGATGTTTGTGACCTTAACGGACACACAGATAGTTTATTACCTGGATTAAATAATAGGATACTTTTTACCCCGGAAAAACGTTAGGTTCCTGCGGGATTATCAGAAAACTCGTCCGTGGCCTGCTATATTGTATGATATAACAGGCCATGGACGAGTTGTTGGTTGCCTTGGTTACCAACAACAAATTCTGAGACATTCTGATATCAAGTGTCAAATAATTTGCAAATATAATTAGAATTTTTTTAAATGTTTGAAATTATTCTGATCAAAATTATTTTCTACTTTTTAGTGCAAAAGAAAATCATTCTTTTTGAGATATTTTTTGAAATTTATTTTATTTTTAACTTAATTATTTTTTTATTCAAACAATTTAAGTTTAGCTGTTGGTTCTGCTGAAATTTCCACTACTGTTGTTGCTGCCGTGTTTCATTACAATCGCGGGCGGAGCGGTTATTAATTATAAATCCGAGCGAACGAACGGAGTGAGTGAATAATGAAACAATTTATTATAAATGCGAGCGAACGAACGGAGTGAGTGAGTAATGAAACAATCCTAACTATTAAAATCGCGGGCGGGGCCGCGGGGAGCGGCTAGTATATAATATATATGGTTAGATATCGTTCATATTTAACTACAACTGAGGTTATTCTTATAGAAAAAATCATACTGAAGCGATTTTTCGCACGCTACCATAAAAACAAAGTGTCGAAAAAAACCTTGAGTTTGGAATAACAAGTGCAGTGATTGTTGTAAACACAATCCCACATTTGGCGCAATCAAATTTGAATAATGTCGTTCTTCCGGTGTTTAACCTCTAGCGGACAGATCGCTGTCACAAGTACAAAAGTACAGCATGTACGATTGAACGATGCAACGCAATATGCAACGAGTGTTCTCCTTCAGTCATTTAAGAATGTTTGACGTTATAGTTGGAGCGCTGTTAGACATTTTTGGGTAGGTATTTGTGGCAGTGTGAAAATTTGTACAGTACCTCTTTAATAATATCCGAATACAAAAATACAGACCTGGCTGAAGTGTAAGATTTTTTTATTTATTCAAATAAGTTTCTACAGGCATAGCCCAATTACAGAAAATGTGTTTCTAAATTCACTGTATGTGCAGTTAAAAATGTCAATATTACTGCAATTTTCATTTATAAATTTACACATTCTATAAACAGGTGAATTTGTGAACTGATACGTTCTCGATGCAGGTAAATAAAACGATTTAGGGATCTGGAAAGGCAATATGTTAAGAAAATCTTGGTTATCAATTTGATTATGTAATAATTTGAATAAGAATAGTGAGGTTTAATCAACCTTCAAACATTTAAATTAGTAAAAATTTCGAAAAAGCCCGTGAGGCATTTTGAAATTATAATACCTTGAAATTTAATATTTAAGCAGTTGAAAAATAATAAAGCCAGATTTCTTAATTAGATCTAAAACTTAGTCAGGTGTTGGCAAAATTGTATTTTTTATGATTTAAAAAATATATTTGAGGAACGTTGAAATTTAAAAAGAATAATATTGGTAACTATAAAAAAAAAACAGGTCGTTTCGGTGGGACATTCTCCCTGCCAGGTGATTAAAAATTTGAGGGGCGGTTAAGCCCCGCTACCCGTCAGCCAGGTCTGTGTCTTTGTATTAGGATATTACCAAAGAAGTATTGCACAAATTTAAACAGCGCCTCAAATACCTACCCAAAAATGTCTAACAGCTGTCGGTCTATTATACAATCGTACACAAATGTGTCGAGTAATTCTCAACGACAAAAGTATGACCACATTAGACTATGAATGCGCTACTTTTTTATAAGAGCTAGTGTTGATTACATAATTATATATTTTTTAAAGTATTTAGTAAGCCGTTTTGAAATAGGGGGTACTTATTGCAGATATTAAGCTGTTCAATATGTACCCTTTTTCACCCGCATAGATCTATCTTACGTGCAGTCGGATATGTGTGTGCAAGTAAACTGCACTTTAGTTTCGGAAATCTCTAATTTCAATGAAAAATTAAATAAATGATTCAAATCTGATAAAAACGGGAAAATTAGTATAAGTTTTACACAAATTTTTGTACAGAAAACATTAAATTTCACAAAAAATATTGAGCAAGCCAAATTTATCAATATTTTTAACATAAAAAAAAACTTCAAAATGTTGATTCGCTTTGCCGTATTTCGCAATCTCGTGATGTGTTGTAAAGAAATATTGACGAATATCACGCGTCTTTTTATTTAATTTAATTATATTTTTTTGAAATTTTTAAGCATCAAGCCACATTTTGTGAAGCTTAATGCTTAATCACAACTGATAAAAACAGTAATAAAATGAATTTTGCGACCACAGTTCGAAATTTCCCGAGAGCATATTTTACAATCAGAGGAAGCAGTCATACATTCTTAATGCTGTGTTTCTATATGAATTTTTGATACTCTGTCTCAATCTATACTGAATTTTTTACTTTACTGTAGTTTATAGACACTCGGCAACTAAGGTCATTAGCGTCTTATTTACACAAATAACATAATCACTTAAAACTAAACGACATCACAAAACAGCCATGAACAAGGGCAGGATTCGAACCCACGACAGTCCGGTCAATAAGCCAGCACGCTAACCACTGGATCACACTGTCCTCTATACTGAATTGACGAGTAGTATAGGGTATATATTACTATTATTATATTGTAGTGAAAGTCAAAAGGCTCTTAGCTGCTATTTTTTTTTCCTTCTAGTTCATTGTACATCAAGTGTGTATAGTGAAGGCATCCTCAAAGAGCCTCTCGAAACGTACCGCCTTACCCGCCACCTCTTATATTACATCTAATTGAAAGATTAAAAAACGACACAATTCACAATAATTGTTTATTGTCATCAATATTAAGGCTGTCGGAACGCTCTGAATTTTGTTTGTGCTGAGACCCAGCGGTACGGGGCGAGGTAGGCAAAAGACATATTGTGGGTGTGACCTTCTTTAGCTCTGTCTCGCTCAAATCATCCGCACGTTTCAATTTTTGGCTGGTGCCAACTACGAGGCTAAAAAATGTTATTGCAAGGGTGCCGCTGTCAATTGATTACTCTAATTTTTGGAAATATTTTGAAGATTTAAAAAACTTTTCCGAAAAAGGAAGAGTCACTTTAGGTTTGTGATGGAACAGTTTTGTGAAATAAGTACGAATTAGGTCGTAATATGACATTGAAAACGTGTGTTTTTTGGCACAATAAATGCCAACTTTTTTCTAGTAAATCGTACATAAATAACAAAAGTAGTCCATTAGAGACCTAGATTTGTTCTTTATCTTCCTTATAGAGAAAGATTTTTTGCAGAATGTTGACGAATAAGTCTACAATCAGTTGACAGCCGCGCGAAGCTCTATTTTTGGCTTAAATTCATAGCGTTCCGACAGCCTTAATACAAACTCTCATCTTTTATGGCTATATATAAATAGATAATTAGTACTACCCGTGCGAATCCGGACCGGGCAGCTAGTAAAAATATAAAAACAATTTGTCTTTCTATTCTAACTCTAACCTAAATATAAGTCTTGGGAAATCTGTCATTAGCCGGTTTTACAAGTGTACATGTGTGATAAACCAAACGTACATTTTTCAGAGTAAATTAAGGTTTATGGCGATACACGTCGACTCTTGTTACTAATGGGAGAACATGCGCAAAAAAATGAAAAAACAAATATACTTTCGCGTCTTTTTGTTTGCAGTTCAAAAGGATTTTTTTAAAGAACCGTTCCTGTTGCTTTTGTTTACGACGTTTAAGTGTTGCTTTTCACGATCAAAGTCGAACATTGTCGGTTATGTGGGAATAATAAACAAATGAAAAACGTTTTAAGCGCGAGATAAAATTAATATACAGAACTTTTAGAATAAATGGTCACATTATGTATTGATATTCTTTGATGTTTCTCAAATAAAAAAGTGGGTGAGTGTACTTATGTAAGCGCGTTTGAAATTATTCTTCTTGAAAACAAATTTTTAGTATACATGCAAATAATTTTCATAAGAAACCCAGATTGAAATGACAAATGGACGAAATCTATGCATTTTCTGCTATCTGAAAACTATACAGGGTGTCTCAACCGACGTTGACTAACATGTGTAACTTTGTTATTAATGGAGATAGAAAGTCGGTTAAATGGACAAAGTAGTGCAAAAAATTGTGCTCATTAACGTCCCGTCGAAAAAACAATTGAATTTTGACACCCTATGAATTTATTCAGAAAGTAGTGAAAATTGCCATTTATGAAAACTGGCCATAACTTTTTTATTAGGAAGATACCTGAAAATATTTTTAACCATTTTTTTTGGGTCTTTTCAGTGGCGTAGGTTTATTTTTCTTATTTCCACTACATAATGAGATATTGACATAAACTTTGGTTTTTCTTACGGACGCCATTTTGTATTTTTTGATATTCGAATTCTGCTTATTTTTCTGAATAATTTGATATAACATACCCTATATTATTAAATGAATCGAAAGCTACAAAACCGGCCAAAATAGTTTTTTGACGTTATCCATACTGATCAGAGTGTGCCTTTCAGGATAAAGGTTCAAGTATTCTGCTTGAGCCAACGTGAGATTTTTGTTACGCTGAATGTATGTGCAAAAATATCGTATTTTGAAAACGCCTTAGCCATCTTAGAGAGTAAATCAAATAAAATGAATTAGCAAAACTGTAGCGATCGCTCGACAGATTGTTAACCTGTCGGTATGTATTTGTTTCAACAAATTTTGTTCTACACGGCACACTCTGATCAGTATGGAAAACGTCAAAAAACTATTTTGGCCGGTTTTGTAGTTTTTGATTCGTTTAGATATAGGATATGTTATACCAAATTATTCAGAAAAATAAGCAAAATTCGAATATCAAAAAATCCAAAATGGCGCCCATAAGAAAAACCAAAGTTCATGTCAATATCCCATTATGTAGTGGAAACAAAAAAATAAACCCACGCCACTGAAAAGACCTTGAAAAGTCATCAAAAAATGGTTCATGAAATTTTCCGATATTTTCATAAATAAAAAAGTTATGGCCAGTTTTCATAAATGGCAATTTTCACTATTTCATGAATAAATTCATAGGGTGTCAAAATTCAATTGTTTTTTCGACGGAACGTTAATGAGCACAATTTTCTGCACTACTTTTCCCATTTAACCGATTTTCTATCTCCACTAATAACAAAGTTACCCATGTTAGCCAACGTCGGTTGAGACACCCTGTATAAAACAATACTAGACGACAATAACCTTTGAATACAACCAATAGTCGTTTTAAGTATCACACAGCGAAAAAAAGAGAACAAAAATAAAATTTGGAAAATGTTTTCAAATATTTGAGGTTAATATTTTGAAGATTTTATTTCAATAAATTATTTGCATGTAAGTTTTTAATCACGCCAAAGAAGTATAACTTCATACACACGTACATAAACACATGCTTTTTTCTCTGATCATTGTCTCATGGGTAACTTATTCATTTAACGAAATCCTAGATTTGAGGGTTAAAAAACGGATAAAATAAACATATTTTTCGACCGTTCTTTCTCTTAAAAATGTATTAACAATTAAGAAATGTTAGACAGTCACTGGTCTAGCATAAACAAACGAAATTGAAGCCGGTGTTCCGCGTGATAAACAAACACAGTAGTCGTCGTTCCGGTGGCTACTGATGGTAACCATGGAATTCAGAGTCCAGGTTAACAATGAGCAATGCAAAACGGATCATTTATGCAATGCAACACAAGCTGACGATGACGCTTCGCTCGGTGCGAATACCGCCTTAGGCGTACGGGTAACCAATTATTTTTTGACTGCGTATATTTCCTTGAACATTTTAAATGGAAATTGAATTTTATTAAAATTGTTTTCACGTGAACACGTCTTTGAACTCGAAACGGTTTCAAAACTCAAAGCAATATCTAAACTATAAATCAGAACTAAGTATTGTGGACCCCCGGTAACCCGACAAACATTTTGCAGGGCAGTGTCGAACTATCGAATTTGTCGGATTATAGAGTACTGCCTAAGATCCCCTATAGTCCGGAATTTTTTTACAAAAGAGTACCTTGTAATCCGATAAATTACAGATCCAATGATAAGATTCTATATGTTATATATATGTACTCTGAATCATGCATTAGCGAAGATTGTCAAAAAAATATTCAATAATAAATAATAGACCATGTCGGATTACAGGGGGTGCCGGATTAGACAGGGGCCGGATTACCGGGGGTCTACTGTATTTGCGTAAAAGTTGCGATTTGTGTACCCGTGACATGCTATCCGATTTTTTCACCAATAGTTTGGAATGTCTAAACGTAGTAGCAAGTCGTATTTTTAATTTATATTATTAATAATTGAAAATCCAATTGGCACTTTACCAGCTGTTGGCTTAGAACCTGCGGACTATAATTGTAAAATAAAAATTCTCCGCCACTGAACCACACGTGTGAACAAACATAAACAATTGCTTGTTGATGTGCGTGAGTGTTTTGTTTTACATCTTATTTTTTAATAATAATATAAAACAGTGATTACAAAAAAAATTACATTTTATGTCAAACAGCTGTCGTCAGTAAATAATTATACAAATAGCTCAATGCAGATAAAATATTGTTAAAATATTCACATAAAGTTCTAAAAATAAAACATTATACGAAAATCAGGGACTTGTTTGGTTTCACTAAATTTCAGTGGCCGAATTGTCAGTTGTATTTAATGAAATGGCCAGTTACAAGTACAACGTTGGTCATTTCATGAAACGTCCAGACATTTTATGAAACTCCAATTATATCAGTGGTCATTCACGGATTATCTAGACATTTTGTTATACAGCCAGTTATATCAGATAGTCATATCAGGAAACATCTAGAAATTCTATGAACAGATGCCATTTCAAGAAACGTTTAGTCATTTTATTAAATAAACGTTTATACCAGGCGGTTTTGCTGACTTCTGATTTTACGCTTTGACAATATGGCATCTAGCTTCCCCGCCATTGAACCGAAATTTCTCTTCCTATCTAAAGATAAATCATTTTGATGTAGGTAATGGAAAAAGTTATTATTTATGACAAGATCTTTCGATTTCCCCTCATATTTACTCTGGGCAAGATTTTGATCAAAATTAGACAATATTCTTTAAGGTGACTAATCCTTCTGATCGTAAAATATATGCTCTCGGGAAAATTCGAACTGCAGTTGCAAAATTCATTTTATTGCTGGTTTTAAATTTCCAGAAATATTTGAAACAAAAAACGTGATATTCGTCAATATTTCTTTGCAACATGTCACGAGATTTTGAATTACGGGAAGGCAAATTAACATTTTGAAATCAAATCATTGCTACCGCAAGCCTTAAAAAGGAAGTTAAAGAATGACCTGGTAAACAGAAAATTTTATTGTATACAAGAATTTTTTAATGTGTAATTTTAATATGTTTTTATGGACTTGCCATATACTTTTCTTGTCAATGTGGTTAAATAAATCTATCTATCCATCTATCTATCTATCTATCTATCTATTTTCTTAATAAACATATGTTAAAAATGATGTCAGCTTTGTGATGCTGAGTAATTTTTTCCAAATTTTATTTTTTCCGTATAAACATTTGTGTAAAACTTATGGTAAATCATTCTCTACTGTTGCGTCCATTTTAATGTTAATTGTGAGTTTTAGCAGGAAAGTGGAACAGGCAAAAACATCAAAATATCGATTATTACTTTTGCAATGTTTCGGCCTTCATTAGGTCTTCTTCAGGCATCTAATAAAGGCCGAAACGTTGCAAAAGTAATAATCGATATTTTGATGTTTTTGCCTGTTCCACTTTCCTGCTAAAACTCACAACTTATGGTAAATTTTTCGTTTTTATCTAATTTTTTTTTTGTTATTTAAAAAAAGCGATTCGGCTTCTATGGCCATTATCTAATTTTAAATTATTTATTTAGATCAAATAAACTGTAAAAACTTGGTTAAAAGTCATATAGACAGAATGGTACATATTTCTAGTTTATTTCAAAGAATTAACATCAAAGATTTTTCCATAGAAATTAGAGATTTCCGAAACAGCTGGTTTTCAGTAACTTTAATGAACATAATCTGTCACAGCCTATGTGATTTTTCTGAAATTAATGTGATTATTCAAACTAATATTACTTTGAAATGACCTCTACAAGGTGAGGTCAAACACGACTGATAATTCACCGGTTAATGTAACTTTAACGGACTATAACTTCGTGGTGTCGTATTACGACTACTTGAAGAAGAGCCAGGAGAAAAAGAAGACGTTTTACAGCTGATTTTATTATCGCGTATCGTCAACAGTTGACATTTACTACTTTCCGCATTTTGCATTCAAATTTAACAGACCGACGCGGCTGTAAAAGTAGAGACCCTTTAATAAGTGATTGGACAATGAACATAAGATACCGACTGCTGATTGGTCCGCCATTTCAAGCTATACGCAATCTGTGAGTTGTGAGTTTTTATAATGGAATGTGAAACACGTCGCTCAAACTGTAGCCAACATCTGTCTGACAGTGATGTAAAAGAATAAATTACTGGTTAACCGGTGAAATAACCGCGGTAATTTATTTTATGTGTGTAGTGTGTGCGTGTGCGGGCAATAACTTGGGAAGGAGTTAATGAAATTTGGTTCAAATGTTGGAATCCATCACCGCACAAAGCCTATTTAAAATGCGCCTAATCGGTTGAAAATTGTTTTGGGGCCTAAAAACACCACAAAAATTCTCGGATTGCTTAAAATTGAAATTTAACCCCTTAGTATCAATTTACTTATTTCATAAAATAAAGTCACACTGCCTGTATTATAGCAAATACACTATGTTGTCGGCAGGGTTTTGGCACTGCGACCCGAGTTTTTTTTTTCATCTACCGTCGTTAGGTAGGTACCGACGTTACGTATGCAAAACGGTAATAATTTACGGTAAACACTTAGCTGGTGAGATAGCGGCGCGGGTTCATGTTGCAAGTTTGACTAATGGTCCTGATATTAAACATTTGCGTAATGACATACGCACACGTAACTACGTCATAATGTAGTACCGGGTACACCAGAAAGTAAATATTAACTTCGACTTGAAAAATCTAATCCCACTACTAAAAACCTAAATGTGACAAAATAATCAAATTTGATTTGGGTTTGTCGACATTGCTGAAAAAAACGTGTGATCTAAGAAGGGGACAAGTTTTCACTTGGCATGTTTACGTACATGAATTATTTATTTATTTTATAAAACATCAAAACTTGCCAAGTAAAAACTTGACACCTTCTTAAATCACACGTCTTTTTTTCGGTAAAGTCGCCAACTCCATGAGAAAATACATATATGTGTCAATTTTTATGGTGATCGGTCAAACGGTGTCGAAGTCTATTAATCTCAAACAGACAAAGTACTTTTATAAAGATATAACTAGCGGTTCGCCAGGAGCAATTAAATACATAAATAAGTAGTTTCTGTGATATTTCCTATAAGATGTTATAATTTATATCGAGCTAGGTAGAGTAGTGGTGACAGCACTAGGCTATTCGGGAGGAACGGGTTCGAATCCCGGCGGGGGCAAATGTGGCTGGGACTTTTTCCTACTGCCTCTCGCCGAGAAACAGTTATTCCTGTACCGGCTATCTTGATTGAGGTTTTCCATAGTTTCCCTCAATTAATTCTAGATAAATATCGAGATGGTTCCTTATTTGAGGCCATGGCCGATTACTTATCAAACTCCTAGTTCAAAAATTACCTACCTTATCCTAATTTCCTATAATTCCTTCATTCGCCCATTGCTATTACATAAGTTGAAGTTGTAAAAAATGTAGAAAATAACGGGAAGTGGTACATGAAAAATAGTAATGGTGCGAATGGCGTTTGTTATGACATAAAGTCAAGAAACGGACGTTAAACGCATTATTATTATAATTTATAGCGACCCGCTTTGGCTTCGCACGGGTAGCACTAATTATCTAATTATCTATAGCCATAAAAGATTAGAATCATTATCATAAAATTCTCAACGTGTATTGAATTCACAGCGAATTCAATCGCTTTTAATTGTGAATGTTCAAAAATCGAAGAAAAATCAAAATTGCCAAAAAAAAATTCTGGTGGTACAACCGCTACCAAACTTCACAGGATCACCCGCTGGGCTAATCTAACGGTCCAGCCGTTTTGGAGTCCATAGATATACATACATACATCGCCTCTTCACCTATATATATAGAATCTAGATGATTTTTTTGAAAAAGGCAAAAGGTCCCGGAGGAAACTTTTCAATCGATTTTCACGAATACCGACATAAAATATGTCAGAGCGTTTTAACCCATTAACGCCGAAGAATCGTGTTTTTTTTTCTCATTTTCAAGCTAGATTCTTATCATCGAAAAAAAATCATTTGCAAATAAAAAATATGTTCCCTTGTACTTTCGAGTGTCCCCTTTCCGAATCCGGAGTCAAAATTGAGTTTTGTCCATTAGAAAAAAAAATATGGCCGTTTTTAAACAAAAAAAACCGAAAAAATCGAAGACATTTTTTTTTCAATATTTTTTTTCTCATTGAAGACGCGCGAGGACCCCCCCTTTTTCTTCAACCATGAGTGCACAAAATAGTTGTAGTTTAAGAATATATTTTTTTAATTTGTCGACATTGACATTTTCACCCCCAAAATGGCGCTTTTCATCCCTTCAGCAGGAAGACAATTTTCACTCTCGGTGCCCGACAAAAAAAATATTCAAATCTTAACGAAAATTGGTATCCTGGGGTTTTCAAGGTCGCTGATTACGATTCCGCCCTCAAAATTCGAAAATTCAAAATGGCGGATCCAATATGGCGAACCCAAATTCAAAAACTTATTTGAATCGGATGAAATGTGGCACTCGATGGGTTTTCGAAGTCGCTGATTACAAATCTGCCCTCAAAATTCGAAAATTCAAAATGGCGGTTCCAATATGGCGGACCCACATTCAAAAACTTATTTGAATCGGATGAAATGTGGCACTCGGGGGTTTTCGAAGTCGCTGATTACAAATCTGCCCTCAAAATTCGAAAATTCAAAATGGCGGTTCCAATATGGCGGACCCAAATTCAAAAACTTATTTGAATCGGATGAAATGTGGCACTCGGAGGTCTTCGAGGTCCTTGATAACGAATCTGGCATCATCATTTCAAAATTCAAAATGGCGAATGCAATATGGCGGACACCTTCCCGTTAACACCCAGTTATTATCTAACGTTTATTGAAGAATTGACAACTTTATATATTGACAAATTGACAAATTTATAGAAATTCATCACTCCGCATTACTCAACGGATAAACTTATAATTCCTTATTCTACTCTTAGCACACCAAAAAGTGAGAGGCAAGGGGACTCACTCGAATCAAGCACCCCAAAAAGTGAGAGGCAAGGGGACTCACTCGAATCAAGCACCCCAAAAAGTGAGAGGCAAGGGGACTCACTCGAATCAAGCACCCCAAAAAGTGAGAGGCAAGGGGACTCACCCAAATCAAGCACCCCAAAGGAGAAAGGATTTCTACCACGTCCATGTCGTTTTCTCTGGGTAATGCTAAGAGTAGAATAAGGAATTATAAGTTTATCCGTTAAGTAATGCGGAGTGATGAATTTCTATAAATTTGTCAATATATAAAGTTGTCAATTCTTCAATAAACGTTAGATAATAACTGGGTGTTAACGGGAAGGTGTCCGCCATATTGCATTCGCCATTTTGAATTTTGAAATGACGATGCCAGATTCGTTATCAAGGACCTCGAAGACCTCCGAGTGCCACATTTCATCCGATTCAAATAAGTTTTTGAATTTGGGTCCGCCATATTGGAACCGCCATTTTGAATTTTCAAATTTTGAGGGCAGATTTGTAATCAGCGACCTCGAAAACTCCCGAGTGCCACATTTCATCCGATTCAAATAAGTTTTTGAATTTGGGTTCGCCATATTGGATCCGCCATTTTGAATTTTCGAATTTTGAGGGCGGAATCGTAATCAGCGACCTTGAAAACCCCAGGATATTTTTTTTGTCGGGCACCGAGAGTGAAAATTGTCTTCCTGCTGAAGGGATGAAAAGCGCCATTTTGGGGGTGAAAATGTCAATGTCGACAAATTAAAAAAATATATTCTTAAACTACAACTATTTTGTGCACTCATGGTTGAAGAAAAAGGGGGGGTCCTCGCGCGTCTTCAATGAGAAAAAAAATATTGAAAAAAAAATGACTTCGATTTTTTCGGTTTTTTTTGTTTAAAAACGGCCATATTTTTTTTTCTAATGGACAAAACTCAATTTTGACTCCGGATTCGGAAAGGGGACACTCGAAAGTACAAGGGAACATATTTTTTATTTGCAAATGATTTTTTTTCGATGATAAGAATCTAGCTTGAAAATGAGAAAAAAAACACGATTCTTCGGCGTTAATGGGTTAAGTTATATATCTCATTATATTAAAACGGGGGGTTGTTAGTACCGGGCAACGCCGGGTAAATATGACTCGCATAAAACAAAGGCCGTCTTATCAAGTTATCATTCAACACAACAGCTATTTCGGGGTTTAGTTATGTACACACCACATTCCTTGTGTACCGAAACCGCTTTAATGACATTAAGCATTCGGATTAAAGAGGCGACGAGGAACGGGGACACGCGATCCCTGGAATGGGAATATAACGACACTGCGCATGCGTGTCATATTCCATGCGACGTGCCATACACACGCACATCTATACGTTATATTATAATAAGGTCGCGGGCACAATTCGCAACCCCG
Organism: Venustoraphidia nigricollis; assembly: GCA_034508555.1. NCBI lineage: Eukaryota > Metazoa > Arthropoda > Insecta > Raphidioptera > Raphidiidae > Venustoraphidia > Venustoraphidia nigricollis. The sequence goes on along the minus strand of JAVRKA010000004.1, from coordinate 6,185,199 downwards.
CGAGGCAGTACTGAAGTGGAAACAAAAGCTTGGAAGTATAGCTTCTTCCGAGAACCGAAGATTTTTTAATTAGTTTAAAATAATATATAAGATTTAAAAATTATATTACTATTAGCAAAATTAAAATGCTGCTGGAAAAACTATACAACATTGTTTGATCTCAATCGCGAGCAAAGCCGCGGATAACTACTAATTTACAATACAAACGGTATCTTAGATGTCAACATAAAAAATTAAACCAGTTTCGTTTGTGCTGACAGTGATGCCAACTTACGGGATTTTCCCCTAAATTGAGGGATATTTTGCAGATGTCGGAAAATTTTTAGGGGATTCTTTTAGGGTTTTATTATTTGTTAACACATAATACATTTTTACGCAATAAACTACCAATAGAATACAATTCCTTTCGATTAAATTGACAGTAGCGTTTAGGATTGTCATCAATTTTCAAAAGAACATGTCTAATTTCAGCATTAGGGAATTATGTTTTTAATTTAGGGACTTTTATTAAACGCTTTAGGGGAAATTTTTCTGAGGAGTTAGAGACACTGTTTACTGATGATAGTGTTGGGTCTTTTTGAGACAACATTAATACTCTGCATTGTCGACCACAACATTGTTGTTTTGAGTTTCTATTTACAGCGCTTAAGAAACAAGCAAATGTAATATAATTTTCAATATCTTTGTGATCAGACGTATTTAAAGTTTGTCTTGATTAAATCAAATTTTATTGCGTTATATTTAAAAATAAAAGAAAGAATAGTTACTTCTTACCACAACAGATTTATTCAGTGGATGTACATTTCGAGAGCTAAGCTCCCATCTTCAGCAAAACACTAAACTTATTTATTTTTTATTTTATATTAATAGATCTAACCGATCATTATAATAGAAAAATTGCTCTCGGAATGTCTATACGCAATAATCAAGCTGTGACCGCGTTCCTTGGATAGTAGTGGGAAGATGGCGTCATTCAGTGGACTTGTCAATTGATATTGCGAGGTTGATAAAAATATTAAACGATCTCTCAGCTGACGTCATCCATTAACGAGGTAACCTGTATATCTCATGACCATGCTGTCAAGATTACTAGATAGTAATCTAGTTTCGTTGAATAGTAGTGGAGGATGACGTCATCCAGTTGACTCTCAATTGATATTGCGAGGTTGATAAGAATATTGAACGGTCTCCCAGCTAACGTCATTCGTTAACGAGGTAACTTGTGTATTCCTAATGGCTTCAGTAAACGCTGACAAATTTTGAAATTTCCAGATAACAAATCGTACAGGGGTCAATGAATGAAGGGTCGTTGTTTTAGCATTTCAATGACCTTTCAATTTTCAATATTTTCGATAGCAATACACGGTTTAATGGGTTTAATGTCAAGCGATTCAATAGAAACAAAAGAACGTCGCGTGACACATCTGAACTGGACATCATAAAATATTTATCATCGTGCATTTGTTTCGGTCAGGAGAATTCATGTCAATATCTCTGACTGTTTGTTCCACGTAATTAGCAAACGTAGCACAGCGTATGTTCAGAGAAATGCATTATTATAATTATTTTAATTTTATTGGATACTAGCGGTCCGGAATTTGCGTCCGGTCTGGCTTCGCAAGGATAGCACTAATTATCTATAGCCATAAAAGATGAGAATCATTATCATACAATTCTCAACGTGTATTGAATTCTTCTCAGCGATTTCAATCGCTTTTAATTGTGAATGTTACCGAGCTGGGTAGAGTAGTGGTGACAGCACTAGACTCGCATTCGGGTGGTACCGGGTTCGAATCCCGGCGGGGGCAGATGTGGCTGGGACTTTTTCCTACTGCCTCTCGCCGAGAAACGGTAATTCCTATACCGGCGATCTTGATTGAGGTTTTCCATGGTTTCCCTCAATTAATTCCAGATAAATATCAAGATGGTTCCTTATTTGAAGCCATGGCCGATTACGTGTCAAACTCCTAGTTCAAAAATTACCTACCTTATCCTAATTTCCTATAATTCCTTCATTTGCCCATTGGTATTAAATAAGTTGAAGTAAAAAATGTAGAAATAACGGGAAGTGGTAGATGAAAAAATAGTAATGGTGCGAATGGCGTCTGTTATGACATAAAGTTGAAAAACGGACGTTAAACGCATTATTATTATTATTATTAATTGTGAATGTTCAAAAATAGAAGAAAAATCAAAATTGCCAAAAAACAAAATAAAGTCTGTTGATTCGATCGCTACCAAACTTCACATAGGATCACCTGCTGGGGCTAATCTGAAGATTGCCTGAAAATTTCATCAAAATCAATCCAGCCATTTTGGAGCCTACCGAGAACATACATACACACATCGATTTTATATAACAGATAGATAGATTTTAAGAGCCCTGTTTCACCGGGTTGCCATGGCAGCACAATCAGTTGAGCTGCCTCGATTTCTCTAGACTGCCAACAAAACAACCAGAGACAGGTCGCAGTTCCAAAATAACAATTTTTATTTCATATATTTGTATTCATTTGCTATCTACATATATCTGTACGCGACAGAAATGAAACTTGGCGACGACAACAGTTGTGGAGCCTTTGGCTCCACCTGGCGCCATCTGATGGCGAGTTACAACAAGGTCTTCTCCATGAAAAAATACATATATACCAATTTTTATGGTGATCGGTCAAACGGTGTCGAAGTCTATTAATCCCAAACAGACCAACATCCATTTTTATGTTATATAGATTTCTTTTTTATTATTTATCATGCTGCAGCCCTTGAAGTCTATTAATTTTTTACGTTAAAACATCTATTTTGTAGTAATTATTTTGCATTAGGCAAATAAAATTTGATTTTTTTCTATTTTTTTTTTATATTTCAATTAGTTCTTGAAGCTGTGCTTCTTGAAGCACACCCCGGCATATAAAAAATCGAGCGAGCGAGTGATCAACATCGCTACATATTATTAAAACTTTCGAACTTATACAAATCTGCGCTTTTAGACGCAAAAATTCTCGAAAAAAAACAGACCTCAAAGTTTTATTTCGAATAATGAATTAGCGACTTTTGCATTTTAGAGGCTTGGATGGTGCGATTTTTTAAAGAGCTCACGTTTTACATAATGGCACATCTCGTCGAAAATATACTTCATTACGTCCTAGATACACAATCTACCACTAATTTCAATTTGGAAAAAACATATGAAACTTACCCAAAAGCGCGTCAAAGCTGCAACATCTACCATAGATATAATCCAAATCCATGCACCACAAAAATACACTAAATTATTTTTTTAACTCTAAAAACGTTATTTTTGGAGCACTAAACTAAATACCTACAGTATTTTTGGGTCAATATACTTAATTACACAATATTTCACAATTTCACTTAATTTTTACGATTATTATTATTATGCCGATATTTTATTGAAATAATTATTATTAAAACTGCACTGCTCAGTTCTTGTTCCTGAAACAAATGATAGAAATTAATAAATATTCCACAATTAATATGTATGCAGGTATTATTATTTAGACTCTAATGACTCGAGCTGTTGAGCGTCTATAATTTACAATAGCATAACGCACTAACAGGTTTGCAACTATGGCCTGTCCTGAAGTAGTGTAGAATAATATATTTAATACTCTTGTTGCTAATAAAAATGAAGACACGTTTGTTAATTTTAACAAAAAATAATTTAATGACTAAAATAAAAACCGAATTATATAAAATTACACATTTTTAACAAATGAGTTTGATCTTAGTTATATGTATAACATGAAATAAGGAATTATTTAATATGCAAAAAAATATTTCTTGTGAAGCCCGGTTTAGACTCTATATCTACTATTTCTGGAAGAACTATAAAAATACAAAATACCAAACTACTCAAATGAAAATATAGTACCTATGGTAAAAAAAAATCAAAATCAATTCAGCCGTTTTGACTGCACGCATTATACAAAATAGATGTGACACAAGCTCGACAATATCCAGTATACGCAGTTTATATAACATAAAGGATTACACAATTCAAAGAATAAAAATATATCTTTAAAGTTCAATTCCAAAATATGTAATAATAGAAATTAGTTTCACGGGTAATTGGAATAAAAAATCAATTTAAACACTTATTGATTGCAACGTTTCGTCTTTATTAAATTAAGACTTTTTCAAGCTCTGGAAAAATTTTTTTTTTTTTTGTTAATTTTTGTAAAAAAAAATTTTTACAGAGCTTGAAAAAGTCTTAATTTAATAAAGACGAAACGTTGCAATCAATAAGTGTTTAAATTGATTTTTTATTCCAATTACCCGTGAAACTAATTTCTAATAAAAATATAGTTCAATTCAGCAACACAATCGATGTAAACTCTATCCTGTCTCTAGACAGAATGGCACCTGAATCCGTTTACATTGTCCGCAATATCAGTATACGCAACTTACATAACATATAGCATTACACAATTCATAGAACAACATAACACGTTGAATAAGATTTGTTTAAAAAGTGTAAAAAATTTAAAAACCCCTCGACACAAAAAAAACCTATAGAATTTAAAAAATAAAATTTCTGGGCCTGGTCCTTTAATATTTAAATACTTAATTAGTAATATTTTGTGATTCAAGCGTCATCGCGTCGGGGGACCTAGATAGAGTACTTATATTAAAATTGCATATTTTTTTATATAATTACCAAAATTTTTTAATTTGTATTGATTTTTATTTTATTTATTTAGCGGTCCCCCGACGCGACGACGCTTGAATCACAAAATATTACTAATTAAATATTTAAATATTAAAGTTAATGGTCCAAACCCAGAAATTTTATTTTTTAAATTTTATAGCTTTTTTTGTGTCGGGTGTTTTTATTTTAAAATTTTTAAACTTAGTTACGAACAAAATACCCGCAGCTAAGAAAAGAGCTGATGACCTTGAAACGGCCGAACCGATTTTGATAAAACATGTCTAAGAACCACCGTTAGAAAACCTGCTTTCAAATAAAAAAACCGCATCTATATCGGTTCACCCGTTTAAGAGCTACGGTGCCACAGACAGAGACACACACATAGCGGTCAAATTTATAACACACCTGTTTTTGCGTCGAGGGTTAAAAATCACACATTTGCTGACAATATGGACTAGTGTATTCGAAAAATCGCCACAATTTATACAATAAAAAAAACCCGGGGCGCAGTGCAAACATTGTATGGCTTTATTATGTTAATTTAAATTTGACAAAATGAAAACATTTGACTCCTAAATACACCCCTTAAAATAATAATATTTTTCTTGCATTATTCTAGCGTTTGCACTAAATTAAATACGCTTTTGAGTAAGTAAATCCAAAGCCGCAATCAACTAGTGTTCCATAAAGTGAGTTCGGTTCTGTCGGTCTAATTTTATAAAAATTTTAGAGGTGCACATTTTAATTTTTACGTGGTTAAATATCAATTTTGAAATGATTCTGTGAATTTTTTCGATATTTTTGATTCCGAAAACATTTTGCAGCCTCTAAACCATCTTTGAAATGGCACGATACGTCTGCTATGGAGATAGAGAGATTGTAGATTATAGACGCTCAGCAGCTGAGATCATCAACGTCTATAGGTCTGTTATAAGACAGGAAAGCGAATGTAGGTCATCCGACGCTGTCGAAATGATGGTGTATACGGGAAGGATATAGCTCGCACGGTCCGTCGCGACGCTCGGCGTCGGCGTACACATCTATGTGTGTGACGCTGGTGACGTCCGCAGCGCAATGACGACACACCCACACCATACGCCCGAACACCAGAGCAGGGAAAATTTTAGTTTAGCAAACAAAAAGTGAATTTTAAATGTCAGAAGCATTTCGACATTTTCGTTAGTTATATAATATAATCATGTTTAAACAGATAAGGCCGAGTACGGCACATTCATTCGAGCGGAAATGCGTTACATGAACGGGAGCACGCTCCATATAATATTTTTTTTTACCCGGACTCTATTCTAGGGTAGTAACTAATAAGGATTCTTTTATCTGATCTAGATTCAGTTAAGTTTTTTTTCAAAATGGCTGCCAACATTGTTTTAGTCAACGCAGTAATTTTCACAAAAAACGGTTGACTTTAAAAATATGCTACCTATGTAAAATAGCTGATTTTCACTTCATAATAATATGTCTAACAGCTGCTGGATCATATTGCATTTCATTTGGGTTGTTTATGTAAACTACGCCTCTTTTGAGTTGCGTTGCTATCTCTGTTCATCTTATAGAATAAAACGGTACCTGACAGATCACTTTTGTAAACTAGTGACTGATTGGTGATATCGCATTTTTTTTGTTTTACTTTAAGCACTAGTGCGAAATGGGTCATTTTACTATCGCTATACGGACATGAAAAGCAGGTATTTTATAAAAGGGTGTGCAAAAAATAGTTTTGCCACCGCTACGTAATGCATATTCAAATATTAAACATAAAATAACACAACCCAAATAAACGCAATATAATGTAAAGGCATTATTAAAACAGTTGAATAAAGGTCACATGACTTCAAACAAATTAAGAACGGCGCTTCGGGACAACGACGTGAGGAAAATTGGTACTATCAAACGAGGTATCATTGTTATATAACATAAGGTTCTATTTTGTGACTTCGTCACGAACACGGGGTGTCACAGAAAGTCACTGAAAACGATATCATCACACAAAAGGTGTGTTTGCTATATTAGTTCGTAGCGTAGATAACTCAGTGAACGGGTATCCTCGGTGAAATTACACCCATTTTTTTAAGGTGAAACAGGCATTGTTAGCCTTCAAAATGATAGGAAAAATTAGTCTTAGGTCTTGAAAAAAAATCCCTAGCTAGGGACTCTAAAACAGTGTTTTTCACGTTTTATTTTTTTCCTTGTTTTCTAAAAAATATATTTTTTTTAATGCATAAGTATACTATAATTGATTATATATGTATAGGAAATAAAATGTTGAAACCAATAAATAAACACGTATTCAATTATTAAATAAAGTATATTCAATTCAGCAATACAATCAATGTGAACTCCATCCTGTCTCAACACAGAATGCTACTGCATCCACTTACAATTCTTACAATATGAATATACGCAGCTTACATAACATAAACTATTACACAATTCATTGAACAATACTGAATAACATTTGTTTATTCAATGGAATTTTTTTTTTGATGGCTGGTAAATTCGGTTTTCTAATTTTTACACCTGGCAACCCTATATACTTAGGCATCACACAAAATACACAAACAAAAAAATCATTAAATAAAAAACTTGCTAAGTTCCTGGTACTCTGTATATATACGAAGAGTACTGATTTGGCAGTGAACTTTCTGATAAGCCCCGTATAATATGAATGTGCAAGAAGCACGATATCTGCCTTTAGGACAATTTATTTATAAGATATGAATTATTGTAAGCGCATAAGTATAAGTTTAGTCAATGCCGTGCCTATCGGTTGCCGATCAATAAACTTTATCAGCATATAAAAGGGGTAAATGGCAACAACTAATAATACAATTTCGTGCATTTTGCAACACGTAAAACAACCTGCGTTTACGGTAGGTATACAGGTTGTACGATAAACTAGCGCAATGGGATTTATATATGTAGTAAAAAAAAATAGTTTAAAAAAACACCCTTTAATTGCAAACCGAACTAAAAAGTAATAAATAATTTTTTATTGTAAAAAAGCGTGGGGTGCTTGATATCAACTGGTATATAATTTCATTGGTAGTAATATGCACCTCACGCTTTTTTACATTAAAAAATTATTTATTACTTTTTAGTTCAGTTTGCTATTAAAGCGTGTTTTTTAGTTGCTTTAATTAGTTTTTATTTTTTAGTCTTATTTTTTTTTTATCCTGATGATCCTGGTCAGAATAATGGAACAAACTTATTAAATTAATGTATTGTCATCGGTCCTTGATAAGTGTGCAAAGTTTCATTTTAAATCTGACGTTTTTAAGTGGGTGAATTTCACGTTCAAAGATTCCGTTACAAACAAACAAACAGGTGAGGCTAATAAAAGCGTGTTAAAAAATCTTGCAACAAAGCATGAACGTAATTACTACAAAAAGCAGTGTTAGGCGAATAACCTTAATTCTATTAAATTTTACTTTATTTATTATTAAAAATAAGGAACTGTTCGCAAAAACGGGAGAGGGAGGGGTATTACTTAGCGTGACGAGATGTGACAAGGGAAGGGGCAGTCTAAGGAAGTTTTCATTTATTTAAACTGAGTGCTTAATTTAGTTCTTACACTATTATTATGATACATCAGCTGAAGGAATCATTTCGAATGAATCATTCAATTATAATAATCATTCGAATAAGCAGCCTTTCGATTATCAAAATCATTCGATTATTCCCAAAACTAACCGTAATACTGTCAAATCTAACCTCCGGAACTATGGAATTAACAAGGGTTTTATCGTAGAAACCGGTGGCACCGTAAGATCGCCGATTCTCTAGTTAGTAGTGGTGAACACGCACGCTGCACGTAGTCACGCACAAGTCTAGTCTTCGTATTAGTATATTTAGTTTTGTTCCTACAGAAATTCGAGAACCGTTCGTCCGATGCGGCGCCACGATTGTGAGAGAGATTGTACATTATGACGCTCAACAGCTGAGGCAATGTCGCCAAGTGTTTGAAAAATTTCCCCCTAAAGCAAAACCCACTAAATTCAAACCAAAACTCCCCAGATCCGGACCAACAATTTATTAATTTCAATATAATTAAATAAATTAAAATAGTTATTTAGTATTGGTTCAATTAAAACTAATACAAAATTTTAGAAAAATTAAGTTAATATATTAATCATTTGAATATTTATAATTGTACAAGAAGTAATTAGAAAAATATAATTTCAGAAACGACATTTAGCACTGCCCAGCTTTAAATAACGTAAATAAAATTTGATCTCTAAAAATATACCCAAAAAAAAATTTACCCCCAAAAGAACTCCCTATGTAAATTTTTACCCCAAAAAGTAGGGGAAGAACCCCGGAGTTGGCAACACTGGACTGAGGTCATCAGCGTCTATGCAGTTAAAGTGACTATATCATATATCTAATACTCTTATATTGCTATCGTCCATAAGTGGAAATGTCATGGAATAAGTGAGACAGCAAACGACTACTTCTATCTCTTTTTAGACTACTCGACCCGCTGTGCGCAAGCGTCACGAGTCTTTACAAAATTTGGCTTGCTGTTTAAACATTTCAAAAAACATATTTTTATCCTAAAAATTGAGATAAAAAACGTAATATTCGTCAATATTACTTTACAGCACGTCACGAGATTTCGAATTACGGGAAGGCAAATTAACATTTTGTGAAATAGTGGCAAATTTGACCTGCTCAATAATTTGTTTCAAATTTAATTTATTTTGTACAAAAATTTTTGTAAAATTTATAGCAATATTTTCTCGTTTTTATGTGATTTTAAATCGTTTATTTAGATCAAATGACCTTTAAAAACTTGGTTCAGAGTCACATGTGAAAGAACTGTACATATTTCTAGTTTATTTTGTGAGCACAAATATTAAAGATTGAATAAGATATTTCAGGGAAATGAGAGATTTCCTAAACGTAAGTGCATTTTACATGCACACACACAACCACTCGTAAGATGAGCTATACAAATGAAAAAGGAGACATGTTGAACAGTTAGTAAAATCACATTAAACCAAAAGTATGACTTTACAATCTGAGACAAATCCGTGAGTACAGGAACAAACCCACTGTGCAGAGTTGGGTCACAACTTTTCTTATAGGAGTTGTGATGTCTGCCTGAATGGAGTCATTATACAAGTAGCACCGAAAATCGATTCGATAAAAATATATACAGTACGTCCTCTTAATGGACTTATAATAATAGTTATTATGTATCAGACTCTCTCTATAATATTACTTCGTATTTGCTTGTTTTGTCAACATTTTCTGTAGGTATTTAATTAGAGTGATTGTTCAGCAGCTGTTTAACATGTCGCTTATTCACCCGCATAGATATTATGAGTATTTGAGTGTGTGTATGTGTGTGTGTGTGTATGAGACAGTTCCGGAAATCTCTAATTTCTATAAAACACCTAATTTAGTTATTGATAGCAATGCTTTCAAAATCTTTTTCTATATTTAAACCTTAAATTTAGTTAATCGCGAGGTAAATAATTATAGAAAGTTTGAAATAGATATATTCTAAGTTGAACAGGAAACCCCTTTTATTAGTAACTAGTCGCTACTCGCGGCTCTGCGCGCGATTGAGATGAAACACGGCAGTGACAACTGTAGTGGAGCCTTCGGTTCCGCCGTATTTTGGAGAGTTACAACGAAGTGGATAGCATAAAAAACTTCTCCATCAAAAAAAATCCAGCCAATTGGTCGTCAGGACCATTTCTGTGATGTATTCGTTGTACAGCTCTGCTTGTGTTGTATAAGTATAATTTTAACCCTTTATATAATAAGAACAGCTTTTTATTTTTAAAATGTACAGAATTTTAATTTAGTTGAAATAAACTCTTGATACAAAGCAAGTCCAATAAATTACCATTTCCCAAAAATACAACAGTGGCGACGAGGATTATAAATATTTTTTTTTCAAATAAAATGACTACACCACCGGAAGCATCTACATCTGGTCTATATGGATCATTATCTCAATTTAATTTTAAAAATTCAGATTGGCAAGTTTATAGCGAAAAATTAATTCAATATTTCGAAGCAAATAGCATTACAAGTGATGGAAAAAAAGGGCTTACTATACTAAGACAATTAACGGATGATTCGTATAAATTAATGCGAGAAACCTGCAGAAAAATCATTTGTGCAATTAACGGAGGTGTTCAGTAAGCATTTTGGTATTACGCAATCATATTTTGCGGCTAGATAAAAATATTCATATTTGACATATAACAAATAAAATAAAATTTCTGTTGACGCGCGCTATGATGCGGGTAACGGCAAGTAACAAATATGATATTTGTTATTTGTTTCCATGGTTACATAATATGGTTTAACATGTAAAAATAAATCAAGCATGCTTGTCAGCTATCTGATTCCTTTTTGACAGATCTTTAGAACAAAAGAAGAGCTGATTAAATAAATTGACTCTACCAACAGTAATAGATATATTTACGAAATGAAGCTACATGCTATACTGTTCAAATTTATTTATTGAAATAAATAACAACATTTCAACCACTTTTGTGGACCTTTTCAAGTTTTTAAAAACTTGAAAAGGACCACGAAAGTGGTTGAAACGTTGTTATTTATTTCAATAAAAAAATTTGAACAGTATAGCAAGTAGCTTCATTTCGTAAACATAAAAAAAAGAAGAGCTGATTTTTTTTTTATTTTCAAAATATTTCCGAAACTTGTGGAGTGCCGTAAGGTTTATACCTCGGAATCCAGGGTCAGTCAATGAATCTTCATAAAAACTGTTGGACTGCACTGTTAAAAGCTCAAATAAAAAAGTTAAAAAAAAATTTTTGCCGCTCTCGATTGCGGGGTGGATGCCACTCCTTCTCGGGGGTGAAAAATGTTTCGTTGAAAATAAGCACGGAAATGGATAGGTTGACTAATTCTAAGCAACTTTTGTTCTATAAAGTTTTTTCTGAAAGTCCATACTTTTCGACTTATTCGCGAGTGTAAGTGTAAATTTTTCAACCAATAAACGTTTTCAGATGGTTTTTCCCGAATAACTAAAAAAGTAAGTATTTTATCGAAAAAATTATTCTTAGTAAAAATGTAACTTATAAAAATATCTGTACACCCAATACAAACGGAGTACTACCTTATTGAAGGTTGGTTCTTATTCGTCAAAAGCCAAAATTGAAAGTTTCAACGTGAAGTTGACAAACTAACAGAAACACAGAGTTTTTCCAAAAATATGCTTTTTGGATTCGAGAGACCTCAAAACGAAAAAATTTTGAAAAGTGAATTTTGACCTAAATTAGTACCATTCCCCCACTAGTGGGTAATGTCAACTTTCATGGTGATCACCGATCGGTCAAATGGTGTCGAAGTTTATTAATCTCAAACAAATATACCAACATCCATTTTTACATATTATATAGATTACTAGCCGTTACCCGTGGTTCTGCACGCGATTGAGATGAATCCCGGCAACGTCAAACAGTAGTGGAGTCTTCGGCTCCACCTGGCGTCATCCAGTGGCGAGTTACAACAAAGTGGATAGCATGAAAACCTTCTCCATGAAAAAATACATATATGGGCCAACTTTCATGGTAAAACGGTGTCGAAGTCTATTATTCTCAAACATTCATTTTTATTTATATAGATTTGATCTAAATAAATTATTTAAAAGCGGGTAAAGTGACAATGGAGTAAATGAAACACACAGTTATATACAGAACAACTTTAAAATGTTAATTAGACTTTCCGCATGAAAACGCATGAAAAGCAGATATTTTATAGGGGGGTGTGAAAAAAGATTATAAAAAAAATAGATATAAAAACTAAGGGCAAATTTTACAATGAAGACGAGTATCGTATGTTTCTTTTTAGAAAATTTTTTTGATGGCGGGTCAATTTTTTTTATGAATTTTATAATTCAATTTTACCATTGTTGATACGAGACCATAAAAAAGTGATCAAAAGAGAAAGTTTGAAATAATTCTCAATTGTTTTTCACCTCCCTATCGACTGTTTCCTGTTTAGGCGCTGCGCTGTGTCATTTTTAAACATTTATAAATATTTGATATGCGGAAAATATTAAAACTGAACCGCGTATAAATATTTAAATTGGTTCAATATTTGATTTAAAATAACAGAGGAAATTGCTATTTTCGCTGTCAATAATAATTTTTAAATTACAAATATTGATAATAGAGAATAATAAACAAATGATAAAACATGAATCTGAAACGATAGTTTTACGTTATTTAAAATATTGTATCTACACTTTATTAAAGCCTGTAGTCAACGAAACTGAGCTGTAGGTACCACCACTAGTCAAAATAACATTTCAAAGTTTGTTCTCGAGAGAAGAGGCTTCCGTTTTATTCCGTTTTCCGTGAGTACTTTAAGACTTAAAGTTTTCGTTTAGGTTTTCCTGTAAACTATGGGTGAGACCTGATATTCCCTAAGAATCGTCAATTGTTCATCTATTTTCTTAAATAACTTTCAAACTATTGATTTTAAAATTATAAAAAAAAAATAGCTGAGATCCCTACAACAAGCCCTTTCATTTGATATGTCACAATGTGGTTTGCAAAACTTTTTTTTTAATTTCCTAATTGGCCCCTCAAAAATGACCCTCATGTTCAAAATCAATTTATTTACGTTACACGTCTGTCTTTGGGTCACCGACTTACATATGTGTACAAAATTTCAACTCAATTGATCCAGCAGTTCGGAGGAAATTGGCTGTGACAGGGGGACGGCAGACACACGAGTGATCCTATAAGGGTTTCGTTTTTTCCTTTTGAAGTACGGAACCCTAAAAATAGGATTTTTTTTTGCGCGATCCCCTAAGCTGCGTAAAGTAAAAAAACCCGGATCGCAGTGCCAAAACCCTGCCGACAATATAGTGTATTTGCTTGTATAGGGCCGTGTGGTTTTATATTTTTATTATGTGAAATTAAGTTTGTTTTTGGGCAAAATAAAAAATTTAACCCCTTAATACACCCCTGAAAATAACATTTTTTTTCTTAATTGTAATATTATTATCAATCTAACGTCTACACCGAATTAAATACACCCTTCAATAAATAAGTCACTATCTGCAAACCACTGTTTTCATAAAATTTGTAAATCCGGTCCTGTCGGGCCGATTTTATTAAAATTGTGGGGACACTTTTTAATCACTACCAAAGGGTTAAATTTCAATTTTGAAACGATTCGGAGATTTTTTCGGTATTTTGGGGCCCAAAAACAGTTTTCAACCCCTAAAAACTACCCTTAAAATAGCCCGATTAGGCCCATTTTAAATAGGCTTCTTGCGGTGATGGATTTTAACACGTGGCCCAAATTTCGTTGAAATCAATTAACTCTTTCGAAAGTTATCGCGCGTACACATATATATATATATATATATATATATACGTATATAAATATATATATATATATATAAACATTTTTAAAAATGGTGCCAAAGTGTTTAGGAGGTTATGAAACGTCGAGAAATTTTGGTCCGATCCCTAGGTCCCGCCATCCGACCGACGCCAATAGTGTATGTTGCCATATGGCAAATACACTAAAAACGCAGTCGTATTTCCGTAATAAATCACAGTCTAACCGCAAATATAATCTACCATCTCTCTCTCTTAATAAAAATTTCACTGATTTAAAACTTTGGAGACATTTTTAGGGTTCCGTACTTTAAAATGAAAAAAAGGAAACCTTATATGACCACTTCGTCGTTCGTCTGTCTATCAAGATCCTGTTTCTCAGGAACGTGTGGAGGTATCAAGTTGAAATCAATATCAAATACTCAGGTCTGCAATCCCTCGGAGCTGTGAAAAAATCAAACTTCTAAGTCAACGCAATCAAAAAATAGGGCCGTTTATGCCGTATATTTTGACACTCGCAAGAGAATCAAAACCTGTAGGGTACTTCCCGTTGACCTAGATTCAAGAAACTTGGCAAGAAGCAATGTCTTATAGCACAAGTAAAGAGAAAAATCCGAAAACCGTAAATTTGTAGTTACATCACAATTCTATAAACGTCAAAATAGTGCATAGGTACCAGCGAGATCGGACGAAATAAATTTCAGACATTTATGCGCCTCAACAAGTAATAAAAATAAAATAAAGTTAATAAATATTTGTACGGTGGTACGGAATCCTTCGTATGAGTTAGACTTGCACTTGACCAGTTTTTTTAATAAAAACAAGAGATTTTTTGTCGACAATTGACATCCCTGGTCGTTTGAGAGCCGTTTGTTGGTTTGCTTGACAAAAGCAAATTAAAACGTGTGCATTTTGAAATAAAGAAGATAAGCCCGACGACCGAGCTCACATTATTATGTGATATTGTAAATATACGCCGCGTTGTGCATATTTTAGATACATTGCTCATTCCCTCCCTTGACTTTACGTAAACATAGTTAAAGTTGTGAAAAGATGCGTCGGCCATAGCGTAAATCCGTCACAAGAAAGGGTCCAAACGTCAAGTCTGTTGTCAACAACGGAATAACCTCATGCATAAAGCGTTGTCAGAAAAAATTGATTTGACAATGACCTTAGATTGTGATAATATAATTACAGCTTTTATACATGCAGAACCAATCTAGTGTCGTATTCAAACTCCCTGTCAGGTAGAATATTAAATTGTACTCACACAGAAACAAATGAATGATCTATATAGAAAAAGATTGCTTATCAAGCTAAAATTTGATCAATATGTGTATAGAAAAATGTTGTTTCGAAGGGGAAATTGTACAAAAACTATGTATATACAGTTTAAGCAAAAATTGTCAAATCAGTTTTTTTGACAATCCTTCAAAATTAAGAATCGGGTAGACTTACTCGGTAAGCAGGGGGGATCTACATCTAGCTTAAACCCTGAGCCTTTAAGTGTCAAGGACCCACAAAATCGATTTATCATCAAAAATTTTTAATACATTTTGAGTGAATTTTGACACTTTTTCGGATGAATTTTGACAATTTTTTGAGTGCATATTGATATTTTTGAGATGGAATTTGACAATTTTTTTTGGGTGAATTTTGACAATTTTTTGACAGAATTTTGAAAGTTTTTCGGATGAAATTTGACAAATTTTTGGGTGGATTTTGGCAAATTTTTGGAAGAATTTCGACAGTTTTTTTGTGACCGTTAAAGCTCGCTGGCCCTCGTTTTCTACATAATGTCATGCAGCTAGATATATACAACCTACAATTTCAAGGCGAGGTCATCAGACATCCCGTATTTTGTATCTAATTTCGAGCGAGACTCCTGTATGAATGCATATAATATACACAGGGATAAGAAGTAGAAGAGACGGAGTGGAGGAGCTGTACAGAAAAGCTATTACTCTTTTTTATGACTGATAGCCGGGTGCCACTACTCTCAAGGCTGTCCAAGCAAACCTGTTGTCAACAATTCTACGGAAGTCAGCTTTTTTATATATACAAGCAAACTAAAGGTTAGCAGAGTACTTATAGGTTAAGCGTAAGATGCTATAAAAGTGATCACATCTGTAATTGGTTGAATAGATTGCTTACGTCATTCGAAACACTTGGCTTGATTTTTCAATCATAATGAACGTTTAACAGTTGGCCTGGTCACACTTTCAACAATGTTAACGCCCAGCCTATAGTATTCTATAACCTTGAAAGAAAATATTCCGTTTGGAATTGGTATGGATATTTCTCCATTACCCAACTGCAGTAACGTCTCTTCGTAAGTATCGTCGGGGAGGTACAGAAGTGAATACGACTCATAATTTGTTAAACTTAATATTGTTAATAATAGAATTATGACAGCCATCAAACTACACTTTTGACAAGTGACTATAATTAATTGACAAGCGCACTCGACGCGGTGCTATGACAAGTGACAGTGCGATATCTTTGACCGCAAGGTAAAACGGCTTATGTGGGATATAACCTATAGTCTATAATAATATTATCCTCAAATAATCGATGTAAGCCGAACTCGTCTGGAAGAGAGTTCCGTACCATCTAGTTTTCCGTAAGAACTTTATGACCTAGGATTTTCGTTTAGGTTTTCCTGATGTAAACTTATTTCTTATTTCAAAATTTTAGGCTCAATAGTTTCGAGGATAAGGGGGGAATGCTCGATTTTCGTGTTTTATTTAATATCTTTTAAACTATGCATTTTAAATTTATAAAAATGTAGATTTTTGTATTTCTCGCCATGAGCCCTTATTTTGATATGTCAATGATGCATTTAAAAAAAATTGTTTTTTTAATTTTCTAATTTTGCACCCAATATCGGAATTCGTTTATTTACGCTATACGTGCCTGATTGGGTCAACTAAGTCTATATATGTATCAAATTGCAATTTTTTTCGTCCAGTAGATTCGGAGAAAATAAGTTATAACACACGGGCAAACAGACACGAGAGTGATCCTATAAGAGTTCCGTTTTCTCATCGGATGTACGGAACCCTAAACAGACATTTACAAATTATAGTGTAAACTTGAGATTCGTGATTGCGACCAAAAATAGCTGATATCAAGTTTCGGAAGTGTAGTAATAAAAAAATTAATAGAACCTGTTGACAAACTTTAAAAATATATATAAATTACGTAATCTTTAGTGAAAACTTTTTTCAAAAGATTCACCTCCAGATTCTGTAGTAAGATTCTCGGTCTTTCATTTGGCCTTTACTCGAAGCCTTTAACTTAAAAAAAACCGGTCAAGTGCGAGACGAACTCGATTTCCTGTAAACTATGGGTGAGACCCGACATTCCCTATTTTTTTCAAAATTTTAAGTACAGTAATTTCGGAGATAAGGGGGGGATGGTCAATTGTTCATTTATTTTCTTAAATAACTTTAAAACTATTTATTTAAAAATTATAAAAAAATTATATTTGAGATCCTTACCATAAGTCCTTTCTTTTAATATGTCACACGGTACAGTTTGCAAAACTTTTTTTTTTAATTTCCTAATTTTTCCCCAAAAATTATCCCCATATGAAAATGTATTTACATTACACGTCCGTCTTTGAGTCACCGACTTACATATGTGTACCAAATTTCGACTCAATCGGTCCAATAGGAGATAAGGGAGGATAAATGGTAAATTTTCATCTATTTTCCTACGTAACTTGAAAACTGTTTATTTTAAAATTATAAAAATATATATATATATATATATATATATATATATATATATATATATATATATATATATTTGAGACCCTTACTACAAACCCTTTCATTTGATATCTCACACGGTACAATTTTCAAAACTTTTTTTTTAATTTTCTAATTTACCCCCAAAAAAATGACCCCCATGTTCACAATTCATTTATTTACGTTACACGCCCGTCTTATGGTCACCGACATACATAGTATGTGTAATAAATTTCAACTCAATCGGTCCAGTAGTTCGGCGCAAATTGGCTTTGACAGTGGGATGGACAGACACACGAGTGATGCTATAAGGGTTCCGATTTTTTCCTTTTGAGGTACGGAACCCTAAAAAGTAGCGTCGGAAGAGCTTTTTAGGCGAGAGGAAGTAGTGCAGAAGGTATTTGTAAGTAGCGTATTATACTCTTAACGCAGCATTAGTATGATTAGAGATTGTATTTATATGTCGCGTTCTGATATAAACGGATTATTAAAAGTTTGTGATGAAGCCTTACAGGGAATTTAATTAGCTCATGTTTGGTAGTTGGTACTTCGTACAAGTGTCACAACAAACATTCACAGTTATGTATAGAATTCCCTATATATCCATGAAACTAAATTTAAACTAAAAAGTTATTTTATAAATTTTGAAAGTGTGTTCGTTAATTCAGAAATTACACCCATAATATTAAATTTGTTCCAATGCAGACAAAAGGAAAATAGTAGGTTATGTATCAAGCAAGTAATGCAATATTTTATGTTCAAGTTTTAACAGTCACACGAGCCCTGAAAGCATTACATTCGAGATAGAGACTACATTTTTTGCAAGTACACCTGATATACAAAAATGAATGTTGGTATTTGTTTGATATTAACGGACTTCGACACCGTTTGACCGATCACCATGAAAGTTGGCACATAAATGTATTTTTCCATGGAGAAGGTTTTTATACTATCCACTTCGTTGTAGCTAACCACTAGATGGCGCTAGGTGGAGCCGAAGACTCCTCTACTGATTGACGCAGTTGTGTTCCAACTCATTTGCGTACAGAGCCTGCTTTGTGTTATGCTGTCTCTGTTCATCTTATAGAATTAATCGGTAACTGACAGGTCGATTTGGATTGGTAAGATTGTATTTCTTTTGTTGTACTTTACGCACTAGTGAGAAATGGGTTATTTTACTGTCGCTATAGAGGCATGAAAAACCGCTATTTTATAGTAGGGTGCGTATAAAATATTATTTAGAATATATCTAAGGTTTAGCAACCATTCTTTATTTAATTTTTATATATATAAATAGGTTAGGTGCTGTTAATAAAATTGTCTCAAATAAGAAGCCGCATCAAAAAATTGATCCACCCATTAAAGAACTATGATACTTAGGTTGTGACCATTCACATTTTTCCATAAAAAAAGCATTGTAGATTTTTAAATCGATTCTGCTAAAAAAATAATTGATCGATTGACACGATATTTTTTTGAAACAGTGTATGTATCTATATATTTAAATCCATTTTTTGTGCAATTTCCACTGCGAAACGATTTTTTTCTACGCATTTTGATCAAAATTTATCTTATAAAACGGTCTTTTTCTATGTAGATCAATCATTTGTTTTTGTGTGACCACAATCTTCTACATGACAGGGAGGTGGACTGCTCTTGCATGTATAAAAACTGTAATTATATGATCACATCTAAGGTCATTATCAAACCAAACTTTTTGACAATGCTTTGTGCAACCCAGCATTAGATACATACAAAAAACACACGAGAGCTAGTAAAAGTGTCAACTGAATTTTAAATTTATGAACAAAAATATCAATTGGTGTTAACCTGTCGGTATATTTACATAGGTAGGTATGTCGTTTCGCCTAAGTTCAGGACGATTTTCATGTCGAATTTCATCAAAATCCCGTCCACGTATTTTGTGTAATCGCACAACCGATGAAACCAGACCCAAAAACTCAAAAGTTTCGAGTTCAGAACTTTACTAATTTCGCTCGCTTGTTCAAAAATATAAATCCTACGTATTTTAAACAAAAGGCGGTGCCGAATTTAGGAGATGCTCCTAAACATTCGATCCGAGCCAGAAATGGCAAAAGGTCAAATTGTGATGAATAAAGGATTCTTTTTCATTTCTTTTTAATTTTGTGTTACGGTGAACGTGTTTGTAAACCCTGAGAATATAATGTTAACCGATAAAATCATGGAATTTCAATTGTTTCGTTATGAGATTGTTGGCATTGTTTTCAACTAAATGCTATAAAAACATTGTGTTTTATGTTGCAATTAGCGCTGAAATCATTAAAATAAACGTCTAGAAACTGTCTGTCAGGCGTTTATAAATATTTATAAAACATGACACGAAAAATATGTACCAACAAGATAGATTAACCACAAGCTTAAGTGCATAAAACACTTATTAACTACACAAAAACAAGAAAACTTTTTCAAGCAAATTAATATAAACAACACACACCTTATAATAATTAGTTTATCAATTAAAATCTTGAAACATCAATGTATACACTTTTTCTACACTAAAATTTCCTTAACAACTATTGTTTGACTGTCTATTGTTTTTTGTTTTTTTAAACGTAATTGTTTTATTAATTACATTGTTAACGTTATGTTATTGTTTTTTTTTACCGCAGTTTATCAATAACCGTTCGCGACGACGCAACTGAGCGAACTGTCCCTGCTCCCTACCCCAAAATCAAGGGCCCATTGACTGTACACCGACGCATGTCTCTTATAGTAAACGGTCCACTTTTGGACGCCCCTTAAACAGAGAGAGAACATACACTTTTCATAGAGACGCCGATTATGTTCTCTCTCTGTAGTCTGTCGCGATACACCCGCGAGAAAGAACGACTGTTAAAATGCATGGGGACGAATGAGACGAAGCAAATTACCAAGTCAGTGATTCTCAATAGGTGCGCCTCTATAAATGAATTATTCACTTTAAATCACTGTTTAGCTAGTCTCACAGAAGGAAAACTTTGAAGAGAAGCTTTCATATTTAATTCGAATGCTAAAATATGCAAAACATAAAATCAATTTCGCTTGTCAAATTTAATCAAGTGTTGAAACGCAATTCTGCATTACCTACATAAATTATATAATTTGTTTCAATTTTCATACATTTCGTCACATTTTTTTCACAGAGTTCTTGTTTGTTTTTTTCTACAATTTTATATCTACTTTATTTATTGTTATCCTTTTCTTTCCATATTTAAAGACCGCGCACACTTATTAAGCATGGACCAGCACAGCACAAACCTACACGATGTCGCACATTAGATTAGCATAAACCTTGCAAAGTTTAGTGCAGATTCGTGGTGTGCGGTAGACATTTTGTAGTTTTTAAGTAGTTTTATTATTAATGCAAATTAATTAATGAAAATGACACATTACTAGCACGGTCGTTGCTGGCTGCTGGTTTAACATGAATGCCTTCACGAAGCGTCCTGTGCTGGTCGTGTTGATAGCGATCTTTTAGATAGTCAGCTGGAAAGCTTTTCCGTAATTTTTAAGCTATATACAAATCATTGTCAATCATTAGAGTCCCGTTATGCACGGATAGAGAATGGTAGAAGACGCTGGTACAGCTAGTTAATTAATACAATAAACATATTGCAATCAGAACGCTCTGAGATTACACACCTGCTCCGCGTTGTGTGTAATATTGATAGCTCCGACTATTTTAAAACTGAATATAAAATCGGGTAGACTCTGCTTGTGACACAAATCAGTTTTTACTTGAATACTCCAAGTAATTTATTGTAGCATAATCCTCATTTAACGCTATCCGAAGTTATACTGGTCCGCCGAGCACCATACAATTGCGGTATATTGCAGACACTCATTACAGTTACGCACTTGGTTGAACAGTCATCTCAAGAACGGACATCCTTTGTCTACTCGACCCTATATTAATCGTTTGGATGTTGTTTTTTAGTTCTGAAATTATAAGACGCAACAGTATCGCCCACTTTTTGTAATGCTTGACTATTCGTGCGTGTTTGGTTTTTTTTTTGTTTGATCAGAAATGTTAATACTTAATACCCATAACATCGATTGTGGGAAATTAAAAGATATTTTCTACCACTGTTTTAATACGAGATATTTCATTGATTTAAATGTTTTCATGTTAAATAAATATCGGGTAAGGTTATGTAATACTGTCAGAAAATTATGAGTCAGATTATACAAATTCTATATTATCAAGGGGTGGGCAATGGACCGATTTCATCCGTTCAGTTTTAAACCTGTTTATACGACTTTTCCAGTTATTTTAAAATCCGCTTGAACTTTTGATGTCGGATTTACAGTTGTTAAAAGTATTCTTCGATAATAATTATATAAACAAAGAATAAAAGGTGATATTTGTCCAAAGAAGCCATTTTAATATAGTAGAATATAATTTGTGGTATATTAACTAATGTTTATACTGCCGTCCTAACCTAAAAGCAGTATCTCTAAATTGTAAGTTTCAAGAAAACGGGCTTGTAAGTCTTTATCAACAAAGACAGGCTCATAAGGCCGGCTAGACCCGGGCCTAAGGTGGCCAGATATTAGGGGCGAGCGCGCCCGTAACAAATAAGTTCATATTATATCTCAGCTCAGTAAATAATGGAGCCATGACGACTATTTAAGTAGTAAACATAAAGCTCCTGAACTATGAAGTAAATATTTGAATTGAACGCAATGTTGTTTCTGCAAATAAGTACTGTAAACGAATCTTATTTAGTATTGTTCATTGAATTGTGTAATGGTTTATATTATGTAAGCTGCGTACATTGATACTGTAAAGATTGCAAGCGGATGCCGTAGCATTCTGTGTCGAGACGGAATAGAGTTCACATTGATTGTATTGCTGAATTGAATATACTTCATTTGATAATTGAATGTGTGTTTATTTATTGGTTTCATTATTTTATTTCCTACATTTCTTTACATTTTTACGCTGCCAAATCAGCAGAAAAGGAGGGCTACTACTAAACGGCCTAGGGCAGCCGAGACTGCTAGTCCTCATCTGTTTATCGATATTAATAATTTCTTCGAGGGTTCGGTAGACTTGATTGAAAACTATAAAAAATTGTTAACCACGAAAAAAATGATACGCAAAATTCGAATACTCACGAAGGACAGTGTAGTCAAGTGGTTAGCGCGGTGACTTCTTGACCGGACTGTCGTGGGTTCGAATCCTGCCTCTGGTCATAGATGTTTTGTGATGTCGTTAAGTTTTAAGTGACTGTTATTTGATGTATTTAAGACCCTAATGACCTAACTTGTCAAGCGTCTAGAATATACAATAAATAAATCGAATACTCACGCTATTACAATAGTAATTATAATAGATGATATTTCATATACACACGCTATGACAGTTTGTTGGTTTCTGTCACTGTCGAATACTGTTTTATCCACTTAAGTCGAAGGCAAAGTGGTTCATAGATGACGCTTCGGTACGGTAGACATGATGGAAATCTATAACAAATTACTATTATCTTTGTCATGAACTACTTACATTACTATTCTCTTTGTGTGTCGTGTAGATAATTCAATTTACACTGAAAAGTGTACTAAAAGTGTAATTTGTTCTGGCAGTTCAGATATCTATCATGTGCCTTACACTAGACTATGTCCCTCTGCTCAAGAATCTGAACTGCTGGTGTTTACACTTTAAGTCCGACACTGAAATACTAAACAAGTCAGTGTATTGAACAAACGCAATAGTTGTAGGAAATAAAATGATAAAACCAATAAACACGTATTCATTATTATTAAATAAAGTATATTCAATTCAGCAATATAGGTAGTCAATGTGAACTCCGTCCTGTCTCAGCACAGAATTCTTTACAATATCAATGTACGCAGGTTACATAACATAAACCATTACACAGTTCATTGCATAAACTGAATAACATTCGTTTAAATACTATGCGGGTCAAACATTCGTTTACGTAGTGTCAAAAGTGTTAACACTAGAACACGACACCAAATACACCTATTAATTTACTACAATAGGTAGCAAAAGGTTTATTTTCTTAACAAGATAATAATAAACACATAAATGCAATCTGAAATCAGAACCTTTACAGCGCGATTTTACAATTACGCGGTTGATTTATTTTATACGGTGCAGCGGCAGTTTCTATTGATGTCATAATAATAAAAATGTTGATATCCGTCAGAAAGAAAAGAAATTTCTCTGTGGAATACCTTACTCTCCTTTTAGTACAATTTCACGTACGGCGCGCGCCTCTTTTGTGTGAAACAGACAGAGATAGAGTATCTGCGTTTTCAAATCATGCAACAAAGATGACACAATTTTGCAAATGTTCACGTATGGGTAACCAAATGAATGAGTTCACGAAAAGTATGATTTAGACGAGATAAAACAAGATAGGCTTTTATATGATTTTTGCCCCCACAGAAATGAGTGCGGTAACAGCGGTGGTTCTGGGATAGAGCGAGACGAACGGTCACTCTAGGCGCCAGGGCAAGGGACGTCAAAAGGCCAAATGTGAAGAACAATTTCCAGCGCGATATAAAATTTTGATTGAAATTAACACCGAACATTGATTTAATTATATAGCGGTAGGAATATAAAGAAGCAGAAGTATAATATTTAAAGCTACTTAATTTAAGTTCAACAAGTGTTGATGTTTGCAATAAAAGTTGATTATTGAAAATTTGGGACTTATTTATTTAACATAAAACCGAAGCACAATTTATTTGAAGTGAAAGCGTCGACCAAAAGGTGCTGACAGACAATCTCGCTTTATCCTGATCAAGGCGCTGTGGAATAATATGAAGAAATTTTTAATCTTTTTTAATCTGGCGCGATTTTACATTTGCCTGTCTCAAAATGGCTTCTTATGAACAAAGGAGTCGCGATCTAGTGTCATAATATCTATGCTCTCGCTACAAAAACGACAAATTACGGTCACTGTAGCATAGCTGGCCAATATACCTACCGGGAAATAATTTGCTGGGCATTAATTAAGGAATTCTGTATACACATATAATTTTTATTTGCGATGTGTAGAAATAATTAAACAGAAACTATTTTAAGGTGTCGACGTTGTATAGTTATTTTTTACCATTCCAGAGAGAGAGAGAGAGAGAGATTGTAGATTATAGACGCTTAACAGCTGAGATCATCAGCAATTTACCATTCCAACCCACTAGTGGAGAACGGTACCAATTTAAATCAAAATTCACTTTTCAAAATTTTACAATATTTTCTCGTTTTGAGATTCCTCGACTTCAAAATACATTTTTGAACAAATTAGTCTGTTTGTCTGTGGGCACGATTCAGGTCAAACGGCATAAAATGCGCATGTGTCGTCAATTTAGGAACGGTTTGTAATCGTTGTGCGAACAGAGCTATTAAAAATATTTTTTACTAACCGATGCCTGTGTCCTTGCACTCATTAACAGAAATTTTATTGTATTTATAATAGTATTATATCAAATGTCAGTATTTTTTAAGCTAAAATGCTTCCGTGGGTCGGCCAATTGCTTGGAATTTTCGTAATAAGTTACTGTATACCTTGAGAAACATGGTTCACTATAGACGCGCTGGGTATTATGCCTATAATATTAGAAACGTACATTATGTACATTACTGTGTGTGTGTATGTGTGTAGGGTAGATGCGAGAGACCCGACGTTTTTTAGTGCGAGGAACGAAGAAAGAAAATATCATCCCCTTCAAATTCAATACGACATGGTGGAACATATACATTATATAATCCAGCGTTTTCCAAACGGTCTTTCGCAAAACATCGGTGTAAAAATCACGAAAATTAATTATATAGTTTCGTAGAATTTTAAATGCTGCGCCAAATTCAACATTCCAAATCTTCTTGGTTTCCGGGCTTATAGGCCGTATTCTAACTGCGTGTACAACAGCGGTAGACATTTTTAAAGGCGGTGCGGCAGCAGGCGAAGTGTTCTTCTAGGCTGAAACTGGTATCCTCCCTTCTTTTATACTGAATAACCATAAGATCTTCTTCGATCTTCTTCAAATATCAAACTATCCGCGCATATTACTGTAGCGCGCCTCCAATTGTTACGTCATTGGAAATGACAGAGACTTCTCGAACTTGAAGGTTTCGGGAATGTTCAAAAACGGACTGTATGCGCCTATAAATACAGCGCGTGTGGGGCGCGACAAGCATTCAGTCAGAGTACAGTCACTCAGTCGACAGTAAGCACAGAGCAGCGGGTTAACGCACAGTTGAAGACATAAATCAGTTAGTGCATAAATAAGTGTTGCCAGGGTAAATAAATTACGGTGTGTGTTTGTGTGTTTATTATCGTGTTTTGTGTAAATAGTCATTGTTGAATTATCATTTATTAGAATCCATTTATTTTTCACCACAAAGAACAGTTTTGTTACAATACAGAGAGGCCACAGAAATACACACACACGCGAAAAATTTCAACCGAAAAGATGAAGGTCTAAATCTAACTTGGACACGAGCATATACAAAACCACAGAGCGGAACGACCAATAAAGAAGAGCGAACTACGATCGAGCAGAGAACACTCACACGCTGTGCATAAAAAAAGGAGACCATCACTCAAACCGCCAAGGAGGATACTTCGCCCGCTGCAGAATCGCTTTTGTTAATTTCTACCGCAGCTATAGCCGAAACGTCAGGTAGAAATACCAATGGACACAAGTCCCGAAACCAATAAGATTTGGAACAACGCCGGTCGTGAATGTCTACACACTTGGGCAAGTTAAAGATGTTTGAAATCTGCCCTATATAAAACAACTAACCTGTTCCGTTTATGTTTATCTTCCGTCACAGGATAAGTTTGGGAAACACTGGTATGAAACACAGGAGAGCACTGGCCACTTGGGGAACGGTGTAGGGGTGAACACACAAAACAAGTACCCCAAACCCCTATTCTATCTGTTCCATACGTTTTATAAAAACCTTTGTTCACTCAAAGATTACAAAATGAGCTAACAATTATTATTTGATGTCGCTTTATTTCAAAAATAAATATGTTTTTCGTTGACCACAAAAACTGATTATCTGTGAACAGAAGAAGAATTATAGATTATTATAGACGCTCAACAATCTCTGAACAGCACAGTGCACAATAGTTTATATGTATCTAGTGTGGGAATTATTATTTCGTGAGGCTGCAGTGTGATATTATGGTCAAACGAGCGCCCAGCGATTTCTAACAGTAACACAAATCATAAAACAATCACGCACGAGAAATATATAGTATTTTTTACACGTACCTCCTATAAAATAGGTACTGTTTTGCTAAAATTTCTTTTATATTAGATATGGTTCAGCTTTTTTACTTTATTTTTTTTCATAAAGTGTTTTTTGCTAAAGGTATTTTAGAGAAAACTGAGAAAAACGACATTTGAAGTCAAGATGCTTGATGAAAGATTAAGACAAACTTTGAAATACAATTTTGGGCTTATAGTTTAGTGAAAATATAAAATATGGGTACCCATTTTACTCAGAATTTCAAGCTCTACAACATTTGTATACACAATGTTTCTGATCGCGTCCGTTGTTTTTGAGATAATTAAAAGCATTTGTTTTTTTAATATAAATCTACACGCAACGGCCAAAGCTCACCTAGCATGAGATGGAAAACTTAACACGTTCATTTCAGACCTAAACTGAAGGGATTCCCCTAATTAATTCCGAAATCAAATCCCTAACCACTGACTATTTGAAAATTGATCTGTCAAAAAGAAATTAGGTATAGCTGACAAGCATACTTGTAATTTTTACATGTGAAACCATATTACGTAACAATGCACAATGCAAACGAAAAGCAATATTTATTACTAGCCGTTACCCGTGTTATCGCGGTTGTTAACAAAAATTTTATTTTATTATGTTATTTCTGTCAGTTTTTTTTTACTTGGATTGATTTTGTCGTTCAATTGGTTGACTTTTTTTAGCTATATTATTTACTCAATGGACCAGCTATGAAAATACTAAGAATCACTGAGCTCGTATGGCCATCTAGTGAGCAAACGCTTTAACAAACCTTCCCTCACGAGTTTGCGTGGCGTTTTCTGTCTGTAAATTCGCCGTCTGTTCTGACAGATTACCACAGCTGTTCAACAGATGACTGTACCAACCTAAATTGTACTCACGAAGTATAGATACAAAAGAGCGTAAACGCAATGTTAAAAAAATCGGTTAAGTGCGAGTCGAACTCGCGAGACGAGGGTTCCGTACTATTCCATTTTCCGTGAGTACTTTAAGACTTAAGATTTTCGTGTAGATTTTCCTGTAAACTATTTCAATTTTAGTGTCACCTCTTTTCTTCACAAGAAGGCACAAAAATCATTAAAGAGAACAAATAATAAATTGTTATCTTATGCCTCTATTTCCTGTGTAATCTACATATTGTAAACTATTTTTTTTCAAAATTTTAGGCTCATTCCTTTCGGAGATAAGGGGGGGAGTGATCAATTGCTCATCTGTTTTCTTAAATAACTTTAAAATTATTTATTTTAAAATTATAAAAAAAAAAAAAACAGATTTGAAACCCTTGCTATAAGCCCTTTCAGTACAGTTTTTTTTAAATTTCGTAATTTTTATTAAATTAAGTTTATTTATTTACGTTACACGTCCGTGTTTCAGTCACTGACTTACATATGTATACCAAATTTCAACTCAATCGGTCCAAGTAGCTCGGAGCAAATTGGCTGTGACAGGGGACGGACAGACACGTACGAGTGATCCTATAAGGGTTCCTTTTTTTTCCTTCTGAGATACGGAACCCTAAAAATGGGTTTGATTTGATGGATAAACTATAGTTCGTAGGCGAATTCGTAGAATGCGCTGTTGTATGTGGAGGTAAAACGACACGTCATCAACGTCTTAAAGCTCCTTTAGAGTAGTAGATTTACTACAAGTACCGGAATCAAAATGTACCCCTGTGAATATGAATATGATTATCTGTCATCAATAGGTATTTATTTTTGAATTATTTTTTCTTAGTTACGAAAACTTTTATAGCTTTTTATTGAACCGTTTGTCTTAAAATAGTAGCAGATTGCGGTACTTTGTCAAATCTAGGGACTTTAATGATTGACGAACATTAGCGCTATTAATGTCCAAAACTAAGTATATAGTGTGCACTCGTTTTTGTGGAGACAAAAATCGTGAATTGTGAATTTAAAAAAAATATTTCTATGCAGTCGTCAAACAAGATCTCAGTAGGTACAAGCGTATATATATGCAGCCTTCGTTCCGTCATGGATAAGGTGATCGGGAAATTTCGAACTCTGGTCGCAAAATTCATGTTATTACTGTATTTATTAGCTGTGTTTAAGCATTAAGCTTCACAAAATTTGGCTTGCTGCTTAAAAATATCAAGAAAGAAATTTTTTTGCCGTACAAAGTTAATCAAAATAAGTGATATTCGTTAATATTTCTTTACAGCACGTCACGAGATTTCGAGTTACGAGAAAGATAATTAACATTTTCAAGTTTTTTCTTTACTTTCTGTTAAAAATACTGACAAATTTGGCTTACTTAATATTTGTTTTCAAATGTATTTTTTTCTGAACAAAAATTTGTGTAAATCTTATTCTAATTTTCTCGTCCTTATCCAATTTTAAATCGTTTATTTAGATCAAATAAACTGTAAAAACATGGCTAAAAGTCATATAAGCAGAATGGAACATATTTTTGGTTTATTTTGTAAGCAACATCATCAAAGATTTTTCATAGAAAATAGATTTCCGAAACGTGAGTAAATACATTTTACATGCACACACATCCAAGTGCTAGTAAGATAGAGCTACGCGGGTGGAAAAGAGAGCATTTTGAACAGCTGGTAAATATTCACCATAAAATGTAAGGCATATTTAATTATTTATAGTATTTTATTTGGGGCTAGAGTCGTCATTTGAAAATAAATATTACAATGTTTATATAAATTAACAGTCAGATTTACAATATGTACATTTAAGAAGAATAAATTACAGTGTATTATAGGCGAAGAAAGTGACAGAACATTAAAAAATCATCAACCAATCAGCGTTGTTTAATAGAATCCATGGACGGCGGCTTTGTAGGCACCGAAACCGGCGGCGTACGGGGCAGCTAAACCGGCGGAATAACCGATAGCTGGGCCGGCGACGGCATGGGAAGCGTAGCCAAGGGCGGGTGCGGCGTAAGCAGCAACTGGGGCAGCATGGATGGCTGGGGCAGCGTAGGCATGTACGGCTGGTGCGGCGTGGATGGCCGGGGCAGCGTAGGCAGCTACGGCTGGAGCGGCATGGATAGCCGGGGCAGCGTAAGTGGCGACTGGAGCTACGGCTGGTGCGGCGTAGGTGGCTACGACCGGACTGCTCTTGATGTCAATGCGGCTCTGGTGGCTGACTGCAGCTGGGACAGCGGCGTGGACGGCCGGTGCGGCGTAAGCTACGGGTGCTGGTGCGGCGTAGGCAGCTACGGCTGGTGCGGCGTAAGCAGCTACGGCTGGACCGGCGGCGTAACCACCGAGGTATCCTGGTTTGGCGGCAACTACGGCCAACAAAGCGGCGAATACTACGTATTTGAACATGTTGATTGTTTGTTGATTGTCTTGGAGAATTAGACTGATGCTCGGCTGTTTCAAACGGTCGGTATTTATAGTGGTGATGATTGCAAGAGTGGACTCACACCACTCGGATAACTAACCACGGGTAAGTCACACGGTAACAAGACGATAACTGACCGGTTGGATGGCAGAGATTGGGTATTGTGGAAAGCCTTGAATGTTCGAGTCTATTTCAGTAATAATAAATAATTGTGAATCGGATTTGGCACGTTCAAAAAATGCACTTGACATTTCGATTAGTTAATTGCTCTCGAGAAGCTAACGCCCCTGCAATGATATAGTTTAACGAGACTGTTAACTCGTTTGCGTAAGTGACTATTCGCTTTTTTTGCTGTTGTTTTATATTGAGCAATGTTCTAACTGTTTTATTACAAGCGTTTGTCTGAACCGGGGATTGGCACCAGTAATTAAAACAAGCTGGTCTCAGGTTCAACTGGGGTCCACGATTCAAAAAAATGTAATCACAATCTCAAAAACAAAAAAAAATATATTTTTTCAAATTTTTAAGTAGCAAGCCAAATTTTGTGAAGCTTAATGCTTAATCACAGCTAATAAAAACAGTAATAGAATGAATTTTGCGTTCAAAGTTTGAAATTGTTCGAAAGCATGCAGGTGATTTTTAAGTTGATATTTCTTTTTAACAGCGTTTAGAAACCAAATAAACAAAAATTTCAAGTATGTAACTTTTTTATCAAAAATCAAAAATAAGAGTGAAACGGTCATTCAAAGTTTAATTAAATTTTGAGGTCGGTCCTAGTGTTATGTTATGCCACTATGATCCTGTGCCACGGATTTTATCCAAACTTATCCAACAATCATCAAGGATCACAACCACTCTAATTAACTTCTTTTAATTAGAGTCAACCTCGTACTATGGAAATATGTTATGCGTATTTACAGAAATTGTTCAAAGTTGTCCCCGTTTTGTTTTAACTAGGCAGCAAGATACTTGATAATGACTTAAGATATTTCCATAGTGACATAACATAACGCCAGGATAATAATAACAATAATAAAAACCCGGGTCGCAGTGCCAAAACCCTGCCGACAATATAGTGTATTTGCTTATACAGGCAGTGTGGCTTTATTATGCGAACTTTAGTTGGTTTCTGGGCAAAATAAAAAATTAGACTTTTTTTTTTCCTAATTGCAATATTATTATCAATCGATAATCTATACCAAGTTATATACACCTTTCAGTAAATAATTCACTATCTGCAAACTAGTGTTTTCATAAAATTTTTAAATCCGGTCCTGTAAGGTCGATTTTATTAAAATTTTAGGGACCCATTTTAATTACTGCCAGAGAGTTAAATTTCAATTTTGAAACGATTCGGAGAATTTTTTCGGTATTTTAGGGCCCAAAAACATTTTTCAACCCCTAAAAACTACCCTTAAAATGGCCCGATTACGCCCATTTTAAATAGGCTTCTTGCGGTGATGGATTTCAACACGTGGGCCCAATTTCGTTAAAATTAATTAACTCCTTCGAAAGTTATTGCCCGCACACACACACACACACACACACACACACACATATATATATTTATACATATGTATGTGTATATATACGTATATAAATATATATATATATATATATATATATATATATATATATATACATATATATATATATACATATATATATATAAACATTTTTAAAAATGGTGCCAATGTGTTTAGGAGGTTATGAAACGTCGAGAAATTTTAGTCCGACCCCTAGGTTCCGCCATCCGACCGACGCCAATAGTGTATGTTGCCATATGGCAAATACACTAATAATTAATAAATTTATTCCTCGGAAAAAAAAGGAAACAGATTTACAAAATTAGAAAATAGAAAATAAATTACATTGCGTGTAAAAAAAAAATAAATGGAATTTTCCAACCCAACTTGGTTATAGCCAGTTCCAGGGTTAAAATTAAATAAAATTTAATTAAACTGTAAATGGCTGTTCCTCTTTTGATAAAAAAGTTTCTTGGAATATTTGTTCGTCTATTTGATTTCTACATGGTGTTAAAAAAGAAGGATCAACTTAAAAATCACCTGCATGCTTTCGACCAATTTCAAACCATGAAAAACCTCAACAAGACAACCACTACAGGAGTTATTGTTTTATGGCTACAGGGGCCATAAAATCGAAATCTATGTCCTGTAAGGAATAAATGCGATATTTGCCTATCTGGAATTAATTAAGAGGAACCATGGAAAAACGCAACAAGACAGCAGGTAAATGGTTTTCACGGCAAGAGAGGCTATAAGAAACAATCTCGACATTGACCTGTTTGGAATGAATTAAAAGAAACCATAGAAAACCTGACCAAGATGGCCGGTACAAGAATTACCGTGGGGCAGTAGAAAAAAGTGCCAGCCACATCTGCTCCCGCCGGGATTCGCTCCCATTACCTTCTGAATGTGAACCTGGTGATCATTTCATTTAAAGAATTTTTTTAAATCGTCAGTTCAAACAATAATTAGTTGATCTTGATATTTACAAGACATAAAATCAAATCAACAAACCACTTTTAATTTTAAGTATAAAATGGCAGTTGTCCTTACAATCTGATAGGTATAGCGTTACCCGAATATAATACAGAATCACACAAGAAACGAGAAACAAATTTGATAAAAAGTTGCGAAATACTGATCTGCAACAGCGGTGCCCTAGTTAAAGTATTTTAATGTCAACAACTGGACGATTTGATGTATCGCTCGTTTGCTAAAATAAAATGTACAGGGTGAATTAATCAATACAGTAAGACCTTGCTTAACGCTGTTTCAGTATTACGCGGTTTCTAAAAAATAGGTTTAACCACTATAACGTAAATCAATCAATTTATACAAAACTAGCGGCCCATTCCGGCTTCGCCCGGGTGTAAATGTAATATATAGGATATAAAAGATAAGAATCATTATCATTAAATTCTCAACGTGTACTGAATTTGCGCGAATTCAATCGCTTTTATTTGTGAATGTTCAAAAATCGAAAAAAAATCTTATTTCCCAAAAAGAAATTTAAAAAATTCTGTTGATCCGATCGCTACCAAACTTCAGAAGATCACCCGCTGGACTAATCTAAAGATTGTCTGAAAATTTCATCAAAAATGGTCTACCCGTTTGGAGTCCATAGATTACATATACATCGTCTTTTATCTATATAGATTATTAAAATGTAAAAAGTGGTTATTGTGACATAACGATAATAGTTGGACATATAGTATCGCGAAGTTTTTTGTAGTTATTGATATGTTCTTTAATATTGTAGAACATACTTTTGTTCTATCATCAATAGTTTCCGCAGCGCATGCGACGAAATATGTTTTATGGCATTTTTTTTACACCTTGGGTTACGCTACTAAAGTTTTAGTAATGATCCCTAATATTTTCTAACAATAAATATAGCCTATATTACTCAGGGTGAATGTAGCTTTCTAATGGTGAAAGAATTTTTTAAATCGGCGCAGTAGTTTTTGAGTTTATTCAGTACAAACATACATACACACAAAAATACAAATCTTTCCTCTTTATAATATTAGTGTAAATGAATCAAATGCTGACGGAAGTTCAAAATCAAGACGAAGTGTCATTGATGATCGACAACAGCTTGCTGAACGAAGCAGAAAATGGGAAACGACATTAGATGACTTCTTCACAAAAAGCAAAATATGTCAAATAAGGAACCTTCCTCATCACAAACATAACTCCTTACTCGAACTTTTATTTGATTATCATAAATGGTCTATGAACAAAAAGCCATATTAGCAATTAATCAATTTATATAATTAATGTGATAACAAATTATTTAACAATAAATGTTACAAAGTTAATAAATTTTTGTATTCGGATACTACTAAAGAGGTATTGTACAAATTTTCACAGTGCCGCAAATACCTACCCAAAAATGTCTAACAACTCTCCTACAAAAGTGTTTCCAGAAAAAAGTTCTGAATTCGAATTCCACGTTGCAAGCTAATGATAATTTGTGACCAGCCCTATATGCTGTCGTGTTTTTTCTGATCGTTGAATTTTGAATATTAAATATATATCAGTCATAAATCACTGCATCCACTGTTTATTGTGTCATTTGTTCAATTAATTTTATTTACATAAATCGTACCACAGCTTCATTCAAAAGTCGATCCGCGCAGATATTTTGCGTTTAGTTATGCAGCTGTTTGAAACCAATTCTTCAAATATCTAATTATTATTAGAAGCAATTTGTCACTGACACTCGATTAGAAATGCCAACGCGAAACTTGTCCAGCACAATAACTCTCGTATTCGCGAAATACAGTAGCCTCTCTTTAAGTCAACGTTTTTATTTCTCCCCTGCTGCGCCTTACTGTTCTACATTACTTAACGCCGTATGCCTGATCTCAAAGTACGTTCGGTTTGGACTAAGAAATGGCCTTCCTTTAAATGATTAAGTCAGCGCTTTTATATCTTCCCCTCTTGCGCCTTATTGTGCTCAACCGTTATGAGTTCTTCATTTCTGTACACCGTATGTTAGACCTAGTGATGAGCAAAACAAGACCAGGACCAAGACTGTGTCAGTCTTGGTCTTGTTCTTGCATGTTCGATCTTGTTCTTGGTCTTGCTCAAATACTTCTAGTCTTGGTCTTGGTTTTGCTTATATAGTCTTGGTCTTGCTTATATAGCTCGGTCTTGGTCTTGTTCTTGCTTATATAATCTTGGTCTTGGTCTTGCATGTTCGATCTTGATCTTGGTCTTGCTCAAATACTTCTAGTCTTGGTCTTGGTTTTGCTTATATAGTCTTGATCTTGCTTATATAGCTCGGTCTTGGTCTTGTTCTTGCTTATATGGTCTTGGTCTTGCTTATATAATCTTGGTCTTGGTCTTGCATACTCGGTCTTGGTTTTGGTCTTGGTCTTGTTTGCTCGGTCTTGGTCTTGGTCTGGCTTTTTTGCAAGACCAAGACTGCAAGACCATCAAGACCAATTTTTCTCACCACTACAAAGACCTCAAAGAGAGAGAGAGGAAAATTTAAGACGCTCAACATCTGGTACTAAAAAAAATATACTTACTAAAATAAAATTTAAAACAAAACTAATACAAAACGTTCAAACAAAGGTCAAAAAAACCTATATTTAAAAAATAAAAAAAATACAAAACAATAGATGAACAGTGTGCGCTTGATCATACGTGTATTCTTTATGTTTATTTTACAACCACGCCTAACAGTTCTGAACCGCGGCTGACAGTGACCTCGGCTAAAACATTTCATTTTTTAGTAAGACATATTGAGTAAACCATATCAGTACAATTAAGCTAATTTATTATTGTCTAAAATATTTTAACGATGTCGAAACCAAAACATTTGTTTGATCTTGTCTTTACAGTTTATGGGTACAAATAATCGTTACGGCTTATTGCCCATTAAAATTACTTATCAAAGTAACCTAAATCTGATTCATTTTGTTTTTTGTTATATGTATCGTATATAAGATGTCATGTTTACCTGGCGGCGCCTGCGAAAGACAAATCCCAATCATAATAGCGGAGTAAGATAGGTACAACCTAAAAACTTACCAAATATTTTATTTTTTCTGCGTTATTTCTGCAAACCGCATGAAAATCAGTTGAATATTTTAATAGGCAGGCAGACGTTACCTTTTATACATAAATGTATTCTTTTTCTAAATAATATATATGTCGTAGGATAATTAAAAAATTCGGATTTTCGAAAAATCCTAGGATGTTTGCAAAAAACTGGATTCCAATTACCCGGTTTTTTGCAAGCGTCCTAGGATTTTCGCCAGAATGTTTTAATTATCCTACGACATATAATAAACTTTATTTCTCTAATTTCAATCAAAATCAAAATGCACACTTCTGTACCGACATATACCTACAGATTGCTCAAAAAGTCCGGAACGCTGAAATACCTTAAAGGAATGGTGTTTTCATAGAAAATGTTTCGAATAAGTTTGACAATTCCAAGTAACACTTATTTAGGCGACAAAAATTTCTCTCCTCGGGTGTGCTCCCGCGGGGGCTGTGGTCAACTCGAAAATTTCAAATGGTATACTCTATTTTTCTCTATTAGATCGCATTTTCCAGACAAAAAAAAAAGCATGTTTTGTCCGAGAAATTTTTTTTTCACGAATGGGGCTTGAAAAAATTTCCAAAAGACCTCCAAACTTCTGCTGAATAGGTGAACAGGAATTTTCATACAAAATTTCCAAGTAGGGGGTTGGCGTTAAATTGGAAATTTTTTCACGCCCCATTCGTGATTGGTAGCTTAGACGAAATTTGGTCCCCGTGTTGGAATTCACCACCGCACAAAGCCTATTTAAAATGGGCCATTTTAAGGGTGGGTTTAAGGGGTTGAAAAATGTTTTTAGACCCAAAAATACCGAAAAAATTCTCAGAATTGTTTCAAAAATGAAATTTGATCCTTTAGTACGTATCAATTTAAAGATTCTCCTAAAATTGTAATAAAACCGACCCGATAGGGAAAAACACTGTGGATACAGAATTATATACGGCTGAAGGCTATATATCATTTTGTGCAGGTGATGAATTGATATGAGACGAAATACTGAAATTAAAAAAAAAATATTTTAAGGGGTGTATTAAGGAGTTAATTTTTTTCCAAAACAAACATAAGTTCACGTAATAAAGTTTCACTGCCTGTATTAATAAAAATTAAATTAAAAATTTAAAAACCCCCGACATAAAAAAAAACCTATAAAAAGTTAAAAAATAAAACTTCTGGGACTGGTCCTTTAACTGTAACATTTAAATATTTAATTAGTAATATTTTGTGATTCAAGCGTCGTCGCGTAGGGGGACCTAGATAGTGTACTTATATTTAAATTGCATATTTTTTATATCATTACTAAGCTTCTTTTTATTTGTATTCTGCTTTTTATTTTATTTCTTTAGCGCTCCCCGACGCGACGACGCTTGAATCACAAAATATTGCTAATTAAATATTTAAATATTACAATTTAAAGAACCAGGTCCAGAAATTTTATTTTTTAACTTTTTTTGGTTTTTTTGTGTCGGAGTTTTTTTAAATTTTTAATTTAATTTTTATTTTAAAATTTTTAAACTTAGTTACAAAATACCCGTTATGCGTCTAAGATCCCTACTGCAGCTAAGAAAAGAGCTGATGACCTTGAAACGGCTCAACCGATTCTGATAAAGTATGTCTAAGAACCACCGCTAGAAAACCTGCTTTCAAATAAAAAAAATCGCATGCAAATCGGTTCACCCGTTTAAGAGTTACAGTGCCACAGACAGACACACACACACATAGAGGTCAAACTTATAACACCCTTGTTTTTGCGTCGGGGGTTAAAAAATACACTATATTGTCGGCAGGACTTGGTACTGCGTCCAGAGTTTTTTTTTAAACTTAATAATTATTAATTATAATAGTATACCTACTTGTTTCTCGACCAGTCATAATCAATACACATACGATACAGGGAAGTGTACTTGTTATTAATCATAAAAAAACACGAATAAATTATAATATTACTAATACCCACTGCTTAATCTTAACAATGCCGCAATATAGATAGATATAATATTACCAAACGCAAGAAGTGAGTGCTTATTGTTTATAGTCCCAGAGCCGACCGTCGGATTTCCTATGATGTATTGAAAACACACAAATTTGCTTGTGTGAGGTAGCATTGCCGAAAATTACAAAATCTTAACTGCCAAGGGGTTACGGCAGAATGAACTCCGGCACCACGTGATGATAAGAAAGTACTCGTTGAGACCGACTTTTTGATATCAATTTTATTTTTGTAGACAGAGAGATTATAGATTATAGACGCTCGATTTTATTTACGTAGTTGATGAGAAAACAGTAAAAAAACGAATGCGGGTGACCTTTACGCGCGGTTGATTATGTAAACAATGGTGCGGTACTAGAATCAAAATTTTTATAAATACAGATTCAGGACACAATCGATAATCCGCTGCTCGTTAATCCGACACGTCCAGTAATCCGCTGTTTTTATGTATGTAGAAATTGCTTTATAATCCGACATTTTTACGATATTGCGCTCTGTAATCCGACACACGTGTTTACTTGACAAATATTTCTCTATACTCCGACATTTTGTGGACTCCTTCGCTCTGTAGTCTGGTAATAGACATTGAAAGGAGAAGACGTCACGTTGTTTGTGTTATAAAGTTAGAAATTAAAAATTGATTTATTGTTAAAACCTTCAATAATTATTGGATATATGTAGTCGTTATTGACTTTAGAAACAAAAAAAAAGTTAAAAGAACTCTTTTTTAATAGTTAAAGTTTTAGTCCGTGCTTACATTCGGTAATCTGACATTTCCACTAATCCGACACGCGAAAAATTCTGTTATCGGATTAGTGAACGCGTTCTGTAAGTATATGTAAACAGCAAAAATGACGAAAACAACTAAAAATTCGTTCTATAGGAATCTTTAAAACTAAGTTACGATTCTGTTTATTTGCATTCATTCAAATAACTTTATATAGGTAATTCATTAAGAAAACCACTCTCGCAGTATGTGGATTTTGTTAATCCGTTGCTATGTACGTACAAAGCATTTACGTAATCTGTACCTAAATGTGCCATACTGCATAAACGGACATGCTAGCCCGTGATTCACGGATGACAAATCACGCCCGCGCCCGTGGCCCCCGGCACCCATTACTCTTCACGGGTGCCGGTTATCAAAATCACTAAACGCGTCTAAAGAAGTTTTACTTAAAAAATTAGGACTGCCAAGGGGTTACGACAGGATATACTCTATAACACCAAATTTTATTGTATTTAATTATTTTCGCACTCGATGACATAATACAACAAATCCAAAAAATTCCCGACAACTACGTAAGTATCCCTTGATTCGCCAGAATAAAAATTATAATGATTATCATAATTCTGCCCTAGCCAGTGGCGGATTTACCAGCAGGCTGAGTAGGCTGAAGCCTAGGGCGGCAGATTTTAGGGGGCGGCAAATGTGACCCAAAAATTTTTGTTTTTTTTTTATTAGGTAATCATTATTCATTACTATAATTTTTTTCTCCATGTAGGGTAAACAACTA
This sequence comes from Venustoraphidia nigricollis, assembly GCA_034508555.1. Taxonomy (NCBI): domain Eukaryota; kingdom Metazoa; phylum Arthropoda; class Insecta; order Raphidioptera; family Raphidiidae; genus Venustoraphidia; species Venustoraphidia nigricollis. The sequence continues at coordinate 6,145,726 of JAVRKA010000004.1, read as the reverse complement.
GTCATTGAACATTACTAGTCATTGGACAGAACACATTTTCATTAGCTATAATAAGAATAAGAACGATACTAAAGCAAATTTGATTGACTTATAAAATGAGTCATTCAAATCTGCTTTAGTATCGTTCTTATTCTTATTATAGCTAATGAAAATGTGCTCTGTCCAATGACTAGTAATGTCCAATGACTGGTCATTTACCCTACCTAAATATTACTAGGTCCACTCATACAATTGAATCAACGTGTAATATGTTTCAACATTGAAATTTTTTTTTGTACAACGTCGTTTTTGTAATTAATATGATTGCGAACTAGCGTATCAAATTTCAGAGGTCAGTAGGGTCGGCAAAAATTGAATAGCCTACTGGTGGCAAATTTGTAAATCCGCCACTGGCCCTAGCACTACCTTCTGCCTAATTGAATAGGATTATTTCAATATGTAAATACACATTAATAAATATATATTGACTGGAAAAAAATGATCGCTCCCTATATGCCTGCCTCATTGCTACCAAATTTGGCCATGTGTTCCGCGATACATAAGAAATCAGACGGTTGGTTCTCCGTTTATAATTGCTTTGTAGCTGATATTTCTTCATACGGTACACTTGCAAAAGCCCTACGGCTTACGCGATTCACACGAAAACCTTTTCTTTCCTATTGTGGCGCTGCCTTGACATCTAAGGTATATAGATTTCGAGTTGATCAATAAAAAATAATTAATTTTCTGGACAGTAAACGTGCCTCCTTCCGAGATTTTACAATTAATAATAATAAAATAGTATGTCCTAAGAGGAATCTGCCAAACTTTAGGGATATATTCCTGAGGTCATTTGAAGTAAATAAAGTTATATCAACATAGATTCGGCTCGGAAAGTTTAGCGAGTTATGGCTTGTTGAGGCTACTTTAAAAAAAAATCAGACTACTTTTTATTTAACAAAAATAAATTTAAAGGAGCATTTACATAAATAAGCGATATGAAATGTTGAGCAAGATTAAATTTGGAGTCTGTCGCGTTTTAAAGTACTATTTGTGGATCAAAGTGATTGCTCACCGGCTGTCTAATATGCTCTCCTTTTTCACCCACATTGCTCTAACTCAAGAGCAGTGTGTGTGCGTGTAAAATGCACTTACTCGCGTTTCGAAAATCTCTCATTTCTATTAAAAATTTCATTCAATATTTTTTTTATATCCAATTATACGTATAGATATATCCACATTTATAGAGCATTTAGGGGATTTGGCTTCCACCATAAGGTATTTCGACCAGTAACATTAAATATCAAAGCTGGGTCAAATAAATCAACATCACAAAACATTCATGAGCAGAGACGGGATTCGAACCCACGACAGTCTTGTCAAGAAACCACTGGGCCACACTGTCCTTTTATTCAATCTTTGATTTTAATAATAATAATAATAATTTATTGCATCATACAGCTGTATAATTACAGATATGAACAGTCAAGAGCTATACATAATTACATTGGTCAGTTAAAAAAATTCGGTAATGCCACAAAAGCATTTTTCGAGCAAGTAGATTTTCAGCTTTTTGCTGAATAATTTCAGGTCATTAATTTACTTCAAAATAAACTAGAAATATGTATAGGTACCATTCTTCTCATATGAATTTTAGCCAAGTTTTCATAGTTTATTAATTGATCGAAATAAACCAGATAAAAATGAAAAAAACATAGGTCAAACCTAATATTCTATCACAGATTTTACTACGCCCGCACTTTTATAAGTATTAACCAAAATTATGATAAGTGATTTTTTCCATTTTAGTACATTTCAATAAAAGCTTGCGTTTAAAAAGTTTTTTTTTCTAATAATAAGTTTTTAATTGTAAGTTCTATTTTCTTTTGTTACAAGCATCCTAATTACCGTAAAGTCTAAACCTATATAATCTAAGATCTAGTTCGGAGAGCACTATTGCTTTTGTTTCCCGTTGTGACGTCATATCGGTAAAGGTTACTGTTTAACAATACTGACATTAAAATAACTCTCGTTTTTGGTAATGAAAAAAATTATTACAACACACGAACGCGGACGTGTGTAAGTCTTCAGTGGTCTTAAACGTCGTTCGCGTAGGCCCTCAGGGGACCACACCACATTTTTTAATAATGTGTAAAAAATGATATATTATTGCAAGAATAAAATATTACGAACTTAGAAGAAAACGAATTAATTTCAAATTTAGACCTTTATCTATACTAATATTATAAAGAGAAAAATTTGATTGTTTGTTTCTTCCGGATAAACTCCAAAACTACTGAACCGATTTTATAAATTCTTTCGCCAATAGAAAGCTCTATTATCAGAGAGTAACATAGGCTATATTTTAGGATAGTTTTGGACTCCACTACAGTTGTCGCTGCCGAGTTCAACGCTCTACTGTTGTTGATAAGTGAGGCGCAGCCCCACCAGGTAAGATACGGCGGAGTCTAAGGCTCCACTAGTGTTGTTGATACCGAGTAGGGCGCAGCCCTAAAAGTTAAGTTACGGTGGAGTCGAAGACCGAGTTTTGTTTCAATCGCCTCTGAAGCCGCGAATAGCGCCTAGTCTTTCATAAAAAATTACATTCTGTAAAAAGTTTAAGCGTAATTCGCTTGTGTAATTTTTGTGAGTAATGTATTTTCTTTTTCAAGTCAAGCCTAATAAATACAGAGAGAAAAATTTTAGAAGTGTAAGTCCAAAAAGTGAACATCTATCATCTAAAATCTCCTTCTTTTCCAAGGAGTAAGAAAAAAATTGATGAACTTCGAACGTCATGTTTCCTTAGACTGCCCCCCTCCCAACCTTGTCACATTTCGTCACGATAAGCAATGCCCCTTCCTCCCCTCTGTCTGCGAACGTATTTTATGAACGGTTCCAAAGCGGAATTCAGGAGAGGTCATGAACAAAAAAAGTTGAGAAGCGCTAGTCTGGTTTACCGGTTGAAACAGTTGAATGTTGCGTAGCAACACCTGGTTTTGAAGTGTAAGGTTCATGTGCATGACCTACGTTTTACCGTATTCGTATACAGATGTTATTAAATTAATATTGTAATAGTTAAAAACAAGATGTTAAGAATGATTTGTTTTGAAATCTATTATATAATTATTATTATCACACTCGTGATGCCATAATCGCTCAATGACACTTAATTGGTTTCATTTTTTCTAAATATCCAGGTCACCCCTCTTTTGTTCTTTTTAAATATTGGTTTTGTTATTATAACAAAAGAATATCTATTGAAACGCACACACGACAGGTGTGTTAAATTCATTCATAACATTCATAATTAGGATAACCAATTTGTCTTTTCGTTTTTATTTTAGAAGTGTTTGTTGTCTATCGTTGACAACTGAAATATTGAAGGGCATTTTTATGATTTTTAAAAATACCAGTTCTTTTTAAGCTTTTTGAATTAAAGATTTGAGGATTTTCGTTCGTTTATTGTCTATAAATAGGCCAAATATAAACTGTTTAGCTACAACATCATATTTCTGATACCATTAGACCTACACTCCTGAACGAATGGTAGAATTATAGATGCTCGATAATACATCCACTATAGACAACGCGGGCATAAACAAATAACTTTTACATGTATAAAAAATTGGTGCGTGTATTTATGTACGCGAGGCAGAAGTTATACTTCATTGTAACAGAGAAAAAACCCGGGTCGCAGTGCCAAAACCCTGCCGACAATATAGTGTATTTGCTTGTATAGGGCCGTGTGGTTTTATACTTTTATTATGTGAAATTAAGTTTGTTTTTGGGCAAAATAAAAAATTTAACCCCTTAATACACCCCTTAAAATAACATTTTTTTCTTAATTGTAATATTATTATCAATCTAACGTCTACACCGAATTAAATACACCCTTCAATAAATAAGTCACTATCTGCAAACTAGTGTTTTCATAAAATTTGTAAATCCGACCCTGTCGGGCCGATTTTATTAAAATTGTGGGGACACTTTTTAATCACTATCAAAGGGTTAAACTTCAATTTTGAAACGATTCGGAGAATTTTTTCGGTATTTTGGGGCCCAAAAACAGTTTTCAACCCCTAAAAACTACCCTTAAAATAGCCCGATTAGGCCCATTTTAAATAGGCTTCTTGCGGTGATGGATTTCAACACGTGGCCCAAATTTCGTTGAAATCAATTAACTCTTTCGAAAGTTATCGCGCGTACACATATATATATATATATATATATATATATATATAAATATATATATATATATATATACATATATATATAAACATCTTTAAAAATGGTGCCAAAGTGTTAAGGAGGTTATGAAACGTCGAGAAATTTTGGTCCGACCCCTAGGTCCCGCCATCCGACCGACGCCAATAGTGTATGTTGCCTTATGGCAAATACACTAATAAGACGTGTCATTTACGAATGCAAAGTAAAACAATACGCTCGAAGAGTCAGCTTTATCGACGATTTCGACGTTGCGAAGAGTACATATTTACTTTGGATAATAAGTGGACATTGTAACACAGAAATGAGCCGTGTCATGTATGAATACAAAGTAAAACTGTGCTGATACACGTAGTACATTCACATTAAATTAACAACTAACTTCATGGTGCCTCATTTACTTTTGTAACAGAGAAAATTTCACCCTCAACGCGCCAAAATTAAAAATCGTCAATTTTTTTTTAATATAACTTTATTAAAGCTTTAGAGTACCTAGTTTTAGGGCGTCAAAAAACGGGAAATTGTCGTTTTTCAATTTTTAGAAATTAATATTCTTAAAAATATTAACTTCACCTACCTTACCTACCTGCTGTTAGTGCGATCCAGGGAAAAAATTGTAAAAGTTTCTCACATACTTTACTTGCCACTAACGCTATCTGCCGAATAAAGTATGGTTGATAATTCAATGTGGGCTATTTTATCCTATTCATTAAATAATAAAAAAACCCGGGTCGCAGTGCCAAAACCCTGCCGACAATATAGTGTATTTGCTTGTATAGGGCCGCGTGGTTTTATACTTTTATTATGTGAAATTAAGTTTGTTTTTGGGCAAAATAAAAAATTTAACCCCTTAATACACCCCTTAAAATAACATTTTTTTCTTAATTGTAATATTATTATCAATCTAACGTCTACACCGAATTAAATACACCCTTCAATAAATAAGTCACTATCTGCAAATTAGTGTTTTCAAAAAATTTGTAAGTCCGGTCCTGTTGAGCCGATTTTATTAAAATTTTAGGGGCACTTTTTAATTGCTACTGACAGGTTAAATATCAATTTTGAAACGATTCTGAGAATTTTTTCGGAATTTTGGGGCCCAAAAACCCCTAAAAACTACCCTTAAAATGGCCCGATTAGGCCCATTTTAAATAGGCTTCTTGCGGTGATGGATTTCAACACGTGGCCTAAATTTCGTTGAAATCAATTAACTCTTTCGAAAGTTATCGCGCGTACACATATATATATATATATATATATATATATATACGTATATAAATATATATATATATATATATATATATACATATATATATAAACATTTTTAAAAATGGTGGCAAAGTGTTTAGGAGGTTATGAAACGTCGAGAAATTTTGGTCCGACCCCTAGGTCCCGCCATCCGACCGACGCCAATAGTGTATGTTGCCTTATGGCAAATACACTAATAATGCGTTTAATGTCCGTTTGTCGACATTGTGTCATAACAGACGCCATTCGCACCATTACTATTATCCATCTACCACACTTCAAGATATTTTGCTAATTTTTTAAACTTCAAAGATATATAGTGTTCTTTGCTTCAAAATTATGTAACCATTTACCCGAAGAATTGAAAGTTATTACCAATAAGAAAAATTTCAAAAAAAAAAATAACAAACTGGTTACTGATTAATGCTGATGCCAATCTTATATTTCAGATTCTTGAATAAGTAATGATGGAGGCACTACTCCCTCACACACACACGCACACGCACATACAACCACGTCATACATTATTACATACTCACGACCGACACCACATCTGATATTATGTCCTGCCCTAGCACTGGCACAGCCAAGTTGAGCAGGAAATCCTAAGCCACAAAAGTCTATCATATGTATACTTCAATTGGAAAATAAAATAAATTAATTAATTAATAGCAATGAAACGAATAAAGAGATTATAGGAAATTAGGTAGACAACTATGAGAGTATATAAGAGTTTGAAAGAATATAAGAAACCATTTCAATATTTATCTGGAATTAATTGAGAGAAACCATGGAAAACCTCAACAAATACAGTACAGGAATTATACCGTTTCTCGGCGAAATACAGTAGGAAAAGGTTCCAGCCACACATGCCTCCGTCGGGGCTCGAACCCAGTACCTCCCGACTGCAAGTCTAGTGCTCTCACCACTAGTCTGCACCGCTCGACCCTATTTATTAAATACACGCGGCTAAAATCGAGAAACGAAAATTAGAATTGACAACTTGTACACCCCTGCTTATTACTGTCTCTTAAAGATATTGAATAACGTTAATTCATTTGACATTCAATATTGTAATGTAAATAAAATAAGTAGTATTTTTAAACAACTGCAATAATTGTCTCGCTAAATAATCTGGAGTGGACATTTTCACAATCTGTATAAAAACCGACCGTTCGAAACAGTCGAGCATCAGTCTCGTTCTCCAAGACAATCAACAAACAATCAACATGTTCAAATACGTAGTACTCGCCGCTTTGTTGGCCGTAGCTGCCGCCAAACCAGGATACCTCGGTGGTTACGCCGCCGCACCAGCCGTAGCTGCTTACGCTGCACCAGCCGTATCTACCTACGCCGCACCAGCCGTTGCTGCCTACGCCGCACCAGCATACCATGCACCAGCTATTTCTACTTATGCTGCACCAGCCGTAGCAACCACCTACGGTGCCCATGCTGTCGGCGTAGCACCAGCTGTAGCGACAACTTATGGTGCTCACGCCGTAGCTCCAGCTTTTGGATATTCTTCAGGCTACGCTACCGGTTACGCCGCACCGTACGCCGCTGGTTTTGCTGCCCCATATGCTGCAGGATACGGCGTCCATGGTTTATATTAAGCGATACATTTTTTTTGACTGAATTCTTCACAATATTTTTTTGGTGTGTAATTGTATAAATATTTGTACTTAATATGTATTTATTTTTCAATTAGACTCGAATAAAACAATATATTTAAACGTAATTTAAGATTTTAATCAATAACTCTAACGAAAGTATGTTATCCAAGATGTCTGTCCGCCATTTTCTTTTCCGTCTGTGAGCACGATACAGGTCGAACGGCTCAGCAGATCGAAACCAAATTTTGCTAACTTGTTTAACATGTAAATGTGACGAGCCTTAATGTTTTTGGAGAAAAACGGCGCATGCGCAGAAGAAATTTTGAAATATTTTTTTTCTTCTTAATGGTATGCTTTTCATTTTCCAAGAAAGTTTCGTACAAAAAAAAATTAAGTTTCATATTTTCGGAAATATTTTGAAAATAAAAAAAATCAGATGTTCTTGTAATCTTGTCTTCTGAAGATCTGTCAGTTAGGTAGCTGCGACAAGCAAACTTTGATAAATTTTTTCATGTGAAACAATGTTGTGCATACCAAAAGCAAATATCGTACTATTTATTACTAGCCGTTATTCGTGTCGCCGCACGCGTTAACAGAACTTTTATTTTATTTATTACTATGTCAAATGTTAATATTTTTGAAGTTGGATAGGTCTGTCGCCTAAGTGATTTATTATAGTTAGCAGAAAATAGTTCTAGTTCGAGAACTGTTTAAGTATAGGAATGAATTAGATTTTCAGTTAATTATTAAAAAATAATTAATCAGTTGAAAATAAGAGTTGGAACTAAGCCAAAAAAAATGTAACCGTTGGTGGTCTTTAAATTATTTTATTTTTAACTAGAAATGGTTTCTTCACTGAACATTGATGGATTCATGGACGCAATCATGTTTAGATGCATCAGGGCGTTGCCCGGAACTATTAAAAGTTGAAGGACATAGCCTATTTATACATATTATAAATGCGAATGTGAGTTTGGATGTTTGTTACTTTAGCACGCAAAAACAGCTGGACGGATTTGGGTGAAATTTGGCACACAGATAGTTTATTACCTGGGTTAAATAATAGGATACTGTTTATCCCGGAAAAACGTTATGTTCCTGCTGGATTATCAAAAAACTCGTCTATAGTCTGTTATATTGTATGATAATATAACAGGCTATGGACGAGTTGTTGGTTGCCTTGGTTACCAACAACAATCTCTGAAACATTCTGATATCATCAAATATCAAATAATTTGCAAATAATTATAAATTGTTTAATCAATGTTTAAAATTATTGTGATCAACATTATTTTCTACTTTTTAGTGCAAAAGAAAACAATTGTATTTGAAACATTTTTTGAAATTTATTTTATTTTTAACTTTTTAGTTTTAATTATTTTTATATTCAAATAATTTACATTTAGCTGTTGGTTCTGCTGAAGTTTCCACTATTTTTGTTGCTGCCGTGTTTCATTACAATCGCGGGCGGAGCCGCGGGGAGCGACTATTAATTATAAATTCGAGCGAACGAACGGAGTGAGTGAGTAATGAAACAACTAATTATAAATTCAAGCGAACGAATGGAGTGAGTGAGTAATGAAACAACTAATTATAAATTCAAGCGAACGAACGGTGTGAGTGAGTAATGGAGCAATTAATTATAAATTTGAGCGAACGAAACAAATAAAATATAAATAAAATCGGCAATTCTTAACTTTGTACAATACAGCATTCTTTACAGAAGTAATGATTGATGTGTTTGTATATATATAGCCAATGAATTACAAAGTCCACATACTGCAAGAGTTGCTTTTTTAATGAATTTTACCGAAGTTAGTTCAATTAATATACAAATAAATAAAATCTTAAGGTAGTCTGTAATTGTACAGTTTTAAAAATTCCTAGTCCGGGCTAATCTTTGGAACGGCTGAACCGATTGTGATGGCACTTCACAGGCAGGTAAAGGATTATACCAGAAGTGATTTTATCTAATAAATACTTAATCCTTATAGGCGAAACAGAGCGATGGAAACCTTCATAAAGGATACGTTGTTTCTCTGAAATTGCTTACGTTAAAAACGATGATTTTTTGAACACACTACCGGAACGGAGTAGGGGTGGATTTTTTATAAAAGAATTTAACCGAGTACAATATATCTATTGTACCACGCGGGTAAACCGCTAGTTGTAATATAAGTTGTTAGAATATTTTAATAAAACATTGAATGTTAAAACTGAAAATAAATCATGATTATCATCGCGATAAAAGCATGGGCATATAGTTACCTCTTTCTATTGTGAAAAGACACGAAAAATATTTATGGTACTATTGTAACAAGAAAAAAAAATAAAAATTTATTGTTATTATTATTATCTGGTCTCTGAGTACAATGGTGGTGTCTTTTTGCAAAAACCGCAAGATATATTAGATATACAAAAAAAGAAAAATTCAAATACATATACCTACTATATTTTTCCATTGTTTTAGATCTTTAAAATTTTGGCTCTTTTACATTGTCGGGTGTAAAATTTTAGTAATTAAATTGTCGCCGAGCTTTCGTCTTTTTAGTGTCTTGTATAAAGGAGATTCAATTTTTTTATTTTTTTATATTTGTCTATTTCACAAAACGCAATGAATTTGAGGGCGCACATGGATGCTGCTCTCCCTCAAAATGATCGTTGCTTTTCTGAAAATAAAATAGGGCTGACAAAAAATAGGACAGTAATTATATAAAACAAATTTAATTTATTTATCGAAAATCTCCATATCAAAAAAAACGATGCGCAATAATAAATATTGAAATGAAAAAATACAATAAATACGCCAAAAAAATCACAATTATCTAATCGATGTCAGGTAGTAAATGCAAGATGTCTCTAGTAGAGTCCATGGACGGCGGCTTTGTAAGCACCGAAACCGGCGGCGTACGGGGCGGCTAAACCGGCGGAATAACCGATAGCTGGACCGGCGACGGCATGGGAAGCGTAGCCAAGGGCAGGTGCGGCGTAAGCGGCAACTGGGGCAGCATGGATGGCCGGGGCAGCGTAGGCAGCTACGGCTGGAGCGGCATGGATAGCCGGGGCAGCGTAAGCGGCGACTGGAGCTACGGCTGGTGCGGCGTAGGTGGCTACGACCGGACTGCTCTTGATGTCAATGCGGCTCTGGTGGCTGACTGCAGCTGGAACAGCGGCGTGGACGGCCGGTGCGGCGTAAGCTACGGGTGCTGGTGCAGCGTAGGCAGCTACGGCTGGTGCGGCGTAAGCAGCTACGGCTGGAGCAGCGGCGTAACCACCGAGGTATCCTGGTTTGGCGGCAGCTACGGCCAACAAAGCGGCGAATACTACGTATTTGAACATGTTGATTGTTTGTTGATTGTCTTGGAGAACTAGACTGATGCTTGTCTGTTTCGAACGGTCGGTATTTATACAGGTGATGACTAAATGAGTAAGGGAATATTGTTACCACTCTGGTAACTATTTGTAGGTAAGTCACACGATAACTGACCAGTTTCTATACGCATCGGCATCGCAGAGTTGGCTGCTGTAGAAAGCCTTGATTCTTTAAGACATAAAGTTATGGATGGTAAAAATTAACTATTTTCAATCTAAATGAATTTTGATGATTTTTAGATTTTTAACAGACCTGAAGTGCAACCTTTAATCGAATTTAAGAGACTACAACTAAAAAAAATTATAATGACCCTCACCCTGTTGAGCTCACATAAGAAGTTCAATTTTTTTATATTATTCCCAAATTTAATTTTTTGTTATGTCAGACTAATTAATAACATTTACACACAGAGACATGTGCTTAGCAACACGCTATAAACTTCTGCCTTTGTCAGTTTCATGTAATTTAGGAGAGAAACTAACCCCCTTTCGGAGACAATTCTACTTCCCTTCGATTTTTAAATTTTTTAAACAGATACGTCGCTAAAGAAGTTAAACTTCAAAACTTGATTCGCAAACGGACTACAATTAATTAAATATAATCCCATAGAAATAAGCAATCTCAGTTTTTTGCTCGCGAATTCCACTTTTCCAGGCAATTTTTCAATTTTTCCCCTTAAAACCTTTTTTGGACTATCACGAACATTTTAAAAGAAAAATTAGCTAAATCGGTCCAGTCGTTCTCTAGTGATGCGCTCACCATCTTCAGTTCTATAGATTACTAGTGTGTACTATAAACTACACGGTCTAATAAATAAACTAAGTTTTCTGGGTACTGTTTGATAATTGCATAAGAAGTTACACTTTCTCTTAATTTCGGGATATACATTATTTTTTGTCTGAACGGGTAATTTTGTTGTTATTAATAATAATAATAAATTTATTCCATGAAAAGAGAATTACAAAATTAGAAAATTAATTACATTGCGTGTACAAGAAGAAATTTTTGAATTTTCAAACCCAACTTGGCTATTGCCAGTTCCAGGGTTGGAATATACATACTTATGTAAGTTGGACATGAAAGTGAAAGTTCACTTAACACATCCCTAGCTATTATCCACATAATTATAATATGTATTATGTTCACCCTTGATTTTGGCATTCTACATTTTGCAATTGGTCTCTTTGACATTTTTAAAGATGGGGACCCCTTGTAAAATAATTAATAAATTACACTTACTGTTAAAATGAGAACCCAACTGCTTTGGTGCAAATCTTAGACATAGGTATTAAATATGCTAATAAATACTGTCTAACGTATAATTATAGAATTATAATATGAATACTACTTAATAAATAAATTTGTTAACGGAACCTATGGCTGCAATTTCGTTTGCTTACGAATTTGTCTTGGTTGTTTGATATTTCGAGAACGTAGGTATATTTAGAACTTCTTAAGAAAGGCTGAACCGATTTGCATGTAATTTTTTGTAAATAATTGATTGGTATTTGGTAGCTACTTATCCAAATTTAAAGTATAGATTGATTTTCATTATTGGGTTAAGTCAAAACCGATATTTATTTTATGTAAACCTAATCGCTCCTAAAGCTTAGTAACAACATAAATTTAATATATAAATCAAAAAGTTTACTTTTTGTTTTTGATTTGAAATATCTATTGGCGCGCTTGGATAGGAGCGAAAATGTTTCGATTGCAAGACGTCTCACCCGGCCAGCCTCGCGTCTTGTCGGCTTTTCCGACATGACATTCACCTCTCAGTGTACCTATACTGAGCATTTTACTTTTTTTTTTTAATATCTATGTAATGTTTCATATCTGCCAGGCGTCCCACGACGGCTCACATTTTTTTAATGCTACAACTAGGGTTATTTGACCCTAGTAACATTTCATATTTTCAGTAAATTATTACTATTCCAATTTCATAAATGGGGAAGATGCAAAACCCTATATAACTCTGGAAGATTTTTTAAAAATTAGGTATTTTACTCTTACCTAGTGATGTAAAAGAATAAATTACCAGTTAATTAACCGATTCATTAATCCCGGTAATCTATTTTAAATTTATTATTATCATACAAGACTGCGTAGAAAGTTTTGCGCATGATTGTAACATCCGATCGAGATTATAATTTTATTATCAATATCTACCTAAATATTATTTAAATACATAAATAGTATTTAACTAACGGCACGGTCCGGCTACGCACGGATAATTATCTACAGTCATAAAAGATGACAATCATTATCATAAAATTCTCAACGTGTATTGAATTTGCGCGAATTCAATCGCTTCTAATTTATTGTGAATGTTCAAAAATCGAAGAAAAATCAAAATTTCTAAAAAACACAAATAAAACACTTCACAGGATCACCCACTGGGCTAATTTAAAGATAGCCTGACACTTTCATCAAAATCGGAAACTGTCATGTTGTTTTATAGATAGCCGGTTAATTAACTGGCTAATTATTATCCGACTAAACTGGTTGCTATAACATCTAATTTCAGATGCAACCCGTGTCTAAATACAACTAATTAATTTTTTACTGATTCAACGAAGGCTATGCGAAAATGTAAATAATTTATTATTCATAAAATAAAAATGAACGACCTTGGTTTCATGTGTATTATTAGTGACCACCAACGCCCTCCGGCTTCAACGATAATCTCACAAATCTGTTTTATATCCTTAATTGTCAATTTAACTACCGTTATTAGCCGATCGTTATATTTGCATAATCAATAGATCAGTGAAATTAAAAATTGTTTATTGCAGTGTTAAAATATTTACGTGCGTCGATGAATCGAAATCATTAAGTTCGATATTTAATGATTCTCATCTCTAATCCTACACTTAAAGAAGGAGAGATTGTAGATTCTAGACGCTCAACAATCGAGGTCATTAGCATCTATCGTGCACTTAACTAATTAATTAATATGCTGCAACTACAAAATTTAACAAATCATCATTTTACGAAAATTATAAATATAGCCCTAATTTATAAATTCAGTAAGACCCCGTTTAACGCGGGAGATACGCTCCAATAAGTTCCTGCGCTATACGAAACAGCGCTTAATGTCATCTTGATACTTAGATAAATAAGCATGAGTGAAACGGAGAATAAGAAAATTTGTTAGTTTTTTTTTTTTGTTTAATTTTGTGACATTTAATGTTAAATACTTTTTTATAACACTAATTATAGATTTATTTATTGCTAATATCGATTTATGTTCATAAAACGTGTATTAAAATCAAATAAAAGTTTGAGTAAGAAGTTATGTTTGTGATGAGAAAGGTTCCTCATTTGACATATTTTACTTTTTGTGAAGACGTCATCTAATGTCGCTTGCCATTTTCTGTTTCGTTCTGCAAGCTGTTGTCGATAGCAAGATATTACACCAATGACACTTCGTCTTGCCTTTGAGTTCCTATCAACATTTGAATCATTTTCTATAAACTGATCCATAATTTACGTTATAGTAGCTAAACTTTTTTTTTTAGAAACAGCGTTAAGCAAGGTTTACTGTATCTGATTTGTCTAAGAGAGAGAGAGAGAGAGAGATTGTAGATTATAGACGCTCGGCATCTCGTCATAAAAGTTGTGGAAACCGAATGCGATTATTGAAAAGTTGCGGATCTTTCGCATATAGCTCGAATGCCAATACGGTACAACCCTAATTTTAACCTTTATTTGATATAAATAATATATTTGACATTTCAAGTCCAAGTGTGAAAAAATTGTGTTAATTACGAATAGTTGTAATTGTAAATTGCCTTATTAATTAGGTAGATCACATTTTGATAATGTTGGTAACATTTGAGGACAAAATTGCAATTAATACTTAGTTTAGTTTTTTTTTTTATTTTAGCGTGTTTGAAAAACGATAATTCAAATTAGTTCATAAACATTTATGATGTTTTTTAATCGGATGTATGGAACGTTAAAAAAATAATCTGACCTCTACCAGTGAGTGCTTGTAACAATCATCCGGGCTTGCCCAGCACAAAAAAACTAAATTTGATGACGCCAGGTTCACCGTTGAACACACGCATATTTTAATAATAGCAAAGTATTTTATTACTGTCTCTTACTTTATTGTAGGAGTTATTGAATTAATCTCTCTTATTTTCGACTAGTTTCTCTATTTTTTTTTCTATTTCATCCTGCGACCTTCCTGTAAGAATATTTTGGCGTTTAAAGAAAACCGCAGGGAAATCGGCTCGCTATGCTGTCAAACACCTCTATTTACTCGAAACTAGGGATAATATTGTGTTTGGATCGTTTGTTCGTTTGTTTGTGGTAATAAATTGTTACTAGACCCAGATAATACTGACAGGTGGTGGCCTTAACAAGAAGTGTTATTGTTTTTGAAGTTATACTTCTTTTGGCGCTTTGAGAGTAAAATTTTAGTAGGAAACAGAGATAATGAAAATTCGACGGTATGAAGTTACCCGCGCTAACGAAAATTTGATAGTATGTTAACGAAATTCGACAGTATGAAGTTCAGAAGTTGGCTAAGAGGCTCAGACTGAAATGATAAATGGCCGAACTCAATAAACTTTCTGTCATCTGGAAACTATATTCTATACTAGATGACTATAACATTTGTTTACAACCAATATTTGTTTAAAGTGTCATTCAGCGGAATTTATTTTATCGTGTTTTTGATTACTCAATTGATTAGAAAAATAATTAAAAAAATAATGTTTTGAAAATATTTTAGGTTAGGTAATATTCTTAAACTTAATTTTCTTCTTGAAAACGGTATCGGCCGTAATAACGAATCGCAGACTATCATTTTGACACCCCTGTTTAGAATAAAAAGAAAAAAATAAATTGGTAAATCAACACACATTCAAAACAAATCAGTAAGGATTTAGATATAGGTTTATAAATCAAGGGTACCATTAAAATTTACATACATATTTATTATCGTTCATATCATTACAAAAAACGTAAAGAAACATAATAAATATGCGTGGACACAGAATATAAATTTATCCTTCAAATACAATCATAAAAAAATTCGTCCACCAAAAAAAAAAAAAAATGAGTATCTACAGAAACCACGTCATCGTCCCGTTGCGGTCGTCATTTTAGTAAAGTCCAGCGTGTACGGCAGCTTTGTAAGCAGCGAATCCAGAGATAGCTGGTGCGGCTGCAACAGCTGGAGCGGCGTAAGCGGCAACGGCTGGTGCGGCGTAAGCAGCAACGGCTGGAGCGGCGTAAGCAGCAACGGCTGGAGCGGCGTAAGCAGCAACGGCTGGAGCGGCGATGGCTGGTGCAGCGCCATAACCGATAGCGCCCGATGTTACGGAGTAGCTAGAGATAGCTGGTGCGGCTGCAACAGCTGGTGCGGCGTAAGCTACTGGAGCTACGGCTGGAGCGGCGTAAGCAGCAACAGCTGGTGCGGCGTAAGCTACAGCTGGTGCTGGATGGACGACTGAGCTTGAAGTACGGGTGATGCTTGTTGGAACGCTTCCGACGGTTGCACTGTAAGTTGCTACGGCTGGTGCTACGGCGACAGCTGGAGCTGCGGCGGCGTAACCGACGGCTGGTGCGGCGTAACCTACGGCTGGTGCGGCAACACCACCGAGGAATCCTGGTTTGGCTGCAGCTACGGCCAACAAAGCGGACAACACCACCAACTTATACATGATGATTTTTTTTGAGTAAAGTAGGTCTGTGTTATCGAATAAGACGGGTTGAGAACTGATGCTTGACAGACGAAAGAGGTCTGTCTTTTATACAGTTTCGCAATGGCGATAGAATATTGCGTCATGGGGTGGGCGATGCCGGTCACTAACGGACAATAAAATGGGCGACCCCGCATGGCGGTTACCGTGTGTGGCTTAACACTTTCTAATACTGTGGATCAAATTTAGCCTGAGTGTTTTTTATATATGTTACAGAACAATATTTGGTCACTTCATAATCATGAGATATTAGACAAAGGTTAGAATAAAACTTTGTATTTTTAACCGACTACAAAAAAAGGAGATGTTCTCAATTCGGGTGTATTTTTGTTGTGTTTATTCACCGATATTTTCGTCAATTGTATACCGATATGAACCATTTCAACGCCATTTTGTTCAGAATGCTACCGGATTGGTACCCTATAGTTTTTATTAAAATCGGTTCATCCGTTTTTAAATGACATCATAAAAACATATTTTTTATGAATGCTACCTCATATCGCCAGCATTTGTGGACCAATTTTGATGATGACTTTTTTCTTATTTGATAAGGCATACTTTCAGGGTGATCTCACGTAAATTTTACTAAATTCGGTTTAGGAATTTTCTTTTATTATAATTTATAAAAGAACCCGGGTCGCAGTGCCAAAACCCTGCCGACAATATAGTGTACAAGCAGTGTGGTTTTATTTTGCGAGCTTAAGTTGATTTTTGGGCAAAATAAAACATTTTACCCTTAATACACCCCTTACAATAACATTTTTTTTCTTAATTGCAATATTATTATAAATCGAACCTCTATACCAAATTATAAACAACTTTCAGTAAATAATTCACTATTTGTAAACTAGTGTTTTCATAAAATTTGTAAGTCCGGTCCTGTCGGGCCGATTTTATTGAAATTTTAGGGACACTTTTTAATTACTACTAAAGGGTTAATTGTCAATTTTGAAACGATTCTGAGAATTTTTTCAGTATTTTGGGGCCCAAAAACGTTTTTCAACCCCTAAAAACTACCCTTAAAATGGCCCGATTATGCCCATTTTAAATAGGCTTCTTGCGGTGATGGATTTAAACACGTGGACCAAATTTCGTTAAAATCAATTAACTCTTTCGAAAGTTATTGCCCGCACACATATAATATATACGTATATAAATATATATATATATATATCTATATAAAAAAATTTCTCGACGTTTCATAACCTCCTAAACACTTTGGCACCATTTTTAAAAATGTTTATATATATATATATACATATAAATATAAACATTTTTAAAAATGGTGCCAAATTGTTTAGGAGGTTATGATACGTCGAGAAATTTTGGTCCGACCCCTAGGTCCCGCCATCCGACCGATGCCAATAGTGTATGTTGCCATATGGCAAATACACTAATAAGGCAACTACGAATATTATGAGGTCGGAGCCAATTTCGTTACTTTAACTTTCTTTTTAGTGACTTTTTTGAAGGAAGTTAATATTTTTTTAAGTCAAGACGTTTAAGGTGATTGTTTGCCAGGTGTTCAATATGCGCCGTTTTTCACCCGCATAGTTCTATTTTTTTATATGTGTGAGCATGTAAAATGCACTTACGTTTCGGGAATCATTAATTTCTATGAAAAATCTTATTCAACCTTTGATATTAATGCTTCAAAATAAACTAGAAATATGTACCATTCTTCCATATAACTTTTACCAAGTATTTACAGTTTATTTGATCTAAATAAACGATTTAGAATCAGATAACGAGAAAATTAGCATACATTTTTTACAAAATTAACTTTATGTATATCAAAACTGCTCATCGTGCTGAACCGATGGGATTCCGTAGACCTTTATGTGAGTTCCACAATGGTTTTTTATTGGAGAAATATGTGTGGTCACAATCTAAGGTCATTGTCAAATCAGTTATGCTGACAATACTTTTTGCAACTCAGCATGAGTGTTTTAAAAAAAATATAATATGGTTTGTTTTTTTGTTAGCGTTAAATATGTTACGGAATCGTTAAACGGTCGAAATTCGCATAAGAAGTTGTACCTCAGAATATATTCAATATTAATCCTTCTGCTGCCTTTTACATATAAAATTAACCGCTTTAGCGTAAGACAGAAATGACAAGAACCGGTCCAGGTTTTTGAGTTGACTTAGTACGCTAACAGAGTCTGCGTATAGTTCACAGAACGACCTTGGAAGTGGGAATCAAATGTCACATAAATTATAACAGTTAATATAATACGTCTAATAATAGGTGCGTGATGCAGGGCTGTAGCTATAACGGTGCGGCCATCAACACTTAATTATGCCGTTATAAGCATATATCTAATACTCCTATATTGCTATCGTCCGTAAGTGCAAGTGTCACTGAGTAAGTGAGACAGTAAACGACTACTTCTATCTCTTTTTTGACTACTCGATCCGTTGTGCGCAAGCGTCACGAGTCAGGTATGGGGCAATCGGCAGGTGTTATTAATCCAAATACCTGAGATTTATTATTGAATTATAGTAATAATTTTGGATGCGATAATATAATGTCTAATTATGTGAATAATATACGCTAAACTGTATGGGGCTCATCAGAATTGTATTTCTTATATAAACGAGGCGTTAAAGTGAAATAAGACCTGACTGCAACCCTGATTTTAACTGACCGCGTTAATCATATATCGCGTGACAATATGGTCTACAAGATCTGATTTTCTTGTACAGAAGCAATACGCGGAAACATGTGCAATAATATAATTAATTAACTCACTTTTCTATGAACGATATAATTTACTCTAGTAGCCAAAATAATTCGTGAAATTGAATATAATGTGAATTTCACTGTCTTTCGAGCTTTCGATTTATCTATGACTGGTTTTCAGACCCGGGTAGTTTTTGACGTTTAGTGTCAAAATAATCAAGAACAGCGTTTTCTATTTAGATCAGTGGTTCCCAGCCTGTAGAAGTTTGCGGACCATTCAGCCTGAAATTAAATCAGTACCGACCCCCCACGCTATATCCCTTACCAGTTGTAATCAAATTCAAAGGTGTTTAAGGCTGAGGTATACCAGCTGATTTGAACAGAAACGAAGAAATTGAGTATTTGATACTCTATCTCTTTTATTTTACCAAAGGCATTTCTATGTATGTGTGAGCACACTAGTTATAAAAGATAAAGATAAATAGAAGCGGCATAATATTAGCTAGAATGAAAGAAAGTATAACCCATAAACCAGATATTATAATAAAGGTTGAAACACATTAGTGCGTCTGGTATAACTGTTATCAACCACTATATTATATTGTCAAGGCTATTCCCAAGATGGTCCAGCAGGCGCTTCAGGGATTTAGTAGTACCACACTGGTCAATTACACTGGCCAATAACACATGATATAATATCGCCATGTCAGGAAATATTCGATGAATATTGATGTGTTTATAAAATATTATCGCATTGAGCTATACATATTATTATATACAGCAATGTTCCTCCTGTTTTTCTGCTTGTCTGTTGATAGGTATAAGAACTACTGAACGGATCTGATTGCGGCTTTTACCATGTGACGGCTATTTTTGAAGTTATACTTCTATACGGACGTTTTGCGTTTGGAAGTCGGGAAGTAAAATAATGAAAAATTGTTACCGACAGCGACCGATTAGCGCATTTTTTTTGTTCATATTTTAACAAATACTAAATGTTTTATGTTTAAAATTTATTTTAATTACTTTTTTTTGAATTTACACTTCTATTTTTTATGTAATAAAAGGAAAAATGAGGTAAAGTAAGGGAAAAAGGGGTAAATTAGGGTTAAATGAGATAATTTATGGGAAATTTAAGTAAATTAGAAGAAAACGGGGTAAAATAGGGGAAAACGGAGTTAAATAGGAGGAAATGGGGTAAAATATGGGGAAAATTAAGTAAATAGGAGAAAATTGAATAAATAGAGGAAAAAGGGTACAAGAGGGTAAAGTAGAAAAGAATGGGGTAAATAAGAAAATTTGGGATAAAATAGGGGAAAATGGGGTACATTAGTGGAGAATAGGGTAAAATAGGACTATTGATGGCACAGCTGAGTTACATTGATAAGCTTCGGTCAAGTGTACCACGAGTCTTAAAAGAAAGGCATGTGTCGCGGTCCGCGACACATGCTTTTCTTTTAAGAAATTTTAGGTCAGTGGACCTGGTTTTGCCCGAGTGCGAATCAGATTGATTCTAAATTGGAGATCGGAAGAGCAAAGCGAGTGATTGAAATATTAACTCCATGAAACAAATTTAATCTACACGTGCGAAAGTGAATTTGGATCTAAATTAGTATCAGTCTTCACCTGTGCAGATTGTAAAAAAATTAAAATTATTATATTGGTCTCTCGAATGGATTGAAACTATTTTTACAAAAAAACAACGTACATTTGGCAAAATATATTTATCTTACTATATATCCATTATAATATTATAATAAAATATATTCACTTCAGAACCCTGTTGTCTCGTATTGGCATGTTTCGTTTAAAACGGGGGTCTACCAGTTCAGGGAGTAAGTATTCTAAATAAAATGTTTTAAGCTTTGGCAGCATTTTTTGTTCCCAAAATAAATCGTCTCTTTTTATCTAAAAATGAATTAAACAAATTATGTATCTAGTATCTACTAATTATACGTCACTTACATAGTCTACAATCATTAATAGACGCTGATGATCTTAATTGTTAAGCGTCTGTAATCTACAATCATTTAAATTACCTTCTCAACTGACATTCCTTTAGGCGTCCAGATGACAAAATAACATAAAGTTTTATCTGCAATTTGCAACTGCCCTTGCACCTGATAATAGTAATTATGTGATACATTCAAAACTGTAGAACCATTAATTAATTTCGAAAACGTAATTTTCTTATTGTTTATAGCTTCTTCAGGTGTAAAATCAGAAGCTGTGTAGGGGCATTTGATTTCTATTATAGCGTCGGTGTCCGCTATAAGACCATCTGGAGTTGCCGCCAAAAATGGAACAGTTTTGTGAATAAATAAACCTGATGGCAAAATTTTTAATCCAGTCTTTTCTGTAAAATAATTTTTTGCAATATCTTCATGATCAAGTCCAAATTGTGTTGCTTTAGAACCTTTAAAATCTGAATATAAAATGTTTTTCACTATATTTGCGCGTGATGTTGTAGGTCTCAATTTACAGACAGTGCCAAAATTCGAAGCCGTTAATCGTAACAATCTTTGTTGTCGCCATTCAAAACTTGCTCTCTGTGAGATTGTATTTGTAAATAAAGTCCTGCGTTCGTCATCCGACATTTGCAGAGATTTTAAAAAATCGTCTTTTGCGACTGCCAAATCTTCTGAAGACATATCTGGCCGTGTGGCATTTGAACCGTAATCTACGTTGCCAGTCACGTCAAATAGTTTTTTAGGTTTAAAAGATGAAGTTGGTCGTGATCGTCGAAGTAATTTTTGTTTTTTTTGTTGTAAAATGTATTTTTTAGTATGCATCCCTGGACTTGTGTCAGTAATAGATTTGTGAATCAACCGGTGTAATTCACTACCTTTATTATAGGAAATCGCCGCTACTTCACACCGTGTCTTGTATTCCCCTTTTCTTGACAAAAAAACGCGTTTACCTCCAATATATTTTGCCAAAATTGAATTATATAATTCAGCGTCGTTTGTAGTCATATTCAAAATCAGACTATATGAGTTGAAAGCTACTCTGTTCAGTTTAGACTGAATATCTAAATGAAGCCCGCATTTTTTCATATCAGGTAGCCAGTTTTTTTCACCTTCCTTTCTTCCTATTTATACAATATAAAGTTAGTTACAAAATAGCAAAAGCGACGACAAATTTTAGAAATTGGCAAAAATATAACAAAAATAAAAAAATATATTCAAAGTTTACCTTTGCAGAAGTATCCTATATTTTCACATTGTGCGTGCTCACCGAATACATGACTAACGCTATTTCGAATGTCCACTTTTAGCAAATCCGACCTTTCTTTATCTGTTCCTTCTTGATTTCGGCGATATGTGATTGCTCGCTGAATGGCAATTCGCAAACGGTACACATTTGCTCGCAGTAAATTTCGTAAAGCTGTGCTAACGTATTGTCCTGTACTACTAGTCCTTTTTGTTGATAATTCTCTCAAATGATTGCAGAGATTTCGCAAAATGTGATTACGGCATTCCACTTTCTCTACAAGTCTATTACCGTACGGTTTTGTTTCTAGGAGCTTCTTATGCAAACTGCTGTCTCCATCACCAACTAAGCGGGCATAGATTAGGCCGAACATTTCAATGCTACTTTGAAATCCCTGCACTATTATGTCTGTTTCCATTCCTGTAGATGTTCCCTCCCAATTTTTAAAACATGTGTGTGGAGGAACATCAACTACATCGTTAGTCTGTGCGCGAGAGCAAATATAGCAATATTTGTTTCTTACACCTATGTAGAGTAACTTTTTCGTTCTCTGCCCTACTATGCAACCCTGAAATGTATTGAATGCAATAAAAAGAAAAAAAGATACCACGTTAACATGACTTTAAAGGGCAAATTGGATTGCATTCTGTGGGACGGGGAAAGTTAAATGGGAATTTTGAGAAGAAATACTCACAACTCCAGACAGTGCATTGTAGTTACTCCTATATGACCTTTTGGACCAAGCCCCGTCAGCTACTACAGTAATCATTGGAACACCATTTTCATTAACATTCCCATCTGCAATAGCCAGGGCTGCTTCTTCTTTTGCAGCTTCTTCCATTACCAAACTCGCCGTTTTTTCAAAAGCATTATTCATTACCAAACTATGAGCATTGTAAGTTTTGGCGCTCATACATGGCATATTTAAAGCGGCACATATTTCAGCGAGATGTGCGTAACCATTTCCAGTTGTGATCATTGCTGAAATAGCGCTATCATTTGTGGACATCTCATCATTGCGTTCAAAGTCTTCAGTAAATATGGACTTAGTTACATTGCAAAAATTACATTTTAGAAGAAACTTTGAACTTAAACCTGTTCATACATATATAATAAAACTACATCACACTGGAAGATAATATTTTTAAAAAGGTTATTGGAGAAGAATCTGTTGTAACAATTGTAACTAACCTTCCTGATACTCATTTATAATGATCATATCACCAATACCGCAATCGAAAGGGAAATGTTTTCCGTAATCTAAAATTTGTTTAAAAAAAAAATTTATATCGACAATTCGACGGCCTACAGGAATGTGCGGTTTGTCCGTAGATGTCTCCTGTTCTTCGATATTTAGAGTACTAAAATTTGTAACAATATATTTATTTAATCTTTGTTATGCATTTTGATTCCTACAATCTTAGGTGTTATTATTACTTACTGTCTTTTGGGCGGTCTTATCTTTCTGGGTTTTGATGGGTACCTACCCTTGCGTCGTGATGCTATTTTCCCCATTTTTTCAACAATAGTAATATAGGTAACACAAACTTATATCAACTTCACAAATAACTCAACGCACGTTTTGGACTCAACTGACTCGGTGCTAGCAACAACAATCACAGCAGTGAGCAGTTTCAGTCGCAGTTTCGTTGCATCTACGACCCTATATATGTATTTTACTTCTAATACCGAAATGTTCATTTATATGACACGTCATGTTATACATCCTATAGGTAGGTACTTCCCCATCAGTCGGTCACGTGATCTTTGCTTTATCTTGCTTTTATATTTCACAATCAAAGCGACGTATTTGTTCTATGGTATAGTTCCGACATAGCATTCGTGTAATAACGTTACGTTTATATTTTTTTTTACAAATACGTATTGTTACCTCAGCTATTATACGATAATTTTCAAATATAAAAAATGTCTCCAATTAGAAGAAATCGGTCGTATTAATAGTCTTTTAAAATTTTTACTATTAAAATACTAATTTATTAACATTAATTGATATAAAATGATATTAGAATGCTGATTGGTATATTTCAGCAGTTATTTGGGAAAACAATTAATTGATAAAACTAATTGTCCAAATTGCGAAAAAATGTTTTTGAAAGATAACGGAGAACAGATCAATACGCAAAATTAATTACTGCTAATTAACCGAGCATATGAGAGAAATGTGAAATATTGATAATCGATAATATATTTCTTGAATTAGTATTTAGTATTTACAAGAATTATTATTGTCGGCTTATATAATATATTACATTTCATATTAATTGTTGAATTCTGTTTTTATGTTTTCACCTTCTTTATTAATTGTTGTTACTGTGTTATTTTTGCTAGAAATATTATTTGTATTAGAATATTTTTAAAACAGCTTTAGCTGAAATTTGCGTTTTGGTGCTTTATCAAGAAAAATATATTAATATTGTAGTTGTTATCATAGTATGACATTATCTGAAGTTCCTATTTTTTAATAAAAAAGTGGGTATCTACATCAAAATTCAAAACCACATCATTCATGCATGTATAAAAAAGATGAGAAAACGCGTTAAGTTTAATGTGACCTTTACTGTTATAACTTATAGTCACAAACCACACCTACAACCAATCACGAGTATGTATAATACAATTCACGTATGATTCTTTTAATGTATGTGTATGAATGTGTGACATATAAAAATTATTTGTATCTCTTGTTTTTAAATCGAAATTTTCAACATTTGTAGTGTCTCGGGAATTCCACAATTTTGAAGAAAGTATTCACTTGTTGAGCGAGATATATGGCTTAAATGAAAGAAAAAAGATCATAGTCTGAGGCTACGTCGCTAAAATTACAAATTTGTATTATTTCAGTAGGAAAATTTAAGTGAAAACAGCAATGTTTGATTACGGTTGATGTAACCAATTTTTTTTCTTGGCTTAAACATTCAAAATCTCCAATTTTCTCGACCAGGTTTCATTTTCTAGATCATTATCTGTCGTGAATAATTTTTTTCAAAGACTAAAACCACTTAGTTTTCTCGTTATCATGGAAATAAAAAATGTACATTTCAAAAGACCTTTACAGAAAAACCAAACACATTTTCTAAAAAAAAATTTCGTCACATCATGTCAAACATAGTCTTTAACAAGATCCGCATGGTAGAAAAAACATTAAAAAAATGTGTCGGCAAAGGTAACGTGTTAAACAATTGGCGTACGGCGGGTTGCATCACTGGTATACCTCAGCCTTAAGTAGTAAAACAGTTTTTTAAAACACATTTTTTATTATGATAGTCATCAGCACGGATATATTCACCCCATCTTGTCCAACGCATATCGCTTTTAAAATTCCCATTCAGTGGCAACTTCTTTATGTGCTGCCGGAACCTTCCGCGGACCACTTTCGAGGCTCTCATGAACCAGTGGTTTGGAACCACGGTTTTAGATAAACAACCTGCAATATTATTACCATTACAACTCCACAAGTGGAGAATGGTGCTAATTTAGGTCAAAAATTACTTGGCCCCTAATCCAAAAAACATTTTTGAAAAAAGTTTGTTCGTCTGTGAGCACGATACAGGCCAAACGGCTGAGCGGATCGAAACCAAATTTTGGTAAGATGTTTGACATGTAAATATGAAGAGTCCGCTTGTTTTTGGAGAAAATCGGCTCATGCGCAGAAGAGATATATGCTATCGCGTTGTTTTTTTGTATAATGATGGTATACTTTTCATAACGGTTTGTTGTTCTATTTATTTTTTGAAAAAAGTTTCGTAAATTTTTTTTTTATAAGCTTCATAATTTTGGAAAGAAGAATATCTCTTTTTTCCAAAATTATGAATCTTAGAAGAAAAATTTTTTTACGAAATTTTCTTGAAAAAACAAATAAATCGTTATGAAAAGTACACCATTCCAATGTAGGGCTTCTAGACCTTTTCATAAATGAAAATTTCAAAAAAAAAAATAATATTAATAAAAAATTAACACAGTGTTTATTAATAAGTAAATAATAACACTTATTTTACATCATGAAAGAAAATAAATATAAAAAGATAAGAATTATATGAAGTATTTACAAAAATGTGATGAATCAAAGGAATACCTTAAAATTATTATATTTAAATATAAAAATACTTCTATACAAGCAACGAAAATAGTATTAAATATTTTTATTCGTCAGCTAAATTTAAAAAAATAGCGTCTTTTTTTACGTATCTCACTTTTGAACCAACGTCACTTCTAGTATAAAAAATTACTATGCAATTGGTATAGCGTGATCAGTTTTGTTTTACTTTATCGCACTAATGCGTAATGGGCCACTTTACATGCCTACATACATGCATGTAAAGCAGCTATTTTATAGCGGATAGTGCAAAACTTTTTTATAAGTAGAACTGTGGTCGCTATTCTCGTAGAGTGACTATAGTAACAGATCTCGTGACCTGACCAGAACAGGGATTGGCTGCGCCAGATTGAGCTATTTTATACGCAGTGTGCAGCTGTCGGCTGCTTCTGTATAGAATGACAGCGCAGGCGCTACATACGCAGTGTCGACCACCCGCGGCTCAATATGGCGTCGATCGGATGCATTAACCACACTCTTACTTTAGTCACTTTACATTCTCGGTGTCTATAGACGAACCCCAGTTTTCTCTAGAAATATTACTTTTAAAATATACGTAAAAATAGCTGCTCAAAATATCACAATTTTTAAAAAATAATTACTTATAAATTAATACAGGTATACCAGATGCCCTTATAGATGCTAAATAGTTTCTTTAAAAATCAGTCTTTCAAACGTTCGTATTAGCTTTTTTTCAGAAATTCAATTTTGCATTAAGTTGTGGGAGCCCCTGAATCTGGGCCCCGAGTGGCCTTATCATAATTCCGACTAACTGATTGTAGCTTATATGTTGCTAAAATAAATCGATTAACCGATCTTGCACCCAGGGCCGGATTTACTCTACGTGCCGCACTGGGGCACTGTAAAAATTGCCGCCTCATTACCTAAAGCATTTTAAACTAAAATAATGATCATATAAAAAAAGTTGTGATCGAGATAAAAACTTTCAAAAATTGTGAATAACAAGCTACTTATTCTCTTTACTAAAATATGCGTAAAATTCTACTTTTTTTCCCAATTTTGTAAATAAAACGGCAGTGTTTACAGTTTTACACACATTCTTAATAATATTAGGAAAAATCAGGTCTTGAAATAAATTAAATAAAAAGGATCAGGTGAAAAGACCAATTTTTAAGTACGTTTTTATTCGATGTACGACGTTTCGTCGGTATTATTATCAATAAACTTTAAATTATTAAAAATATTATAAATTTCATATTAATTAATCATTTGACGCTAATAATTTTTTGAATTTTATTGTAATTTATTATTTTATTTAAAAAAATATCGGTATGACTTATATTTTAACTAAATTTTCGAGATACTTGAAGAAGTCGGAATAATACCGACGAAACGTCGTACATCGAATAAAAACGTACTTAAAAATTGGACTTTTCACCTGATCCTTTTTATTTAATTCTTAATAATGAGAAAACGTATTTTATTTATGAAGATTTTCAACACGGGCATACTTTTCGAAAAAATTTCTATAACGCAACATTTTTTTTTCATGGTAGAAATTTTGCCGCTCTGGACACTAGCTGCGCGCACTGTCTAGGGCAGTCATTGTACATCACAATATTAAAGCAATCATCAAATGTCGTCGTCCTTAGAATAAAATTCAAAACATCCATTTTGCTTCTTTAAGTTCCATAGATTCAAACCGCACACGTTTTTTGTCGGCCATCTTCCGGATAATGTAAAAGCTAAAACGGAGTGTATAAAAATTACAATACTCTCTCCAAAATCAAGAAAGAAATTAAATTGCTATCAGCGTACCAAATTTGAAAAAGATCCAGATTCAAAAAATTCATTATCTGCCTTATGGTTTCCTTTCATTTTTTAAGTTATACTTCTTTTAACGCGGTATGAAAAAAATATGAAAGTGAATTTTATATGTACGCGCACTATAAGATCGAAATTAACACGACGCAAAAAAAGACTACCAACAGAATAGAGGCAGTGACCGTGTTCGCATGAGCGTATCGTCCTAATAATTATATTTATGCTAATTTCACTCCAGTCCATGTATTTATTTCAATAAATTATTTGCAGGAAGATTAAAAATTAGTTTTTAAACACGCCAAAGAAGTATAACTTCTAACGCGCGTATATAAATACACGCACCCAATTTTTAATATTTGTATTTAGATCTTTTTCAAATACTGTACAATGGCTCGGAATTACGTCTTCTGTAACTGTTCGAATATTTATTTAAAAATCGTAGCTAACTTCACTGAAATGCATTTGTGGGGCTTAACATTTGGAACATAGAGAAACACGAGCAAATATTGGCTCTTCTGTATATTTTAGAGTAAAATGATAAAGAAGTAATTTGTTCAGAATTTTAAAATGAATTCAATATCGTATTTACAATTTTAAATTTCATAACCGCTTTCTTTTAAAATAAACAAATGTTAGATTGTAGAAACATTGTCTAACTTATCACCTACTGCCATCTAAGTATCAAGGCCTACACTGACATAATATAATATACATGTAAAGCTAATACTCGGTTCTATATTTACAACTTGACTATTATTTCTCTATATTAAATCAGGATACTAAAAAAACCTATGTACAACAGTCAACATATCCAGAGCCGTATCTAAGAGTCCTGGCGCCCTTGCCAAAGGCAAACTATTTAGAACTAGCGTCCCAGTCTGGCTTCGCCCGGGTGTAAATGTAATATTATATAGGATATAAAAGATGAAAATCATGATCGTAAAATTCCCAACGTGTATTGAATTTGCGCGCATTCAATCGCTTTTAATTGTAAATGTTCAATAATCGAAGAAAAAACTTTGTCAAAAAACAAAAAAAAATCTGTTGATCCAATCGCTAGCAAACTCCACAGGATCGCCCGCTGGGCTAATCTAAAGATTGCCTGAACATTTTATCAAAATCGGTTCAGCCCTTTTGAACTCCATAGATAACATACAACGCTTTTTGTATACATACATATATAAATTGGCATTATATAGAGTCTACTATTAAACGGCGTCCCTTTAGTTGACCTTCTCCGCTAACCCTTAGATACGGCGCTATAAACATTGGAAGATCAATTTGATATATCGAGATGCGACTTTATCATTCACTAAATACTAAAAAAGTAACCACAAAACGATTAAATAACGTTTTCGAGCGTCTCTCAGGAGGTCGAGGGGCCCCCTGAGCTTGGGGGCCCAGGTGTAATGCGCCACTTAGTCCTCCCACTGCGTGTTGTTACTTTCTTTAGTATTCAGTGTTTTCACATCAAGGGTTCCATCCCTCTACTACTAATTCATTGATAATAACTTATTGAATTTGATTATTATCAATGCCGTATTCGGTAGACATTTTTTTGGGTGTTGTCTTCGTAAAGTGTATGAGTTCTTCGCCCTCGTGGACTTTGGAACAGACCTGTCTTAAATAGTTGATCACTATGACTCGGACCGCCGTCTGGCACACAAATATTCCGAAGATGAACACTCCTTGCAATGCGTTCACCACGTCGAACAACGTCCAGATCACCATGTCATCACCGACCGCCCATGATATGACTTCCATCGCCCAGTTTATTCCCATCACGGTGAACAAGAGCAAATATAGACGGAATCTGAAAATGAAGATTGCGTTTCATTCATAGACTCCAATGCAACTTTCTTTCTTAAGACCTTCAAAAAAAAATGTGAGTCGTCGTGGGACGCCTGGCAGATGTGAAACACAGATATTCACGATTAAAATGCCAACACACTAACAAAACGCAAAAACTATTTTGGCATTGTCCGGGATCGAACTAGCTACCCTCTGCTTTCAATGTAGGCGTTCTAACCCGCTCGTCCACGAACGCAATTAGAAAAGAAGCTGTTATTTTAGCATACTATATACTGAATAATAACCAGAGAACATAAAGAGCTGACGCGACGCAAGGCTGACTGAATTGGCCGTTGCTACGTACAAATCTAAACGTTTTCACTCCCATCCAAGCGCGCCGATAGGTGTTTCACATCAATAAAAATTTGAATATGTACCTAATAACACAAATGACAACTCGGACACCCGAAGCTGGGAGAGAGGGAATCAGTACAGGTATTGAGAAGGGAGCGTCAAGTCAGGAAGAAGTCACGAGACGCGAGGTTGGCACAAATCGAGACGTTTTCACTCCCATCCAAGCGCGCCGTTAAATGTTCCACATAAAAAAAATAATATCACTTACAGTTTCTTGTATTTTTTCCATCTTGTTTTCAAGTCGATGACTTGCTCAAATTCATGTGGATTTCTAGAATAGTTGACCACTTCTCTTGTATCCTTCAGGCTGCAAGCTAACTCTTTAGCGGTCAGTATAAAGAGTATTATGTTTATAATAATCAGAACGCCGATCGGCGCGTAAAAATACGGTAAAGCTGCTTCGTCAGCTAGAAATAAAAAAAGAAGGTTATTATAGAAATATCTGTCAATTTCTTCCATAATCAACAATATATACACGAACCAAGATATAGAGAAGATGAAATGACATCGACTTTTTCGTGAACTTTGCCTCCACAAAAACGCGAGTGTTTTGGACATTAATAGCGCTGATGATCGTGACTTACTGAAGTCCCTAGATTTGACAAATTACCGCAGTCGTCCACCATTTTAAGGCAAACGATTCAATTAAAAGATATAAAAGTTTTCATAACTAAGGAAAAATAATAAATTCAAAAATATATTTTCATATTGAAAAATACGTATTAGTGACAAGAAATGACTTATCATGTGACCTCGTTTTTGCGGGAACAAAAAGCAAGAAAAAGCATGGTCACGTCTGTGATTAGTTGAGTCAATTGCTTACTTCACCGATGCCCATGGCTTGGTTTTTCAATTATTGTTATCCCAACTGTTTGGAAAAAGACTCCATATGGCGTCACAAGTCTACTTCCCCTGTCCTCTCTCGTGTCTCGCCAAGTTAGATCTTCTATAATGCTAACGCCAAACCTTAGTTTCTAGTAATCTTGCGATGAGCCCAGAGTAGATGGGCTAGGCCTTGGACCTTGAGACCTAGTAGAGAAGTCAGTGTGACCCTTACGCTAAAACGTTTGGGAGACCCTTGCTCTATATCTTATTTCGTATTGGTAATGTAAGACGGAGCAAATTAAAAACTTACAATTAAACCAGCATTTATTAACGCCAAAGTTCGGTTTGACGTACGTAGACGGCACGGCCGGTACCAAATCCATTACCATCGACACGGCTAGCAGAAACGTTGGAAAACTCCAGGCGTAAATGCTGTACCAAAAGAAACGCCGCCGCTCTTGACTGACAGTCGATCCGGTGTACAGATAATTTCTGTGAAAAATAAAATGTTTTTTGATTAAAATTTCTGCTCTGGATGGAAAAAAACGAGATATACTTCCGAATAGCGGTCGCTGATCACCCTAGATTTGAACAAAATTTTTTTACGTGTTTAACTCAATTAGTGATGAAAATTCGCAAAGGGATTTTTGGCGCAAATTTACCATAATTTTTTTGCGAGGGTTTAAAGTTTTTACCGTTTAGTTATTTATTTCTATGGGCCACGTCCTAGAAGGATAAAAATTTGGTCAGAGTCCCAGTTTTTATTTATTTTACCGCCCCAGTTGAAAAATTTTTTTTCTGTTTCTCACCTGACGTTTATCCAAGTATCGTAGCACATTACGTTCAGCCAGAAGAAACAAGCCACGAAGAAAAACTGGATGATGAATGCTGAAAAACATTTTCAGGATTATAATTTATTTATTACTTCTAAAGGACTAAGGTTAACAAAAGTGATTTTTAGGGTTTGAAAACGGAATCCTTATAGGATCACTCTCGTGTCTGTCTGCCCGTCTGTCACCGGTTATTTTCTCCGAATCTACTGGACGAATAAAGTTGAAATTTGGTACATGTATAGATGACTCAATCACGGACGTATAGCGTAAGTAAACGAATTCCAATTTTGGAGATTTATTTTGGGAGCCAAATTAGAAAAAGATGTGATTTTTTACGAGAGATTGTTTACTAATTGGGAAATATAGAAGTGGTTAACCAGTCAAATGGTTTATCTCCATAATAGATAAAGCAGCGTCTTACCCATAACAACACAGCCGTTTTCAGGAAAATGTTGTCCGGCCAACTGAACGCTGGCGAGTGCCAGAAAGGCCACGGCGAGACATCCCGAATGAAACGAAAGACATTTGCCATGGATATCGTTCAATTCCGGAATCAGCACGTAGACCAACACCGTGCATACCAGAAACGGAACGGAGATCAGCAAACCTGAAGAAAATAAAAGCCTTTAAGGTGACTGTTTACCAGTTGGTCAATGTGCCCCCTTTTACACCCACATAGCTACGGACAGTTGGATGTGTGTGTGCATGTAAAATGCACTTCCGTTTCGGAAATTTCTATGAAAAGTCTTATTCAATCTTTGATATTAATGCTTTGGACCGAGCTGGGTAGAGTAGTGGTGACAGCACTAGACTCGCATTCGGGAGGTACCGGGTTCGAATCCCGGCGGAGGCAGATGTGGCTGGGCCTTTTTCCTACTGCCTCTCGCCGAAAAACGGTAATTCCTGTACCGGCAATCTTGATTGAGGTTTTTCATGGTTTCCCTCAATTAATTCCAGATAAATATCGAGATGGTTCCTTATTTGAGGCCATGGCCGATTACCTATCAAACTCCTAGTTCAAAAATTACCTACCTTATCCTAATTTCCTATAATTCCTTCATTCGCCCATTGCTGTTACTAAGTTGAAGTTGTAAAAAATGTATTAAATAACGGGAAGTGGTAGATAAAAAAATAGTAATGGTTCGAATGGCGTCTGTTATGACATAAAGTCGAGAAACGGACGTTAAACGCATTATTATTATTATTATTATATTAATGGTTTGGAATAAACTAGAAATATGTACCATTCTTCTCATATGACTTTTAGCCAAGTTTTTACATTTTATTTGATCTAAATAAGCAATTTAAAGTCAGATAAAAACGAGAAAATTATCATAAGTTTTACACAAATTTTTGTGCAGAATATATAAAATTTGAAAAAAATAATGGAGCAAGCCAAATTTTTCAATTCGTAAAGAAAAAACATCAAAATGTTAATTTGCTTTCCCGTAATTCGAAATCTTGTGACGTCCTGTAAAGAAATATTGACGAATATCATGTTTTTTCTATTCAATTTTTAAGGCAAAAATTAATGGTTTCTGATTTTTTTAAGCAACAAGCCAAATTCTCTAAAGCTTACTGCTTAATCACAACTCATAAAAACAGGAATATAATGAATTTTGCGACCACAGTTTGACATTTTCCAAGAACATGTTTTACGATCTGATGAATCTGTCACTTTAACTAAGAAGACTAGAAAGAAGGATACCGAACTTGACTCTTCTTTTAGGCTAATTTAATAGTACTAAACACAATCTAACCAGTCATATTTCAGGGTTTTTCACAATGTTGTAAATCTATTTAAGGTAGTTGTCGTGGTACAATATTGTCAAAAAGTTATAAATTATACGCGCCACAAAAGTATACTAGCTTGTAGCTAAGTGATCCATAATTTATACGCAAGAATGTACCCGTGGAAACGTAACCCATACAGTATTCATATGCATGTATACTTTTCTATAAATTGTTGAACTTTAAGCCGTTATTTATAAATAATTAATTAGACGGTCAAAAAAATTTCTTATTTTTTTTTAAACTCATAACAAATGCATCGAAAGTCTGTCAGTTTTTGGAAAGTTTCTGACAGTTAGTTCTTTTTTTATAAATAAGAAACTGGTACAGAACTACAGAGATCGTATACAATCAATGTTAATTATCCAATTTTTAATTGAATTTATCTCGAATTATATACGGTCGATCGACTTCAAATTTTCAGAGTAGTATTGTATTATCATGTCCTTAATAAGTATACAAAAATTAAGAATTTTCTGACGGTGGTCTTAACCACGACAACTACCTTAACGTGTTCCGTGTATGCTTTGTAAGTAGAAGATAGCATTAATGACTGACGGGGAATTTTCTTCGGGGTTGCGGGCGGGGAGGTTCTCGGTCGTCGGTCGCATGTCGCTATCATGTATGAAAAAAGAACCGAGTACTCAATTCTCCCGAGATAACGAAATTTCGAGAATTATAGAATTTCGGGATTGAAAGACCTATCAGAAATTTTGCTGTATTTGTGTATTCTTACCAATGGCGTACATGATGAAGCGCTTTCTGCTGACAGGTTTTTCGAAATCGTTCTCATCGTAACACACGAAAGGCAACAATTGTCGGCCGGTTTCCAAGTCGAAATAGTCCAAACAGTAGTTGTTCATGGTTATCCATTTAGGGGGATCCCGGTACGGTAAATACATCGATCCATTTACGAAAATAATATAATCAGCATCTTCATCGATCAGATCCGGTCGAAGTGGATATCTGTAAAGTGAAAATCCCAGGGTGAAACTTTTGGTACTATAGGATCAGGGACGTGCCAGTCAGAAATGGCGCCTAGGGCGAGCACAATCTATATACATATATAAAAATGTTTGTTGATGGTATATCTGTTTGAAATTGACTTCGACACCGTTTGACCGATCACCATGAAAGTTGGCACATATATGTATTTTTGCATGGAGAAGTTTTTTTATGCTATCTACTTTAATGTAACTCGCCACTAGATGAAGCCAGGTGGAGCCGAAAGCTCCACTACTGCTGTCACAGCCGTGTTTCTTCTAAATCGCGTGCAGAATCGCGGGTAGCGGCTAGTATAATGTAATGAAATTGTACTAACAGCCAAAAAACATTATTTGCGATAAGGGTAGCTTCGATGATAAGAGGAATGCTCGATTTTCGTATATTTTCTTTAATATATTTTTTACTACGCGTTTGAAAACTATCATTTGATACGTTAAATGATGTAGCTTTTGCGTCCATGGGCCTTGAATTACCAAATCGGGCACTGGTAAGCATGCAAACCAACAGCAATAGTAAATTACACCAGAAAGGCAGAAAGTTGAAATTCCAGCACTGCGCGATATGATATCCGAAGCGAATCCTCGGGCATCATGTCGCGCAGTTCAGGGGTTTCAACTTTCTGCCCGTGTGATGTATATTTTTTTTCTTTATACCCGGTCTAGAGTGCGTTTATTATTCAAATTTGTAATTATTATCATAAAAAACACAACTACGTTCGAGCAGGCAACTTGTTATGCGGTCATGCTTAATTTTTGTTCCTCATTTTTCGGATATTCACAATGCATCGGACTTTTTTCCGTCTTTCTCTAGTTTACTCACCGGGTATAAAAAAAACTCTTTCGTTCTGCTTATTTATTACTGGTCGCTACCCGCGTCATTGCACGCGTTAACAGCCATTTTATTTTATTTACTAGCGGCCCAGTCCGGCTTCGCCCGGGTGTAAATGCAATATATAGGATATAAAAGATGAGAATCATTATCATTAAATTCTCAACGTGTATTGAATTTGCGCGAATTCAATCGCTTTTATTTGTGAATGTTCAAAAATCGAAGAAAAATCTTATTTCCCAAAAAGAAATTTAAAAAAATCTTGGAACGTGTCGCGGGCCACGCGTTTGGAACGAAGTCCCTTTCGTATAAGACGTTTTTCGTAACGCGTTTTATATAATCTAAAAACACCCGGTATAATCTAAAAACCCCCGGTATAATCTAAAACACCCGGTATAATCTAAAAACACCCGGTATAATCTAAAAACACCCGGTATAATCTATAAACACTCGGTATAATCTAAAAACACCCAATATTTTCTAGCAATAAATATAGCCTATGTTACTCAGGGTGAATGCAGCTTTCTAATGGTGAAATAATTTTTTAAATCGCCACAGTAGTTTTTGAGTTTATTCATTACATACACACAAAAATACAAATCTTTCCTCTTTATATTATTAGTGTAGATTATATGTCAAATTAAATACTAAGTTGAAATTGTTCTATCGCCCAATTGGCTGGATTTTTTTCTCTTATGACTATCTACTTAAAAATACAGTAGTGCAATTCTCTTTAGTTACTTCCTAGAAATTCTTACAGAAATTAAAGTCAAGGCACGTTTCAAGATAATTAGCATTTGTGTTATCCTTGATTTAAAATAAAAAAGAATACGGGAAAACCGCTGTCCTTATTCTGGCCAAAATTTGCAGAAATAGTTTATAATTACAGACTATATTAAACCAATTTTACGTGGAAAATGCAAATCAAGGTTCATAGTTATAATAACACATTTATTGGTGAAAGTGCCAGCAAATAGTCACTCTATTTTATAAATTCTACTCTAGATAGATAGATAGATGTAATCTTAATTAAATAACCAAAGTTATAATAGCGTCCAAAGTAAGTACGCATTTTAAGAGTACAAAATTACAGCTTCAATTTAAAAATCAAAAATATAAAGAGGACAATGTTTTCGTATATGGTGGTGTTGATCCAATAGAATGTCACAGTAAAGGAAGCTTAAGGCCCTGAAGATGAAAATATATTTTTCGAAACTTTGGTAAATCTTATTTATTTATTGATCCTCAACCAAATCTTCCTTTACTGTGATAAAGAGGACTCTCTGTATAAATATTTATAAAGTTTTTTTCCAACATCATAAACATGAAATAAATGAAACAACGTTATTGGTTTTTAAGTTGTATATGATCGATTTCATAGTTATGTAATCTACAGGACAATTCACGTTTTAAAAATGACCTGCTGAGAATTTTTAGTTGCAACGTGATTTCTGAATAGAGTGTATCGTACCTTACTCTGTGAATTTGATTTAATTTTTAGTCATTATAAGGGACTTCAAAAAATATGTACGCTTTATTGGATTGAAGTGTTTGTTTTCGTGTGTTAATTACTCTAACATTTCATAAATGCGAGTATTAAAACAACTTTTTGATTGTTGATTTTATGTGGTTTTATATTTTTTTCTTTAAAATTTGTTTTGTACAACATTTATGATTTAGTTTTCAGTTGTTCATTATTTTATAGTTTTGAAAAAACAATATGTGATAAACTTTTTACGATTACAAGGAGAAAGTGCGGATTTTTTTCGTCTTAAAAGAGCGCTGCACAAGTGTTAAGTCTACAGTCGATTGCAATTAAATGTAAGTTTTTGATTATTAGTAATGTAGAAAATTCTAATTAATAATTAAAAAGTTAGTGCTTAACAATTTGCGATAGGAAGTGCCACGGAAAAAAAATGTTGTATTTTAGATAAATGTGATGCGTATGTATTAAGCATTAATTGAGATTCCACTGTACAATGAATTTTGTCATTATATTAATCAGAAAAAAACATTACCAACACTTTCAAAATTGATATTAAATATATCTGTTCGCTACCATTTAACAAAAATTAATAATTAAATAAGGGTTCCGTTTTTTCATCGGATATACGAAACTTTTAAAATGAAAATTTTTGACTTCGTGATAGTTAATCCTCTAATTCTGTTTAGAAATTTATCATCAGCGTTGTTCTTTTTTGAAACTGCACAATTCCTATAGAATATAGTGTTAAAAATCCGCATAGAATCACACCACAAATGCATAGCGACTCTTATTAATAACAGTAAAATTTATGAATCATTCGGTTATTCATTTTTTAAATTTTATATAAACACGTGAGTCGTGAACTTGACCCACGATTTAAATACAGTCAAGTTACGATTATCTGACAGAAACGGAATTAACGAGTGGGCAATAAATGAAAATTTTAGTTAAGGTGATTGTTTATCAGCTGTTCAATATGCCCTCTTTTTCACCCGCTGCGTGTTAATAAAAAGGAGAAAATTAGCATAAGTCTTCACACTCGAATTAAACTTGTAGCGTTAGGAATTTGTAACATACTCGTCCAAGTTAATAGGGATGTTGACTATTTTTGGGAAAGTGTTTTAAATCGTGCATAAGTACCTAATATAGCCACAAATATTTATTATTTTTATTTAAATACAACTCAAGCCTTAAAAATCATGTATTTTAAATCCCGTTTCAAATTTCGGTCCAAAACGCCAATACTAGTCGCGTGACGTCACCTGCTCATACCAAAGGAGGCTCAAAAGTTTACACAGGAGCTACCATTCTATAGATGCGGTCACAAAGTAGGAGGCTGTGCTCATAAACGCAAGTAAACTAATGAGGTTATGAAAAAAAATTTCGTATTTCTTGTTATAAAACATGAATTCTAAGTTTTCGAACTATTAGTCTTAATAAATACTTTTTCCATGACGTTAAAACTCCTTGCAGTCTTTTTTTAAAGAAATTTTCGAATAAATTACACACTAAATATTAACCAAACAATAAAGTTTTTTGACAGCGGCTGACTCTATGACGTCATGCGCTCCGATTGGTGTCTGTTGTCACGTGACTTGAGAGTGATTTTATTAGGTTTTATTTATTAAATATTAATTAGTCCTTAAAAATAAGGAAAAATATAGTTTTTTTTAGTATTTCTATCATAGTAACTACCACTTTTCGTTAAAATTATGTTTTTATTTGAACACAGTCAACATCCCTATTACTCCACTATAGCTGGTAGTGCGCGCGCTTAAAGGGACTCTACTGTATCACTGCATCGTCTATCACTGAATGTCAACAGCGCGGTTAAAAAAATTCAATTGTTTGTGACAGTGTTAACAAGGCCAAGTCAAGCAGATTTCGTCACCCATCTTCAAATAGTGTGAAACAATTGCCTCATTTGCATTTCTTACAACTATTTAGCGCTAATTGGTCACCAATTAAACTTCATAAATCTAAAAAACCCGGGTCGTAGTGCCAAAACCCTGCCGACAATATAGTGTATTTGCTTATACAGGCAGTGTGGCTTTATTTTGCGAGCTTAAGTTGGTTTTTGGGCAAAATAAAAAATTTTACTCCTTAATGCACCCCTTAAAATAACATTTTTTTTCTTAATTGCAATATTATTATAAATCGAACCTCTATACCAAATTATATACAACTTTCAGTAAATAATTCACTATTTGTAAACTAGTGTTTTCATAAAATTTGTAAGTCCGGTCCTGTCGGGCCGATTTTATTTAAATTTTAGGGACACCTTTTAATTACTACTAAAGGGTTTAATGTCAATTTTGAAACGATTCTGAGAATTTTTTTGGTATTTTCGGGCCCAAAAACATTTTTCAACCCCTAAAAACTACCCTTAGAATGCCCCGATTACGCCCATTTTAAATAGGCTTCTTGCGGTGATGGATTTCAACACGTGGACCAAATTTCGTTAAAATCAATTAACTCTTTCGAAAGTTATTGCCCGCACACATATATATATATATACGTATATAAATATATATATATATATATATATATATATATATATATATATATATATATATATATATATATATATATAAACATTTTCAAAAATGGTGCCAAAGTGTTTAGGAGGTTATGAAACGTCGAGAAATTTTGGTCCGACCCCTAGGTCCCGCCATCCGACCAACGCCAATAGTGTATGTTGCCTTATGGCAAATACACTAAAAACTCGGATCGCAGTGCCAAAACCCTGCCGACAATATAGTGTATTTACTAATACAGGCAATGTGGCTTTATTAAGTGAAATTAAGTTTCTTTTTGGAGAATATAAAAAATTTAACCCTAATTAAGAAAACATATTATCTTAAGGGGTATATTACCCCTTAAGATAATATTTTTTCTTAATTTCAATATTTCGTCTATGTTTTATCAATTCATCATTTGCACAAAATTATATACCTACGTACAGCCTTCAGTCTGTATAAAATTTATAAGTCTGGTTCTGTCGAGCCGATTTTATTAACATTTTAGGTACACCTTTCAATTGATACTAAAGGTTAAACTTCAGTTTTGAATCACTTCCAAGAATATTTTCGGTCCACAAATATAATGTAATTTTATAAAAAAATAAGGGAGAATTTTTCATTTTTCATTTCTCGCGGTTCGCTTAGATATGATAAAAAATTTTGAATGTTTGATTAAAAAACTAGAATGTCCAAGCTTTAAAATGAACTGTTGCTTTTTCAAATTCGATCATTTTTCGCGAAAATACAGCGATTTGAAAATCATCAAAATTACGAAATGTTTTATCTGATCCCTTAATGACGTTGAATAACGTATTTATAGATTAGAAGAATTAAGTAGACAGAAAATTTCAAATACTACTTTGACTAATTAGTTATTCTTGACCCTCCCTAAACTTAGTAAACTTAGCTTGGTGACCCTAAAAAAATATATATAAATGAAAAAAAAAACTGATGAAGAACTAAAAATAAACTTACTTTCCGTCTTTGCACGTGTTGCCAACAACAATCAGAGCCGTATTGTAAAGGCCTATTGCCATGCCCGTTGAATTGACTTGTCGGGCCAATTTCGGGGGAAAGTTCTGCCGTTCAGTGTCGTTCACGCACCTGCCACCTGACACTTCCGGATCTCTTATCAACATCTGATTCATTGGACAGCATTTTGGCACTCGCGGTATTCGATTTTCTTGTAAATTTGCGTACTGAAATAACAAAAAAAAATCTCAACTTCAGAAATATTGACATTTGAATATTATAATAAAAGAAATTCAAAATTTATATTAGCATCCATGATTTACACAAATTCAGAATAAAAATCGCAGAAAAGTGGACGAAAAAAGAAATGCTTATTATAATTACTTTTTTAGCAAAGTTTCGGTCAATAATTATTTGATTATAATACACTTTTCTTTTTTCGTCCACATTCCTGCAATTTTTGTTCAGAATTTAATAAAATTTCTGCTTACGCCTACGGTAACGCGGGGAAGTATTATGAAAGGCGTTCGTTTGCATGGCTATACCTACGTAATATGGTATCGCATGTAAAAAAAATTCCACTCAATGGGGCGAAAAAACCATTCCAACTTCAAAAATGACATTTGATAGGTATATTATAATAAAAAAAAATAAAATTTTTGTTAATGCAGTGACGCGGGTAGCGACTAGTAAAAATATATTCGTTATTCGTTTGCATGGTTACGTAATATGGTATTATATGTAAAAATTAAACAAAGCACGCTTGTCAGCTACCTAATTTTTTTGGACAGATCTTCAGAACAAAAGAACATCTGACTTTTTTATTTTCAAAATATTTCTGAAAATATAGTTTAGAAAAAAATGTTTTTTACAAAACTAAATAGAATAAAAAAATCGTTATGAAAAGACCACCATTATATGAAAAACAACGTTACAGCATATATCTCTTTTGCGCATGCGCCGATTTTCCCCAGAAACCATATAGCTCTTCATATTTATATGTCAAACATCCTACCAAAATTTGGTTTCGATCCGGTCAGCCGTTTGACCTGTATTGTGTTCACAGACAAACAGACGCTCACAGACTAGGGATGTCGGAAGTGCCAAAAAGTATCGACATATATCGTATCGATATATTTTTAAAAAAATATCGATATATCGGTCCAATTTGAAAGAGAATATTGGCACTCGAAGAAATTTAGTATACATATTGGCTAGCTTAATATAATCTCAAATAACAATTAACGGACATTATTTCTAATAAATCAACTAATAAATATTTATCTGAAATCAAAAACAACGATAAGAATTTTTTTGTTTATTAATTAAATGTCTAATTCATTTAGGAGCAGATAATTTTAAAGATTAATCGAACAATTAATAAAGCCAGGCCACCAGGAATGGTGAACATATGAGATGCGTGCCAGAGGTGACATTCGACAGAAAATTGTTGGTACAGCATGAGGTGTAAATCGAAATAACTAAAAATATTCTAAATGTTGTAGAAATGAAATGAAATATTGCATGAATAGTTATTTTGACTGTTTATTATTCCGAAAATATCGAAAAATCCGGTGAAAAAGAAACGTGTTTTACATGTGCTTTCTTCACAGTTGTTGTTTTTGGAACGCATTTAAAAGTATGTTCCAAAAACATTATTTCATTTTCAGTTCGACATTTTCAGAAAAATTAAACGGCCATAGTAAGTCGCGGTAGTACATACTACTGCTACTACTTGCTACTGGAAAAAAATATCGGTTTCGATACTCGGAATTTTATATCGATATATCGAAATATTAAATATCGTCCAAAAATATCGATATATCAAATAAAAAATATCGATATATCGATATTTTTTCGACATCCCTATCACAGACTTCTTCCAAAAATATGTTTTTTTGGACACGGGGGACCTCAAAACGAAAAAACTGTAAAATTTTGAAAAGTGAATGTTGACCTGATCCCAATTGTGAAATTGGAATGGTGAAAGAAGACATTTATATTCAACAATATTTTGTACATCAGAGAACGTTTGCAGAATGAATATTATTTGCTTAAATTAAATACGTCTAAAAATATTATAAGCGATTTTAACAAATTTATCTATTCAATTAACAATTTGTTGTTAAAAAGATATATCATTATAAATTAATTTTTATCAGTGATGTGTCTGACATTAGTTTACTCAATGAAATAATTGTTAATCGTTTCCCGGAAAGTTTATTTTTTATTATTAAATCAACAATTAAAAAAAAATTCAAAACATGGTAATTTTATTATATTTGTATCTGTAAAATCGTAGATAATTAAAGGTGTGTTTGGTATATTGAAGTAGAGTAGATAACTCAGTGAAAATTACTCTGAAAAGTGTACGTTAGGTTTACCACATGTGTACTCTTGTAACAAACGGGCTAGTGACAGATTTCACAACTTGGTGTAGATTTAGGTTAGAGACAAGTTGTTTTTATATTTTTAATGTTTACCAATTTTCAAATTATAGAGGTGTTGCATTTCTAGAGAATCACCGAGCTGGGTAGAATAGTGGTCACAGCACTAGACTCGTATTCGGGAGGTACGGGTTCGTATCCCGGCGGGGGCAAATGTGGTTAGGACTTTTTCCTACAGCCTCTCGCCGAGAAACGATAATTCCTGTACCGGCCATCTTGATTGAGGTTTTCCATGGTTTCCCTCAATTAATTCCAGATAAATATCGAGATGGTTCCTTATTCGAGGCCATGACCGATTACCTATCAAAGTCCCAGTTCAAAAATTACCTATCCTATCCTAATTTCTTATAATTCCTTCATTCGCCCATTGCTATTAGTTAAGTTGAAGTTTTAGAAATGTAGAAAATAACGGGGAGTGGTAAAATGGAAAATAGTAATGGTGCGAATGGCGTCTGTTATGACATAAAACTCGACAAACGAACGTTAAATGCATTATTATTATTATTTCTAGAGAATCTGGAA
This sequence comes from Venustoraphidia nigricollis, assembly GCA_034508555.1. Classification (NCBI taxonomy): domain Eukaryota; kingdom Metazoa; phylum Arthropoda; class Insecta; order Raphidioptera; family Raphidiidae; genus Venustoraphidia; species Venustoraphidia nigricollis. Next base: position 6,102,338 of record JAVRKA010000004.1, on the reverse strand, counting down.
CTGGAAAATAATTGGTGGTATGTTATCAGAAGGGAAAAAACTTTTACTGTAAATGTTAGGACAATAGTTTGTGAAACCCACTTTACTAAACAAGATTTACTCACAGAAGCAGTAATTAAACTAATTATATCTATAAGGATGGTTATAATATTAAAACATCACAGATTTAGTTTGAATTATTCATTATTGAAATCACGCAACTTAGGACGGAACACGGAGATTTGGTTTTTACTATACTCCATAGCGTGAAAACCAATCATAACTTAGGTCGTTATGTACCTGCTGCCATCTATGTTACACTTGTCATGTGCCCATGTCCATTGGGTTTACTAAGAAACATTTGTATAATTTCGTAATGTTTTCTGAGAAGTATAACGTACATAAAATATTAACCGTGCTATTTTTAACCAATGCAAAGTTTATTAATAAATTAAAATATAAAAAAAAAATTAAGCAACAATTCTATTTATAGAGACATTCCGAGATTAATATCATTGATTGACAGAACGTTTATATTATGTCGTAAATATTATTTACAGGTGTAATCAAAAATCATTTATGCTGGGTTGCAGAAAGCATTGTCAAAAATTTTGACTTGACAAGAAACTTAGATTGTGAGCATATAACTACAGTTTTTGCACAATTTAGGAGCAGTCTAATGTTCTGTAACTGTCTGTCATGTAGAACATTAGCCATTCTTACGTAATATTTTATAAGTCGAAATGTGCGATTTCTAGAGGGATATTTGAGGGCTATTAACGTTGGGGAAAACAACTCTGAGACCTATTTTTTCTTTTGTAATGTACAATTTTATTTATGCATATTTTTATTTTGAAAATTTGTATTGCATATTAAGTTTTCAAAATCTTTAATGTGTCTATTTTTACTAATTTTGAAGCTTGTAAATAAAAATTATACTACGTTCTATACGTATATTAATCCTACTTTAATTATTTGAAAAAAAAAAAAGATTTTATTATCACACAATAATAAAATCATTTTTTTTTAAATAATTAAAGTAGGATTAATATACGAAGAGAACGTAGTATAATTTTTATTTATAAGCTTCAAAATTAGTAAAAATAGACACATTAAAGATTTTGAGTCCAAGAAATCTTATGTGCTCTTTACATGACCCCTGACTATAATAAGCATTTCTTTTTTCGTTCATGTTCCTGCGATTTTTGTCCTGAAAAATAATAAATTTTAGACTCACCTGTTCTGACGTAATCATTGTACAGTTAGTACAAGCATTCGTGTCACTTATGTACAGTCCCAACACAAACACAACCATTGCACTGATAACCTGTCGGCGCTTAAATAATTCCATAATCGGAATTCCATTTAATTTATTCAACCCCATTTTAATCCAGTTTTTTTATATAATGTCACAAACACAGTTAATTGTCAACTGATTGATCCAATCAATATTCACTTATCGATGTTCAATGTCACACTCTACATTATCGACTGAAACGAATGACGATCGGTGATGCGAGCTTGTTTAACGAGTGGGACGCTATCGAGCCTGATAATATATTGTTGTTTATCAGGTATTTCCCCACTTTATGAACGATGTTTTTTAGAATAGATTTTTCTTTGTCAACAGTTTAAAACTAAAGAAATCTTTTTTTAATTACAGCATTTAAATATAACTACAGCAATTAAAAAAAACCCGGGTCGCAGTGCCAAAACCCTGCCGACAATATAGTGTATTTGCTAATACAGGCAGTGTGGCTTTATTATGTAAATTTGGGCAAAATAAAAAATTTTACTCCTTAATACACCCCTTAAAATAACATTTTTTTTCTTAATTGCAATATTATTATCAATCGAGCTTCTATACCAAGTTATATACACCTTTCAGTAAATAATTCACTATCTGCAAACTAGTGTTTTCATAAAATTTGTAAATCCGGTCCTGTCGGGCCGATTTTATTAAAATTGTGGGGACACTTTTTAATCACTACCAAAGGGTTAAATTTCAATTTTGAAACGATTCGGAGAATTTTTTCGGTATTTTGGGGCCCAAAAACAGTTTTCAACCCCTAAAAACTACCCTTAAAATAGCCCGATTAGGCCCATTTTAAATAGGCTTCTTGCGGTGATGGGTTTCAACACGTGGCCCAAATTTCGTTGAAATCAATTAACTCTTTCGAAAGTTATCGCGCGTACACACATATATATATATATATATATATATATATAAATATATATATATATATATATATATATATATATATATACATATATATATAAACATTTTTAAAAATGGTGCCAACGTGTTTAGGAGGTTATGAAACGTCGAGAAATTTTGGTCCGACCCCTAGGTCCCGCCATCCGACCGACGCCAATAGTGTATGTTGCCTTATGGCAAATACACTAACAAGCTAATTTTAAATTATTGAAAAATTCGTTATGCATTTCTAAAGGCTTATACGAGGGAAATTATTTAGTTATGAACTTTTTTTTTAAAGGTATATTCAATTGTATATGTCCACATATATGGAACATATGCACATATACAAAGGAATATAACTTGGGGATTTGCCTTCCACCATTTTGACCAGTAACATTAAATATCAAATAAATCGATATCACAAAACATCCATAAGCAGAGGCGGGATTCGAACCCACGACAGTCTGGTCAAGAAGTCAGTACGCTAACCACTGGACCACAACAGTCCTCCTATGAACTTTTAAGGAGTACCAGTTTTTTAATATGCTCCCTTTTTCGCCCACATAGTTCCTGTCTTACGACTAGTTGGTTGGATGTGTGTGTGCATGTAAATTGCATTTACGTTTCGAATTACTCTAATTTCTATGAAAAATCTTATTCAATTTTTTATGTTATTGTTTCTTACATTTGACTGAATTTAATAATAATAGTAACTTTCATTCCCATAATACAAGATCCAATATGGACAAACATATAGATTTTTGCCGTATCCATAAAATTAAAACAGGAATCAATTACTATGGATCTAAATTATTTAATTTTCTTCCACAGTCGGTTAGATATTTGCCAGAAAAACAATTTAAAACTCGTATAAAAAAACATCTTGTTAAGAATAGTCTCTACTCAATAGAAGAATTTTTTAATATTATATTTTAAATTTTAAACTGTACCTGACGTGTGTAAACATATGTTAATAACACCAATAAAATATCTATCTATCAAAATAAACTACAAATATGTACCATTCTTCTCGTATGACTTTTAGCCAAGTTTTTACAGTTTATTTGATCTACATAAACGATTTAAAACTAGAGAGAAACGAGAAATATTAGCATGAGTTTTACATTATACAGAAAAAATTAAATTTGAAAAAACTTATTGGGCAAGCCAAATCTGTCAGTACTTTTAATATAATTTTGTAATGAAAAAAATGTTAATTTGTCTTCCGGTAGTTCGAAATCTCGTGACGTGCTGGAAAGAAATATCCAATTTTTGGAACAAAAATATGTTTCCTGAAATTGTCAAGCAGCAAGTCACATTTTGTGAATTTAAACTACAGCTAATAAAAACAGTAATGAAATGAGTTTTATGACCGTAGTTCGAAATTTCCCGAGAGCATATTTTACGATCTGAGGGATTAGTCACCTTAATCCTCGTTCATATTCATTCTATAACACTGATTGCACTCATTGAATTTGAGCAAGAAACATTATTTTTTGTCTATCGCCGAATAAAGCCCGTGGATTTATTATTTGATATTGCGCAATTTCCTTCAGAAAATTTATTATTCATCCATTTTTATTTTGTTGCACAAAAAATATAAAAAAAACACGATATATTGCGCCAGACTGACGTCACACAAATATTTTAAATAATTTAATTGAACGTATAATAAAGGCGTTACGATTTTTAAAATTACTGTAGAATTTACGTAAAGAACATCATAACTTCCTTGTTCAATTATAATATTAATTTATGTGAGTTTTTATATGTTTTTACACATAAATTTTAAAACATGATATATCTACGTGCTTTCCGCAATATACTAGTTTACATTAAAAAACGTTGTTACAAGAAAATGTGGAATCTGACTTACGTTGTTCCCACATTTGATGACAAAAAAAGCTTCGTTAAATATTTCGAATTATGACAGTTTAATGTGAATGAACGATAAAATCTTTCATTTTCCAAAGTTTTCAGTCCTTTACCAATACATAAATGTTTTTAATTTTATCTGTTTTTAATAATAAACTGACAAGATAAGTGTTTATATAATTTTTATTTTAAACAAATCACTTTTTTGATATAACAACCTTAAAAACGTTACCATGATTTTGATAGACAATTTTGACATTTATCATTACACATTTTTCGTTTCGTAACACTTTGGTCAACTTGCCAGACATACGGGCCGCCAAACTTGAGTTTTTGAAGTTTAACCTCTTTAGCAACGTATCTGTTTAATAAAAATAAAAAATCAAGAGGAACTAGAATCCTAAATTACATGAAACTGACAATGACAGAAGTTTACGGTGTGTTGCTAAGGTATGTGAAAATATTATTAATTAATTTAACATAACAAAAAAAATTTGGGAATAATATTAAAAACTAAAGAAGTTAAACTTCTTATGTGAGCTTATGAGGACAAGACTATACGATAACCGTGGCGCCACCTATTGACTACGCATTCTGATAGACCTCGATGTCCTGATAAAAAAAACCAATACAATTTTTCGATATCTCGCTTAGTTTTCGAGATATCGACTTTTTAAAATATTATTTTCGATTATTTTATGAGGTTATAATTTTAATTAATAAAGTCGATTAATTTATTTCGTCACCTATTGACGACGTATTCTGATAGACCCCGACGTCGTGATAAAATAGCCTGGTTATTATCAAAAATTATAATTACAGTTACGTGTTAATCAATCTTGATCCTAATTAGCATCATAACAATTTTTTTGTAAAATTAATATTGTATTACATTAACCCGCCAAAATGCAATATACATCCCGCCGAAACGATATATATATCGCGCAAAATAAACCCCCAAAAACCAAATATAAACCCCCAAAAACGCAATATAAACCCCCAAAAACGCAAAATAAACCCCCAAAAACGCAATAGGTGGCAAATTAAATTAATCCACTTTATTAATTCAAATTATAACCTCAAAAAATAGTCGAAAATAAAATTTTAAAAAGTCAATATCTCGAAAACAGCCAGATATCGAAAAATTTTATTTTTTTTTTTTAATCAAGACGTCGAGGTCTATCAGAATACGTCGTCATTAGGTGGCGCCACGGTTATCGTAGTACCCCCCTTATGAGAGTGAGGCTCATTATATTTTTTTTGTGCTCAAGGACAACTAAACTTATCATTCAGAAAATTTAAAACATGAGGAAATCTATTAAGTGACGCCTCCAGTTTAAAAACTCAAGTTTGACATTCGTACCCGGGACAATCCCCGTCTGGCAAACGGTTGACAATGCTGAAATCCATAATTTTTATTTTAAACAATTCACATTTTTGATACAACAACCTTGAAAACGGTACCATGGTTTTAGTAGACAATTTTAATATTATTTTATCATTACACATTTTTCGTTTCATAACACTTTCGTCGGCCTGCCAGACATACTTTTTTCAAGCACGGGCCACCAGACTTGAGTTATTGTGCTCAAGGGCACCTGAACTTATCGCTCAGAAAATTTCAAACATGAGGAAATATATTTAGTGACACCTCCAGTTTAAAATCTTTGACCACGTTCACTGACGCATTGACCCCGGTTTCACCTGCCAGACTGCGGTTTTTATGTTCAGGATAGTGCCCTTAATGAACTCACAAAAACTCAGGTTTGAGGAAATACTACGAGTAAAATTGTCACTAGCGCCCTAACTATACACTTTTATCTTTGGTTATATTACCATAAGTTTTAACTCTTAATGTAGCGACTTGCTGAACAGCAACATTAAAACAATACGCTAGACATGCAGCATGCTATAGGAAATGCGAAAGCTGTGTTACGATGAAAACTATTAATAAAATATGACCAAGTGTTTTATTTGTACCGCAAGTAGAGCAAAGCATGTTGAAAAATGCAAAACTACTTCTTGAATTAATGCCAAATAGCATTTATTCATTTCGAATCAATAAGTCTCACACAAACGAACATTAATTTTTATAGATTTGTTTTCTGTAATATATCCCAACCGATTGGCCTGTAAATAAATGACTGTCGATTAAATTAAAAGAAAATGTTTTTTGTTATATAACACGACAGGTGCAGTAAAATATTTAGTTAGGAAACTAGTGACGATTTTACTCATAGTATTTTCTCAAATCTGAGTTTTTGTGAGTTCATTAAGGGGGTCGTCTTATGTGAGGGGTCAAAAAAACCGAAAATTTTTTTTTGCTTAAATTGCCTTTTTAGGATCTCCAGATTATGTTTGTGAAAGAGTTTTTCGAAATTCAAAGTCGTTGGAAAGTTACAGACGTTGATGGTGAGTCAAGTGCTATTTTCTGTTACGCATACTTGATTTTTCAAACGCGTTTTTCTCGAAACTGTATTTTTTAAAATGTTTGCCACGATATCTCAAAAACTAATGATCCGATTGCGTTGAAATTTTTATGGTATCTTCAGTACATCTATAGTTCTAGCCCGAACCAAAATCGTTGTGATAACTGTAATAGTTTTTTTATTCTTCAAGCTGGAATAGTAAAAAAAACGATGAAAATCGTAATTTTTTTCATATCTTCGCCAAACATGAATTTTTCAATATTTCGACTTAATTCTGGTCCCGACTGTAGTCACAGGCCTACCAATTAAAACGCAATTTCATTTGTTGATTTTAGATAAGCAGAACAGTATGTATCGTGGCAACCGTCAGCCGACTTTTTTTTTACATGGGCGTCATCCCGGAGATCTACAGTCGGTTCAACTGTACATTTCAACGTGAAAAAATTTGGAAAGGTTGGTGAAATGTCAATAAACACATGATGAAAATATTAAGGTAGTATACATTCATTGTTCGCCACAAAAAATTCCCAAAAAAGCGTGAAAAAAACAGTTGTCACATAAGGGCGCCATCCTTAACATAAAAACCGCAGTCTGGCAGCTGAAATCGGGGTCAATGCATGGGTGGACGCGGTCAAAGATTTTAAACTAGAGGTGTCACTAAATATATTTCATCATGAATGAAATTTTCTGAGCGACAAGTTCAGATGCCCTTGACCACAAAAACTCAAGTCTGACAGCCCGTGCTTGGGGAAAAGTATGTCCGGCAGGCCGACGAAAGTGTTATGAAACGAAAAATGTGTAATGATAAATATAAAAATTGTCTACCAAAACCATGGTACCGTTTTTAAGGCTGTTATATCAAAAAATTGAATTGTTTAAAATAAAAATTATGGATTTCGACATATTCAACCCTTTGCCAGACTTGAGTTTTTGTGCTCAAGGACACCTGAACTTAACGTTCAGAAAATTTCAAACATGAGGAAACATATTGACACCTCCAGTTTGACATCTTTGACCGCGTCCTCCCATGCACTGTCCTCGATCTCAGCTGCCAGACTGCGGTTTTTATGTTCGAGATAGTGCTCTGAATGAACTCACAAAAACTCAGCTTTGAGGAAATACTATGAGTAAAACCGTCACTAGCTCCCTAACTGGTAGATTTGAGACGGTATTTTTGCAATCTTTCAAGAGTTTAAAACAAGCTACGTGACGCATGAATGAAAATTTCCTTGACGCGATAATAATGCAAAATTGCACGGGAGATACCATCTTTGCATAATGTATCAGTTTCGTTCAAAAACTTGTTGAACCAGTTGCATTCTATAAGAATTTGTATATTATGAATGAGGAAAATATGAATATATTGTTGGGTTGTTTGAAAAAATAACCGGTTTTTTGACTTAGTTTGCGTAGACTATTTTTATATGGCTTAAATTTAGACACAAATCAATTTACATCGAATCCCTGTACGACTTAAAATCACTTCATAAGACAACGTGCTTTTCGGCAGGTTTTCCTCGATGCTAGCTCACTTCTTTCGCTCAGTCGGTTAAATTAAAACAAAACACGTTTTTAACTGCTGTTGAGCGTCTATAATCGGATTACGTTTCTTAAGGTGGCTGATTCCTCAGATTATAAAATATGCTCTCGGGAAATTTCGAACTGTGGTCGCAACATTAATTTTATTACTGTTTTTATTAGCCGCATTAAGCTTCACAAAATTCGACTTGCTGTTTAAACATTTCCAAAAACACATATTTTTGCCCTAAACATTGAATCAAAAAACGTGGTATTCGTCAATATTTCTTTACAGCATGTCACGAGATTTAGAATTACGGGAAGGCAAAGTAACATCTTGAAGTTTTTTCTTCACAAATTTAAGTTAAAAATATTGCGAATTTAGCCTGCTTATTATTTTTTTTCAAATTTTCTTTTTTCTGCACAAAAATTTGTGTAAAACAAGTAATTTTCTCGTTTTTACCTGATTTTAAATCGTTTATTTAGATTAAATAAAAGTCATATGGGAAGATTGGTACGTATTTCTAGTTAATTTTGAAGCATCAACATCAAAGATTGAATAAGATTTTTGATAGAAATTAGAGATTTTCGAAACGTAAGTGCATTTTACACGCACACATCGGACTGTTCGTAAGATAAAGCTATGCGAGTGAAAAAGAGGGTATATTGAACAGCTGGTAAACAGTCACCTTAATTATGATACTTTGAGTGTGCTTCGCAACTACTATGGAGAAATGCGAACAATTCGGCCCTCCCAGGTCTCAAAACTAAAAGGCTAAGTTTTACTAGAAACTTAGAAACTGGTAACACTGTTAACGTATGAAGGACCTGCGGGGAAATTTTTTAAAGAGACCATGAAAATGAAAAATCGCCCCGGGTCTTATTTAGTGTTATAGTCCGTTACTACTCGAGATTTGCATCCGTGCTCCGAATTTTTATCTCGGAAATTCCGTGAATCATTTTTTTAGTTGTGTGATAAAAGTTTAGGCATTCAGAACATGTTATTGGGAAGATCTACACAGTGTAGGAAACTGTACAGCATCCCATCGTAACTGGTTTCTGGGAATTCCCCGCGTTAATATGATTGATTATCATCGTATTCAGTTTGAAAGTCTGTGGCGCTATAATTGCTTAAATGATTGGCAACATATGAGGTTTAAATGTAAATGGTATTTTCTTCGGCGAAAGTCGTACTTATTATATTATGTATGCGTCATTTGTTTAAATGTTTAAATATAAAGTTTTATTGTTTTACGACATTATTTAATATGTATTTTGTTGATAATTTTTATCACGTATTGACAAATATGTCAGAAATTTAAAGAAATACAATATAAAAATATAGATAACAGTAAATCTAATCAAAAATTCCGTGTAATGAAATGACAAGATTTGGACGAATTGATTTTTGAAGTTAAATGCGAAATGTGTTGTCACGGAAGTTCGGTATGGAAGTGACGTCACACGAATGATGAAAAACTAATCTAATCAAAAATTCCGTGTTATGAAATGACAAGATTTTGAAGTATTCGATAATGTTGATTTCTTTTTTGCCTATCCAAAATATGCACGGGCGAAACTATGCCGGAAAGACAGTTTCTATAAAATTCGTCCTTGAAATTAGACAATTAAAAAACATGTGAGGTGCACAAATTTCAATTGCAACAGATTACTCATAATTTAGTTCTTGGAAGCAACAGCTGAAGTGTCGAAAATTAATTGGCACCCCAATTATTCTTTCTACGAAATAAAAATAGCCTCCAAATAATTTCTTTTAATTTTTACCAGATTTATCACTTGTCACATTTGCTCATTGCTTCCAAAGTCTTGAGTGTCAAAACTTTCTTTTATATATTAGTAGATTAATAACATAAAAATGTATGTAAATCTACTTAAAAACCAAAGTGTTTACATTAGATTAGTTAAAATTAATTAATTAATCAAACAATGACAGTCCAATATTCTATAGCATGTGGCACATGCCAATAGGTAATCTAGTTTTAGAGGTGCATTAAAGGGGTTTATTAGACTAAATTCGACGTAGTGAGGATATTTGGAAATCTGCCTTTGAAAAGAAATTGTAGGTATTTGTTTATATTAATTATTAAAAAGAAACAACTCCTTTTTAACATGCTTCTTGCTTGCTTTTGGCTAATAACCTGAGTTCGGGTGAGTGTTTTATCAGTTTTTGTCGCAACAGGAAAATATTATACATGGTAATAATAATAAAAATATCATCTTTGATTCACAATTACACTTAGCTCTTGGTTGAGTGAAGGTTCATATTCTAATGGTGTAACGTAAAATTAGCTCTCGTAGTATGAGGAGCAGCGCTGCCAGAACGTTACTTTTGTAACGTTTTACGTTACTTTTAGACTTCTTCGCGTTAAATTTACGTTACACTTCACAATACGTTACTTTTTCGTTACATATCGGATGGACTTTTAAAAACTAAATTTTTTGGAGTTCAATAGAAAATCTACGTGAAACGAAACGCTAACTCAGACGCTTGTCGATTTCGTTGATCCCTACATAACAAACCATTCAAATAAAATGATAATTGGAGCTATAAAAAACATTATAATTGTGTTTATTATACTGAAATATAAAAATTTTATAAAGCGTTACTTTTTCGGGAAAAATGTAACTTTTTGAACACTCTTAGGTAACTTTTTAGGACAGGGCACTGGCAACAGTAATGTGGAGTACCGTTGCGAATATGCTTTACTTGAGAAATGTTGGTTATTTAAAAATACCAGTGTAAAAAAGTTCAACTTAAAATAGTTTCAAAGAAGATCGGATGTGACAGACAGACGGACACGGAAGTGCTTCCATAAGCGTTACGTTTTGTGCGAAACGCTAAAAATGTTTAACGTCTTTTCCGCTTAAAAATTTTACTCATTTTGGTATAGGTATACTATAAAAATTATATTATACTGTTATAAAAATATTTACATACATATATTTTAAAATATATTTAAAACGATTCATTCTTATCAACGAACGTGTCAATTCGTTCCAAGATACGTTCATATTTCAAAGTAATAATATTAATATGTAATAAAATAAATGACTAACAACATAAGAAATATTTTGATAACATGACACAGAGAGAGAGATTGTAGATTATAGACGCTCAATATCTGAGGTCATCAGCGAACATGACACTCAACGCTAGAATTACTCTCATATTATTGTTAACAGTCCAACACGAGTCGGACCGGCTTTTCCATATAGTAGGCCAAATGATGACAGGATTGTTTTTAACGAGTTTGACATCCTGACTAAGATTTTTTAGACGCCCCTCGACCCACTAATTTTTTTTTCAATGACAAAAAATATATATTTTGATGCGTAATTATCTGACGTTTAGAAGTGGGTGAATTTTACGTTCAAAGATTCCTTTACAAACATACAGGTGAAGCTAATAAAAGCGTGTTAAAAAGAAGCGTGCCATGTTGAGTTGCAGAAAGCGTTGTTAGAAAAAATGATTGGACAGTGACGTTAGATTGTAATCATATTAATTAGAATCTTTATCTCGTACATGCAGGCAGTGCAGGATTTAATAATTCAAGGCCCATGGGCGCAAAAGCTGTGGGGGTTCCCGTGTAAGGAGATCAAGATTAAATAAATATTAAAACACATGACGCAATTTGTTAAAGTTGAAAACTGATTGCAAATTCTAACTGAAAATTCATTAAAAATATTTTTATTTTTTTAAAATATTTTCAGAAAATTAAATTTTGCACTAGCTTATGTAGACCCCTAGTTTGTGGTGGTTCGTGGGCGTGGGCCCAAAGTGCCCTTATGTAAATCCGGCCCTGCATGCAGGAGCTGTCTTCTGTCCTTGTGAAACTCCTCGTCATGTAGAACATTAGACTGTACTCACACAACAACAAATGATTGATGTTCATTGAAAAACATCGCTTTTCACAAGCTAAATTTTGATCAAAATTTACAGCTTAAAATCTGGTGGCAATCTGTTTATTTTAACGGTTGTCGGTAATATGACAATCTGTTTATATGAACAGTTGTCGGTAATATTAAGTGACGTAGTGGCGCTGAAGTCTTATTTTGAATTGATAGAAATTTACATTTATTTATTCTGAGTTCCAAATTGTTGAGGAAATACGCTCTCACAATACACGTGGTGTGAGAGATCTAAGAGTGCCTTTTCATTCTGTTATGAACCTAAAGGTCACAAAAGTTATATAATGCTCTTCCTTTAGAAACGCGTTCCTTTTCGGAATATGTTTTTAAAAAAGTTGTCAAAAAGCAACTAATGGGAAAAAATTTTAAACACAAATGTTATCACGTTTTGTTAATTTTTTAAATGCGACAAATAAAATTTCTATTCTATTCTATTTGTTTCCACCCTATTATATTACGTAACTGACAGTGCGAAGTATTCGCACGGGTCAGCTAGTATTAAATATTTATTATAGGCTAATTTGTAAGTACAAACCGCATATAGTATTTTTAAATCACTGTTCTATTTACATTTTACACAAGGAACGTTCACGATTCGTTGATTTTATCACGACATTGCACCACCGACGCACAAAGAGCGAAGTGTCACGCAACAATGCCGGTCCCAACAATAAACAAAAAACGCGTCACACCATACGAATAGCACGGCACACCAGAAGGACGATCAGAAGTGGTTTTTCACGTGCAACGTCGTCCGCGCGTTTTAATCGACTCACGACTGATGAATGTACGAAATAAAACTTGGCGCTGCCACGGCCCCAGTCAAACGGAATTCCGAACATCGCGCTCGTCTATAGCCGAGGTCACAATAATACAGTGCAAATCAGATAAACTGACCATGTAGTGTGTCCAGATTATAAAATTGTGCGGGCCCCACTGGTAAAAATCAATACAATTTTGCTCCATAAGGGTAGGGTTGCCATCTCTAAAATTTGGCAACCAGAACAAGACGCGTGAAAACCCTGGATTTTAGAGCCCAGAACCCGGACATGTCAACAGGTTTTTTTAAACATAGTCAGTGTAATAGAAAACAATTGAAAATATCATAAATCACCTTTTTATTTATTTTCAGACCTTAAAATTAAATTTTTTTATTTTTTCACGGGAAATTGGACAATTGAATTTTAATATAGATAAACTAAATTAAAAAGTTGTCCAATTTCCTGTGAAAAAATAAAAAAACTTAGTAATTATAATGGATGTGAACAATATTGAGAACTTAAAATTAAATTTAATCATCTTTTATCATCATTTTAAATGTACCTAACAAAACAAAATCTTATTACAGTTTGTTACAAATTGTTTTAATAATCAGTTAGAATTTTTTTATTCTTAAAATAAAACACAAATTATTAATATACTCTGTTGTGAAAGCAAAACCTTATTAACAAAATTCAATTAAATTTTTAAACGAAAATTTTTAAACCCGGACTACAAATGAAGACCCACCCGGACGCTCCCCGGATGCCCTCTAAACTAGAACAAATCCGGGAAAACCCGGACGGATGGCAACCCTACACAAGGGCAGAAATGCATTGTGAATATTTGTAAAAAGCGCTGAAATAAGGAACAAAAATTAAGCATAACCGCATGACAAGCTGCTTGCTGAAACGTGGTTGTTTTTTTATGATAATAATTAACAATTTTGATGAAAACGCACTTTAGATCGAGAATAAAGAAAAATAGTATACACCACGCACACGGGTAGAAAGTCGAAATTCCGCACAGTTTCACGTTTCAGGAATCTCTAATTTCTATAAAAAAATTTATCCAATCTTTGACGTTATGCTTCAAAACTAGAAAACTAGAAATATGCACCATTCTTCCCATATGATTTTTAGTTAAGTTTTTGCAGTTTATTTGATCTGAATAAACGATTTAAAATCAGATAAAACGAGAAAAATAGCATGAGTTTTACACAAATTTTGGTACAAAAAAAATTAAATTTGAAAAAAATTATTGAGCATTTTTATTATTTGAGCATTGAGCATATTTTAGTATTTTTGACATAAGTTTGTAAAGAACAAACTTTAAAATGTTAGTTTGCCTTCCCGTAATTCGAAATCTCCTGAAGTGCTGTAATCACGTTTTTTTATTCAATTTTTAAAGCAAAGATATGTTTTTTGAAATTTTTAAGGAGCAAGGTAAATTTTTTTAAGCCTAATGCTTAATCACATCTAATGAAAAAAGTAATAAAAATAATTTTCCTACTACAGTTCGAAATTATATTTTTGCGATCTGAGGGATCAATATCAATACTATATGTATATGACCTCATAACCTTGTAAAAAGCTTCTTAGTAGAAATAGGCCTGAAGTACTCTTGCCGGACTGATTTTCGGAATTTAACTGTAAGTAACTATACAAAAGATAATAGGTACTGTATCACAGGTGGCGCTTTTCTATTTTGTGTAGGCAATTATCTCTATAGGTAGGTAGATATGTTAAAATCAGTACCGTGCGTTTCGATGCGGCTGTGCCTCATAGACAAAAATATAATTCGATATTGATCTATGTAACGATAGTTTTTTTTTGTCATTAACAGCTTCACTGTCCACAGCCCGCGTATGAGCTATGTTCACATGTCCCCATATGTCCTCAGCCCACATATGGGCTGTATACTTAGTTAAACTGTAAGGCTTGTATTAAATTGAACTTGAACCGATATATTTTTTAATAATTATCGCGATATATCGATGCAATTTTAAAGAGAACAATGTAATGTCAAATAGCAATTAACGGACATTATTTCTAATAAATCAAGTAATAAATAATTATCTGAAATCAAAAATAACGATAAGAATTTTTTTTTTGTTTATTAATCAAACGTCTAATACATTTAGGAGAAGATAATTTTAGAGATTAATCGAACAATTAATAAAACCAGGAATGGCGAACCTATGGCATGCGTGCCAGAGGTGACATTCGACAGAAAATTGTTCTTACAGCATGAATTGAGGTGTAAATTGAAATAATTAAAAATATTCTAGATGTAGAAATGAAATGAAATATTGCATTAATACCTATTTTGACTGTTTATTGTTCCAAAAATATCGAAAAATCCGGTGAAAAAGAACCGTATTTTACATGTGCTTTATTCACTGTTGTTGGTTTTGGAACGCACTTAAAAGCATGTTCCAAAAACATATGTAAAAACACGTTTTTTTTTCAGTGAAGTTTTCAATAATATCGAAATAATTAACGTCAAACAGCCATAGTCAGTCGCGGTAGTACATACAAGTGTTGCCACTGGAAAAAATTACTCGGAATTTTATATCGATGTATCGAAATATTAAATATCGCCTAAAAATATCGATATATCGATATTTTTTCGACATCCCTAACTTAAACTCAATGGCATAGTTTATTGATGAACTTGACGGAATGGACAGTTAGTTAAAAAATTTACTGGGACATGAGAAAAAAATTTATGATTTGTATTTATATACGGCTTACAAGAACTACAAAAAATGTAGGTAAAATGTAAAGAAAACGACTGGACTTGGAGCAGACTTCCCTATTTTAAGCTGGACAGTGAACCTGTTAATACTCTTTTTCAAATTTCTTATTACATATATTAAAATTTTAAATATATAAGTTGACGCGAAAACACGAACCGCCATGTTTACGTACTGTGACGTTATACTTGTAGTATACAAATAAGACTCGGTATCGTTTATAAGAGGCTCGTTTAGTATTCACTCACGTGTGTGTGTCATGTGTTGATATAGATATTTGTGTTTACTACAACTCTGACGTTACATTTCAAACCATGATGGTGGGCAACGTTTTCTGACATACCAAAAAATTTCAATTTTATTAAATTGAAATACTAAATCAACCTTGTGTTTTTGTGGCACACAAACCGATGATTTCTGATTTCTTGTGCGATAAATTGTCGTATTCATTTATTTTTTATAGTGTTAAATATTTAAACTATTGTTGATAGTTATGAATATGTTTTTGAAAATTTTATAACGCAGAATTCTCCAACAGTCCACACCACTGGTGGCTGAGCGCATATATCTATGAGTTTCGTAATACATAATGCGGATGATACATACTTAAACAAATTATTATCATTTTCAGACTATTGATTATTTCATATTGATTAATTAGAGTCCAAACTTCAAAATTATCTATACGAGTGCAGGATAAATAAAACCGGTCAAGTGTACCTTTTTATTGTAAAAAAGCCTGGGGTGCTTGATATCAACTGGTATAAATATTTCATAGGTAGCTATTTGTAAAAGTAGAGTTAGTATAAAAATAGTAATAAGCACCCCACGATTTTTTACAATAAAAATATTTTTTACTGTTTAGTTCAGTTGGCTATTAAAGCGCATTTTTTTAAACTATAATTTATGGTTTAGCCTTATTTTCGTATCCTGATGATCCTGGTCAGGATAATGGGACAAACTTATCAAATTATTGTATTGCATCGGTCCTTGATAAGTGCAAAGTTTCAGTTTAATTTGACGTTTTGAAGTGAGTGAATTTCACGTTCAAAGATTTCGATACAGGTGAAGCTAATAAAAGCGTGTTAATAAATGCCCTTAATTTGATGCTTGTATCTTCGAAGATTAACTGAATATTTTACTAAGGTGATTTCTTAGAATTGATTTAGCCAATATCATTTGTACTACTTTATTTTTAAAATACTCATCATAAGTCGATTATCTTTGTTATCGCGAATCGAAATTGAAATTATGTTGCATTTTACTTATTTTACCAATAAATATGTGTAGTATAAAAAAATGCCTCATATACTTAGGTATATCTCAGTACGTAAAAGGCATTTATTTTTCCTTATACGGAAAACACCGACTGTTTTTCTACGGCGTCGCCAATGACGTCGGAACTGATAAGATATCCACACAAATTTTCATTTGTTTAATTGAAGGAGCGGTCGCCATATGACAAACAAGTTGTGGAGCGTGATAGAAGGACAGTTTATTACTGTTATATTCTAAAATATCGGTATGTCCATGTTCTAGAATATTTGTTGAAAAAGTTAGTTAGCTAGGTATAATGGACAAGCCTAACGTAGGTGGCAGCAGGCACATAACGACCTAAGTCAGGGGTCTCCAAACTACGATCCGCGAGGACCACCAATCCGGTCAACGATAGTTAATTTAAAAAAACCCGGGTCGCAGTGCCAAAACCCTGCCGACAATATAGTGTATTTGCTTGTATAGGGCCGTGTGGTTTTATACTGTTATTATGTGAAATTAAGTTTGTTTTTGGGCATAATAAAAAGTTTAACCCCTTAATACACCCCTTAAAATAACATTTTTTTCTTAATTGTAATATTATTATCAATCTAACGTCTACACCGAATTAAATACACCCTTCAATAAAATAAATCACTATCTGCAAATTGGTGTTTTCAAAAAATTTGTAAGTCCGGTCCTGTTGGGACGATTTTATTAAAATTTTAGGAGCACTTTTTAATTGCTATTAAAAGGTTAAATTTCAATTTTGAAACGATTCTGAGATTTTTTTCGGTATTTTGGGGCCCAAAAACTTTTTTCAACCCCTAAAATTCACCCTTAGTGTGATCCAATTGGGCCCATTTTAAATAGGCTTCGTGCGATAATGGATTCCAACATGTGTGCCAAATTTCGCCAAAATTAATTAAGTCCTTCGAAAGTTATAGCCCGCACACATATATATATACCTATATATATATATATATATATATATATATATATATATATATATATATATATATATATATATATATATATACATATATATATAAACATTTTTAAAAATGGTGCCAAAGTGTTTAGGAGGTTATGAAACGTCGAGAAATTTTGGTCCGACCCCTAGATCCCGCCATCTGACCGACGCCAATAGTGTATGTTGCCATATGGCAAATACACTAATAAATTACACAAAATAATATTCAATGTTTTTATTTAATGACCAAATTAAGAAACTTACATAATTAAATTGAACATTTTACTAACTGTAGTAAGTAATCACATATTGAAATTAAAAAAAGAAACTTAACTTTATTATTTAGTACCTATGTAGCTGTGACTTTCCGCTGACAATTGTTTGCAGTTGTGGGATCAACTAAACTAGTGGAAATGATCTGCAAATATGTTGCGCCTAATTCAAAATTGTATTGATGGTTCGATGAGCCCAGGACAGATGGGCTAGGGCTTAGCCCTTGAGACGTAGTATAAGAGTCAGCGTAGCTCTAACAACAAGAAGTTTGGAGATCCCTGACCTAAGTTATGATCTGAAAAAAGGATTTCCCAAGGGATGAAAACACTTAACTTTTGATCTCAGCGTTTGTAACTGTTTTATTTTATGTCATTGGCATGGAAAAGCCAACTTTCATTGCATGTATAATGCAAGTTTTACAAAAACATATAACTGGCTAGTTTACTCGGTCAAGCCGAGGATTTTGGCGGAAGTGTTCCTCCTGCATGAAAAACATGCCATGTTTTTGTGTTCCTCTTTTCTGTTGACGACCCTTCTAACTCTGTGAATGACCAGCTTCCGGACGCTCCTCTGACATACAAATATTCCAAAAATGATGACGCCTTGCATCGCGTTAATTATGTCGAACATATTCCAAATTGCCTTCTGTTTGTTTTCGACCATGCAAGATAAGATTTCCACTGACCAGTTAAGTCCCATCACCGTAAATAAAAGACTGTACAGACGGAATCTGGAAATTTATAATACACTAAAGACTCACGCCCGTAGCTATAGGAAGAGCATTGTGGGCAGCGCTGGATTTACCCTGGGACATTAGGGGTTAGTGCCCAGGGCAGCAACATTTGGAACATAAGGAAAAAAATTCACGTTATAGATTTTTTTTCGAAAAGTGTGATCGTGTTGAAAACATTCATAAATAAAATAATTTTTCTCTATATTATAAGAATGGGTGAAAAATTATAAACACTGCAGTTTAATTTACAAAAATGTGAAAAAGAATTTAGTGTCTAAAATTTTCCAAACATTTTTAGTAAAGAGAATAAGTATCTCGTTATTCGCAATTTTTGAAAGTTTTTGGCTCGATCACAATTTGTTTGATATGATCATTATTTAAATTGTGCTCTGCAAAATGCACAAATTGCCCAGTTTGCAAATCAAAAAGTCAGACGCGTTTGCCCTGAAAAGATGAGCAATCGGTTTGTTTGTCGATTTATGATTTTTAATTCGAAAATAGTATATTGTGCAACTAGTGCGGTAAGTTGTCCATTGCCCACGAAAGCGAAGTTAAGCACACGAACGAATTGAGTGCGCTCATTCGCTTGAGGGGGCAATGGACAATGCCGCACGAATTGCACATACTATTTTTTATTGAGAATTAATTTTAAAACTTTTATAAATTTTTATTACCAATATATTTTAACATGTTTTATAAATTAAACTATCTGTCACGTCAATCTCAATTCAGTCTTAATATTTCGATTATGTGTTTTTTTTTTTTTTGTTCAATGTCAACAACGTTATTTTTTAGTCTACTGAATTTGCGTGCGCAAAGTGAAATTTGCGTGCGACAAGTAAACAATGGATTAATAGTACTTTTCAACCGTAACTAAGGTTGCAAAATACTATTTTTCATAAAATATTATTTTTTCGCATCAGTCGCTTCTTCAGACAAACATCTAGAATTTACTTACAGTTTTTTATACTTTCTCCATCTGAATTTAAAATCCAAACTGTCGATGAATCGTTCTGGCTGGTTGCCGGCATCTCTTACGATTTCCTTTGTACTTGTTATCGTAGCAGCCAATTCTTTCGCCGTCAATATAAATAATATCGTATTTGCGCAAATTATCGTCGCTATTGGTGCATAAAAATAAGGCAGTTCATCTTTTGTAGCTGAAAAATGCATTTAAAAATCTAGTCAAATCGAAGATGTTTAACAATAGAACTGTAAAAGATAGATTATGTGTCTGTCTCTCCAATTTCAACGAAATTTGGTAGATAGGCACATGTACATAGGGCCCAAGGTTTTCTATGGTTTTCCTCAATTAATTCCAGATAAATATCGAGACGGTTCCTTATTCCAGGTCATAACCGATTCCCTATCAAACTTTTAGTCAGAAATAGCCTATACCTTGTCCTAATTTTCTACAATTCCTTCATTCGCTTATGCTAGTAATTAAGTTGAAGTTTTGAAAACGTAGAGAAATGGTAGATGAAAAAATAGTAACAGTGCAAATGGCGTCTGTTATGACATAAAGTCGAGAAACGGACGTTAAACTCGTTATTTATATTATTTTTATTAGACACAGAGGTGACCTTGTTCTGTTTAGTAGTAGTAAGGGAGATGACGTCATCCAGCGGACTGTCAATTGATTATTGCGTGGTTGATACGAATATTGAACGATCTTCCAGCTGACAATATATTAGTTTATAATCGTATTTCTGGATACAAATAATAGTAGCCTGCAGCCTCTTACGTAATAAATGAAGGACTTTTAGGATGTTTTGAATACATACCAAATATTAAATGGGCCTTTCGCATAGCTATATAAAAATACATTTATTAATTTTGATAATAAATATTTTAATTAAAATATATGACAAAACAACCGGAAAGAAGTTAGCGCGGGATATATATTTTTTTTCTATTAAACTATATGCCAATTAATTGCTCCTTAATAGGGATGTTGACTATTTTTGGGAAAGTGTTTAAATCGTGCATAAGTACCTAATATAGCCACAAATATTTATTATTTTTGTTGAAATACGACTCAAGCCTTAAAAATCATGTATTTTAAATTCCGTTTCAAATTTCATTCCAAAACGCCAATACTTGTCATGTAACTGCCATGACGTCATCCGGTCATACCAAAGGAGGCTGAAAAGTTTCCATGGGAGCTACCATTCTATAGTTTCGTTGCTGTTACTATAGTTACATGTAATTTGACGTTTCCTATAAAGAAATAATAATAAATTACACACAAAATATATTAACCAAACTATGAAGCCTTTGACGGCGTCTGATGCTTGTACATGACTCCGTGACGTCATGCGCGCTGATTGGTGTCCGTTGTCACGTGACTTGAGAGTGATTTTTTTAGGTTTTATTTATTAAATATTAATTAAATTCCTTAAAAATGAAGAAAAATATAGTGTTTCGAAACTACCACTTAACATTAAAATTATGTTTTTATTTGAATACAGTCAACATCCCTATTCCTCTTTCAGAATCCGCAGCTGCTCCACGTCTATAGTGATTAGTTAATTAGTAATTAATTCTTTAAAAAACTTCATTTTGCCAAATTTGCCAAATTTTCTAAAAGTTTTATTTCTTAAAAAATTGCTTTCGATTTGCTTTTTCAGTTACGCGAGAAAATTATTCAGTTTTTACAATATTTTTAGTAATCATAAAAACAGGTGCAAAATATGTCAACCATATCTTTGGTCGTCGTCAGGTGTCAAAAATAGACATCCTTATTGAACGACCCAATAGTTTGAGTTATAATGTTAATTTGTTTTAAATCGCCAAAATTATGAAATTGATGGAGACTTACAATCAAACCAACACTTTTTAGTACCACAAATGTGAGGTTTTGTTATTGACTCTGGAACAAGCGGACACTGCTCCATAGATAATGTAATAATAATCAATAATAACGGAAGGGACCAAGAAAAAATCGAATACCAAATAAATCGTCTTCTTTGTTCTTCCGGCGTCGAATCGTTTTTCAAATAGTATCTATAAGAATGAAAAGTATAATTTTATCAGCAAACTGCACTACTTAAGACTGTCGGAACGCTCTGAATTTGAGCCAAAAATAGGGCTTCGGCTGATAGCTGATTGTAAAATTATTCGTCAATATTTTGTAAAAAATCTTTCACTATATAAGGAACATAAAGGACAAATCTAGGTCTCTAATGGACTACTTTTGTAATTTATGCACCATCTACTAGAAAAAAGTAGGCATTAATTGTGCCAAAAAACACACGTTTTAAATGTCACACTACGACCTTATTCGTACTTATTTCACAAAATTGTTCCATCACAAACCTAAAGTGACTCTTCATTTTTCAGAAAAGTTTTTTAAGTCTTCAAAATATTTCCAAAAATTAGAGTAATCAACTGACAGCGGTACCCTTGCAATAGCATTTTTTAGCCTCGTATAGTGTGGCTTAAATTCAGAGCGTTCCGACAGCCTTGAATTTAACAATCATACACGTAAAGTTGGTACCAATGGAAATATAAACTCAAAAAGTCTTTGAAATGTAACTGTCCGGTGCCAATTCGGTCCGTTTAATGTTTGCGTTAAATATTTAACACTAAATATTACAACATTTATCGTTCTGTAATAATAACCTCAAAAAAATTAACAATGTAAATTTGATGATCGTGACTGCGACAAAAATAACGCCGTCTCTCGGGGGCAAAATGAATAGCTAAAATGTATTTGTATTCCTCTAAATAAGGCCTTTGAGTAGATCTCACGAACTTAGCGATCTACCAATCACCTTGATGTCCATTGATAACGTATAGATGTTTGCGAGTTTTTTTTTCTGATAAGGGGGCCGGAGTACAAATAAATTTGGAAATCTCTGTTTGTAAAATTCGACTTGAATGAGAAGCAGCAATATCTCTTTATGTCCGAATGGTGGGCGAGCGAAGCCACTGGCACAGCTAGTATAAGTAATTACAAAATTATATAACTTACTTAACGTTTAACCAGGTTTCAATGCACATCGAATTTAACCAAAAGAAACAGGCAACGAAGGAAAATTGAATTATGCGCGCTGAAAAAAAAGAAAATGTAAAATACGACGAGCGTCATGTGGATTTTTGTGAAAGGGACTTATGCTGGATTGCAGAAAGCATTTTCGAAAATTTTTAACTATACGTATTTATCATCTCCATAGACATCCAATTTTATTTTATCAATATACATCTTTAACGAAAATGTGAATATCAATTATTGCAATCGCGCTAAAGAAGTATAACTTCTGGCGCGCGTTCATAAATACACGCCCCATTTTTTCGAGCAGGATTGATTTAAAATTATTACAATGCTTTTCTTATGTAGAAATATGTATGGTGACAATCTAACGTCATTGTCAAATCAGATTTTTTTACAATGCTTTCTGCAACTGAGCGATGTATTTAGGACTTACCCGCTGTGACGCAGATGCCATCTGGTAACGTGACCGGAGCCATCTTGTTAAAAGCTAGAGCCGAGAACGCGACGGCTAGACATCCTGAATATAACGAAAGACATTTTCCTTGAAGGTCGTTTAATTCAGGAATTTTTACATAAATTATGATAGTGATAATCAAAAATGGCACTGATATTATAAGACCTAAAACAGAGAACATATTTGTCATTTGGAAAATTTATTATTACTAGCGGACCCGTGCGATTACTTCGCACCGTTAGTGGTCAGTTACGTAATATAATTGGGTGGAAATAAATTTTATTATATATTCAGAGAGTTTAAAAAAAAGAAAACAACACGCTTTTATGAACTAAAAAATGTAAAATAATTTGACAACAAAATTAGCTTTACTATAAACAGCGTGGGGTGCTATCAACCTAAATTTTCATAACAGCTCTACGTTTACAATTAGCTAGTAATTGAAAAATTTATTACCGATATTAAACACTCCACGCTTTTTACAGTAAAGCTAATTTTATTGTCAAATTATTTTGCATTTTTTAGTTCACAAAAGCGCGTTTTAGTTTTTTTAGACTCTAATTTTAATTATAAGCCTAAAAAACAACATTGCGTTTGACTATGAGGTAGGCAACTCAAAGTACGTCACTGTACAGCGTGTTAGCTTGCTTGCTGTAATTTTTCAAGTTAAAGGTCCTAATCAGGGTAATGGGACAAACTTCTTAAATTATTGTATTGTCATCGGCTCTTGATAAGTGCGCAAAGTTTCAGTAAAATCTGACGTTTTGAAGTATAGGTGAATTTCACGTTCAAAGATTCCATTACAAACAAACAAACATATACAGGTGAAGCTAATAAAAGCGTGTTAAAATATCCTATTCTCTATCGTGTGTAAAGAAGTTTCACTTCATGAAATTGAAATTTAACAAACAAAAAACTTACCAAGCGAATGCAACTCAAAACCGGCCAATGCCATAGGCACGGGGGGTTTTGGGACACACAGAAACGTGCGGATTTTGGTTGAATTATTTTTTTCATAGAAATCCAAACAATATTCGCCAATATGAAAATGTTTATTTTTAAAAGGCATGTATAGGTGGATTCCATTTTCGATTACCAAACTGGTGTCATCTTTCACATTTGGATCCAACATTTGTCTGTAATTATATAGATTGTATATCTAGTATGTAGAGTTACCAGATTTGTCACAAATACTTTTGAAAAGTATTTAAATACAAATACAAATACTCTGACTTCATTGAGTATTTAAATACAAATATAAATGTTTGGAGTATTTGAAATACAAATACAAATACTTTTGGGTCATGTCTGCGAAAATATTTTTGCATTATTATTTTAATAATAAAAATTGTTTGAATAATTTATATGTAATTATATATACTGTTGACTTGAATTATTCATTATACTCATCCATATAGCTACAAAAAATTTTTGATAACTATTTGAAAAAGTATTTGAAAAATCAAATAAAATGCCAAAAAATTTGTATTTAAATACAAATACTTCTATTGAAAAGTATTTGAAATACAAATACAAATACTAGAAAATTATTTGTATTTGTATTTTGAAATACTTTTACTCAAATACTTCACAAGTCTGAGAGTTACCAACTCAAAATTTGAGAGAGTTCGGAGATTGTTCCATTAAGTCTGGAGATATTTATTATACTAAAATATAAATACTAAAAAAAGTTCGTTTGACTTGGATATTTACAAAAATAAGACAAAATAATTAGATAAGTAATCAATTAATTTATTTATTCAAAATAAAGCTCAGTAGCTCACTCTATGTAGAATATTAGTACAGTAACTCTTACTCGGTGAGAGCATTATTATAAATAAATAGATTTTTAACGATAATAAATTAAATTATTATTCATAAAGAATGAATAATTGTTTTCATAAGAATGGAAAAACTTAGAGATTATTTTTCATAAACTTTAATTTTTCTGGAGTTTCCAGACTAAACCTGGACGCTTAGTAACCCTATTACTATGCGTAAAGTTTTATGGCTCGTGCGCCTGCTAAAACTCGCTATCACTCGTTTTTCCATAACGACACAACTCGGACATAAAATGTTGCATTACAGTCTAGATACATAAACTATTAATTTGTCATGGTTACCCTTCTAAACGTATTCATTTGTTTGCTCGGAATTATTACGAGAAACTTACTTCTTGCAATTATTGTTAACCAAAATTACAATTTCCGGACAGTTTCCGGCCGCGACGGGGCCATAGCCGGTTCCATTGTGTCTGTAGATTGATTTTTTAAAATAGTTTAAAGTCTCGTCACTTCTGCAAAACGTCTTGTTGAATTCTCTTACTAATTTTTCGAACTTTCCACAACATTTTGGTATCGCCGTTACTTTGTTTTCTTGGTTATACTAAAAATACAAACGTTTTTCATTATATCCTAGAGCTGGTTTCCCTCCTGCCCTAGCACTGGATTACAAGTTGGGCAGGAAATCCTTTTTATTTAAAACTAGCGGACCCGTGCGAATACACATGTTGAAATAAATGTAGTTCTATTCTATTCAGAGACGTAAGCGCCACTACGTCACTTAATATTACCGACAACTGTTAAAATAAACAGATTGCGACCAGTTAGCGAATTTGGTTTTTTCCGAATGTTATTTTCGGTAATGAAATTGTTAATATTTTTAAACTGTAATTTTTAATGAAAGCATTAATTTTAAGATATCTTATTTTTCAACAAAACAAATATCCAAAATGGCGTATGAAACATTAATTTTGATACAGTATTAAGGGATATAATTCATACCGACAAAAAACAACTTTGGAAAATAGTATATTATACTGATGAAAAGGACCTTTCCGAAAAAAAAATTGATTACCTCTGAATTGTTTAAAAACGTATGTGAAACACATTTTTTACAAGTGACATCTTTTTTTAATGTAATAAAGAAAATAAAGAACAAAATAATAGTGGTATTTTTGCACATTTTTTTAGGTGATCACAGATTTAAAAAAAAATTATCAGTTACGATTTACACTTGTTAGTGAACCTTTAAAAACAAGTTCTATGTTGTATTTCTTACAAAAAAGTATTGAAATTCCATTCAATAATCAAAGCTAGAAAATATTTTTGCAGCGAGCTCACAGTCAAAGAAATGCATTCATATTTGAAATGCGGTTTGAAAACTGTGTCATTCTTTTTTTATACAGAATTTTTATATCCATAATTCTGCGCGTGAAATAAAATGACATAAACAATTTAATTAAATTAATAAACTCTAATTGCTCCACTACAACAGTTAACTACGGGGCGTCGCTGATGACCTCAGATGTTGAGCGTCTATAATCTACAACTACGGGGCGCGTTTATTAGAAAATATATGTTAAAGTAAAAATATTATTTTTGCACTACCGCCTATAAAATAGCCGTACTTCTATTATAAAATTACTGTACTTTCACCATGTACTTAGATTTAACCAGTTTACTTAGGATTTTTATTTTTTTTTCAAAATAAAATATAGCCTGTATTACTCGGGAGCAGTGTAGCTTTTTATTAGTAAAAAAAATTTAGAATCGGTGCAGTAGCTCCAGAGATTACCCTCTACAAACACATAGAAACAAACAAATTTTTCGTCTTTATAATCTACTAGCGGTCCGATCCGGCTTCGCGCGGGTAGCACTAATTATCTATAGCATAAAAGATGAGAATCATTATCATAAAATTCTCATCGTGTATTGAATTTGCGCTAATTAAATCGCTTTTAATAATTGTGAATATTGAAAAATCGAAGAAAAATCAAAATTGCAAAAAAAAAACAAAAAAAAACTTCGTTGATCCGATTGCTACCAAACTTCACAGGATCACCCGCTGGGCTAATCTGAAGATTGCCTGAAAATTTCATCAAAATAGGTCCAGCCGTTTTGAAGTCCATAGGGAACATACATACAAACATCGCCTTTTATATATGTAGGTATATAGATATATATAAAATTGAATGTTTGTTTGCGATTAACAAACTTCGATACCGTTTGACCGATCACTATGAAAATTGGCACATATGTATATGTTTTTTTTCATGGAGAAGGTTTTTATGATATCCAGTTTATTGTAACTCGCCAGCGTCAGGTCGTGTTTCATGATTTCATCTTAAACGCGCGCAAAGCCGCGGGTAGCGGCTAGTATTAGCATAGATAATAATAATAAAAATAATAAAAATTTATTCCACCAAAATATTGATTATATGTACAAAAGTACGTAAACATTCAAAAGGGACACCTATAGGAGTACTGAGGAATTTTGAAACATTCAATCTATCAAACAATTGAAGCTAATTGTTTAATCATGTTTTTTTTTTGGTTTAACGCTATCAATTTAATCATTGTAAGGATGATTATTGATTTTAAGAACAAATTTTACTTAAATATGCCATCTTTAGAATGTTTGAATGATTAAAAAAATATATTTTATAATAGGGTCCTCTAGCGGTCACTAAACATACTAAATTCATAGTGTAATATATTTGTCGTGGAATGTCCCTACTAGTAGCAATAGTTTAAAAAGGCAAAATGAATTCGGACGAAATTTTGCAAGGATAACGATTTTTTTAATTTTTACTTAAGCATGTATAACGAAGTCCTTGGTAGAGAAAGGACATGGTCGTGGTAAAAAAGTCATCAAATTTACGTTAACGATTAAAGATATTTATAAGCATTGGCCGGAAATTAAGCGATCTGCCGACAGGGCTGGCAATTTAGACGTAAACTTGGTTCCGATGGAACAATTTTACTGCTGTAATGTGTGTTGTAAAATACAGTTTTAGAGTTCCGTACCTCAAAAGGAAAAACGGAACCCTTATAGCAGGCCTGGGCAAATGGCGGCCCGCGGGCCGAATCCGGCCCGCGGTAGAATTTTGTCTGGTCCGTGAAGCATTGTATATATTATTATTAAAAACACAAATATTAGTTTTTGTCTAACATAAATTGGTGCATAAAAAATTTTAGATAAAATATTAAGCAATACTTATACACATTATCAGGGCCGGTGGGAGCCAAAATTTTCTCCCGGACACCCGCTCTTTTCAGCGCCTCCTATTCGAAAATATAATTATAATTTGGCCCGAGGTCAAATTTTCATCTGCAATGTGGCCCGACTATCAAAATATTTGCCCACCCCTGCCTTATAGGATCACTCGTGTGTCTGTCCGTCCTACTGTAAAGCCAATTTGCGCCGAGCTACTGGACCAATTAAGCTGAAATTAGGTACAAATATGTAAGTCGGTGACCGAAAGATGGACGTGTAACGTAAATAAATGAATTTTGAACATGGGAGTCATTTTTTTTATATTTGCATCCCGCACAGCCTGTGGTCCTTTACTTTGTAGTATTTCATGAATCTTCATAAACGATGGAATGGATAGATATTTACTATAAATATTTTTAAGTTGATGCTTATTTTAACAGCGTGTAGAAATCAAATAGACGAACAAATATTTGAGGTAACTTTTTTATCAAAATTCAAAAATAAAAGAGAAACAGACTTTCAAAGTTTAATTAAATGTTATTAAATTTTGAGGTCGGCCCTGGCGTTAAGTTATGCCACTATGGAAATATATCCGCCATGTTTCTGTACATACTTGTAGGAGCGATAATGATATAACATATTTCCATAGTGACAACTCCAGGATCGACCTCAAAATTAAATAAAATTAAAAAAATATAATTTAACTTTGAAAGACTGTTTCTCTCTTATTTTCGAGTTTTGAAAAAAAGGTTACTTGAAATATTTGTTTATTTATTTGATTTCTACACGCTGTTAAAAAAAAGAATCAACTTAGAAATCAATCTGTAGATAATTAAACGACCGTTTTTATAATCCTCGACAGTCTAAGCAAACATAGTTTCCACCCCTGAAAGTTAGTCATTGTTAGTAATCTATTGTTGCTGTACAGGTTTGTCCCGTAGCTAAATATATTTCTAGATACCTATATCATGACGGTTTGTTACTTGGTTAATGTGTTTTATAAAAGGTTTGTGTTTACACTGACGAATTTTTTTTCTATCGATGTGTGTATATGTTTTATGCATACTATGTTATGCAAATTTTTATTTGAAAGGCAGATCTATTTTCAAACAGTGGCGTATTGTCAGGTTGAAAAAAAGTTCAACAAATTTATAAAATACGAGGTACACGGTTCGGTTTCCCCCAAACGCATATCGTTATTTTCTCTTATTACTCATCCCCCTTTTGTCGTAATTTATAGCCTGTGTTAATCGGCAGGCTTCAACTTCTGCAGTGCCGGATTAGCCACTTAGCAATAGTAGCAAATGCTACGGGCCCCGCGAATTCGGGGGCCCCGCGCTCCAACGCCTGTCTGACCGTAATAAAAAAAATATTAATTTAGATAGGAGCGTAAAATATCTTGCATGCCTTAAACGCGAAGCGCTTAGGCTATGCCTCACTTCCACTTGAAAATCTAAAACTCGATTTCGTCACGTTAATCGTAAAAATAAGTAGGTATTTTACGAACTTTTTAACGTTAATGTTTTGTTTTATTTAATACCCTAAACTTGAGAACCTAAAGCACAAGGGCCCCTTGACAGAATTTGCTACAGGCCCCGCACTGGCTTAATCCGGCACTGAACTTCTGCCATATTTTTCGGGCACTTTTAATGAAAAGTGATTAATTTTGGAAAAAGTATAGAGTAACTAAATAAGAAATATTGTTTGAAGTGATACAACACCGTAAAAAATGCAGTGTAAACTCTATATAGCGACGTTGAAGGGACTGCGCATTTTCTGACGTTATAGAGAGTGGTCGTTATATGGAGAGAAAGAAAAATCAATATTGTTTTACTTTTATAGTATCATTTAATAATAACGCATAAAATTTAAGAACGAATTTCTTAGAATCTTCAGTACGTATGATGCCGACAGTCGAGGTAAATACGGATTAGACAATAAAGCTGCAGTTCTTATCAATTTCTGCAACTTAGAAAGTATCTACAAACAGTAGGTGCTTTATAAGTTGCCGAAATTACTTGCTTTATAATGACATATGATCGTTATTTAGAGTGGATGTGATGTTACATAGAGTGTATCATTATATGGACAACAAGACAAACCAACCAAAGTCGAGTAGTTTCGACAGTTTAACGTTAAATCGAGTGACGTTACATGGAGTATTTCACTATACTTTAGAAGATATACTTTTCATAATCAACGATTTATGACAGGTAGTACCTACTGCAAATTTCCAACTGTGGTCGCAAAATTCATTTTATTACTGTTTTTATTAGCTGTGACTAAGCATCAAGCTTAACAAAACATGGCTAAAAAATTTCAAGAAGTGCATATTATTGGCTTTATTATCCTAAAAATTCGATTAAAAACGCGATATTCGTCAATATTTCTTTGCAGCACGTCACAAGATTTCGGATTACAGGAAGGCAAATTAAAATTTTAAAGTTTTTTCTTTACAAACTTATGTACAAAATATTGACAAATTTGGCTTGCTCAATAATTTCTTTCAAATTAATTTTTTTCTGTAAAAAAATATGTGTGAAACTGATACTAATTTTCTCGGGTTTATCTGATTTTAATTCATTTATTTAGATCAAATAAATCTAAAAAACTTGGTTACAAATCAAAATGGGAACAATGTTACATATTTCTAGTTTATTTTGTAAGGAACACCGTCAAAGATTGAATAAGATTTTTAATAGAAATTGGAGATTTCCAAAACGTAAGTGCATTTTACATACACACACACAAACATCCAACTGCTCGTAAGATAGAGCTATGCGGGTGAAAAAGGGAGCATATTGAACAGATAGGAAACAGTCACATTAAGGCTGTCGGAACGCTCTGAATTTTGTTTGTCCTGAGACCCAGCGGTAAGGGGCGAGGTAGGCGAAAGACATATTGTGGGTGTGACCTTCTTTAGCTCTGTCTCGCTCAAATCAGCCGCACGTTTCAATTTTTGGCTGGTGTCAACTACGAGGCTAAAAAGAATGTTGTTGCAAGGGTGCCGCTGTCAATTGATTACTCTAATTTTGGGAAATATTTTGAAGATTTAAAAAACTTTTTCGAAAAAGAAAGAGTCACTTTAGGTTTGTGATGGAACAGTTTTGTGAAATAAGTACGAATAAGGTCGTAGTGTGACATTGAAAACGTGTGTTTTTTTGGCAAAATTAATACCAACTTTTTTCTAGTAAATCGTACATAAATTACAAAAGTAGTCCATTAGAGACCTAGATTTGTCCTTTATCTTCCTTATAGAGAAAATTTTTTTGCAGATTGGTGACGAATAAGTCTACAATCAGTTGACAGCCGAAGCTCTATTTTTGGCAAGCCACACTACGAAACTACAATGCTGTTGCAAGGGTGCCGCTGTCAGTTGATTACTCTAATTTTTGGAAATATTTTGAAGATTTAAAAAACTTTTCCGAAAAAGGAAGAGTCACTTTAGCTTTGTATTGCAGCAATTTTGTGAAATAAGTACGAATAAGGTCCTAGTGTGACATTGAAAACGTGTTTTTTGGCACAACTTTTTTCTGATACGAATTGACAGCATTCGAACTCTGAAGATGGTGTAAAGTACACCGAAACGTTAGTAAGAATGCAATTTTAACTTCAGTATTGTGTTTTATTGATCCTGTGCCACGGATTGTATCCAAACTTATTCCAACAACTTTTTTCTAGTAAATTGTACATAAATTACAAAAGTAGTCCATTAGAGACCTAGATTACAAAATGTTGACGAATAAGTCTACAATCAGCTTTCAACCGAAGCCCTGCTTTTGGCTTAAATTCAGAGCGTTCCGACAGTCTGGAGTGTTCAGAGAAACTCGGTGCTGTAACGAGGTTCCTGAAACAACAGACTGCCACTGTGTATAAATGTACGTATGAATGTGTATTGCGTTAGTAGAATTCAATGGACTCTTTTGTGTTCAGCCTTGACCTGAGACGCTTCTATGTTAATGCTAATGATTCAAACAGAATTGCATTTACTGGGAAAGGTGCCGGCTCTGTTCCACTACTTCTTGTCACGCTATAGTACTTTTTTTTTCAAATACTCGACAACAATATTATTTTAGATTATAGTCGCTCGACAACTTAGGTCATTAGCGTCTTAACTATATTCCAAACAACACACTCGGCATATTTTTAAACCGTCTTAAAATGTTCATGGCGTAATATTAGTTAACAGGAATTTTTATTTTTATGAAAAATCTTATCCAATCTTTGATGTTAATGCTTTCAAAATGAATTAGAAGTAAGTATAATTCTTCCCCGTTAAGGTGACTGTTTACCAACTGTCCAATATGCCCCTCTTTTTACCTGATCTATCTTACAAGCAGATGGATGCATTTACTCACGTTTCGGATATCTTTCATTTGTATGACAAATTTTGTTCAATATTTGATGGTAATGCTTATAAAATAAACTAGAAATATATACCATCCTTTCCATATGTCTTTTATTTAAGTTTTTACAGTTTATTTAATCTAAATAAACGATCTAAAATATAGACAAAACATAGAAAAGTAGTATAAGTTCAACACAAATTTTTGTGCATAAAAAAATTAATTTAAAAAAAATCATTGAGCACACCAAATTTGTCAATATCTTTAAAGTACGTTTGTAAAGAAAAAGCTTGAAAATATTAATTTGTCTTCCCGTAATTCGAAATTTCGTGACGTGCTGTAAAAAAATATTGACTAATATCACGTTTTTTTACTCAATTCTTAGTGCAAAAATATATGTTTTTTGAAATTTTTAGACAGCAAGCCACATTTTCTGAGGTTTCATGCTTAATCACAGCTAATAAAAACAGTAAAAAAATGAATTTTGGGATCGTAGTTCTAAATTTTCCGAGAGCATATTTTACGATCTGAGAGATCTGTCACCTTAAAGGGAATCTTGAGATACCAATATTTAGTCTACACGGGCGACGCCGGGTCGGGATGCTAGTATCATGTATAAATATTAATTGGAATACAATAACAATTAACAATGCATTTGACGTATTTTTAATTACTAGTCGGTAATACTGGACTCTACAAATGACGTCGTAGTTGGTTTATAAACCGCAGTTGTTTGATTAATAAAACCAATAATAATTACTAGTTGAAACTAACTCAATAAATATGATTAAATCCTCCGATAGGCCTTTATATTTCTTTTTAGAGCGAGAGGAGCAGTCACTTAGGCGCCAGGTGGCAAGGGGCGCACAAAAGCCAAATGCGAAAAACAATTTCCAGCGAAAAATAAAATTTTGATTTAAATTAACACCAAATACTAATTTAATTTAATATAGACCAGGGTTATCTTAAAATAGCAATAAATAGGCATCTATACGCATATAATCTTATAAATTATATGCGTAGATGCCTATTTATTGCTATTTTAAGATAACTTATTTGCATTTTCTGAGAACATTTACCGTAGTAATGTTTATTTTTTTTCATACCATCAGAAAGTAGAGATTTCAAGGAACAAAAAGCCCACCGACTTTTTTAAAAAAGCAGATATTTTGACGTGAGAATTTTCGATTGAAAAACAGGGTGCTTTTTCGATATTAAGTCAAAATGAGGTGAAAAAATTAATATTTTAAATCAAAAAAATTACTGTTTGTTTGGGACATAAAAAGATAAGTTTTCACCAAATTTCGTGAAAAAATAATTTTTTTTGCAAAAGATAAAAATAAAAAACTAAAAACTTGGTTATTTGAATTTTTCACATAAATTTTG
Organism: Venustoraphidia nigricollis; assembly: GCA_034508555.1. Lineage (NCBI taxonomy): Eukaryota > Metazoa > Arthropoda > Insecta > Raphidioptera > Raphidiidae > Venustoraphidia > Venustoraphidia nigricollis. The sequence continues at coordinate 6,068,476 of JAVRKA010000004.1, read as the reverse complement.
AGGTTATGTGAAAAAAGTGTAAGAACAAAAGTTGTAGATATTTTTATTACCTACAACTTTGCCATTTAACTTTTTTCATAGGACTTGTAGTTTTGCCGGAAATCGAGATAAACCGTTTTTTACCCTTAAAAACTCACCCCCTTCCCCTTCCCGACCTCAGATCGACCGTAAATTATTTTTCCTTTCATTTTTGTTATATTCTCTACCTTTTCCAATGGGTTTCATCCTACTATAATTTTGTTTCACTTTTTACCATTTTCAAAACTATCGACCCTGGTCTAATACCAGTAGGAACTTTCTTTATGTTAAAGAAGCAGTTCAGTATAATGATTAAAGCTACTTAATTTAATTTAAATTCAACAAGTGTTGATGTTTGCAATAAAAGTTGATGTTTGAAAATTTGGAACTTATTACTTATTTAACATAAAACCGAAGTACAATTTACGTGAAGTGAAAGCGTCAACCTAAGAACGCTAAAAGTCAATCTCGCTCTACCCTAAAGGTTAGGATCGGCGCTAAGAATGTTATGAAATTCAAATCAAATGCTTTATAGATAACGGATGTTTTCAAACCTGTTGAGATATTCTATTAAATAGGGGCTATACCCCCCCCCCTCCCCGTACCACAGGGCACAGACAGTCGGTGCACGCCAACCCCCGCGCGGTTCGTTTTCCACGCAGTACTGTAAATTGCCTTCATCTATCCACGTCCGTAGCAGCGCCCCCCCGGGGGACGCGTCTGTGAACACAAATGATTTCAACTGAAGTTGAAAACATTTCATAAAAAAATAATATGATATTGACAAGTCTGACATAATGAAGTCCTGTCATTTTTTTTTATTTGAACTTTTTGAGTTTGACGTTTATTTGTTATTTTAATAATTAAACACTTTTTTTTCCAAATTGTTTCGACTATTCGGCTCTGCTTTTTTGAGATTCCGGAACTCAAAACGAAAAGTTTATAAACTCACTTGTTTATTATTAATGTCTGGCGCAGTCGGACTAAATAAATGTGACAAATCATCGAGCTGAAATTTGCCGTTGTTCTCGCATTTATTCCAACAATCAAAATCTAAAAAACATTTTTTTCATTTTGGTATGATTTGAAAGGGCGTTTCTTAAGGATCTCCAAAACTATTCTTTTTGACTTTCCGCTATTGATTTTCTTTCAAAAAAAGGAAGGGTATTGGTTACGGTTCGATTTTCGAAAATCGAGTTTTCATCAGATCTCGACGTTCAGAGGTCTTATAAAGATATTTTCGGATTTTCTCAAAACATGTCTCCTGAACACAGATTTAATTTAAACATTCGTGGACACATCGTATCTCGTTTTCTAAGCAGATTCATAAGCACTGTGTATTAATAATGAATATCAAATTAAATGAGAGATCGACGACCTCGGCTGCAACGTGAACTCTAAATACAGAAGCTGTTGCCAGTTGAACTCGTTACTTATGTTATGTCTTATTCAAACAGTGCGCGCATGCGTCAACTATCATCAATATCACCAACAATATAATTAATAGCTACTTGCATAACGAAAATTTATGAACTCATGGTTTCTTTAAACTTTTTTACTGCTGTATCGAAACAAAAAGAACGAAGTGTCAACGCAGTTGTTTAATTTTTATTTCTGTATTCGCCGCCTCTGGTCTAACCTCCGCACGCGATTAAAATCAAATAATGTTTTATATTAGCAGTGGAGCCGTGTTTGTGTTCTCTACTCGGTCGTATTTCACAACGAACTACGACCGAGAAGAGAACACGCTGAGAACAAAAGAAGGAAGAGCATCAGTAGTCAACACACTTACCTGTGAGCAGTCTAGAAAAACCAAAAAGTATCGATATTTTATCGTATCGATATTTTTTTCAAGTATCGATATCGGTACCGATATATTTTTAAAAAAATATCGATATATAGGTACAATTTGAAAGAGAATATTGGCACTTATTATAACTTAGTATGCATATTGGTTGCTTAATATAATCTCAAATAGCCATTAACGGACATTAGTTCTAATAAATCAAGTAATAAATAATTATCTGAAATCAAAAACAACGGTAAGATTTTTTTTTTGTTTATTAATCAAACGTCTAATATATTAGGAGCAGATAATTTTAGAGATTAATCGAACAATTAATAAAGCCAGGGATGGCGAACCTAAGGCATGCGTGTCAGAGGTGACATTCGACAAAAAATTGTTGGCACAGCATGCATTGAGGTGTAAATCGAAATAATTAAAAATATTCTAGATGTTGTAGAAATGAAATGAAATATTGTATGAATAGCTGTTTTGACTGTTTATTATTCCGAAATATCGAAAAATTTGGAGAAAAAGAAACGTGTTTTACATGTGCTTTATTCACCCGATCCGATCCGTTCAGTGGGTGTGAACCTTTATGTCCAACTACAAGAAGTTTAATTCATAGCATTCTATAGTCGGGCTGCTTCCAATATTGATAATTAGTACCCGATTAATTATTGTTCTGATAACAAAACTTTAATGTTGTGTTCTCGGTTCGAGTCCGGTCAACAATATTTTTAGTCATTTCTATTGGTTCATAAAGCAAGCATCTCAGACCAACCGGAATGCAGTTTTGGTCGTTTATTTCGCCCCTCTAGAAACGACCTATTCTCGAACTTCAGTTCATAACAAAAACGCATTGTCGTCGATCTAATACAGGCGATTTTCTATATGTTTAAGGTTCCGTACATCCGATGAAAAAAACAGAACCCTTATAGGATCACCTCTTGTGTTTGTCTGTCACAGCTTATTTTCTCCGAATGTACTGAACGCAACAAGTTGGACATTTTTCAATATTGCATTATTTTGGCGCTAATCAGTAGTTAGTTGTTTAAAAATAAATTATGTACCAATTTCATCAATAAACTATTAGCAAAATAAAATCTTGCAATACTGTTCAATATTTTTATTTATATAAAAGACGTTTCGACCAACAGTTTTGATCCTTTTCAATTTTCAAATATAAGAATATATATATATAAATAAAAATATTGAACAGTATTGCAAGTAATTTTATTTTATTAATATTCTATTACTGTTGGTAGAGTCAATATTATTATTTATTAATAAACGTTAAAAAAATAGCGCAGATTTGACACTTAATTTTGGTCCATATTTTAAAATTGCCGATGCTATGCTGCTATTACTGTGAAATCGGTTCGGCGTGTTACTGATTAGGTATGAATTCACTTGTAAATGTCACAGCTGATAAAAAATTGGAAAACTAATTTTCGTGTAAAAAAAATTCTAATGCTTAGAAACCATTTATATATAAATTATTACAGTGTGCCAAGTCTAGAGCAAGACTCTGGAGTTATGTTGTTGCAGAGAAAAATGACAGACACATAAGAATTGAAATATTTATGAAAATAGCTAGTGCGGATTTTCATTTCATATTATTTTATCATTATATATTTATGTTCCAACCTTGAAGTTGTGCCAAATTATTTTGTTCTCCCTGTAAATAAGTTGGCTGTAAATATTAAATATTAGGTATATAATAATTCCGGATTTCTTATCCATAAAATGCGTTCTATTTTTTTAGCTAATAATATATGTATATGTTGTATAGAGGCCCAGTCAAAAGGTCTCACCTCCCTTAAGGAGACTTTATACCACCTGTTCAATACGCTCCTTTTTCACCCGTATAGCTCATTCTTACGAGCACTGTGTGTGTGTGCTATGTAAAATGCAGTTACGTTTCGGAAATCTCTAATTTCTGTGAAAAATCTTATTCAATTGTTGATGTTAATGCTTCAAAATAAACTAGAAATATGTATCATTTTTACCTTACGACTTTTAGCTAAGTTTTTACAGTAGGTATATTTGATCTAAATAAACGGTTTAAAATCCATAGCGCATAAATAAAAACACTTGAAAATTCTAGTAAAATTTATTATTAAATTATTTCTCGATGATCGTTTCGGACAATAAGTCCATCTTCACGAATATAAAACATAATTAGTAGATTTTACATACGCTTGTAGCTTACGTACCAGCTGAATTCATTTAGTATAATAGCTATTGTCTGCTATTCTCGCTACTGTGAGAGTTAATGTTTAGCTACAGCTAAAAATAATTGGCTCTCGCATGTAGTGAATTTGAGTGTTGTAAATCGCTATATTATGAAGGATTAAAATGTTGAATTGTGTGCACCGTAGAGTAATTTATAACTCATACCGCCGCGAAAGTGGAAAGATTCGGGTTTAAATCCCGACGGTGACGTATTGGAATAATAAATTTTTCTAATATAGTGCTACAACAATGAATGTTTCTTAACAATTACAGCAGACAATAGCTATTATACTAAATAAAAAATATACTAAATTAGATATTTGCAATGTTGACCTGAAATGATTTGGGTCATCCATAGACCTACTTGTAAACTAGACAATTAGCGACGGACGCTGATGACCTCAGATGCTGAGCGTCTATAATCTACGATCTAAAAATTAACATACGTCTTACACTAATTTTTGTATAAAAAAAATTAAATTTGAAAAGAATTAATTATTGAGTAAGTCAAATTTGTCAATTTGTCATAAGTTTGTAAAGAAAAAAATATAAAATGTTGGGTTGTCTTCCCGTAATTCGAAATCTTGTGGCGTGCTTTAAAGAAAAATTGACGAATATCACGTTTTTCTATTCAATTTTTAGGGCAAAAATATGTTTTTTGAATTTTTTGAGCAGCAAGCCAAATTTTGACGGATCATTCACCTTAACTATGCCAAATTTCAAGTCTCTATAGCTCTATCGCTCTGGGAGCTTGTGACAGACGGACGGACGGACACCGGCTTGAGACTATATAAGTGCTCCATTTTTCTAATTTTGGTACGGAGCTCTAACGAAAAAAATCCAAGTAAAGTACATTTCGTAATTAAATGTGGAAGTATTACGCGACAATTTTATATTTTATTAAATTGTTATAACAGTACGGAATCCTCAGGGCGCGAGGTCTACTCGCGCTTGGCTATCTTTTTTTTAATTGTTTTTTCATGTGCAGAAATCACCAACGTATTTTAAACGGTATTTGCTGTCAGATATACAAACCATATGTCATGAATAAAAAAAAGGCTGTAAATCACAGATGTTTGTAGTTTTTTGTGACTGTTTTTTTTTATTTGAAGAGGTTTTTTTGTGTGGTTACATAGTTCCGAAGTGTTGTCTATAATAGAGCGGTCATTTATAAATATAACGCTGTTTATATTATTTTAACAGCAATGAAAGACTGAATTCATTATTTTATTAACAACAGTTTTTGTTGATTTTTTACCAACTAAACAAGTGGGAAATAGTATTAATTTAGGTCAAAAAGCACTTTTAACGATTTTACAATACTGTCTCTATTTGGGGTCCCCGGAATATAAAAGGTATGTTTTTGAAAAAAAAAGTCTAGTCGTCTGTTGATACAAACTTCACAAATCGCATCCAAATTTTGAAAAGATGTTTGACATGCAAATATGAAGAGCCCTATTAGTTTTGAGAAAATATTGACAAGATTCACGTTTTTTTATTCAATTCTTAGGACAAAAATCAGACAAAAACGAGAAAATTAGCACAAGTTTTACACACATTTTTGTACAGAAAAAAATTGAATTTGAAAAAAATTATTAAGCAAGCCTTTGTCAGTATTTTTAACATGATTTCGTAAAGACAAAACTTCAAAATGTTAATTTTCTCTCCCCTAATTCGAAATCTCGTGACGTGTTGTAAAGAAATATTCTCGAAAATGACGTTTTATAATTCAATTTTTAGGACAAAAATTAATGTTTTTTAAGCAGCAAGCCAAATTTTGTGATGCTTAATGCTTAATCCTAATTAATAGACAGTAATAAAATGAATTTTGCGACTACAGTTCCGATTTCCTTGAGAGCATATTTTACGATTTGAGGGATCAATCATTTTAAGATTATATTATTGGCATATTTCAGTAGTTGGAAAAGCCTTCTCGTCCAATTGGCTGGAATTTTTACTTTTTTTCAAGCTTTCAAAGTAGAGTAAAAATAGAAAATTGTACCCGGGTGAAGCCGTGTTCCGCAGCTAGTAATCGATAAGTTGATTGCCAAGAATCGATAACCTACATGAAAGAATTTAAGTCATGGCCGTCCTGTAATTAGCGGATGTAATATGTCCATGAGTAGGCCTGACAGTGTTGCCAATTTAGACAATTAATTGCACGACTTTTTCTTCTTTTGTCAGTAGTAAAGTTTATGTACTTAAAGGGTGTCCAAATTTCACCTTCCGATTAATTTTGATAATAAAAAACTGGCCAAGTGCGAGTCTGACTCGCATACGAAGGGTTCCGTAATCTGTACCACTGTACTTATAAGGGAACACGGAACTTTGATCTTTACTGTACTCCATAGTGAATACCAATCATAACTTAGGTCCTTATGTACGTGCTGCCATCTACGTTGCGCTTGTCATGTGCGTATGTCTATTAAGGTCAGCTATTCGAGAAAGTACTCGATTGCCAAATTCCTCTTTGGTCAAATCAGTCACCTTATACTTTCAAGGTATACGCGCAATTAACCGCTCAGCCACATAGCGTATGTTATTCTGAGTATTATAATCAGTAATAAGTATATTGAATAACTATCTGAACTGTATAATAATATGAACGAAGTACGTGCTCTGGTCTTTTATCCTTGTCTAGGCTGTTACAAATACGTACGTGCGTCTTTGTTTCATGAAATCGTCACGTAACTTGACGCTCGGCTCGCTCGTTTTTTTAATACGCTTTTTTTAGGATCACCTGTAAGTTTGTTTGTTTGTAATGGAATTTTTGAGCGTGATATTTAGATTAAACTGAAACTTTGCACACTTGTCAAGGACCGATGACAATACAATAATTCAATAAGTTTGTCCTATTATTCTGACCAGGTCCTGCAGGACAATAAAAAATAAAATTACAGCATGCAAGCTAACACGCTGTACAGTGACGTACGTTGCGTTGCCCACCTCATAGTCAAATACAACATTGTTTTTGTCTTATAATTAAAATTAAAACAACACGCTTTTATGGACTAAAAAAAATAATTTAGCAACAAAATTAGCTTTTAGGTACTGTGAAAAGCGAGGAGTGCTTAAAATCGGTAATGTTTTTTTCCTTTACTAGATAATTGTAAACGCAGAGCTATTTTGAAAATTTAAATAGATAGCATCCCACGCTTTTTACTAATTTTGTTCTCAAATTATTTTGTAGTTTTTAGTTCAAAAAGCGTGTTGTTTTAGTTTTTTTTAAACTCGAATTTTGTTAGTTGACTGCCCATCCGAAGCTTCTGTCCTCCGAAACCTATGTCAAGAAGTATAGCTTCAATAAAAATTTTAGTAGTGTTATCCAGTAAATTTTTGTACGGTGGGAGCTTGGAGTATGACCTAATATTATCGACTGGGAGCAAACGCGATCTAATTGATAACATACAAGTGCTAAGTAATATTACATAAGTATGGGTCATTTGTGTTTATATTTTGTCAACAGTTGGCATGTCCGACCTTGACGATTATTAATAATTGCAGTTATTTTACTGCATTACGTTGTCAACTTGTTCCGTTAATATGCTATCATGAATCTAGTTAGCCATGTCAATTATTATTGTTTGATTTTATTTTTTTATTGCACATATCGCCAACGCTTTGAATAAAATTTTGAGGTTGTTTTTGCAAGAAATTGATTTAAATTCGCATTCGAATAGAGAAATAGACGCTGATGACCTCAAATGTTGAGCGTCTAGAATCTACAATCTTTCTCTCTCTCTCTCTCTCTCGATGCGCTATGCTTTTACTTTGTATTCGTAGATGGCAGGTCTCATTTTTCTCTGATAACGTGAAAATAAAAGAACAAAGTATAGGTTATACTAGCGACATCGGACGGAACTTCTTAAAAGCTATAGTGTTGTCAACAACTTTTGACAGTTAAATAACGTCAATACTTGTATTTTTTTTAAATTATGGATTCAACAGTATTTTATTTTATCAATGTACATCTTTAACGAAAATGTGAATATCAATTATCGCAATCACGCCGAAGAAGTATAACTTCTGCCGTGCGTACATAAGTACACGCACCGTTTTTTTATTCGATTTGTATACTATTTTAATAAAAACCTTATTGGAATCCATTGATTGCGCTTAAGGTAGTTGTCGTGGTACAATATTGTCAAAAAGTTATAGATTATACGCGCCACAAAAGTATACTAGCTTGTAGCTAAGTGATCCATAATTTGTACGCAAGACTGTACCCGTGGAAACGTAACCCATACAGTATTCATATGCATGTATATTTTTCTATAAATTGTTGAACTTTAAACCGTTATTTATAAATAATTAGACGGTCAAAAATGTTTTCTTATTTTTTTTTAAACTCATAACAGATGCATTGAAAGACTGTCAGTTTTTGGAAAGTTTCTAACAGTTAGTTCTTTTTTTAAAAATTAGAAACTGGTTCAGAACTACAGAGATCGTATACAACCAATGTTAATTATCCAATTTTTAATTGAATTTATCTCGGATTATATATGGTCGATCGACTTCAAATTTTCAGGGTAATTGTATTATCATGTCCTTAATAAGTATACAAAAATTAAGAATTTTCTGACGGCGTGCCTTAACCACGACAACTACCTTAATATTTTAATTGTTATACATAATATTATGTATTTAAATTGTTGTTTATATATTCCTGAGTCATCTATACTTATTTTAAAATGAAATACCATAGTTATTATATGAATAACTCTAAAGGTAGTTTCACTTCCCTCGTGAATTTCTGGGGGATCACGCTTTTTAGTGTATTTGCCATATGGCAACATACACTATTGGCGTTGGTCGGATGGCGGGACCTATAGGGGTCGGACCAAAATTTCTCGACGTTTCATAACCTCCTAAACACTTTGGCACCATTTTTAAAAATGTTTATATATATATATATATATATTTATATATATATATATATATATATATTTATATATATATATAGGTATATATATATATGTGTGCGGGCTATAACTTTCGAAGAAGTTAATTAATTTTGACGAAATTTGGCACACATGTTGGAATCCATTACCGCACGAAGCCTATTTAAAATGGGCCCAATCGGATCATTTTAAGGGTGAATTTTAGGGGTTGAAAAAAGTTTTTGGGCCCCAAAATACCGAAAAAAATCTCAGAATCGTTTTAAAATTGAAGTTTAACCCTTTAATAGCAATTAAAAAGTGCCTCTAAAATTTTAGTAAAATCGGCCCAACAGGACCGGACTTACACATTTTTTGAAACACTAATGACTTATTTATTGAAGAGTGTCTTTAATTCGGTGTAAACGTTAGATTGATAATAATATTACAATTAAGAAAAAAATGTTATCTTAAGGGGTGTATTAAGGGGTTAAATTTTTTATTTTGCCCAAAAACAAACTTAATTTCACATAATAAAAGTCTAAAACCACACGGCCCTATACAAGCAAATACACTATATTGTCGGCAGGGTTTTGGCACTGCGACCCGGGTTTTTTTTTATTTTGGATTGTTTTTAGTCGGAGTGTACGCTAGTTGAAATCTCATATTATAACAAAAAATCGGACGTAAATGTTTATCTGTAACGTCTTCAATGTAAAATTCTTCGCTAATCTGAAATCATTAATTACTGTCACATTCTTTGCGAACCTGTTCTGTTTTAAAGCAGTTAATAATTGTACCGCGAGATGGGTAAACACCTCATCAACCCATTTTGAAGGGAAGTGAGTGTCATTTTTAACGAGTCAATTAGCAATTTTGACAACTTTATTTTGCATACATTTTGTTTCCGCTTGTACTTTTAACTATTAATAATATACAGGGTCCTCGATAGATTATCATACTTCCGAAAATATGTTAGCATATGTTAGCTCTCTTTATCAAACGTTCTATATCTTTATCTATGACAGTAATCAGTCACCAACAACAAAACAGAGAAATGTATAATTGCACCCTAATGGCAGCCCCTCATCTGGGCTGGGAGGGGGGGGGGGGCAAACCGGGACACCTGCCCCGAGCAGCAGTTTCAGTGGGCGCCAGAATCATAATATACATAATATGTTTGAAAATTGATGAGAAATTATTTTAAAAAAAAATAGTAAAGGGTTCTTATTCTCTCCTCCCGGTCACAAAAAATGCCATCCATTATATATTTTCGAGTTTTTTTAAACAATTTATCTCAAACGCTGGAGAGAGTAGGTGCCACTTTCAAGTTTCTGCCCCGATTCGAAAAAAAACGTTGATCAGGGGCTGCCTAATGATGCTTACATCGTTCTATCCACAGTACATAATATGCATTGTATGTACGTATGAACCTGGTACATATTATAAGAATACGATTTTAAGGTGACTGTTTATCAGCTGTTCAATATGCCCCCTTTTTCACCCCCTTATGAGCAATTGGATGTGTGTGTTAGTGATATCGAAAAAATATCGATATATCGATATTTTTTATTTAATATGTCGATATTTTTGGGCGATATTTAATATTTCGATATATCGATATAAAATTCCGAGTATCGAAAACCGATAATTTTTTCCAGTAACAACACTTGTATGTACTACCGCGACTGACTATGACCGATTTACACCTCAGTTCGTGCTGTACCAACAATTTTCTGTCGAATATCACCTCTGGCACGCATGTCATAGGTTCGCCATCCTTGGCTTTATTAATTGTACGATTAATTTCTAAAATTATCTGCTCCTAAATGTATTAGACGTTTGATTAATAAGCAAAAAAAAACTCTTATCGTTGTTTTTGATTTCTGATAATTATTTATTATTTGATTTATTAATAAATAATGTCCGTTAATTGCTATTTGAGATTATATTAAGCTAGCCAATATGTATACTAAATTTCTTCGAGTGCCAATGTTCTCTTTAAAATTGTACCTATATATCGATATTTTTAAAAAAATATATCAGTACCGATATCGATACCTGAAAAAAATATCGATACGAATATATTGATACTTTTTGGCACTCCCTAGTGTGTGTGTGTGTGCATGTAAAATATACTTAAGTTTCGGAAATCTCTAATTTCTATGAAAAATCTTATTCAATCTTTGATATTAAAGCTCTAAAATAAACTAGAAATATGTATCATTCTTCCTATATTACTTTTAGCCAAGATTTTATAGTTTATTTTATCTAAATCAACGATTTAAAATCAGATAAAAACAAGAAAAATAGCGTAAGTTTTACACAAACTCTTGTACAGAAAAAAATTAATTTTAAGAAACTTATTGAGAAAGCAAAATATGGCAGTAATTTTAACAGAAAAAAATTTAAAATATTAATTTGCCTTCCCGTAACACGAAATCTCGTGACGTGCTGTAAAGAACTATTGACGAATATCACATTTTTTATTCAATTTTTAATGTTTTTTTTTTATTTTTTAAGCAGCAAGTCAAATTTTGTGAAGGTTAATGCTTAATCACAGCTAATAAAAACAGTACCTAATCTGAGGGATCAGAAAGAAATGTTGTAGATTATAGACGCTTGACAGCTGAGGGATCAGTCGCTTTATTTGTTTGTCAATATTTTTCTAGCCTATTGTCAACAGAAACTGTAGTATAGGTATATCTAATAATAAAATTATTACGCAAAACGAAATGCTTCTATTATTTTCAGTGTCTTTGCTGGCGACAAAGAAACCACACAAAAGCCTTCCAATGAATACTTGATGAAGGCTGTTTACTTATGTTCCACGTAATAATTGTCACCTTGGATATTTCTATTATTATTGTTTTATTTGTCTGCTCAAAAGAATTAAAACGAAAATGTTTGTTATCTAAATCACACCTATAAAAAGACAAATAATGGCACGTTAGAGCTCTAGATTAAGAATTAGAATTTATAGAATTAGAATATAAAATACAGAAGTATACCTATGCCAAAAAAAATTATTAGACGAAATTAATTAACTTTGCAATAAAATAGTGAAATATAACATAGTCGATAGCGCTTCCAGAATCATAAAAAACATTTAAAAAAAGTTTCATCAAAATTCGCCAATTAGTTTTTAAGTTAAATCCGGTCAAACATGCATAAACATAAAGAAATTTATAGGTTACTAGCCGCTATCCGCTGCCCTGCACGCGTTTGAGATGAAACACAACATCGACAAGAGTAGTAGAATCCTCGGCGCCATCGGATTGCGGTCTAGTGGTGAGTTACAACAAAGTGAATAGCATAAAAACCTTCTCCATGAAAAAATACATACATGTGCTAACTTTCATGGTGATCGTTCAAATGGTGTCGTAGTCTATGAATGTCAAACAGGCATCATCCATTTTTAGGCTTCTGTACCTCAAAAGGAAAAAACCGGTCAAGTGCGAGTCGAACTCGCGAGAAGAGGGTTCCGTACTATTCCGTTTTCCGTGAGTACTTTAAGACTTAAGATTTTCCTGTAAACTGTGGGTGATACCCGACATTCCCAATTTTTTTGGAAATTTTAGGCTCTGTTCTTTCGGAGATAAGGGTGGGGGGTTCAATTATTCATCTATTTTCCTAATAACTTTAAAACTATTTATTTTAAAATTATTAAAAAAATATATCTGAGACCCTTACTATAGGCTCTTTCATTTAATATGTCACACGGTACAGTTTACAAAACTTTTTTTTTTAATTTCCTAATTTTTCCCAAAAAAATTACCCCCACGTTCAAAATTTATTTATTTAATATTAATGTTATCATCCACAATTTTTTAAGTTTAAAATTAGCAGGAAATTGGACAAAATTAAAATTTATAATCAATTTAGCGACGTTTCGGTTTGTTTATTAAGATTTAATAAACAAACCGAAACGTCGCTAAATTGATTATAAATTTTAATTTTGTCCAATTTCCTGCTAATTTTAAACTTTTATTTATTTACGTTACACGTTTGTCTTTGGGTCACCGACTTACATAATATGTGTGCCAAATTTCAACTCAATTGGTCCAGTAGGAGATAAAGGGGATTAAATGGTAAATTTTCATCTATTTATTTTAAAATTATAAAATTATACATATTTGAGACCCTTACTACAAGCCCTTTCATATGATAATATGTCACACGGTACAGTTTTTTTAAATTTTAAAATTTTTTTCCCAAAAATGACCCTATAATGTTCAAAATTCATTTATTTACGTTACACTTCCGTCTTATGGTCACCGACTTTGCATATGTGTACCAAATTTCAACTCAATCGGTCCAGTATTTCGGAGCAAATTGGCTGTGACAGTGGGGCGGACAGACACACGAGTGATCCTGTAAGGGTTCCGTTTTTTCCTTTTGAGGTACGGAACCCTAAGAAGGATCACTTCGTTGTTCGTTTGTCTGTCTGTCAAGACCCTTTTTACATGAACGCGTGGAGGGATCAAGTTGAAATTAATATCAAATAGTCAGGTGTGCAATCCCTTCGAGCTGTGAAAAAATCAAACTTCTAAGCCAACACAATTAAAAGATGTCGCGGATTTTGTCACTCGCAAGGGAATCAAAACCTATAGGGTACTTCCCGTTGACATATAGAATCATGAAATTTGACAAGAAGCAGGGTCTTATAGCACAAGTAAAGGTAAAAATCCGAAAACCGTAAATTTGTAGTTACATCGCAAAAAAAGTAACTGTTTTTCTACAAATGTCAAAATAGTGCATACTAGCGACATCGGACGGAATATCTTAAAAGCTATTAGTTCAGGCATTTATGCGGCTCAGTGTGTATACGGGGTGTTTTTTTTAAAACTTTGGATGGATTTTTTTGTTGATACACCGGTTGAATCAAAAAAAGTTTTAGGCAAAAGTTGTTGGGTTTTGAGGGGGAAATAGTTTACACGTAATACCAACCCACTCCCTCCCACCCCTCGGCAGGGGGGGGATAACTTTTGTTTTTTAAATTGAAACTCCCGATTTTTATGATTAAATTTTTTTTTTGTATAAAAATGAACAACTTTTGTCTAAAACTTTTTTTAATTTTCCCTGTTATTTTTGTGTAAAGTCTTGATAATGTTGATGATAATGATGAGGGGTGGGGGAGTATTCTGAGTTGCCAATTTTCTTTTTTTTCATCTTTTCGTCTTTCTCCATTGTTTGTTTATCCTGTAGTCAGAAATAATTCCCACTCGCTCCGCTGAAATTGAATGAATAATAACAACGATAAAAATTATAACAATTCAATTTTACCTTGAGACTCAATGGCCCAAGAAAATCAATGTTTGGGCGGGTATCCTGGGAAATAAAAATTATCGGACCCATATTTTTTGAAGAAAATTTGAATGGTGCGCTGTACGGCGAGTTATTGGAGGAACTGATCATCCCTCATCACGCACGAGGTGGAAAATCAAATCGACGTGAATGGAAACCCGATGTTAAACGAAAATCTTATTTATTTTCAACAAGATGGAGCATCTGCTCATTTTGTGACGCCTGTGAGAGCATGGTTGGACTAACATTATCCAAACCAATGGATAGGACGGAAAGGACCCATCGAATGGCCGGCCAGGTCCCCGGATCTCAGTCCATTGGATTTTTTTTTATGGGGCCATTTTAAATCTACAGTGTACAAAACACCACCTGTTGATTTACAAGATTTGCGGGAAAGGATTGTCAGCGAGTGCCGCAAATTAACAGCAGAAACATTCCGATCAGTGCGAGAATCGATTGTTCCATTGTATGGCAGTGAATGGAGAACACTTTGAAAACTTATTATCTTAATGTTAAAATAAAAAAAATAAAATTGCAGTACCTGGTGAGATTTTTAATGCAATTGGCAACTCGGAATACTCCCCCGCCCCTCATCATTATCATCAACATTATCAAGACTTTACACAAAAATAACAGGGAAAATTAAAAAAAGTTTTAGACAAAAGTTGTTCATTTTTACACAAAAAAAATAATTTAATCATAAAAATTGGGAGTTCCAATTTAAAAAACAAAAGTTACCCCCTCCCCCTGCCGAGGGGTAGGGGGGAGTGGGTTGGTATTACGTGTAAACTATTTCCCCCTCAAAACCCAACAACTTTTGCCTAAAACTTTTTTTGATTCAACTGGTGTATCAACAAAAAAATCCATCCAACGTTTTGAAAAAAACACCCGGTATAACAACAAATAATAAAAAGAAAATAAAGTTAATGGTGATGGTACGGAACCCTTCGTGTGCGAGTCCGACTCGCACTTGACCAGTTTTTTTATAGATAAATCGATTAAACGGAAAGACGCTCTCCGTGTACCTCTTCAATTTTTACCCTCTGGCCAGTATAACCCCTTTTCCTCTACACACAACTAATCTATAGGTATTTTTATTTACACAGACAGTTTACACCCCTCCGTGGATCTACCCATTGGCACCCTCGTTTTAATTCAATTCTTACATCGTGAAGTTACTCTAGCGGGATAATGGGCATAAATGTTTGTACGGAAACAAAGGAATCCTTCACGGTACAACAGATCGCAGGCGCCTGCTTAAAATTGTTCCCACTTCGTTAAACCAATTTTAATTAATTAAATAACGCCGTCTGTCTTCTAGTTGACATTTTTTAGACCATCAACTGTCAGTATCATTTGAGCACAGTGCTAATTAATATTTTTATCCGTGCGTAAGTTTCACTTCTTTCGTGTGCAGTGTGAACTATACGATCTTAAAATGTTAGACCACCAAGTGCCAGTGTCATTTGGGCACAATGCCAGTTTATATTTTTACCCGTGTCTAAGTTTCATTTCTGTCGTGTGTAGTGTGAACTACATGATCTTATAATTTTAGACCACCAAGAGCCAGTGTCATTTGGAGTTTGGACACTGTGCTAATTAATATTTTTACCCGTGTCTAAGTTTCACTTCTGTCGTGTGTAGAGTGAACTACACGGTCTTATAATAAACTGGAGTTTACGGTCTAATAATTGCGTAAGACGTTGCACTTTATACGAATGTCGCGACAGGCATAATTTTTTATTGTCGTTCACAACAGTACAAATTTCAAACAATGTATGTTTGAACAATTTCAAATTATTATTACTAGATTACAATAATTGAACAATTCCGAAGGTCATTTCAATGTGAGACTAATTAATTTCCACAGAGAACAATTAGTACAGGTGTTCTTCTGAAATCCCGTAATTAAGAAGTTGCACTGTACAGAACTATGGCTATCTGTCAATATCAATCTATATAAGTAAATAAAAATTAAATGCTGTTCGTTGGTAAGCGCATCACTTGAGAACGACTGGGCCGATTTGAATATTTTTTATTTTCGTAATAAATTTTTAGGGGAAGAAAAATTGGAAAAATTGCCCGTAAAAACAGAAAATCTGACACTTCAGTATTGAGGCAAGTTCATTTTCAATTGTTGCAGGCTGCGTTTAATTTTCATACTTGTACCTACTGTAGAAATGGTAGTAGAACTACGTTGCGCACGTTTATTTTGCTTTACACACTAGTGCGAAATGGATATACAAGCAAGAAAAGCAGTTATTTTATAAGGGGTGCTGCAAAAAAGTATGTTTTACAAAAAATCGATACAAAAATTGTACAAGAAGGTTGCCTGTTTGTTCCGTCATAATTCTTAAAACCCTGTTCGGATTTCAATGGAATTTGGCGCATGTTTTGAACGTAATGGCGCATCTCGCTCTTATACAACCCATTGCGACATGTATTTTCTATTTCAGACTGATTTTTAACACGCTTTTATTAGCTTCACCTGTATGTTTCTTTGTTTGTTTGTAAAGGAATCTTTGAACGTGAAATTCACCCACTTCAAAAAGTCAGATTAAACTGAAACTTTGCACACTTATCAAGGACCGATGACCAGGATTTTCAGAATAAAAAACCCTGAAAAATTACAGCAAGCAAGGTAACACGCTGTACAGTGACGTACGTTGCATTGCCTAACCCACAGTCAAACAACACGCTTTTATGAGCTAAAAATGCAACAAAGTTGACAACAAAATTAGCTTTACTGTAAAAAGCGTGGAGTGCTTAACATCGGTAATAAATTTTTCATAACTAGCTAATAGTTAACGTACAGTTATTATGAAAATTTAAATAGATAGCACCCCACGCTTTTTACAGTTAAGTAAATTTTGTTGCCAAATTATTTTGCAATTTTTTAGTTCATGAAGTTTTTTTAAACTGTAATTTTTCCTATTTTAGTTGTGACATAGTTCTGTACCTTATCACACGGTACTGTTGTGAATCCATACAGCTGGTGTATAGGACAGGTAAATCCGCACTGCTAATCCAACGTCCTTGTTATATAGGCGCGCTCTAGTTAGTACGTTGTAATTAGTGCTCGTCCGTGACGTAAGCAAACGACCCTCGTCTGGCGTCCCTGTCATCATCAAACATGCTAATCATCTCCCAATGTTTACCAACCCCTGTTTAGACACCCACCCCTGTCTTTTGTATTAATCTCAATCGTATTATATAACAGTGATAAACAATATACGTGTCCCTAATACTAGCTGTTATTCGCGGTTTCACTCCCGTCATCAGCGAGAACATTACAATATTGATTCAGGCGTTTCTGGATCTCGACATCTAACTGACGACATATTCAGGCCGACTCTACGCAAGGTCATTATATACATAAGTCACCTTGTTAATGCATGACGTCAGCTGAGACCGTTCAATATTTTTATTAGCCACGCAATTGACGGTCCATTGGATGACAATATCCCCACTACTATCTAATGGAACGAGGCCACCTCTGTATCAAGATCATTAGATACACAGGTCACCTCGTTAAGGAATGACGTCGCGGCTGGAAGACTGTATAATATTTTTATCAACCACGCAGTGTTAATTGACTGTCCACTGGATGACGTCATCCCCCCACTACTATCCAACGGAACGCGGTTACCTCGGTATCAAGATCATTAGACACACAGGTCACCTCGTTAAGGAATGACGTCACGGCAATATCAATTGAAAGTCCACTGGATGACGTCATGTTCCCACTACTGTCAATATTTATACATTCGATAGGGGAAACGAATCGTCGATCTGTACTCGGACGAAGCCGAGCTGGGCAGCTAGTATGAAATAAAATACATTCATTGTATAAAAATGCTGCTGATATAGAAATTAATATTTTTGAATGTGTTAACGCATTCATGAAATAATAATACGAAGCATCTGTTTCAGCAGCTGTTTCAGGCCGTCAAAATAAATAAATTTTATAACGTTTTTCCTGACGCTTTTTGTCGGCGGTCGAAATACTGCCTTTAAAATTATTTACAAAACGTTTCAATAATTTTACATGCAAATAGCAGATCAAACGATTTGAAAAGTCGTTTAATTCGTAATGAGAATGTTTTATTGATGTGACCAGCCGCGGATATTTTCATGTTCTACAGGAGAGGAGATGGAGTACAAAATGACAATGGCAATTGCTTTACAAAATATAATTCCATGTTTTTAACAAATACGCTTTTCAGTAAGGAAAATGAGGTAAGGTAAGATGGGGCCAATGCATTATTTTTCACATACTTGCAAATATTGCACTCTGACTAACACACTCTTCATTTTTTGGGTCGTACTTGTTCCATCTCACCTTACAAAATGGCACTAGAAAAGACTAAAAATTTACTCAATGATAGGTCATCTCGCTTTTTGTGATATAGGCTGCTTTAGTTTTATTGATCGGTGATTGAAAATCGCGGGTATTTCCAAGCTTTTAACAACTTGTGCTCTTTATTAGGGGGGATGGGGTGTAGAATGACACTGGAAAATGCTTTATAAAATTTACTCCGTATAGTTTGTTTTCGATTTTGCAGTGAGGTGGCTTTGATTTTACTTTAGAAACCAAAAATAACAATACATATATTTGCTAAACTTTCTATTAGTCAACGTTTCGACACAAATAGTGTCTTCTTTAGGAACTTTTGTTCTTGTTCATCAGTAATCAAGTTGTAGATATTACCATGTTTTTATCAAATTGTGCAGTTCAATTAGAGAAAATAGGGTCCACAAATGACAACAGAAAATTTATTCCATAGTTCTATTCGCATTTTGAAATTAAGTTGTTTTGGTTTTATTAACCGACTTCAAAAAAAGAGATTATCAATGCACCGACCTCAAAACTTTATTATCTTACGCTTTTTAGTGGCTTTTTGGTAGATTTAATTTTTTTTTTTTTGCTATTTACTTCAAAATTTAATTTGCATTTTGAAATGAAGTTATTTTAATGTTATCAGTTTTTAGATGCTTTTTTGCACGTTCGTTAATTTAAAACGTTAGAGTATTTAATTTCAAACGTCATTTGAACGAAGCATTAATTATTTAAATATTGAAAGATGAGAAAAATGCTTTTAAATACCAATTTCCATGCCTTCCGACACGAAAATATACATGGTGACAATAAAAAAGCAAACTGAGTAAGGTATAAAAACCAAATGCCTTTTTGATACCGTTCTGTCCATTGTTGAGCCGACATGAAGGACACTTCGCCGCCTGCCACATCGTCTTCGATAATGTCTACCGCAGTTGTAGATGAAACGTCAGGTAAAAATAACAATGGACCACCGCCTACAATCCCGGAAACCATGACGATTTGACTTCACTGCTATTAGATTGTTTATGAAAATGAATATGTGTGCCTAATGCTAGCTGATAGGTAGTTTATGAAAATTAGTGTTGAATTGGTTAGATCGCGTACTTTTATTTTTCATTCCTGCACTAGTGCGTTATAGACCAGGGTCGATAGTTTTGAAAATGGTAAAAAGTGAAAAAAAATTATAGTAAGATGAAACCCATTGGAAAAGGTAGAGAATATAACAAAAATGAAAGGAAAAATAATTTACGGTCGATCTGTAGTCGGTAAGGGGAAGGGGGTGAGTTTTTAAGGGTAAAAAATGGTTTATCTCGATTTCCGGAAAAACTACAAGTTCTATGAAAAAAAGTTAAATGGCAAAGTTGTAGGTAATAAAAATGTCTACAACTTTTGTTTTTACACTTTTTTCACATAACCTCAAAATTTATGTGAAAAATTCAAATAACCAAGTTTTTGGTTTTTTATTTTTATCTTTTGCAAAAAAATTAATTTTTTCACGAAATTTGGTGAAAACTTACCTTTTTATGTCCCAAATACACAGTAATTTTTTTTATTGAAAATATTCACTTTTTCACCTTATTTTGACTTAATATCGAAAAAGCACGCTAATTTTCAATTGAAAATTCTCAGGTTAAAATATCTGCTTTTTTAAAAAAGTCGGTGGACTTTTTGTTCCTTGAAATCTCTAGTTTCTGATGGTATGAAAAAAAATATACATTACTACGGTAAATGTTCTCAGAAAATGCAAATAAGTTATCTTAAAATAGCAATAAATAGGCATCTACGCATATAATCTTATAAATTATATGCGTAGATGCCTATTTATTGCTATTTTAAGATAACTTATTTGCATTTTCTGAGAACATTTACCGTAGTAATGTATATTTTTTTTCATACCATGAGAAAGTAGAGATTTCAAGGAACCTAGAACTTTGCCATTTAACTTTTTTTCATAGGACTTGTAGTTTTGCCGGAAATCGAGATAAACCGTTTTTTACCCTTAAAAACTCACCTCCTTCCCCTTCCCGACCTCAGATCGACCGTAAATTATTTTTCCTTTCATTTTTGTTATATTCTCTACCTTTTCCAATGGGTTTCATCCTACTATAATTTTTTTTGGTCTCAAAAATTATCGACCCTGGTCTATTATAGGGGGTAAAATTAGTATATTACATCACAAGGACAGAAAGATGAGAGTTGAAATTCCTACCCGTGTAGTGTGTAATATTTTTCCTTATTCCTGGTCGAAAGCACGTACTGTTATTATTATATAAAAAAACTAATAACTTTCAAGTGAGCAATTATTTTGAGGTTATACGCAGTAACGGCTGTTTAGCTAAGTACTACTGGCGGGCAGCAGTCTCCCTTATGAGTGTGCACGAGAAAATTCTTTCGTCCCGCTGTTCCATTCTTTTGATCCGCTGTTATAGATGGCGTTCCAGCAGTGCATATTATGCATTGCTGGAACAGATGGCGTGCGAGTAATTCCAGCAGTGCATAAATGTTAGGCTTTCTGCCTTAAAATCGAAGTCGAAAGTACGTACTTTCGACCGGGTATAGAGAAAATCTTTTTTCTTTATACCTTGTCGAAAGTACCTACTTTCAGCTTCCATTTTAAAGCAGAAAGTCTAACATTTATGCTTTCGACAGGGTATAAAGAAAAAAGTTTTTCTCTATACCGGGTCGAAAGTACGTACTTTCGACTTCGATTTTAAGGCAGAAAGTATAACATTTATGCACTGCTGGAATTACTCGCACGCCATCTGTAACAGCGGACCGAAACAGTTTTCTCGTGCACACTGATACGAAAGTACGTACTTTCGATCGGGTATAAACAAAAATACTATACACCACACGGGCAGAAGGTTGAAATTCCTTCACTGCGTGACTCACCATTTCCGAGGCGTATGAGACTGTTCCTGCAAATCTAAAAACTAGAAATTTCATGAAATTCCGTTGAAATTCTTTGTTTGTCGGCTGTCGCAGTACCTTCTGTATATATGCGTGAGATAGAAACGTTGATATTTTTAACTTAATGAATTGCGATCAACATTTTCGATACGGTTAGTAGTTCCCCTATCCCCCGAGGCTTGTGCGCGCGACGTAGGGCGAGGGGCGGCGGGGCGGGGGCTTTAATAAGCAAATACACCGACAGCATTTAATGAACGCACTTAGGGATTCACATAGAAACACACACACATATTACATGTACATAAAACTAGCATGCATTATAGAGGGGAGGTTGGTGTACTACAAATAGGTAGGGAGATTAGAGAAAACATCGATTCAAATAAAATATAAGCGATCAAGTGCGAGTAGAATTCGCATTTGGCGCCATGCGTGTTCTGACTAAAAGTGTGACTTTGTAGTGATTCGCGACGCTGCATTAAACTAAGGCGCATGAATGCCTGAACTAATAGCTTTTAAGATATTCCGTCCGATGTCGCTAGTAGGCACTATTTTGACGTTTGTAGAAAAAAGTTATTTCTTTTGTGATGTAACTTCAAATTTATAATTTTCGGATGTTTCCCTCTACTTGTATTATAAGACATTGCTTCTTGCCAAATTTCATGATTCTAGGTCCCGTTGACCTAGAATATAGATTTTGATTCCTATGCGAGTGTCAAAATATGTGGATAGACGGCCGTATACAGTGTGTCTCAACCGACGTTGGCTAACATGGGTAACTTTGTTATTAGTGTTGAATGTTGCCTTTTTTCTTTGAAAATGAACCGTATACTTTTAAATTTCTATTTAAGTTCCTAAAAGTTATTGAATAAGGCTGTCGCCTTTCTGGATAAAGGTTCAAGTATTTTTGTTACGCTGAATGTATGTGCAAAAATAGCCTGTTTCTCCAAATTTAACAATGCTTGAGCCATCTTAGAGAGTAAATCAAATAAAATGAATAAGCAAAACTGTAGCGATTACTCGACAGATTGTTAACCTGTCGGTATGTATTTGTTTCAACAAATTTTGTTTTACACGGCACACTGATCAGTATGGATAACGTCAAAAAGCTATTTTAATCAGTTTTGTAGCTTCTGATTGGTTTAGATATAGTATATGCTACGTCAAATTATTCAGAAAAATAATCAGAGATCTAAGATCTGAAAATCAAAAATAGCGTCCATAAGAAAAACCAAACTTCATGTCAATATCTCATTATGTAGTGGAAATAAAAAAATTAAACCTACGCCACTGAAAAGACATTAAAAAGTTATCAAAGAATGATTTATGAAATTTTCAAATATCTTCATAAATAAAAAAGTTATGGCGTTTTTATAAATGGCAATTTTCACTATTTTCTGAATAAATTCATAGGCTGTCAAAATGCAATTGTTTTTTCGACGGCACGTTAATGAGCACAGTTTTCTGCACTACTTTGCCCATTTAACCGACTTTCTATCTCCACTAATAACAAAGTTACCCATGTTAGCCAACGTCGGTTGAGACACCCTGTATATAATAATAGTAATAAAAAAATTTTTTTTGACTGTAGTTGATCTTCCATTCAAGCATTTACAATACAAAATCTTTTGATTGCATTGACTTAGAAGGGGTTGTAGACCTGGGTATTTGATATTAATTTCAAATTGATACGTCCACGCGTTCCTGAGAAAATGGGTCTTGACAGACAAACAGACGGACAACGAAGTGATTCTTTTTTCCTTTTGAGATACGGAACCCTAAAAAATCAGTGCGTGTAACCTTTACGAGCGTTTGAAATAAAACTTCTTTGACGTTGTGGCAGAAATTACGATTAAAATAAAATAATAATTTTTTTTACCAGAAATTTTACATCAAAAATATCAAAAAACTTAAAAAAAATATAATTTTATCAACAGGACCTGTTATTTAAAAATCACTTGGTCTTTTGTATAGGTAATAATAATATTGAATAGATGTGTAGATGATTTAAAAAATGGTTTTGACAGACGGAAAACGAAGTGGTCCTGTAAGGGTAAAAATAATTAAAAAGAGTACAAAAAATCTAAAAAATGGATATTTCCCGTCACTAGAATATTGAATGAAAATGTTGCTTATTGACCGACACCATCCAATCAGTCAGTCACAAAATGAGATAGTAGTTGCACCGTGCAACGCAAGGCACTGGGGTTTATAGTATGTGTAGTATCAGTGCATGCACAGCTATGTAGGGAATTTATATTTAATATTACGTTGGTATTTATCTGTTCATGTACATGAGCCATGTATACTTGCACGTACGAGAACGCACAACATATAACATTTTTTTATCCTATAGCGTTTTTTTATGTATACTTAGTGCTAAATGCATACACGTATTGTGTAAACTTTGGAAGGAGGTTTAAAGGAACTCACATCAGAAGTAATCACAATAACAGTTAAATAACGGTTATCGGAAAGTAACAGATATTTTGTAACTGTAATCGGAAAATAACAGTTACATAACTCTTATCAAAAAATAGCTGTTAGCGAAAAATAACAGTTAAATAACTGTTATCAGAAAATAACAGTTATTTTAATAACTATTTACGAAATGAAGCTACTTGCTATATTGTTCAAATTTATTTATTGAAATAAATAACAACGTTTCAACCACTTTTGTGGTCCTTTTCAAGTTTAAAAAAAATAACTACTGTTGTTATTTTTTAAAAACTTGAAAAGGACCACAAAAATGGTTGAAACGTTGTTATTTATTTCAATAAATAAATTTGAACAGTATAGCAAGAACTTAATTTCGTAAATATATCTATTACTGTTGGTATTTATTTATTTTAATAACTGTTGTTGAAAAATAGATTAATCTTGTTAAACTGGATAATTTAAAATGAAAATACAGTAAGACCTCGCTTAACGCTGCTCCGATTAACGCTGTTTAAGTATGACGCGGTTTCTATATGAAAAAAGCTTAGCCACTAAATCGTAAATTGCTGAACGAAACAGAAAAAGTCAAACGACATTAGATGACTTCTTCATAAAAAACAAAATATGTCAAATGAGGAACCTTGCCAATCACAAACATAACTTCTTGCTCGAACTTCTATTTGATTTTTATAAATGTTTTATGAACAAAAATCGATATTAGCAATAAACAAATCTAGAATTAATGTAATAAAAAAGTACTTAACAATAAATGTTACAAAATTAAACAATAAAAAAACCAACAAATTTTCTTATTCTCGGGTCTGTTTCACTTATGCCTATATTATCTACGTCTTAAGATGATCTCGCTTAGCACTGTTTCGTAGAGCGCAGAAATTTATTGGAACGTATCTCCCGCGTTAAGTGGGGTCTGACTGTAATCCAAATTTTAAAAAATGCCGAATTACCAGATTACCTCATTTTTTTCGGAATGATGTGAAACGTCAAAAATTCACGGTCGTATTATCACTGAGTTCCGCAATCCGACCAGCACCGATAGTATAAAAATAGTGTCGCTTTATACAATGTATAAGGCAAATACACTAATAATGACAGGCATTTTTCGAATTGGTCTGTAGGCGTGATTTGCGTGCATTCGATTCAGCAAACGGTGGGGTTCTGCGCCTTGCACTTACAACATAAATAGCAAAATAATGAGATTTCGTGTTTGCACAATCTGAACTTCATTTCACAACAGCGTGTGGTACAAATTTCAGTCGTCGAACTATCTTCGGTCGCAGTTTAACCCAATTTCAATCTTACAAGTCGATTCAGTTCTGGTTATCCGATCGGGTTGAAATTTTACAAACACGTGTAGTTTCAAAGACAATACAATGACGTTTTAATTTAGTAATCAATTAATTTTAATAAATTATTGTTTTTTTTTTGGTGTTCCGTACATCCAATGAAAAAACTGAACCCTTATACTTTATAGGATCACTCTCGTTTCTATTTGGTTGTTTGGTACAGCTTATTTTCTCTGAATCTACTAGACGAAAAAAGTTGGAATTCGGTACATATATTTTTTTTCTTTTTGATTTATGAACGAACACGAAACATATATAGTATATCAGACTTGTGAAAAATACTTTTCAAAAGTATTTAAATGCAAATACTCTGACTTCATTGAGTATTTAAATACAAATACAAATGCTTTTGTTCCTAAAGTATTTGAAATACAAATACAAATACTTTTGGGTCATGTCTACCAAAATATTTTTGAGCAATAATTATCTATTATACAAGCGAGTGCGAAAGCTCAACTAATTAAAAAAGTATTCTTAGGTAAGTATATATTTGTAATAAATACTTAATTTTAAGTATTTAAATACAAATACTCGCTTGGCTAATTAAAAAATTATTCTTAAGCAAGTATATACTTGTAAAAAATACTTTATTTTAAGAACTTAAATACAAATACTTAACTGATAATTTCTTATTTGGAAATGACATTACATTATTATTTTAATAATAAGAATTGTTTGAATAATTTATATGTAATTATACATACTGTTGATTTGAGTTATTCGTTAATCATTCATACCTACAAAAAAAATATGTTAAGTATTTGAAAAAGTATCTATTGGCAAAATCAAATAAAATACCAAAAAATTTGTATTTAAAAACAAATACTTTTATTAAAAAGTATTTAAAATACAAATACTAGAAAAGTATTTGTATTTGGATTTTGAAATACTTTTACTCAAATACCTTGTGAAGTATTTGAGTAAAAGTATTTCAAAATCCAAATAGTATAATGTTGAGCGATAGATAGGTCGCAGGGTTGTGGGTTAGAGCCCCATCTGGGGCGAATGTATTTTTATTTCTATTGTTTTGCTATTCGTTATTGTATTTAAAAACGTTTTCTTAGTAAAAAAATTGAAAGACTAAAATCAACAAAATAAAATATAAAAAAAAACTTTTTAAAGATAATCTTGTATTGAAACGTAGTAGCTAGGGACTTGGCTGAAAGCATTATGAATTTGTGTGTGTTGGCAATTAACTTCACAAGAAATGTTTTTGGTAGGATTTATTATATTCGAAGAGCTAATAAGAATCATCCCGCAGTTGCAATAAAATTGAATTTAGACTGACTGTAGTTAGTAATTAGACATTAAACGATATAGGTATAATGTGTGTAGGAAAGCGAGGAGATGAGGTATGAAAAGAGGGGGGGGCAAAGGTCTTTGGGGAGTTGTACAAGTTTATCGCGATCATTATTGTCTTTATCTTTTCATGCACACTTTTAATATATCTTTGCGTAACCGGGAAAGTCTTCAATTCATACCTGTTTTTCATTTATAGTTAAGAGCGGTCTAGATTCCCGCCTAAATCTTTATTACGCACGGTCCTGGTTGAATTTTTGCATCAAAAAACCCTCTTGGGACGCTTTTCTTAAATTAGAATTCAGACCACGCAACACCACTCTAAATATTAGCCCGGTTGAAAAATCTTTACATTTAAAAAAAAAAATATTTTTAATTGTTTTGTTTACAAACTTAACACGTGGGTCAGTAAGTCTCGGGATTAACCAGTAAAAACACATTTTTCCAACGTTTTTCTAAATTTTCAATGCTTTTTAGAGTTTCGTACCTCCAAAGGAAAAAACGGAACTCTTATAGGATCACTGTCCGTCCTACTGTTTTAACCAATTTGCTCCGAACTACTGGACCGATTGAGTTGAAATTTGGTATACATATGCAAGTCCGTAACCATAAGATGGACGTGTAACGTAAATAAATGCATTTTGAACATGGGGGTCATTTTTGGGGAAAAAATTGGGAAATTAAAAAAAAAAATTGGCATACTGTACCGTGTGCGGTGTGACATATCAAATGAAAGAGCTTGTCGTAAGGGTCTCAACTATATATATTTTTATGATTTTAAAATAAATAGTTTTCAAGTTATTTAAGAAAATAGGTGAAAATTTACCATTTACCCCTCTTTATCTCCTACTGTACCGATTGAGTTGAAATTTGGTACACATGTGTAAGTTGGTGACCTAAAGACGGGCGTGTAACGTAAATAAATAAATTTTAAACATGGGGGTAATTTTTGGAGAAAAATTAGGAAATTAAAAAAAAGTTTTGAAAACTGTCCCGTGTGACTTATCAAATGAAAGGGCTTCTGGTAAGGGTCTCAAATATATGTTTTTTATAATTATAAAATAAGTAGTTTTAAAGTTATTTAAGAAAATAGCTAAACAATCGACTGTTACCCCCCCCCCCATCTCCGAAACTACTGAGCCTAAAATTTTGAAAAAAATAGGGAATGTCGGGTCTCACCCATAGCTTACAGGAAAATTGTAATGAAAATCTTAAGTCTTAAAGTACTCACGGAAAACGGAATAGTACGGAACTCTCTTCTTGCGAGTTCGACTCGCACTTGACCGGTTTTTTTTTACAAAACGATTCGTCTTTGACCTCAAAATACGCTTTAGTTGCGTCTATAACTTCATCATTGGAGCCAAATCTCTTTCCCTGGAGCATCTTTTTGAGATCTGCGAACAGGTGGAAGTCAGATGGGACCAGATCTGGTGAATATGGGGGATGTACGGAAGCAATTCGAATCGTAAATCGTTCAGTTTCACTATCGTTTCAATCAGCGCTCCGAATCATCATTTCGTTGTTTTTGTTCCGCTGTGAGCAAACGCGGCACCCACATGGATAAAATTTTGTTCATACCCAAATTTAATACACAAATTTGAACACGGTGCCTTTTGATATCTTTAGGGTGTCAGCTATCTCTTGCAACTTCACTTTACGATTGGACATAATAATTTTCACAATTTGTTAGATGTTTTCGAGCGAACTTGACGACCTGGGCGTTTCGCGTATTTGGTGGTTGTTCGACCGCGTTTAAAATCCGCATGCCATCGACAAATCGTTGTTTTCGATGGGCACTGTTCCCCGTAACGCTTTTGAAGCCATTGTTGAGCTATAGAACGGTATTTTTTCCCATCAAAAACAGTGTTTTTCGTTTTTATTCATTGTTTAAACAAAAACAAATGTAGCGTCATTCAATGTCTCAACAACGACTGAACCGAATGTAATGAAATTTTTTCACGTATCTTTTGAAAGTTGATACCTACTATCGAAAAACTAAAGTGGCTATGGAATTGGTGGCGCCATCTGTGTCAGTCCCGGGACTTATTGACCCATGTGGTATGTTAAAAATACTGACAAATTTGGCTTGCTCCATAATTTTTTTCAAATTTATTTTTTCTGTACAAAAATTTGTGTAAAACTTATGCTAATTTTCTCGTTTTTATCTGATATTAAATCGTTTATTTAGATCAAATAAACTGTAAAAGTTGCCTAAAAGTCATATGGAAAGAATGATACATATTATTTATAGTTTTTCATAGATTGAATAAGATTTTTCATAGAAAATAGGATTTCCGAAAAGTGAGTAAGTGCATTTTACATGCAGACACACATCCAACTATTCGTAAGATTGAACTGTGCGATTGAAAAAGGAGGAATATTGAACAGCTGTACTCATTGCACAGTAAGACCCCGCTTAACGCAGGATATACGTTCCAATAAGTTCCTGCGCTATACGAAACAGCGATAAACGAGGTCATCTTAATACGTAGATTAAATAAGCAGAACCGAGAAAAGAAAATTTGTTATTTTTTTTTTTTAATTTAATTTTGCAACATTTATTGTTAAATACTTTTTTATCTCATTAATTATAGATTTATTTATTGCTAATATCAATTTTTGTTCATAAAACATTTATGAAAATCAAATAAAAGTTCGAGCAAGAAGTTATGTTTGTGATGAGGAGGGTTCCTCTTTTGACATATTTTGTTTTTTGTGAAGAAGTCATCTAATGTCGTTTGCCTCATCCCTCATCCATAATTTATATATTATAATATAATATATAAATTAATAATAAGGCCTCGCTTAACGCTGGTTCAGTATTATATATATTATATATAATACTGAACCAGCGTTAAGCGAGGCCTTATTGTGCTCGTAAAAAGTAGAGATATTGAACAGCTGTACTCATAGTATCCTTAAAAATGACTCTTCAGTCCTCAGTTGGAAGAAAATTTTCGGAACGCATTCTATGCACTTCAATGCTGAAAGATATTTACAGAATTGAAACGCTATTTATTAGCCAACACGTGAAAACTTTATTGGTCTGCGCAAGGTCGTTAATAAACGATGCTAGTATATTGTTTTGATTATACATAATATTATGTTCCATTGGCGTAATGTCTACTAGACATTATTAAATTAGACCATAAAAATGTTTTTATCCGCCATGATGACATAAAAACACTTTTTATTATCGATATCATAGACTCCGATATTGCATTAACGTTTGTAATACCTTTAATAGACCATCAAAATATAAAAAAAGAACTAGTCGTTACCCGCGGCATACGCCTATACGTGGTTAAGATACAGCAGGAATCAACACTATGTCGATTTTGCGAAATGGAGGTTGAAACTGCCACCCATATCGTGTTCGAATGTGAGGATTTAACCTACGGGAGGACAACATTCATTAATGAGGATGGAACAGTTCCATAGGATAATCTAGTAGCCAATCTTTTGGAGCTCATAAGAAGATTCAGATTATTTGCTGACTAGATCCAGTAAAAGGGGAAGCACAAAAATCCTTTCAGGATGTGGTGCATTTGGGCCAAGAGACCACCCCATTCTATTTTAATCTATTTAATCTTTACCCGCAGCATCACACGCGTTAACCGAAACATTATTAAATTGAACTTCCTATAAGAGCACGAACTGTCATCACCTTGAAATATGGAATCCTTGTCTGAGCTGCGCGAGCAAAAAGGCAGAAAAAGATAGCAATAATTGCGGTAGCCATTCCGTCTTTGTTTAACGACATACAAAAAGACGGGCCAGACAGAGACATGCATATACCCTGTTTACCACCTTCTCTTTCCTGTTGGTTTGTATGCGCAGTAGTACATTAGCACTTCAGCAAACAAAATGACAGAATGAGATAGCGATAATTGCGTTAGCCATTCCGTCTTTGCTCAACAACATGCAACAAGACGGACCAGACAGAGACATGCATATACCGTGTTTATCGCGCTCTCTTTCTTATCGGTTTGTCTGCGCTCCAGCGAGTAAAATGACAGAAAGAGATAGCGATACTTGCGTTAGACATCCGTTTTTTTCAACAACATACAAGACGGACTAGAAAGAAACATACCGTGTTTATCGCTTTCTCTCTCCTGTCTTTGTAGTACTACATTATAGCATTTAGCAGTCCAGCGAGCAAAATGAGGTAGCGATATTTCCGTCTTTATTTAACGACATACAACAAGACGAGTCAGAAATAGACAAACATATATTTAATTTAAATTTATTGATTTTCGTGGGCGGGGGGTGTTGTACCCGCGCAAAGCCATATCGGGTCGGTAATATTGCAATATTTGAGAGAGCCTGTATAAATGATCACGGTTAGAGCAAGTGACCGAGGGTTAATCGTGCTTCGATAGAATCTGATTGGCCACCGTGAGCGTGGAGTTTAGCTGCTAGTAGTTGCTACCGTGTTGTCTAACCGACAGATCCACCGTACCGCGTGTTTACCTGCCAGCGCCTGAATCCACGTCACGTTGTCTCTTTGTAAATGCATATGTAATGACGACGCTTACCTGTTGTACACTCGCGGACAAAAACCACCAAAAACATTTCATGTAAAGTTAGTTGCCAAGACTCACAAATTTATAATTTTTTCACTGTTAAAAAGTTATGACATCTCCAGTAGAGCAAAGCTCCTACTCCCTAGCTGAGCTCCGAGTCATAGTCTACGGGGCCTGTCCAAACACAAATATTTTCACTGACGATGAGTTCTTAACATCGTTTGTCACAGATAGACCATATGCCATCCCGATGAATAATTCACGTGAACCATG
This sequence comes from Venustoraphidia nigricollis, assembly GCA_034508555.1. Classification (NCBI taxonomy): domain Eukaryota; kingdom Metazoa; phylum Arthropoda; class Insecta; order Raphidioptera; family Raphidiidae; genus Venustoraphidia; species Venustoraphidia nigricollis. The sequence continues at coordinate 6,037,103 of JAVRKA010000004.1, read as the reverse complement.
CTCCTCCAGAAGTTTCCAGTAATTTAAGGGAATACTACAGAGCACCTACTGCTGATGAAACACCAAACTGTTCAGGTTTTCAAAATAGTTCCCTTACTGAATTTGGGTTCATAAAAACGCATGTAACGCTAGAAGTTATTCGTCCTTATCCAAAAGCCAAATCTAGAAAACCACCTGGGGGCGGAAGGAAACCTGGAATATGTCGTATCCTCACGGATACATCAGAAAAAAATGTAATTGAAATGCAACAACTTGCCAGAAATAACAAAAAAATAAACCCACAAATTCTAAAATAGAAAAAATGAAAAGAAATTTAGATAAAGACAATTCAGACAGTTCAGATGAAAGTGTTAATTTTTCACAATCTGCGGATTCCTTAGAAGACATCAGCTTTGGAATTGATGAGATTGAGGAGGATATCGAAATTCAACAAACGCTTAACGTAGATGATTTTCTTCTCGTTCAGATTAAAGGAAAGAAATCTATTCGTTACTATGTCGCGCAGATGATATTTTTGAAGTAAAATATCTAAAAAAAATAACAGGATCCAATAACAAGTTTATTCATGATAGTGAGAATGTTTATGAAATCTCCACCAATGACATAGTTATGAAGTTGCCGAATCATAAGTCTAGTGGTAGAACGAAGCAAAAAAATAATCAGGATGAGTTTGGAGTTGATTTTTCAGCTTATAATGCTGGTTAATTATCATAAATAGTATTGTGTTGTTACTATTCTAAGGTAGATACCGTCCTGTCCCAAAGTACGTGCAATATGTTGTACCTTAGGACAGAAACACTTTTTTTTTAATTCAAAATATTGTTTATTTTTTATTTTGAAGTTTGTGTAATGAGTTTCGTTTAATAAAAACATATATTTCGTTTTGTTTAATTGCATTATCGATTGTCCCGAAACTAATTTGTTAAAGTGTCTCAAGGTACGTGGTTCTCCCCTATACTTTGGACTTTTTCGTAAGCATTATTTTTAAGCTTTTTGAAGATTTCATTTCAATAAATTATTTGCATGTACATTAACACAATATATTAACATATTAACACACCAAAGAAGTATAACTTGAAACGCGCGTACATAAATTCACGCACTCACTTTTTGAAGTTGGAAATTTTTCGTCGTTCCATTGGTTATGGAATTTTTCAACTAAGTAATATAATTTTACCAGCGATGTATGGTTTACAGGAGTGGCGTTGTTAATTGTCCAATTAAGAAACATTAATTATGTTAAATCAGACGCAATGATGAGTAGGGTAGATATGGGTTTTATAGTACAGTAGTGGATAAATATAGATTTCTTACCAAATATTGAATATATTGTAGAACAGTTATATTTTTGCACATCCTCTTCAAAATGGTTACTTTTCATGTCTGTATAATGGTTTTGGTTGACATTCGAACAAAACCATCTACAAATTTAGTTTCAGAACGCGCATCGTGCGAAGCTAACACATTCAAATGGTTGCAAAATATAGACACAACAAGCTTGGACTCTAGTAGCGAGAACAAGCAACCGTACAAATTATTTTCTTTAAAACTTATCATGTAGACTCTGTAGAGCATAGACTCCAAACGGGGGCGGTATCCCCCCCCCCAAGTGGTCGTTCTGTACCTATCGCATCTATTTAGGAAATTAATATGATGAAATAGTGTAAAAATGGAGGGGAACAGAACGGAGTACCCAAAAAAATTGGTGAAAACATTTTTTTCTACAAATTTTTTAATCGAAAAATTTCTAAAATATTTTTTTTTAATTAGTTTTCGAAAGATAATTCATGTAAAATTAATTGTTATGGACCACGGGGCATTGGAATCTTTTTTTTTTCTTTCGTCAAAAGGAGGAGTGGTCCAGAAAAGGCTAGGATACTCTTTGATCCGAGTGAGTATTATTTTAATGCATTTTTGCTCTAAAAAATTACGAGAGTAGGGATTACAATAATTTTATAGATAAATTTCCTATTTTTATTTATGCAATTCATCACCCGGTATAAATCATTAATATTTTACACATTGCTGTACAAACACAATAATCGTGTCTTGAATTTTACATCTGTTTATTCCATCTGTTATTTCATTAATTAATTAACGTAAATGTCGTGATCATTTGTTTAAACATCGATCTGCAATTTTATTTTTAAATTTATCTTAAGTTGTAATTAAAATTATCCTCTATGAGCGCTGCAGAGCTGCAGAACAACCAAAATCTTAGATACTTTATAATTTTAAAATGGATTATATTTTTCATATTTAACCAATACTTAATATATTAATAATACTTAATATATTAAGTATTGGTTAAATATGAAAAATATAATCCATTTTAAAATAACGAAGTATTTAAGATTTTGGTTGTTCTACATCTCTGCAGCGCTCATAGAGGATAATTTTAATTACAACTTAAGATAAATTAAAAAATAAAATTACAGATCGATGTTTATTGTTAGACACAATTAACAAAAAACCCGGGTCGCAGTGCCACAACCCTGCCGACAATATAGTGTATTTGCTTATACAGGCAGTGTGGCTTTATTATGCGAACTTAAGTTGGTTTTTGGGAAAAATAAAAAATTTTACTCCTTAATACACCCCTTAAAATAACATTTTTTTTTCTTAATTGCAATATTATTATCAATCGAACCTCTGTACCAAGTTATATACACCTTTCAGTAAATAATTCACTATCTGCAAACTAGTCTTTCTTAAAATTTTTAAATCTGGTCCTGTAAGGTCGATTTTATTAAAATTTTAGGGACAGATTTTAATTACTGCCAGAGGGTTAAATTTCAATTTTGAAACGATTCGGAGAATTATTTCGGTATTTTAGGGCCCAAAAATATTTTTCAACCCCTAAAAACTACCCTTAAGATGGCCCGATTAGGCCCATTTTAAATAGGCTTCTTGCGGTGATGGATTTCAACACGTGGGCCAAATTTAGTTGAAATCAATTAACTCTTTCGAAAGTTATTGCCCGCACACACACATATATATATATATATATATATATATATATATATATATATATATATATATATATATATATATATATATATATTTTCAAAAATGGTGCCAAAGTGTTTAGGATGTTATGAAACGTCGAGAAATTTTGGTCCGATCCCTAGGTCCCGCCATCCGACCAACGCCAATAGTGTATGTTGCCATATGGCAAATACACTAATAACTAGTGTTGGGCATAATCGATACATTTCAATAATCGAATGAATCGAAATAATCGGTTTTTATAATCGAATGATCATTCGAATTATCGATTATGAATGATTTGAATTATCGATTATGAATGCGGCCCGCAAAACCTGTGAATTCGGCCCGCGATATCGATACGATATATTATATTTTTATTAAAAAATAAATAAGTAAATAGTAAAATAAATAATACATATTACAAATAAGATACAATAAAATATTTTAATATTTTTAAAAAATTCTTACAGAACTTTAACCATACGCGTTTGTATGAATAAAATATTGTTTACTTTATATTTAAAAAATTATTGTAGTATGTCTAGTCTAGTTATTACGCATTGGTTTTGATTTTATTACGTTCTTTTTTTTTTGGCCCGCCAAAAAAATCGGGAATATCAAATTGGCCCGCCTACGAAAAACTTTGGGAGCCCCTGGTTTAAACAAACGAAAGCACCCCCACCTCCAGTGCAACAGACTTCCCAATGTGTGCAGATGCAGAACCGAATGATATATCATTCATAATCGACAATCGACATACATACATTTCATATCTCGCTAACCATAATCGAATCATGTGAATATCTCGCTAAGCATAATCGAATGATATCTCGCTAAGCATAATCGAATCATGTGAATGATATCTCGCTAAGCATAATCGAATGATATGATGATATCTCGGTTGCCATAATCGAATGATGTATGATAATTCATAATCGACAATCGACATAGTACTGTGTCGGGATTAATAGTTAATACAAAACACATTAATAATGGAATCGCTGGTATGATTCAATACAAAAATAAAACGAATTCTTTATTATTATAAATTAATTATAACTCATAGATTTGTATTTAAAAAACAATATAATCTAAATTTTTGGGTGAGAGTCTGTTCCTCCTTGCATTAGTAATGACACCAGTTTTTGAAAATATCCTTTCGGAAGGCACGGAGGTAGCTGGCGCACAGAGAGATTTTTTATGAAGCTCGTATAATTCAGGAAACAAATTTTTGTTTTCTGATCAAAAAATAAGGGGATTGGAAGAGCGAGATATATCGGGCATTGACAAATATTGTTTTATGATTGCAACGGCTTTTGTAGTAATATAGTGACAGTGAATAATAAGTAATAAGTTAATAACCGGTCACTATGAGAAATGTATGTACCGTATACACGTAATCTCAAAAGATACGCCGCCGCTCTAACTTTAAGTAATGCAGTCAATGACTGGTCTACTGGAGTCTGGGAGACTGGAATGCCAAAACAGTACCCCCACTCTTCAGTGCACGCAAATGCAGAAACCGAATGATATAATATGATATATGTCGGGATTAATTCACATACATTTCATATCTCACAATCGATTGAAGTGAATGATATCTCGCTAACAATAATCGTTTCAAACGAATGATATCTCGGTTAACATAATCGAATGATCGATTATTTGGCCATAATCGAAATATTTCGATTATATCATTCATAATCGCCCAAGACTACTAATAACAAGTACCTCCGTAGCCAAAGTTTAACAGCCACCGGCAGATCACAAAACACCTGTGTGTTCTGTGACTTTTGCGCTCAGAATTTGTACCACATGAAACGACATCATTAGATACCCCCGCAGTACACCGCGCAACCCCTGACGCACAAGTTATATCGTGTTCTTTGGTTGCTTTCTGGACTGTTCGTATTGTTAGCACATCTCTCATTGTTACACAATACAAACACAGTACGACCCCGTTTAACATTGAAAATACGTCCCAATAAGTTCCTGCGCTATACGTACCAGCGCTAAACGAGGTCATCTTAATACGTAATGAGTATGAAACATAACCGAGAATACGAAAATTCGCTAGTTTTTTTTTAATTTTGTAACATTTATTCTTAAATACTTTTTTATCATATTAATTATAGATTTATTTATTGCTAATATCGATTTTTGTTCATAAAACATTTATGAAAATCAAATAAAAGTTCGAGAAACAAGTTTGACGTTTGTATCCGCATTTGTGGCATTTCAATAAATTCTATATTATATTATTATTATTATATTATTATATTATATTATGTTTGTGATGGGAAAGGTTCCTCATTTGACATATTTTGTTTTTTGTGAAGAAGGCCTTTTTCTGTTTCGTTCAGCAAGCTGTTGTCGATAGTAAGATATTGCATCATTGCCACTTCGTCTTGCCTTTAAACTTTTATCAACATTTAAATCATTTTGTATAAATTGATCCATAATTTACGTTATAGTGGCTAAACTTTCTTTTTAGAAACCGCGTAATACTGAAGTAGCGTTAAACGGAGCAGCGTTAAGCGAGGTCTTCTGTATCTACATGACACACTTTTAATTTTCGGTTTCGAAAACATGCGAATACACTAATTTTTTTATCGCTCTTTCAAGTTTTTAGGTCAAATAGCTTACGAATTCAACATCAAAATTTACTACACTGTGAGAACTGTTACATTTGAAGACAAGTAAATTTTTTGAAGCATCGTTTTGTTGCGTCGCCTCGTGTTGCCCCTTGAGAATTGGCCTTATCCTATACAAAATATAATAATAATAATATATCGCAAACATTAAGGCTTTTTTTAAACATAAAACAAAAATAGACCGTAGAGAATAACAAATGAACTGAGTTAACAATGACTTGCGATTAACAGATGTTTTTTTATGATTCATTTAATTTTTATTGTGAGGTGGATTACGACACGTGGTAGCTATTTTTATATACTTCCATTGTTCTCTTTATATAATACGAACGGAAATAATTTTCGTTTATTATTTATTGTTTTTGTAATAACATATTGACAATAGAAAAATGATTTCTGTCTAATTTTACACTCTCAGTGAATAGCTGAGACAAAATATCGGAAAAAAGTCACATGCATAAATTATATAAATCATTTTTGAACTGAAACTTCTTTAGCGAGGAGTTATATGTCTGAATGTTTTTGTTACGTTAAAGGGGAAATAATTCAACGGCGGGGAAATATAAGGGAAACCTTTTGCAGGAATATAAAATGACGAAACCAATAAATAAACAAGTATTCAATTATTAAATAAAGTACATTCAATTCAGCAATACAATCAATGTGAACTTCATTCTGTCTCAGCACAGAATGCTACTGCATCCACTTACAATTCTTACAATATGAATATACGCAGCTTACATAACATAAACCATTACACAATTCATGGAACAATACTGAATATCATTCATTTAAATACTATAACGTTTGTTTGTTTGTTTGTATTCAATGGCGGAGAAATATAAGCAAAACGTTGGTAACGCATCAATGAAACGAGTTGATAATTCTAAAGAAGTTTCACTTCCCCCGTGAGCAGCATTGCCAGACGTCCCGATTTTGGCAAGACGTCCCGATTTTTAAATCAAAATTAAATGTCCTGCGCGGGACAGGTTCAGTCCCACTTTTCGGGGATAACTCGACCGTGCGTAAATAATTATTCTCTTATTGTAAGTTGCAATTTGTAACATTCACTACTCAGACTGTTGTTTGAAACGCCATATTTTTCTAATGAATAAAACTTTTTTGATTTTGATTACTGTTTTTTTTTATTTATTTTTTATTCAGAAGACGAATAAGACTCAACTATTTAACGATAGGGTAAATCTGATTTAAAGTATCATATTTTTATTAAAATACATTTTCTATGGCTATTGTTGCTATTTATTGTCACGTAAACGTAATTTGACCTCAAATAAAAAGATAAATATTTAAAAACTTCTGATTATATACGTTTTTTTACTATGTCCCGCTCTCGACGAAAGAATCCCGCTTTTTTCACTCAAAAAGTTCCAAAATCCCGACTTGACAAAAAAAAATCTGGCAACACTGCCCGTGAGATTATGTGGGTGAGGCTCGCACGCTTTTTTTAAAACTTCAGTGCAGTAGGGTGGTCTTCAAATGAGTTTTCTCTTAATATTTTATAATTTTCATATTGTTTTAAACAAAATAATTTTAAAGCTATAAGCAGAATTAAAAATCCTAAATCATAATTGTTATATTGTGATGGCATGCAAATATTTACATAATTTTGCATAATATAATTATAACATGTCGTTTACATCCTACATATGCGCGGACATCATAAAAAAACTATAGTGGCTGTGCCAGGATTGCATTTCACTTTTAAAGTAGAACTTTTAAGCAAAAATAAAAGGAAGAAGTTGACTTTTCAAGTTTTTAATTGCACATGTTCCTTAAACATTTAAATTTTTTCGTGCACCTGACCAAAACAAAACAACATGTACACAGTTATTGTTAGAATAATAAACCAAGTCATAATGTTTTATTAGTATTAACATCAGGATAGATGTGTTCAAAAGACAGTCGAAGATGTATTTATTTATTTTCTAAGAAGAGTCTCACGTTTTTAGCTTAAGCAGTTTCAGAAATATTCTTTATGAATTCCCCCCTTCATCACCTTAAGGTTATTTTTGGGATAAAATGTAGCTTAGATCACTCCTAGCATAGCCCTTTACCTGTCTGTGAAGTGGCATCACAATCAGTTCAGCAGTTTCGAAGATTTGCCCGGACAAACAGACGGTGGTTCACAATTTTTATATTTTTTCAGTTTTTACATAGTAACCCCAAATATTGCCGGGATAAAAAGTAGTCTAAATTAATCTTTGGAAAGTTCTCTACCTGTAAATGAAAGTCTCGTCGAAATCGGTTCAGCCGTTTCGGAGATTAGCCCGGACAAACGAACAAACAGATCAGACGTACGAATAAAAAATTGTGAACTTAGATTTTGGTAACCTTTATGAACTTAGGAAAAAGGTTTTATTCCGAAATCACAGACACCTCAATTTTATTTATATGTATAGATTGTCACATCCTATATATTTCAAAATTATATAAATCAATATTTATTTTATTGAATTCTTTCGTTTTTTTGACATGGAATTCTTACTCGCACGTTTCACGAAAATCGACCGTTATGTTTTAAATTTACTTTCTGTATACCACTATCTCACGAACCACTCAACAAATCCCAGCAAGCCAGGTGTCACGTGATCGAGACACTTGGCTCTCTCTAGGGTTTGTCTGCGTGAGGGTGTTTTTGCGCCGAAAATTTCTATATTGCTCCACGAAAACTTAAATAACTCGGAAACTAGAAGTTGGATTGCGAAAATACAAAGTACGTTGTGATCCTCGGAACTAAATCTCTCCAATAACACCAATTTCGAGTACCAGAAGCACTCGCGGAAAATAATAACAACATTTGAACCCAAAAATTTCAAACCGAAAACCGGCATATCCTTTGCAGAGCGTCGTTTGAGAGTAAAATCAAAGAAATCGGATGAAAACCATTTGAAGACTGATGAAACCCCGTCAGCCCATGATTCCATGTCTGCCTGTAGTTCCACGACTGCCAGGGCATTTTTTAAATTTTTTCCTGAATTAAGTACGGTTCTGTTATAGCAGAAGACATACGGAGCTTAGAGTTATGTGTGTTTTTTTAATCATTTTCAGGCATGTTATTAGCGATTTGCGCAAATGAAAACATCTGGTCATAAACGTGACTTTTTATGTATGGTTGAAATGTAAATATTTGCAATGTACACTTGAAACGAGTTTAAAGTGTTTATAATTAGTGAACTTTGCTAATTCTATATACCTACTTCCTTGTGTTGATATACAGGGATATTTAAAAATGACACCGACAAACTTCGAGAGATGGTTCCTTAATTTCTTTTAATCATACGGGTATAGCCACATCCTCCCAATAACTTAGTTTCACAAAACTACTACGAAATAATATGTTTATACTAGCATAATATATTTCTTTATGTTCATAAGAACGTGTTATTTTAGTTTTTTTAAACTCTAATTTTAATTATAAGACTAAAAAACCATATTGCATTTAACTATAGGGTACGCTATGCAACGTATGTCATTATACAGCGTGTTAGCTTGCTTACTGTAATTTTTCAAGTTTTTTTATCCTGAAGGTCCTGATCAGGATAATGGGACAAACTTATTAAATTATTGTAATGTCATCGGTCCTTGACAATTGTGCAAAGTTTCAGCTTATTTTGACGTTTTGAAATCGGTGAATTTCACGTTCAAAGATTCCATTACAAACTTTCAGGTGAAGCTAACAAAAGCGTATTAAAAACTGTGGTCAGTACCTTATGGGAGGCTACGGCCTCCTACCCTCAAACTCTTTCAAATCTTCCAACCACCCCTGAGACACGCGGAAAACTCAAGATCGATATCTGGCGAGTGGCGAGAAGCCGAAGCTTGGCCCTGAACTGTCAGAGGATAAGAGAAGTCTTCTCTATGTACCCGTTGTGTGTACATTAGGATGAGAGAAAGTTTCTGGCACCTGGCATATTATATACAGATCGGTCCATAAGTCACCTGGAGATATAATAATTAGATAAGGAACAGAATCGTCCCTTAAACAAATCATCATTAGTGTATTTGCGCCATAAAGCGCATACACTATTGATGCCGGTCGGATGACGGGACCTAGAGGTCGAACCAAAATTTCTCGACGTTCCACATCATTCTAAGCAGCTTGGCACCATTTTTGAAAATGTTTATATATACATGGGTATGATTAGCTGCACGATAGCTCTCGAAATACTTAATTGATTTAATCTAAATTTCGTCCACATGTTGGAATCCATTTTTGCACGAAGCTTATTAGTGTATTTGCCATATGGCAACATACACTATTGGCATCGGTCGGATGGCGGGACCTAGGGGTCGGACCAAAATTTCTCGACGTTTTATAACCTCCTAAACACTTTGGCACCATTTTTGAAAATGTTTATATATATATGTATATATATATATATATATATATATATATATATATATATATATATATATATATATAACTTTCGAAGGAGTTAATTCATTTTAAGGAAATTAAAAATCGGGTTGAAAACTGTTTTGGGCCCAAAAACACCGAAAAAATTGATTCAAAATTGAAATTTAACCGTTTAGTATCTATTAAAAGGCGTCCCTGAAATTTTAGTAAAATCGAACTGGCAAGACCGGACTTACAAATTTTATGAAAACACGAAGTAGTTTGCGTATTCAAATTTGTTTACTGAAGAGTGTAGGTATTTAATTTGGTGCAGATGTTGGATTGATAACAATATTTCAACTGAGAAAAAATATTGTTTTAAGGGGTGTATTAAGGAGTTAATTTTTTAAATTTTGTTCATAAACAAACTTAAGTTCACAATACCTGTATCAGCAAATACACTATATTGTCGGCAGGGTTTTGGCACTGCGACTCGAGTTTTTTTACATAATTATTGTTGGTACTAGAGATCAAATTGAATCTAAATTAATAAATATAATTGTATGATTTAAACATTTTTGGTTATCAATTTATTTAACTGTATACATTTCCTACAGTAGCTAATACCTATATGAAACAAAAATTTGTCGAATACTTTGCTTGAAAATATGATTGTGCATAAGGAGTAAATTTCTGCCATTAGCTTTTTTGTTTCACTGGAATTTATTATCCGCTGTAACGCGACATGAATTGAATTTTTGTAATTTCATTATGAGAAAATGTTGTCTGCCGTTTAAAAGGTTTCAGCAAAAAGTGCTGTGTGCAAAGTTAGGTCAGTGATTTGTAGAAATGTTTTGTAAAAAAACTATGACGAATTTCAAAACTTCTACAACATTATTATATATTAGGTGTCCTGAAATACAGTTTAGTACAGTGGCGTCAAGTTCCTAGAAGCTAAGGTAGAGGGCGTAGGGATGTCAGAAGTGCTAAAAAGTATCGTTATATATCGTATCGATATTTTTTTCAAGTATCGATATCGGTACCGATATATTTTTTTAAAATATCGATATATTGGTGCAATTTTAAAGAGAACATTGGTACTCGAAGAAATTTAGTATAAATATTGGCTAGCTTAATATAATCTCAAATAGTAATTAACGGACATTATTTCTAATAACTCAAATAACAAATAATTATCTGAAATCAAAAACAACGATAAGATTTTTTTTTGTTTATTAATCAAACGTCTAATACATTTAGGAGCAGATAATCTTGGACATTAATCGAACAATTAATAAAGCCAGGAATGGCGAACCTATGGCATGCGTGTCAGAGGTGACGTTCGACAGAAAAATGTTGGTACAGCGTGCATTGAGGTGTAAATCGAAATAATTAAAAATATTCTAGATGTAGAAATGAAATGAAATATTGCATGAATAGCTATTTTGACTTTAATATTCCAAAAATATCGAAAAATCCGGTGAAAAAAAACGTGTTTTACATGTGCTTTATTCACTGTTGTTGTTTTTGGAACGCACTTAAAAGTATGTTCCAAAAACGTACCTACAAAAAACACATACGTTTCTTTTTCAGTGGAGTTTTCGATATTTTAGGAATAATTAAACGGCCATAGTCAGTTGCGGTAGTACATACAAATGTTGCTACTGGAAAAAAATATCGGTTTTCGTTACTCGGAATTTTATATCGATATATCGAAATATTAAATATCGCCCAAAAATGTCGATATATCAAATAAAAAATATCGATACATCCCTAGTTGGGCGTTAGCAAATGTTGAAGGTGTGTCTGGGCGAGACACAGACTTGCGGAGTCTTTTTCCAAACCGTTTTAGATAACAATAATTGAAAAATCAAGCCATGGGCATCGGTGACGTAAATAATCGACGTGAAAACAGTCGAATAGTAGATAAAAGAAAGTTTTCTACGATTTTATTTTTATCTAATCAAAGCTCCTAAATTGCTGATCCATAATTATTTTTTTAAGAACACACTCGATTATAAAATTAAACCGTTTAATTTAAGTAAAGCTTTTTTACCTATTTTAATTTTATATTTTTAGTATGCCTTATTAAAAGTGCGTTTCGCACCCTGACGAATCCGGGCCGGTCAACTAGCTATCAATATTGTATTGTCATTAGATCCACACATGTGTGCAAAATCTTAACTGAATCGATTAACGGGAAGTGGTTGCAAATTCAAAAGTACGATTTGAACCCGGACGAATCCGGGCCGGTGAACTAGTTGCTATAATATTGTATTGTCATTGGAACTGCACATGTGTGAAAAATTTTAACGCAATCGGAGAACATAATGTGTCTGAAAAATCGGTTGCAAAATTTGAACGGAACGGCAAATTAAATAAAAATAATAATAATAAACAATTAAACTGTTCAAAATAAGAAATTATTTATCGAATTTATGCAAAAAAGTGTAATTATACTGAACTAAAGATTTTTTCACGTATTTGAGTGGTATCTTAAAAGTACAATTTTTAGCAAGGAAAAACATTTTCAGTGTTTGTATTTTATAGAAAAGCTTTTTAAAGTGAAAAACATGACGTAAAAGAGAAATAATTTAAAAACATTTTCCATACGTTGTACAGGGTGGCGGAGGCGTTTGTGTTTGTTTGTGTCAGTGACGTAGCAAAATTTTTTTTCTATCAATCGCCATGGATTAACAAACACGTAATATGTTCAATATGCTCTCCTTTTCTCTCGCAAAGTTTTAACTTACGGAGCAGTTGGATGTCTGTGTGCGTGTTAAATGCACTTACGTTTCGAAAATCTCTAATTTCTATGAAAAATCTTATTCAATCTTTGATGTTAATGCTTTGAAATAAACTAGAAATATCTACCATCCTTCTTACAAGACTTTTAGTCAAGTTTTTATAGTTTATTTGATCTAAATAAACGATTTAAAAACAGATAAAAACTAAAAAATTACATAAATTTTTGTACAGAAAAAAGTTAAATAGAAAAAAAATTTGAGCAAGCTAAATTTGTAGTTATTTTTAATATAAGTTTTTAAAGAAAATATTTCAAAATTGTTAATTTGCCGTAGCGTAATTCGAAATCTCGTGACGAATATCTTGTTTTTTTATTCAATTCTTAGGTCAAAAAATATATGTTTTTTGAAATGTTTAAGCAGCAATTCAAATTTTGTGAGGCTTCATGCCTAATCATAAAATACAATGAATCTTGTTCCGTGCTACGGTTATGGTAAAAGCTGCGTTGGTTGTCTGGTGACGGTGTCCTTGCGACCGGCGTCCGGCGCCATTTAATCGCCTCCATCCTGTCGCCTCCCCAGGATGTGTGGGGTGAACGCGTCCCATTGTCCCACCGACCATACGGCGGCGTCTAGATTACTTCTCACTTACGACTGAAAATAATAATAAAATGTCGTTTTACAGCCGATTGAAAACTGCCTCATTTCAACTGGAAAAATCTGTTAGAAGTAACTTTTTTTTCTCTCAAAGTTATCAACTTCCAGCTGACATATATTATCAAGAATTTGGTTTTGCGAAGGCACCAACGATATTTATACAGGTCGACCGGCGATGGATGAACTGTATAACTTTTCCTGTACTTAAATCTTACGTTCCAATTGTTCCAAATAGCTGATTAAAATCACTATTTGCCGGTCGAGCTATATAACTTTGCTCACTTACACACTTACTTTCGGGATGATTTTTTTTTAAAGTAGGTATATATATATTATATATTAATAATACTTTGAACAAAATGGCGTCTAAAAATTTTTCAAATCAGTTCACAACGGGCTGAGTTATCGCGGAACATAAATATGCAAAAAAAAACGTCAAATTGTATAACCTTGAAGTTGGTTACAATAATAGCATTCATTTTTATTTTATATCTATCTTTCAATTTCCATATCAAACTGTAACAAATAAGGACAACCAAGACAAATTTGCGATTGCTAGAAAAATCGAATTTATACAGTTACCTGTATAAAAAATTGTTACCATTTTTTTTACAATGAAAAGGAGGGTGAAAAATTAAAAAAAATACAACGTAAATAAATGAAACATTTTATAAACTACAACAAAAATAGACGACTTATGCTTACATCTCTTTAAATTGTTTAATTAAACGAGTATTTTTTCCATTGAATGAATATTGTTCGCCAATATATTATCTTTCCGAACCGTACCGTAACAGTTTGGCGCGGCATCTCTGAATACAAAGATTAACAAATATCGAAAAAGAGGACAGGTAGGAGGATACTTTTCGAGGAAGTACAGAACCTACAATAGAAGGACTGTCCTCCCTAAAGGAGGACGATTGGTCACCTTGCTATTATAATGAATTAATATTTCGAACTATTTTGTTGTTTGATGAATTATTTCCAATAATATGTTACGTTAATTTTGTTCGCATATTACTTCTTTTGATTTGGTGTTCTATACCCGATACCGTCAGTTTCAAAAATGTAGATACAACTGTACAAAATGGGTGGATTTCCCACAATACCATCTCGCCCGCGTCGCCAGTAATATGTATTTTCTTAAAAAGCATAAAGACAAATTTTATTCAAGAAGCTCAAATGATTTTATTTTCACGAATTCAAATATGAACTCCCAAACCTTTAAACAAATATTCTTTACATTGAAAAAATGTTATTTTACAAAATCATTACTTAATAACTAGTCTAGGTTGTATGTATTTATTGTAGATTATAGACGCTCGACAACTCAGCTCATTAGCGTTTTAATTACATCAAATAACACAAACCCGTAAAACTAAACGATATCACATGAGCTGAGGCAGGTTTCGTATCCACGACAGTCCGGTTAAGAAGCCAGCTCGCTAACCACTGGACTACACTGGCCTCTGCCTAGGTTGTACACTGTACAGTAAAAACTCAAGAGAATTAAATATACATATTACAAACAATAAGATAAGATATATATTTCTTCGCGTAGCAGCAAAGAAACCTAAAGTCATACACATATATAACATAATAATAATTCATAACAAGAAAATTTCGACTAATTGGGCGACCAGATCATCCCAACTTCAAAGATATTGACATTTGATGTAGTAAATAAAATAAAATATCCGTTAACGCGTGTAACGACTAGTAATAAATATTATAAATATACACATTACAGCTCGTTTGGGCTTTTTAGTGTATTTGCCATATGGCAACATACACTATTGGCATCGGTCGGATGGCGGGACCTAGGGGTCGGACCAAAATTTCTCGACGTTTCATAACCTCCTAAACACTTTGGCACCATTTTTAAAAATGTTTATATATATATGTATATATATATATATATATTTATATATATACGTATATATATATATATATATATATATGTGTGCGGGCAATAACTTTCGAAAGAGTTAATTGATTTCAACTAAATTTGGTCCACGTATTGAAATCCATCACCGCAAGAAGCCTATTTAAAATGGGCCTAATCGGGCCATTTTAAGGGTAGTTTTTAGGGGTTGAAAAATGTTTTTGGGCCCCAAAATACCGAAAAAATTCTCAGAATCGTTTGAAAATTGAAATTTAACCCTTTAGTAACAATTAAAAAGTGACCCTAAAATTTCAATAAAATCGGCCCGACAGGACCGGACTTACAAATTTTATGAAAACACTAGTTTGCAGATAGTGAGTTATTTACTGAAAGGTGTATTTAATTTGGTGTAGATGTTCGATGATAGTAATGTTGCAATTAAGAAACAAACTGTTAATTTAAGGGGTGTATTAAGGGGTTAAATTTTTGATTTTGACCAAAAACAAACTTAAGTTCATGTAATAAAACCAGACTGCCTGTATTAGCAAATACACTATATTGTCGGCAGGGTTTGGGCACTGCGACCCGGGTTTTTTGACATTGTCCTTCGAACAAAATCAGTTACCCGTCCTAGGGATAAGAGCTGGCTACGGTCCGCAGTACAATACAATCATAATAAAGTAAGTCGTTTGAATGACTGGTTTCAATTATCATCGCCATTCGAATGTTCCAACGCAAATAGATATTTCTTATCTTCGCTATTTTCGTTCTTAGGTTCATCAGACGTGACAAAATATCCATCATCAGTAGAATAGAGTTTTCCACCATTTGCGTTGCAAGTGTTCTTCAAAAAACAGTTATCTCCAACAACTTCGATGGACCATTTATTGCCGCTATTAGATTTGCCTATGTAAATAGTGTAATCAATAGCAATATCTTCAATTTCGGGACTACATCTCAAATATTCATCATCTTTATTTATAAAGGCAACATATGCAGCATCGTCTAGTATCTTAACAAAAAACGTTTCCTTTGGTTTAGTATTCTCTTGAGATTGTATATAAGCATCATGTTTAATGGTTTTGATGTGAACTTTGTCACCAAAGTATACATTCTTGACGCATGCTGGCAAAGATTCTTTGATTTCGTTTGCTTTGTTACGTAATTCAACATCCAAATTTTTGAAAGATGGATTATCCATAGTCTGATTCAAACCATAAGCAAGTTTCATAAAATGACTGTCATTGTCTCTACGAACATTTTTTTGAATTATTTCGTATCCCAAAATGCGAGCATCCAACCGTTTTTGTTCATTTATTTTTGGAATAATGTAGTTGGGTATATTTACGTAATCTGTGACGAACTGAATTTCGAGACGTTTAATAAAGTCGTCAACATTATTTTTCGGATATTTCTCTTCGAAGTCAGATAGTTTATCAATAAGTTTGAATAAGTCGTCATCGTTTTTGCTTAATTCATAACCCAGTGCTTCGTAAGTGCGAAGGATTACTTCAGGGTTGTCAATTTCGTCACAGAAGTCTGCGATTAAGTCGAAATTTCGATCATTACTGTCATAAACTTTTCGTACGATCCAATTGATTTTTGTTGGATCTCCGATCTGTTTCAATTTTTTGTAGGCTAGTTGCGCATTTCGACTCAATATTGCGTCAACACATTCTTGAGCAAGTCGTCTTATCTTGTCTTCAATGCGATTGCTTTCAAGGACATCTTTTATTTCATCCAAGTCGACTAAAATTCGGTCAAGTTGATTGTATTCACTAAAAAAACAATTAAAATATTTCAAGGATGTTTGCTATATTTGGAAATACCGTCAATCACCAGAGCTATCTGGGACTTGTGACAATTCATATTTTAGTTTCATAATACTTTTAATAATAAATTGAAGGAGTCAGTGCAAAAAGTGGTTAAGTCCAATTTTCGTAAAAATGAGATAAGTAGTGTCATCTACCTAATTTTATGTGTACTATTGACTGGCAATGCCAGATTTGCAGCAAAAAATAGTTAACTGCATGAAAACCCATATATTTGAACAGCAGTCGATCATCATTTCAGTGCAAGACGTAGTTAAGTGTTAAAAAGTAGCTAATTCAACGGACTTAGCCACTTTTTGACGTTGACGTACTAGTGAAGAGTTTCTATTCCTATGAACTGGCAAGAATTGTTGTGTTTCTTGGTTCTTTCACTTTAATATAATCTACAATCATGTCTTCTGGTAAGTATAAGTCTCTTTATTATACCTTATATTAGGAATAAATTGAATTGTCATAAAATTAAACAAACATTCATATCAACTATTTTAAAAGCCCGATTTTAATGTTATCAAATATTTTTTTACTTTCAGAACTGTCGAGTAATGAAACTGAAGAAGTGACTTCAGGAAGCGAGTACGATCCTAATGAAGATGGAACGAACAAGGGCAGAAGACATGTAACTAACATTGAAAATATACGTCAAAGGATGAATAAGACGGTTAGTTCAGAGTCTAGCGAAGATGCGGGTGATTTAGTAAGCTCACAAAATGTAGACGAAACTGCAGTTCCTGTACAGGGAAATGCCGAGAATGTGCCTAGCACATCAAAAGGTAAAAAAAGACTTCGCAGCCCAAAAACATGGTCAAGGAATGTAAAAAAGGCCAGAAATTTAGCAAAAACAGATTATCGTGAAATTGGAAACTGTAGGTGTAAATGTGACATCAAACTTAGTATTTTGGAGCGACAAAGTATTTATGAAAAATATTGTAGCTTATCCACACACGCTGAACAGACAATATACTTGCAAGGTTGCATTAAACAAGTGGCAAAATCCCGAACTCGCCAGCGTAATGTCAACGGACCACGAAAGCGTACAACCTTTCTTTATGAAGTAAATACCGACAACGGGAAAACTGTGTTATGTCAAAAGGCCTTTTTGGCTGTTCACGGAATTTTTAAGTCTAGACTAGAGAAAAAAGTTAAAACTAGAGCCCACCCAACAGACAAGAGAGGTCGTCACGCAACTAGACCAAACAGAACTCCAACAGAAACTCTAAATTTGGTTAGACAATTTATAGCTAATTTACCAGCTCGTGAATCACACTACACAAGATCTGATAGTCGTAATAGGAAGTATCTTGACCCCAATCTATCTATCACTAAAATACATGATAATTTCAATGTTGAACATCCCAACAATAAGGTATCTTACGGCATTTTCAGTAAGGTGTTTAACGAAGAATATAACATTTCCTTTGGCTATCCCCGAAAGGACATCTGCAACACCTGCACTAAATTCCTAGTTGACATTAGACAAGCCGAAATGGAAGGTAACGACCAAGCTTTAGTAAAGCTCAAAAGAGACAGAGAACTTCATCTTAGGCGAGCAGAAGCGTTCAAAACCAAATTAGCAAATGCTCAGAAATCGTCAGATCCATCGGAAATGGTCATATGCTTTGATTATGAAAAGAACCTACCTTTGCCAGTGACCAATGCACAGGACGAATATTATGTCAGTCAGCTGTGGCTACATGTTTTTGGAATACATAACTTATCAACTCATAAAGCAACAATGTATATTTACACGGAAAATTTTGCTTTGAAAGGACCGAATGAAGTTATAACTTGCTTGTCCGATTACATAGAAAACCATAAAGATCCACAGCAGCACAAGCTAAACATTTTTTGTGACAACGCATTTAGCCAAAATAAAAATCGAATTCTCTTTACATTTTTAGATCAGCTATGTAAGAACAAAACTTTTAATCACATTGAAATAAGTTATCCGATACCAGGTCATTCTATGATGCCAATAGATAGAGATTTCGCTGCTATTGAAAAGAAAAAACTAAAACTAGAGAAGGTTGATAATCCTGAGACTTATGTTGAACTGATCAAATCATGTAGAAAAAAGAATCCTTTTAATGTTGTGTTTGTTCAGCACAGTCTGCGAACAAACGGAGAGCTACTTACAGGTGATAGAATAGTTAAAGTAAAAAATTTTAAGCTGTGGGTTGAACCATATGTCAAGAGTTCCGTGCCAGGCATTTCGAAAACTAGGTTTGTAGCTTTTGAAGCCGGAAGACCCATAGTTTCTAGGCAGACTATGACAGGAGATTGCAGTGGTATGTCTCTTTACAAAGTTGGTATGAACCGAAAAATTACCAGCGCTCCTAAATTAGCATACGGAGATAGTTATTTGAAAATAAAACCAAAAAAGTTGCAGCATGTTATAAAACTTTTAAAACTTGTTACCTCTGGGGATATTGAATTCTACAAGAGAACCCTCACCAACGCTGTGAACATAGTTAAACCAACTCGTAATGATACCGGAAATGAAGAAGAAAATAATATCGAAAGTGATACCGATATTTATGAGTAAGGTAACAGTATAGTATAGATTATTTAAAAAGATCAGAATGGCAATGAAACAATAACAAGTTTTATTGCCCTTCTGGTCTTTTTATATAATCTTTACTATGGTTCCTTGCAATATTTTTGCAGGCATATTGCATTTTTTTTCTTAAGAAGTGTTTTTAGTTTGTGTAATTCAATAAAATGTATCTATTGTTTGTTTTCTTTTTTTTAAATATAGTTTTTTTTTATTTTTCTTTATAAGAAATATTATAATATTATATATTTTGAACAAAAATACAGAATTTCCATCATTATTAACTTTATTGATTTCATTTCCAATCCAAAAAGTGACTAAGTCCAAATTAAAAAAATTTTTTTTTTGATAATTCAATCTATTTTTCAAAATTATAGCGTATGTCTTTTCACTCCTTGCACATATTACTATTTAGGGAAAAAATATTAAATGTCCTGTTTAATACATCAAGTCGTGGGTGCTTAGTAAAACTTTCAACTGGCTGTAACTCGAAACTATGGAAATGTGACTAAGCTACTTTTTGCACTGACCCCTTCAATTGTAAATTTAACTTTTATTATTTAGGAAACATTGCCATCAAAAATTGATTAAGATTTTTCATAGAAATTTGAGATTTCCGGAATTGTTTTTCATGTGGGTGAACCTTAACACCTTAACACAAAAAAATATACCCTTGATCAAAAATACGATCGGGAGCATGTAAGCGCATTTTTAGGTAGAAAAGCGAGGACTAGACTTGTTCTAAGATGTACTTACAATTTTGGTGATGCTAATGGCGTCTCGAGCGGTTCGTCAGGTGTTTTTTTCGAAATTTGATTCAGTTCTTCAAAATTTAGAGTGAATGCATTTATGACATATGCCAGCTGACATATTATGAGAACCAAATTGACAATGGTCTTCATTTTTCAGGTTGGATAATGAAATCTCTAAAACAAAAAAATCAATGTTGATATCATTAAAATAATATTGGACTGATCCAGAGCTGAGAATTTAGTGCTTAAAGCACTTTGCGTAAAGCATTTTGTAAGACAGATGCTTGATGCTTAGAGCACCTGCAATAAAGACTTGCTTCTTATTAAGCACGTAAACATTATAAATTGCTTAATAAGCTTTCAACAATATATTTAAAAACCAATAGGAGACTTGACAATACTTAGTGCTTGATGATTTAAAGCATTTTAAAATAAAAAAAATTAATAGAAATACTTTTTAAAATTAAGCTTTTATTGAAATGTAGGTTGTAAAATCCGTGACTAATAAAGTATCATATAGTTTACAACTCACGCTTTTATAATCACTGACAAACATGGTTTAACTATGGAATTGGTGTCGCGCAAACAGTTTTGTTTTACTTTACTGCACTAGTGATATAACGGATCACTTTACATGCCTACAAATATATACAGGTAATGCGGATATTTTATAGGAGATAGTGCAAAAAGAAATTCTTTATATAATATTTCGAAAAATTGAGCAAAAAATATGTGATTTACAATCTAAAAATTAAAACACTTAAAAACTGGAGACTTACCTTTAAAAAATAAAGACTGGTTTAACACTACAAACAATCGTCAAATGAAACTATCGAAAGGATCTAATCATTACTTATATAATACTTATCAAGTTGTTTATAGTTTTATAAAATATATCGAAACAGGAAACTTGTTTTATTGCCACCTCAAAATCAATTATATTTTATAGATGCAGATGGTGTCAGAGATTACTAAATTTATCCAGAAGCTATGTTGGGTTTCTAGTAAAACATCAGCTAAAAAAAGTATCTTCGTCTGAAAGTTTTTCTGCCAACACATATTCTTAGATTGTAAAATATGCTCTCGGGAAATTTCGAATTGTGATTATTAGCTGTGATTAAATATTAAGCTTCACAAAATTTGATTTGCTGTTTAAAAATTTCAAAAAAACATATATTTGGTCTAAACATTGAATAAAAAACGTGATAATTTCTTTACAGCACGTCGCGACATTATGAATTGCGGGAAAACAAATTAACATTTTTCCTTTTTTTCTTTACAAACTTATGTTAAAAATACTGATAAATTTTTTTTGCCAAAATTGTTTTTCAATGTAATTTTTCCTGTTGAAAAATTTGTGTGAAATTAATGCTAATTTTCTCGTTTTTATCTAATTTTAAATCATTTATTTAGATCAAAAACACTGTAAAAACTTGGCTAAAAGTTATATGGGAAGAATGATACATATTTCTAATTTATTTTTTAAGCATTACCGTCAAAGCTTGAATAAAATTTTCCATAGAAATTAGAGATTTCCGAAACATGAATAAGCTCAGACACGCTGTTGAACAGCTCGTAAGATGCAACACCTATGCGGGTGAAAATGTATCTAGAACACACTAAAATTTCTAATTTTTTACTCAAAAGATAAAAAAAATGTAATTGCGTGGAAAGCTTTCACTCGGATAATAATTCACCGTTTGACAGTTGCTGGTTTCTTGTTACACAATCTATTTAGAAATAAGTTATTTTATAACAGTTATTTAAAAAATCATTACTTGTGTGTTTGACATGAATAAAAAAGTTGCTGTTGTGAATTGAAGTTCTTAACACTAAGTATGATCTACATCAATTTGTTATAATCTTTATTTGCGTAACAAAAAAGATGACGGCTTTTTTGTGTTCTTTTAAATAGTATGTGTTTTTCCTTGTGGGTTTTTTCGTCTTTTTTCCTGTATCAAAATAGATGAGTTATAATTTTTGTAGACAAGCACTAATAACCAAGAGTTATAAGCATTTTTGGGTAGATATTTGAGGCACTGTGCAAATTTATACAATAACTTTTCGGTAATATCCGATTACAAAAACACAGACCTGGCTAAAGGGATCGTCTGGCAGGTAAAATGTCCCACCGAAATCATCTATCTTTTTGAATATATCTATTTTTAGTTACCAATATTATTCTGTTTAAATTTCAACGTGCCTGAAATTTATTTTTTAAGTCTTAAAAAATCTAGCTTTTTAATTTTTCATCTCCTTAAATACTAAACTAATTAAGTATTTAAATATTAAAGTTAAAGGACCAGGCTCAGAAATTTTATTTTTTAACTTTTTATAGGTTTTTTTGTGTCGGGGTTTTTTTTTAATTTTTAATTTAATTTTTATTTTAATCTTAGTTACAAACAAATACACGGTATGCGTATAAGATCCCTACCGCACCTAAGTAAAGAACTGATGACCTTGAAACAGCTGAACCGATTTTGATAAAACATGTCTAAGAACCATTGCTAAAAAACCTGATTTCATATAAAAAAAATCGTTTCCAAATCGGTTCACCCGTTTAAGAGCTACAGTGCCACAGAAAGACACTCACACACACAAACACTTAGCGGTCAAACTTATAACACCCCTGTTTTTGCGTCGGGGGTTAAAAAATGAATGTTGCGACCACAGTTCTAAATTTCCCGAAAGCATATTTTACAGTCTGAGGGATCAGTCGCCTTAAACATAATATCGGAGAATCTAAATCTATTTAGTCGTTTCCTGCGACCTCCCGTGATGCGCAGACACGGGAAAGTTCCGCACCAAACAAATGACATACGATGATACAACTCGGGCAGACAGCCAGTGGGTGGTATCGGTGGTATAGCTTCCCGGTGCAGGCCTCCGCTTCGGGTCGCCCGCTGTCGCTGGAGGCAACGACCTCGTGCGAATCACGGACCCGGAACGTTACAACTTCTGTCGTACAATACTGCCAACATAAAACGTACAAAATGCATTATTATATAGCATTGGTAGCTCCGGATCTAGGCGAGGGTAAACCGGGGCACCTGTCCCAGGCGGCAGTTTCAGGGAGCGCCAATTTGACTTTGATGAGCTAATAGATTCTTTCGCAGGAAAGAAAGACCACCGTGTAAATCTGTAGCAAGATTAGAGAGAAAAAAATGCTGGGATCTAAAACTAAAAGAAATGTCTTGATTGTCTGTTGTTGTTATATGTTTCCTATATTTTATGGCACACAAATGAAAAAGTAATTAGCTAATAGGTAATAAAGAGTACAAATTTATTAAAGGGTTCTTATTCTCCTCTCCCGGTCACAAAAAATGCCACCCATCATATATTTTTGAAAGTTTTTAAACAATTTATCTCAACCGCTGGAGAAACGGGGCGCCACCATTAAACTTTTGCCCCGGTTCGAAAAAATCGTAGATTCGGAGCTGAGTATAAGTATCTGTACGAACGGCTAGGGGTCGGTTCCCCCCTTCAAAACAATGAATTTGAGAATCCTCAAGGTACTAGGTAACACCTGTTGACTAAATTTGGAAAAGTATCTTAAGAATAAAGGAAATAAAATTGTAATTAATTATTTTATAATGAAACAATTTTGAATGCTCATTTTTAACATGCTTTGTTGCTTCCTTTCGTCTTTGCAGTTGCAGTAGTCTTAAAGTCTTTCGACTTTTCGATGGAGTGAAGATATTTGAATATCTAAGAAATAAAATAAATAAATGTAATAGCTTATCATATTACTGGCGGCCCGTTCCGGTTTCGCCCGGATTTATAGATTACCTATTATAGGTAGACTTTTTTGTTGAATATAGCCGTATTTACCCGCCATATCCGGGGAATGAAAGTCCCCTGTTATATGAGTAAAAAAATTCCAACTTTTTTAGTTCAGTAAATTATGAGCAAATAAATTGTGACAGACAGATAGGAGAGTGATCCTATAAGGATTAATAATTTTCCCTTCGTTTTACAATCATCTTCCCTACCTAGTAGATTTAATGAAATATTAACCTACATAAATAAGCCACTAACACTATATTAAAAGAACCAATTTTTAGAAATATTGTACGGTACCAAAACGATAACATTCTGTACAAAATGGTGTCGAAATTTTTCAAATCGGTTTACAAATGGCGGAGCTATCGCGGAACATACAGAAAAAATGATAAAAATTTTAAAAAAATGCACGTCGAATTGTATAACCTCTTTTTTTAAAGTCGGTTAAAAATAAATGCTCTACTTCTGAATGATTGATAAGAAAAGTGACTGCAAAACGAAAAAAACACGCTAATGACCTAAATTGTCAAGCGTCTATAACCTACAATCACATTGTCTATTATTTTTTGCTTGCTTGAGTAATATATCTAATAGATACGCAATATTATGAAACGCAAAAAAATATGTATCTTTTCCTTGTAGAAGTAATTCAAGTTTTTTTATAAAATGAACGGCGGTAATTAATAATTTCATTGTGACCTGTGAAATATTCTTTTATTTACGTGATTTTATTCTTAGAACTACTGTAATATTATTATACATTTTGTATAGGAAGATACGCAATATTTCGCGTTCAATTGGTATATTCAGTTTAGGAGACGCGCTGTCAACGGCGCCGTGGCTTAGTTGGTTAAAGCGCCTGTCTAGTAAACAGGAGATCGAGGGTTCGAATCCCTCCGGGGCCTTAGCTCTAAAAAGAGCTGATTATATTTTTATAATCACAAATATTGTTGTGAAAAATTTAATTTTTGTTTTTATTGTCATGAGAAGCGTAAAATTATTAGACAAAAGTTTTTGTAAGGAAATGAATTATTGTCTTTTAAATACCGTTATAAGGTCGTAAACAGTCTGGGTTATTTGGGCCTAGTACTAATTCATAGTTTGAATTTATTTATTTTTAGTGGTAAATAGAAAAATTCAATTAATATTTTGACCAGTTCTTAGTTTATATTCATAAATATTAACTTTATTTCTTTTTTGTCCTTGGTAATTAATACAAAAATGATTTGTCGGGAAAAAGGACTTTTTAAGTAAACACTTAATTTAAGTAGATATAAAAGTTAAAATACACATGTAAATATAAATTTGAGTTTAACAATTATTAATAAAAAGTTTATAATAATTCCGTTTTTTTTAAATGTTTTTACAGTTGATGTTCAAATTAATTAATTTGAACATCAACTGTAAACTTTTATATCTTCTTAATCAAAACATTTAATAGTTATTAAAGCTTGATAAAGTTCCAAACAAGGAACGAAACGTCGCTGTAAATAAAAAATTAAGTGTTTACTTAAAAAGTCCTTTTTCCCGACAAATCATTTTTATATTCATAAATATTATTCTGAAAATATAAATTTTTCTTTTTATTGCCGTGAGAAATGTAAACTTATTAGACAAAAAATTTTTGTAGCGAAATAAATTATTGTATTTTAAATACTATTTTTAAGATCGTCAACAGTCTGGGTTATTTGGGCCTAGTACTAATTCATAGTTTCAATTTATTTATTTTTAATGGTAAATCCAATTCATTAATATGTTGACCAGTTCTTAGTTTAGAATCAGGAAACTGGGGCTTGTAATAGAGAAATTTTGGAAAGGCTATTTTCTGTTGTCGAGCGTCTAGAATTTACAATATCTTTATTAGAAAATAAATCTACCCATGGCCGGAATTTAACAGAGTGTCTCATTTTGGCAGTAATTAGAATAAACATATTTTTTCCGATTCAATATTTTTATTATCGGTGTTATGTTGTTTGTAGCTATTTTTGTTCTTATAACTTGTCTATTTATACGCTCTCAAAATGTGAAATAGTTTTTATAGTCGTAATTAGTAGGCCATTGCCTTGACACGGATATTTAGTCTGGCCTTCGACGTGAAGGTCAATTATATATATATACTTTGAGTTTTGAGGTCTTGCAGGGGGTGCAACTGAAGGTTACGAAACGAGGGCGCTCTCCAACAATGTTTACATTAAATAATACAGTGTACAGTAAGACCTCGTTTAATGCTGCTCCGCTTAACGCTGTTTCAGTATAACGCGGTTTCTAAAAACAAAAGTTTAGCCACTATAACGTAAAATATAGATCAATTTATACAAATTGATTCAAATATTGATAGAAGTTCAAAGGGAGGCGAAGTGGCATTGATGCAATATCTTGCTATCGACAATAGCTTGCTGAACGAAACAGAATATGGCAAACGACAATGACTTCTTCACAAAAAATGAAATATGTCAAATGAGGAACCTTCGTAACTTCTTACTCGAACTGTTATTTGATTTTCATAAATGTTTTATGAACAAAAATCGATACTAGCAATTAATAAATCTATTACTTATTAATGCGATAATAAAGTAGTTAACAATAAATGTTAAAAAATTAAACAAAAAAAAACTAACAAATTTTCTTATTGTCGGTTCTGTTTCACTTTATGCCTGTTATCTACGTATTATAAGATGACCTTGTTTAGCGCTGTTTCGTATAGCGCAGGAACTTATTAGAACGTACCTCCCACGTTAAGCAGGGGCTTCCTGTATTTCAATCGTAACCAACTATATAACAATTTAATAAAAAAAATGCAGGTTTGAATAACATAAAATCAGTATTTTAATTCGGAACTATACTTGCTTTAATTAAAAAAATAAGGTGATTAGTCCCTCAAATTGTAAAATATGTTCTTGGGAAATTTCAAATTGTCGTCGCAAAATTAATTTTATTACTGTTTTTATATTAGCTCTGATTAAACTTTACAAAATTTGGCTTGTTGCTTAAAAATTTTAAAAAACACGTATTTTTCCTAAAAATTGAATCAAAAAACATGTTGTTCGTCAATATTTTTGCAGCACATTACGAGATTTTGAATTACGGGAAAGTAAATTAACATTTGAAGTTTTTTCTTTACAAAATTATGTTAAAAATACTGACAAATTTGGCTTGCTCAATAATACTTTTTAAATTAATTTTTTTCTGTAGAAAAATTTGTATAAAATTGTCTCGTTTATATCTGGTTTTAAATCGTTTATTTAGATTAAATAAACTGCAAAAACTTGGCTAAAAGTCACATGGAAGAATGGTATATATTTCTAGATTGAATAAGAAATGAGAGATTTCTGAAACGTTATTTTTTTAACAGATTCGATATAAAAGTCTGCAATGAAAATTAAAATAAAAAAAAGTTATCAAATTTTGTACAACATTTAATCCACAGTTTTTTTTAATCTATTCCTTGTTGACTTATAAAAATACAATTTGATAATAATAAGAACGATAACTAATTATTTCCTCCTTTCTTTTGTTTTAAGAAATAAAGGATGTGGCTAATTAGTCCTTTTGTCTGTACATAGGATATGGCAGATACGCTATTGACATTGGAACCTAAGATTTGACTATAACATCTCGTCATTATTCATAATTTTTCTAAAATTACTTATTTTTAAAAATATTGTTATTATTACTTCCGCACCTGCTGATGCGGATCTGTATATGTCTGTAAAACCCAAGGTTAGTAGAGTACTATAGGTTGGGCGTAAGAAACTAAAAGTGGTCATATCTGTGATTGGTTGAATCGATTGCACTTACGTCATTCAAAACCCTTGACTTGATTTTTCAATTGTAATGAACGTTTGACAGTTGGAAAAAAGGTCTCAACACCTACCCCCGCCCTTTCTCACGTCTCGCCTAGTCAAACTTTCAACAACCTATAATATTCCATTAACCTAACCTCAAGGGAACATCCCTAATTTAAATATCAAATTGTATTTTGTTGGTAGGGTTTTGCACAGCGACCTGTGTTTGTTGTTATTTTCTAATCAGTTACAAATATAAGTTCAAGTTTAAAACAAGTTCATTTACTAGGAATTGTGTATCGCAAATGGAACTAAAAAACAACGTAAGTTAACATTAAACTTATTTATTAATTTATTTCAAATTCTTTGGAAATGACATTCATGCAATTTATTATCTAGTTTTTTTCTTCTTAAAAGTGTATCGTTTGAGTCATAGAGGAAAGAATTTCATTTAAGTTTTCTGTCAATATTTATTTTTAAACGAGTGATGACAAAATTTATCAATTACTAGCTTAATACTTCTACAGAAGAAGGCCTTAAGGATCATTTGTAATATTCATGGGACATCTGCCGGAATATTTGCTGACCGTTCCATCTGTCATTTTTGTCTGGGACAATTTAAAACAGCTTTATCTCGTTTGATCATCAATATAGAAATAGGGACAACTTGACAATCATCAGGCCTAGCTTGACATTATAGTATATGAATTAAGAGTCTATTATATTGCTGCACCAAGATATTCAACCATATTCCTTACGAAATAAAAAATGTTGCCAATTGTCGACAGTTTAAAAAAAACTTAAGGCTTTCTTATCTGGTAAACGTTTTTATAATACACATGACTTTTTTAACATAATAATAATAATAAAGAATTATTATTAGATTATTAGACCCGAGGCTCGCTCGTGTTACGTGGTGTTCAGTTTAATCTTTTGGTGGTTTGGCCATGAGCAGGTCCTATCAAAATCACGAAACACGACGCCTGTAAAAATCTCGCGGACTAATTCCGATAAGTACTTCCCCAACTATAGTAAGTGGGAAGTAAAAATAATAGTTTAAAAAACATTGGTTAATTATAAACATTGTTTTGTTTCAGTTGATAAACATGCGATTTGCAATTAGTTTTGTCGTAGTAATTCATCTGTTTTGCGCTGCAAATGCCTTTACAATATTCAGAAAAGCCATATCGGCTCCAGTACAAAATCTTCCCCTACCGCTCTTTCCATCCCCACCGAAACCAGTCGATAATAACAGAAACGAGGAGAATGTGGTACCGATGGAAATAGCTGAAAGAAACAGGTATTCTTTTAAGGAAAAATTCTTTTGGCACGGCAGGGTAAAATCAAATACTTATGAAACCGGTCAACTGCGAGTCGAATTCGCAGAAGAGGGTTCCGTACCATTCCGTTTTCCGTGAGAACTTTAAGACTTAATATGTTCGTTTAGGTTTTCCTGTAAGCTATGGGTGAGACTCTATATTTCTTTTTTCTTCAAAATTTTAGGCTCAGTAGTTTCGAAGTTATAAATTGTATTTATGTATTCCTCATAACAAGCCGTTTCATTTGATGTCACATGATGTGCTTAATTTTTTTTTTTTATTTTCTAATTTGGTCTCCAAAATTAACTCCCAAAATCGGAATTCGTTTATTTACGCTAATACGTCTATGATTGTGTCATTTAACTCTATATGCATGTACCGAATTTCAACTTTTTTCGTCCAGTAGATTCGGAGAAAATAAACTGTGACAGACAGACAAACAGACACGAAAATTTCGTTGTGCTATGGTGGATGCTATGTATAGTGGCAGCATTTCGCAAGTTATAAGCAAACATACAGACAACACAATTTTTTTTTGTTTTTGTTACGATTTTACTTAAATTTAGATGTGAAATGCAAGATTTCTGAACGTTCTTAAAGTATTTCAAATATTTTTTAGTGATTACAACCAGCTTGAAGAAATTCGAACCGAACTGAATGATATAAAAAATGCACTTCAAAATAACAGAATTGACGACAAAATAAGACGACTTCCTCAAGAATGCGTTGATGCAATATTGAGTCGTAATCCGCAACTAGCTTACAAAAAATTGAAACAAATCGAAGATCCAACAAAAATTAATTGGATCGTTAAAAAAGTCTATGACAATCACGATTTGAATTTCCATTTAATCGCAAATTTCTGTGATGACATTGATGATCTTGAAGTGATCATTCGCACTTATGAAGCATTAGGATATGAAATGATTTTATGTGAAGATGAAATTAATGAGCTTATTCAAAAATTAACAGACCTTGAAACAATGCATCCAGAAAGCAATATTGGTGACGTCATTAAAAAAATTGAAATTCAGTTTGTAACGATCAACGCAAATAAACCGTGGGTTGTTATTTCAGAAATAAACAAACAAAAACGATTAGATATTCGACTTTTGCAATACGAAATTATTCTTAAAGCCATTCTTAGTACTGAAGAAAATATATTTTATCTAACAGACCTTATTCATGGATTGAAGAAAACCATGGAGATTCCATCTTTGGATGTTGAACTACGTAATAAAGCAAACGAAATCAAAGAATCTTTACCAACATGCATCAAGAATACTTATTTTAACGACAAAGTTTACATCAAAAGTATCAAGTACAACGAATATTTATCTTCGCCAAACCCACCAGCCAATAATCACTCCGTTTATGTTAAACCATCAAGGTCAACTTGGTTCGTGAAATTATTACAATATGACGACTATGTTGGCTTTCGTAACGGTTATGATGAATATTTATCTTCTAAAGAGCACGATGATGATGATAAAGGTACGAATAAAATTTATACTTATAAACCCGAAGAAAGTCCTGAATTGTTTGAAAGCGACGTCATGTGGACAGTAGAAGTGATGGGTGATAACTGTTATTTGAAGAGTAGAGAGACTGACGCAAGACTCTGCGTTTCTGACGACAACCAACTTGTTTCTTCTCAACAATCTGACTTTAAAAATGATGGTTGCTTGTTCGCTATCGAACCTTCGTCTGGCGATGATATTAACACCAGCAGTAATTCAAATCCTGAAGAACCCAATTCTCTTGAAGCTTTGATTTCTGAGGTTTTCGCTGACGTTTCTAAAGAGAATGGTGATGGTGTGGATAATGGAAATGTAAACGCATCCAAGGATAAAGTAGATGATTCTCTTAATAATATGATTTATGAAGTATCTTCGTCTGATACTGGTACCAGCAATAGTCCCAAAGCTCAAGAAGACAATTCTATTGAAAATTTAATTTCTGAAGTTTTCGCTGGCATTGAAAAGAACAATGATGATGATAATGGAACTAGAGCTACTGATATGTATTACGTGGATAATGAGTCCAGCAATAATGAAGAAACTCCTGAACCTGATAATATTTTGAATGATAAAAGAATATCTCGTTAAGGAACGAATTGATTCCTAGTTTAACCTTGGGATCACCAGCTTTTATTTTAGTACATGGGTGATCACTATCAAATTCATTTGTTTTAAGAATAAAATAACTTTTTTTAAGGTCAACAGCTTGGGTTATTTGTGCCATATACTATTTTCAGTTCATTATTTTATTTTAAGAGCACATTTATTTATAATAAAAGTCGTACCTGACATCCAGCATTAAGGTTCACGCCCACTGAATCGGCTCGGCACGATCGACAGTTTTGAAATACATGAAGTTAAATGAATTCCCACGCACTAGTCGGCTCGGATCGACTAGGCATTCTTCAGTGTGCGTTTACACTACCGTGCCGAGTCGATCCGATTCAGTGGGTGTGGACCTTTGGTGTGATGAGGTTCTTAAGTTTGCAAAGAAAGTAAGCTGATAAAATAATAGGACAGAAATCAAGTTTATTTACTGGAATTAAAATTGATCCAGCTTGCTCATCCAAAGGTTAATTACAATTCGATAAGGAACTAGTTGACTTCATTGATTTGTTATTGAGTATGACGTAGATTAGTTTGAAAAATTGAAAATTTTGACTGTGTACGTTTTATTATTATGTTAATGTGCGTTATCTATTTGTTAAAAAATGTAAATAAATAATAAAAAAGTTGGGTCGCAGTGTCAAACACTGGCAACAATATAATAGTGTATTTGCTAATACACGCTGTGTGACTTTAATGTGTGATTTTGTTTGTTTTTAGACAAAATAAAAAATTTAACCCACTAATACACACCTCAAAATAATATTTTTTCATAATTGCATAATGCACCAAATTATATACAACCTTCCGTTGGTATAATACTATATCCGCAAGCAAGTATTTCCATAAAATTTGAATAAAATTTTAGGAGCACCTTTTAATTGATACTGAAAGTTTAAATTTCAATTTTCAATCAAGAATTTATTTATTTTTCTTCCTCATTTCTTTGAAAAAGAGATTTTGATAAATTAACATTAAAAATACTGCGAATAAAAAACAAGTTCAGCCGACAAAATAAGGATAAATAATCAATATTTTTATTGATAAAAAATATTTTGAATACAAATCAATTTTTCTGCTTTATATTCTCTAAGTTCAGCTTACAGGTTCGGCTTAGATGTCACTACATACCAAATTTAAAGATTATATAATTTTACCCACTCGCAAATTTTCACATACCTACTTATCGACGTTATTAGATACAGAGGTGACCTCGTTCCGTTGGGGGATGACGTCATCCAAAAGGCTGTCAAATTACGTGTTTGATAACAATATTCAACGAACTTCCAGCTGACCTCATTCATTAACGAGGTGACCTGTGTATTTAATTACCTTGCCTACTTATGTAGTATTCTAGATGATAATTTTATGTATAATCGTTATTTGCCGGATATACAGTTCGGCCGGGTGATTTATCGTTAGTTTTTAAAAGTGACCCTGACAGTGAGTCGCGGGTAACGGTTAGTATTATCATATATTATACAGGGTGAGTCAGACCACCCGTATTATAAATTAAGTTTATGCTATAAATAAATTGAATTAACTTAATTTATTAAATTATGCCGTTTTCGAATTTAGAAGCTTTCGACATGTTAATGGTATTGGGCGAAAGTGGACAAAATTACAGAGCTTCTGAACGAATTAATTTTATTTACAATGTAAACAGAAACACTGAACAATAAACTGATAATTTGCTCAATGTGTGATTTTACGACAAAAAAAGCAACTGCAATTATTGATAATTTATTCTGACATTGTCTAATTAGGTAACTAGATTTTAAATGCCGACTTTTAAAATTAAGTTCGTTATTATCACATTTCAATTTAATAATTTCAAATGAATATTACTTAACAGGGGTGACAGCAACAAAAAAAAATGTCCTACAAAACTTGATTATTTTTTAAAGATCTTTTCAATAATACCACTTTCGACCTATCGTGCCATTTAAAATTCCGGAGTTCTGAACATTCTGGAGCAAACTAATAGGGAAGCCGATCTTTCCGGGGGAAAAAAATATTACCATTTGATTCTTCATTAGGACTTTTATGATACAGATTTTTGACACAACTCTCTACGACTAACCGTTTTCGAAAAAAAACGACTGATACGGGTGGTCTGACTCACTCTGTATATGATTCGATTTGAAAATATACAATGAAAATTAAAAAAATTTAAAAGAAAGTTATCAAATTTTGTTCACCATTAGTTTTTTCTAATCTATACCTTATTGAACTACAAAAATACAATTTGATAATTAGAAACGATAGTTATTTCCTCTTTTCTGTTTTGTTTTCGTTTGTTTTAGGAAGTGAAGGATATCGCTAATTAGTAGTTCTATCTATACATAGGATATGGCAGATACACTATTGACATTGGTCGAATGACGGAACCTAGAATTTGACCATAACATCTCGACATTTCTCATACTTTTCCTAAAATTGGTTTAAAAAGAATTAGTAGCGATATATTGTTAAAAATATTATTAGTGTATTTGCCATATGGCAACATACACTATTGGCGTCGGTCGGATGGCGGAATCTAGGGGTTGGACCAAAATTTCTCGACGTTTCATAACCTCCTAAACACATTGGCACCATTTTTAAAAATGGTTATATATATATATATATATGTATATATATATCTATATATATATATATATATTTATATACATATATATATATATATATGTGTGTGTGTGTGTGTGTGTGTGTGTGCGGGCAATAACTTTCGAAGGAGTTAATTGATTGTAACGAAATTTGGCCCACGTGTTGAAATCCATCACCGCAAGAAGCCTATTTAAAATGGGCCTAATCGGGCTTTTTTAAGGGTAGTTTTTAGGGGTTGAAAAAAGTTTTTTGGCCCCAAAATACCGAAAAAAATCTCCGAATCATTTCAAAATTGAAATTTAACCCTCCGGTAGTAATTAAAAAGTGCCCTAAAATTTCGATAAAATCGGCCCGACAGGACCGGATTTACAAATTTTATGAAAAACTAGTTTGCACATAATGAATTACTTACTGAAAGCTGTATATAATTTAGTACAGAGGTTCGATTGATAATAATATTGCAATTAAGAAAAAAAAATGTTATTATAGGGGTGTATTAAGGAGTCTAATTTTTTATTTAGCCCAGAAACCCACTAAAGCTCGCATAATAAAGCCACACTGCCTGTATAAGCAAATACACTATATTGTCGGCAGGGTTTTGGCACTGCGACCCGGGTTTTTATTGTTATTATTATTTCCGCATCCGCATCTGCCAATGCAGTCGTCAAAAAACCCGCATAGGCAAGGCATCTACAGATGTCAGTAAAACCCAAGGTTAGCAGGCTACTACAGATTGTGCGTAAGAGGCTATAAAAGTGGTCACATATGTGATTGGTTGAATCGATTGCTTACGTACGTCATTCGAAACTCTTGGCTTCATTTTTCAATTATAATGAACCTTTGACAACTGAGAAAAAGATCTCAACGCCTACTACCCCCGCCCCCTCTCTTGTTTCACCAAGTCACACTTTCAACAATTATAACGCCCTACTTGTAGTATTCTACTAGCCTTGTGTAAAACTCACATCTCAAATTAAATATCAAATTGTATTTTACTGGTAAGGTTTTGTACAGCGACCTGTATTTATCGTTATTTTCTAATCAGTTACAAATATCATAGTATATAAGTCCCGAGTTAAAAACAAATTTACTAGGAATTGTGTAACGCAAACGGAACTCAAAAACAACGTAAGTAAACATGAAACTTATTTATTAACTTATATTAAATTCTTTTTATATGACATTCAAACAATTTATCTATATTTTTTTTGTTTCCTCTTAAAAGTAAATCATTTAAGTTATGAACGAACGAATTTAATTTAATTTTTGTGTCAATATTTATTTTTAAAAGAGTGACGACAAAATCTATGAAATACTAGCTTAATATTTGTGTTAAGGCTTGTGTTAAGGGCTTAAAGTTCGTTCGGAATATTATTCCGAACGAACTTTTATCTCACAGAAGAAGGCCTTAAGGATCATTTTTAATATTCGTGGGACACCTGCCGCAATATTTTCATTAAACAGAAACTGTTGACCGTTCCATGTGTATACATTTTATAAATCTGCTGTCTTATAACAGCTTTATCTCACTTGGTCGTCAATATAAGAATAGGGACAACTTGACAAGCATCAGGCCTAGCTTGACATTATACATATATAAAAAGCTCATTATATTGCTGAACCGAGATATACAATTATATTCCTTACGAAATAAAAAAATTACCAATTGCAAATAATACTTAAAAACAATATTGCATTTGACCATTTTTTTGAGTACATGCCTGGATTTTGGTAAACTCTGACATCGTCTTCTTTTAATTGATTATAAGTTTCGTCATGAGAAAGGTTATCTTTAATGTGAATATTCTGCTAATTTGTTTATAATAAATATAAAATTGCAGGCGCCGTAAGATCAGTCGGTTAGTTGCATTTGGTGAGCGTTTGTGGTAAATTTTTATTAAGGTAAGTTTTTAATTTTTTACTTAGTTTACTAAGCTATTTGAATTTGAATTCAATTTGCTCTGTAGAACAAAAGAATCGAATAATAGAGAAAAGTGCAACAGTGCCTCAGAGTTGACGAAATTCGTATATTTTTACAAGCTTTTCATTTAAGTTGACTGATCCCTCAGGCCTCAGATCGTAAAATATGCTCGCGGGAAATTTCGAACTGTAGTCGCAAAATTCATTTTATTACTGTTTTTATTAACTGTGATTAACCATTAAGCTTAACAAAATTTGACTTGCTGCTTAAAATCTTCAAAGAACATTTTTGCCCTAAAAATTGCATCCAAAAAACGGGATATTCGTCAATATTTCTTTACAGCACGTCACGTAATTTCGTATTACAGGAAGGCAAATCAACATTATGGATCTTTTTTCTTTACAAACTTATTTTAAAAATACACTTATTTGGCTGGCTCAATAGTTTTTTTCAAATTTATTTTTATCTGTACAAAAATATATGTAAAACTAACGTTAATTTTCCCGTTTGTATCTGATTTTAAATCATTTATTTAGATCAAATAAACTGTAAAAGGTTGGCTAAAAGTCATATGGGGAGAATGGTACATATTTCTAGTTTATTTTGGAGCATTAACAGCAAAGATCGAATTAGAATATTCACAAAAATTAGAGATTTGCGAAACATAAGTGCATTTTACATGCACACACACATTCATGCGGGTGAAAAAGGGAGTATATTGAACTGCTGGTAAACAGTCACCTTAAGTAAAATCAATCCGTATCTCTAAACTCCATTATAATTATAGTAAAATGTTACAAGACTATTGAGTCTAAACTATGATACCTGTGGTTCGACCTGATCCGTACTTACTCTTTATTTTCTGTGACTGCTGGAGACCCCTAGCACCCCCTGAGTCGGTGTCACTGATCTAAATTTACTGCGACAAACAAACCTGGGAAGTAAAAAGCCACGACGCTGAGAATAACAAAGCTTGCATGGTCACAAAAATTATTATGATGATCAATTTTATATGATGTTTGGCACTTACAGATACTGTTAATTTTTCAAAAGACATTAATAATGATTTTTTGTACAGGTACAAAAATGAGGTCCATCTTGAATTTTGTACTCATGTGTCAGCTGATATTTGTCATAAATGCATTTACTGTGATACGGTTTCCATACTTGCTTGAATATGAAAATACTGATGAAACCACTGAAAATAGTGTTACTGGAGAATCAGATGCACTTTGGAAAGATTTAGAATCAGTGATGCCAGAGCCATCGGAAAGGTAGGTTTAATTAATAGACAAAAAAGAAATCGAGTGAGTTGGCAACATGTTTTAGAAAAAGTTTTTAAATTTCAATATCTTAAATATACTAGATTACTAGTTGTTTCCCGCGACTTAATTCGCGTTGGAATGAAAATACGTCTGAAGACACAATTTTTTACGCCTTTTGAAAAACACACTTTAGTCTTCAAACGTTGGATCCAATACTGCTTTATAAGATATAAACATAATTTCCTTCTTAGTGGGTGCTACCTCACAAAGTTAACCTAATGTTCAAATTTGACAAGGAAGCTATGTTTATTTTTAATTTTTTATAGATATTTATTTTTAACCGACTTTTTTAAAAAATTTTATGTATAATCCGTGATAGATCAGTCAGTTGTCAACCGATCTGAAAAATGTCGACGCCATTTTTTTAATTATTGTCTTCTTCTAGCTGTTTTTTAAAAGATTATGAATAGTCTAATATGCGATGTCGGTATCTATATATGGAGTTTTCATTTTTTTAATACCAAGATAATATTTCTATTGATAATCTAGAAGATTTTTTTTATACTTTTAGTAAAGTGGATAAACTGGACAACATTGAATCCGATTTAAGTGAAATAAAAGAAGTCCTTATTGACAACAAAGAAGATGCATTTGAAAGACAATTGCCCGAAGATTGTGTTGAAGCTATCCAAAGTCGTAATATGAAGTTGGCTTATTCTTTATTAGAAAAAATAGATGACCCAACCAAAA
This sequence comes from Venustoraphidia nigricollis, assembly GCA_034508555.1. Taxonomy (NCBI): domain Eukaryota; kingdom Metazoa; phylum Arthropoda; class Insecta; order Raphidioptera; family Raphidiidae; genus Venustoraphidia; species Venustoraphidia nigricollis. The sequence continues at coordinate 5,999,124 of JAVRKA010000004.1, read as the reverse complement.
TCAATTGGATTATCAAGGAAGTATATGACAATAATTACGAAAACTACGACTTAATCTTAGAATTTATCGATGCCACAGGCGATATAAGAAAAAAACTACCAACATTCGAAGCATTAACTTACGAATTGGTTCACAGCAACATAAGCACTGATTACATCATCAAACTAAGAAAAAAATTGGTAAATCTTAAATCTCTCTATCCAGAAGATGAATATTTCATCAATGACACACTTTTCAAAATGAACATTTATATTTCAAAGTTGTATAAAAATGTGCAGGACATTTCACACTCTTTAGCTGCTATAAAAAAAGATAACCAATTAGAAATCAGTATTTTAGCTTATGAATATTTATTTGAAGACATTTCAAATGATGTCGAAGGAACTGCTCATGTAATTGAGCTGGCGTACGCTTTGAAGCAAGCGATTGAAAATCCCGACTACCAAAAATTACAGGCAGCGTATCACGAAAGAGCCGATAAATTGAAAGACTCGTTTCCGGGTTGCATAAAGAATGCTGTTTTTAAGGATAAAGTTTACATTAAGAATGTCCAGTATGATGAATATGTATATTCTTCGAAAAAGATTACAAATATGGGTTCTTGGCGTTTGATTTATAGTAAACCAACAAAAACAGCGTGGTCTGTTAAAGTTTTGTCGGATGGGAAATCTGTTGTATTCAAAAATGAATATAATGAATATTTATATTCGAAACCGCCTTGGGTAACCGTATGGAACCCCGTCGAATTAGAGTCCGAAGTCTATACATACGTTCCGAAAGAATTGAATCGAGATGCATACTGGATTTTGGAAACTGTAGATGACAACTGTTATATTAAAAATAATGTTAATAACGAGAGACTTTTTGTGTCTGAAAAAAATCATTTGTTATCGTCACAGGTCGATAAAGATGGGAATGATTCTCTTTTTAGTATTCAGCCAGTTGATACAACCAAAGGAACTGATATAGATTTTGAAAGTGAAGCATTCCAAAAGTTGTCCAGTGAATGTTTAAGTATTATTAAAGCGGTGTACACTTTGGCGCGACAACACGTTTATTTAGCTGATTGGACAACAGAACAAGTAATTAAATTTTATGCTGATAATACACTTTGCAGCGATTCTTTTCATGATGTTGCATATGTTTTCGACTTGTACCACATGTTATACAATAATTTTATTGTAAATGATGAAGTTGACTATGATGAAACGCTAATAAAAATGGTTAACAAATTGAAATCATTCAGACCTGAACTTTCGTACCATTCCAAGGAACATCTCGAGCGTGCAATTTACTGCTTTCAAAATGATTACTTGGATACTTTGGATGTAAATGACAACGAAGAAGAATTTATGGATAATTTAAATTTAGTTCAGTTAGATAATGACTGGAAAATTATCGGATATGAGAAAGCTTTCGAAAAAATAATGAAGACAAACAATTCGCTTTTGTTAACTAGATTAGCATACGCTTTGAAAAAAATCGAAAATGAGGACCAATACGATCCAACAGTGACCATGTCTGCGTTTGGTATTTTTAAAAGATTAAAAGAATCACTCCCGTCATGTATACAAACAGTTGTGTTCAGTGATTACGTTAAAATTAAGAATGTCAAATATAATAAATATCTCCACCCATCGAACGTGATTGTCAATTCAGGCCATTGGCGTTTGATATCTTTGAGTTCAGAAGAAAGTTCTTGGACCGTTTCTATTGTGGATAATGGAAAGATGGTAGGTTTTCAGGACGTCTATGGTGAATATTTATACTCTAAACCACCATGGGTCTCCCATTTGGATGATTCACATGTGAAAATTGGTTACATGGGTCTAAATCAACCCGACATCGAAGTTTACGCTTATACCCCAAAAGAATTGAATCCGGATGGCTATTGGGTTATTGAACCAAACGGTGACAATTGTTATTTGAGAAATAATATCAACAGCGCCCGGATCTTTGCCACTGATACTGATCATTGGGTTTATTCTCAAAAATCTGCTCCAAATGATGATTCGTTTTTGTTTACCATTGAAAAGATGGATGAATCTAGTACCACGGAAACAGTTGCTTCTGATTTAGATCTAACAACGGTTGCTAACTGGGATCTAAGGACGACTGATGATGCAGCGACAGTTGCTGATTTAGACGCGTCGACGGTTGATAATTTCGAATCGTCGACTATCAATTTGCCTAACTACTACCCACCATATGAAACGACGGATAATCCTCCTGCTGATTCAAATAGATTTACCGTTACATATTATGAACCAACTGAATCAGATTATTATGAAGAATATGAAGATATGTTTTAAAAATTGTTGAGAAGTATCGATGAGTCATTAATTATCAAATTTGAGTCTATTGAAACCATTCGTATTACAGTAGATTTTAATTTATTTATAAAATCATTTAATTGTTTGACAATAGCGCATAATTTTAGGACACCATATAGCGTCTAAAATATAGTTTAAAGTTTAGATATTCTTCTAGTTACTAGTAGATGGTGCCCTTAGAAAAAAAAAATCAAATTTCCAAAATAAAAAAAAATGTATAAAAATTATTAATAAAATTTATTTACAAAATAAAAATTAAATAAAATTACTACCTTAGATTATTTTTTATTAGGTATTATAACACATTTTTTTAGTTCTATGAAGGTGGCGAGAATTACGTGACTAGTGAAACCATTATCTGCCTAAAGTGATTAATTAATAAACTTGTAATTAATTAAAAACAAATTACTGAATTCAAGAGAGTTGATATTATTATAAAAAAAAAAAACTCGGGTCGCAGTACCAAAATCCTGCCGACATTTATAGTGTATTTCCTAATAAAAATAGAACGGAGACAATGTTTTCGGTTTAATTACATATATTAGTATTTTCAAGGACATTTTTAATTTTTTGTATTACATGCATTGAAAATGCACTTGTTTTCGAGGACATACCTAATACAAAAACACTCTGTGCTACTCGGGCAGAAAGTTGGCGTTTGCCACAACTGTGAAGTTTGTCACAGGAAAATTTATTTTTGTAACATTTCTTTCGTTTGTACATATAATAATAATTACAGATTTATTTCATAAAACACAACTGTTATGGCTTCCAATAAACCGTTCTGTTAAGAGGAAGAACTTAGTGACTTGCAATTTCAGGAGTCAAATTCGTACTGAAGTTTTTGATTTTAAATTCTTCTTGTATTATCTGAAATCAAAAATCAAAATTTAAAAGGGGAACATAAATATATCAATTATCGCCCAGTTCTGATTAAAAGAATGATTTCATCTAAATTTTACTTAAATCGGTTCACTATGTTTTTTCTTTAATATTATGCCTAGTTTTAAGTATATGTTTGCATTTCTCATGAGTCCTTTCATTTGATACGTCACATGATGCATATATTTTAATAAATTTTCTAATTTGACCCTCTAAATTTACCCCCAAAATCAGAATTTGTTTATTTACGCTATACGTCCGTGATTCGGTCATCTTACTCTATATATGTACCAAATTTCAACTTTTTTCGTCAAGTAGACTCGGAGAAAATAGGCTGTGACAGACGGATAGACAGGAGGTGATCCTATAATGGTTCTGTTTTTCATCGGATTTACGAAACCCTAAGAAAGAAGTCGGTTAATATTTAATAAGTGCAAACTATGTATCACTAAAAAGTGAAAAAAGAACGTCCTTCAAACAAACCACTAAAAAAAAGAAAAATAAAAAAAATTGAGATCGGTGCCTATTTAATAAAAGTAGATATGTAAAAAATGGCGCTGACCTCAAAATTTTATTTTTTTTCTCCTTTCAGTGACTTTTTAAACGGTTTATTTTTTTTATTTTTTTTTTTTTAAATATTTACCTTAATCTCTATGAAGCGGAGTTGACTTTTCCTCTCAAATTATTAAACGGCCGATTCAATAAAGAAGTGCGTACTTTCATCTGCCGTAGCGGCTTTTTCAGTCAAATCCCTGGCTTGAACCCAGTGACTCTGTGGGTTAAATTTCTCATCCGAAGTATAAACGACATTGGTGCCTAAACTTTGAGATTTAAAGAAACATTTATCACCCACCGGGGTCAAAACAAAATTAGTTTCACCGGTACTAAATTGTGAAGGAACTTGTTGGGTGTTAACGCGGAAATTTTGATTGTATAAGTTCCAAGATACGCTAAGGAACTCGCCCTCGTACTCCTTATTTTGGAACTTAACAAAATTAAAATCTTCAGTAATTTCCACAGACCAAGTTTTTTCAGTAACCTTGGCTGAATCTCCTGTAGTTGCGAATACCATTCGCTTATCAAAAGGATCTCTTGATTTAGAAGCGGTCAAATAATTATCGTATTTAGCGCTTTTGATGTAAACTTCACTTGAAAATATCGCATTTCTGACACACGCCGGTAAATTAGCTTTCAACTCAAAAGCTTCAGATTTAGATTTCCCGTCGAGTTTCGAAAACGATTCATTTTGCATTAAATTCCTCAAATTGTGAGCGACTATCAAATAATTTTTTTGATCTTTCTCCAGTATATTTTTGTAGACAGAGATTTTCTTTGCATCGTTGCTGAACGAATTGATGAACTCGGTTGCACCAGTTGTGTCGTCTATTAACGTAGCTATTTCAGCAATGAAATTCCATACTTGTTCGGTTCGTTTTGAATAATTATGAAAAACCTTTTTGATTCTGTTAAGATGCGCATTTAAATCAATGTCACTTTGACTTATCTCGTAAATTAGTGCATCGAACGCCACTTGTGATTTCGTTGGGTCATCAATGGTGATACAGAAATTGTACAGTTTATCGAAGTTATTTACGAAATGGTTATTGAATACATAATTTACAACGTAATTTATTGATTTCGTATCGATTTGTTTAACAATTTCGTTAGCTTTTTCCATATCACGACCACGTATTGCCTCAATACACTTATATATTATTCGTCTACCATTTCTCTCATCTACTGAATTTTTGAAGTCGTTATTAAATTCACTTAAACTTGCACTGATATTATTAAGGTTATACTGAATATCAGAAAGAATGTTTTGATCGCGTTTTTCCAAGTAATTCGGCAAATCAGAACTTGGTTCTGAACGTGCATAAGTTATTGTTAAACAAAGCAACAATAAGTTGAACGACGGCCACATTTTGATAATTCTGATTGTTAACTTCGGGTGATGTTTTAAGTCAGCAGTTCTTATTGAAACTGAGTATGTTTTGATGATTTGTTTGGTTTTTATATTATTCAGGTTGATGCCTCAATTATATAATAATTTGTAAACTGGTAAACCCAGGATGTCTTGACTCACGTGTCATGTCATTTCTATAGGATGAACTTAAAAATACGGTAACGTATAGGCCGATCATCATCTATTACTATGTTATTAGCGGACCCGTGCGAATACTTCGCACTGTTAGTGGTCAGTTACGTAATATAATAGGATGAAAATAAATTTAAATTCTATATTCTATTCAGAGACTTCACACCACTACGTCACTTAATATTACCGACAACTGTTAAACAGATTGTCACGAGATTGAGACATTTGTTTTATTTTTTTCAATTCTATTCAGAGACTTCAGCCTTACTACACGTCATATTACCGACAACTGTTAAAATAAAAACCCGGGTCGCAGTGCCAAAACCCTGCCGACAATATAGTGTATTTACTAATACAGGCAGTGTGGCTTTATTATGCGAACTGAAGTTGGTTTTTGGGCAAAATAAAAAAACTGACTACTTAATACACCCCTTAAAATAACATTTTTTTTCTTAATTGCAATATTATTATCTATCGAACCTCTATACCAAATTATATACACCTTTCAGTAAATAATTCACTATCTGCAAAATAACGTTTTCATAAAATTTGTAAATCCGGTCCTGTCGGGCCGATTTTATTAAAATTTTAGGGACACGTTTTAATTACTATCAGAGGGTTAAATTTCAATTTTGAAACGATTCGAAGAATTTTTTCGGTATTTTGGAGCCCAAAAACATTTTTCAACCCCTAAAAACTACCCTTAAAATGGCCCGATTAGGCCCATTTTAAATAGGCTTCTTGCGGTGATGGATTTCAACGCGTGTGCCAAATTTAGTTGAAATCAATTAACTCTTTCGAAAGTTATTGCCCGCACACATATATATATATATATATATATATATATATATATATATATATATATATATATATATATATAGATATATATATACATATATATACATATATATACATATATATATAAACATTTTTAAAAATGGTGCCAAAGTGTTTAGGAGGTTATGAAACGTCGAGAAATTTTGGTCCGACCCCTAGGTCCCGCCATCCGACCGACGCCAATAGTGTATGTTGCCATATGGCAAATACACTAATAAACAGATTGCTGCCAGATGACTACATTTATTTTTAGTGTATTTGCCATATGGCAACATACACTATTGGCGTCGGTCGGATGGCGGGACCTAGGGGTCGGACCAAAATTTCTCGACGTTTCATAACCTCCTAAACACTTTGGCACCATTTTTAAAAATGTTTATATATATATATATGTATATATATATTTATATATATATATTTATATATATATATACGTATATATATATATGTGTGCGGACAATAACTTTCGAAAGAGTTAATTGATTTTAACGAAATTTGGCCCACGTGTTGAAATCCATCACCGCAAGGAGCCTATTTAAAATGGGCGTAATCGGGTCATTTTAAGGGTAGTTTTTAGGGGTTGAAAAATGTTTTTGGCCCCAAAATATCGAAAAAATTCTCAGAATCGTTTCAAAATTGACATTTAACCCTTTAGTAGTAATTAAAAAGTGTCCCTAAAATTTTAATAAAATCGGCCCGACAGGACTAGTTTGCAGATAGTGAATTATTTACTGAAAGTTGCATATAATTTGGTATAGAGGTTCGATTGATAATAATATTGCAATTAAGAAAAAAAATATTATTTTAAGGGGTGTATTAAGGAGTCAAATTTTTTATTTTGCCCAAAAACCAACTTAAGTTCGCATAATAAAGCCACACTGCCTGTATAAGCAAATACACTATATTGTCGGCAGGGTTTTGGCACTGCGACCCGAGTTTTTTCTGAATGTTATTTATCAATGTAAATCGAGAGAGGACCTGAAATATACCGGCAATCCAGTAAGAGAGTTTTACTTCTACAGTATGGTCTCTTTTTACAAGCTTTTATTTAACTTGCAATGTATGTTAATATGTTTGTTCGGGTGGAATCTTGCAACTGAATTTTAAAGCAGTTATCCTCAACCGATTGAGCTGAAATTTTAAATTCACGTTTAGTTTGGATGACAATACATGGTTAGATAAATTACGTCATTCTAAATCCAATATGGCGGACAGCCCAAGATGGCGAACTAGTTATATTTTATGCACTTCCATGATATGGGTATTAAATAAAAGGGTATGACAAGTAGAATACAATCAGCAGTGTGACTTAATTCCAAATCCGAAATGGCGGCCGACACAAAATGGCGAATCATCTATTTCTTTACAACCCCCTTGATATGGGTATCAAATGAGAGGATATGAAAAGCAGAATACATTAAACTGTGTGACGTTATTCAAATTCCATTATAGCGGCCAAAAGGCGTAGATAACTAAAAATTTAAAAATAAAATATTAGTAAAAAAACTTTTTAAAAACAAACTTTTATTAAATTGTACTAAAAAAGAAAAAATAACTCTTAATACTTTAGGTTCATAGTTATAAAAGCGTGGGTCGTTATTATCATAGAGCTTACAACCCACACTTTTATAACTATGAACCTGAAGTATTAAGAGTTATTTTTTCTTTTTTAGTACAATTTAATAAAAGCTTGTTTTTAAAAAGTTGTTTTACTAATATTTTTTGTTACAGTCAGTACTATATTGAATTTGTTTATCACAAATAATATTTTCCATCCTCTAATTGTAGGATATTGTACGACTTTATTATTTTACTAGACATTAACCAGCAAAAAATTGATGATTTGAATTGCTATATTGCTTTTTTTTATTCGATTTATTTGTATAGAACAGTGTTAAGCTGTTAAGCTTACATAAGTTCAAGGAAAAATGTTAACCGGCATTTTTACATAAACTTCTCTATCAATTCATAGAATCATATTCTAAACCTCGAAATGAATTTGTATACAGACTGTACTTAATGTTTTTACGCCAAAATTATAAAGATTTGTTAAGTAAGTAAACGAGCAGTTGGATGCGTGTGTTATGTAAAATCCCCACACGTTTCGAAAATCTTTAATTTATAGAAAAAATTGTTTCGATCTTTAATGTGATACTTCAAAATAAACTAAAAATATGTACCATTCTTCCCATATGACTTTTAAATAAGTTTTTACAGTTTATTTGATTTAAATAAACAATTTAAAATCAAATAAAAACGAGAAAATGAACATACTTGTAAGTCTTACACAAATTTATATACAGAAAAATTAAAATTTGAAAACAATTATTGACCAAACCAAATTTGTCAGTTTTTTAACATACGTTTGTAAGGAAAAAACTTCAAAATGTTAATTTCCTTCCCGTAATTCGAAATCTCGTGACGTGCTGTAAAGTATTGACGAATATCACGTTTTTTTATTCAATTTTTCGGGCAAAAATATAAGTTTCTTGAAGTTTTTAAGCAGCAAGCCACATTTTGTCAAGCTTAATGCTTAATCACAGCTAATAAAAACAGTAATAACATGAATTTTGCGACCACAGTTCGAAATTTCTCGAGAGCATATTTAACAATCTGAGGGATTATGATGGAGAACAGACTAATTCAAATTTATTTGAGAATCTTTATGATCCAGTTGGTAGCAAGATCAATACGTCTAAATCCGTAATTATTTTTTTTATAAATGTTGGTCGATAGAAAATTTAAAATTGCTGCAGAAGTTATTTGAAAGAAGAGAAAAAACTTTCACAGTTGCGGTTAGTTTTCTGTTTTCGGGCGGGGGGCTAGGTAAATCTAGTAGTTTGTAAACAAAGTAGTCATTATTTTTTATTTTTTTCGGTATTCAAAATTTGTCGACAATATTTAGCTAGACTTTTTGCAGACAATCTGTAAGTATCTTACGACGTATTTTTATCCAAAAACAACGACTAAAGCAATTATATTTTAATAAGAACATAACGATGAGCATCAATTACATAATGTCTATTTAATCTGTCAAGGTTATCGTGTTTCAGTGTCAAGTTTTTTTCAACTACACTAATGTTATTAATTAGTTATCAACAACGGAAAAGTGACGTAAAGACATTTTCCACTTGTATTAATTATTTCAGTAGATTAGAGTTTTTATTCGTATTTTCAATTTATTATTTTTTAAAAATTTCACTTGATAATTTTACTATTTCTCGGGAATCGGAATTTTCTCTAAGCTTTCGAAAACCCTGTTTTTTTTCAAAGCGTGCTGTTAACAAAACAAAAAGAAGTAAACAAAGTGAGCGGGATAATTCAAATTTGCTTTGTAAGTATGTAAACTTTTTTCAAATCGCCGTATCTTCGAGTTAAAAAATGTAGCTCGACTGTCAGTAGTTGGATTGAAATCCATAACTTTTATCCTTCAAGCTACGATGACGAAAGTTATGAAAAAATTTTGTACACCCGTGGGACACTCAAAGTTGAGAACTTTTTACAATTTTTTCCCGGTTCGGTTGGAAGTAGAGCATAGAAACGTCATCAGTAAAAGTTAAAACTTTTTCCTTCAAAACGTATTCAATATTTTTTTCTTTTTTCGCAATGCTAGATGAGTTTGAAAATCGATGATTTTTTACTCCAAAAATTAATTCCATAATATTAACAAAATAAAATTATTTGCAATATACTGTTCAATTGATTTTTTATTTATATAAATAAAAAATTAATTGAATAGTATATTGCAAGTAATTTTATTTTGTTAATATATCTATTATTGTTGGTAGAGTCAATATTATTAATTCCATAATAATTGTTTTGAGCAATTTTTAATACCTCTTTATTTCAACAATAGATAATATATTATTGATAAATAATATATTATTTATCAACAATAGATTGATGAAGCCAAATCGACCATTATTGAACCAGAAATCAGTTTCTTTTTAAAACTGTATTTGGCACCCTAAAAACATTTTTTTACGACTTGATTTCAAAACATCGAGTTTTCCCTATAATCTTTAAATTTAATATGAAGGCATAATACACATAAACCTTCCGGAAGAATTCAAGGAATTCTCTAAATGATGAAAACTATATCAAAAGCAGTTGTGTTTTAAAAAAACTAAGCGAACAAACAGCAGACGCGGATAGCGACTTTGTTTTACATTATGTAGAGATTAATATCGCTGTATGTTGACAATGAGTTATTAATTGCGAAACTATGAGTACTAGTGTTATATTACGTCTTACCTACCTTTTTAGTGCAGTGTTTCAGTATCAGGAGTCTTTGTCGTTGTCCATTCCCCTTGTGTATCGACCTGACGAGCTAAACAAGATCTAAGCTTATTTGATCAATCAGTGACCACACGAGTTGTTTACGGCGCCTTTGTAAGTCACACGGAGGGGTCCGTTCAGCAAACTCAGTTAAGTTTTACAAGCTTAACCTTTTATCCAATAAGCGAACGGCTGACGGTGCATGCAAATGCTTTTAACGTTCATATCTCATAATCGTTGACCTTGGGAAAAAATCTGGTGGAAACAGCTCTGAATGGAGCACAGTTAAAGCATTATGCAGTTAAATGGGCGAAAAAAAGGATCAACCGTGCTTTTTGGATAGGTAGCGATTTTGTGTTTGGGATTCGTAAGGGGGGTCGATGATGAGTTTTAAACGGGATTTTTGGGATGAAGGATACTCCCAATTAGCGGCCATCTTGACTAGAAGTGTGTAAACCGTTTTTTTCGCTGTATCTTGTGGCATTATAGATTTTCAATAGATGAATCAATTTTGATGTGACTTTCTTTATATGGAAAATCATTGTTACAGAATACCAAAACAAAGTCGGAATTGGTTTATTTACGCGATATGTCCGCGAGTAGGTCATCTAATTTATGTACCAAATTTCAGCTTTTGTCGTCCAGTAGATTCGGAGAAAATAAACTGTGACAGACGGACAGACAGACACGATAGTGATACGGAACCCTAAAAACGGATAAAATAAAAAAAAATCTATTAAAAGACAATACATTTAATATGAACTGATAAAATAGTGTTGGCACGTATAGAACTGTGGCAATAATATTTTTAGTAATAAAATATTTTCATTAAAATGTGTATAACGTTTTTATTATTAACGCTACATCAAAAAGTTATTAATACAAGTTGTAGAGAATGTTATTGTCTTAAAAGTCGCTACCTACAACATTTTTGTAAGATGCACGGGTACGAAGATACAATAGAAACTATTAGATCCCTCTTTTCAAGATCGAAGTAACAATAGTTAAATAATGTTTATATATTATGAGGTACTAAATATTCATGGCAAGAATAGCTCAGTCCGAATCTGTACTGAGAATCGTGGTTGGAGATTATCTGTATTGAGTTAGTAGAGTAGTTATTGGTTTTACATTGAAAATTACAATTAAATCTATAATATAATTTACATATAAAGAATGGAAAATTGTTTTTTTTTTACGTTTTGGCACATATGTTACTTATCCAAGCTCCCGCCGTACAAAAATCTACTGAACAACACAACTAAAATATTATTTTCAGTAAATTGTTCACTGCGATATAGTTCGTAAGGCTAAATTAATAAACAGTAGGATAGCTATAGTTTTCCGCGATAGCGTAAAGATTCAGGTTTTTATTTAATAAAGCATTGTAACAATAGGTGTTTCTTAACAATTGATCAAGTTGACTTACAAAATCAACCTAAACTGACTGCAAAAATGTGTGAAGTTCAATAGAAAATTGTATTAAATAAGAAGTTTCACTTCTACCAAGTGTGACCACGACGGAGCTGACCTCGTTGGCTCAAACTATGCACTAAAAACAAGAGAATGAATGCTTTTTGAACAAACAAAAAGAAGTAGACGCACTATATTTTGAAAAGCAGGAATAAAGTTTGATAATAATAATAATGTAGAATTTCCTCGTCTAGAACTTTCTCTAGAGAGTGTACGCTATAGTAGTACAGTGTAAAGCGGGTAGTATTGATCTGGGGGTTGCTACGTCACCCCGCCAACCCCTTGCCCCTCGCGCACTTCCGACATCAACGCGCGCTACGTTTTACTACGCTCTACTTCTGCACAAAGATGGTCGCAAAGTGTATTCTTACTACTTACTAATGGAAAAACTATAAAAATAAATGATTTCATTATGTGAATACAATAATTCATCGAATAGCAAATCAGAAATTATCGGTTTGTAGTCACAAAAACACGAGGTTGATTTATAATTTCAATTTTAAAATCGCAATTTTTGATATGTCAAAAAACGCTGCCCACCACGATGGTTAGAAGTGTGACGTCAGATTTGTAGTAAATACACGTCATATATACCTACGACCACACACTCCATTAATAGAATTTTCAACATTAAAAAAAAATTATTAATTTTTGTAAATATGAAAGAAATCAACAATGATCGGTTGTTTATTATAAAATCGTAATTATTTGACATGTCGAAAAAAACTATCTGCCGCCATGATGGTTTGAAGTGTGACGATAGATTTGTAGTAAATACACATAACTATGCCAATACACGTGCTAACGGGAGACGCTAGACCAGCTTCGCGTAAACGATACCGAGCCTTATTTATACTTGTTTCTGTACTACAAGAATGACGTCCATTTTTTTTAATTAGGTGAATATATGGGCTGTCCATAGATATCTGATTAAAATTTCAAGTTTTTATCTGGACATTGTAGGTATACTAATGATCGAATAACCTTAAGGTGACTGTTTAGCAGCTGTTCACTACGAGCTATTGGATGTGGTGTGCATGTAAAATTACTCACGTTTCGAAAATCTCTAATTTCTATGAAAAATCATATTCAACCTTTGATGTTAATGCTTCTAGATAAACTAGAAATAAATACCGTTCTTCCCATATAACTTATAGCCAAGTTTTCACAGTTTATTTAATTTAAATAAACGATTTAAAATTTAAAAAACCAGTCAAGGGCGAGTCGAACTCGTGGGAAGAGGGTTTCTTACTATTCCGCTTTCCGTGAGTACTTTAAGACTTAAGATTTTCGTTTAGGTTTTCCTGTAAACTATGGGTGAGACCCGACATTCCCTATTTTTTTCATAATTTTAAGACTAGTAGTTTCTGAGATAAGGGCGTGGGGAATGGTCAATTGTTCATCTATTTTCTTAAATAACTTTAAAACTATTTATTTTAAAATTATAAAAAAATATATTTAAGACCTTTACTACAAGCCCTTTTATTTGATATGTAACACGGTATAATTTGCAAAACTTTTTATTTTAATTTTCTAATTTTTTCCCCAAAAATGACCCCCATGTTCCAAATTCATTTATTTACCTTACACGTCCGTCTTTCGGTCACCGACTCACATATGTGTACCAAATTTCAACTCAAGCGGTCCAGTAGTTAGGAGTAAATTGGCTAAAACAGTAGGACTGCACTGATTCTATAAGGGTTTCGTTTTTTCCTTTTGAGGTACGAAACCCTAAAAACGAGATAATTAGTATAAGTTTTACACAAATTTTCGTACAGAAAAAATTACATTTGAAAAAAATTATTGAGTAACCCAAGCTTGTCGGTATTTTTAATATAAGTTTGTAAAGAAAAAAATGTTAATTTGCCTTCCCGTGACGTGCTGTAACGAAATATTGACGAATATCACATTTTGTGATTCAATTTTTAGCGTAAAAATATATGTGTTTTGTAATTTTTGAGCAGCAAGCCAAATTTTGTGAATGTTGCTTAATCACAGCTAATAAAAACAGTAATAAAATGGAATTTGCGATCGCAGTTTGAAATTTCCCGAGAGCATATTTTACAATCTGAGGAATCAGTCAACTTAAACTTTTGGATCGGACTTTGTTAGTTCACATGTAGAGTGTACGTCAAAGAGCTCTCTCTTCGCCTACCAACCCTCACCACCCCCTTACACACTCGGCTCTCACAACCTCGTACACACACACACACACGTCACGCACACAAGCACGTGTTGTGTAGATATTATTAGGAATGGGACAATTTAAAAATTTTTACGACCTATTTTGATGGACTCGCGATGTATTAGTCTCTCGTCGATTGTTCGCAGGCTTTTGTTTATGACGTAATGGGACTACATTACGCGTTTTACTTATTCCGTACGAGTTTCGGTGAAAATAATCCGGCTGACTTAGAACAGGCAGAATCGACGCACCGCGTATAGAAAAATTAGTCCAATTTCATTTTTTTTTGCTTGTTCTAAAGCATACATCGGTCACGCATTATCTAAATAAAAATTGTTTGAACAATGTTGAGTTTTTTACTGCGGAATTTTTGAAGTTATATTTCTTTTGACGCGTTATGAAAAAATGATGAGAGTGAGTTCATACGATGCGCGCGATCAAAATTAACAGGATGAAGTTGCCGATTGTAACATCAAAATTAACAGCATGAAGTAGCTCGCTAAACCGTCTTGGTATTTAGATTCTAAGCATGTTTACGAAAAATTAGACTGATGACACAGCGATCGAAAAAATAAATAAAAACCCGGGTCGCAGTGCCAAAACCCTGCCGACAATATAGTGTATTTGCTTGTATAGGGCCGTGTGGTTTTATACTTTTATTATGTGAAATTAAGATTGTTTTTGGGCAAAATAAAAAATTTAACCCCTTAATACACCCCTTAAAATAACATTTTTTTCGTAATTGTAATATTATTATCAATCTAACGTCTACACCGAATTAAATACACCCTTCAATAAATAAGTCACTATCTGCAAACTAGTGTTTTCATAAAATTTGATAATCCGGTCCTGTGGGGCCGATTTTATTAAAATTGTGGGGACACTTTTTAATCACTACCAAAGAGTTAAATTTCAATTTTGAAACGATTCGGAGAATTTTTTCGGTATTTTTGGGCCCAAAAACAGTTTTCAACCCCTAAAAACTACCCTTAAAATAGCCCGATTAGGCCCATTTTAAATAGGCTTCTTGCGGTGATGGATTTCAACACGTGGCCAAATTTCGTTGAAATCAATTAACTCTTTCGAAAGTTATCGCGCGTACACATATATATATATAAATATATATATATAAATATATATATAAATATATATATACATATATATATAAACATTTTTAAAAATGGTGGCAAAGTGTTTAGGAGGTTATGAAACGTCGAGAAATTTTGGTCCGACCCCTAGGTCCCGCCATCCGACCGACGCCAATAGTGTATGTTGCCTTATGGCAAATACACTAAAAATATTCGTGTCCAATTAAAATTGGGCGACCATTTACACATAAATAAAACACAATTTCTGTTAACGTGTACTGTGACGCGGGTAACGACTGGTAATAAATATTAAGAGATTTGCTATTCATTTGTATCATCCTCCCAACATTTGGAGCTAACTCGCTCATCCGTTTGACCTGTATCGTGCTGACAGACTAACAAATGAAAAGACTTTTTCCAAAATTAATCTCAATTAATCTCTGCTTGTAGAAATCTCTATTCGGAAAAATATCTACACGGAATAATCTCTACCCGGAAAAATCGTCACCCAGTAAATCTCTACCAGGGAAAATCTCCTATCTGGAAATATCTCTGAATTGAAAAATCTCTACCTAGAAAAATCTCTGTTCGAAAAAATTCTCACCCGGGAGAATCTATACCTACGGAAAAAAATCTACCAGGAAAAATCTTTACCCGTAAAAATCTTCGCTCGGATAAATCACCACCCGAAAAAATCCCCACTTGGAAAAATCTCTACCTATAAGAATTTAGTAAAATTTTGTAAAGTGAATTTTGACCTAAATGAAGTTGGAACAGTAAAAGTTTTTATTTCTGACAAAATATTTTGATTCCCACTCATGAGGATCAAATTGGCAAAATACGAGTATGTTTACCTACTCTGAAAAAAAATGGAAAATGGAAAACTAATTTCGTGGAAAATAAAATGGAAATATTTATGCAATAATACCTATATAGCACACCCGTCCATTATTTTAATATACGCACAAATCCGTATAAAATGTTTTTTTAATGACCGTCTTTTTGTCCTGCGAAGACTCATTCATTTCCATTTATTCCCCTGCTAATAAGATATTGATGATGCTATTAAATTCATATCAGACACTAATTACCTCTGTTGTCGAGCGTCTATACTCTACATTCTAAACTAATAATATTCCTATTAACTATATCGACTAAAATTTGACAAATTCTAAAAATAAAAAATGTCAGTATAAATGACGCTGCAAAATAAAAAAACAGTTTGGTTTTACTTTACCGCACTAGTGTATAATAGATCACACTACATACCCTGTAGCAGCCATTTTATATGAGGGTAGTGCAAAAAGTTTTAGTGTATTTAAGATGGCACCAGAAATTATCTTCACAATTATAAATATTTTATTGATAAAATTCGACGCTTTCAGGGATTGAAAATAATTATTATTTTCTTCTTTGCATGATTAGTTTAGTCATAACGTCAATTTTACTTACATTTTTATGGTAATCGATCAATTTTTCTACGTTAATTAGGAAATAATAAGAGATCACAAATCCAGATTGTGCCGCCATCTTGATAAAGAAGGGTTAAATTTGTTTTTTTTATGTGAAACACCTAATGGCGTACTTGGATGGGAGCAAAAACGTTTAGATTGCACGTTGCGATGTCCCATTCGGCCAGCCTCGTGTCTCGTCGACTCTTTCCGACTTGGCGTTCCACTCTCAATGCCTATAATACTGAGCTTTTCCCTCTCTACTACACTACACACTCACTACTTTACGTGTATGTTAGTATGATGGCATTTTACTCGTGAATCTTTGTGTAATGTTTCACATCTGCCAGGTCTCTCACGACGACTCATTTTTGAAGTAAAACTTCTTTAGCGAGGATATCTGAAATTTTCTGCGACGTTTAAGAGGAAATAACGCGTTTTAAAGGAGAACTATAAGAAAAACCTTGGCAACGCAAAACATGTACGACTAAAGAAGTTTTACTTCCCCGCAATCTTATGTGGATGAGGCTCACACATTTTTTTAAATATCTAGCGATCCGTTTATGATAAATCGGATTTTGATCCGTTCTTTTATCGGGCACGAAGCCTGATCTGGAAAATAAATCTGAAAAATTACTGCAATTTTTCATCAACTAGATTTAACACCTAGCTTAACTGAATTATCACATCCCTTGTGTCTTTGGCAGTTTGTTCAGTCATATATGAACATAAAACATGGCATAAATAAGCACGGAGGTCTGACGAAGGTCAAACAAAACAATACCGAATTGAAATTTGACACAGCAACGCATTTCTTACTTCAATGCTTGACGTCACATGGATTAAATTCTTGTATTGTTTTATTGCTGGTGGTCTGCTGCAGCGACTAAACTGCACATGAAACTAAAAATAGGAAAAACATTCGAGAATTCATTTTTTTAAAGACTGGCTTTGTAACTAGGCCGTTACGAACAGTGTTAAAAAAAAACTTGCCAAGCGCAAGTCGGACTCGCACACGAAGGGTTCCGTTCCACCGTCCACAGTGCAATATTTATTCACTTTAATATTTTTTTGTTATTTGTTGTAATAGCGGCCAGAAATGCCTGAACTAATAGCTTTTAAGAGATTCCGTCCGATGTCGCTAGTATGCACTATTTTGACATTTATAGAAGAATTTTTTTTTGTGATGTAACTACAAATGTACGGTTTTTGGACATTTACTTGTGCTATAAAACCTTGCTTCTTGCCACATAATTCTAGGTCAACGGGAAGTATCCTCCCTTGCGAGAGTCAAAATATGCGGCATAAACGGTCGTATCTTTTGACTTTAAAGTTTGAATTTTTCACAGCTCCAAGGGGTTGCAGACCTGAGTATTTAATATTAATTTTACCTTGATATCTCCACGAGTTCCTGAGAAAAAGGGTCTTGACAGACACACAGACGGTCAACGAAGTGATCCTATAAGAGTTCCTTTTTTCCTTTTGAGGTACGGAGCCCTAAAAACAATATAGAAAACCAAACATGAGACTCGTGACTCGAACTAGTTTAATATAACAAAGTGTTTTCAATTTAATTAAGTTATTTCAAATGTTCAGGGTCGTATGTAGTGCTTGAGATATTTTTGAACTGTATAAAGTAAGCTACTATAAAGGGTGGCCAGTAACAACAATACAACGTGCGCCATCCAATGATCAAATCCACCCAGCAGACAACGCCCTCCTCCCAACTCTTCAATACTGCCATCATCCAATTCTGAGCCTTTTGTTCACTTTACTACATAACCTTGTGTTAAATAGAGTCCCTTAATCAAAATACGTCTTTTGAAAATAATTGTAGTATTTCAACCTCATCTAGCAATACATACGTTTTAAAGTAAGTGCTGAATTTATAATCATGGATTCGAAGAAAATATGCTGTAGCAGACGGCCAGACAGACAGACATGTGATTCTACAAGGGTTTCGTTTTCTTCATCGGACGAATATCACGTTTTTTAATTTAATTTTAAGAGCAAAAATATGCGTTTTTGAAATGTTTAAACGAGTCAAATTTTGTGAAGCATAATGCTTAACCGCAGCTAAAACAGTAGTAAAATGACTTTTGCGGCCACAAGTCGAAATTTTCGCGAGAGCATATTTTACAATTTGAGAGATCAGTCACCTGAACCAAAATCTTATACATTAGATATAATTCAAACGGAGTTTTAAAAACTCAGCCACGTGCAAAGCGCTGCATTACTGCGTGATCTTTAAAACGTTTTGTTAACAGCGTTGGTAAATATGACGTGTGCTTACCAAAATCTTATACATTAGATATAATTTAAACGAGTTTTAAACTCAGCCACGTGAAAAGCGCTGCATTACTGCGTGATCTTTAAGACGTTTTGTTAACAGCGTTGGCAGATATGTGTGCTTTAGTATACGTAAACAAGGCGAGCGGGTTTCACAATGGTTCTTTGGCGGAGGGTGAGAAGTGAAACACGTCGAGCACATGGCTCGCCGGCGCTACGGACCTCCTATTAAGCCTTTTGTCCGGCGGTATGCAAGCACTGATGATGCAGCACAACACCACCTGATGCCGCACGCGATATTATTATAATGGCATACAATGTGCCGCACCAAATATATAACAAATCGCGGGTGTTCCCCATATCTCTTATCTGTGCAATGATGATTCTGGAATTGGTTCACCGTTGTATTTAAAGAACTAGCCGATACCCGCGACACTGTACACGATTGACTTGAAATAATGATTTGTACAAAAGCAGTGGAGCTTTCGGCTACACTGTATTGTAATCTTGCTCGCTATTCGGCTATTTTATTTGCTATAGACGCTACCCGCGGTTCTGTATGTGATTGGGATGAAACACAGCAGTTTTACAGTTTAATACAAATAAATGATTAAAAATCAGATAAAAACGAGAAAATTGGCAATAGTTTTATGCAATTGTAAGTTGTAGCAGGAAAGTGAATCAAGGAAGTAGATCAAAATATCGATTATTACATTTGCGACGGTTAGGCCTTTATTAGGTCTTCTTCAGGCATCTAAAAAAATATTTTTGTTTTCAACACATGGATAGACAATTTGTACATATTATCACTACATAATTTAACATGTAAAATAAAATAAGTAGGTACCGTAATTTCATGATAATTAATGTATATCCTTTATTGAAAAGTGACCAATCGCAGAATGAAATATTTGGATAAACCAAAAAAACTTTTTTTTATTTTTAATAATTGTAGAATACTGACAGTATATTTTATAAAAAAACCGGAAACCCTTATGAAATTATAATCAATTTTTTTGGTTTATCCAAATATTTCATTCTGCAATTGGTCACTTTTAAATAGAGGACGTACATTAATTATCATGAATTTACGGTACTTATTTTATTTTACATGTTAAATTATGTAGTGTTATGTACAAATTGTCTATCTATGTGTTGAAAACAAAAATATTTTTTTAGATGCCTGAAGAAGCCTAATAAAGGCCGAAACGTCGCAAATGTAATAATCGATATTTTGATATACTTCCTTGATCCACTTTCCTGCTACAACTTACAATTTAATCATTAGAATGGACGCGACGGTAGAGAATGTTTTATGCAATGTTTTTAACAGAGAAACATTAAATTTGAAAAAAATTATTGAGCAAATCAAATTTTCAGTACTTTTGACATAAGTTTATAAAGCAAAAAAATTCAAAATGTTAATTTACCTGCTCGTAATTGGAAATCTCGTGACGTGCTGTAGAGAAATATTAACGAATATCATGTTCCTTGAGTCCATTTTTAGAACAAAAATATGTTTTTTGAAATGAATATGAATATTTATTTGTAAGAGAGACTGTTACAGAGAGTCTATTACATTGTCAATGTTTAAGCGGCAAGCTAAATTTTGTGATCTGAAGGATCAGTCATCTTCACTTCAACTTGATACCTCCAACCGTTCCTGACAGAAAAAAAGTCTTAACGTAACCCCGTTTTTCGAATTATTTGCACATTAATAATTTTGCCGAGAACATCATCTGAGGGAAAAGTCACCTTAAAATCCAGATCTAAAATAGTTATTCATCATAAACTCGGGGCTCAGTAACTGTTAATTGTCCTGAAAATTTCAGCTTCCTAGCATTATCCAGACGGAAACTATGGCGGTTCAAAGATACGACGAAACGCTTCCATAAAATGTAGGTAATGTCCCGCTCCCTTTGGTTCGATAGTCGGACCACTAACCACCTGGATCAACATCGAAATATTCAAAAATTATCATTTGGTTTTGGTTTTGCCTTTTTCCGAGTTTCGGTTTCAAGCCTTGCTTTATTTTCACATTCTTCAAGTCCTGGTCGCAATACTCTGCAGACAGAACTAGTAGATATAAATAATATAGTGATTTAGTATTTCAGGCACATTTCATCATCGTTGTTTGTATCTGATTATGCTGCAGCATTTTTCATCGCCCTCTCAAACTACAGTCGCCGTCGACTTCTCTAGGCTTCGATCCAATCGAAGGCATCTCAAATACTGTCTGTTGTGGCAACACTGCATATTTAGACGGAGATCCCGTCATCAGATTTCCTACATGTAGCTTACCGTCAGATATATCCAATTCACTCTATGGTGCGATAAGTTTCAGTTAAAAAATTAGAGTTTCAAACAACACGCTTTTGTGAACTAAAAAATGCAAAATAATTTAAAATTCGCTTTACTGTAAAAAGCGTGGGGTGCTACCTACTTAAATTTTCATAATAGTTCTGCGTTTGCAATTAGCTAGTGAATGAAAATTTTTTTTAGCGATATCTAGCACTCCACGCTTTTTACAGTAAAGCTAATTTTGTTGTTAAATTATTTTGCATTTTTTTAGTTCATAAAAGCGTGTTGTTTTACTTTTTTAAACTTTAATCTTAATTATAAGACTGAAAAACAATATTGCGTTTGACTATGGAGTAGGCAACTCAACGTGCGTCACTGTACAGCGTGTTAGCTTGCTTGCTGTAACCTTTCAAGCTTTTTTTTATCCTGAAGGACCTGGTCAGGATAAGGGGACAAGCTTTTTAAATTATTGTATTGTCATCGATCCTTGATAAGTGTGCAAAGTTTCAGTTTAATCTGACGTTTTGAAGTGGGTGAACTTCACGTTCAAAGATTCCTTTACAAACAAACAAACATACAAGTGAAGCTAATAAAAGCGTGTTAAAAAGTTACGAGTTATTGAATTAAGCCGTCGATTACTAATGAAATAATAAATAAATCGACTGCAAAAATTCTTTTAAATGTAAGTTCAGACGACGCACTTAATTGCAACAATATAAATTTGTTCAATTTATTAATGATTGACGTTTTTATACAAAGGCCTTCTTTGAAAATTAATTCTTTTTTAATTAAATTAATTTCTTAATCGCAAGTTTTGTAGCCCTTATTTTAACATTTAAGTTTCAAGCACTTAAAGGCCAATGTTGAATAAGATCACAACTATAACGTGTCTAAACTACATCGCAATTGCAGTCAGAAGCAGTTTTACGAAACGTTTCTCGTAGTAATTTTCATCCATACTAATATTAGTCTGTCTGTCTGTCTGTTACGTTTTCACGTCTAAACTACCGAACAGATTTCGATAAAAGGCAAGGATTTAACTTGCATCCTGAGGAAGAACATAGACTACCTTTTGTGTTAAAAAGACTGAACGGGGTGAAATAGGGACTGAAAGTTTATATGGGGAACCCATCATTTCTCATAGTAGGAGCGCTGTTAGACATTTTTGGGTAGGTATTTGAGGCACTGTGAAAATTTGTACAATAACTTTTTAGTGATATCCGAATACAAAAGCACAGACCTGGCTGAAGGGTAGCGCGGCTTAACCGACCTTCAAATTTTTAAATTAGCAGTTTTTTTTCGCAATAAAAAGCCCTTGAGGCATTTTGAAATTGTAATACCTTGAAATTTAGTATTTAAGGAGTTGAAAAATAAAAGAAACAGATTTATTATTCGTGTCTAAAACTTACTCAGGCGTTCGCAAAGTTATATTTTTGAAAAATTTTAAAAATATATTTGAGGCACGTTGAAATTTAAACAGAATAATATCGATAACTAAAAATAGACATATTAAAGAAAAACAGATCGTTTCAGTGACTTTTTGGAGCCCCTTGTTGTAGCGGTACGCTACAGTATATTGATAATTTTTAGTTTTTTTTAATGTATAAATTTAGAATTTTATTTTAGTTTAAAAGTTGACGCGATTTTATACATTATGTAATTATTTTTTGTTATTAGATAATTGTTTCTTATTTTCAGTCCTTGTTTTTTTTGTATAAAAGGTCGTGTCCGTTGTAATTTTTTTTAGTCTGCCTTTTAGTTTTGTTTAGTTAATTAGAGTCAAACGCCGTTTTCGTGATCATATTATGTTATAAATTTATTTCTTAACAATTTTTTCAATTTTTTTTTAAATCAAGTAAAGTGATTTTTTTTTTGAGTTTAATATTTTTGTATTTCAATTTTTTTGTGGTTTATTTTTGTGAAGTGTTTTTTTGGTTTGTATTCCTTTTTTTCACACACCCAGTTACTCGTCTTGTTGACAGTAACTTAATCCAATTTTACCAACTCCTAACGACAGTTTCTCTACGGATTTATTTCTGGCGCCTAGAGCGACCGCTCCTCTTGCTCTATCCTAGGGCCGGCGCTGACCTAGGTTGTCGAGCGTCTATAATTTTACAATAAAAAAAAATGTAGTAGGTGCAGAGCATAGTTTCGTACCAATTTACCTATGTCAGTAAAAGA
This sequence comes from Venustoraphidia nigricollis, assembly GCA_034508555.1. Lineage (NCBI taxonomy): Eukaryota > Metazoa > Arthropoda > Insecta > Raphidioptera > Raphidiidae > Venustoraphidia > Venustoraphidia nigricollis. The sequence goes on along the minus strand of JAVRKA010000004.1, from coordinate 5,975,728 downwards.
GTAATGTCTCTGCTACAAGCAGTTGTCAGAAGACGTTTTGTCTAGACTGCATAGTGTAATCCCCCTCTGTTTCCTTCGCTCCTCTCTTCCACGGGTTTGTCTGTCTTTCTCACTTTCCGAATGGAACTTTGAAAGACGTGATTCAACTACAAATTGCCAACCGAATATTAACACCTGCCTGTGTTATTATTCTGTGAATTGTGACAGAGGAATTGATTCTGTCAGTAATTTGACTCGATCGATTGTTCACGTGTTGGCTTCTTTAACCTGTCGAAAAGACAGCGCGATGTGTTTTGTTTGCGAAAACTTGGCCGGCGCAATCCGTGCACTTAGATAAACTGGAGCACATCAAAATTTGGTATTGAAATTTACAGATACAATTCAGTTATCGATGTTACAAAATACCAACAAAATTGAGTTTTATGAGATTTTTAGAGATGTACCTGTTTGCATTCGTTTGACCATTTCTCAATTTCCACTTCTCGCATTTTACAAAATTCGATTAGTGTTCAAGGAAAAATTAATTTTAAAATGTAAAAAGCAATATATCATTCAACTTTTCTTTCGAACTTTTTCTTATGGAGCTCTACGTAAAAAAGTGGGTTCGTTTTTGACGTGTTTAAAAACTAATTTTTAATATATACATATAGGTACACATATATACAAAAAATTTATTGTGGTAGTCTTCAAAAAGTTCAAGAATAATAAATACAAACAATTAACCTCAAACATTAAAACACTTTCAAAATTTTATTTTGATTTTTACTTCTATATTCAGTACATTGACTAATAAAAAATACGATATTATAAATTCCATTTTCACATGATTATTTGTTCTAATCAAAGGCTATGGTCGCCTGGTACCTATATTATATACAAGTTCCAGTTAACAGAAAATGCATTGATTTCGTCCATCTATCACTGCAGTCCATGAGCCTCTTGTGGCCAACTTCATACTGTCGAATATTCGTTCGCGAAGCCAACTTCATACTTCACCATCCGAGTCTATAACAAACTGCCTACAGATTATAGAAACATAGCTTCTCTAACGACATATAAAAATAAAATAAAAACATTTTTAATTGCATCTGAATTTTATGATATTAGTGATTTTATAAATTTGTAACTTTAAACTTTAATAAGTATGACATGTCAAATAAATATATCACATTTAAACTGATAAATAAAATATACTATACTATACTATTTGTTATCGTGGCCAACTTCATACTGTCGAATTTTCGTTAGCGCTGCCAACTTCATACTGTCAAATTTTCGTTAGCGCAACCAACAGAATACTGTTGAATGTTCGGTAGTGCGGCCAACTTCATACTGTCGAATGGTCGTTAGTTGTGCGCGCGCAATTTCCGTTGCCTGCTAAAATTTTACTGTCAACGCGCCAAAAGAAAAAAAACCGTATCAAAATCGGACCTCTCATTAAAGAGCGATGATGTTCCAGATAGACATATAAACTATTACATACAAACAAAAGATCCAAACAAATATCGGGGGTTTCCCTTCATCATCGATGGCGTATTAACCTTCTTCATCGACCTGTGCTCTTTGGTTAAAAATTTAAAAAGGAATAATATATGTTTTAAAAACATTAATGACGTAAATTCTAATACACAGTGTACGTTATGGTTTGAAATGTTTTGATTTTTTTGTTCGTCCTATAATTATTCGATAGAACAACTTTCTGTTAATTACGAGATTGTGCCGTAACTTCAAATTAACTAGCAGTACGTATTAATTTAGTAAATAATTGACTTCGATAACAATATACTACGTAATTTATTTACAGTTGCGAAATTATAATGCTCTATGGTTTACGCTTCAACATTCACATTTGGCTTCTTATTACATTAAAAAAATGTCCAGTTCAAAACTATGTCATGATCCCTCAGATTGCAAAATATGCTCAGGAAATTTCGAATTGTGGTCGCAAAATATATTTTATTACGGTTTTTATTAGTTGTGATTAAGCATTAAGCTGCTCAAAATTTGGTTCGCTGCTTAAAAATTTCAAGAAACACATATTTTTGTCTACATGGTCTTTGATTCGTACTAGCAGATAGACTAATTCTTCAGATTGTAAAATATGCTCTCGGGAAATTTCGAACTGTGGTCTCAAAATTTATTTTATTACGGTGATTATTAACTTTGATTAAGCATTAAGCTTCACAAAATTTTACTTGTCGCTTAAACATTTCAAAAAACATATTTTTGTTCTAAAAATGGACTCAAGATACGCGATATACGTAAATATTTCTTTACAGCACGTCACGAGATTTCGAATTACGAGAAGACAAATTAACATTTTTAAGTGTTTTCTTTACAAACTTGTGTTAAAAATATTGATAATTTGGCTCGTTCGATAATTTTTTTCAACTTTAATTTGTTCTGTTCAAATATTTGTGTAAGACCTATGTTAATAATTATTCTCTACTGTTGCGTCCATTGTAATGTTAATTGTGAGTTTTAAAATTTCCGGGTTTTTTATAAAATATACTGTCACTATTCTACAATTAAAAATTAAAATAAAAATAGTTTTTTTCTTATCCAAATATTTTGTCATTCTACAATGGCCATTATTCAGTTAGAGGATGTACATTAATTATCTTGAAATTAAGATGCCTGAAGAAGACCTAATAAAGGCCGAAACATTGCAAAAGTAATAATCGATATTCTGATGTTTTTGCCTGTTCCACTTTCCTGCTAAAACTCAGAACTATGTTAATAATCTCGTTTTTATCTGATTTTAAATCGTTTATTTAGATCAAATAAACTGTAAAAACTTGGCTAAAAGTCATATTCGAAGAATAGTACATATTACTACTTCATTTTGAGGCAATAACATCAAAGATTGAAAATATTAAAAAAAAATTATTTGTTGGGAAAAAAAATTAATTTTATATTAATTACCAAGGACAAAAAAGCAAAAAGTCAATATTGAAAAATATTTTTCAGGGAAATTAGAGCTTCCGAAACGTAAGTGCCTTTTACATGCATCCACACATCGAAGTGCTAGTAAGATAGACTTATGCGGATGAAAAAGACAGCTAGTAAACAGTCACCTTATTTCTATCAATACAGATACCTATATAAATCATCGACTTTTTAATACATTAGATTCAGTTTAGTAATATGAACGTTCCAAGCGAACTTGCAGTGATTTTAATTAATGGATTTTTAATATATGTACATTTAATTATACAGAGACTTGTTTAATTGCATTGATGTGTGCGTCAGTACTGCGCATGCGTTGGCATGTTGACGGAGTCGGCATCTGATAGTAAATATTATATTATATGTAGCTAATAACGTTATTTGTGTAGGAACTATCGCAAATCGGATTTGCTCTGACGTTAATATCGTTAATTTCAAACTGCCGCCATGACGTATATGGATTTCAATTTTATAATTGATTTAAACATTTAAAATTCTCTACCAGTTGCTGTCTGATATGTCGTCACACTTTTTACGTCAATAGGCATATTACGTCAATAGCTCTTTATACAACGTTTTTAATGAAACAGACGGAATCATTGTAACTTCGAAAGAAATTAGAGTTTAAAAAAACTAAAACAACACGCTTTTATGAACTAAAAAAAGCAAAATAATTTGACAACACAATTAGCTTTACTGTGAAAATCTTGGAGTGCTATCTACTTAAATTTTCATAATAGCTTTACGTTTACAATTAGCTAGTAAATGAAAAATTTATTTTACAGTAAAACAAATTTTCTAGTCAAACTATTTCGCATTTTTTAGTTCATAGAAGGGTGTTGTTTTAGTTTTTTTAGACTATAATTTTAGTTATAATACTAAAAACAATATTGGATTTGACTGTGGGGTAGGCAACGCGATGTACCTACATCATAGTACAGCGTGTTAGCTTGCTTGCTGTAATTTTTCAAGTTTTTTTTAATCCTGAAAGTCATGATCAGGATAATGGGACAAACTTATTAAAATATTGTATTTTCATCGGTCCTTGATAAGTATGCAAAATTCCAATTTAATCTGACGTTTTGAAGTGGATAAATTTCACGTTCAAAGATTCCTTTACAAACAAACCAACACACATACAAGTGTAGCTAATAAAAGCGTCTTAAATAAAAAATGTAAAGATGTTTGACTGATCATTTCAAAGTCGAAGAAGGCACCGGTTGAATAATATTCAATCTTTGATTGTAACGTTTCAAAATAAACTAAAAATATGTACGATTCTTTCTATATAACTTTTCTTAAGTTTTTACAGTTTATTTGATCTAAATAAACGATTTAAAATGAGATAAAAACGGGAAAATTAAAATTTTGTACAGAAAAATTTAATTTGAAGAAAAAACTATTGAGCAAACCAAATTTGTCAGTATTTTTAACAAAAGTTTGTGAAGAAAAACTTCAAAATATTAATTTGCCTTCCCGGAATTCGAAATCTCATGACGTGCTGCAAAGAAATATTGACGAATATCACGTTATTTGATCCAATTTTTTAGAGCAAAAATATGTTTTTTTAAATTTTTAAGCAGCAAATCAAATTTTGTGAAGCTTATTGCTTAATCACAGCTAATAAAAACAGTAATAAAATGAATTTTGCGCCAACAGTTCGAAATTTCCCGAGAGCATATTTTACAATCTGAGAAACCTTAAGATAAAATGTAGATAGGCTGTGGATTATAGACGCGCGATAACTGAGATCATTGTAGCGTCACGATAAAATGTAGAACGAAACTACAATTTATTGATGCGATATTGTTATGTCGTGACATAATGGCAAATCTGGGACATGTCAGCTAATGTAATACCCTCGTTACATCCGCGAGTCCTCCTTTCAGGGCCCCCGGTCTAAATGTAACAACTAACAACATTATAATATCGCGCGTTTGTATTTTCTATGTGTACAGAGATAGCTTTGTATACGGGCAATTTGTCCGGTTCAGGACTTCATTGTATCTCAACTACACTAATGACGCGATTCTATAACATTTGTTGAATTTGTACAGCGCTGTTAAATTTCTGTTTCACTTTAACTTGTCATTTTAAATTTGTTAGAAAGTGACAAAAAATTAACAGCGCTGTTCACATCTAAAAAACGGGCTAGTGACAGATTTCATAACAAGGTTTAGAGTTATAGGTTTGAATCAGAACAACTCTTTAAATTGTTTTTATATTTAATATTGAAACTAATTCATTTTAGACACAAAAAGAATGTAAAAACGGATAATGTACTTCGTTTAACAATATTGTCAAAAGCAGAGATATATCACGTGATGTACTCTACTCTACGTGCTCCTGCTCAAGAGTCTGGACTCCTAGTGTTTACTCCTTCAGGCCGACACTGAGATTCCTAACAGATCTGTCTTAAGACACAAAAATAATATAAAAAACGGATAATGAAAATGTATTTCGTTTAACAATATTGTCAAATGCAGACATGTCACGCGATCTACTCTATTCTACGTACTCCTGCTCAAGAGTCTGGACTCCTAGTGTTTACTCCTTCAGGCCGACACTGAGATTCCAAACCGACCAGTGTTACGACACAAAAAGAATGTAAAAAACGAATAATGAAAAATGTACTTCGTTTAACAATATTGTCAAATGCAGACATATATCACGTGATGTACTCTACTCTACGTGCTCTTGCTCAAGAGTCTGGACTCCTAGTGTTTACTCCTTCAGGCCGACACTGAGATTCCTAACAGATCTGTGTTAAGACACAAAAATAATATAAAAAATGGATAATGAAAATGTACTTTATCTAACAATATTGTCAAATGCAGCCATGTCACGCAATCTACTCTACTCTGCGTACTCCTGCTCAAGAGTCAATACTACTAGTGCTTACTCCTTGAGGCCGACACTGAGATACCAAACCGACCAGTGTTAAGACACAAAAATAATGTAAAAAACGAATAATTAAAAATGTACATCGATTAACAATTGTCACATTCAGACATATATCACGTGATCTACTCCACTCTACGTGTTCCTGCTCAAGAGTCTGGACTCCTAGTGTTTACTCCTCCAGGCCGACATTGAGATTCCAAACAGATCAGTGTATCTTACTCATTTGTATAACAAACGTGAACACTTTTTGAACTAGAGTACGATACCAAACAGTAAACACACCTATTCATGTCACCGTATCGTTTAATTTAACCGCGTATAGTTCCAAACCGAATCAAACAGTCGAAACACGTGCTATAGACGTGTGTTATTTGTAACGCATTGTAAAGCAGCATCGACCTGTGTAAAAGTGTAATACACCATCAAATATTTATAATTTTACATACATGTATATATTATTATATATCTGTGACCTCAAGGCAACATAGTTTATGGCGACTTTTCGATCATATAACTGGAACCCTTTGGAGCTCGAATTAATTCCAGCCGACTAAAAAAGTATTTTTGCACCCCCTTTTTTCATGCAGTCGTGAAATTGCACAAATAATTCGTGAGTGATTACTCAGATTTTAAAATATGTTCTCGAGAAATTTCGAACTGTGGTCGCGAAATTTATTTTATTACTGTTTTTATTAGCTGTGGTTAAGCATTAAGCTTCGCAAAATTTGGCTTGATACTTAAAAATTTCAAAAAACTACATAATTTTGTCCTAAAAATTGAATGAAAAAACGTGATATTCGTCAATATTTCTTTAGAGCACGTCACTAGATTTCGAATTACGGGATGGCAAATTAACATTTTGAAATTTGTTCTTTACAAACTTATGTTAAAATACTGACAAATTTGACTTGCTCAATAATTTTTTTCAAATTTCATTTTTTCTGCACAAAAATTTGGTGTAAAACTTATGCTAATTTTCTCTTTTTTCTGATTTACTTCGTTTATTTAGACCAAATAAGTGGGCCAAGAGCACCCCATTCTATTTTAATCTTTAGATCAAATAAACTCTCGGACGAGTAGTTTAGGACGTTACCTCCTATACATATCCAAACTTACAAACTTTACCTCTTTATAATATTAGTTGAACCAGCCGAGAATCAAATATAAAGAATAAATTTTAAAAGTCAGTTTGTGACCGCGCAGCGGATTCCGCAGTGACTTAATTTTCATCCTTGCAACCAGCTTGGCTGCTAGCACAAACTCCAGCAGGCAATTTAGCAGCAAAACCAGCCTCGCGTTGTGCAGCGCAGTTTACGTATAGGATTGCTATTCGTTCGGGTTTCCCCGGATTTGTCCGGGCGGGGCTTCATTTGTAGTCCGAGTTTAAAAATTTAAGAATAAAAAAATTCTAACTGATTATTAAAACAATTTGTAACAAACTGTAATAAGATTCTGTTTTGTTAGCAGCGTTGCCAGATTTTTTGGAACTTTTTGAGTGAAAAAAGCGGGATTCTTTCGTCGAAAGCGGGACATAGTAAAAAAACGTATATAATCAGAAATTTTTAAATACTTACCTTTTTATTTGAGTTCAAATTACGTTTACGTGACAATATATAGCAAAAATAGCCATAGAAAATGTATTTTAATAAAAATATGATATTTTAAATCAGATTTACCATATCGTTACATAGTTGAGTCTTATTCGTCTTCTGAATAAAAAAAATAAAAAAAACAGAAATCAAAATCAAAAAAGTTTTATTCATTAGAAAAATATGGCGTTTCAAACAATAGTCTGAGGAGTGAGTGTTACAAATTGCAACTTACAATAAGAGAATAATTATTTACGCACGGTCGAGTTATCCCCGAAAAGCGGGACTGAGCCTGTCCCCCGCGGGACATTTAATTTTGATTTAAAAATCGAGACATCCCGCCAAAATCGGGACGTCTGGCAACGCTGTTTGTTAGGTACATTTAAAATGATGATAAAAGATGACTAAATATAATTTTAAGATCTGAAAATAAAAAAGTGATTTATGACATTTTCAACTGTTTTTTATTACACTGACTATGTTTAAAAAAACCTGTTACAATGTCCGGGTTCTGGTCTCTAAAATTCGGGGTTTTCACGCGTCTTGTCCTGGTTACCAAATTTTAGAGATGGCAACCCTAGTTTACGTAATTTATGGATTACTCCTAAGTGGTTTAGTCGCGTGCCCACATTTAAATACGGTATAGGTGCTTACATCCATTGAATACAATCCATTATTTATGTATATTCATTTATTTGGCCGCGCATCGAGTTGCATTCTGTGTAAACTATACATTAGAACACAGACAAAATGCATGCATTATTCAATTTCTGTACGCTGTTCTCGGCTCTCTAACTTTCTTATTTGTATCGAATTTGAGGTGGCTGATCCATCACATTGTAAAATATGGCTCTCGGGAAACTTCGAACTGTGGTCGCAAAATTCATTTTATTACTGGTTTTATTAGCTGTGATTATGCATTAAACTTCACAAAATTTAGCTGCTCAAAAATTTCAAAAAACAGATATTCATAAAACAAGATTTCGAATTACGGAAAGGCAGATGAACATTTTGAAGTGTTTTCTTTACAAGCGTTTGTTAAAAATATTGACAAATTTGGCTTGTTCTATGTTTTTTTTTCTATGCAATTTATACAAAACTTATGCTATTTTTCTCGTTTTTATCTAATTTTAATTCATTTATTTAGATCAAATAAACTGCAAAAACTTAACTAAATGTCATGTAGAAAGAATAGTATATATTTATAGTTTATTTTGTATTACCATCAAAGATTAAATAAGATTTTTTATAAAAATTAGAGATTTCCGAAACGTAAGTGCATTTTAGCAGCATTGCTGCATACTGAGTAATTGTTATAATTAAATATTTTGCTAAAACAAAAGCAATAATAGATTTTTTAATTGTTGATGCACATAAAGCAAGTAATTATCTATAAAATGATATAAAATTTATGTGCAGTAATTGTGAGGTTTTTCCGAAAAAGGGACGCAAACATCTTAATCTTAGCGTATTAATATATACTAGCGGTAACCGTGCGAATATTCGCTCTAAAATTCGTTTCTAATTTCTCACACTCTTTATAACTTTCTTCTTTTTGTTATATTACATTACGAAGCTCAGTGACGGTTCAAGAAAATATTTTTCTAAAACTGTCATATAGAGACGCAAGTATCGAAAACGTTGAGCTGAAGCGCTGCCATACGAAAAGTATTTATACGTAAATTTTGATTAAAAATTAAACAAAAAAAATTTACCGACCGTCAATCATGTTGACGTTGTTTCAAAGTTAGAACCATCAGATGGCAACATTGCTGCATATACTGAATAAATGTAGGTATAATTGTTATAATTAATTATTTTGCAAAAACAAAAGCAATAATAGATTTTTTAATTGTTGATACACATAGTTTAGTTATTGATGTCGGTAGAGCAAGCAATTATCTATAAAATGATATAAAATTTATGTGGAGCAATTGTGGGGTTTTTTGGAAAAGGGAGGCAAACATCTTAACCTTAGCGTATTAATATATATGATGATAATATTTCTGATAGATATTGCAAATTATAGACGCTCGACAGACCATAAGCGTCTTAAATAATATTTCTGTATTTGCTCCAACAAACGGCCAATGCTGTCTAAACCGGTGCAACTACTCGAAAGAGAGATAGGTAAATAGGAGAAAGGGAGAAGGAGAGAGAGAGAGACGTAACATTTGCAATATATAATGGAAGAGTCAATGTCCGGGAATAGCGGCCCGTGTGTACGTCGCATAACCATAATCTATAGTGTTTACACGTAATATATCAGAGTGGATTTCGCAAGCATTAGATTTGCATTGAAGACCAAATGTTCTTCGCGCTATTTGCTGAGGTTCCGTAAAGGTGATTGATCCCTCAGATAGTAAAATATGCTCTCGGGAAATTTCGAACGATGATCGCAAAATTCATTTATTACTGTTTTTAGATTAGACTGTAGATTATAGACGCTCAACATCTGAGGTCATCAGCGTCTATTACTGTTTTTATTAGCTGTGATTAAGCATTAAGCTTCACAAAATTTGGCTTGCTCCTTAAAAATTTCAAAAAAACATATATTTTGTCTTAAAAATTGTATCAAAAAAATTATAATGAGGCTCACCCTCAGAAGCCAACAAAAGAAGTTTAACTTCTTTAGTTTTTAATATTATAATAACGGCGAAATTATTACACATTTTAAGAAGGCAATTTGATGTTTATGTCATTTGAAAATGCTTACATGGACAGATCGTCACGTTCATACCATAGTTTTATTTACATACTATAATCTACTGCAAAACATTTTTAATATGAATTGTCTGTAGTAGGTATATCAACATCATAACCTCACATTAATGGACGTTTCAGCATATACTTGTACTAAAATGTTTAATCCGAAAATTATTGTTCTGATATCTGAAAATAGAGAATATAATATTTAATATTTTTCTTTCTGAATTTACATGAAATATATATTATGAGTTCCTACCGTTTATACATAAAATTACTGAAATCATTTTACACTTCAATTGTTCGTAATTTTAAACGTCAGATTCAAGCCGGTCATCCGTGTCTTACTATTTTGCGAATCAAAACGCAACACACTATAAACTTCTGTCCTTGTCAGTTTCTTGTAATTTAGGGGACAAACTAACTTCCCCTTTATTTGTTTATTCTACTTCCCCTCGATTTCTTACATTTTTCAAACAGATACGTCGCTAAAGAAGTTTTCAAAAATGTGGTATTCGTCAATATTTCTTTACAGCACGTCACGAAATTTCAAATTACGGGAAGACAAATTGGTAGCTATTGATCGTTACATAGTTGTCAGTTTACAAATTATTAGATATGTATGGCATACATATCTAATAATTTGTAAACTGACAACTATGTAACGATCAATAGCATAAATTAATTTTAACTTCCGTCGTGCGTCTATACGAACTGGCACACCTATTTTTTGTATGTCAAACTTTTTCTTAAATTTAATTTTTAAGTGTTACGTAAAGTTTTGATGTTCCCTTAAAGTCTCCTTCGGCTTTACTTGAAGTGAAGGCATTTTCTAGGCTTTGAATATAAACATACGTTTTTTTTTTGCTTGAAAATCACATACTTAAATCCTTGAGTTACGTAATCAATAATATCGAGCTACGAGTATCGATTTCATGGTAAACGAGTGTCTGTATCGAATTAAATAAGTACTACCGCTGATTTACGCCTTGGTGTCGTATCTATAATGTGTCCATAAATTGAACTTTTCTATTTTGACCACCATTTTCAACATCATGAATGTACATACTATAGATTGGACGTAAGAGGCTATCACATCTGTGATTGGTTGAATCGATTGCTTAAGTAATTCGAAACCCTTGACTTGATCTTTCGGTAAGCTATTTATTAAAAGGTTTCATGAAAAGTCACAGGCCTACTATCTCCGTCCTTTCTCTCGTCTGGCCTAGTCACACTTTCAACAATGCTAAAGCCCAACCTATACTTTTCTAATAAGCTTGCCTCAAGGTAGAGTATACTTTTATGTTGGGCGTAAGAGGTTATAAAAGTGGTCACGTCTGTGATTTGTTGATTCGATTCCTTGTACGTCATTCGAAACCCTTGGCTTGATTTTTAGATTATAATTAACATTTGGCAGTTGGATAAAAAATCTCCAGGCCTCAGTGTTGCCAGATTTTTTTTTTGCCAAGTCGGGATTTTGAAACTTTTTGAGAGAAAAAAGCGGAATTCTTTCGTCGAACGCGGGACATAGTAAAAAAACGTATATAATCAGAAGTTTTTAAATATTTATCTTTTTATTTGAGTTCTAATTACGTTTACGTGACAATAAATAGCAAAAATAGCCATAGAAAAAGTATTTTAATAAAAATATGATATTTTAAATCAGATTTACCCTATCGTTAAATAGTTGAGTCTTATTTGTCTTCTGAATAAAAAAAAATTAAAAAAACAGAAATCAAAATCAAAAAAGTTTTATTCATTAGAAAAATATGGCGTTTCAAACAATAGTCTGAGGAGTGAGTGTTACAAATTGCAACTTACAATAAGAGAATAATTATTTACGCACGGTCGAGTTATCCCCGAAAAGCGGGAATGAGCCTGTCCCGCGCGTGACATTTAATTTTGATTTAAAAATTGGGACGTCCCGCCAAAATCGGGACGTCTGGCAACGCTGCCAGGCCTGCTACCCCCGTCGTCTCTATACCGTATTGCTTAGTTACACTTTCAATAATATTAACGCCCAACCTATTCCACTAACCTTTGTCAGCTGTAGCCTTTTTGTGCAAATTCAAATCACCATTTGTCTTTTCAAACATGATGTACTGGGCCACGGCACATTATTTAAACATGAGTACGTCTGTGAATAAATTTCTTATTTGTTCAAAATGAATGTAACAAAAGACTGCGGTATTTTTATATTCTATTGTTTTTGCTAAAATCTATAATACGAAAATTACAATCAGCTGAGCGACTTATGTCGCATAAAATTTTTACCACGTGTATGAATAATGCACGTTAAGTGGTTAAAATCAAAGATAGTATTACTTTTGTAGATAAAATAATAGAAAAATACATATTAATGCATAATATATAATAATAATAATGCGTTTAACGTCCGTTTCTCGATTGTAATTACAAACGCCATTCGCACCATTGAATGGAGGAATTTATAGAAAATTAGGATAAGGTAGGCAATTTTTGAACTAGGAGTTTGATAGGTAATCGGCCATGGCCTCGAATAAAGAACCATCTCGATATTTATGTGGAACTAATTGAGGGGAACCATGGAAAACCTCAAATAAGAGAATGTCAGTACAGGAATTACCGTTTCTCGGCGAGAGGCAGTAGGAAAAAGTCCTAGCTAGTAACTACATATCTGCACCATACCTATTTTCCATCTACCACACGTTATTTTCTACATTTTTTAAACTTCAACTTAATTAATAGCAATGGGCGAATGAACGACATTAAATAGGATAATAGGATAAGAATTTGACAGGTAATCAGCTATGGGTCATGGCCTCGAATAAGGAACCGTCTCGATATTTATTTATACCTAATTAATTGAGGGAAACCATGGAAAACCTCAAACAAGATGGCCGGTGCAGGAATTAGCGTTTCTCGGCGAGAGGCAGTAGGAAAAAGTCCCTGCCACATGTTCGTCCGCCGGGATTCGAACCCGGTACCTCACGAATGCGAGTCTAATGCTGTCACCACTACTCTACCCCGGTCGATTTTAACATATTAGTGAATAAAACTATTTTGTGGGGAGGGTTCTGTACTACTTTTTCTATGACTGCGTACCCCATTTAATTTATATGTAAACAAGAGGCATCAATTACAAGAGCAGAAACCACACAAGATCAATTATAACGTAATAAAATATCCCTATGTTATATTATAGTGTCAATGTGTTGGTAAAAAATACATTTTATATATTCTGATTAGTATTGATATAAAGATATTGTACATACGTCATATGTAAAAATATACCAGGTGTTTATTTGAAAATCTGCATCAAGAATATCCCGAAAATTCACTGCCAGATGAAAAAAATATTGAAAAAAGTTCAACGTTGTCGTGAACCAGAGAAAACAATGATATTTAAAAAAAAATTATTTGGTTCTTTTTTGTTTAAGAAAGATTAAAAAACTGCCAAACTTGCTTCCACCTAGTTTATTCGGAAAAAGAGGCTGTGTTTTTACACTACACACTATTAATTTTAACTTGAGGAATTTTTCGTTATAGACGATATCTTCAAATTGACTACAGCATCCAGAATAAAAACACAAAGGGAGCTATCGGGTTATTTTTTAAATCTCTAATAGTTTGACGATAGTTATGTATATCTTTAATTGAATTTATAAAAGTTTGACCTAAGACTTTGACACATATTTTAGGTACTTGCCACTAGCGCTATCTGATGAATATTAATGATATTATTTGAAGATTTTTTGCCTAAAATTAGGAAAGTATGAAAATATTAAAATAATTTGGTTCTACATGTTTAGAAGATGAATTGTAGATTGTAGACGCTCAACAGGTGAAGTCATCAGCGTTTTACATGTCAAAATCCTATGTTCGATAGCCGCGTAAACCACTCTGTATATATTTCGTGTTATATTCTATATATAGACAGTCACGAGGTACTGACTAAGCTGTTTTCATCGCACCCTCTTTCGATAATCCAATATTCTTTTTCTATTGAACTCAACAAAAAAACAACCCCAGGACGTGTGCTATGAACGCCTGACAACTCTCAGAGATCTGATCAAACTGTTTTCGAAAATTTGTTTCGAAATCTTCGACCAATGCAGTCACCGAAATTTACTCACTTCAGTTAAACAGGCGCGGGAGAAGATGGAATACCCACCTGCTTTAACAACACAGACCGTATTTGTATAGATGCGTGTATGTCAAAAAATAAATTAAAATATTTATTATTTATTTATTATTATTATTTCTGGAAAAATACGTTTAAAAAATTTTTTTCCTACAAACGTCAAAATAGTGCATACCTACTAGCGACTTCGGACAGAAGACCTTAAAAGCTGTTAGTTCAGGCATTTATGCGCGTCAGTGTGTATGTAACAACAAATAATAAGAATAAAATAAAGTTAATAAATACTTGTACGGTGGTACGGAACCCTTCGTACGCGAGTCCGACTCGCACTTGGCTAGTTTTTTTTTTAAGTTGCACTCGAAATATATTTTGGTCAAACAGATCATCTGCATTTATCAGAAGCAACTTAACTCAAGACACAAGCGTGCCGTTTCGTCGATTGGCATTTGGTGTTCTTCTGGGGGAAAAAGAGTCCAGTGCAGTGTGCCGTCGATAAGGGTGGTCGAGTATATATTTACGTGGGGTTGACGAGGCTCTACGGCTGGTGGATGTTTGTCTCAGTCATGTATATGAGTGCATGGCAATGGGATGAGGGTGAAGTAGCAGCCGCAAGTAATTGCCTGTGGCAACGATAATTGACATATTGACTGCGTCAGTGACAAGTGGTCCGCGAACTGTCGCCTCACACCTCCCTAGTGTCGCCATTGTACCGATCTGGAACTATTGCGACATGAAAATCGAATTATAAAGTTTCATTTCGCGAGTGGATCAAGGAAACTATTTACTAGCTGATCAAAATGCCCCCTTTTTCACCTGCACAGCTCTATCTTACGAGTAGTTGTGTGTGTCTGTGTTTCGGAAATCTCTGGTTTCTATGAAAAATCTTATTAGTGTATTTGCCATATGGCAACATACACTATTGGCGTCGGTCGGATGGCGGGACCTAGGGGTCGGACCAAAATTTCTCGACGTTTCATAACCCCCTAAACACTTTGGCACCATTTTTAAAAATGTTTATATATATATGTATATATATATATATATATATATATATATATATATATATATATATATATATATATATATATATATATATATATATATATATATATATATATAGGTATATATGTGTACGGGCAATAACTTTCGAAGGAGTTAATTTATTTTAACGAAATTTGGCACACATGTTGGAATCCATCACCGCACGAAGCCTATTTAAAATGGGCCCAATCGGGCCATTTTAAGGGTGGTTTTTAGGGGATGAAAAAAGTTTTTGGGCCCAAAAGTACCTAAAAAATTCTCAGAATCGTTCCAAAATTAAAATTTAACCCTTTAATAGCAATTAAAAAGTGTTCCTAAAATTTCAATAAAATCGGCCCGACAGGACCGGATTTACAAATTTTCTGAAAACACTAGTTTGCAGATAGTGATTTATTTCCTTAAAGGTGTTTTTAATTTTGGTGTAGACGTTCGATCGACAATAATGATGTAGTTAAAAAAAATGTAATTTTAAGGGGTGTATTAAGGAGTTAATTTTTTTATTTTGCCCAACAATCACCTTAAGTTCACATAATAAAGCCACAAGGCCTGTATTAGCAAATACACTATATTGTCGGCAGGGTTTTGGCACTGCGACCCGGGTTTTTTCAATCTTTGATGTTAATGATTAAAGATTAAAATAGAATAGGGTGGTATCTTAGCCTAAATGTACCACATCCTGAAAGGATTTTTGTCTTTCCCTTTTTACTGGATCTGGTCAGCAAATAATATGGAACCTCTTATGAGCTTCAGAAGGTTGATTACTACATTGCCCTGAGGAACTATTCCATCCTAATCAATGTAGCCAAAAATGGTTGTCCATCCTGTAGGTTAAAGCTCTGGAACTATTGTGACATAGAAATCGAATTATCAAGTTTCATTTCGTAACTGGATTAAGGAAAACGTTTACCAGCTGTTCAATATGCCCCTTTTTTTCACCTGCATAACTCTATCTTACGAGGAGTTGGGTGTGTGTGATCATGTAAAATGCACTTACGTTTCAGAAATGTCTGGTTTCTATGAAAGATCTTATTCAATCTTTGATGTTAATGCTTAAAGATTAAAATAGAATGGGGTAGTCTCTGGATCCAAATGCATCACATCATCAAAGGATTTTTGCGTTTCCCCCTTTTACTGGATCTAGTCAGCAAATCTTCTTATGAACTCCAGAAGATTGGCTGCTAGATTGCCTGTGGGCGCTTATTACTATTTTTATACTAAATCTACTTTGACAAATATTGCTACCAATGAAATATTTATAGCAGTTGATGTCAGGCACCTCCCGATTTTTACAATAAAACATTATTTTTTACTTATTAGTTCGATTTGCTATTAAAGCGTGTTTTTTTATTTTCTTTTAAACGATTATATATAATTTATTTTTTAGTCTTATTTTTTTCTGCAATGGCTAGAACGTTTCAAGCTTCCATTTCTTCTAAACAAACATTGCTCAAGGAGGATTCAGATAGCATTAACTACCGGAGCTGAGGATAGTTGTGGTTCAGTGGTCAACGGACTGGCTTCTTGAACGGACTGTACTAGGTTCAAATGCCACCTCTGCTATTATGTCGATTTTTTTAATATTTATTTCATATTTAATGCTACTGGCCAAAATGCCTTATAATGGACGCCAAATCCCCAAGTGATATTCTCTTGTATATTTGCATATTCTCTACCTATATATCTGGACATATACGATTGGATATACCTTTAAAAAAAACTATCAAGGCCGGTACAGATGATGATTTAATTTGTACAAAGCATGCTTCTAAATCTAGCATCCCTCTTATGCATGCATTCGCATCAGGGGTGTAATTATAATGACATTGAATTGATAGGCTTGTCTACATCTCGCTTTTCTGCGGACGTCTCACTTTATGACGTAATTAGGGAATTATAAAAAAATAATCGCATTGGAAAATTCTGTTGACTGGATAATTCAATTGCGAATATAAATATTTCAAATACTATATCACTCTCTATATAATAATAAATGATAGGTATGTAGTTTAAAAACATATTAGTTAAAAAAACACGCTTTAATAGAAAACCGAACTAAAAAGTAAAAATAATTTTTTATTGTAAAAAAGCGTGGGGTGCTTGCTATCAACTGGTATAAATATTTTATTGGTAGCTATTTCTAAAAGTAGAGTTAGTATAAAAATAGTACCTAAAAAGCACCCAACGTTTTTTACAATACAAAATTATTTTTTACTTTTTAGTTCGGTTGCTATCAAAGCATGCTTTTTTAGTTTTTTTGAACTCATCTTTTTTTTAATCCTGGTCAGGATAATGGGACAAACTTATTAAATTATTGTATTGTCATCTATCCTTGATAAGTGTGCAAAGTTTCAGTTTAATCTGACGTTTTGAAGTGGGTGAATTTCACGTTCAAAGATTCCGTTACAAACATACAGATGAAGCTACTAAAAGCGTGTTAAAACCCATAAAACACGCTTTTATCACGCACAAAAAATCATAAAATCATATAAATTATCTTTTATTTTTTATTCAATACGTGATGGAGATATGCAAATTTCAAGGTATAGTTATTAGTAAACTTGTCACTTCTTTTATACCTACTGACTAATTAAAAAGTGTAGAGCGCTTTGTCTAAATTAATTAAAAGTACACATAGTCAAAAAGCGCTCCACACTTTTTGAATTAGTTATTGAACATAAAAGAAGTGACAAGTTTACTATAAACTACCTAGCATACCTATTAGCCATCACGTATTGAATAAAAAATAAAAGTTAATTTAATTTGCACCGATTTTTCACTCGGTACTTGGTAGAACATGGTTAATATAAATGCACTTGAAAATTCTACAAAAATTATTATTCCTGCGAGTATGGACTTATTGTACAAAACGATCGTCGGCAAATAATTTAATAATAATTTTTGTAGAATTTTCAAGTGTGGCTTTATTTATTTGTTATTAAAAGTTAATTTAATTATTTTATGATTTTTGCTGCGTGAAAGGGCGTGTTTTTTTTTAAACTACATATAATTTATTTTTCACATTTTAGTTTAAATTCCTTTACTAACCGTCGTTTTCTTTGCGTTGCAGTTCCGATTGTTTTGGTTTCCTTATGTTGTTTGTGTTCATTTTAATCCCATGAGTAGCGAGCAAACATCAAATCAGCTCGACGAAACCAAAGTATTGTATTGTCATCGGTGCTACATACATTTGCAAAATTTCAAATCGATACGACAATTAGAAGTTGGTTAAATTCGACTTACAAGATTTGTTTACATGCATACTTAGTTACAGGTGAAACTAATAAAAACGTATTAGCTTGTCTGCAACTGTAAATATACGATCACAATCTAAAGTCATAGTTAAATCAAATTTTTTGACAATGCTTTCTGCAACCCAGCATAAATATATTAATATTATTATAAAGCCATTGTTATGGTATTACCCGCATTAGACCGGTTATTTAACTAATTACATAAAAAGACTTTGAAGATTAATTGGGAATAATACATACAGTATGCGTAGTCGGTTCGTTCTTTAAATTGTCCGTTACGTCAGCGACTTTAGTAAATAAAAGGGGAAAATTGGTCAAGTGCGAGTACAACTGACGCGCCGATGAATTAGTATAACTTACAAACGAATATATTACGCACTTAATAGGAAAACTAGCGGTTTGCACGCGACTTTGTCCGCGTGGTATAGTAGATATATTGTACTCGGTTAAATTCTTTTGTATAAAATCTACCACCACCGCGTTCGGGTAGTGTGTTCAAAAGACCGTCGAACATGTATTTCTTTTTTAACTTAAGTAATTTCAGAGATACAGCGTTTACTTTAGGTTTTTATCACCCTATTCACGTCCATAAGTGTTTTTTTTTTGGGATAAAATGTAATCTAGATCACTCCTGGCATAATCCTTCACCTGTCTGGTGAAGTGCCGTCACAATTGGCTCAGTCGTTTCAAAGGTTAGTCCGGACAGACAGAATAAACTGACTGAAAACTGAAAATTCGTTCTAGGAATCTTTAAATCTATACAAGTACAGACTACGTTACGATTTTATGTATTTGTGTTAATTGAACTAACTTCTGAAAATTCATTAAAAAAGCAACTCTCGCAGTATGTGGACTTTGTAATCCTTTGACTATATAATATACAAACACATCAATCATTACTTGTGTAAAGAGTGCTGTACTGGCAAAGACAGGACGGACGATTATTATAGCCCGAAACCTTCCCCAAAACATAAACAATCGAATGGTAAAAACCGCACTCAAATTCGTTCGGTACTTTTCATGTTTTTGGCGGGTTTACAGACGGATGAAAACTGCGCTTTATATTATAATATTATGTAGTGATATAATAATAATATTTATTTGCTTTGCCAATAAAGGATACAAAATCGTCACGGTGGATCCATCAAGGACAGTAGTAGGTCCATCAAGGACTCAATCATTCATAACTTAAAAACTCATCCAATTTGTAGAAAGCGTTTGATAATAAAAATTCTTTTAAGTATTTTTTAAACTTCGACAGTTTATCGCATTGTTTAATATTTTGAGGTAGTTTATTGTAAACAGCAATACCTAAACTATTTGGGGATTTCATGGAGACGATTTATCGATTAAAAGGAACTCTAAGTTCAGATTTTGATCTGGTATTTAAGTTATGAATGTCCGAGTTCTTGATGAACCTACTAAGGTTCTTAAAAACATAAGTTGACAGTTCATAAATTAGTATGCAAACTAATGTAAGTATTCTATATTTCTTAAATATATCTCTGCAACTTGTTCGCTGCGACACACCAGCAATACATCTGACAATTTTCTTTTGGCAGATAAATACACCATTTGCTTGAGAAGACATACCCCAAAAGCAAATAGTGTATTTTAATCTTGATTAAACTTGTGCGTAATAAAAGTTTAATAACTGTTGTGGTGTTAATATTTGTTTTAGATTAATAAACATATAATGATAATTTAGTAAATTCAGTTCTTGAAATGATGCTATCATTAATATTTATATTAATGTCTAAATCACCTTTATATTGGTAGTTATGAAAACGAATGTAGTTAGTTTTCTCAATATTCAAGTAAAGCGAATTGGTTTTGAACCACTCAAAGAGTTTAAATAGATTATCATTACATTTTTGTTCTAATTTTTTAGAAGATTTGTCAGAAATAATTAGTGATGTGTCATCAGCAAACAAGGTGACAGAGATACCATCCTGTAGATACTGTTCTAGATCATTAACATACAATATAAATAGTACAGGGCCCAAGACGGAACCCTGTGGAACTCCTATGTTTATGTTTATTTTATCTGACGAGATACTGCCATTAGTATTCTTACCCCTTAAATTTCAAATAGTAGTGGTACTGCAGTGGAATACATAATACTTTCATCTGTTTTTCTTTCATTTGTTTTGTGGCGGTATTTATTCGCTTGCCAATATAACAGTTGACAGTCGACCTTCGTTTATTATTATCGATCATTGATCTAAGATTCTTAAGCGTTGCAAATGCAACTTGAGCATGCATAGACACGAAGCGTTTATGAATGTGACTGTACAAATGTACACTCAGTGTGCGAAAATATCTCATTGAAAGTATATGAAATTGACGTTGTTGAACAGAGATTTTCATGATGGCGTGCGTTGCGGCTTTTCTTGACAAAACGGGACGAGATAAATTAATTGCCGAGATCCCTCCGAGATCGTTATAAATCCAATATAACTGACGCCCTAAGATGGCGGATTACCTTTTTCTTCACTATTCCGTTGACATGGGTATTAAACGATAGGGTTTGGCGAATAGAATACGGTAAGCTATGTGCCGTCGTTTTAAACCCAATATGACGGACACCCCAAAATGGCGCATTACCTTTTTCTTCACTATTCCGTTGACGTAGGTATCAAATGAAAGGGTTTGCCGAGTGGAATACGATAAGCTATCTAACGACATTCTTAACCCAATATGGCGGACACCCCAAGATGACAAATTATCTTTATTTTTCATTATCAGAAATGCCTAGGTTAAGACGTAACTAACAATTTGAAAATAAAATAGTGTACAGAAAATAAACTTTTTAAAGACAAGCTTTCATTCAAGTGTGAAAAATTATTTTTATAATAGTTATAAAAGTGTGGGTCGTGAATAATAAACTATCATAGAGTTTATAACCCACGCTTTTACAATTATGAATGGAAATTATTATTCCTCTCAAAAAGAGACGTGTCTTTAAAAAAACTTGTTTGCTAATATTTTTTGTTAGATTACTTAATTTTATAATCAGTACTTTTCGAAAAAGGTTTGTTCGTAAATGAGAGGACTCTTCTATCAATTGTTTTTAATAATCGTGTAGACAATTGGACACAATACGTTTTACAGTATTTAATGCCCATATTATAATATTGTAGATACATACTTGATTAGTGTGGGAAGGTCGGTGGAACGGACATGTGACATCTGACATTTATAAATAATGGATCTGGTGACCCTATATCGTCCTTTTAATACGTACATACTTTACAGTTGGTACTATATGCGTACATTGTACTAGGCATGTTAAACCACAGAAATATTTTTGTAAGTAAAACTTCTTTAAGCAAAAAATAAAAAAATCAGCAATCCCTGCAAAGTGATGAGACTTTTATTGAGAGATATTTATGCTCGGTTGCAGGGAGCGTTGTCAAAAAATCTGATTTGACAATGAGCTTAGATTGTGAAAAGCATTGAAGAATTTTAAATCGATCCTGCCCGAAAAATAATTGTTTGATTGAAACGATATTCGTCTTAAATTTTGTATATATCGTGGCCATATCGTAGAATTTGTCATTTCATGATGTGACCGACCAATTCATAAAATGGTTGTATTTTATGAAAGGAAATTTCATGAATTGGTCGGCCATATCATGAAATGATCAATTCTAAGATATGGCCACGACATATATTATAGGTATGTATTTAACATCATTGTTTGCACATTTTATACTTTGAAACAATTTTTTTCTACGCATTTTGATTTGTGATGAGCAAAGCAAGACCAATACCAAGACTGGGTCAGTCTTGATTTTGGTATTGTTCTTGCTTGTTCGCTCTTAGTCTTGCTTATATAACTCGGTCTTGGTCTTATTCTTGCTTATATAATGTCGGTCTTGGTTTTGGTCTTGCGTGTTAAGTCTTGGTCTTGCTGATCTGACCAAATCTATTGTCCATATATAGGCGTACTTTTTGTTCATTTCAAAAACGCGTTTTTTTAATATGATTAAAAAATCCTTTTCCCCACCTTAAATTACCTATTTTTACACTCTATAATCGTCCTAGATGACTAGAATTTTTTTAGAAACGATGTAAATAATTGCCAATTTTTCTTGTTCAAACAGAGAAGAAACTATACGTAGGTAC
This sequence comes from Venustoraphidia nigricollis, assembly GCA_034508555.1. Classification (NCBI taxonomy): domain Eukaryota; kingdom Metazoa; phylum Arthropoda; class Insecta; order Raphidioptera; family Raphidiidae; genus Venustoraphidia; species Venustoraphidia nigricollis. Next base: position 5,953,034 of record JAVRKA010000004.1, on the reverse strand, counting down.
ATTAACCGAAATACAATTTAATTTACGCCCAAAAATCAGTAAGAAGACATAAAACAAGCAAAAATTTTGGAATAAATATTATTTAGCAATAGTCTTGCATATTTAGTCTTGGTCTTGCATACTCGATCTTGGTCTTGTTTTTTCGGTCTTGCTTTTGGTCTAGGTCTTGTTTGTTCGGTCTTAGTCCTGGTCTTGCCAGTGTAAACAGAGTCTATGGCTTGGTCTTGCTTTTTTGCAAGATCAAGACCAAGACTGCAAGACCAAGACCAATTTTGCTCATCAGTAATTTTGATCAAAATTCAGCTTGAAAAGCGATCTTTTCTGTGTAGATCAAACATTTGTTTTTGTGTTAATACAATCTAATGTTTTAAATAACAAGGGGGGCTTACAACGACACTAGACTGCTCCTGGATGTATAGACACTGTAAAATATGGTCACATCTAAGGTTATCATCAACCAAAATTTTTCGACAATGCTTTCTGCAAACCATAATTAATGAAGCTACTTTGTCGCAGGTAAGTTCACAATAGTTTTAACTCATAAAAGTTGAAAGTTCAATTAAACATTTTTTCAGTCGTGTTTTAAATCTACCGAAGACTGCTGCGCACCTAAATACCAGATCAAAATCTGAACTTAGAGTTCCTTTTAATCGTTTAACTGTTTCCATGAAATCCCCAAATAGTTTTATTGCTGCAAGGGCGTACCCAGGATCAAAACTAGAGGGGGGGGGCAAGCCATGGTCGTTCAGGTTTTAACATTTTATCACGGAAAAGGTGAATGAAACCAAAATGAAACCAAAAAACGAAAATTATGTATAATTATAGCAATGCTTTATCAACTAAGTTATTACAATTATTTGCTTGAAAAAAAATATTCTAGTTGCATGTCTTATACTAGTATCATTTTTCTTGGATTTGTAGAAGTAAAGTTATTTCAAGAATTGTAAAAATTCCAGCAACAAAATTTAATAACGACTTATTTTTTGCTTCCAGGGGGGGCAGCTGCCCCCCCTGCCCCTCGCTGGATACGCCCATGTATTGCTGTTTATAATAAACTACCTCAAAATATTAAATAATGCGATAAGTTTAAAAAATACTTAAAAGAATTTTTATTATCAAATGCTTACTACAAATTGGATGAGTTTCTAAGTTATCAATGATTGAGTCCTTGATGGACCTACTACTGTCCTTGATGGATCCACCGTGAAGATTTTGTATCCTTTATTGGCAAAGCAAGTAAATATTATTATTATTATTATTATTTCAATAAATCCTTTGATTTGTTAGTTTAACATGCCTGTACTAGGCGGTATAACTACATATTATTACATTTACATTAACGGTAGGCTAGCTATTATAGTTAAATTATGTATTATTTTGGATAAAAATACCTGATTATAAAGTTGTAAGTTCATACTTACAATACGACTTACATTTAACTGTAGGTAATGTCACGTTTACATTATTATTATTAATAACGCTATAATTAAATGGATTCATGTCACCAACTGGATAAAAAAATCACCAGAATCGTATACTTTGTGACAATTATGCTGGGTTGCAGATAGCATTGTCAAAAAAATTGATTTGACAATGACCTTAGAATGTGACCATTTTTATATTTGCAGGAGCAGTCTAATGTCGTTGTACAATTCCCTGTTATTTAGAACATTAGATTGTATTTACACAAAAACAAATGCTTGATCTACACAAAAAAAGATCGCTTTTCAAAGCTAAATTATGATCAAAATGTGTAAAAAATAAAATTAGACTTTTAAAATTAGGCTTTTATGGACTAAAAAATGCAAAATAATTTGACAACAAAATTGCTTTACTGTAAAAAGCGTGGGGTACTGTCTACTTAAATTTTCATAATAGCCCTATATGTTTACAATTAGCTAGTAAATGAAAAAATTATTACCGATATTAAACACTCCTCGCTTTTTACACTGAACCTAATTTTGTTGTCAAATTATTTTGCATTTTTAGGATTCCGTACCTCAACAGGAAAAAAACGAAACCCTTATATAGGATCACTCGCGTGTCTGTCCGTCCGTCTGTCACAGCCAGTTTGCTCTGAAACTACTGGACCGATTCAGTTGAAATTTGGTACATATATAAGTCGCTGACCCAAAGACGGACGTGTGACTTGAATAAATGAATTTTGAGCATGAAGGTTATTTTTGGGGGACAAATTAGGAAATTTAAAACAATGTTTTCAAACTGTATCATGTGACATATCAAATGAAAGGGCTTATACTAAGAATCTCAGATATATTTTTTTTTATAATTTTAAAATAAACAGTTTTAAAGTTATTTAAGAAAATAGATAAAATTCCCCGCCTTATCTCCGAAACTACTGGGCCTAAAATTTTGAAAAAAAAAGGAATATCGGAGCTCACCCACAGTTTATAGGAAAACCTAAACGAAAATCTTAAGTCTTAATGTACCCACGGAAAACGGAATAGTACGCATTCTACGAAAACCTGTTCTCGCGAGTTCGACTCGCACTTGACCGGTTTTTAGTTCATAAAAGTGTGTTGTCTTAGTTTTTTTAAACTCTAATTTTAATTGTGTCTAAGGTCTGTATAGAGGTTATTTTGTATTCAGGTGTAATGCCGGTTCGGCACAAACGATATAATATTTACGCACACACTTAATGATGAGAATGGCGCCGACTTGAAAAACAAACACAAACGCATGGCAAACACAACCGCGCCGCGTCAAAGGAAAGCGTACTGTGTGTGCGCGTTGCCTGGTGTGAGTGTGTTCATTAAATACCATTGAATTTAATAAGTATATAGACACCCATAACTGCAGCCACATTCTCTTTCGGATCGACAGATCAACTCCCGTTTATATCTGTTCTGAATAACCCTAAGTTTTCTATTTTTGAAGTGAAACTTCTTATTCGGCACCGCGTTGAGTAAAACGAATGTAACGAAAATGAGTGACATAAATTAGTGACAATGAAGTTATAGAAATGCAATATAAACAACAGCATTTTATTGGATGTCATAATAGGTACTATAGTTTATATGTATTTAGAACATAAATGTAATTTTTATGTATGTGATATTATGTTGAATAGAAGACCAGCGAGTTTTAACAGTCATATACGAATCATATATCTAATAGCATTATCTACGTTCGAGATACAATATATACCTATAAGTACCTACTTACTACATTTTTTGCTCGTAACTCCTATAAAACAACTGACTTTCACATAGTGATGAGCAAAACAAGACCAAGACCAAGACTGGGTCAGTCTTGGTCTTGGTCTTGTTCTTGCTTGTTCGGTCTTGGTCTTTCTCAAATATTTCTAGTCTTGGTCTTGCTTATATAGTCTTGGTCCTGTTCTTGCTTATATAGTGCACGCCCAAAAGTCAGTAAGAAGACGTAAAACAAATTTTTTGGAATTTATATTATTTATAGCAATAGTCTTGCATATTTGGTCTTGGTCTTGCATACTGGGTCTTGGTTTTGGTTTTGCTAGTGTAATCAGAGTCTTGGTCTTGGTTTTGCTTTTTTGCAAGACCAAGACCAATTTTGCTCATCACTACTTTCGCATTATATTGTTGATATCTATATTATGTAGATGATTGTTCAGTGTTCAGCCATATTGAAATCTAGTTGGGCTGCTTACGAAGACTACGCCTATTCTTCTGTCTCTGTTGTTTATATGGATTTAAATTGCATAACTGACAGAGAAGCTTTACCACTACTGGGCTGATGAAATCGTATTTCTTTCGTTTTATACTTTATATAAGTATAACGCACTAATAGAATACGGTTTAGTTCTCAAACTATAGACGCTGATGACCTCAGCTATATATTGAGTGACTATAATCTACAATCCTTATTCTTCTTAGTTCTCAAATATTGCAGAATACGATAAATTTCTTATTTAATCGTACACACAAGTGTATTAAAACTATGTGTGAGCACTTTCAAAATTTCATGCCATTGTCCTTTTGACTTTTAAGTATTAAGTATGTCTGATTTTTTAAAAATGTTTCTTCAACCATGGCCATAGCTCGCAGCAAACCTTTCAAAAGGGGACCTAAGTGATATAACTTTTTTTTACTTAAATACATCTCTGAAGTTTGGAAGGTTCTTCCCAGGACACCCTGTATATTTTAGAATCAGCTTGTTTTCTAAAACAATGCTAAATTAACCCCCAAAATCGGAATTCGTTTATTTACGCTAAACGTCCGTAATTTGGTCATCTAACTCTATATATATATACGAAATTTCAACTTTTTTCAGGCAGTAGTTTCGGAGAAAACAAGCTTTGATAGACATCAGACACGAGAGTGATCTTACAGGAAAGGGTTCCGTTTTTTTCATCGGATGTATGGAACAGTAACTATATGGTTATTGTGAACAAGAGAGACAAGTCATGTTTTCTGCACTAGGGCGTAAAAACGGATCTCTGCATTCCAAATGTAAAACGCCCTGTATAGATATAAATGAAGAAATATTCATTTAATTAAAATCTAAAATACAGACCAGCTCTAGAAATTAGATCTAGAAATAACAAACGACTAAAAAAATTGTTTGACACAAACAAATATTTGTGTCTATTGGATCGTATGATTTGTTTGGATTAAATAAAAATTGACAAAATTGTTAAGGGTTCAACCGTTCAAAAAGATTATAGGTATACAATCCAATAAGACACGTATTTGTTTGCCTCAAATTATTTTTTTTCTCAAGGTACTTACTACTTTACCAGCTCTTGGTTTATAGAACTTGAGAACTGGGGGCTTGTAATACACGGTCCGCTATTCTCAACCCCGCACAATAGGTTTAAATAAGGAGAACAAAAAAAAAAAGATTTTCTAAAATCAAATAACAAAATACTTTTAAATAACATCTAATAAATAAATAAAATATATTCACAACAGAGATCACGGTATCTTCAATGAAACAGGTTTTGTAATGATTTGAATTTCTAGTCGCCATTTTTACGCAAGCGATTTATCTTAAAAACGGTCGCATAGGGAATTTCTACCTGGGTTTTTGTAAAATTAAATATTGCCAAAAATATCTACTCTTATTTTTCTTCCAGAATCAGTCAACATTTACCAAAATAAATCAATTTGTCACTTCCTTTTATTAATTTTCTATAGGATTTATTATAAACATTTTAACTACGAGCGATTGTTTAGTACAAATTGTAGGGGAGAAGTGGGAGATTGTGGGGCGTCATACTTTTTAGTCAACGCCGTAATACGAGTGTAAAATAACACAAAAGTAAGACATACTGACGATTCCTCATTCTTTTCAATTCACATCTTTCCAGTGAAACAGAAACATGCCTTGTAGTTGGAGCTCAAGACATCTTAAGTGGGGTGGAACGTTCATGTCAAGGTTATGTTAGTTAAGTGCACAACCGCTAGATCTGTTCCCTATCGGAACAAATGCTTCTGAGTTGATATTCGACAATTCCACTGGGCGTTCCGCGCACAGAAGGCGGAGCTAACTAGCTTTGCAGGTTGTGTTTACACACTAAACACACCCATGTATTAAAAAGACGACCTAAAAACTGTTCCCCTAAACCGGTTTGACGTCATAGACCCCGATTCGGTAATGTTCGTGTACACAGATCGTTTCACTTCGGATGAAATTCTAACAGTGAAACGAAGACAGTGCAAGCTTATACTGCTAGATAAGTGGACAGCTCTATAGTGGAGCTCCGTGGTATTGTAAATTTATTTTTTACTGTGCAGTAATCGAATTCAACGTCGATTCAGTGTGTCGAAAGTGTGTCGAAGTGATTTCCACCAGGATTAGCGACCCCGGTCGCAAGCGGATAACAATAGGATTATTGTGAAGTGTACGTGTGTGTGTGTGTATATGTGTGTGCGTGCGTTGTAACGGAATGCCGTGCTGTGTGGTTCACCCTTCGGGGCACGGGGATCCGTCCACCGGCCCCGCTTTGCAGTGATATTGTACACAGCGATTGTAACAATATCATAAGTCGCGGTGTGTGTTCGTGTGTAGAGGTTCATATACAGTGTGATGATTATCAGTAAATACTTAGTGGTAACGTGACGTAACGTAACGTATGACATGTCAGGCATGGTTCGTTGTAATTATTTTTGTATAGGTCGTAGTGAAGTGAATAGCATCTGTGACAGAGCGCAAGTGTTTGAAATGTCGTCGTCGGTGTAATGAGCACGACGGCGGCCGTGTGCTGGGGCGGCGTTCTACCGCCCGTGCCGGCGCTGATCCCCATAGCGAACCTGTGCCCCGCCGATAGCGCCACCGCCGCTGCCGCTGCTACAGTGGTCGTTGAGCGATCGCAGCGCCGCGAACGACAACAAGAGGCGGCTGACGTGTTGGCGTGTCGCGCGAGGATCGATGCTGTGCACGTGTCACGTGACGGCGACGCGGGCTCCCCGCAGGCGCCGGCCCGGCGAATGGTCAGGCCCGAGCGCCATCGTAAATCAGACCGCAGACGACGATCGCATCACGACGTCGACAGCAGACAGTTACGGAAACGTTCGACCAGTTGTTCCACGACGTCTTCAACGTGTTCAACGGCGTCCGGTTCGGCGCGTCGCAACAAACATCGTCGTCACCGACGCTATCGTACGCATTCTGACCCGCGCGCCGACGACGACGACGACGACGACAAAAACGAAAAGTCGTTGTTGTCATTATCTTCTTCACCTCCTCTCGGTCCGCGCACCGCCATTCGACAGGCGCGCGTCAATCCTATCTTCCTGTGGGTTAAACAAGAAGATACGCGCATCGTGGAGGTGAGATGCGAGGACTACGACAAGCGCAACCGTATTCGGTTGACGAAAACGGCTCATGGCTGGCGAGCGATACCTCGCACGGAGACTACCGCTCTGCTAGCCGCGACGGTGACTGACCGCGGTAGTTCAACAACTGCAGAATCCGCGGCCACCGCCGTTGCCAAGTCGTCGAAACAACACAAACCAAAGAGTCGTCGCGCGTCCAAGTCGTCTAAACGCAAGACAATTTTGGCTCTTGACGAAGAAGCGATGGGCGGAGGTGATAACGACGCGGTGCGGCCGGGTGACGAACCGCCCGTCGAAGCCTTGACGGTGACCAGAGAAGATCCGAGTTCGCCTTCCTGGAGTGCCCCGGTCAACATTGAATCACATTTACCGTCGCACACTATTACGGTGCTGCCACGCAAAAAGATGCAGCTAACGGACGAGGAAACGACCGCCGCGCGGGGCAATGAGACGTCGGACGGCGGTAGTGTAAACAGTGGTGTTGTCGCGGAGTGCAGTGCGCCGCCGCGTGACCCGGACTGTTGTGGTGCATCGGCGGTGCCAGTCGGTGACGTCAGTCCACTAGACAACTTGCTCGCTGTGGCAGAGTTCGAGTTCAATCACCAGGTGCAAGCCGAACAGCAGCAGCAACAACAACAACAACAGCAAGAGGAAGAACACGTGATTTCACAAGAACAACAAGACGAGGAGGAGGAAGAAGAACAACACGAACACCACGTGACAGACGACGACATTGTAGTTCCGCCAACACCAACCCCACCGCCATCGCCAAGCGACGAATGTTGCGATCAGTCGGAAATACCACCCGACATTGAAATAAACGAGGATATTGCACCCCCAGAAGATGAGTCGGTCGATGTACGGAACGAGCTTATGCCGGAAGACGAAATAATAGCGGACGATCTTCTTGATACTACATCAGAAAAAAATTATTGCGACGAACAACATAAAGAAATATTGGAGAACATCGTTCAATTGAATAAATTGATCGAATCTCGCGAAAGAAGTAACGAAACAGAGAGAGCGACAAGTTTACTTCAGGAAAATAATAATGAGATAGAGAGAGTACCATCCGCAAGTAACGAACAGAGACAAACAGAAGAGTGCGATTACAATGATGACGACGAGAATAATTTGTCTATGGAGGATATAATTACGCGTTTGGAACAGTCGCTCCAGTCGCCCGAGGCATGCGCGGAAGTAGATGAATTGTGCGCCGAAGCGACAAACTATATTGCGTTGCAACATGCATCACCGACGAACGACGAGGTCGACGATAAGCTGCACCCTCAAGACGAATGCATAGAGAATTTTGCAGCCAGTAATGAAGAATGCATTGAAATAGAAACTGATGAAGATTTGAAACCGCAAGTGTCGTGTCCTCAAGATCTTCACGACATGGATCTCAGTGAAGATTTGTGCACGTCTAACATGCCGGAAAACGAATCTGAAGATTTGGAACCGACTGATTTGAGTTCGATAAAGAACGGTACTAAAAGTATTGAAGTTGTTGACGAGACAAACAATATATCCGATGAGGAACAACCGACTGATTTAAGTACAAAAACTAAACAGGAAAATGCTGTTGACGACGAGATTGAGGAAGACGACGAAGAAGAAGAAGACGAAACATGCATTCAGAATTCAGAAGATGATTTGCCTACTGATTTAAGTGTTCCTAAACGCACCAATCCCACTCCTCCTCCCAGTGTTGAAATGCCCAGACCTGCGTCTCACAGTTCAGAAACAATACAGTCGCCTCAACCTAGTGGCATACCGGCAGTTCCCCCATCGCCAGACATATTCTCGTCTAGTTCCCAAAAAAGTAAATCACTGTTTTTGGAATCTTTACTTTCATCGTCGTCACCTAAATTGTGTCTCACACCGGAAGTCACAATCACGAGACAGCAAAAAGAGCCTTTAGATCTTGGAAAAAGTCGAAAATCAGCGAGTCCAACAGTAACATGTTCAGAAGAAGCTAAATCTACACCAAAATTTGCCGCGAATGACGGAGAACCGCCACCCAAACGTATAAAAATGGAAGATATTACACTTAAAAATCTGTTGCATGCGGAAAGTAAAGCAAATTCAGAAATAAAAGGGCTTAAAAGTTCTCGAACGTCAGTGGAAAAAGCCGATACACAAAAAGTTGAGTCGTCAAGGTTATTGGAACTTCTTACTACTGAATCCGATCCTGACCCAGTGACTCAACTGAAACAAATTCTTGGTGATCCAGAATTAAATATTCCAGACCCACTTCTGGTTCCGAAAGACAGATTAAGTCAAATTCTCGTATCTCCGGCTCGTGAAATTCCACGATTATTGGCGTTGCGTCCTGAATTGCGACTTCCTGAAGCTTTAGCATTCCCGCAGTTGTTACAAGATCCAGATATTTTAGTAATATCCTTGGCACAGCTTCAAACAATATTGCAAAAGCAAAGCGAAACGATGAAATTACAACAAGAAACATCTAAGATAACAGAAAAAGTTTCGCCAAAACCTAGTCAACCTCAAAGAAAAGTCCCTGAAGAGAAAAACATTCCTACAGCGAATGATTTTATGAATATGAAATATTCTAATTTTCCGGGCATACATCCAAGTTTATTATTGGATGCACAAATGAAGCAGATGCAAAATCCGCATTTAAAAGATTTACGGGGAGCAAACGGACTTGCAGGAGAAATCGACGCCGCTACGACGGCAGCATTCAATCAAATGTTATGGTTACCATATCTCAATCAACTCGAAGCGGCCGCCATGGCATGTGGAAACAATTCAGAATTTTTAAAAGCATTAAATGCCGTATTTCCACCAACTTTACCAACACCAGAACCGAACATGTGCAATCGTTTCGGAATGTTGAATAGTTTCCCAACACTGCCACCATCTGTAGATTATAGTAATCAGTTGGAAATGGCGATGTGGCAGGAAGCCATGTTGAAAGCTTCAAACATGGCGACTGTTCAGCAACAACAGCATCGACCCAAGAATCCAATGGAAAGTCTTGCGATGAAATCAGCATATCGCGACAATGCAATGGCCGCGTCGATGGAGGCGAGAAGTTCACAGTCTGCGAAAAAACATCATTCGTTGGCGCAACGAGTCCATTCTTCGGCGAGAACAAGTCCAATAGCCCATAATTTTCAACAACATCAAAGAGGCTCGAGTAATACCAGTGGCAGTAGTAACAACAACAACAACGCGTTGTCCAATCCTTTCCTAAGCAGTATTCCCAGTGCCTATCAAATTCCAAGTACAACAACAAAATCATCAAACCTTCAAATACCGCAATATAATCCAAACTTAGCACAGTGGAATAGATTGCAACAACAGCACTCATCTAGTTCATCATCATCAAGATTGCACAGTTCATCAAAACAAACTAATTCAGTGCCAAATAATAATTATCAAAATCAGTATACTAATTCAAAATCAGATTATTTAAAATATCAACAAAGCATAAGTAATTTATATAATCAACAAAGATATAATACTAGCAGTAGCTCAAGTCAACAGAAATCAACCAAACCTCATCATCATCACAGTCATCATCAACAACAACAACAACAGTCATCTTCGTCATCATCATCATCAACAAGACAACCAGAACAGTCGCAGCAACCACAAAACAGCAGTCAACCATCGAACAGTAATCAACAACAAAGACCCCGACTGAATGTTAAATCGTTACAGAATTTGTTGAGTCCGTCTCGATTGAGTCAAGAAGCGTCGTATAAACGATCGATGAGTAACGAATCGACAACCGGAAGTAAACCGATCGATTTGTCGGGATCGATTGTCAGACATCACGATTTGTTTGCCGGAGCGAAGTTAAAAGTGAAGCAGCAACAGCAGCTCGTTGACAGTTCACGTATGCCGAAGTTGCTGAAACATCACGATATTGAAATACCGGAAGTTGGGAGTACTACGTCTGGTATTGAGGATATGACGTCAGCAGCGCAATTGACTGATGCGCAAACTCAACTTTGGCATCCGCTATTTGGAAAGTGAGTATATTTATGTACTATATATTATATTTTGCTTTGTTTATATCATGCATTATTCTATAGATGTTTGTACGGTTTCACTGGTTCGCTGTCTAAAGTTTATGTGTAAACATAATTTTGGGGTTGCGAATAGCCGAGCGTGTAGCGATGCCGTTGTTGCGATTCTAAAGCTCAGTTCTATCGGCTCTAATCCGAGAACCGGTAAAAATATCAATTAGATTTTTAATTTACTATTGAAAAATAATAAATTGAAAATCACTAAGTGGTGCCATATCATTCTTTTTCTCAATTTTAGTTTGATTTAAACTAATGTAATTTTTCATATTTTTAACACAAACACGAATTGCAAAATTTTGTCATTTACTCATTTTTACGAAATGTTAGGGTCTAAGTGTATATTATAAACCGTCTATGATGTTTTTCACCATAAACTGTTTATCAACTGTTCAATATGCCCCCTTTTTCACTCGCATATCTCTAGTTTATAGTGTGTGTGCATGTAAAATGCACTTCCACACATTTCGGAAATCTCTAATTTCTATGAAAAATCATATTCAATTTTTGATATTAATGCTTCGAAATAAACTAGAAATATGTACCATTCTTCTTGTATAAATTTTAGTTCTTACAGTTCATTTGAAACGATTTAAAATCAGGTAAAAACGAAAAAATTAGCATAAGTTTTTCACAAATTTTTGTACAGAAAAAATTAAATTTGAAAAAAATTATTGAGCAAGCCAAAATCAGTATGACATATGTTTGTAAATGATAATTTGCCTACCCGTAATTCGAAATCTCGTGAGGTGCTGTAAACAAATTTTGACAGAAACTATGTTTTTTGATTCAATTTTTAAAATTTTTAAGCAGCAAGCCACATTTAGTGAAGCTTAATGCTTAATCACAGCTCATTAAAAACAGTAATAAAATGAATTTTGCAACCACAGTTCGAAATTTCCAGAGAGCATATTTTGCAATCTGAGATATCATAAAATAAAATTTGAAGGTATAATTTTTCTGCAGCTAAACTAAGACGTATTTTAAATATTAGTTGTTCTTAAAAAATCTATCTGCAGGCTTTGAAGAATACCTACAACTAAAAGAGAGACGTATTGTTCTCACGCGAAAGAAAAATATTAAAAAATATTCTGTTATGTATTGAAAAACTGATGAGAAAAACTTGAAGTGCAATAATTAGACGATATAATTAGCATTTCTACTTAACATTTATAATTGGAAAAATGCAAGATGCAAGAATGCCATAAAACATTAGCGTGTGTAAAAAATAACGATAATAGCGTACGGGGTGACATGAAATCAAATAAACTGAGTTTTATTTATCTTACATTGTCTTGATAATTCTTCAGTTACATTTTTGAAGTTATAGTTCTTTTGGCGCGTTAAGGTAGTTGTCGTGGTTAAGGCACACCGTCAGAAAATTCTTAATTTTTGTATACTTATTAAGGACATGATTATACAATTACCCTGAAAATTTGAAATCGATCGACCGTATATAATCCGAGATAAATTCAATTAAAAATTGGATAATTAACATTGATTGTATACGATCTCTGTAGTTCTGAACCAGCTTCTTATTTATAAAAAAAGAACTAACTGTCAGAAACTTTCCAAAAACTGACAGTGTTTCAATGCATTTGTTATGAGTTTAAAAAAAAATAAGAAAAATTTTTTGACCGTCTAATTATTTATAAATAACGGTTTAAAGTTTAACAATTTATAGAAAAGTATACATTGCATATGAATACTGTATGGATTACGTTTCCACGGGTACAGTCTTGCGTACAAATTATGTACTTAGCTACAAGCTAGTATGCTTTTGTGGCGCGTATAATCTATAACTTTTTGACAATATTGTACCACGACAACTACCTTAAATTAAAATTTTAGCGCAGACAACGGAAGTTGCGCGCACACTGCTAACGAAAATTCGACAGTATGAAGTTGGCCACGCTAATGAAAATTCAACAGTATAAAGCTGGTCATAAGAGACTCAAAATGAAATGACAGATGGATGAAATCAATGAATTTTCTGTCTTCTGAAAGCTATATAATGTAATACCTATATCACGCAAACGAATTCGTGGGCAAACCGCTAGTACTGTATACATTGAATACTATACGACTGTAGTGTCGTATAAAAAGGTTGGCGTAATAATATATTACGTCAAACCGTAATAAAATCTTAAAAAAACAATTGAAGCAGTTGGCTCGTGTCCATCAATTATAATTGAGTTCACGACCTGCCATCTACCGTATTAAATATGTACTTAGCTTAGGTATATCGCCTGTCTTTCTATGACCGCCTCACAAAGTAAGGTATAAGGAGTTCAAATTCAATGTTAAAAAAATGGGTTGGATTTGGGTGGATAAATTACAGTTAAACTTTTGCATCTTTTAATTGAAGCGTTTGCCTCAAAATGGTGGACGATTGCGATACTCTGTCAAACCTAAGGACAAGTAATTCCCGAACAAAATGAACTATCACATGCACTCGTTTTTGTGAACGAAAAAATAATGAAAAAGCTTATGTTTACGCAGTTTACATAACCTAAAGCACTACACTATTCATAGAGCAATATAACACACGTACTGAATAAGATTCATTTATATACTGTAGGTTAAACATTTTCTTACAACTGGGAAGTTAAAAACGTGTATGTTTGGTTTCTCAGCAATTATAAATCGCACTGACGCGTGTTGTTAAAAAATGTTAATTTAAATTCTGTGCTAAAAATACAGTACAGCATATCTGGTGTAAGTTTCAGATAATTATACAGGTGATTTTTAAGTTGAGTCTTCTTTTTTAACAGCGTGTGGAAATTAAATAGACGAACAAATATTTGAGTAACGTTTTATCAAACCTCAAAAATAAGAGAGAAACAGCCATGAAAGGTTTAATTAAATTTTATTTAATTTTGAGGTCGATCTTGGCGTTATGTTATGTCACTGTGGAAAAATTTATGTCGTTATCAAGTATCTTGCTGCCTATTTGAAACAAAACGGGGACAACTTCGAACAATGTCTGTAAATATTTTCATAGTGACATAACATAACGCCAGGATCGACCTCAAAATTTAATTAAAAACTTTGAATGTTTGTTAAAAAAGTTACTTAAAATATTTGTTCGTCTATTTGACTTCTACACGCTGTTAAAATAAAGAATTAACTTAAAAATCATTCTGTCTATAGTAATTTTTATGTATTATATTTTTATTTGAACTGATTTTTATTGTATTAGCCGTGAACCGAGAAAACCTTTTCTTTCCGTTGATTGTAATGTCATTTATTGAATACCAATATTGAAAACATTTATTTACATGCAAGGCTTTTCAATCATTAAAATGGCCATAAAACATACGCAACATTCTTGCATTCAATGGTATTTTATTCTTTATTTTAATTATTATTTCCAAGAACCGAACTACTAGAGCATTAATGTCTGTTTTGACGGGAACCTTAACTCAAACTGTTTTACAAAATGCTTTAAAGCTGTCGGAACGCTCTGAATTTAAGCCACACTACAAGGCTAAAAAATGCTGTTGCAAGGGTGCCGCTGTCAGTTGATTACTCTAAATTTTGGAGATATTTCGAAGATTTAAGAAACTTTTCCGAAAAAGGAAGAGTCATTTTATAGGTTTGTGTTGGAACAATTTTGTGAAATAAGTACGAATAAGGTCGTAGTGTGACATTGAAAACGTGTGTTTTTTGGCACAATTAATAACGCCAACTTTTTTCGATTAAATCGTACATAAATTAAAAAAGTAGCCAATCAGGGACCTGGATTTGTCCTTTAGCTTCCTTATACAGAAAGCATTTTTGCAAAGTCTATACAATCAGCTATCAGCCGAAGCCCTATTTTTGGCTTAAATTTAGAGCGTTCTGACAGCCTCAAGCTTTATAAAACTTTATTACATCCGTCTATCTACATTTTTACTCGCTTTGTCGTATTCAGAAATATTTTGGGAAGTATTCAACTCACAGTACCTGCGTAATTATTAAACACGTTTTAACAACTTGGTCTTACTCCCTAAACCGAGCCTAAAGTCTGTGTTGCAATAGCCCAGAACATTCAACTTTAAAATTTCACAACAATCTTCCTGCTGAGTTACTACCCTTTCTTAAATTTAAAAGAGAACTGAAGACTCTGCTAATTACATCTTGTTTATATTCAGTTAATGAATTTTATTCGGTTGTAGGTTATAATTATTAAAACTACTTCTGTTGACGAATCATACCTAACTGTTGTACCAGATAATAAATATATTATATTCTAAGTTCTCAGCATTGCCCAGGTCTGGCTAAAATAATATTTTTGTTTTTTTGTAAAACACTTTTCATTTATTGTCGTTATTTACAAGAAGTAGTGCTTTTAATAAATGCTGCTAAATGATCTCGTCGGAAGCAATCCTAAAAAACGTTTTTTTTCGCTGGTCAGTATATGTTTATGTTGGAATAATATTTATCTTTTTTATAAATTTTCCATTGAAATGTTTTAAAAATAAATAAACAATCCCAGTAAAGTTGTTATCATTTTCCAGTTATCAAATAATTCGCGGTTTGTTAAAATAAATAATAATAAACCACATGTTTATCAGCTATATGTTTTACTGTTATGTAATAATTAAGTATGTAAATATTGTTATTTATGTAGGTTATTAAAAAAAGAAAACATTTCATTTCCCTTGACATATAAACGAACTAGCCTTTTTCCGCGTTTTCGATCGCATGCTAATATCGCCTTTGACAAGAACTTTTCGACCCATTCCCAGTGCCGAATTTATCCTAGTAGGGGTCTATGGCCAAACATTTGGTGGGACTATATGTGTAGACATTTTTTTATTAAATCTAATTTTTTCGAAAAATTTCGGAATATTGAAAAAAAATTCAAAATTTCGAAAAAAATCAAAATAAAACAAAATTATATTTTCAGAAAAATTCAAATTTTTCGAAATTCAAAATTTCAAAAAGAAAACAGAAATCTTGAAAAATTCAAAATTTTGAATTTTTGATATTAATTTTTTTTCAAAATTTCGAATTTTTGTTTTGTTTGAATTTTGTGGGGGTTATAGGCACGTGTCCATAGTGCCCAGTGCTTAAATTCGGCATTATGCCCATTCGAACCATTCATATCAGTGTAGACCTTAGATATTAAGCGTCTATAACCTACATATCAGCGTAACCAGCATATCAGGAGTTCAGAAACGCGTCCGATACGCCCTACATGTGTTAAATTTTCATTTATAAATAGTAACTATTTTGTACACACCGCCAACAGCATATACTCATCAATGCTTTGCTCACCAGATCTGAGTTTCGCTCATACAAATAATTATATCTAGGTTAGTTTCGAGAGAAATAGGATATTTGACACTAAAAAATAAACGATTAAATCAGGCGATTAAGATGATTTATTGAGTAAAACTCCAGAAATTATCGGTTCGTATTCTTAAAAACACGAGATTGATTTATTATTTCTATAGATTACGGTATAGCATATATCTCTTCTGCACATACCTAGGTCGATTTTCCCCAAACACAATAGGGCTCTACATATTTGCATATTAAATATCCTCCCAAAATTTGGTTTCAATCCGCGTATCCGTTTAACCTGTATCGTGTTCACAGACAAACAGACATTTTCCAAAAATAGGTTTTATGGATTTAGGGGACCTCAAAACGAAAAAATACCGTAAAATTTTGAAATGTGAATTTTGATTCTTAGTACCATTCCCCACCAGTGGGTTTGAATGGTAAAATATACCGAACTCTGTGATTTCTACAGCCTTTATCAGATGCCAGAATGCGGTCATCATATTTCGCATACAAACCTCTCTTGGGCGCCCGGGTTATGTTGCATTTTATGTGGAACGATTTTCTTTAATGCATTAATGATTCCATAGCTACCAACTAAATAAAACTTAAATGATATTCATAATATCCTGTAGTAAAATATTCGAAACAATATTTTAATAATATGTTGTTTGTTATTTCGTGCAGAGTTTATATCTCGTGTTGATACGTATTTTGTGCCCGGCAGTCAGAAGAACCCGTGGACGTGGGCTACGGTCGCCGTCAACGGTGACTAGCGACGCGCGTCATCAGCCACTGTGTCGATGTGAACTGTGCTTTAGTGTACCGACCCTTAACGCGAGTTGTTGTACAACCTTCACCGTTACCAAGGTAACGTTATTTTGTTTAGCTTTTTGCTATACAATATAGTGCCTGCTATACAAGCTATTGCACATCCGCTAGCTAGACTAATGAATGTGCTCTATTATCGCTTTGCGCGTCAGAGCTGAGTTTCGTTCATATAAAAAGTCGTATCTAGGTTAATTTTGCACGAAATCCATTCAAATTGTTGTTTTCTGAAAAGAGGAGGTTCTGTTCTATAGAACGAAACCATTTCTAGGTGGGTTCGAGTTTATAATTGCTTCGAAAATTGTAATTGAAAATCGCGAACATCAGTTGTCGGTTGGTTTGTACATACGTACGTCCGAACTCTACAGATCGCAGTTTATCACAGAACACCTGGAATTATATATTATTTAGATTCATAGATAGTTGTGGTGATGAGCCAAACTGCTACCTTTCAATCATAACGTTATTCCTGATTGCTACTTTCAAATATCAGTTATTGTTAACTGTGACTGTGATCACAGTTTGTGTTTATCACGTCACTCATATTTCATATGACAGACACTGATGACCTCAGCTGTTGAGCGTCTATAATCTACGATCCTTCTCTCTCTGTCATATTTCATATGCTCGTTCGAGCTCCAAATAGAATCCAGACCTATATAACGCGAATTGAAACATGTTTTTTAATATAATATTAGTATCTATTAATTATCATAGATAAATATACTGTTTGTACACCCTCGTATAAAATGAGAAAAATGCTTTCGCCATTAATTTTGCAATTTTTAGGACTAAAAATACGAAACTTCAAAACTAGGTGTGTTGGGTATATTAGTGTAGTGCAGACAACTCAGTGTTTACACTGAAAAGTGTACCTACGTTAAATTTACCAAAAGTAATTTGTTCTGGCATTTGTCAAATTCAGACATCTATCACGTGATCCACTTTACTCTACGTGTCCCTGCTCAAGAGTTGGGACTTCTAGTGCACTTATACACTTTTACGAGTAGTCCGACTCAGAAATACCAACCAGGTCAGAGTAATTTACACTTTCGAATAACAATCGTAACAGTGCCAAGAGTGTTAACACTTTTTACACTAGAACACGATATCAAACGCCCCTATTGAGTATTAGGTATTTTATTTAAAATGATCAATATTTATGAATACTAAAGAAACATAACAATTAATATGGAATATTAATTAAACTTTTAATTGGAAAACTTTTACAATTTTCATGCAGATAATTGAATATTTCATTCTGAAGTAATTAAACTTCAGCGAAGCAAAATGTATTAAATAAAATCAACAGCACTTTATTTAAAAAGCAATTTAAATAGTATTGAAGTCTTTATTTTAGTTATAAAAATAGGAAATTATTAAAAACAAATAATATTTTTTTACTAGTCAGTACTCGCGGCTTTGCAAGCGTGAGCGACAAATCGCCATATCGCTTCTTTAAAATGTTTATAGATTATCCTAGATCAGCCATAATCAAAGTGTGCTTCACGGGGGCTCCACCGAAATAATATCAACCTAAAGAACGAAACACCGACTTTATTATTTGACATATTTTGTTTTTTGTGAAGAACACATCTAATGTCGTTTGCCTTTTTCTGTTTCGTTCTGCAAGCTGTTATCGATAGCAAGATATTGCATCAATGACACTTGCCTTTGAACTTCTACCAACATTTGGATCATTTTTTATAAACTGATCCATAATATACGGTATTGTGACTAAACTTTTTTTTAGAAACCGCGTAATACTGAAATAGCGTTAAGCGGAGCAGCGTTAAGCGAGGTCTTACTGTAATTATAAATTTATATTATAAACACCAAGTATGTTATCAACGCTGAAGTGTTCTATAAAAAAACATTTCAATGGCGCATTTTTTTATGTTTAATGCAAATATTTGCCCAGCTCTTCACATAAGTTTATCACAAAAACACTTTGCTTCGCGTGTTGGTACTTACATTGTTATTAATAAATTATAATAATTTTCTTATCACTTTTTCGGTACACTTATACGAGATGCGACATAAAGCTCAAAATTTTAAGGTTCTACCGTATTTTTGAAGGCTCACTTCTTTTAGTTCGTTGAGAATAAAATTTTAGCGGGCAACGAAGCTACGAACGCACCGCTAACGAAAATTCTACAGTAGGTATGAAGTTGGCCACGTTAACGAAAATTCAACAGCATGAACTTGGTCGCACTAACGAAAACTCTACAGTATAAAGCTGACCGCGTCAACGAAAATTCGACAGCATGAACTTGGTCACGCTAACGAACATTCGACAGTATGAAGTTAGCCATAAGTGGTTCAGACTGAAATGACGGACGAAATCAATACTATGTCACTATAGGAACTATATAATATACTAGACGACTATAACATTTGATTGCACCCAATAGTCCTTTTAAATGTCATCAAGCGGAATTTATACTATTGTAAACGATATTAAGGCACATCCTGTACATATAAATTACAGCGGCTTTTTCTGTTTGCTGAAAACAAGCTATTAACGGATTACGACACGATAAATGCATATTCACAATAGCAAACGATCAATACACAGTTTAATAGTGTATAAGATAAAAATGTGATAAAATGTATTGCTCATTTAAAACAAAAAACAACACGGCCAGGTGCTAGTTCGAACTCGCGCGGAGAGAGTTCCGTACATATTCCGTTTCCGTGAGAATTTTAAGACTTCGTATTTTCATTATTTATGCAGAACTTAAAACAATTTATTTATACCATAACGATCATTTCACAAGTCATCTTCAGGAGAAAACAAAAATTTAAAAAAAAATAATTTATAATTAATAAAAAACTAACTGATGTAGTTATCAATCTCATATATTGATATTTTTTAATTTTATAATATTAATTTTTCTCTAAAATGAAAAACGAGTCAGAAAACATTATTCGTGCATATTAAGTAAAATAATTATGGCTTCTATTAGCAATTGGATTGCTGAATGTTCGAACCCAATACATTCCGAATGCGAGTCTAGTGCTGCTACATTTCTCGTTTATCAGAAACCCAGCTAAGAAAGAGTGATTTTAATTCCAAAGTGTGGTTCGTAAAGATCTGTAAAACTCAGAACGTAAATTATTCGAGACTGCTGTACTAAACGCATTACCGTGACAACTTCAGCCCTGACGCCTATCGATTTCTCGTCAGGCGACCAACAAGCAGCGCCGCCAAGTCGCGTCGATTTTATGACATTTTGATTGCAGCTCAAAAGAATGGATATTATTTCTTCTAAATAACACAATCTAAACAGTAACGGAACCTTTATACATCGTTTTTACCCTCCCCCCTCATAAAATAGCCGATTTTCATGCCTGTATAGCGGTCATGAAATGACACATTTAACACTAGTGCTGTAAAGTTGCGTAAAGTAAAATAAACGTGGTCGTAGTATCATTTTCGTAGTAAACCATAATCTAACCGCGTGAAAATTGAACGCAATCTGCAAAATTAGAAGTTATCTTGCACGAAATTGAATTTTCAAGAATTTGAAATTCTGGTTATTTATTTATTCCTTTGATAATACAGTAAGACCTCACTTAACGCTGCTCCGCTTAACGCTGTTTCAGTATTACGCGGTTTCTAAAACAAAAGTTAGCCACTATAACGTAAATTATGAATCAGTTTATACAAAATGATTCAAATATTGCAGATAGCAGTTCAAAGGCAAGACGGAGTGTCTCTGATGCAATATCTTGCTATCGACAACAGCTTGCTGAACGAAACAAAAAAGGCAAATGACATTAAATGACTTCTTCACATTACACAAAATATGCTAAATGAGGAGTCTTCCTCATCACAAACACAACTTCTTTCTCGAACTTTTATTTGATTTTCATAAATGTAGAGCATGCGTGCAAAACTCAACATGTCCCAAAATGTTGAAGATGTGCTATACATGGTTTAAGACTGTATTTACTGGTTTATTTATGTTTTTTCGGTTTATTTCACAAAATTGTCACAAAATTAAACGAAAAAAACTAACAAATTTTCTTATTCTCGGTTCTGTTTCACTTATGCCTATTATCTACGTATTAAGATGACCTCGTTTAGCACTGTTTCGTGTAGCGCAGGAACTTATCGGAACGTATCTCCAGTGTTAAGCGGGCTCTTACTGTACTATAGTGGTAAGGAATCCTCGGCGCACAAGTCTAACTCGAACTTGTGCGGGAATTTTTTTCTCAAGCACGCGGTATTTCTATTATTTAGCTCTTAACACATTTTACATCTTTACAGTATAATGGATTTTACAGTCCGTTGGAATGTCATTAAAAATAATTACTTCACTGTTTATCCAAATTTTACATGCATACTTACTGCGTTAATGGCGTGACAGAACGGTGTTATGTTAACGCTATTATTTTCGTTAACGTTAAGGCGTGGTTATAGTCAATCGGCTATGTGATTTTTTTTTATAAGAAATGATTAAGAAAATACGCTGATGAATAATTTCTTATAAAAAAAATTTTGAATCGAGGGAGCAAATGTCGATTATAATTACAAAATCTCATTATAGTGAGGGAGCTAGTGACGATTTTACTCATAGTATTTCCTCAAACCTAAGTTTTTGTGAGCTCACTAAGGACCCTATCCTGAACATAAGAACCGCAGTCTGGGGGCAGTGCCTGGGTGGACGTGGTCAAAGATGTCAAACTGGAGGTGTCACTAAATATATTTCCTCATGTTTGAAATTTTCTCAACGATAAGAACAGGTGGACACAAAAATTCATGTAAACTGCAGACAGAGACGGACAAGCTGTCATGGCGCGTGTGTACAAAATAATTGTTATTATAATAACGTGACTATATTCGAATTTTTGCGGATATATATTCGAAATTAATAATTTTTGATATACTTCAATCAACTCTACCGCACCCCTCGACAAAATTATTAATAGAGATGTCATTTCGAAGCGAAAATCAGCTTTCAAAAAGTTCAGTAGCTCGCAGTCCGATACAACATGTCTCGATATTGTGTAATTCGAGAACTTCGGTTGTAATACGTTCATTTGAATTGTGTTTAAGTTAATGGTGATTGTTTATGAACTAAACATTTACGTCATCAATTAATTTAACAGATTGTGTTTATATTAACTTTTAAAGCTCACTTTAAGCTCATTCAATGGACGTAAAGTTTGTTTAAACAGCGAGTTTTTATAAACTACAGTTAAACTTCCATTATTCCACTTGTGCTTCAAGACGAATTTTTATCTTTAGATTCAAATTATGTGTATTTCTTAGTGCGTAATTCGACTTTGCGTAAATCAAATATTTCTATGTCTCGAACTATTCTACGCATAATTCAAATTTCCAGTGTTTTTACGAAAATCCAACTTTTTTCGGGCAGCAGATTCGGAGAAAATAATCTGTGATATACAAACATGAGAGCAACCGTTCCATTTTTTCATCGGGTGTATGGAACCCTAGAAAAACAATAATAGAATCGTGAAACCCCGAAATGAAACGGCGTGTAAACAAAAGCTTTCACGCTCAGTTATTCACAGGTTGCTGCATTCTTATTATAACAGCTCAACGAAACATTCCTAACCTTGAAACTCCCCCAAATATTTTCTTTATCAATTCGTGAAAACTACATTAAAATATTTTCTCTTTATTTAAATATTTAACTCTGTCGAATTGTTACAGTTTCATACAAAATTGTTAAACACGCTCTTCTTTTCCGCTTTTTAAAACCATCAAGAGTCAAGACCAAGTTTATCTAGGTCTAGTACTAGTTCGTATTTTTAAATTATTATTAATTATTGCAAAGCTAGAACTGACTGAGCGCATAGCTAAACCTTGGTTTATGTTGTTGGATTTTTTTGAGGCAACGTTAATACTTGACCACAACATTGTTTTGTTTTAAGTTTCTAAACCTACGCTTTAGAAACATACAAAACAAATTAAATTTTCAGTCTAGTCAGACGTATTTAGACTTCGTCTTGTTTAAATTAAATTTTATTGTTTAATTTTTTTACGTTTTATTTTATATAACGATCAAATTGATATGGAATTTCAGCGGCCCCTCAGTTTCCAGGTTCTAATCTGAGACCTGATATTATTAAAAATAATATTTAAAAAACCTGTCGGTAACCTTAAAAAACAATTTAATTTCATAATAAATTGAATATCCAAACGGCATTTGTACCACTTCTCTGATCAAAACCTTGAAACTGAGGGTATGTAATAGACGGCATTAAAATAAAAGCACCCCTTTATATAGAGTCGAAGCTTTCGTTTCGACTTACGAGCGATGCTAAAGTTTCAAAGCTCAACTCTAAAGTTCACTTTTCAATGTCAACATGTATATACGGTCGGATAACCGTGCTTTGCGGAACTGCAAAGTTTATATTACGCGATTTGCATATGTTTGCGTTCTAGTTTGTGTGTGTGACTGTACATGTGTGTGTAGGTGCGTGTGTGTGAGTGTACGCCAGACGACTCTACCCTGAAAAACGACTACGACGCGTTCGTAGCACCAGGAACTGGTCTCTCTCTTTACGCTATCGTTTTCTATCTACGTTACAGGCAAAGTCATCAGAAATTGTTGATTATAACGGATATATATTTACGTAGAGGTTGACTAGACTATGGGCGAAGTTTAGGGCAAATGTAATATCGAATCCGTAATTTTTAGGGTTACGTATGAGACCCCTGTAGGATCACTTTGGTGTCTGTCTGTCACAGCTTATTTTCTCGGAATCTACTGGACAAAAAAAGTTGAAGTTTGGTACATATATAGAGTTAGATGATCCAATCACGGACGTATAACGTAAAGGAATTACGATTTTGGGGATTAATTTTAGAAACCAAATTAGAGAATTAAAAAAAAAAAATGTTTTTTAGTTGCATCATGTGACATAGCAAATGGAAGGACAACTTCACATATACAGCATGTAAAATTTAATGTGTTCATGGTTGATATTTCTGTCATCAGATGCCGTATCATTTTCTGTCAATTCACAATAGCTATTGGGATTTAACATATGATCGTGACTGAATCCAATATGGCGGGATCGTGAAAACAATTCTTCGGTGTCAGGTGTCAGTTGAAAAATACAATTTAGACTTAAGTCTAGTAAAATACGAAATATCAAGAAATTTTTACCTGACATCAGAGAATTATTTTCGGTTTTAAAGCTCCGTTGCACACGAGGCTGGTTTTACTTAGTCCGCACTGCCTGCAACGCAGCGGGTTCCGCTCTCCTGCAAACTTTTCCCGTAACATGTACATGTAGTGTTATAGAGTTGTGCTACAAGGAAAATCAATACAGTGCTTGGCTCTTGTCCAAGTTTACGTGAACGTACACATGGGAAACGTCTACAGGGTCAGACACCATTAATAACTTACAAGATTTAAAACAGAATGTGACCTGACTGTGTATCCAACCAAAGAACTGTATATCCAAGCAAAGAACGTCTGTACTGAAGGGGGGTGAAACTACTAGCTGCTAAAGTATAAGCGGAGATGGTGTTCTCGCGTAGTGGGTAATGCAATAATATTAATAATAATTTTTGAAGTTGGTCCAATGGACATACTTAGACATATTATGAAGAGCGAGCGTAGATGGCAGCAGGTACATAACTACCTAAGTTATGATTGACTTTCACTATGGAGCATATAGCAAAAACCCAATCTACGTGTTCCTTCCTGAGTTGCGACATTTAATTAAGGAAGAATTCAAAGTAAATCTGTGATATTTTAATATTACAACCATCCTTTAAATAGATATAATTAGTTTTTCTATCTGTAATTTCTCCTTCTTTGGCAAAAATCTTCTTTAGTAAAGTGAGCTTCACAAACTATTGTTCTAGCATTTGCAGTAAAAGTTTTCTCCCGTCTGATAACATACAACCACTTATTTTTCAGTTCGAACTCCTTGGGAAATAAAAAACCTCTATAATTAGAACATTAGTAAGCACAGCATATCGGCATGGCATTGTAAATGATTTATTATTTGAAATAAACTTATTTTGCACACACTGCTGTATGAACTATTCACGGACTGAGGTCGTTATATAGCTGGCGCCTCTAGCGGTAAAGTTTGGCAGTTTGACTGGGATTTTGTTCATTTCATGAACAATCTGTTCGATTTTTTTTACTTTGGGGAAACCAGAAACGATTTGGAAGCCCTTGATTGCATCGCGTCAACGATATATACATTAGACAAAGACACCACCATTGATTCGTCATCCTCTGTTCTCCGTGAGTGCTTTCCGCATTCACTAATGGACCATTAGCGTTGCTATCATTGACCACCGGATATCCGGACTACACAGCAATCTATTCCCCTCTTTCTCTCTCTCAATCGTGTCTCATACTGCATTTTCTTTCATGTTGTGGCTTTGAATTAGGACGCCATTATTGGCTCTGGAGTGCTATTTATCGAACTCTTTGCGCGCCTTACTTTGCGGGAAAAAACAGTTTTCTTTTCTGAAATGAAACTTCTTGGTTCGTGGTAACGCAGAATTTTCTGCCACGCGGAAATTGATAACGGAAATGACGTCAGGCGCATGCTTAAAAATACTATTACTGTGCAAAACGATCACGTTACATTATTATTTAAACAGAACTGCCCAAACTAGACCGATCAATATAGGATTAAATGGTAACTGACAATTATGTCGATTTTGAAAATTACTATTGGACACGTAAGATAGCATTTGTCTGTTGTCCTTTTGCATTGCCAAAGTTTTTTTTTATATTTCCCCTTTAACGTAACGCATTATTTCCCCTTAAACGTCACAGACAATTTTAAACAGTTACCCTCGCTAAAGAAGAGTTACTTCAAAAATGTGTGAGCCTCATCCACATAAACTCGCGAGGGAAGTAAAACTTTTTCAGTTGTAGACAGCGTTTCAAACAATAGTCTAAGGAGTGAGTGTTACAAATTGCAACTTACAATAAGAGAATAATTATTTACGCACGGTCGAGTTATCCCCGAAAAGCGGGACTGAGCCTGTCCCGAACGGGACATTTAATTTTGATTTAAAAATCGGGACGTCCCGCCAAAATCGGGACGTCTGACAACGCTGGTCGTAGATGTTATTTATATAATTTTGCGTTGCTAAGGTATTTCCCCTTTAACGTAACAAGATATGTCCCCTTTAACGTCACAAAAAATTTCAATTAGATACCCTCCCTAAAGAAGTTTTACTTCAAAAAATCTGTTACTAATATTTTATTTACAAAATAATTTATTCGTGACCATCGCAAAATGCATCGATGTTGACTGAAAAAAATAACATCGATAATAATCGAAAGCAGAAATCGATGCATTTCAAACATCGACATATCGTATCGGATAAATTAGAATGTTGGATAATTGGATCTCCACTGTGTAATATAATTAATCAGTTGTAAAAAAAGAGTGTGACGGCGTAATATCCAAATATGGATATTTAATGATTCCAGTGCCAATTAAGTCATGTAGTACAATTCAATAAATTATATTAAATACAGCCCGGTCTTATAATCAGCTCCACCGACGCTCATTATATTTTTCAGATCGAATTTCAGATAGCAAATCTGAATTGATCATGTACTCCATTCAAATAATTTTATAATGACACGTTATTAATGCTAAGTTTCTCTTACATCTTAGCCTTAAGGTTGACTGATTCCTCAGATTGTAAAATGTACTCTCAGGAATTTCGAACTGTGCTCGCAGAATTAATTTCATTGCTGTCTTTATTAGCTGTGATTAAGTATTAAGCTTTATAAAATTTGGATTGCCGCTTAAACATTTCAAAAAAACATATTTTTACCCTAAAAATTAAATAAAAAAAACGTGATATTCGTCATTATTTCTTAACAGCACGTCACGAGATTTCGAATTACAGGAAGGCAAATTAACATTTTGAAGTTTCTTCTTTACAAACTTATGTTTAAAATACTGACAAATTTGGCTTGCTCTAGAATTTTTATCAATTTGTGTAAAGCTTATGAAAATATTCTCGATTTCATCTGATTTTAAATAGTTTATTTAGATTAAATAAACTGTAAACACTGGGCTGAAAATAACATGTAAAGAATAGTACATAAGTACATCTAGTTTATTTTAGCATTAACATCAAAGATTGAATAAGATTTTTCATAGACATTAGAGATTTACGAAATGTGTGGAAGTGCATTAAATATGCGCACACACATCCAACTTGCTCGTAAGATAGAGCTATGCGGGACATACTGAACAGCTGGTAAACAGTTACCGTAAATCTAGATCTAAGAATGCTATTTGTTTTTGATTAATGAGACCTACCATATTTTTTTTCGTCAGATAGCGGAAGTAAGGTATGTGTCAAACGTTAATAAATTAACGGTTTGTGTTCTTTATTTATCTATTGTTAAGGAATAAATATTTAAATAAATACAAAACTGCCTTTAAATAATTGAATGACTGATACTTTACTCGCCATCTTGTACTTAGTAGAAAATAAATTTTGTAGCTCTAATTAATAGAGAACTCCTTTTACCTACTTGAAAACAAATGACATACTTTTTTAATAATAAAAGATGTTCTACATAACATGTAAAGATTTTTTTTGTAGAAAATTAAATTTTTGGTCGCAAGACTTCTCTGATATCTGCGTATAGCAAAGGAAAAATCGACAAATTTCCAAACCCTGTCTTAAAATAAAAAGAAATGTAACATTCAGAAATACGTTTTGGAATATTTATGTATGGTATTTAATTGGACAAAAACTAAAGCGTGATGACCTGCTTTTAAAAGCATCTCTCCATCAATCATTACTTATCAATTTTTATCAAAATGTCTTTTAAAAGTTCCATTTATATTTGAAATGGAAAAGACAGATCACTTTTTCTGTTGTAAACATGTACGTTCATTAATTTTATTTATATTTTTTTCTTTTTAGTGTATTTGCCATAGGCAACATACACTATTGGCGTTGGTCGGATGGCGGGACCTAAGGGTCGGACCAAAATTTCTCGACGTTTCATAACCTTCTAAACACTTTGGCACCATTTTTAAAAATGTTTATATATATATGTATATATATATATATATATATATATATATATATATATATATATATATATATATATATATATATATATATATATATATATTTATATATATATATATGTGTGCGCGCTATAACTTTCCAAAGAGTTAATTGATTTTTACGAAATTTTGCCCACATGTTGGAATTCACTACCGCAAGAACCCTATTTAAAATGGGCCCAATCGGGCCATTTTAAGGGTAGTTTTTAGGGGTTGAAAAAAGTTTTTGGGCCCAAAAATACCTAAAAAATTCTCAGAATCGTTTCAAAATTGAAATTTAACCCTTTAATAGCAATTAAAAAGTGCTCCTAAAATTTTAATAAAATCGGCCCGACAGGACCGGATTTACAAATTTTATGAAAACACTAGTTTGCAGATAGTGAATTATTTGCTGAAAGGTGTATATAATTTAGTTTAGAGGTTCGATTGATAATAATTGCAACTGAGAAAAAAATGTTCTTTTAAGGGGTGTATTAAGGAGTCAAATTTTTTATTTTGCCCAAAAAATCAACTTAAGTTCGCATAATAAAGCCACACTGCCTATATTAGCAAATACACTATATTGTCGGCAGGGTTTTGGCACTGCGACCCGGGTTTTTTATTTTTATAACACGGCCAAAGATATTTTTGTTCATAAGGTATAGTACGCAATATTAGTTACGGAGCTAGTGACGATTTTACTCATAGTATTTCCTCAAACCTGAGTTTTTGTGAGTCCATTCAGAGCACTCGAAAATAAAAATCGTAGTCGGGTAGCTGAGCCCGGGGACAATGCGTTGGGTGGACGCGGTCAAAAATATCAAACTGGAGATGTCGCTTAATATATTTCCTCATGTTTGAAATTTTCTGAGCGATAAGTTCAGCTGCCCCAGGCACGGGCCGCCAGACTTGAATTTTTATGCTCAAGGACACCTGAACTTATCGCTCAGAACATTTCAAACATAAAGAAATATTGGAAATTGTTGCGTTCATATTTTTTTAAACATACACAATTAAGTTAGCAGGAAAGTGGACAAATTGGTGTTAATCAATAAACCAATTATTAATTTAGCGACGTTTCGGTCATATATTTGATCTTCATCAGGCATCTTAATACACGGTATATAATAAACATCATATAAATAGCAACATGGATTTTATTTATACTTATAAACATTACAAAATTAATAAATCTGGCGGAAATTATTAATTAATAAGAATAAAGCTTTATGAAGATGTGACTTGTAATATTGCACAATAATATTATTAATATTAATATTAATAGTATAAAATGAATGGGCTCGTTTTGAGAAATATTCTTATAATTTTAAAGAAAATATACGAAAATCGCGCATTTTCCTTTATTTCCGAAACTACTGAGCTTAAAATGTTGAAAAAAATAAAAAGCATAGTTTATAGGAAAACCTAAACGAAAATAGGATGGTACGGAACTCTCTCCACACGAGTTCCACTGACACTTAATCGGTAAACTACATTTTATGACGTCATGGAATGTATCCAGTTTCGTTGAGTCAAATTGCGAAACACCCTGTTTGGTACTTTGTTTGACCAAAAATGTTAATAATTGTATAATTAAACATGCCTTTTACGGTCCCATTATACTTAGATAATGACAGCGCATGTCCGTTTCTAACTTGTTTTTTTTTCTATTTATTATAAACTTTACGAGCATGTCTAGAGTTGGCTGCCATATTGACATTTTACTAATTGCATGTAAATGTTCTAGAAAGCATTGCAGTTAGGTTCGTTCCTTTTGCATCAAGGCTGGGTTATTGTACACGCCGCTATAAAGTGGGTGTGCTCTATTATTGATTCGATTAGATTAGATTGATTAGTGTCCAAGGTTACTGATGGATACTAGCTGTTCGATATGCTCCCTTTTTCACCCGCATAGCTCTATCTCATAGTTGGATGTGTGTGTGGCCTGTGTGCAACTTACGTTTTGGAAATCTCTGGTTTCTATGAAAAATCTTATTCACTCTTTGATGCTAATGCTTGAAAATAGACTAGAAATATGTACAATTCTACCCATATGACTTTTAGCCAAGTATTTATAGTTGAAATGATCTAAATAAACGATTTAAAGTCAGATAAAAACAAGAAAATTAGTAATACACGAACAGAAAAAATTTAATTCCAAATAAATTATCGAGCAAGTCAAATTTGTCAGTATCTTTAACATAAGTTTGTAAAGAAACAACTTCAAAATATTAATGTGCCTTCCCGTAATTCGAAATCTCGTGACGTGCTGTAAAGAAATATTGACGAATACCATGTTTTTAACGCTCAATTTTTAGGGTAAAAACTAAAAATATGTTTTTTTTAAGTGTTTGAGCAGAAGCCAAATTTTGTGAAGCTTAATGCTTAATCACAGCTAATAAAAATAGTAATAAAATGAATTTACTTCCCAAGAGCATATTTTGCAATATGAGATTTCAAACACCTTAAATCCGTCCGTACTGTCGATTGTTTTGCAGTTTGAGTTTCATACTGATTTGTGGTGCTTCTACAAAACTTTAGCTATCGATTGACGTTCTTTTGTAATTGATAAATAATATATTAGTTTTTGGTACGAATGGAAGAATGTTTGGGGTATGAATGAAGAAGAATGAATAAAGAATGATTTAGTTCTAATTTCCACTGAGAAGAAAACTTGTGAACAATAATTTCGAAAGAAGTTCTAGCTAATTGCGCCATAAGCGTAGAAGCCAAAAATCACGAATATTAAAAAAAAAAAACCCGCGTCGCAGTGCCAAAACCCTGCCGACAATATAGTGTATTTGCTAATACAGGCCTTGTGGCTTTATTATGTGAACTTAAGGTGATTGTTGGGCAAAATAAAAAAATTAACTCCTTAATACACCCCTTAAAATTACATTTTTTTAATTACATCATTATTGTCGATCGAACGTCTACACCAAAATTAAAAACACCTTTCAGGAAATAGCTCACTATCTGCAAACTAGTGTTTTCAGAAAATTTGTAAATCCGGTCCTGTCGGGCCGATTTTATTGAAATTTTAGGAACACTTTTTAATTGCTATTAAAGGGTTAAATTTCAATTTTGAAACGATTCTGAGAACTTTTTAGGTATTTTTGGGCCCAAAAACTTTTTTCATCCCCTAATAACCACCCTTAAAATGACCCGATTGGGCCCATTTTAAGTAGGCTTCGTGCGGTGATGGATTCCAACATGTGTGCCAAATTTCGTTAAAATGAATTAACTCCTTCGAAAGTTATTGCCCGTACACATATATATATATATATATATATATATATATATATATATATATATATATATATATATATATATATATATATATATATATATATATATATATATATATATATATATATATATACATATATATATATAAACATTTTTAAAAATGGTGCCAAAGTGTTTAGGAGGTTATGAAACGTCGAGAAATTTTGGTCCGACCCCTAGGTCCCGCCATCCGACCGACGCCAATAGTGTATGTTGCCATATGGCAAATACACTAATGATGTCGATTTTGATAAATATGAAACAAACGAAGGTTTGTGTCCAAAGGAAAGACACTTAACATGCGTGTATAAATTATAGTGCAAATACATAATATTAAATGAAATATCGAGATATGGTTTTAATTTATTGAATTCCAGAACAGCACCGTCATTCTGTACTTTGTATTACATCTATAGATCACCATTAAAAGAGGTACAACATATTTTTGAAGTTTAACTTCTTTATAGCGACGTATTTGTTTGAAAAAAGTAAAAAATCGAGGGGAAATAGAATTGGCCCCGAAAGGGGAAGTTAGTTTGTTTCCTAAATTACATGAAACTGACAAGGACAGAAGTTTATTGTGTGTTGCTAAGTATGTGTAAATATTATTAATTAGTTTGACATAAACAAAAATTAAACTTGGGAAAAATATTAAAAACTAAAGAAGTTAAACTTCTTATGTGAGCTTATGAGGGTGAGACTCATTATATTTTTTTTTATAATTCGAACATCTAAAATGATTCAAAGAGATCACACGTGACAGGAGCTTAAAAAAATGGCACCGAACTTTTTCAAATCGGTTTCGAACTTGCGGAGCAATCGCGTTACATACACAAAAAATTATAATAAAAAAAATACGCATCGAATTGTATACCCTCTTTTTTTGAGGTCAGGTAAATAAAGCGCCTTTTAAGCAAAAAGATAAACGCCCTTTTAATCTTTGGGAAAACGAGCAATAAAATTATAAAAATTGACATTAATAAAATATAGTAAAATACGATTTTTCCTTCTCTTTGCTATTTAACGCAAATGTTTAAACGTCTCGTGCTCGTATAATTTACAATGAAAAATTGTCTCGTTTTATATTTCCTCTGAATTTTCTTTTTTTATGGACTACGGCAAAGCCAAAAGGAAGCAGTCTATTATATATTATAGTGGTTTAAATAAGTATAAAGCTCAATTTAATCTACTGATATAAAATTTAAATTAATTAAATAAAATACAATAAAATCTTATTTAATCAAGACGAGGTCTAAATACGTCTAATCACAACGAGATTGAAAATTATATTAAAGTTGTCTGCTTTTAAAGCGTAACTAATAAAAACTCAATACAAAACAATGTTGTGGTCGACAAAGCAGAGTATTAATGACTCAGCAATTTGTATGTGATGGTTATAGAAGCTCCCTCCTAGACATAAGCTTATATTATAGATGATCGTTCAAAAAAAATATTGTCACGTTTTGATTTGCTTGTTTTCGTCTTTTACGTAGTCGGGTTTTAGTTTTTTTAACATTTCTTATTGCTGAAAGTATCGACGTAACTTTTAGACGGATACAACTAGGATTGCCAACCGTCCCGCTATACGCGGGACGTCCCGTTTCTGATACCCTTAACGAGACGTCCCGCTCAGGGTGTGTGTGGGACGCTAAATATCCCGCTTTTTGGAGGACGCTATATACATTGCATCTATTCCGTATTCTAATGCAGCAGCAGAGAGAGGCTTCTCACTTTGTAATAATGCCTGGACCGACGCACGAAATCGTCTTCATGTGGATTCTGTAAAGTCAGAGCTACAAGTTAAAATAAATTTTTCTTATCCATGCAAAGATTTTTACAATTTTGTACTTAAAAATAAAAAAATCCTTAAAAATGCCAAATGAAAAAAAAATACTCATTTAAAAAGTAATTTATAGCTTTCATAATAAAGTCTAAATTACACTATAACTGTTTTTTTAAGTAAATATTGACTATTATTAATCTAATTAATCTAACAAGGTGTTTTATTTTACTTCTCATCCTGATTTGTAAAGAAAATTTCACGTTTTTTGTATCCTGAATAAAATTAGTTGGATCCCGCTTTTTAAACCCTTGTCCCGCATTTGAAATCATTATTTCCCGCAAATTTGTATTTTAAAGTTGGCAAGGCTAGATACAACGTGCCACTGTTATTAACGCACAGGTACCGATGCTACCAGAAAATGATCCTTATGTCACAATGCAGCTCTCATGTGATACAGTTTTAATGAGTCAACATGTACCAAGTGCAACTAACAACCCTCATTCTTGTATTTGAATGGAACAACTTGTCGCCCCCTTTTCGTTTCAACCCATCTCATGCTTCTACTGTTCGTTTTTATAAAAGTCACGAATATAGGCAGGTCGGGAAATTATGTTGGTAAAGAAGGTCTCAATTTTACATTCTTTATGCAAGGTTACAAAACATATAGTAGTCAGAAATGCTGATATAAGAAATAAACAAACTTTTATAGAATTTGAATCGATCATGAAAACTGAAAAGACAATATTTTTTAATCTATTCTAATCTACACTAATATTATAAAGAGGAAAGATTTGTATTTTTGTGTGTGTATGTTTGTAATGAATAAACTCAAAAACTACTGTGCCGATTTTAAAAATTCTTTCACCATTAGAAAGCTACATTCACCCTGAGTAACATAGGCTATATTTATTGCTAGAAAATATTAGGGATCCTTACTAAAACTTTAGTAACGTAACCCAAGGTGTAAAAAAATGCCATAAAACATCTTTCGTCGCATGCGCTGCGGAAACTATTGATGATAGAACCAAAATATGTTCTACAATATTAAAGAACATATCAATAACTACAAAAAACTTCGCGATACTATATGTCCAACTATTATCGTTATGTCACAATAACCACTTTTTACATTTTAATAATCTATATAGATAAAAGACGATGTATATGTAATCTATGGACTCCAAACGGGTAGACCATTTTTGATGGAATTTTCAGACAATCTTTAGATTAGCCCAGCGGGTGATCTTCTGGAGTTTGGTAGCGATCGGATCAACAGAATTTTTTTAATTTCTTTTTGGGAAATAAGATTTTTCCTCGATTTTTTAACATTCACAAATAAAAGCGATTGAATTCGCGTAAATTCAATACACGTTGA
The DNA here is from genome assembly GCA_034508555.1 of Venustoraphidia nigricollis. Lineage (NCBI taxonomy): Eukaryota > Metazoa > Arthropoda > Insecta > Raphidioptera > Raphidiidae > Venustoraphidia > Venustoraphidia nigricollis. Next base: position 5,918,600 of record JAVRKA010000004.1, on the reverse strand, counting down.
GAATTTAATGATAATGATTCTCATCTTTTATATCCTATATATTCCATTTACACCCGGGCGAAGCCGGACTGGGCCGCTAGTGTTAAATAAAGAGGTAAAGTTTGTAAGTTTGGATGTACGAGGTATGCAACAAACATAAAACACCATGTACTACGTGTATCGGCAAGGTTGAAATCGTCGAAAAAGCTGACTATTCGATGCAGAATTGTTTTACTCCGTATTCATAGATGACACGTCTCATTACTCTGTTACAATGTGCTTGATGGAGTTGTTCACCTGCTATCGAAGTAAATAAGTACTTCTCGAAGTGAACAGGCTGATTTTTATCTACATATATTTATTTTCACCAATATTTAGAATGTACCTTCAGGATGGACAGGATATATATATTATTGCGTTAAAACAAAAGCGCTTTTTATGGCGAATAAATGATTTAAATCAGATTAAAATTATGGAGTAAACCACATATGTCAGCATTTTTACAGAAAAAAATTAAAAATGTTGAATTACCATCCCGTAATTCGAAACCTCGTGACGTGCTGTAAAAAAATGTTGATGAATATCACGTAATACGTTTGTTGATTCAATTCTTAGGGCAAGAATATATGTTTTTTGAAATGTTTAAGCAACAAGTCAAATTTTGTAATTAATGCTTAATCTCAGCTAATAAAAAACAATAATAAAATGGGGATCCGTTACCTTAATAATAATTGTTTATAATTATAATTGTCACGCTTTTAATATATTTTTCTTTCTTTTCAGATATGATCAAATAGGACTGGAAATTCCGTGGCCCCCCCATCGAACCGTAAGAAATAATTTGAGCAGGACTCTTGAACACGTAATAAGTAGGTAAATGAAATAATAATTTATGTTTTAAATGGACTCTCAAAGACATTTTATATTATTAATGAACTTAAATTATTGATAAATGATCCATATTAAAACATTTGTATACCAAAGTGAAATAATATAAACATGTGACAGTCGACGGGTTAATCCTGTTTGACGGTTTAATCTCTCTTCTTAATCTCCATTTTATAAAATGTAAGCGAAACATATCCCAATGACTATAATAAAAAAAATATAAATATATATTTGTTTAATAAAGTATGTATATGAATATATTAAAAAAATATAATATGAAGTTGGATTTACAAAAAAACAACATTTTTTGTATATTGTTGATATTTTAATATTTAGCGAACCAAAAATGTATTTGACTGCCGTAGATTTAAGATGTATAGTCTACTGTTTTAATCTAAGGCTATGTTTAGTCTAAGGTTTTAACCAATACGATGGAATCGCTTTTCTGTTGTTTTTGTAGATATATTAACTTTTACTTTAAACTAGTAATGTAAAATTTATAATAGTAACTATTTTGGCCGGTTAATTTAGTGGTTAATTAACCGACTATCTAAAGAACAAAATGACGACTTCCGGTTTCTGTTTCTCAGAACAACAAAAAAACAAAACAATAGAGCAGTTTTCAACTGTAAAATCGAAAAAAATAATTAATATATAATTGTATTTATATTTATGTAGATATTGGTTAAAAAGTTAAAATCACGACTGGAAGTTACAATTATGCGCAAAACTTTCTGCGCAGCCTTGTATAATAATAAAAATAATAATAAATAGCCGCGGTTATTTAACCGTATATTTTACCGGTAATTTAATCTTTTACATCACTAATTTAAGCGAAAACTGGACTTTTTTCATGGATCGCGTAAGTGGACTGAGTTGGCTCCTTGGATAGTTTTAATAGTTGGCGTGGTCTAAAAGATTATGCTAAAGTCGGCATTTTTGCGCAAAATTCATGGTTGAATATCTGGAAAATTATTGATACGACAAAAATGGCAAAAACATTTTTTACTTTTTTATGAATAATAATTACGTCAGGAAAAAGTACACCATATACATAAATGTAAATTATTTTCTATCAAAATTTGTAAATATATGTAAAGAAGATGAATTTTTTCTCGTCTGTATTCGTGTATTTTATAAATTCTATTCTGTTGAATTTTCTGTGATTTTTCTTGTTTAGACTATTACAAAATTTTAAATGAAACTAAAATGTTATTCTTCGAAATTTATTGATTTGTCGAAAAGTTCAAAAGATTTACCAAAAACTTTTCTTATTTTTGTGTTCATTCAAATTTGATTTAAATAATTTGACTTCTATTTACTGTAAGATGCAGAGAAAAGTACCTCAAACCATTGGCTATTATCTCTATGTATAAATAACAATAATAAAAAGTTATTTTTTATCCAAATTCGCAGTTTTTTTAATTGCGTTATTTTCCCCTGTTGTTCAAGTCTTTGTGTCGTACGGCCAACGGAAGTCAAATTCGTTAAAGAGGTTAGAATAATAAAAGAAAATTTATACTTTATGTCAACCTATCAAATACATTTAAAAAAAATTAACCTTGGTATTAAGATAATAAAAATATTTTTGTAAGTCCAAACGTTCATATTTTATGTGTTAAAAACACATTCCACGCTTATTATACAAAATAAATGAATTAAAAAAATTACAGATGATAAATTTAACAATTGATGTTCCTTACTGATAGTAATATCTGTTAATACTGAAGAAAGAAAAATAACAATGTACATATTTTAATTAAAATTGTGGCATTTCATTTTATAATCATGTTTTGTTAAAAAAAAAATGTCGCATTGCCAAATTAATAGATTATTATTAAATACAGTACAACTCTCTATATGTTTATTTCTATTATTTTTAGGGTTCCGTACATCCGATGAAAAAACGGAACTCTTATAGAACCACTATCGTGTCTGTCCGTCACAGCTTATTTTCTCCGAAAAGTAGAAATTTGGTATAGAGTTAAATGACCAAATCACGGACGTATAGCATAAATAAACGAATTCCGATTTTAGGGGTTGATTTAGGCGACCAAATTAGAAAACTAAAAAAAAAAATTCAAGTACTTCATGTGACGTATCAAATAAGTTCGTTTTATAAGCTCATTAAAGCATACTTATATATATTTAAAAAAGGCCAGTAAAACATCAACAATATCTCTGTATAATCCACAAAAGGAGCAGTTATTTTATTTTTTGAAGTGAAACTTCTTATGCTGCGCTACTACCACGACGATTTGAAGAATAAAATGATAGTTCAATGAAACTGGAACGCGTGACGAATGTCACCATGGTGATGATCATAAAAAAAAATTGTTTTTATTATTTACTGCCAAAAATACAAATTATAACTTAAATAATATCGTGTGAAAACAAGTCAAAACGATTATTATTATTATTATAAGAAGTTTCCCTTCGCTTGTGTGTCCTGCGTCACAATATGTCTTGAACCGTAGCTATGTTCGCACAACGATCCTAAACCGTCAGCAAACTGACGACGCATGCGCATATAGTTAAAGCATTTCACTTTAAGTCTTCATTTTAAACTTTTGAATAGTTCAGCGTGTAAAAACGTTGCCATTTACGTGGTTCGTCTTTACAAGCCCCCAGTTTATAATGCGAGAATTTCAATTATATTGTCAATTTATTAATAATAAACTGAAAATACGAATTCGTACTAGGCCCGAGTAGCCCTTCCTGTTTTTGGCCGTAAAAAAATCGTAATTTTGTGAAGTTAAATTTTCGTACGAAGTTATCTTTTAAATTAATCAAAAATTTAATCATAACCTAAAAAAATTTAATCAAATAATCTTCACGTAATTTTTGCGTGACAAATGAATATCATTTTAATTAAAAACCGCTATAAAATTGCATTAGCAGCGTAGAGAAATCTATTAATTTGGCAATACTGATTTCACACAACGTAAAAAAAATATTTACGACTGTTTAAACATTTTTATATTTACATAATTTGAACTGATTACGTATTTTATAACTTTTGAGTCATTTAATAATAGTTTATATATTATCTAGTGGCGTAATCAGTGGCGTAGCTGAGAACTCAGAGGCAAATATCTCAGTGGGGCCCTTCTTTTCAATTTATCAATATAATTTATTTCAAACGCTAATGAAACTCTGGAACACAGGTCGTAGTTGACGTACATTAATCCACAATATCGACGTTTAACTGACTACCGATACCCTGTGCTGAAAGAATTGTGTTGTCTGCGCTAAAAGCAAGGTTATTAAAGATTGATAACTGAATTTTAAAGATTTTTTAGAAGGAACAGGGCTCCTATGCTCGGGGGCCCCCGTGCCGCGGGCGCTATTAACCATTGAAATGAGCGCCCACGAATTTTAACAGTCACACGATCGAATGATAATATCATTACGCCCGAGATATATACCATATTTTTGTAGGTACCTTCTGTAAAATAACTGCTTTCGACTTCATATACAACATTTTCAAAATTCTTGACAGTAACTTTTATGATAGTAGGTATGATTTTTCAGCCAAGCATTGTTTAACCAGTAGGCTTTGAGATGGGTATATATCAAGTGATTGCGTGGCCAAGTGGTAATATGCAATAGACTATCGTTTACAAGATCCAAAAATTGGAGAGATATGAGAAATATAAAAAATGATTTTTTTATATTTTGTATTAACAATAGTTGAATATTATTTTACCGCACTAGTGCGTAATGGGTTACTTTACAAGCCTGTATACATGCAAAGCAGCTATTTCATAGCAAAATTTATTTATAAATTTATTCGGAAGAGGCAAATTTGGCTTCGTTTATTAATGTCCTAGAATGATTATAGACGGTACTTTTTTAATTACACAAAGCATCATCCCAATTTCAAAGTGACCTTTGAGATTGGATGGTGACAGTACTAAACCATGACGATATTCAATTTTCTCGTTTTATATTCAAGTTTAAGTTGGTCATTGAACCACGGTCGCTCTTGTCAATTCAATTACCAAATTCTACTTATTTATTGTTTTTGAAACAACTGCTTGACGAATTGTTTCATAAATAATAATTAAAAAAATTATACATCTTGTTTATGTGTATATCTGGTGTTTAAATGTCGTAACTATTTTTTTTATATTTTCATTCTCATCATATTTATCATTATTTATAATTCGGCGAGCATAGAAACATCTCTAGAATCAAATTAGAAAAAAATTATTTAAAGTTGAAAACAAGTGAAAGCACAATAATTTATCTCTTTTTTGTAAAATGAAAATACTTTACTGTTGACATATTTTATTGTTAACAATAATTGTTAAATGAAATACTGGAAATTAATTTTTCAATCACAGTTCAATCACTGCTCGTATAAAATATAGATTTATTACAAAAATAAAATAAAATTGGTTCGTATACAATATTTCAATTTATTATTGTCAGCAACAAATTCTAGAAATATTTTTACAGTAATTTTTATAGTAAATTTCTATTTTCCAAAATTTTGATTGAGATTTCAAGGGAGACATGACTTCATTCATTGATAATAACCGAAATCGTAGGGATGCTATTATTTACATGAAATTTCCATGACTCGTCTGTTACAAGCCCCTAGATCCCTAGGTTCTAATCAAAGAACTGCTGAAAATACCAATTGTATTTTATTTTAATATATTATTTTAATAAAAATACCAATGAACTTTAAATACGTACTAGACCTAGATATTACGTTACACTGGTGAATACAATTTTAGTTCGGTATGGAAATATATAGAAATCAATTTAAGATACTGGTTCATTTGTGCACCGGATGACACTGGATTGCACTAGTGTAAACTAATAAAGACGAGTAGGTCATTGGTAATACTGTTTTCTATTATAACATATGTATATCTGGAATTGAACTTTAAAGATGAATTGGTAATAATTTTCAATTTTAAAAGAGATTCAAATTTTTAGATGATTCACAAAATTCGAAATTCAGTAAAGATTTTCATTTTCAAATGGAGAGACACTTATTTAAAAAAAATATTAGAAAATATATATTATTATTTTATAGAGAAAAACGCTTTTAGATCAAAAAAACCCCTTAAATAAACATAGGAAAATGAATTAGATCTTAGATTTCATTGCATTCTTAAATCTTAATTTTAATTAAAATATTATATTCGAAGTGCACTCAAAATAAAGAACTACAGATTTTCCATATATCTATAAAAGTTCTATACGGTACATTCTGCTTTGAAAGTGTATCCAACATACTGTGATAGAAAACTATACCTATTTCTGTCTTTATATTGACAAATTTGCAGTGCGCTTGCGCTATTACGCATTTGTCCAGAAAGATATCAATTGTTGGTTATGCAGATTCAGTGCATTATGTCAAATGGAAATGAGGCGTATAACTTTAATAGATAAAATATGATATTTTTAAACGACGGACTAACCTTCACATTAATGGAATTCATTTTTCTATGATCTTTCGCAACGGTGACTGTAAGGCTAGAGATACACTGGAAGCGCAAAAACGTCATATTGTATCCACACGGACAAATAATGTTCTTCCACATCTAGTGTACCTGAAGTCTTATTGAATAAATTAAAAAAACAAATTATTATAACTCATAATAATAATCTATTAGTTGCTATTAATGTAAATTAAATCTGTGGGGGCAACACAAAATGATTTATGTCAGAATTTTTATATCGATACATGTTTTATGCCTTTGAGATTCTTTGCAATATTGTATTAAAATTATTTAAATTTTAAGGAACTGGGTGCATCCAATAGATCATTTGCCTTAAGGCATCTGTTTTAACTATGTAAGTATTGTAAGCAACAAAATTCATTCCTTTAGAACAGCACTGCAACAAATTTTGGGTTAAATCGGATGTTAAGTTACTTATCGGCTTCGTAGTTTGTGTAATAAAAAATGAGAGATTGACAGTGTTGTTTTTAAACTTAAATATTTATTACATTAATCTTGAAATAATATCAGTTTGCTATTAATACGTCTTAATAATAGCAAATTGATAATATGAATTGATACTAGGCCCAGAAAACCTTGACTGTTACATGAATAAAAAATATCGAACTTTAAAAAACAAGATGAGTTATTATGTCTTGTGCCCACATAAATGTTAGTTACTTTTCCTTCTGTAAATATGTATATATTGATTGTTTTCAAGTAAGAGTCGTTTTTCTTTAATGTTTTATCTAATGTGTACAATAATTGTAAACATGATTATAATTACTATTAATTAATGATTTATAATACATACAGTAATAATTATTATTGAGTATAGTATTTTACCTCGTCATTATTATTTATAAATTTCCTTGGATTACCGCTCAAATTTAGTAACGACAATTGGACGATTGTTGCACAAGTAAATATAAATTCTTATAAAATTGGCGCCCAACGTAGGGCACCAATTGTAAGATCATTGATGTCTGACTAGATACAGTAAAACCACTCTATTGGAGATACTTCCAGAGAAAATGGTGATGCGGGCACTGCCAAACTTTACCGCTAGGGACGCCAGCCTTCAGTATGTGAATAGTTCAGAGCAGTGTATGCAAAATAAGTTTATTTCAAATAATAAATCATTAACAATAACCGACGTGCTGTGTTTACCAATATTCAAATAATGGAAGTTTTGGATTTCCAAAGGGTCTGGAACTGAAAAAGAAGTCGTTGAAGGCTATCAGAAGGGAAGAAACTTTTACTATAAATCTGTTTTAATATGAGCCTCTATAGATTTTAACATGCTTGTATTGCGTTCCTCCTGTATGAAAACTATCCTCCATAGTGGAAACGAATCATAACTGTCATGCATTCTTTACAGTTTGATTTTTTTGTCTTCATAAATGCTCAAAAATTGCTACTTTATAATAATATAAACTTTAACTACTACCCAATTTGAAAAATTGAGTATTTTTATTTTACGCAATTTTTGTTAAGCTAGTTGAATTATATGCTGAAAATTTGTTACTAAACCAAAATCATTCCGGACGAATTCGGGTCGAAAACCATAAACTTGAGAGAAAAGATATCTGGCAACATCGTGAGATCTCACATCATCTCGTTTTTTAAATTTCAAGTTCGTTTTTTAAATGTTTATTACATTTTTTTATGACGGAAGTTTTGGTTTATAATCATAAATTTTATTATGATAAAAACCTACACAAAACTAGGCAAGCGGAAATTAAGTTTGATAGGAAAAATATACAAAATATCTGACAAAAACTATTTGTTTATTCTATTTTTTTTTTTAAATTTATTTTTGGAACAGCTGCTGTACATAAAATTCGTGTCAAAGAATTTAGTGTTCCACTAACACAATTGTAGTTTTTCTCGACACAAATTTATAATTTAAGGAACTTAGAAAAATCCCACTAAAATAGGGATTTAAATATTTAATTATATATATATCACTCTCGATCCCTCAGAAAAGGAGTCTACTCTTTTCTAAAGACCTAATACCTTATTATATGTTCACTGAGATTGTGTAGGACAACGGTTAGTTATTTTAACATTTTTAACCTAAATTGATGCAATTGTTCTGGAGCTACAAGCAAATAAACATACAGACAAATTGCAGACCTATTTCCTTTACAGCTTATCAACCAGTATGGCTCTATATTTAAAAAAAAAATCCACATGAAAAACAGTTTTGTAAATTTTTATTGTTATGAAAAATCATATATTCTTTGATAGCAATGCTTCAAAATAAACTCGAATTAAGTGTGTACCATTTTTCCCATATGAGTTTTAGTTCTTACAGTTTATTTGATCTAAATAAACGATTTAAAATCAGATAAAAACGAGAAAATTAGGATAAGTTTTAGACAAATTTTTGTACAGAAAAATTCAATTTGAAAAAAGTTATTGAGCAAGTCAAATATTTGAATATTTTTAACATAGGTTTATCAAGAAACTTCAAAATGTTGATTTGCCATTCGAAATCTTGTGACGTGCTGTGAAGAAATGTTGACGATTATCACATTTTTTTATTCCATTCTTAGAGCAAAACTATTATTTTTTTAAATTTTTTAGCACCAAGTGAAATTTTGTGAAGCTTATTGCTTAGTCACAGCTAATAAAAACAGAAATAAAATTAATTTTGCGACCACAATTCGACATTTCCCGACAGCATATTTTACAATCTGCAGAATCAATCACCTAAAAAAAAAGTTAAATGTAGACCATAGATCCATCAAAATGTCGTTGTATCTTGTAGTAATAAATTATCGCGCCTTATAATTATTGAATTAATAACATAATTTGCACTGATTTTTCACTCGGCACGTGGTAGAACATGATTAATAATAACAAGTAATTAAAAAACACTTGAAAATTCTACAAATAATTCTTTATTTCTCGACGATCGTTTCGGACAATAAGTCCATCTTCAGGAGTACAAAACAAGTTTTGTACTCCTGAAGATGGACTTATTGTCCGAAACGATCGTCGAGAAATAAAGAATTATTTGTAGAATTTTCAAGTGTTTTTTAATTACTTGTTAGAATCAATAACACTTGAAAATTCTACAAAAATAATTATTAAATTATTTCGACGATCATTTCGGACAATGTATATATTTTTAGATTCCTAAGGATAGAATTATTGTCCGAAACGATCGCCAAAATAATTTAATAATTATTTTTGTAGAATTTTCAAATGTTTTTAATTATTTGTTATTATTAATGATGTTCTACCAAGTGCCGAGTGAAAAATTAGTGCAAGTTAAATTATTGAATTTCTTAATAATTTTTATTATACCTAATTTTCTGTGCCTTTTCAGACTTACGCAATACCAACGTTGTAACATTGAAATAGATGTAAAATATCAAGCGTACTGAAGGAAACAGATATACTTTTTCGTGTCGTTTGAATTAGTGATTATATAACATAGATATTTATATATCTGTTCTATTTGACCTTGGAGAGATATTGTAGATCTCGACGACAGTCGGAAATTGACGGTCTTGTTTCAAACACTAAAAATATTTACTCAGACATTTTTTAATTATTATATTGTGTACTTAAATATTTAAATAAATTGTGTTTATTTATAAACAAAAAATCTGTATACATACCTGTACGTGTACTTTAAACTCGGACCGTACAAAAGTCTACCCGGACGACAGTACTAAAATTTTATATGGGAAGCATCAAATCGGTGGCAGATTAATTCAATTATCGGTATATATTATTTCTCAAAGGTGTTTTTTTTTTGTCGGTATGACATATCTCGCATAATACTGTATTAAAAATTAATGTTTGATACGCCATTTTGGAGATTATTTTTCTCTTTAATGACGAAAAATAAGTTATTATCTTAAAACTAATGTTTTGATTAAAAAATTCAGTTTAATAATATTAACAATTTCATTACAGAAAATAACATTCAGAAAAAACAAATGTTGCCATCTGGTGGCGATTTGTTTATTTTAACAGTTGTCGGTAATATGATGTGGCGCTGAAGTCTCTAAATAGAATGGAATGACCAAATGGTGCGAGGTATTCGCACGGTCCGCTAATTTTGATTATTTATTGTTGTCAAAATATAGCTCAACACGACTCGATGATCAATGTAGAGAAGTAGGAATTTATTATATGCAATTATCATCGTCTGCTTTGGAATTTTTTTTTGCATTCCTGACAAACTCTACGTTGGACATTTATTCATTGGGAGAGAGAAAAGCGAGAAAATTGCAAAGCAGGCGATGATAACTCTAAATAATTAATACTTCTCAACAATCTGTATAAATTTTAGTCGTAGTCGAAATAATGACGACAAAAAACGACTAAAAAATAATTAAATTAGTCTAACACCGAATTTGACGTTTTTAAATTCAATAACACAGTTTACATAGTATTCGGTAGACTTTTGTACGCTGAGTTTGGATTAATAGGTAAATTTTAAAATCTTCAAACAACTAAATTCGAGTTTTCATAATTTTATTTAGTGTTTTCTGACATCGTAAAAAGTGTTCATATTGACTTTTTTAAATTTTTATTCATAATTTAAGTGAAAAGTGAATTTCAACTGAAGGAGATCTTTTTACCAACCGAACGATGGACGTCAGTAAGTATTTTTTTAATTTTTTTTATATCTATAATAACCATAGTAGCGTTGATATTCCCTATAACAAACAAAAAAATCGTAACTTTATCATGTTTAGCTTTATTAAACTTATTTGATGTTATAGTCCAGCAGCCACTGCCTGTTTTTTTAAGTGATGAATAACAGGCTGAATCTTCGTGAGTTCGTTCGGTTCGACGAAACGCCCAAGTAGGACTAGGAAAACCTACCACTACATTTGTAGGACTTTGTGGCCATTCAATTATACTAATATTTAATCAGCTGGTTATAAATAATTTTTATGACCTCGTTATTTCGACATATTCGGCGTGGAGGACGCTCCAACTCAAACCATCGATTTTGTAGGACAATTGTTTTTCCGAGTTTATTATCATATTATCTTAAAATTTCAATGAAAAATTTACTGTTAGACAATTTCGACACCCTACCAAATCGACATGTTTTACATCTGCGCAGTTCATTACCTACCTCTTTGAGAATTTGGACAGAGGAAAAACTTGGGCGTCTCGTCGAACCGAACGAACTCACGAAGATTCAGCCTGTTATTAATCACTTAAAAAAACAGGCGGTGGCTGCTGGACTATTACGATTTAAATTTAAAAAATTCTCACATAAAACAGCTTTGACGTCATAACTCGTAGTTTAATGATAAAATACTTAGGTAGCTATGGTAGTGCGTCCCACCATTACTATTTTCCATCTACCGCACTCCCCGTTATTTTCTACATTTTTTAAACTTCAACTTAATTAATAGCAATGGGCGAATGAAGGACATTATGATAAGGTAGGCAACTATGAGAATATAAGAGTGTAATAGGTAATCGGCCATGGCCTCGAATATGGAACCATCTCGATATTTTTCTGGAATTAATTGAGGGAAACCATGGAAAACCTCAACAAGATGGCCGGTACAGGAATTACCGTTTCTCGGCGAGACGCAGTAGTAAAAAATCTTAGCCACAAATTTCCCCCCGTCGGGACTCGACCCCAGTACCTCCTTGAATGCGAGTCTAGTGCACTCTACACCGCTCGATAGTTTTTAAAATTCTGACGTCATGATATTCATTTGAATTTCGTAATGTTCGGCACATTTCCAACTGTAATAATTTAATAATAATGATTTAAATTAACACATATTTATTGCTTAGTCCGTTACTTATGTATGATTTATTGTGTTTACGAATTCTAGTTAATATAAAAAAAACACTGTTATACTAAAACCGGACCTGTTCAAAATAAAACAATCGAGGTCTCCAAGTCATAAATAATGCAAATGGTGACTTACTGATTTAAAACCGACTTCCTACTGTTTTTACATTGAAACAGTTTCTCCAAGGCTCACATAACTTACAAATAACTCATCTAATTAATATTACAAAAATTTAGCTCAGTGGAACAAATAATTGTAAGGAAAGGAACTAAGTGGGTGGTACCTAAATCGATTTACCCGACTAGGCAAAAGCTAAAAAGAAGGGTTATGATTTTAGCAGTCTATTATGTTTGATAAATGACGTGTCGTTGGATTGGTCATAAACTATAAAAAAATCAATATGGCGCCCACTACCCGCCATTTTGTCTCGGATGACATAAAAATTGCAATAATTTTTATTATTTTATAATTTTTTATTTTATCTGGTTCTTTAACAACATTAAGAGCACTGTGGTTGGAACCAAAACAAAAATAAATGTATAGAAACTTCTTACCACAACAGTTTTATTAATGGATGTACCTACATTTCGAGAGCTAAGCTCCCATCTTCAGCAATACACTGTATAGTGTATTGTTGAAGATGGGAACTTAGCTCTCGAAATGTACATCCATTAATAAAACTGTTGTGGTAAGAAGTTTCTATACTTTTATTTTTATTTTTATTCGTTTTTGTTAATGGAAAAAATTAAAAACTACGAAAATTGCTTGTCCCATCCATTTAATTACGCACACGTGTCAAGCCTGGAACCAGCACAGTACAAACCAGCAAATTTTGCAGTTTACAAGTAGATTTATCAATGCAAATTAATTAATTGGAACGACACATCACTAGCACACTAGATCGGTTCAGAACGGCTAGACAGGAATTATAGGCAACCGACTGACGATCTTTGCTGGTTTCAGGTTGCAAGTGTCGGTCTAATGTGCGCTACTTCGTTAAAGAACATGAGTTATTTCACGAACAGATATTTCTGGTCCGTGTTATACTGGTCGTGCTTGATAGATGTGTGCGGATTTTCCTAAAGTATTAATCGGGAAAATTTGAAATAAATTTAGCTAGTGTAACGTCAACTTTGATACAAAAACGGTAGAGGCAATATTTATAGTCCAGTCATTGAAGGGAAAATACGACGAAACTGCGGAATTCTACCAAGCAGCACCGATTTGCACAAAAATTGGGATTTAGGTGCTACTTACCCTCTAGTTCAAAGTTGTCTCTGTGTGGGGGATGCTTTCAGACTGGGGGTGGATGCCACCCCTTCTCGGGGGTGAAAAATGTTTCATTGAAAGTAAGTCCGGATGTGTATAGATTGACTAATTCTACGCAACTTTTGTTCCAAAAAGTTTTTTTCTGAAAGTCAATACTTTTCGACTTATTTGCGACTAAAAGTATCAATTTTTCAACAAATAAACCCACACTATTATGTTTCAACATACGTGTTCTGATATCTGCAAAAATATGTGAATGGTTTTTTACCAATAACTCGTTTAGTTTTTAAGCTATCAAGTCCTCCAAAAAACCATTTTGTAGGTTTTTTCAAGGGCTATAAGCTCATATAAATTTAATTTTTTTCAGCCTTTATTTTTGAAAGGGTGTGACCTAAAAGGGCTTGAACAAATTACTATTTACGAACGAATGCAAACTTTAAACGGCCAGATCTAATTCAAGTTTTATCCTACAACAAAGCAAAAAAGCAAAAATTTTCAGGAAAGTAAAACCTACAAACTTGTACTGTGCAAAATTTTGCGTACTTATCATTAACAGTTTTTGAGTTATTTTGGAGAAAAGGCAATTTTTTGCAAAATTGCAAAAATGCTTTTTTCACTTCCAACTCATTTTTTTCAAAACTAAGCACTTTAAACCGGTCAAACTTCTAGGGCATGTTAAAAGTACATACATAAAGTGAATTGTAAAGTAGTAACGATTATTTTCAACTAGGGTGGAAATAAGGGGGTGATTTTCAAATAATAAATAAAAAATAGGGACCAACATTATTTTCGCATAACTCACTTAGTTTTGATGCCAGGGACTTCTATAAAAAATAAAAATATAAAGGTTTTTTTAATTACTTCAAAAAAGGTTCCATAAGTTTCCCCCGAAAAATGCATTGTTTTTGATAACTTCACGTCAAAACTTTCAATTTCGGCGTTTGATGAATTAGAACCAACCTCGAACAAGCTATATACTCCGTTTGGATTGGATCTACAGAAACTAGAAACCCACTATTCTTTTTGTTTTTTTATAAGCTACATTTTTACTAAGAATTATGTTTTTCAATAAAATACTTACTTTATCAGTTATTCGCGAAAAACCGTCTAAAAACGTTGGTTTATTTGTTGAAAAATTGACGATTTTACTTGCGAATAACTCGAAAAGTATTGACTTTCAGAAAAAACTTTATAGAACAAAAGTTGCTTAGAATTAGTCAGTCTATCCACGACCGGACTTTCAATAAAACATTTTTCACCCACGAGAAGAGATGACATCCACCCCCAGGGTAAAAGCACTCTCCGACACAGGGACAGCTTTGAAGTAGAGGGTAAGTAGAACCTAAATCTAAATTTTTATGAAAATCGGTGCTGCTTGGCAAAATTATGAGGGAAAATGGTCGATGACTGGACTATTAAGGTTTTGTATTTTCAAGAAATTACAGATTTACTGTTGTAAAACTCAAGTCCAAACTCACGAGTGGGCTATGAATCTAAATAGAAATACAACGGTGTAACCATGGAAATATAATAAATGTTTGGTAGTACCTACATAAAATTGAAAAATCTTCGGTTTGCATTGGGCCGTTTTTTTTTACTTTTTTGACATACGAAATCCTAAAAATGTTTCAATGAAACATTTTTGAGTTACCACTGCATAACGTATAGTTTATTATCGTAATATCTCAATATAGGGGCCCCGTGCGACGTGGTTTATCAGCGAAGTATTATTTCTTTGGCACTGCAGTAGAATTCCATTTGAAATCACAATTTAGTTGAAAGCATTTAGACCACACCAATATAATAGCAGATACCTTCTTTTCCTGCAGACTTACCAGGGTGATTTCACACACGTGACGCATTTAAAATACTTCGCAGGTACTCATTTTATCTTTACTTTTACTTTAATTTTTATACATTCATTGTTGAAATTTGACAATTTTTTGGGTAACTGTTAACATATTCTTGGGTGAAATTTGACAATATTTGGGTAAACTTATAATACTGCTTTTGATATTATTAAAAATGGACTTTAAACCCCAATTTAAAGATTATGCACTGACAATAAATGTGGCCCCGTTGGACTTCAATAAGCCATAGGTCTCGAAAAACCTGCGGCCTTGCCGAATCTAGATATATATTATATAAAAATGGATGTTGGTATGTCTTTACCATGAAAGTTGGTACATATATGTATTTTTTCATGGAGAAGGTTTTGTTGTAACTCACCACTAGATGACACCAGGTGGCGTGAAGGCTCTACTACTGTTGTCGCTGCTGTGTTTCATCTCAATTGTGTGCAGAGCCGCAGGTAGCGACTAATATATTACAAGATACTAGTAAAAATACCAATTGGATTTTTAATTTTATCGTTAAAATATAATAAATTGACAATATGAATTGGTGCTAGTCTCAAACAACGTTAGTTGTTGGTTTGCTTGACGTAGAAATTATCATTTCTCGGCGAGATACTTCCACCAAGATTCGAACCCAATATCTTCCGTATATTGGTGTATTACACCATGTACATGTGTTCGGTTTTTTTGATGAATTAAATTATTGGCTTTTTAACACTTCGGTTCATCGTTGTTTTCGGATGGGTTCCTGTCGACGTTATGCTGTGAACAGTAGAAGAAGAAAAAGAAGATAAAAGTAATCTGGCATGCGCTATCGTTTGAAGTTAACGCACCATTGGCCGCGAACAAGGAACAAAAAGACTTTTACTACACGTCCTAGGCCGTGCTTTTAGTTCCTTTCTTATATTGTTTATAGATGTAAGCTTTGCTTCAGAATTATTTCTATAGCTGCTCATTGACATTATGTACTCCAAGTTTTTTTTAAATATTATCTTTACAAAATTAACAAAATCATCATAATGCTATGTGAATACAACACAAAAAAAAATTACAAATCTTTCATTCAGAAATATTAATGACGAATGTTTGTACAAATTGTCGCTCTAAATTAAATTGGTTAACCCTTAACTTTCTTACCTTGCTCATCCTCGATTTGCAGAAAACACGT
This sequence comes from Venustoraphidia nigricollis, assembly GCA_034508555.1. Classification (NCBI taxonomy): domain Eukaryota; kingdom Metazoa; phylum Arthropoda; class Insecta; order Raphidioptera; family Raphidiidae; genus Venustoraphidia; species Venustoraphidia nigricollis. The sequence continues at coordinate 5,902,183 of JAVRKA010000004.1, read as the reverse complement.
TCTTGTCCCTAATACATATATCAGGTTTGGATAAAATGTATACAGTTCGACCCTACGCGCATAATCAACTCAGTAATCATAATAGCGTTCCACAATACTCAATGCTATGACCTTAATTTTGTATGATGAGAGGGCTACGTTGAAAAAGGGCATGTCCACACTGAGCCCCAATTACGTCAATTGTTACTTTGAAAATTTGTGATTGCATGTCAAATTGGAAGTTGGAACGTCAATTTACTCTAACAACCAGGGTTTGTGATATTAAAAATGACAGGTTTTTAAGAAACCTTTGATTTGCTTTGCAATGTATTATCAGAAAATCTTAGTTTTCATTAAACTTTACATTTTGATAATGTTTGTAAATATACAGAGAGTTCACAAAGTACCGAAACACTGAAATATCAAGGTATGGTGTTTTCATGGAAAATGTTCCGAATAAAAGTTTTTCAATACTAAGTAACGCTTATTTTGGTGTCAAATATTTCCCCCTTCGGGGGTGCCTCTGGCGGGTTCTGAGGTCAACTCTAAAATTTCAAATGGCAAACTCTATTTTTCCATCGTATTTTACAGACAAAAATGAACATCTTTTGTCCGAGAATTATTTTTTTCAAGACACCGATCACGAATGAGGGAGTGTTCAAAAAGTTCGGAAACGCTCAAAAGAATGGTGTTTTCATGGGGAATAAAAAAAAATTTCTCGAGCAAAAGATGTTCATTTTTGTCTGTAAAATACAATCTAATAGAGAAAAATAGGGTTTGCCATTTGAAATTTTAGAACTGACTCCAGCCCGCGGGGGGCACCCTCGAGGGGTGAAATCTTTGTCAGCAAATTGAGCGCTTCTTGGAATTGAGAAACTTTTATTCGGAACATTTTCCATGAAAATACCATTCTTTTGGGATATTTCAGCGTTTCGGAACTTTCTGAACATCCCTGTATAAAAAAAGCGTGTTAAAAATGGATGTTAGTATATCTGTTTGAGATTAATAGACTTCGACACCATGAAAGTTGGCACGTATATGTATTTTTTCTTGGAGAAGGTTTTTGTGCTATTCGCTTTGTTGGCGTCAGGTGGAGCCGAAGGCTCCACTACTGTTATCGCTGCCGTGTTTAATCTCAACTGGGTGCAGAGCGGCTAGTCTTACTTAAAACATTTCTAGCACATGTAAAAAAGTCAGAGAATTTCGCTTTGTGGCATTTTATGGTGTGTAAGAACGCGTTTTCGCCAATTGAACCTAACCTAATATTACAAAGAAACAATTAATGTCGCGGAAAACTCGATAAATGAAGTGAAATAAAAATTTGATCTTTTCTAGTTCGTAAGGTTTCATCTTTATTCAAGTCTTCATCAAACTCTCGTGACAATATTTTTTTGATATTCAATACTAACCTGACAGTCGATAGTGAAATGTTGTCAAACTTTTTATTTTGCAGAACATTTGGGCTTAAGAATACCCAAGCATGTAGCGATGCTGTTGACTATTACAAGCTTCCAGTTGCCAGATTCTAATCCGAGAACTGGTGAAAGTATCAATTGGATATACTTAGCTAACAAAAATACGCGGGAAAGGTAAGGCAACGCACATGGTCGACCCTGTGCGTGTCCACAAGCGCAACAACTCTGTAGTGAACCGAGGCAAAGTGGAAAAAAAGAGAGAAATCCTCTACGTGATGAAAACCGAGTGCTAACACAGTAAACCAGAAACCTGTTATGTAGATGGGGTTTTGTAATGCATGCACTCGAACCAGTGGCTGTTCGTTAGGGTAGGCAAAGTGGGCGCCACTTATCTGGGGATATAAGGTGACTGAATACCAGCTGTTCAATATGTCCTCTTTTGTATCCGCATACGAGTAGTTGGCTGTGTGTGTGTGTGTGCATGTAAAATGTACTCACGTTTTGGAAATCTCTAATTTCTACGAAATATCTTTTTCAATCTTAGATGTTAATACTTCAAAATAAACTAGAAATATATACAATTTTTCCTATATAACTTTTGGCCAAGTTTGTACAGTTTATTTGATCTAAATAAACTATTTAAAATGAAATAAAAAAGAGAAAAATGTTTGAAAGTTCCAAAAGGTGCAAAATTATATTATGGGTGATTGATGGCCGTTTTATAAACATTTTCGAAAAAAAAATTTCACCAAATTTTTGCCTCCTCTCCTATTTATAAACTATTTTATTTTATTAATTTCCTAAATAGATAGTTACGCCACGGCCGCCCTTCTTGACTGCCTTAACACCCCCCATTTGCTTTTGGATCCGTTACCGCCTCCATGGAAAGCTCCAGCGCCCACGGGGTGGGAGCGGTACTACCTAACTATATATGTTCAAAAGTATATGTTTAATAACCCAATTAGTAAATGAAGTGAAATTTTTGCGTGATTATGTTCTCAAATGAAGAATGATTTTCTCAATGGCAAGCAATAGTAGGAGAGCTATTAAGGATTTTTGGGTAGGTATTTGAGGCAATGTAAAGATGTATACAATAACTCTTTAGTAATAGTCGATTATTTCCATGGCTATTGAATATTGTAGCCCTAGAGCTATTATGAATTTTTGGGTAGGTATTTGAGGCATTAAAAATTTGTACACTAACTCTTTAGTAATATCCGAATACAAAAACACAGACCTAGCTGAACAATAGCGGGGCTTAACCGACTTAACCGATTTTTACATTTTTGCGCAATAAAAAATCCTTGAGACATTTTGAAACTTTAATACTTTGAAATTTATGTAGTATATTTAAGGAGTTCAAAAAAAAGCCAAATTTTGCAATCGAGTCTACAGCTTAGCTAGGTGTTTGCAAAATTATATTTTAAAGACTTAAAAAATATATTTGAGGCACGTTGAAATTTGAATAGAATAATATTGTAACTAAAAATAGATATATTAAAAAAAACAGGTAGTCGGTGGGACATTTTACCTGCCAGGCGATCAATATGTTTGATAAATCGATTAAGCCCCGCACCCTTCAGCCAGATCTGTGTTTTTGTACTCGGATCAGCGTTGCCAGATTTTTTTTTGCCAAGTCGGGATTTTGGAACTTTTTGAGTGAAAAAAGCGGGATTCTTTTCTCGAAAGCGGGACAGTAAAAAAACGTATATAATCAGAAGTTTTTAAATATTTATCTTTTTATTTGAGTTCAAATTACGTTTACGTGACAAATGACAATAGCAAAAATAGCCATAGAAAATGTATTTTAATAAAAATATGATATTTTAAATCAGATTTACCCTATCGTTAAATAGTTGAGTCTTATTCGTCTTCTGAATAAAAAAAATAGAAATCAAAATCAAAAAAGTTTTATTCATTAGAAAAATATGGCGTTTCAAACAAGTCTGAGGAGTGAGTGTTACAAATTGCAACTTACAATAAGTTAATAATTATTTACGCACGGTCGAGTTATCCCCGAAAAGCGGGACTGAGCCTGTCCGGCGCGGGACATTTAATTTTGATTTAAAAATCGGGACGTCCCGCCAAAATCGGGACGTTTGGCAACGCTGATTCGGATATTATTAAAGAGTTAGTGTACAAAATTTCAGTGCCTGAAATACCTACCCAAAAATGCATAATAGCTCTTAGACTACAATGTTCTACGCGAATCATAGCCATGGAAATAATCGACTAAGACTTTGGCGAAATCAGCGAAGGAGAAAGAACAGTAATCAGTGATAATTTCTGAACTCATCGATGTGAATGGAGGAAAGAAAATCGTTCGACTTAACTCACATTTCTTATCGTTCTCTATACAGCCTTTATTAACGCCCACACAGTTCCACGGGAAAATGGATTAATGGAAAATTAAACGAGAGAATCGTTTCGTATTGTTTTATTTCATACTAGTTTCTACCCGCGGTTATTCTCCTGTAAGTTTCGCTGAAATACATGTTGAAATGCTTCGATACATACCAGAGCTGCCAGACGTCCCGATTTTTAAATCAAAATTAAATGTCCCGCGCGGGACAGGCTCAGTCCCGCTTTTCGGGGATAACTCGACCGTGCGTTAATAATTATTCTCTTATTGTAAGTTGCAATGTGTAACACTCACTCCTCAGACTATTGTTTGAAACGCCATATTTTTCTAATGAATAAAACTTTTTTGATTTTGATTTGTTTTTTTTTTTTTTTTTTTTTTATTCAGAAGACGAATAAGACTCAACTATTTAACGATAGGGTAAATCTGATTTAAAATATCATATTTTTATTAAAATACATTTGCTATGGCTATTTTTGCTATCTATTGTCACGTAAACGTAATTTGAACTCAAATAAAAAGATAAATATTTATACGATTTTTTACTATGTCCCATTTTCGACGAAAGAATCCCACTTTTTTCACTCAAAAAGTTCCAAAATCCCGACTTGGAAAAAAAAAATCTAGCAACGCTGACACATACTCTCATGGGCTGCTCAAGTCTTAAGGTGACTAATCCCTCAGATTGTAAAATATGCTCTCGGGAAATTTCGAACTTGGTCGTTAAATTCATTACTGTTTTTATTAGTTGTGATTGAGCATTAAGGTTCACAAAATTTCACATTCAGCTTAAAAATTTCAAAAAACATTTTTTAATCACAAAACGTGATATTCGTCACAAGATTCCGAATTACGGGAAGGCAAGTTAACATTTTGCAACATCGAGCGTATTGAATTGTTCAAATGCGAGCAAATTTTACGTCTGTCATTCCAATTATAGGTGGAATTCTGTGAAGATACTGCTTGAGAAGTCCACGAGTGTATGGTCGAAGATTATATATGAACGGAGTCGATAGTTCTATTCTAGATGCTAAAGACCGGCCCACACGGACTGGTTTTGCCACCGGATTCGCTGCTTGTGCTGGCTGCGAGGATGGAAACGTCACTGCGGGCTCCGCTGCATATTTATTTCAAAATTAAAACCGGGGTTATTTTTCATTCTCTGCTGACTTTGAGCAATAACCGATTAAAAACAGTTGGCAAACATCATTAAAAAACATGGCGTCATAGTGTGTGTTTTGTTCAGAGACAATAAACGTCCACTTTTATTAACATTCGAACGGCCACTGCGCGTGCATCAAAACCATCCAGCTTCAAAACATGCTGCAAACGTACAAACCATCACAAAATCCAGCACCATAGCACGCTTGGAATCTAGCAGCGATTCCAGCGACAAAACCAGCCTCGTGTGCAACGGCCTTAACTCAGTGTGTCGAGGTTTGCCTTTGGTGTGGTTTTATTAAAAAAAAAAAAGAAAAAAAACATACACACATTTAAACTTGTAGGCACTCAATTGAGATTGTGTTATGGTCATGTTATAAGTATGCGTGTTAGTATCGCATCAGGGCTGGACAAATTCGTGGATTGGCTGGATTCAGTAGGCGACTTGCCTTCACCATATTACTAGAGGCGGGCATTGATTCAACGAACTAGTAACTGTTATTTGTTCAACAACGAGCAACTGTTTCTGTTTTTAGAATTTAGGCTCTCGAGAAATTTCGAACTCTGATCGCAAAATTCATTTTATTACTGCTCTTATCAGCTGTGATTAAGCATTAAGCTTCACAAAATTTGACTTTCTGCTTAAAAACTTCAAAAAACATATATTGTTGCCCTAAAAAATGTATCAAAATGTGATATTCGTAAATTTTTCGTTACAGAACGACACAAGATTTCGAATTACGGGAGGGTAAATTAATATTTTGAAGTTATTTTTGTACAAACTTTTGTTAAAAATACTGACAAATTTGACTTGCTCAATAATTTTTTTTAAATTATTTTTTTTCTGTACAAAAAAATTGTGAAAAAAAATACTACTTTCCTAGTTTTTGTCTGATTTTAAAATCGTTTATTTAGACCAAATAAACTCTAAAAATTTGGCTAGAAGTCATATGGGAAGAATGGTAAGTACATATTTCTAGTTTTCTAGTTTTGAAGCATAACGTCAAAGATTGAATAAGATTGTTCATAGAAATTAGAGATTCCGAAAGGTAAGGTATTGCTATGCAGGGGCATATTGAACAGCTGCTAAACAGTCACCTTAACTAGTTGAGCTCTTTCAACCAATCTATTCTCCAAACGAAACGAAACCGACACCCATAATGATGACCTGATCAACGTTTCGTCCGATTTGACTCGTGGTAGCATTTGACTCAGCCCTCCGCGACTGCTTGCATTTTGATGTCGCGACTGTACGTTCGCCTCAGAGAATTCCTCATTAGCAGGCGTGTCACGTGCTCCTTTCTCAGTGTGCACCACACATGTAAACACTGCATCTATCTCAGTCGCACAAAAACACGCCTCGCATACTTCTCTCTTGCTCACACCCTTTCTAATCTAACGTTTTACGATGATAACACACGCACTCACACACACTGAGTGTATCTACACGGACATGCACTTATGCACCGTGTTTACATATCGAATGCACTGTCTTGTATACAGTGTACACTTGCACTGGTTCGGTGCCGAACTAGCATACGGTCGAACTGAATGGAACAGCAGAAATTATAACATAACTTGCATGGATTAGGCGTAGGTACTATGTAAAAAAACGCGCCTTTCGTTCTACCTCAAAAATGGTGCGGAAACAATGCAGCGCAATGCCCGAGTTTTCCCAGCCCCATATAATAATAATAATAATAATGCGTTTAACGTCCGTTTTCTCGACTTTATGTTATAACAGACGCCATTCGCACCATTACTATTTTCCATCTACCACACTTCCCGTTATTTTTCTACAGTTTTAAAACTTCAACTTATGTAATAGCAATGGGCGAATGAAGGAATTATAGTAAATTAGGATAAGGTAGGTAATTTTTCAATTAGGAGTTTGATAGGTAATCGGCCATGGCCTCAAATAAGGAACCATCTCAATATTTATCTGGAATTAATTGAGGGAAACCATGAAAAACCTCAATTAAGATGGCCGGTACAGGAATTACCGTTTCTCGGCGAGAGGCAGTAGGAAAAAGTCCCAGCCACATCTACCCCCGCCAGGATTCGAACCCGGACCTCCCGAATGCGAGTCTAGTGCTGTCACCACTACTCTACCCAGCTCGGTCCCAGCCCCATATCTCGAAAAGTATTGGTTCTACGTAAATGTTGTATAAGACCTTTTTATGTAAATTTATACCGTGAATAAATTTTATAATAACTGAAATTAACGTAAAACCTATAATTTACAAGATATTTGAGAAAAACTGATTTTCGTAACATTTGACCTTCTTTAACTTTTGTAGCCATCTAGTTGGCTCTATGCATATTTGAGAAATTATCTGTGACTCCAAAATAAAGAAAATCCCGCTGAAAGATCTTCAGTTGCATTTTTTAAAGCTTCATGTTTAAGGGCTATACAAACTTGCAGCTTTATATAAATTTGTATCCTAACGAAGAACACAAATACTATATACTGTTATTTTTTTAACAGTTATTGATAACCTGTTATAAAAATAACAATTTTTCTGTCACTATTTCCCGCCTTAACAACCTGCAAGGCCCGGGCCTTCAAACAATTTTTATATACATATAACATGTAAATACGTCGATTCGTTATTGTTTGGAGATGTTTCATCCATCAAGAAGGCTTAGACAAACATTAGTAATAGTAATTATTTGTTAAACCGTATACAAATATACACTCCAGTATGTCCAATTTCATCAACGACGGTTAACACACTTGAATAACATTAACACACGTCGTTTTCTAGACGCGTTACATAATAATTACTACAACTTTTTATTAAATTGATCCTTTAAGTGGCGTTTTGGAAAGAGATTAAATTTTTTAAAGTGAAACATCTATTGGCGCGCTTTAATGGCAGTAAAAACGTTTGAATTGCACACCGTTTAGATGAAACGATGCGACGTGCAATTCGTTCGGCCATGGCCTCGCGTCTCGTCGATCTTTGTGACCTAGCTTCCCTCTATACTACACTACACACTTGCCACTTTACATATTTCTTAGTGTGTTGCGTGCACTATACTTCTGAATATCGAATTTAAATGTTTCACATTTGCCAGGCATCCCGCGACTCACATTTTTAAAGTTTTTATTAAATATATAAAAAAACTACTGACATTTGTGTGAAATGACTCGAAAGATACGCTCTATTAAATAGAAAAAGTATCATAAATTCGGTTCACAACTGGCGGAGATATAGCTGAATATTTAGAAAAAATACAGGTTCAATTCAGATCCTCTTCCATTTTTGAAGTCGGTTAAAAAAATGTATTCTCATCTATACACTGAGAAAAAAATACGCGTGTCTTATCCACATAAGCTCGCGGGGGAAGTAAAATTTCTGTAGTCGTAGATGTTATTTATATAATTCTGCGTTACCAAGATTGCTCTTATATTTTCCCTTTAAGACTGTCGGAACCCTCTGAATTGAAGCCACACTACGAGGTTGAAAAATGCCGCCGTTAGTTGATTACTCTAAATTTTGGAAATAGTTTGAAGATTTAAAAAACTTTTCTGAAAAAGGAAGAGTCACTTTAAGTTTGTGATGAAACAATTTTGTGAAATAAGTACGAATAAGGTCGTAGTGTGACATTGAAAACGTGTGTATTTTGGCACAATTAATGGCAACTTTTTTCTAGTAAATCGTACATAAATTACGAAAGTAGTCCATTAGAGACCTAGATTTGATTTTTATCTTCTTAATAGAGAAAGAATGTTTGCAAAATGTTGACGAATAAGTCTACAATCAGTTGACAGCCGAAGCATTATTTTTGGCTTAAATTCAGAGCGTTCCGATATCCTTAACGTAACGCGTTATTTCCCCTTTAACGTCAGGAAAAATTTCAAACAACTCTCGTTCAAGAATTTTTACTTCAAAAATGATTTGAGACAAACTAATATTTGTTTGTGTCCATTCTGTGTACTAGCCCAATGGGGATTACAGTTCCAATACTAATGCAAGTCTCGTGCTCTCACTATTAGCCATTAGGTCTCTCACTCGGTTTTAATCGTAATTTCAAGTCGCTTGTCTGCATTGTTTATGAAATGATTGATCGTGATTGGTGCATAAATTGTATTTTAATAGTTTTTCGTAACAATTATTCGTACTGTTCGAATAGTAGGTCACGTTTACAAACAAAAGATGTGCACCCATCAGATAGCGCTGGAAATTGAAAACAAAGGTTATTTTATGCCATGGTATAAAATGAAACTTTCGCGTGTAACACATTCTCGGTACAGTTGAGTCGAGTCGTAGCGGCGTCGACTTTTCAAGGCGATGCGCACAAAATTCAATGACGAGGCGCTCCGATACCGTGCCGTACTGAGAATAGTGTTTTTTTGAAGTGAAACTTCTTTACGCACAATAGAATTAATGTGGAAATTCTTTAGTCGTGTTATTTATATAATTTTGCGTTGCCAAGGTTTCTCTTATGTTTATTAACGTATCGCGTTATTTCTCCTTAAACGTCATATAAAATTTCAAACAGATACCCTCTCTAATTTTTGGATATAACCTCTCTTATTTTCAAGATTTCTTTTATATTTCCCCTTTAACGTAACGCGTTATTTCCCCTAAAACGTCACGGAAAATTATACAAATAGCGATACTCCCGCTAAAGAATCATCGTACCCGACTGATGTAATACCAGAGGCGGATCTGGCTTATTTGGGGCTAGAACTTATTGAGGTTCAATATGGACCCATTTTTATTAGATTAAGAATCTTTAAATTGGGATATAACATTGATTTTTAATAACATCAAAATGAGAATTGAAACTTGGTGACTTGACCAACAAATAAAACTTTAAATTCACCCAATAAAAATATTAAAATTCAGCCTAGAAACTGTCGAAATTCACAAAAAAAAAACTGTCACTATTGACCCAAATAATTGTCAAAATCAACCCAAAAATTTGTCAAAATTCGCCCAAAAAATTGTCAACATTAACCCATGATAATGATAATCATTAATATTAACTATTTTTATTATATATTACGATAATGAAAAATATAAAAAAATTATGATAATAAATCAATTTTTGTGGACCCTTGACACTTGGAGGCCTAGAGCTTAAGCCCTATTAATCCCTATGTAGATCCGCACTGTGTAGTATAGTTGTTTTTTAATAGATATATTAATGTGAAAAATGTTAATAACTATTGTCTAATATGTTACTGGTTCGTTTTTAGTTATACTTCTTTTGGCGATGTGCGGCTTACGCAGCATGCAACGAATATGTTGCGGAAATTGTTTCTGATAACGTCAAACTATTTATTTCATAAAACAACAAAGTAGGTTATACTAACGACATCGGACGGAACTTCTTAAAAGTTAGTAGTTTATATACTTTCTTTTAACAACTTTTGACAGTTAAATAACCTCAAAACTTGTATTTTTTTTAAGTTATGCATTCAACAACAGAAAACACTTTAATAGTTAAAAAGTTACTTTATGCAGGCACTTAAAATGTTACTTTTGAAAACAGAACAGAGGTAAAATGTATACAAATTATAAGATCATTAACATAACCCAACCTGTGTAAAAAATTGTTTTTTCAGCTATATTTACCATCTCCCTAGACATTCTATTTTATTTTATCAATGTACATTTTTAACGAAAATGTGAATACCAATAGGGATGTTGACAGTATCCTAATAAAAACATAATTTTAATGTTAAGTGATAGTTTCTATGATAGAAATACTAAAAAACACTATATTTTTCCTTATTTTTAAGGAATTTAATTAATATTAAATAAATAAAACCTAATAAAATCACTCTCAAGTCACGTGACAACGGACACCAATCAGAGCGCATGACATCACGGAGTCATGTACAGGATTTCAAAGGCTTCCTTGTTTGGTTAATATTAGTATGTAATTTATTATTATTTGTTTATAGGAAACGTCAAATTACATGTGACTATAGCAACAGCTACGAAACTATAGAATGGTAGTTCCCGTGTAAACTTTTGAGCCTCCTTTGGTATGAACGAATGACGTCACGGCAGTCACATGACAAGTATTGGCGTTTTGGACCGAAATTTGAAACGGAATTTAAAATACATGATTTTTAAGGCTTGAGTTGTATTTAAACAAAAATAATAAATATTTGTGGCTATATTAGGTACTTATGCACGATTTAAAACACTTTCCCAAAAATAGTTAACATCCCTATTATCGCGATCACGCCAACGAAGTATAACTTATGTCGCACGTAGGTACATAAGTACACGCACCACTTTTTTTTTAATATACTGAAAATGTATGTTGGTCACACTGTAGTTTATACGTTAAAACTGTAAATTGTTATTATTGCATTTAAAAGTCGTCAAAATAAATGAAATATTGCGTCATGTTTTGATCTGCTTTGTTTGCTATGTCTAGAAAGTTTGGTGTTAAAAATCTCTAATAATAACTGTTCATATTATTAATATGACTTCTGTTTGTTGTCGGACATATAGACGAAAGAATCAGTAATAGCAGAAAGTACCTTAAGGCTACAGAATACCAGCTGTTCAATATGCCTCCTTTTTCATCTGCAGAGCTCTACCGGCTCACAGTTGCTAGAGATATGAGGTAACATACATATACAAAATATGTTTTTTGAAGTTAATTAAAAACAGATAAGACGATACGGTATCCATCCGATAACATGCTTAACAAAATGGCGTCTAAATTTTTCAAATCGGTTCACAACTGGCGGAGTTATCGCGGAATATACAATGAAAGTCCCGTCAAAATCGGTCCAGCCGTTTCGGAGATTAACCAGAACAAACGGACAGACAGACAGCCCGGACAAACAGAACAAATTGACTGAAAACTGAAAATTCGCTCTAGGAATCTTTAAAACTGTACAATTACAGATTTTATTTATTTGTATTAATTGAACTAACTTCTGTAAAATTCATTAAAAAAGCAGCTCTCGCAGCATGTGGATTTTGTAATTCATTGGCTATATACCTATACAAACACATCAATCATTACTTCTGTAAAGAGTGCTGCATTGTACAAAGTTTGGAATTGTCAATCTCATTTGTATGTATAGACAATCATATTTCTTTTAAATTAAACGGCGGGCACATTCTATATATTACATTTACACCCGGGCGAAGCCGGACCGGGCCACTAGTAAGGTTAAATATAATGAACATTGTGTTCCCCTATTTATAAAACATGGCATTATGTCATTACCATCTTTGAATCAAAGCTTGATACATGTAAAAACAAATATTAACCGATTCGAAAACTATTTTGCCTACCATAGTTACAACACAAGAACAAAAAAAAAACATTTTACCTACCCCGAAGAAGGTACATATGTCCCAAGCTGCTCCTGATTACATGATTAAAAAATTATTTAATAGGCTATCAGAATCAATACAGATTTTACCCCTAAAAAAAATCAGAAATAAGCTCAACATTTTCTATAAAAGAAACTGTTTTCATAATATAAATGAATTTCATTTGACTTTTTGAAATCAACGATATGCTTTTCAAATAAATTATATTATATTCTATTCATAGAGCCAATATCAAAGACATTTATAGTTTCCGTAATTTAAGCGTTTTATTTCTTGGTATTTCTAACCATTATAATATACACGCAAAATTAAATAGGCTTTGATGTGCTGATAACATACATAATTGCTGTGTAAATTTGAAAACTTTCTATTGAGAGAATGTTTCTCTGTGTTTATTGTATGTCTAACAGATATCACGAATTGTTATTAAAATGTTAAGCGGATTACAGACGTGCAAACATTGTCATTTATTTACGCTGCATATAGTGGCCTCAACACACGTCAATATAGTGTAAATGTCATTAAATCCAAGAGCTATTAAGCATTTTTGGGTAGGTATTTGAGGCACTGTGAAAATTTGTACAATAACTCTTTAGTAATATCCGAATACAAACACAGACCTGGCTGAAGGGTGGCGGGGCTCAACCGATTTATCAAACATATTGATCGCCTGCCAGATAAAATGTCCCACCGAAACAACCTGTCTTTTTGATATACACCAATACCTCACTTTGCGTCGGGGTTACGTTCCAAAAAAAACACGACGCAAATTGAAACGACGCAAAGTGAATTAAGATGTTCTATAGCAAACCATGTAAAGATCGAAGATAGGTTCCAGGGTTACGAAAATACTACTTTTTAAAAAGAAAATTCTCTCCCTTATCAAATCGTCGCAGAATATCTAATTTTGCCTCCAAGCTGATAGTTTTTTTTTTTATTTTTGGTAATTCTACCAGCAGCGTCCTTTCCACTCATTTGGCTAAAAAAATTTCAAGTGTATGTAAAAAAAAATAATATAACTCTGCCAATAAATAAATTGGAAAAATATTTACCTTTTTTGTAACCAGAAACAACCCGTAAAAATTTATAAAAATTTATTATTCTCTTAAAAAAAGCACAACACACTAATTGAAACGTTACAAAAAGCACAACACACTACATAATTGAAACTGAACTCTAAAATTAGCAAAACAAAGTGAAAATAAAACTGTATTAAAATTGCGTTGATTTTTAGTTAAAAAGGGAATCCCCGAGTTTTGATGGCATGGCGCAATTAGAAACAAAAGTGGTGAAAAGTGGTGCCATCTTTTAGAAAAAAAAGAAATTTCAAAAAATTTCAAAAAAAAAATTAAAGACTCGAACCCAAAACAACGCAACCTCGAAAATCTAACAACGCACAGTGAAAATTAGTACTAATTAAGCAGCGACGCAACTTCGAAAAAATGCAAAACGAAACGACGCAAAGCGAGGTATTGGTGTACCTATTTTTAGTTACCAATATTATTTTCTTTAAATTTCAACATGCCTCAAATATATTTTGAAAATTTTTCAAAATCTAATTTTGCAAACACTTGGCTAAGTTTTGGGCTCGATTAAAAAATCTGGCTTTTTTATTTTTCCTTAAATACTAAATTTCAAGGTATTAAAATTTCAAAATGCCTCAAGGATTTTTTATTGCGCAAAAATATAAAAATCGGTTAAGTCGGGGGTTAAGTCCCGCTACCCTTCAACCAGGTCTGTATTTTTATATTTGGATATTACTATAAAGAGTTATGGTACAAATTTTCACAGTGCCTCAAATACCTACCCAAAAATACTTAATAGCTCACTACTAGTACGCGTGCCCTCCGTGTTCAAAAACACAGTGTGTCCCATCTTATATGAGATATAGACGTTTAACATGGGACAAAATACACAGAACAAACCAGCATCGTGTTTTAAAACAAATTTAAACGTTTGACACCTACTTAAACACTAAAAAAGCAGTGACCTCAAGGTCAATTATAAACACGAATTTATTAGATATAGTAATAATTATTTATTCTTTGAATTACTAATTTAAATTCTGCATTTTAAAAGTTTTTATGTTCTGTATATTTACCTACCTTTTCGGTAAATATGCATTTGGCAAATTGAATGATTCTGTGTTCAATTTTCATCATTTTATTCCAATTATAGAAATTTATTTGACAAACGCAAACTAAACCATATTTTACAGAATTTATTTATATAAAACTCTCTCTCTCTCTCAGTAATTGTACAGTTTTAAGGATTCCTAGAGCGATTTTTTTAGTTTTCAGTCAGTTTATCTGTCTGTCTGTCTGTTTGTTCCGGCTAATCTCCGAAACGGCTAGACCGATTTTAACAGGACTTTCGTTGGCAGATAGCTCTATAAGGAGTTACTTAGGCGACCTTTATTTTAGAAAAATAATTAGGGTTCCGCGTAAATAAATTAAAACCCATGAAATTGTGAATAAAATCCGATTCAAATGTATGCATCCAATATCTCGACATACCTGGGGCATTCCACGTGAAGCGAACATAAGAAAAAAAGTGACATCTTGAATTTCGCTCATATTCAGGTTAGTTATAGTCCTTGAGGACATGAATGTACACATTCATTTTTTTTTCTTGTATGAGACTCGGTTGTGAAGTTATGGACTATGAAAGATTGTACCAACTATGAAGTAGACATTTTTTGGATAGTGCTGCTGGGATTACTAAGTAAATGAAAAAATATTTTATGTAGTGATTTATCGAGAAAAAATACGTGGTTTTTATATTATAGAACAATAATAAGAAAAAAACATTTTTTTTTGATAGAAAACCGAAAGTGAACTTTTTAACACATTTTTTTTTAACTTTGACCATTTTTTTTAGTTTTTATTTACTCAAAATAAAGCTATGTAGGTGTTACGCCAAAAGTTTCAAAATGAGATCTGCATTCTTTTCTGAGATAGAGAATTATATTATAGGTCTATAATATAATCTTTACATCTATACATACCAAGAGTGATCTAGACTACATTTTAACGCAAAAATAACCCTTATGGGGGTTAACAGGGTGATGGAAACCTTCATAACATATAGGATACGCTGTATCTCTGAAATTACTTAAATTGAAAAAGAAATACATGTTTGATGATCTTTTGAACACACTAGGTACTCGAACGCGGTGGGGTTGGATTTTATATAAAATAATTTAACCGGGTACAATATATCAACTATAGGTACCACGCGAACGATTATAATTAACTCATAAAATATTTGACATGAGAGTTGAAAAAAAAAATAGAATTAAAATATCAAATGAAAGTTTAAATCAGTACCTATCTATAATATGAAAGCAAAAAAAGCAAATTTATAAATAATTATTATTATCTTATAAATTATGGATTGGAATGGAATGCTGTTTTGCACAAAAAAAGCTATGCGGTGTCGTGACATGGTTTATTGAGCGCAACTGTATTTTCGTATTGAATGAGCGGGGTCTTCAGCCGTCCAAAATTATACCTGCTTGTCGCTTAGAAGTTAGAATCCACTAGTAACAAAACACAAACGCAATGGCGGACCGACCTTTTAGCATGAGCCAGCACGCAGTACAATATGTAAAAGATGAAAATAAAATTAAACATTTTTCGAAATTTCTGTTTACCTAATTTATATTTGAACCTAGGGAGATAACACATCCATTAGATACACAGGTCGTTTATGAATGATGTCAGCTGGAAGACCGTGCAATATTTTTATCAATCACGCAATACCATTTGACAGTCCACCTGGTGTGACGTCACCCCCCACTACTATCCAATGGAATGAGGTCACCTCTGTATCTAATAACCTTGGGTCGATATAAAAAATTATAAGAAATGTATGCGTTATGTAATGTTTATTTCTTGACAAATTCTCATAACAGATGAATTTGATAATAGCCGAGCGTCTAGCGATGTCGTTGTTCATATAGCGTTTCCATAATTTCTCTATTACAAGCCCCCAGGTTCCAGGTTCCAATCCGAAAGCTGCGATAAAAGTGACAATTGGATTTTAAAATTAAATGTATTTAAAAATAATAAATTGAAAATATGAATTGGTACTAGGCCCAAATAATACTATAGCTGTTGATATAGTAAAAAAAAACCACCTTCAAAAAAATCAATAAAAGGAGGAAAACAAAGCAAATTCAATTTAGCGCCAATTTAATTACTATAAAACTTTTTGCATATCAACTTTCATTTTAATTGACGCCGACCTCTGAATTTTAATGTTTTCCGCCTTTTAGTGGCTTTTTTTTAAGGTGGCTGCTTATCAGCTGTTCAATGTGCTCCCTTTTTCACCCGCGTAATCTTATAAGATTATTACGCGGGTGTGTGTGCTTTTAAAATGCACTCAAGTTTCGGAAATCTCTAATTTCTATGAAAAATCTTATTCAATCTTTGATGTTAATGCTTACAAAATACACTAGAAATATGTATCAGTCTTCCCATAATATGACTTTTAGCCAAGTTTTTACAGTTTATTCGATATATTAAGTAAATTATTTAAAATCAGATAAAAACGAGAAAATTAGCATGTTTCACACAAATTTTTATAGAAAAAAAATTGAATTGGAAGACAAATTTGTCAGTATTTTTAACATAAGTTTGTAAATTAAAAACATCAAAATGCTAATTTGTCTCCCGTAATTCGAAATCTCGTGACGTACCTACTGCAAAGAAATATTGACGAATATCACGTTATTTGATTAAATTTTTAGGGCAAACACATATGTTTGTTAAATTTTTAAGCAGCAAGCCAAATTTTGCGAAGCTTAATGCTTAATCAGAGCTAATAAAAACAGTTAAAAAATGAATTTTGCGACCACAGTTGGAAATTTCCCGAGAGCATATTTTACGATCTGAGAGATCAGTTACCTGCAGGCTGTCGGAACGCTCTAAATTTAAGCCAAAAATAGGGCTTCGGCTGATAACTGATTGTAAACTTATTCGTCAACATTTTGCAAAAATTATTTCTCTATAAGGAAGATAAAGGACAAATATAGGTTTCTAATGGACTACTTTTGTAATTTATGTACTATTTATTAGAAAAAAGTTAGCATTAATTGTGCCAAAAATACACGTTTTCAAATGTCAAACTACGACCTTATGCGTATTTATTTAACAAAATCGTTCCATTACAAACCTAAAGTGACTCTTCCTTTTTCGGAAAAGTTTTTTTAATATTCAAAATATTTCCAAAATTTAAAGTAATCAACTGACAGCGGCACCCTTGCAACAGCATTTTTATAGCCCCGTAGTGTGGCTTAAATTCAGAACGTTCCGACAACCTTAAAGAAAATCGACATTATAAAGTAGTGTAAAAGCTACTATTTTATTAATTGAAATACTATATTTGTACGAGGTTAAATTATTAATTAGAGCAAGTGTAATCCTTGATGACTCTTGGACAACGGCTGGATAAAAATCCGTGACAAAGGAGTTCAAAATTGTATTTATTTACTGACGTTTCGGTATACTTCGTACCATCTTCAGAGCTTCAAATCATATCAGTATTTTGCCGAATAAAAATATTGATATGATTTGACAGCATTTGAAACTCTGAAGATGTTACGAAGTGTACCGATACGTCAGTAAATATAAATGCAGTTTTGAACTCAATATTACTTCTCAATTGATCCTTTGGCACGGATTTTTTCCAAACCTTCTCCAACTATATTTGTAACTACCTTTTATAACCTGTAACCTTTATAGTTTAAGTTCATAACATGACCTTTGCTCATATTCATAATAAAATATTAATTAGTTAATATCTGAACTTTAATAATCTAATTTAATACTTTTGGAACATGAAATTTACTTATTAAGATTATTGATAATTCAGTTTATTATAGAATTTTGAACCCAGAAAAAACTTAATAAAGGTGGATAAACATAATTTATTTAGCATCTGGCTTTAATTAATCTTTATTTTGATTTCTTTGTTTTGAAATACCTAAAAATATCCCCTGCTCTCTTCATTTTCTCTTCACCTAAAAACAGTTTCAGCTCTCCCAACATATTTTTAAAAATAAAGGTTTCGGGCAAAGGCCAAATAAAAGACCATGACGTTCAGCACGAATTCTAGAGCAAATTGTTTGAAAAAATCCTCGAACAAATAACAACTTCAAAATTAGAGTTTAAAAAAACTAAAACAATACGCTTTTATGAACTAAAAATACAAAATAATTTGAGAACAAAATTAGCTTTACTGTAGATAGGTGGGATGCCATCTACTTAAATTTTCATAATAGCTCTACGCTTACAATTAACTAGTAAATGAAAAATGTATTACCGATATTAAGCAGTGTTTCATAGAACAGTAGCAGATAAAAGACTAAATAATCACATATTAGATACTGTTGAATGCAATCTGAGAAAGAACGTTGTGTAAAAAATTATTACTGGAGTTTAAGTTGTGACTCGTAGGTAGGCTTGCCAACTTTAAAATACAAATTTGCGGGAAATAATGATTTCAAATGCGGGACAAGGGTTTAAAAAGCGGGATCCAACTAATTTTACTTAGAATACAAAAAAACGTGAAATTTTCTTTACAAATCAGAATGAGAAGTACTTAAAATAAAACACCTTGTTAGATTAATATTAGTCAATATTTACTAAAAAAACAATTATAGTGTAAAATTTAGACTTTATTATGAAAACTATAAATTACTTTTTAAATGAGTATTTTTCTTGACATTTAACACTTTTAATGACTTTTTTATTTTTAAGTACAAAATTGTAAAAAGCTTTGCATGGATAAGAAAAATGTACTTAACTTGTAGCTCTGACTTTACAGAATCTACATAAAGACGATTTCGCGCGTCAGTCCAGGCATTATTACAAAGTGAGAAGACTCTCTCTGCTGCTGCGTTAGAACACGGAATAGATGCAATATATTTAGCGTCCTCCAAAAAGCGGGATATTTAGCGTCCCGCACACACCCTGAGCGGGACGTCTCGGTAAGGGTATCAGAAACGGGACGTCCTGCGTATAGCGGGACGGTTGGCAACCCTACTCGTAGGGTATAAAAATCTTTCCAATGATTTTGAATAACGTCTCGAGACAGCTGGAGATATTTTAATAATCGAATAGCTCGATAATTTTCACTCGAAGTATCCCATCTTTAATTATAATAATAAATTTGTGCATGTATTTTTGGAACACGGTATAATAAATAAGGTTCCATTAATCATAGCGTCATTTATCAAATAGCAACCGACGTTATTTCACACGTATCACACATCTTATTTCATCGTGTAAAGGCCGCTTTAAAACCAAATAACGCCGTGTTCCTTTTCTCTGCGTTTACGATAAACGACTACAGCTGAAAGTTAACATTATAGCATGTATCTCTTCTGCACATGCGTCGATTTTCCCCAAAAACAATAGGGCTCTTCATATCTGCATATTAAATATCCTCCCGAAATTTGGTGTTCACAGACAAACGCACAGACTTTTTCAAAAAATATGTTTTTGGACCTAAAACTTTGAAACGTGAATTTTTACCTAAATTTGTACCATTGGTAATAGTTTATTAAATAAGTGTATTTAATTAACATAACAATAATCATTACTTAATAATATTGACTCTACCAACAGTAATAGAATAAAAATTGGTTTGAACAGTAATTGCAAGTGGTTTCGTTTTGTTTAATAATCATTACTATTATTTGACTTAGAATATTGCAATAATAATATTAAAAAAAAATTACGTCTGACGTATTTTGCCAATTAATTTGCCGCTTATATTGACTAAATTAAAATTTTATTACTTCCGGATATTTCATTTTTTTAACGATTTATAATCCTGACTGGTATTTGGCTAGTAGCACACTTCACTTTGTCCCGAACGGCTGTAGCTTCATTTTAAATAGAGTTAGGTAACTCAGATCTGAACCGGTTCAAAGAGCCGACTCCGATAGAAAATCCATGAGAGCCGACTCACTTTTTTTTGAGCCGACGGATCAACGGATCCGCATAACTCAGTGAGACACTTAACACACAGAAGCACATTTTACACTTACGTATCAGTTCTTGCTTTGATGCATATTCTGTCAGCTCAAATGACTCATGCATCACATGTTTGACTATGCATTCTTGATTCTATACAGGTCGTGATATGATTGACTGAACTAGGTAACTCAGTGGCAGACTGCAGTAACATATTCAGAACTCGGCTCTTTCTGAACCGGTTCAGTGAGCCGGCTCACATACGGGATCCCGATGCAAAGATGCAGATCACTAAAAATACCCGTTTTTCCCAACTCTAATTTTAAATAGAATGATACACTAATGCCAATCTTGCTGGTTTCAGGTGCCCATTTTTTTAGTATAACTCCCATAAAAGAGTGGTGTCCTTAGAGCCTGATTAGAGGACAGTGTAGTCCAGTGGTTAGCGTGCTGGCTTCTTGGCCGGACTATCGTGAGTTCGAATCCTGCCTCTGCTCATGAATGTTTTGTAATGTCGTTTAGTTTTAAGTGATTATTTCATTTGATGTAATTAAAACGCTAATGATTTAAGTTGTCGAGCGTCTATAATCTACAATAAATAAATAGAGCCCTAGTAGCCATAGTTCTAATAATCCGATGTGAATCCGCCTTTACAAATAGATACAACAAAGTTCAGTGTACTATAATAGCAAAGCATTTGAGTGTTTCTTTTGTCTAACTTAAACTCTAAACTACTAATTTGACTAAACGTGTGTGTTTCTGACTAATTGCCTCTGGATCTGTTGTTTGTCTCTACGTTAGCTATAAAATGTCAGTGAAATGCACGGCGTTACAGCTTGTAACAAAAACAATAACTCTGGATATTTTTTTGTGATATAACTACAAATTTACAGGTTTCAGATTTTTCCCTTTACTAGTACTATAAGACATTACTTCTTGCCAAATTTCATGATTCTAGCTCAACGGGAAATACCCTATAGGTTTTGATTCCTTTGCGTCTTAAAAGTTTGATTTTTTCACAGTTCCAAGAAATTGACATTTGATATTAATTTCAACTTGATAGGTACCTCTTGAGAAAAAGGGTATGACAGACTATAGATGGGAAAAACGGGTCTTTTGATGATCTGCATTTTTGCATCTGGATCCTGTATGTGAGCCAGCTCACTGAACCGGTTCAAAAAGAGCCGAGTTCTGAATATGTTACTGCAGTCTGCCACTGAGTTACCTAGTTCAGTCAATCATATCACGACCTGTATATAGAATCAAGAATGCATAGCCAAACATGTGATGCATGAGTCATTTGAGCTGACAGATGCATCAAAGCAAGAACTGATACGTAAGTGTAAAATGTGCTTCTGTGTGTTGTTTCACTGAGTTATGCGGATCCGTTGATCCGTCGGCTCAAAAAAAAGTGAGTCGGCTCTCACGGATCTTCTGTTGGAGTCGGCTCTTTGAATCGGTTCAGATCTGAGTTACCCAACTCCATGACAGACTGACAGACGTACAACGAAGTGATCCTATATAGAGTCCCTTTTTTCCTCTTGAGGTATGAAACCTTAAAAAACAAATCAAAAGAGTAATCCCTTGTAAAATGTTTTATTTTATTATTATTTGTAGAAAAACAGAATAGTTGGCGAATTTAAACACCCTGTATATAAGATAAAAAACAATGCGGTAGCAGAAATGAGTTTATTGACATGAATAAAAAACACATTTGCATACAAAATATATTCTTTTATAAGGTGATAATTTTATATGCATAAAATAGTGGACTAAGATAAACAATACAAAAAAAGAAACGAAAATTTGTCTTTGTTGTAAGTTGACATTAAAACTAAACAATAAAATAATTAATTAATTTAAATTCAGATTAAATTATCATAATAACCCTAAGTCTTGCTTTTTTATTAACTAAAAAAATCTTATATGGATTACCTGTCTGTCAATGACGGGGTTATCGTGCTGAATTTCTGGTACGACTTTCAACTCCAAATGTACTTTTAGCACTGAAATACCATGTGAGCTTTTTAATACAGCATATTTTCATTCAAACTCCTACATTATAAGCACCCAGTTCCCAGGTTCTAATCCGAAAACTGGTAACAGATTCAATTAGATTTTCAATTGATTATTAAAAGCCAATAAATAAAAAATATGAATTGGCACTAGACGTTATTGACTCTAGCTGTTGATAACCAAGCGTGTAACGTTGTCGTTTATACGGCGTTTCTATGGTCCCATAATTGCAAGCCCCCAGTTTCCAGGTGTCAATCTAAGAACTGTAGAAGTAATACCTAAGTATCAATTAGTTTAAAAAAAATTAAAATGGTATTAGGCTCAAACAACCTTACCTCATTGGTGGCTTTATAGAGAAAAAAACAGTGGTGCTTGTACTTATGTACGCGCTGGAGAAGTTATACTTCTTTGGTGTAATCGCGATAATTGATATTTACATTTCCGTTAAAGATGTACATCGATAAAATAAAATAGGATGTCTAGGAAGATGATAAATATAGGTACTTAAAAGTTAGTCTGTTCACTTCGAGACTCGAGTACTAATTATTTACTTTGGATAATAGGTGGACAACTCCATCAGCACATTGTAACAGAGAAATGAAACGTTTCATCTATGAATACTAAGTAAAACTATTCTGCATCGAATAGTCTAATCTATAATTCCAGTAAGTTTTTTTGTTTCAGTATAAAATATCTGAAACGTGTCAAAGAATAAAAAGAAGACAGAGCGTAGCCTTGAAAATAATAACAATAATTTAATTTTATCAGTTAGTTTGTGCGTAAAATTGCTCAGAGCATGAATATTAAATAAATAAATTGTATATATTTTATACGCTCTAGTCATGGAAATTTGAACCGTTTCTGTGTTAAGTCGAGGTTACACACATGGCAACCCTGGCTTAATATCGTACAATAACGATTATGTGGCTGCTTCCCCAGTGACAACGATCGTCAACTGTTCGAGGCTTGAGGATATTGGAGGACTGGTCGAAGAGAACGACAAATAATTCCGACTACGTGCCGTCTTGTTTGACAATACTTCTTATGAGTCTGGCCACATATTCGTCGATGATGTTTTAATAAAATCAATGAGATAAGTGAAATAACATGCATAATAAAACAAAAATGAGTGATGACCTCAAAAAAATATTTACAAAGTAAACTTGAAGTTCTTGAGTGAGACAAAAGTAACTGATATCGAGACTATCGAGAGTGTAGTAAGAATAAAATTAAAAGAACAAATTCATCGATCGTCGACTCAAAATAATAAAATATGCTTTACAAAGCAACTAGCCGCTACTCCACACGCGATTAAGATAAACAATGTCTTATAGCTCGCTCGACAGCAACAACAGTAGTGGAGCTTTCGACTCCACAGTTTTGCAATCTTGGATTGCGAGGCTGCGCCCCGCTCGATAATAACAACAGTTTTTTAGTCGATTTACGTTCCAAACTGGTCTTCACGACAAGTGTTTTTATTTTAACGCGATAATATATAACCTATGTCCATCCTGAAGGTTTATTACAAATGTAAAAATGATTTGTCGGGAAAAAGGACTTTTTAAGTAAACACTTATTTGTTATTTATAGCGACGTTTCGTCCCTTGCTTGGGACTTTTTCAAGCTTTATAACTCTTAAATGTTTTGATCAAGTAGATATAAAAGTTAAAATACACATGTAAATATAAATTTTAGTTAAACAATTGTTCGTTAAAAAGTTTGTAATAATTCCATTTTTAAAAAATATTTTTTACGGTTGATGTTCAAACTATTTTATTTTATTGACGGTTAGTATTAGTTATATTAATTACCAAGGACAAAAAAGAAAAAAAGTCAATTTATTACAAATATTGGTGAAATTTTTTTTGAAATCGGATGAGTAGTTTTGGAGATTACATCCAAACTTACAAAATTTTACTTCTTTATAATATTAGTACTATAGATACTTTTATTTTTCTTTGACATGAGTTTCATTCTATTAATTTTATTCTTACTACACCCTCGAAATGTTTACATTGTAAATGATTTTATTTTGAGAATAAAAAGCGACATGAAGTGATGTATTTCGTTTGCACCAATCGAGTCACGAGTGTAAAACTTACCTTGTCGATGATCAAAGACTACATTAAACTGATTATTTGTTTCAATTCGTTATTCAAGTATAACTGGTGCTTAAGTCATGCCGTCTGGGTTTGTTAGTTCATTGAACTTTATGGTGAATCGTCTTTTGTTATTAATGTAACAATACACAATAACTATGACATAGGTGCATGCCTTATTGGATGTCGTGGAAATAGGATTACGCCTACTGAGCATGCGCCGTTGTTATCAATGATCACGTGATTATATACCAGTAGGGCTTGATTGTCGAATCGAATCTCGTGGAAAAGGGATCCAATGTAGGAGCAGCCTAAGTCGAAATTACAGATTAAAAAAACCGAACAAGGAGCCGAACTCGCGTGGAGTGAGGCTCTATATTCCCTTTTTTTTCAAAATTTTAGACTCATTAGTTTCGGAGATAAGAGGGGGATACTAGATTTTCGTATATTTTCTGTATTTATTTTAATAATTAATTAAATATTTCTTTAATTAATAAATTTAATGTTGGTAAATTCGTGTCCATAATTTTAATGAAGTTGAAATCGTAGGGAATTGGACAGTTTATGAAAAGAATTAATTTTGATTAAGTTGAACGTTTCGTTGCTAATTGCAACTTCCTCAGCAACTATATAAATCTGTCATTGTAATATTTACTATTTTGTATTTTGTTGTTTGTTTTTAAATGTAGTTGCTGAGGAAGTTGCAATTAGCAACGAAACGTTCAACTTATAATCAAAGTTAATTCTTTTCATAAACTGTCCAATTCCTTACGATTCCAACTTCATTTAATAAATTTAATTTTTCTTTAATTTTAAGACTTAGGATTTTCGTTTAGGTTCTCCTGTGAACCATATGAGTGACGCTTTGTTTTTTTTAATTTTGGGCTCAGTTGTTTCGGAGATATGGGGATGTCCGTATATTTTCTTTAGTATCTTTTAAACTATGCATTTTAAAATTAGAAAAAATATAGTTTTATTTCTCATAACGAGCCCTTTCATTTGATACGTCACATAATGCAAACATATTTTTCTTAATTTTCCGATTTGCCCCCAAAAATTAACCTTCAAAACCGGGATTGGTTTATTTACGCTATACGTTCGTCATTGCGTAATATAACTCTATCAAATCTCAACTTTTTTCGTCCAGTAGATTCGGAAAAAATAGATTGTGACAGACAGAAAGACACAAGAATGATCCTATAAGGGTTCCGTTTTTTCATTGAATATACAGAACCCTCAAAACACGTTTGTGATCTTAGTTGTCAAACGTCTACAATCTACAATCTCTCCCTCTCGTTCCTTTAAGTTATACTTTTAAATTTGTATTGAAGTATTTTTCATTCTTCCTGTTGTGTAAAATTGAATCACATATTTTGAAAAGTGCATTTCTGTCGACTCCGTTGAAAAGGGATGTGGTGTGTAACGATATATTATGTACGGTGCTGTACCGTCGCGGCACGGGGGCGGACAACGGACGGGCGGCGGTACAACCGCGCGGATATTAATATTGATGCGTTATGGATAGAACGTGGTGCATACACGTAGATAACTCCCCTTTATCTGTGTAAAAGCAATGCATTCGAGTTATATTGCTGCGATGTACGTTCAGCAAAATAAGTTAAATACCTACAAATATCTTCTGCAATCCTGATCCCAAATCCATTCTCATCGCTTAGGTAAAACCGGCTATAGCTCTCCCGATGATATTTTTAAAGTTAAAGGGTTCGGGTAAGGACCTAGAAATACTAACTGCAAAAAGATATAATGTTAAAGGAACACGCTTTTATTAGCTTCACCTGAATGTTTGTGAAGGAATCTTTGAACGTGAAATTCACCCACTTCAAAACGCCAGATTAAACTGAAACTTTGCACACTTATCAAGGACCGCGATGACAATACAATAATTTAATAAGTTTATCCCATTATCCTGACCAGGATCATCAGGATAAAAAAATAACTAAAAAATAAAAATAGTTTAAGAAAACTGAAAAAAAGCGAACTAAGAAGCAAAAAATGTATTTTTATTATAAAAAAGTGTGGGGTGCTTATTAATATTTTTATACTAACTCTACTTGTGCAAATGGCTACCAATGAAATATTTATACCAGTTGATATCAAGCACCCCACACTTTTACTTATTTTACTTGTTAGTTCGATTTGATATTACTGAGTGTTTTTTCAGTTTTTTTTTTAAATTTTAATTATCATTTCAGAATATCTGTTTATATCTTGATCCTTAAATTATTTTGATCTATCTACATTGAAAAAGATCCAAACGATTAAATTATATAAAATAAAAAGGTATTCCAACGTAGGGTCGACATTTGTAATTTTTGAGCGTTGAAAGTAATATTAATATATGTACTTGATTGATGGAATAATTTAAAACGTGAAGCATTTACAACAGCTATAAGGGGTACCTGCATAGGGTAAATCAGTCTATTTCGCCATAAGGGACCATTACGTAAGGACGATTTTGACCATTTTTAACCCCCCTACTCTCATGTAAGAGCACATAAGATTTCTCGGACTTCCCCTCCCCCTTCTTAACTAAGATTTTATCTGGTTTTAGAAAAGGATCAATTACTCACTCTATGTTAGAAATCTCACATTTCGACTTAAAAATATTACGTAAGAATGGCTTTTACCCACCCCCGTCCAAGATAAGTGCCTGTAGAGATTTGAGAACCCCCGCCCTCCCTCTCGAGATCCTTACGTAATTAATGAGTAGTACTTACCTAACAGATTCTCAAATCAATAATTTGATGCAATTTGGACTTTTCAATTCAAAAGATGTCACTTATACCCGGTTTCGCTCACGTTAATGGCTCTCACTAAATAAAAGTATTTTGCATACAAAATGAAAAAGCGGATGAACTGATTTTCAATCAAATTTGGTACACGTATTATATGACATACTCGAGTAGAAATTTAAAGTGCCTGAATCTTCAGATTCTAAAATATGGTCTCAACGCAAAAACCATTTTATTACTGCTTTTATTAGCTGTGATTAAGCATTAAGCTTCACATAATTTGGCTTACTGCTTAAACATTTCAAAATGCATATATTTTTGCCCTGAAAATTGAATAAAAAAAAACGTTATATTTCGAATTACGGGAATGCAAATTAACATTTTCAATATTTTTTCGAAACTTAGCACACTTATCAAGAACCGATGACAATACAATAATTTAACAAGTTTATCCCATTATCCTGATCAGGATCGTCAGGGTAAAAAATAAGAGTAAAAATTAAACAATTGTTTAAAAAACAAAAAAACACTTTTAATAGCAAACCAAATTAAAAACTAAAAAATAATATGTATTTTGTTGTAGAAAAGGGTGGGGTGCTTATTACTATTTTTATACTAACTCTACTTTGACAAATAGCTACCAATGAAATATTTATACCAGTTGATATCAAGCACCCAGCGCTTTTTGACAATAAAAAAAATATTTTTAAACTATTATTTTTCTTTATTCATAAAACTGAGCGGACGTATTGTTTCGTCTCGTACATAACTAGTTTTGCCGACAGTTCCTTTCCACAAAAAATATATCGAACGAATCCGTTGTAGTACAATAATCTACATTCACTTATTTTGTTACTATAGCCACGCCCACATAATTAAGAAATACTACAGCAGGCCATAAAAACAAAACAGCTTTTTAAAGTCGTTAGAAGAATCGCTAATCTGCAGTAAAACGAAAGACATTACAAAATAAGAAAAATGTGTGCGTGTCGCGACACTCGGAGGAAGTGTAATTTCTTATGAAACACTCAAAGATGACACAGTAAAAAGGACCGATGACAGTATAATAATTTAATAAATTGGTCCCATTATCCTGACCAGGACCTTCAGGATAAAAAACTTGAAAAATTACAGCAAGCAAGCTAATACACTGTACAGTGACGTACGTTGCGTTGCTTACCCCATAGTCAAAGGTAATATTGTTTTTTAGTCTTATAATTAAAATTAAAGTTTAAAAAAAACTAAAGCAGCACGCTTTTATGAACTAAAAAATGCAAAATAATTTGAAAACAAAATTAGCTTTACTGTAAAAAGCGTGGAGTGCTTAATATCGGTAATAACTTTTTCATTTATATACTAGCTAAATGTAAACATAGAGCCATTATGAACATTTTAAGTAGATAGCACCCCACGTTTTTTATCTTGAAGCTAATTTTGTTGTCAAATTATTTTGCATTTTTGAGTTCATAAAAGCCTGTTGTTTAGTTTTTTTAAACTTTAATTTTTTATTGACTTTTTTGGAATAATATAGTATGCTTTGTTTCTGGTAAAATATTTAACGCCCGAATTCGCATAAGAAGTTACACATTCAAAAAAAAATGTTTATTTAATTTCATCTTTATGTACAAGTAAGATAAAAACTTGTGCTATGCGCTGAAGAAGCGAACGGCGGAGGCATAACAACATTGCCTGCTTGTGAGAGACATCACGTGACCTTGGCAACGAGACGTTCCTCGCGAGCAAGAAGAGTTCGAGATCGTATCTTGTCCTAGTCAAGGCCTCCTCGTCGACGTACACTTTTTAAGCTGGACAATACTCGCCCTTATTCGCTTCTTCCACACGGAACAGTTTTCGCTTCACTCGCTTTTGATTGCGGTGTGGTCGCTGAACGCGTTTGATCAGAGCCGGAGTGATTGGGGTCGTCCCGCGAAATTTAAATTCACCCAACCTTTCTCAGGTTGCATATTAGAACTGTACTTCTCCTGGTCCGTGTCGGCCAACATCGGAAGAAAATTAAACACGCGTTTGATCGGAGTCGGAGTGATTGGGGTCGTCCCGCGAAATTTAAATTCACCCAGCCTTTCTCAGGTTACATATTGGAACTGTATTTCTCCTAGTCCGTTGTCGACCACATCGGAAGAAAATCAAACACGCGTTTGATCAGAGCCGGAGTCATCTCGCTATAGAAATATGACCAAGTCATTCTTAGGTTACACATTGGATCTGTATTTCTCCCGATTCAATGTCGGTCGAAATCGAAATAAAATTGGAGTTTTAAAAAACTAAAATAACGCGCTTTTATGAAATAAAAAATACAAAAAATTTGACAAAATTAGCTTTACTGTAAAAAGCGTGGGGTGCTCTACGTTTACAATTAGCTAGTAAATGAAAAATTTATTACCGATATTTAGCACACCACGCTTTTTTCAGTAAAGCTAATTTTGTTGTCAAATTATTTTGCATTTTTTAGTCAATAAAACCGTGTTGTTTTAGTTTTTTTTTAAACTCTAATTTTATTGACAAGATTAAAAAACAATATTCCATTTAACAATAGGCAACGCAATTTAAGTCACTGTACAGCGTGTTAGCTTGCTTTTATATTTTTATTTTTTAGTCTTATTTTTGTATCCTGATGATCCTAGTCAGGATAACGGAACAAACTTATTAAATTATTGTATTGTCATCGGTCCTTGATAAGCGTGCTAAGTTTCAGTTTAATCTGACGTTTTGAAGTGGATGAATTTCACATTCAAAGACTCCTTTACAAACAAACTTACAGGTGAAGCTAATAAAACCGGGTTAAAATGCCAAGGGTTTCATTCAGATCAACTGACTTCTAATTATGGTATCTTTTAAGGTAGAGCATGTAAACGAATGTTTGATCCATATAGTATTTAAACGAATGTTATTCAGTATTGTTCAATGAATTGTCTAATGGCTTATGTTATGTAAGGTGCCTATAGCACGTGCCATGGATCTAAAAGGCTCAGAAGTTAGATGCAAATGGAAGCGTGCGCAGGTACAGTCGGTTGAAAAACTACAAACTTGCGTTATACCATTATTTTTAATTTTTCTATTTAAAGGTCTAATTCCTTGCATAAAGTCATCCAAAAAATTATTTCTCGTGCTTGTCTATGCAAAACTGTATTAGGCATCTTGATCAATTAACAATCAATGAAACAACTTAACAATAGCGTACTGGACTGTACTTTATAGCAGGAAAGCGACAATTGACAAGACAACCAGCGATAACCAATCACCGACGAGCGCACGTTCTAAGCCGGTAACTGGGAGGTGGTGGGAGTCTTCCTTTCCCACAAAACAACCAGGACGGCTCTAAAATATGCATTTGCGACGCTGTTTGTGGCTAGCTTCAGAACCTTTTAGAACCGTGGCGCGTATTATACATTGATATTGTATAAAGATTGTAAGCGGATGCAGTAGCATTCTGTGCTGAGACAGGATGGAGTTCACATTGATTACATTGCTGAATAGAATATACTTTATTTAATAATTGAATACGTGTTTTATTTATTGGTTTAATTATTTTATTTCCTACATGCATTGTCCCATAATGCCCCCCCCCCCCCCCGGCTGCGGCTCTGAGTACGCCACTGGCCAACATAGCGACTTCATACTCTCACATACCGGCGTACTACTCTCCGCTCCCGCCAGTTCTTTGAGCCCGATGACCCTTTTGTTAAATGTACCCAAGGACGTTTATAGCTCGCGACGATCTGGTTACCAACGCTTTCAGTTAATTCCTAGTTCCGCCGTCGCGTTGACAAACGCATGAAGGATTTTATATTTAGGGTGGGCGAAATTCACTACACCGTAACTAAATATTCCATATATAGATATATTGTTGTCTCACTCTAGCGTCATAATATTTTGATGATGATGTTTTGATGTAATAATATACGTTGATGCATAACGCTGCACTTTCGAGCTGACAATTTGTCAGAAGAAGTCCTAGACTAGATTTTTTTTCGGGATCTATATACTACATTTTCTGCACGCACTGCCTGTTTTTAAATAAATATTTCGCCTTTAAAATAGCTAATTTTCACAAATATTGTTGACAGGCATTAGCAATCTGTTTGGGTTGCTTACGAAAACGACGCCTGCTTTGCTATCTCTGTTTCTCTTATAGTGTAACTGACAGGTTGCGTTTGAAAATTGCTGTCGAATTGGTAAGATCATATTTTTTATGTTTTACTTTACGCACTAGTACGAAATAGGTCATTTTACTTTACACAGACGTAGAAGAACATCGTGGCTAGATAACATTAAAAAATGGACTGGATTAAACTTTACCAGCCTCATTCGTAGTGTCCAGGATATAGACCTAAATGGAAGGAAATGGTATCCAACGTCCTCTAGGAGATATGGAACTAATCATCATCATCATACAGGAATGAAAAGCAGCTAATTACTAGGGACGTGTGCAAAAAATTGTTCCTGTTTATTAGTGTATTTGCCATATGGCAACATACACTATTGGCGTCGGTCGGATGGCGGGACCTAGGGGCCGGACCAAAATTTCTCGACATTTCATAACCTCCTAAACACATTGGCACCATTTATATATATATATATATATATGTATGTGTGTGTGTGTACGGGCAATAACTTTTGAAAGAGTTAATTGATTTTAACAACATTTGGCCCACGTATTGAAATCCATCATCGCAAGAAGCCTATTTAAAATGGGCGTAATCGGGTCATTTTAAGGGTAGTTTTTAGGGGTTGAAAAATGTTTTTGAGCCCCAAAATACCAAAAAAATTCTCAGAATCGTTTCAAAATTGGCATTTAACCCGTTAATAGCAATTAAAAAGTGCCCCTAAAATTTTAATAAAATCGGCTCAACAAGACCGGACTTACAAATTTTTTGAAAACACTAATTTGCAGATAGTGACTTATTTATTGAAGGGTGTATTTAATTCGGTGTAGACGTTAGATTGATAATAATATTACAATTAAGAAAAAAAATGTTAAGGGATTAAATTTTTTATTTTGCCCAAAAACAAACTGAATTTCACATAATAAAAGTAAAAAACCACACGGCCCTATACAAGCAAATACACTATATTGTCGGCAGGGTTTTGGCACTGCGACCCGGGTTTTTTATTTTTACTTTCAGATGCGGCTTCATAATGTGGACGGTCTGAAGAATAATTGGGTAAGTTTAAATATTTTTATTTCAAGGGAAACTCATAATTTGAAACTACATATTTCCGATTAGTTCTAAAATGATAATTTTAGAACTAATCGGAAATATGTGGTCATTTTTAACTTATCCATCAACATTTCCAGCTTTTCTTTGGTTGCAACACACGGAGGATGTCCAAACACTACTATTTCGTACAGAAAATGTGAGCGTTCAAGACTTACGCTCACTCCTTAAAACAAAAATAGATTATTAACTCGAAGTGCTACACAGACTGATGGACGTCCCCTACTGTCGCGGCTGTTGCTCTGGGAATAGAATTTAATATGGATGTGAAAATAAAACTATGTATAATGTTGAAGCTACAATTTTGTAATTATCTTCAGATGAAGATAACACATCACTCCTCGATCGCTTTCAAGGTTCAAAATAAAGATGGGATATTTCGAGTGAAAATTGTCGAACTATTCCATTATTAAAATATCTTGAGGTGTTATTAAAAAAAAATACTATGAAGCACTATATGTAGATGACTTTCTGAAGACTGACAATCGAAACCGAGAGCATAATTTATTCGAGAGTTGAAAGATTCATACATTTACGCATTATAGTATAAACACACCTATTATTATAATACATCAGCTGACAGAATAAATTCGAATGAATTATAAAGATGGGATATTGCGAATGAAAATTGTCGAACTATTCGATTATTAAACCGAGCTGGGTAGACTAGTGGTGACAGCACTAGACTCGCATTCGGGAGGTCCGGGTTCGAATCCCGGCGGGGGCAGATGTGGCTGGGACTTTTTCCTACTGCCTCTCGCCAAGAAACGGTAATTCCTGTACCGGCCATCTTGATTGAAGTTTTCCATGGTTTCCCTCAATTAATTCCAGATAAATATCGAGATGGTTCCTTATTTGAGGCCATGGCCAATTACCTATCAAACTCCTAGTTCAAAAATTACCTACCTTATCCTAATTTCGTATAATTCCTTCATTCGCCCATTGCTATTACATAAGTTAAAGTTTTAAAAATGTAGAAAAATAACGAGAAGTGTAGTAAATGGAAAAT
Source organism: Venustoraphidia nigricollis (assembly GCA_034508555.1). Lineage (NCBI taxonomy): Eukaryota > Metazoa > Arthropoda > Insecta > Raphidioptera > Raphidiidae > Venustoraphidia > Venustoraphidia nigricollis. The sequence continues at coordinate 5,868,842 of JAVRKA010000004.1, read as the reverse complement.
AGTAATGGTGCGAATGGCGTCTGTTATGACATAAAGTCGAGAAACGAACGTTAAACGCATTATTATTATTATTCGATTATTAAAATACCTCGAGATGTTATTCAAAATCATTCGAATGATTTTTATACCAACGAGTTACGATTTAAATAATACAATCTCTAGTAATAAATTATTATACTAATCTCTTTCTTTACTCTTTAAAACACTGCATGCAATTGTTTCTCTCAGATTGCATTTCAAAATATTTAATTAATTATTTATTGGAAAACAGCTACCTACATGTTTTTTTTATTTTTCAAAAAATAAAAAAAATAAAAAAACATGTAGCTGTTTTTCAATAAACAATCAACACAAAGTGCAACTATAATAAACTCATTTCACAGTATTTAATATATGATTACTTAACCTTTTATCTACCACTGTTCTATGAAGCCTGCTTGCAGGTTCCAAAATCGAAAATTCATTCGTTATAATAATTATATCGAGTGCACAGACAGATAGAATGAAGGAGGTTCAATTCTTTTCAAGTTTATTTTTTTATTTTTTACTTTTTGGTCTCTACAAACTTTCATCAAAATCGTGCAGAAGGACGAAATTATAAAAATAACAATAATAATATTTAATTTATTGCATAGTCCCTAAAAACAGGATACAACAAGTCAAGAATTACAAAGACACTTAAAAATAAAGATGGAAATGCGCTTCATCGGAGAAGATGACTTTTTTCGAAAAATTGGCATTGCCTTCACTTTGCTCCATTATCCATTACACGAATTGCCGACGCTTTCCATAGTCTGCTCATGGTTTGAGCTTCTGAGTAAGCTGAATTTCGTACGCATGAAGGTGGAGGTCTTTTGTTAAAATTCGCTGCGTAGTGTTTCGTGAAATTTGGTGTTGAGAACGATGCCGAATTGATGTTTTCGGGTTTTCAGCGACACTCTCGTTTACAGCAGCAATGTTTTCAAGAGGCTGACCGGTATGTTGACGCACAGGAGTCTTACTGTCCCTAACCGACTCAGTTTCTTCAACTTTTTTGACCACTCTTCGAATGGTTGACACATTAGGTTCACTTTCTCGACTGAAAATTTGCGAGCGGTCTCAGCATAACTTTCCAAATTTTTGTAATAAGTTTTCACAATTATAATGCGTTGTTCTTTCGTAAAGCGCTCCATTTTTAATAATCGGAATAAACATAGGTGACAGCTGTCAAATTTCAGAGTTGCCACTTGCACAAAAAAATGACACTAAATTTAAAAAGTGCACTCTTACTGAGACACCTTAGGTATAGGTATAGGAATAGAAGATCTACAAGAAAAATATTTTCTTCATACCCGGTCGAAAGTACGTACTTTCGGCTTGAATTACACCACACCTGTAACAGCGGGCCGAAACATTTTTCTCGTACACACTGATAAGAAAGTACGTACTTTCGACTGGGTATAAAGAAAAATAGTATACACAATACGGGCAGAAAGTTGAAATTCCTATCCTTGCGATGTAATATACTATCCTTACTAATATTATAAATACAAATGTGAGTTTGTTTGTTTGTCTGTGTGTTACCTTATCACGCAAAAACGGCTGAACGGATTTGGATGAAATTTGGCACACAGATAGTTTATTACCTGGATTAAATAATAGGATACTTTTTATCTCGGAAAAGCGTTAGGTTCCTGCGGGATTATCAGAAAACTCGTCCATGGTCTGTTATATTCTATGATATAACAGGCCACGGACGAGTTGTTGGTTGCCTTGGTTACCAACAACAAACTCTAAAACATTCTGATATCAAATGTCAAATAATTTGCAAATAATAATAAATTTTTTAATTAATGTTTAAAATTATTCTGATCAAAATTATTTTCTACTTTTTAGTGTAGAAGAAAACCATTGTTTTTAAAATATTTCTTGAAATTTATTTTATTTTTAATTTAATTATTTTTTTAGTCAAACAATTTATGTTTAGCTGTTGGTCCTGCTGAAGTTTCCACTACTGTTGTTGTTGCCGTGTTTCATTACAATCGTGGGGGAGCCGCGGGGAGCGACTATTAATTATAAATTCGAGCGAACGAACGGAGTGAGTGATTAATGAAACAATACTAATTATTAAAATCGTAGACGGAGCCGCGGGAAGCGGCTAGTTGTTTTATATAGCTCTAAAAACAGTTGCGTCTACGAAACCGTAAGCAGACAGAAAATGAAACTCAACCATCTTTATTGAAACACACTGTATACAAAACAATAATATTAGTATGTAAGCAAAGTAGGTACTACATAATAACAGGTATAAAGCTTCCAGCAAAAGAAATAAAATAATGTTTTGTGCTTTTTGCAGATTTAACCATTTATTAAGTCCACTTGGTAGGTGGTTTTATACGCTTATTCGTATAACAGTACCCAATTACATTTTTATTACTTTTTCGCTTTATTTATATTCTTTTAATTTTAATAAATACATATTGCTCTTTGGAGCTTTGCAGAGGAATAAAATTTTAGGTCGTAAATAGCAGATTGCGTAATACCATTTTACGCACGATATATACCTCGCTTACCGTTGCTCCGCTTAACGCTGTTTCAGTATTACGAGTTTACTAAAAGAAAAGTTTAGCCACTATAACGTAAATTATGGATCAGCTTATAAAAAAATTATTCAAATGTTGATAGAAGTTAAAAGGCAAGACGAAGTGTCAGTGATGCAATATCTTGCTATCGACGACAGCTTGCTGAACGAAACAGAAAGAGTCAAACGATATTAGATGACTTCTTCACAAAAAACAAAATATCTCAAATGAGGACCCTTTCATATTAGCAATTAATAAATTTATAACTGATGTGATAAAAAAGTATTTAACAACAAATATTACAAAATTAAACCAATTAAAAAACTAACAAATTTTCTTATTCTCGTTTCTGTTTTACTTAGCCTAATATCTACGTATTAAGATGGCCTCGTTTAGCGCTGTTTCGTATAACACAGGAACTTATTGGAACGTATCGCCCGCGTTAAGCGGGTGCTTACTGTATATATATATAATGGCAGTCATATGTTGATTTAAATCAAATGTAAGTTAAAATACTAGCAAGTGATATCGAGTATTCTTCACATAACGTCACGTTCTGCTTCAGTTAATCCAGTTTTAATGGTAAACGCCATGGAATATAGTATCCTACAATCACACTAATGAGGTATCCATGGTCTCAAGAAACAATTTTACTGTCGCTTCTTTATATTCCATTATTTCCAATGAGTGGTCGTTGCATTTCTGTAATATTATGTAATTACGTAATGTCGAGTCAATTACACGTTTGTTTCTGTTTGTGTTTCGTACTAATTATACAATTTGAATCGAACACAGGTTGATCACGAATTGTTGTTTTTAACTTGGTTTCTGATACGACTTTTAGTCTTACAGTGGCTGTTTAGCCCCCTTTTTCACTCGCCTAGTGGCCCATTCATACGGTGCTGGATTTCGTGCTTGCTCGCTTGCTTGGAGTCCTGATGGCCGTCTTGCATGCTACGCTGTTGGAAATGCCGTCACTGCTTACTCCGTTGCTCGCTAGCTTGCTATATTTTGCTGATAGTTCCGGTGCTATTTTTTCATACAGGGCTGCCTGCTAGTTTGAGAACTTGGCAATACATGGTATACTATAATAAGCTGGTTTGGCGGCAACATGGATGGCCGCGTGGTCTAGCGCGCGTACATTGTTTCATACCTAAATTTACAGAGTTCGATTCACAACATCGGCGATGTGTGATTTTTGCTTTTTTTCCAATTGTTTCGTTTTTTACATGATATTTATTTACATTATTTTCCAATTTTCTTTTATATAATAAAAATAAATTATTTTCTTGTTTTAGTAATTAGTGGTGACAAAAGTCTCTTTTGTATGTGATATTTATCATAAAAAGTTTCGTCATAAATGTAGTTTGATACGGCATACGAAAACCCATAATATCAATACAAGTGGTACTCATTTTGAGGGGTTATATTGCGTTTTGGGTGGTTATATTGCGTTTTGGGGGTTTTATATTGCGTTTTGGGGGTTTTATATTGCGTTTTGGGTGGTTTTATATTGCGTTTTGGCGTGTTAATGTAATACAATATTAATTTTTACAAAAAAATTGTCATGATGCTAATTAGGACTAAGAAAATGTAAATAATTGTTTATGATACAAATGCCCATATACTGATTTTTATGTATTCTTTATGCATATACATCGGGTTGCCATTTCTATATATATTAGAAAAATAGACTTTCAAAATTCGATATCTCGAAAACTAGTTCCAGGGATGGCCTGCAGGGTCAGTCGTTTTTCTGACTTTTTATATATAAATATACTGTTATTATTAAAATCTTATTACCTTTTAAAATAATTATATTACGTTGAGTTATATTAAAATAAAGATTTATAGATATATTAAATATCAATATCGCCGTTTTAAGTGATCCGTAAATCACGCAACTTTATTTTCGTTATAAAAGCAATGCAGGTTATTAGCGTAAAATTAGGAATCTTGCATGTGTGTTCCATTTTAAAACAAAAATGAAATTGCAGTTTCTGAGCGGTCACCACTAATTACTAAAACAAGAAAATAATTTATTATTATTATATAAAAGAAAATTGGAAAAAAATGTAAATAAATATCATGTAAAAACCGAAACAGTTGAAAAAACATCAAAAATTATTTCTTGCATAACCACATCCATATTATATACTATCAACCTAGCAAGACAGCGAGCAAACGAGCAAGCTTCGTGTGAAGTGAACTAGCAGCGTTCCCTGCCGACCACCAAGCAAGATACCATGCATGATAGCCTGCAACCGAACCTAGCAAGTGAGCAAGCACGAAATCCAGCACCGTGTGAATGGACCTTAACTCTATCTTCATATGTGTCAGATATGTCAGATGTGTGTGTGCAACTTACGTTTCGGAAGTCTCTAATTTCTATGAAAAATCTTATTCAGTATTTGATGCTCATGCTTCAAAAATAAACTAGAAATATGTACCGTTCTTCTTATTTGACTTTTAAAAAATACACTGGTAATCGTGGGACTACCGGTGGACATGAAATCATAGGTTGACGGGGTTTCCTCAATCTTCCAATAGTTGCCATTTTCTAACTTTTCTCCCGATTTCTTTGAATTTAATCTCAACAGACAGGCTTGTTGACGCACTGCATAGGATGGGCCAGTTGGTTTGATATTTTTGGTCCGAGTTGAATTGCAATTTTTAGGTCGAGGCATTTCAAATTTTTCGGTTCAAATATTGTTATTATTTTCTGTGAGCGCTTCTGGTATTCGAAATTAGTGTTATTGCAGAGATTTGGTTCTGAGGATCACAACGCACTTTGTATTTTCGTGATTGGACTTGTAGTTCCCGAGATAGTGGAACAATTTAACAATTTTCTGCGCAAAAACATCCTCACACAGACAAAGTCTAGAGGCGACTGACGTCAGTTGTCAAAATTGTCGATACTATTGGTAGAAGGGGGCCGAGTGATTCGATCACCTGACGCCTGGTTTGCTGGGATTGGTTGAGCGGTTCGTGAGATAGTGGTATATCGAAAGTGCATTTGAAACATAACGGTCGATTTTCGTGAAACGAGCGAGTAAGACATTACATACCTATAAATTCCATGTCAAAATCTTTGCAAACCATTCACAAACTAGACTCGAAATTTTGGTCGAAAACATAGAAGACCCTCATAAGACAGGCTATAATAAAAATCAATTTGTATTTGGACGAAGCCGTACCGGAGGGGCTATTTGTTTGATAGGTATTAGTTTCGTTGCCGCAGCTTTTAAAAAGTTTCATGCCGACTTTTTTAAACGGTTTTACTATTGTTTTTTTTTCACAGAATGCAACAAGAAAGACCAATCAAACATACAATTTAGCACGTATTTTTTGCAAATGAATCAGTATTTTACAAAGCAAACAATAATCCATTGAACAATGCAATCCAATGTAAATAAAAATTTTAAACTGCAGAGCTGAGATTTAAAATTGCAAAAAAAAGTAATTTGAATACGTTACATGCAGCAGAATTTCAGCTACATGTTTGAAATGCCTTTGGGCATTGTAACAACGCGAGAGTCGGGCAAACAGGGTACAAGTGCAGGGACGAGACGCAGGGCTGAACAAACCTATCGCTCCATTCAGTCGATTCAATTGTTGTGCACATCAATTTAGTACAACACTATAGTCTTAAGAATAATCGAATGATTTTGATAATCGAAAAGTTGCTATTCGAATGATTTTAGAATCGAATGATTCATTCGCTATGTGAAATAGTTATAAATAACACAATAATTGTATTCTAATTACCATTGGATGTAAGCAGAAAATATTCATATTTCAATAAGCGCCATGTCACAAAATTTTGAGATAACAGTTGATTATCATCCGTCGGCAATTATACAAACAAATACCACAAAAATTTACGCTATATGAAACAGTTTTAAAAAAACGTTTTTTTTGTGTAAAATTGCGTTTTTACAAGAAATACAACTATATAGGCAAACTTAAAAAGCAAAACATTATCTAAATATAAAATTTCATCCAAATCGTTAGAGCCGTTTCAGAGATACGCGAAATAAATTTATATACAAGAATCGCTCGTTTAAAGTAATTGGAAAAACGATTTTTTATTACAAACTAGCATTAACAACGATATTCTATACGTTATGTAAAGAAACTTCTAGTGTGAGAAATTTTTGAGAGCATCAACTGGAATTTGTCTACCCCTGGCCGTATCCGCTTATGCAATATAGGACGGGAGAGTCCCCCAGGCGCAATCGGTAACGGGCGACTATGGTCTCTACGGCACCGGGACATTCGTGCCATCAGAATCACAAAAAGGGGGCGCCACATATACCGAATATATGCGACCTAGTGTAACACTCCTACGCAACGTTTATTCCACGTCATCCCCTTCACCCCTTCATGGTCCCGCTATGCTGTCAAACCAAGGCCCACAGTATTCGCCGATTCAACAAAGATTAATTATAGACATTTGTTAAGATCGGATTTTCTCCGACGCCAAAATGCAACAGCGTTTTGTTAGTATTAAAAGTAATAAATACCTAATATTTCATCGATTGTAATCCCGAAATAAAACGACATTTATTATCTTTCCAGTGCAGCTATAAAAGTCTTTCTTTTTAAGCCATTAACTCCGTTCTTAATAATCAATACTTCTATTAGTTAGGGAGCTAGTGACGATTTTACTCATAGTATTTCGTCAAACCTGAGTTTTTGTGAGTTCATTAATGGCACTATCCTGAACATAAGAACCGCAGTCTGGGGACAGTGCCTGGGTGGACGCGATCAAAAATGTCAAACTGGAGGTATCACTTAATATACTTCCTCATGTTTGAAATTCTCTAACAATAAGTTCAGGTGCGCTTGGGGAAAAGTATGCCTGGTAGGCCGACGAAAGTATTGTACAACAAACAAGCTGTCAAATAGCAAACGCCGCACTTAAATCTGTTCGGTATAGCACAAAATTTCAAGTCCGACAGTCTGTGCTTGGGGAAAAGTATGTCTGGCAGGCCGTCGAAAGTGTTATGAAACGAAAAATGTGTAATGATAAATGTGAAAATTGTCTACCAAAAGCATAGTAACGTTTTTAAAGTTGTTATACATATCAAAAAAGTGAATTGTTTAAAATAAAAATATGGGTTTCGACGTATTTAACACGTTGCCAGATGGGGGTTGTCCTGGGTACGAAATGCCAAACTTGAGTTTTTCGTGCTCAAGGGCACATGAACTTATTGCTCCGTCAAAGAGGAAACCGCCTTTGATAATTAGAACGAATTACGATCAAGCAGAGAACAATAACACGCTGAGGGAGAACACTAGTCATCGAAACACTTACCTGTGAGCCGTCAAGGAGGAAACTTCGCTCGTTGCCACATCGCCTTTGATCATGTCTGTCGTAGGTAGAAATACCAATGGATCGCAGCCTACAAGTCTGGAAACTAGTGATGAGCAAAGCAAGACCAAGACGGGGTCAGTCTTGGTCTTGTTCTTGCTTATTCGGTCTTGGTCTTGGTCTTGCTCAAATACTTCTAGTCTTGGTCTTGCTTATATAGTCTTGATTTTGATCTTACTTATATAGTTCGTTCTTGGTCTTGTTCTTGCTTATAAAGTCTTGGTCTTGGTCTTGTTTGTATAATCTCTGTCTTGGTCTTGGTCTTGCTCGTCTGACCTGCCACCTACGTTTTTTTAATAGTTTTTTTACACACTATCATTATAAAGATTATTAAGGGTATAAATTATAAATAACACAATTAATAATTAACTAATAGATCAATTTATTTTATTGCAATCATGAAAATATAAAAAATCTATTGTCTTACTTTTTGTTCATTTCAAAAATACGACTAGAAAATCCTTTTCCCCACCTTAAGGTAGTTGTTGTGGTACAATATTGTCAAAAAGTTTAGATTATACGCGCCACAAAAGTATACTAGCTTGTAGCTAAGTGATGCATAATTTGTACGCAAGACTGTACTCGTGGAAACGTAACCCATACAGTATTCATATGCATGTATACTTTTCTAGAAATTGTTGAACTTTAAACCGTTATTTATAAATAATTAGACGGTCAAAAAAATGTCTTATTTTTTTTAAACTCATAACAAATGCAATGTCAGTTTTTGGAAAGTTTCTGACAGTTAGTTCTTTTTTTATAAATAAGAAACTGGTTCAGAACTACAGAGATCGTATACAATCAATGTTAATTATCCAATTTTTGATTGAATTTATCTCGGATTATATACGGTCGATCGACTTCAAATTTTCAAGGTAATTGTATTATCACGTCCTTAATAAGTGTACAAAAATTAAGAATTTTCTGACGGTGTGCCTTAACCATGACAACTACCTTAAATAACCTATTTTTACTCGTCCTAGATGACTAGAAATTTTTCTAGAGACGATATAAATAATTGCCAGTTTTTCTTGTTCAAATAGAGAAGAAACTACACTTACACGAACCGAAATACAATTTAATTTACGCCCAAAAGTTAGTAGAAGACATAAAACAAGGAGAATTTTTTGAATTTATATTATTTAGCAATAGTCTTGCATATTTGGTTTTGGTCTTGCATACTCGATCTTGGTCTTGCTTTTGCACACTCATTCTTGGTCTTGGTCTTGCATACTCGATCTCGTTTTTGGTCTTGGTCTTGTTTGTTCGGCCTTGCCCTTGCTAGTGTAAACAGAGTCTTGGTCTTGGTCCTGGTGATTTTTTTTGCAAGACCAAGACCAATTTTGCTCATCACTACCGGAAACCAAGAAGTTTTTTCAACAACGCAAGCCGTGAAAGGCTACACACTTGAATTAGCATTGATATAACCCTCAGTGGAAAATTACCCGCTATCAGGAAAACTATCGCGAGATAGTTGCAGCCAAATAGTTCCGAGCACGAAACAGCAACTTGATATCCAACTGGCTGTGATTGATTCCCCCTGTGAGCACCCTTTTGCTGCTGTTGTCCTGTCAGTCAGTAAGGGAGTGTCATCCCGCTGTACACAAACCAGACAAGGGTGTATATGTTACCAGAGTACACATACACACATTACACGCACTTGTGTATTGGTATGTCAGATTCCTAAAGTCATCACACAATACTCTACAAAACGGATTCATGATAGACAAAATCATCTACTGGATATGTGCCTTGTACAAATTGCCATTTCGATTACTGCTCATCCTTCTGTGTATAGTAGCGTAATCTACCTATCTATATAAAAAATTAAATTAACAATTTAAAAAACCCCCGACACAAAAAACCTATAAAAACTTAAAAAATAAAATTTCTGGGATTGGTCCTTTAACTTTAATATTTAAATACATGATTACTTAGTAATATTTTGTGATTTAAGCGTCGTCGCGTCGGGGGACTTTGATAGAGTACTTATATTAAAATTGCATATTTTTTTATATCATTACCAAGCTTCTTTTTATTTCTATTCCGTTTTTTTTATTTTATTTATTTAGCGGTCCCCAACGCGACAACGCTTGAATCACAAAATATTACTAATTATGTATTTAAATATTAAAGCTAAAGGAGCAAGCCCAGAAATTGTATTTTTTAACTTTTTATAGGTTTTTTGTGTCGGAGGTTTTTTAAATTGTTAATTTAACTTTTATTTTAAACTTTTTAAACTCAGTTACAAACAAAATACCCGTTATGCGTCTAAGATCCCTACCGCAGCTAAGAAAAGAGCTGATGACCTCGAAACGGCTGAAAAGATTTTGACAAAATATGTCTAAGAACCATCGCTAGACAACATGCTTTCATATAAAAAAAATCGCATCCAAATCGGTTCACCCGTTTAAGAGCTACGGTGCCACAGCAGACACACACACACACACACATAGCGGTCAAACTTATAACACCCCTGTTTTTGCGTCGGGGGTTAAAAATGGATAGATAGATAGGTAGATAGATAGATAGATAGAAACTTTATTGTGACAGACAAGTCTGTATAATAGTGTGAATATAGACCGTAATACTGTGTAGATTGGTCAATAAATAAATAAGTGAGGATTTTCTTTATATAGTGAATCAGTATCTCCCGAATATATTTTATCTTCCATGAAGATAAATAAATTTCAAACCAGAAGTTTTAACAAAATTATTTATATACAATAATACACGGGTACACCTTCCGAATTGAATGAAACGAAACAATGATACGTGCTGTTTTTGTGCTTATGTTTTGGAACTCGGTTTTATTATTTTGATAGTGCAAGCATGTTGCCGAGCAACGCGTACTTCATACTGCGATGTATTGCATTTATACGGGATGTGTGAGCATCATCATACAGTTGGCATAACTTCATAAGCCGTACCAATTGTGCATTTTCGAAACTAGAAGTATTCATTTAAAAAATTGCAACTTTTTCCAGCATTTTAAATCTCTCCGATTTGTTCGATATCAACAATTAATATTAAAAAAATATATATATAAAATAACAAAAAGCCCGACTCTCCGTCTAACACGAAACCGGAAGACAAGTAGTCGGGTAAAAAGAGTTTAGTTTCTCACCACTAGAGCACTAAAACTTTGGATAATATTTTTTTTACCCGACGACTTGGGAGCTTTGTTTTGTAGTTTTGTGTTAGGCACAGTCAGATTTTTTGTTTATTATATACTTTTTAGAGTTTTTAGGGTTCCGTACCTCAAAAGGAAAAAACGGAACCCTTATAGGATCACTCGTGTGTCTGTCCGTCCCACTGTCAATGCCAATTTGCGCCAAACTACTGAACCGATTGAGCTGAAATTTGGTACACATATGTAATTCGATGACCATAAGATGGACTTGTAACGCAAATAAATGAATTTTGAACATGGGGGTAAATTATAAAATTAAAAAAAAGCTTGGCAAACTGTACCATATCAAATGAAGGGGTTTGTAGTAAGGATCTCAAATATATATATTTTTATAATTTTAAAATAAATAGTTTTCAAGTTATTTAGGAAAATAGATGAAAATTTACCATTCAGCCCCCCTTATTTCCTACTGGACCGATTGAGTTGAAATTTGGTACACGTATGTAAGTCGGTGACCCAAAGACGAACGTGTAACGTAAATAAATAAATTTTGCACATGGGGGTAATTTTTGGGAAAAAATTAGGAAATTAAAAAAAAAAAGTTTTGAAAACTGTACCGTGTGACATATCAAATGAAAGGGCTTGTGGTAAGGGTCTCAAATATATTTTTTTTATAATTTTAAAATAAATAGTTTTAAAGTTATTTAAGAAAATAGATGAACAGTTGACCATTCCCCGCCCCCATTATCTCCGAAACTACTGCGGCTAAAATTTTGAAAAAAATAGGGAATGTCGGGTCTCACCCATAATTTACAGCAAAATTGAAACGAAAATCTGAAGTCTTAAAGTACGCATGGAAAACGGAATAGTACGGAACCCTCTTCTCGCGAGTTCGATTCGCACTTGACCGGTTTTTTTTATTTACGTAACAAATTTTTGAAATTTAGTAATTAAAACTTTTAATTTGATATCCATCGCAATGATTGAAATACTCGTGACGCCTTTCCATTTGTCTAAATCGGCATGTTCCAGCTCTAGAGCGTAACATAAACTGCTAAACACAATACTCCTCCTTAAAGCGCGAGTAAATAAATAATAGTTTAAAAAAACTAAAAGAAGAAACACGCTTTAATAGCAAACCGCAGTAAAAAGTAAAAAATATATTTTAATTGTTTTTAATCATTGTATGATTACTTAGTTTTTTATCTACCATTGTTCTATGAAACACTGCATGGCTGCGTCAAGTCTAATAAACAAAAATCCATTCGTTAAAAATAATCATATCGAATGCATAGACAACTAGACTGAATTGTGTTTTCACTTGCATCCTAACCACTCGACATGCTGCAGTGCACAATACTAAATACGATTACATACGTCTTTTTATCTGCGTTTGTTCTATGAAGCAAGGTTTATAAGTGATTCTCTCAAGACTGACAATCGAAACCGAGAGCAAAATTTATTCGAGAGTTTAAACATTCATTCCTTTACGCATAATATCAACAAACCTATTACAGTAGAACCTCGATAAGTTAAAATCCAAGGGAAACGTTAAAAAATTTAAGCTATCGAGTTTTTTACTTATCGAGAGTTGAAGTTAAAGAGGTTGTCAGAGTAAAATTTGTAACTTATCGCCGTTTGTGGATTTTACAGAGGATGTATTTAGTTCAATAGAAATGACATAAAATTTGTATCTATTCATTTATTCATTTAGAATCAAGTATTTATTTATTTAAACAATCAATTATTTAAACAAATAAGTCAGTAATTTTTTTCGGTTCATGCAATTTTCTACATCGATTATGTTTTCTATATTATGTAAAAAAAAAGTTCGTCGTTAACATCATCACAACGCTCGATAAAAGAGCGTAAATCGTTCACAGCCTTCCTTGCTCTACTGATTGAGATTGGCGGATCTAATGGCGACTCATTCAAATCTCCATTTTCAAAAACCTTTTGTTTGGATACCTTACTCATGATGACACGTCATGATGACACTGATAATACTTATGGAGGTCACCAAAATATTATTTTAAGTTATAGAGGGCGATGTTCAGAATATTTGTTTAAGTTACCGAGGTTTTGTGATTTAAGTTATGGCGGTTTTATGCTTTCAGGGGAAGGGAATTAAAAAAATTTTTAATTTACAGAGGTTCTTATCTTATCGAGGCTCTACTGTATTATAATACATCAGCTGGAGGAATCATTTCGAATGAATCATTCGAATAAGCAACCTTTCGATTATCAAAATCATTCGATTATTCTCAAGATTAACGAAAACGCCATATAAACAACAGCTTCGCTGTTCGCTCCTTGACTCACGTTGTACATCAACGCAGAACTAATTTGATGAAAGCAGTCACTCTTCACTTTTCACACACATATGCTATATTTCAAAATTAATTGACTAAACCAACAGTTCCAAAACGTTTTCGTGTTACATCAATGGCCATTTGCTAGTTACATATAGTGCGTTACATTGTACACAACACTTTGTTGCAGTATTCGTTAAAAAATGATTACCTAAAATGATGATCTATAGCCGGTGTCAGACACAGCAACAATTTTTACAGAACACTTGCTTTAACACTTGTGAGGCACGGGTATTTGGATATTTGTTCAAAGTTTGATCACACATTTTCACTTTGCCATTCGGTGTCGGTTTTTCGAGCTCAAATCAAAGCGTTCAAAGTTCAAATGTTTGCGTAGCCTGTTACACTTGCGCAAAGTTCAGTTACTCGTAAATCACTGAGGAGAACGGTCGCTTTGTTTAGTCGCAAGATGGACTGGAGCAACGAAGGTGTCAATGAATTTATTGAGTTACTTGAAGAAGAACCATGTATATGGAACCCAAAAAGTAAAAATCATAAAAATAGAAATTTGGTCCACAAAATCGCCGTTCATCTTGTTTGTTATCTATTTGAATACTATGCAGACACGTTTGCTAAAAGTGTTGCAAAGCATGTCTGGCTAGTGCAGCAAACATTGTGGTCAAATGTCTGAACAAAGTATTTGTTCAAATATTTGTGTTTGGCGCCCACATAATAATGTTACCATTGCACTTTCCGTCCGTCTATTATTTGACAATAAATTATTCTGTCTATAGACTGGAGATAAAATTTTGTTATATAACGCAAATGCGTGATCTTGCCGGTAACCTTCTTGTTTTAAACTAAATTTTCCTCTTATTTCAATTTTAGTGATAAGCCAATTATATTTTTCTATATAAGAATGTAATATGACTGCTCAAAATTGCAAATAAACGTAGGTATTTGTATTAAATTGTAAACAAGTTGTATATGCGTAAGTTCAATAAAACCTACTGATATATGATTGACGAATATTCTAAGGTGTAACTCAAAAATGTTTTTGTTGTGTTTTTTTAAAGGATGTCTTGTAGGTTATTTTTTGACGTTTTCCAGTACACTTTGTATATATGTTTGAAAATAAATAATATTCTATTCTATTCTAGGTATAGAGAATTGGCAAATAAAATGAAACGTTCGCAAATATTGACTTTCCGTTCGAACCCACATTTTTTTTGAAGCCACTGGAATGCTACTGTGCTGTTTTCACCCTCCCACACTCTCTTATGTTTGATCGTTTTTCATAGGGGGTTGCTATGATTCAAGCACAATTCGATTATTTCTGGGTTTGAAAATAACCGAGCTTGTATGAACGCCATTTTCTATACAGTATACGACATTTTCATATGTTAACTGGTGAAAGTATCAATGAATAAATAAATAAATTGTGATATAACCCCTTTCTACAAAATACAAGAATCGCGCACACATTTAAAGCATAAACCTGCACAGCAAAGAGTACAAAAATCCGTTTGTGAAGGTGCCCTTGTTTTTATCGGTATATCGCACATTAAACCAGCACCTGTAACCAGCAGCCAGCAACGATCGTCAGTCAGTCGCCTGCAATTTATGTCTAGCCGTGCTGGACCGATCTAGTGTGCTGGTGATGTATCGGTTTCATTAATAAAATTGCATTGACAAAGAAAACTGCAAAATATCTACCGCACATTCCAGAACCTGCACTAAAAGTTGCTGGTCCGTGTTGGTTTGTGCTGGTTTAGTGTGCGACATCGTGCAGGCTGTAGGTTTGTGTTGTGCTGGTTGTGCACGTTTATACGTGACTGATAAGTGTGCGCGATCTTTTAGACGTAGTTCTACACCACTGCCGAGACTCGAATCTCTCAAACCTTTCAGAAATGAAATATTTTAATAGTGAGCTTAAAATTTCAGCTTGAAACTCGTTATGATTTACGTAAATAAACCTTGTGTCAATGCGATAGTAATCCCTTTAAATATTTCACATCGAACGGTGTACAAACAAAGCTCCCAATGGACACATTAAAATTATTCAAACAAAGTGTCAAAGTGTCCACAACACGAACATAATCACAGAATAAAAATCAAAGAAGTATTACCAAACCATTGTTTCATGTGCATGATCAAGTCGGCCATTTTGTTTACAAAACACCCAATGGACATATTAAAATTATTCAAAGAAAGTGTCAAAGCGTCCATAACACGACATGATCACAAAATAAGAATCAAAGAAGTATTTGTGACCAAAGCATTATTTTATGCGCATGATCTAGTCAGCCATTGTGACTACAAAACTCCCAATGGACACATTAAAATTATTCAAAGAAAGTGTCAAAGCGTCCATAACATGAACATAAGTACATAACCACAAATTAAGAATCAAAGAAGTATTAGTGACCAAATCATTATTTTATGCGCATAATCGAGTCGACCATTTTGATTATAGTTTTTACTGTCATTTTAGATTCTCCATGAATAGGTTTCACAGATAGAAGTGAACAATGAAACATTTTGAAAATGTAAATTAGCTATTTTAAAGGAAGTACGTGTAAAACTCGCTACCCTCATTTTAACACAATGTAATACTTATAAACAACCTAACTCATTTCACCCTAAATATATTATAAACACTAGCTGCTACCCGCGGCTTCGCACGCGATTGAGAAAAAACACGGCAGCGACAACAATAGTGGAGCCTTCGGCTTCGCCTTATTTAACAAGTTACAACAAAGTGGATAGGATCTTTTTTTTTGGAGCTCAAAGACATGATACAATATTATAAAAATTAAGGGATAATTTTTCTTTTTTCACTTCGCTAAAAGATGATAAAAAAAATTGAATTTTTGGTTCAATAACTAGAATATACAAGTTTTAAAATGAGCTTTCGTTTTTTAAAATCCGATCATTTTTCGCGAAAATTCAGCAAATTGAAAATCATCAAAATTTCGATTTTTTTTATCTGACCCCTTAATTAAGCTGTGTAATGTATATATTGATTATTAATTATGTAGTACATATATTAATTTCATTTTAAAACAAAATAGTTAATTCGATCAAAATTTATTTTGAAAAAATTTTCTGGGTTAGTAACATATTTTTTTGTGAGTACAGTTTAATTTTTGACAACATTAGTGTTCCAGCATACATAAAAACTGTAGTACATCATCACAATCTAATGTCAATGTCAAATTAGATTTTCTGATAGTGCGTTCTGGAAACCGCACTTTGGTGTCGCTTCTGTAATTTTTTTATCTGTGACATTGGAAGGTTTGTTTTGTCAATATCAGTGACACAGTGCGACGTTCGGGGTGTAGTCGGTGTACATGGTGCAGGTAGGTGTATAAAGCGTAGGCAGATACATAAAACAGTTTTACCTGCAGGACATTCGACAACACAGAAAGGACCGACAATCCTGCAGCCTGCCGCGTTTGTTCGCTTTCACACTCTTGCAGGACACATGCTGTGAACACAAACCAGTTCTAGAATGTTACTGTGTCCTTTTTGATGTGCGAAACATCTAATGATGCGCTCGGATGGGAGTAAGAACGTTTAGATTGCAAGACGCGACGTTTTATTCGGCACAGCCCGTTTTTTTCTTATTGTGACAGAACAGGCTGAATCGGCGTCTGGGGTAACCGTTTTTTTTTTCTTTTTAAAGACAATCCTAAAAAAAACCCGGGTCGCAGTGCCAAAACCCTGCCGACAATATAGTGTATTTGCTTATACAAGCAGTGTGGCTTTATTTTGCGAGCTTAAGTTGATTTTTGGGCAAAATAAAAAATTTTACCCTTAATACACCCCTTACAATAACATTTTTTTTCTTAATTGCAATATTATTATAAATCGAACCTCTATACCAAATTATATACAACTTTCAGTAAATAATTCACTATTTGTAAACTAGTGTTTTCATAAAATTTGTAAGTCCGGTCCTGTCGGGCCGGTTTTATTTAAAATTTAGGAACACCTTTTAATTACTACTAAAGGGTTAAATGTCAATTTTGAAACGATTCTGAGAATTTTTTCGGTATTTTGGGGCCCAAAAACATTTAGCAACCCCTAAAAACTACCCTTAAAATGCCCCGATTACGCCCATTTTAAATAGGCTTCTTGCGGTGATGGATTTCAACACGTGGACCAAATTTCGTTAAAATCAATTAACTCTTTCGAAAGTTATTGCCCGCACACACATATATATATATATATATATATATATATATATATATATATATATATATATATATACGTATATATATATATATATAAACATTTTCAAAAATGGTGCCAAAGTGTTTAGGAGGTTATGAAACGTCGGGAAATTTTGGTCCGACCCCTAGGTCCCGCCATCCGACCAACGCCAATAGTGTATGTTGCCTTATGGCAAATACACTAAAAACTCGGGTCGCAATGCGAACACGTGCCGAAAATTATAGTGTATTTGCTAATGCAGGCAGTTGGCTGTATTAAGTGAACTTAAGTTTGTTTTTGGACATGCAGTAGGGCCTCGATTATCCGAATACTCAAAATTTTTACCCTGTTCGGATTAATGAGGCGTTCGGATTATAGTATGTGGCTATTTTAAAAGGTGTATTTATAATTGAAAGTGAATGCAAATTTTAATCATCAAGTATTAGTTAGCGTATTCCATGTCTTTTTTGAACGTGTCTAATCACCCTCTACTAGCTGATGCCAAGTCTTTCATGGCAAAATTTGGCTTTTTCCATCACTGTCACCTGACAAGGGGACAGCTTTTCTTCGCTGCTCTAGAAACCACATAAATAAGGCATTTTCAAGCTGGGGGCTCGTTCGGATTATAGAGGCGTTAGGATTATACGGGGTTCGGATAACCGAAGAGCTACTGTAAAAAAAGTAACCTCATAGTTCATTCATTTAAATAGTTTTTTTTTATTATTATCAATCTAACATCTGCACCAAATTACACCCTTGAGTAAGTAAATTCGTAATCGGCATCCGCAAATTAATGTTTTCATAAAATTTGTAACTCCGGTCGTGTCGGGACGATTCTATTAAAATTCTATCAGCATTTTAAATTTCAGTTTTAAAACGATTCTGATATTTTTTTGGATATTTTTAGGCCCAAAAACATTTTTGGAAAATACACTATTTTGTCACTACAACCAAAGTTTTTCATATTTTGTCTATAACTTTAAGGTTACTGTTTACCAGCAGTTCAATATGCCCCGCGTTTTCATCAGCATAGCTCTAGCTATCTTACAAGCAGTTATATATGTGGGTGTGCATGTAAAATGCAATCACGTTTCGGAAATCTCTACATGAGAAATCTTATTCAATCTTTGATCTCAAGACTTCAAAATAAACTAGAAATATGTATCACTCTTTCCATATGACTTTTAGTTTTTACAGTTTATTTGATCTAATAAACGATTTACAATTAGATAAAAACAAGAACATTAGCATAAGTTTTACACAACATTTTGTAGAAAATAAAATTAAATTTGAAAAAAATTATTGAGCAAGTCAAATTTGTCAGTTTTTTTAACATAAGTTTGTAAAGAAAAAACTTCAAAATGTTAATTTGCATTTCCGCAATTCGAAATCTCATGAGGTGTTGTAAAGAAATATTAATAACGGATATCACGTTTTTTTATTCAATTTTTGGAGCAAAAATATATTTTTTTTTTAATTTTAAGCAGCAAGTCAAGTTTTATTATGCTTAATGCTTAATCATAGCTCATGAAAACAGAAATAAAATGATTTTTGCGACCACAGTTCGACATTTCCCTCCCAAGAGCACATTTTACAGTCTGAGAGATCATGTCGACAGTCACTTTAAATAAGTTATAGAACGGGCTACTTTTGCACCAAACCTCCCACGCATTAAGTACGTTGGTTACATTTCGAGGGTGAATTTTATGTTTGTGACGGCTGATGATTTCAAGGCCAGCATCTGCAGATAATGACCGACCAAAATTTATTTTCAGTGCAATTACCGAGGTATAATATATTATTTGCACACCACTCTACAAAATAGCTGCCTTACCCGCTTCAATGTACATCACGCACTAGTGCGGTAAAGTAAAACAAAACTGGTCGCGCTTAACCAATTCTATAGTAAAACATTATTTGTCTGTCTGTTTGTACTTTTATAATTTACTGTTGGAAGTGAAGTTTATTCAAAAAAGAACTGTCAAAAATTTTGAAAATTAAGTGAAAAGCAGCTATTTTATATGAGGTACGTGTTAAAAATACCAAACATGTGTCTCTTGAGATAGGGTATTACGACACTAGTATTATAATAACAGTAAAGAATTTTATTATGTACAGGGTGGCCAACTAAGAATGCGAGGTACTGTATCTGGGAAACTATCCATCGTAGAGACTTGCGGCAAAAAAATTCATTACTAAAACGGCCAAGAGAAAAACCTGGAAAATATTTTCAAGTTTCTGAAATGGCCGCTAGGGGGCGTAACTGCAATCTTGAATCTAAAAAAGTGATGTTTCTGTGAATTCCGCTATATTAAGCTAACAAAAAAATACCTGATCTTTAAAGTCGAGGATAAGCGGAACCTTTTTTGTTTGAAAAGTTTTGCTGTATCTCTAAAGAAAAAGTGGTGGGGGGTATTCAAAGGTTTTCGTAAACAACATCCTGTATCTTCGAAACGGCTAAACCGTTTTTAACAAACTTGGCTAGTTGAAAAGAGCTATATGTTATAATATTTGAAGTTTTGTTGGTTTCATATGTCGCCGCTAGAGGGCTTTTTTCGACATTCCGACAGAAATGGTTAATTTTTTCGAAAAAATTAAATGCATTGGTATAATGTTTTTTTCATGGAAAAGTAGCTAAATGATGCCTTAACAAACTCGCGAAAACCGCATCTCGATATCTTGTTCCTAACCTAAAATTTAGGCCAAAGAAAATTTTATACGGAAATCCTTTATGTTTTCCATGACCTGCTTCTATTAAATTGTCTTTGTCGTATATACCCATAATGAATTTGCATTTAATAAAAAAATATGCCTTTTGTTATAAGCGTTACTTACCTTTTAGCGATATTTTGTAATATTTTCAAAAAGGGTGATTTTATTTTGCTGAATAAAAAACAGTTCCGGAAAACTTATTTTAAATAAATAAAAACTTAAAGGATTTCCGTATAAAATTTTCTTTGGCCTAAATTTTAGGTTAGGAACAAGATATCGAGATGCGGTTTTCGCGAGTTTGTTAAGGCATCATTTAGCTACTTTTCCATGAAAAAAACATTATACCAATGCATTTAATTTTTTCGAAAAAATTAACAATTTCTGTCGGAATGTCGAAAAAAGCCCTCTAGCGGCGACATATGAAACCAACAAAACTTCAAATATTACAACATTTGTAGCCCAAGAATAGCTCTTTTCAACTAGCCAAGTTTGTTAAAATCGGTTTAGCCGTTTCGAAGATACAGGATGTTGTTTACGAAAACCTTTGAATACCCCCCACCACTTTTTCTTTAGAGATACAGCAAAACTTTTCAAACAAAAAAGGTTCCGATTATCCTCGACTTTAAAGATCAGGTATTTTTTTGTTAGCTTAATATAGCGGAATTCACAGAAACATCACTTTTTTAGATTCAAGATTGCAGTTACGCCCCCTAGCGGCCATTTCAGAAACTTGAAAATATTTTCCAGGTTTTTCTCTTGGCCGTTTTAGTAATGAATTTTTTTGCCGCAAGTCTCTACGATGGATAGTTTCCCAGATACAGTACCTCGCATTCTTAGTTGGCCACCCTGTACATACTTCTATACATATTTTCAACTTTGAGTGATATTTTGGCCCATAAAACGAATACATTTAAGGGAACAATTATAAAATTTTACAACTGTGCGGCCATCTATTGACTAAAAGCTTCAACAGTTACCTTATAAAATTTCTACCTTACCAATATGTCGATACTCCCTTGCATAAACCGAGCGTTACTTCCGTGAGAAAAAGTTACTTCCGGTAGAAAAGATCTGTTACTCCTGCGTAAACTGAACGTTTCTTCCATGAGAACAAGCTACTTCCGTTAGAAAAAGATCTGAGTTACCCTAAAGAAGTTTTACTTCGATAAAATTGGAACCAACTAGGGGCTTGTAATAGAGCAGTAGTATTTTTGCTACTAATGCGGAATTGTGCATTATCATTTTTAATAGGCTTACACGAAAATTAACCACAGTCGTTAAAATTATAAGGATGTTCTTTGTATGGGAATAGATATATATAGAACCGGTTGCGGTTTGCGTATTGCATTTAAATCAGGATATCCTTCAATGGTGAGCTACGCATGGCGCGTTTTTCGCGGACCCCATAAATCTGATTGAGGGCATACAAATCAGTAGGTACTATACTACACAAACAATATTTATCGAGTGTTCTAAAAAGAAAACAAAACTTTTATGTTAAACGGTTGTATTTTAAATCGTCAACTGTACCGAAAACTAGAAAATAAACTGGAACTTTTAACAGGCTAAAATAAAACAGGCTAATATAAACAGGCAATATAAATAGGCATCTACGCATATAATCTTATAAGATTATATTTATTGCTATTTTAAAATAACTTATTTGCATTTTCTGAGAACATTTACCGTAGTAATGTGTATTTTTTTCATACCATCAGAAAGTAGAGATTTCAAGGAACAAAAAGCCCACCGACATTTTTAAAAAAGCAGATATTTTGGCGTGAGATTTTTCGATTGAAAATTAGGGTGCTTTTTCGATATTAAGTCAAAAAAAGGTAAGTTTTGACCAAATTTCGTGAAAAAATAAATTTTTTTGCAAAAGATAAAAATAAAAAAACCTGGGTCGCAGTGCCAAAACCCTGCCGACAATATAGTGTATTTGTTTGTATAGGGGAGTGTGGTTTTATACTTTTATTATGTGAAATTAAGTTTGTTTTTGGGCAAAATAAAAAATTTAACCCCTTAATACAGCCCTTAAAATAACATTTTTTTTCTTAATTGTAATATTATTATCAATCTAACGTCTACACCGAATTAAAGACACCCTTCAATAAATAACTCACTATCTGCAAGACCATCTGTAAGTCCGGTCCTGTCTGGCTGATTTTATTAAAATTTTAGGGACACTTTTTAATTACTACTAAAGGGTTAAATGTCCATTTTGAAACGATTCTGAGAATTTTTTCGATATTTTGGGGCTCAAAATAATTTTTCAACCCCTAAAAACTACCCTTAAAATGTCCCGATCACGCCCATTTTAAATAGGCTTCTTGCGGTGATGGATTTCAACACGTGGGCCAAATTTCGTTAAAATCAATTAACTCTTTCGAAAGTTATTGCCCGCACACATATATATATATATACGTATATATATATATACGTATATATATATATATATATAAATATATATATACATATATATATAAACATTTTTAAAAATGGTGGCAAAGTGTTTAGGAGGTTATGAAACGTCGAGAAATTTTGGTCCGACCCCTAGGTCCCGCCATCCGACCGACGCCAATAGTGTATGTTGCCATATGGCAAATACACTAAAAACAAAAAACTTGGTTATTTGAATTTTTCACATAAATTTTGAGGTTATGTGAAAAAAATGTAAACACAAAAGTTGTAGATATTTTTATTACCTACAACTTTGCTATTTAACTTTTTTTCATAGGACTTGTAGTTTTGCCGGAAATCGAGATAAACCGTTTTTTACCCTTAAAAACTCACCCCCTTCCCCTTCCCGACCTCAGATCGACCGTAATTTATTTTTCCTTTCATTTTTGTTATATTCTCTACCTTTTCCAATGGGTTTCATCCTACTATAATTTTTTTTGGTCTCAAAAATTATCGACCCTGGTCTAGCAGCTGATGATTTAAAACAAAACCGTTTGACTTAAAAGTTTTTTTAGCAATTTTATTTTTAAGTTTTTAGTGTATTTTAATAAAAATGCTATTTGCAGCCGCGGGAAATCCGGCGAACGGAAAGTGGGTGTAAATTCAAAAGTGCCATTTGCACCCGGACGAAGCCGGACCGATCAGATATTGCATTATCTTCGTAACTACACATGTGTGCACAATTTCATCTCAATCGGTTGACTGGAGGAGGGTGAAAATTTAAAAGTACGATTTGCACTCGGACGGAAAAAATATAATCTCAAATTTTCAGCCTCCCAGCACCCATCAATTTAATGCTAGCAACGGGTCCGTTAGTAGATTTTCAGTAGATTGATATTACGAAGTATTCTCTCCACCATTGTATTGAACTGTTGTGTGTGTGTGTGTGTGTGTGTACTGTTTATGTATTGTAGCTGATTCATTTCAAAACCTACATAATAATTTAATCCTCTTACAGCCATCCCACTGAATGAGTATATTTCTATATATGTAAAAATACATTATAGAGTGAGCCGATTCTGTTCTATCGCTGTTACAAAACATACAGTAGTACGCATGGCATTCGACTCCTGACTTCGCTCGAAGCGTCTTCTCATTCGTAAGATCTGTTACGTTATGGTTTAGGTATTTTTAGGGTTGCCATCAGCCTTGCCAGATTTTTTTTTGCCAAGTCGGGATTTTGGAACTTTTTGAGTGAAAAAAGCGGGATTCTTTCGTCGAAAGCGGGACATAGTAAAAAAACGTATATAATCAGAAGTTTTTAAATATTTATCTTTTTATTTGAGTTCAAATTACGTTTACGTGACAATAGATAGCAAAAATAGACACAGAAAATGTATTTTAATAAAAATATATTTTAAATCAGATTTACCCTATCGTTAAATAGTTGAGTCTTATTCGTCTTCTGAATAAAAAAAATAAAAAAACAGAAATCAAAATCAAAAAAGTTTTATTCCTTAGAAAAATATGGCGTTTCAAACAATAGTCTGAGGGATGAGTGTTACAAATTGCAACTTACAATAAGAGAATAATTATTTACGCACGGTCGAGTTATCCCCGAAAAGCGGGACTGAGCCTGTTCCGCGCGGGACATTTAATTTTGATTTAAAAATCGGGACGTCTGGTAACGCTGGTTGCCATCCGTCCGGGTTTCCCCGGATTTGTCCTAGTTTAGAGGGCATCCGGGGAGCGTCCGGACGGGACTTCATTTGTAATCCGGGTTTAAAAATTTAAAGTCTTGGGCCGCCCGCGACACACGCACTGTGCCGCGATCAACCGACGA
The DNA here is from genome assembly GCA_034508555.1 of Venustoraphidia nigricollis. NCBI lineage: Eukaryota > Metazoa > Arthropoda > Insecta > Raphidioptera > Raphidiidae > Venustoraphidia > Venustoraphidia nigricollis. Next base: position 5,844,286 of record JAVRKA010000004.1, on the reverse strand, counting down.
ACGGTTAAAAAAATTCTAACTGATTATTAAAACAATTTGTAACAAACTGTAATAAGATTCTGTTTTGTTAGGTACATTTAAAATGATGATAATGCGAACGGACTTAAGGACAAACAAAGATGACTAAATTTAAGGTCTGAAAATAAATAAAAAGGTGATTTATGACATTCTCAACTGTTTTTTATTACACTGACTATGTTTAAAAAAATCTGTTGACATGTCCGGGTTCTGGACTCTAAAATCCGGGGTTTTCACGCGTCTTTTCCTGGCTGCCAAATTTTAGAGATGGCAACCCTAGGTATGTTTGAAGTTTCACTTAAGGTGAGTGATCGCTCAGATCGCAAAATATGCTCTCGGGAAATTTCGAACTGTGGTCTCAAAATTAGTTTTATTACTGTTTTTATTAGCTGTGATTATGTATTAAGCAGTAAGCTTCACAAAATTTTGCTTCCTCCTTAAAAATTTCAAAAGAGAAATGTTTTGTCTTAAAAATTGAATAAAAAAACATGATATTCGTCTTTGTCATGAGATTTCGAATTACGAGAAGGCAGATTAACATTTTGAAGTTTTTTCTTTACAAAGTTATGTTAAAAATAGTGATAAATTTGCCTTGGTTAATAATTTCTTCCAAATATATTTTTTTCGTAGAAAAATGTGTGTAAAACTCCTGCTAATTTTCTCATTTTTATCTGATTTTAAATCATTTATTTAGATCAAATAAACTGTAAAAACTTGGCTAACAGTCATATGGGAAAAACGGTACATATTCCTAGTTTATTTTGAAGCATTAAAATCAAAGACTAAATATGATTTTTCATAGAAATTAGATTTCCAAAATGTAAGTAGGTACTCACGTTTCGGAAATGCATTTCTATAATGAAAAAACCTATTCAATCTTTGATTTTATTGCTTCAAAATAAACTAAAAATGTGTACCATTCTTCCAATATGACGTTTAGCCAAGTTTTGCAGTTTATTTGATCTAAATAAATGATTTAAAATCAAATAAAAACGTTTTAAACCGGAGTACGATACCAAATACACCTATTGTAAAGTATAAGTGTATGAATCACTATCTACATTTTATGGAATTGAACTATATAGACATATTTGTCTTGTTATTCCTTAGAGTTTAAACCTCGCAGTATGAAATCAATAGTAGCATGTAGAGATAGATATATATCTTTGACGACGAACCGCGATCGAACGCGACGTATCGTCTGACGAGTGAAAGTCGAACACAAAGTTACAAATTACGCTTCAAAACTAGATACGAAGATGTTGAGTTTTCCGCTGAAACATATCTATGTGACCTTGTTCTCAGCGATTTTTTTTCTCGTGAAGTTTGCACATACTTTCTGCCTCTCAAATCTTTTATTTTATTTATTGTTGATTATAGACGTTCGACAACTTAGATCATTAGCGTCTTAATTACATTAAATAACATATCACAAAATATCCATGAGCAGAGATAAGATTCGAGCCCACGTCAGTGTCGTCAAGAAGTCAGCACGCTTACCACTGAACTACACTATCCTCTTTAATCTTTTACCATTCCAACTCCATTAGTATGGTACTAATTTAGGTCAAAATTTACTTTACAATATTTTTTCGGTCCATGGAATTTAAAAAAACATATTTTTAATAGGAAAACTGTACCCGCTGGAGAATTAAATTCCATAATATGCACCAAGGTTACTAGAATACTAGAAGATTGGGCGTAACAGGCTATAACCATGGTCACGTCTGTGATTGATTATGTCAATTGCTTGCGTCACCGATGCCCATGGCTTGGTTTTAACAATTATTGTTATCTCAACTGTTTGGAAAAAGACTCCATTTGACGCCACAAGCCTACTTCCCCCGCCCTCTCTCGCGTCTCGCCTAGTTAACAATGCCAACGCCCAACATTAGTTTCTAGTAACCTTGAGTATGCACTAAATACAAACCCAAGACTATTAAATACACAGGTGATATCGTCGCGTTGGATAGTAGTGACGTTATTCAGTGGACATTCAATTGATATTCGTGGTTGAAAAAAAATATGAGGGCTCCACCAGCAGATACACTATACCTGTGTATCTAATGAACTTGGTACAAACCTTCATCACTGATTATGTAACTGCTATAAAATTTGAATGAAATGCTTAATTTTATAATCAGTTATTACCGATTGTTCTGTCTTGTTATAGTAAAGCAACATGGCACATTTTACGAATATTGAAAAAAACAGACATGGTTTTATTATATACGATGAAACTCGTGGAAATTCTGCAGATGCACGCAGACGATAGGCTATCTGTTTTTTCCGTACGTCATGTTCGTGAAGATAAAACTGTGTAACAAGTTTTTTTTTATTTTTTAACGGGAAATTGGACAGTTCAATTTTAATATAGCTAAACTAAATTAAAAATTGCGACGTTTCGTTAAATCTTTTGAACTTCTTCGGGCAGAACTGAAATGATTAAAATACAAATTAGTTAATGAAATAATGATTTCATTAACTAATTTGTATTTTAATCATTTCAGTTCTGCCCGAAGAAGGTAAAAAGATTTAACGAAACGTCGCAATTTTTAAATTTAGTTTAACTATATTAAAATTGAGCTGTCCAATTTCCCGTAAAAAAATAAAAAAAACTTATTAATTATAATGGACGTGAACAATATTGAGAAAACTGTGTAACGTTTGTGAAATCCATTGTTTAACAAAGTTTTTTTAAGTTTTGGGTAAGCGAATTTTATTGTGTATAATTATGCTTCATTTAATTTTTTGAAAAAGTGCAGTTAAAGGTAAACATACATTAAATTACTTTAAGTCGAAGTTGCTCTGAGTTTGGAAAACGGTTTCATCTTAGATTTTCAAAGATTAAACGAGACATTCAATAAAAGTGAGCATATTTTCTTTTTAAGGTGACTACTGGCTGTTCACCCGCATAGCTGTATCAAATTATATATATTTGTGTTCTATGAAAAATCGTATTCAATATTTGATGCTCCTGCTTTAAAAATACACCAGAAATATGTACCATTTTTCCCATGTGACTTCTAGTCAAGTTTTTATAGTTTATTTCATCTAAATAAACGATACAATATCAGATACAGCGAGAAACTTAGCATAAGTTTTACACGAATTTTTCTACAGAAAAAAATAAATTTGAAAAAAATTATCATGCAAGTCAAATTTGTCAGTATTTTTAACATAAGTTTGGAAAGAAAGAACTTCAAAATATTAATTTGCCTTCCTGTAATTCGAAATCTCGTGACGTGCTGTAAAGATATATTGATGCTTACTAAGGCTTTTTATTTAATTTAATTAAGGGCAAAAATATATGTGTTTTGAAATTTTTAAACAGCACGGTACATTTTATCGGCAAATAAAAACAGTAATAAAATGAATTTTGCGACCATGGTTCAAAATTTCCCGATAGCATATTTAATAACAATAATTATCTGTCGGTTGAACAAAAAATAATTATCGAAGTAGCTGTAAAATAGCTGCTTTCCATGCTTGGATAACGGTCGACAATGATACATTTTATACTAGTGCTGTAAAGTTGCATAAAGTAAAAGAAACACAGTCGTACTATATCCTTTTTATAATAAATCATACTTTAACCGTATGAGAATTGAACGCAGCCTTGTTCAAAATTGACCAGCCAATGGGCAAAACTGACATTCACGAAAGCGAAGTCACAGGCAAACTTGCAAATCTATACAAACAATTAAAATTGAAGAATCTGTTTGTAATGTCAAAATAACAGCTTTTTACTAAATGCATACGAAAGTATACTCCAATTTTTAAAATTATTGTCTGTTTGTTCTGGCTAATCTCCGAAATGACTGGACCGATTTTCACTGGCAGATAGCTGATATTATAACTTAAGCTACTTTTATTTTAGACTGGCTGATACTCGCGAATTCGTCTGCGTTGTTATTATATTAAACGCAGACGAAGTCGCAGGTATCAGCTAGTATAACATATACCGCGAAGGCGCGAATTCAGTTCAGTTTTCAAATAAAATTTCATAGAGAAAGTCAGACGTAGGAACGATTTTCAATTAAGTGTTTATTTGCTGTCAGTGTGGTACTTCCTTTTAATACAAATGTTGTCTCCGACTTCCGGTACATTATTTCGTCCCACATTTGTCCCTCCCATTATATTCTTATCTCTATGTGCACTACTTACGACTTACAAGTTACAATAGTAGTACAATATCTGATGTAGGGATGTACAAACAAGCTGTGTTTAAACGATTTTTCTTTATACCCGGTCGAAAGTACGTACTTTCGGTTTCGATTTTAAGGCAGAAAGCCTACCATTTATGCACTGCTGAAATTAATCGCACGCCATCTGTAACAGCGCGCTATTACAGATGGCGTGCGAGTAATTTCACTAATTTAATTGTTGCGGCCCGCTGCAGCGGGCCGAAACAATTTTCTCGTGCACACTGATACGAAAATATGTACTTTCGACCGGGTATAAAGAAAAATAGTACACATCACACGGCCAGAAAATTGAAATTTCTGTCCTTGCGGTGTAATATACTATTTAAATCTTTCACAGCTTCTAGAAACACCAGCACATCCACTCGATTGTTGTCACTTTGATGTTTATAATAAAAAACCGGGTCGCAATGCAAAACCCTGCCGATAATATAGTGTATTTGCTAATACAAACAGTGTGATTTTATTATGTGAACTTAAGTATGTTTTTAGGCAAAATAAAAAAGTTAACCCCTTAATGTACCCGTTAAAATATGTTTTTTTCTTAATTGCAATATTATTGTCGATCAAAGGTCTACACCAAATTAAATACATCCTTCAGTAAATCATTCACTATCTGCAAACTAGTGTGCTCATAAAATTTGTGAGTCCGATTCTATTGGACCGATTTTATAAATATTTTAGGGACTCTAACAAGTAGGTCAAATTTCATTAAAATCAATTAGCTCCTTAATTTCCAAAAAATGGTGCCAAGTTGTTTAGAATAATGTGAAACGTCGAGAAATTTTGGTGCGACCCCTAGGTCCCGCCATCCGACCAACGCCAATAGTGTATGTGACATATGGCAAATACACTAATAACAATATTGCGTTTAACGACCGTTTCTCGACTTTGTCATAACAGGCGCCATTCGCACCCGTTCTATTTTCCGTCTACCACACTTCCCGGTTTTTTTCGACTTTTTTAAACTTCAATTAATGAGCGGCAATGGGCGAATAAAAGAATTATAGGAAATTAGGGGACAAGGTAGGCAACTTTGTGAGCATAGGAGTTTAACATGACCTTGAATAAAGAATAATTTTGATATTTATCTGGAATTAATTGAGGAAAACAATAGAAAACCTCAAAAAAATGGCTGGAACAGGAATTACCGTTTCCTAGCCAGAGTCAGAAGGAAAAATCCCAGCCGTGTCATAGCATGGCATTTTTCACCACGAAAAAGAAAAAACAACAACAACCAGGGTTATTTTGACCTAGTACGAATTTGTAAAGTCAATTGTAACTTTTACATTTCGGATTAGAATCTAAAAACTGAGAACTTGCAATACAGAAACCATGGAAAGTAAACGTTTCTGAACGGTGCTGTCGCGGATTGTACTTCGCACATCCCTGATTTAAAGTAATGCTAATGCATGTTATTTGAACTCATATCTGTATATGTGTTATTGCCGCTCTACTAGGATACGGAAATGTATTTTAAACTTTATGGTTTTACACACACACGCACGCATCTCACACAAATGCCTCTACCTACGAATATGTCCAGCGTTGCCCAAAATAATATCAATACTCCGAGGACATTGGTAGGTCACGTGAATGAGCTATGCCCGTACTCACATCTGGCGGCGAATAGTTCAACAACGCAGGATTCATACGTAGTTTTACTGATCTCCGCGCCGCGTAAAAATAGAGATGGGTCTTGGGTACTTTCAGATAACCTGTGATTTTTAACAGCGACCGGTCATCACTGTTTAGACTGTGCGTGCAGTCCAAATATAATATTAGCGAATAGCGAGCAGTGTTCGTCGATCACTGGAAAGATTATGCATATGCAGTATGTTAATATGGATTTCACCGACCAGTGATCACCAGTAAGACAATGAGTGTGCAGTTAACCGACTTCAAAAAAAACTTAAAAAGATGAAAATAATGAAATTTTGAGGTCGGCGCCTATTTAATAAAAGTAGATATGTAATTAAAAGTTTTTGTAATGAAATTAGCTCCGACCTCAAAATTTCATTATTTTCATCTTTTTAGTGATTTTTTTGAAGGAGGTTAATATTTTTTTAAAAAGTTTTTTTATTTTTTACTTTTTAGAGGTGGATTTGATTTCGCACATTTTTGAAGATTTCCCTCGATTTCTCCAGGGTTCCATCATCAGATCCTGACCTGATGACCATGGGACCACCTGAGATGTATACCCTTTCAAACAAAAAAAGAATTTTCCAAATCGGTTCAGGCGTCTTCGAGTAATCGGGGAACATACAAAAAAAATAAAAAAAAAAGATTCGGACGAATTGAGAACCTCCTCCTTTTTTTTGAAGTCGGTTAAAAAGGAGAAGAGGTTCTCAATTTGGTTGTATTTTTTATGTTAGTGCAACGATATTGTCGTCAATTGTAAACCGATTTGAAAAATTTCAACGCCATTTTATTCAGAATGCTACCGGATTAGCACCTTGTAGTTTTTATTAAAATCGATTCATCTGTTTTTAATTGGCATCAAAAAGACTTATTTTTTATGTGAATGATACCTTATATCGCTAGCATTTGTGAACCGATTTGGATGATGATTCTTTTCTTATTTAACAGGGCATACCTTCAAGGCCATCCCACATAAGTTTTACTTGAATCGGTTCAGGAGTTTTTTTTAATTATAATTTATGAACAAAGCAACTACGAAATATTTATTAATACAAATGTACGAAATCAAATCCACTAAAAAGTAAAAAATAAAAAACCTTATAAAAAAATATTAACCTCCTTCAGAAAAGTCACTAAAAAGATGAAAATAGTGAAATTTTGAGGTCGGAGCCAATTTTATTACTAAAACTTTTAATTACATATCTACTTTTATTAAATTGGTTCCGACCTCAAAATTTCATTATTTTCATCTTTGTAGTGACTTTTTTGAAGAAGATTAATATTTTTTTTAAACATTTATATATCTATAGTCGCTGGTTTGTCAGCGGTAGTTAGTTTGAAGTAACTGCAGTGAACAGTGAATTCCAAATACTAGCGACAAAGTAACTCGTATAGAAATAATCCCATCTCTATTTAGAAGTTTAGTTCGCCTCGTTTATTACTAGATGGAAGCACGATGTTGCCCGTGTCGTTGTTTTTAAGTTTCAAGCAAAGCTGCCTCGTTTCATCTGACCAATCGTATGCACGGGAATGACGTCAGTTGGCGGACCGTTCATATTTTTATCAGCCTATAATGACAATATCAAAAATCCCATTTATATTTATCTATAGGGTTACGTAAATCTTTTACCTTAAACATTCAATTTATTGCAAATAATATCAATATTCTGTCTTTTGGTTTCATTGAGACTGCCAGTAAAGTTTATAAACAACAACCGTTGCCACGCAACCAATTAACAGGACCGCCGAATGACGTCATCTCCCCACTACTATCCAACGGAACGAAGCAAACTGTAATCTACTAAACTTGGTCTCAAGTACAAATTGAGAATTGAACTTTAAATCCATGGAGACTACAGACAAGGAGACCATTAGAATTTAGAAAGGAGAAATTAACCAAAACATGCTTGTCTACTAACTCATTCCTTTTTGGCAGATTAGTTTCTTCAGAACAAAAGAACAGCTGATTTTTTTTTTTTATTTTCAAAATATTTACGAAACTTATTTGTAAAAATGATTAAAATAATAAACTCCTATGAAAAGTATATCCTTGTAATAGAAAAAACAACGTTATAGCACGTATCTCTTTTGCGTATGCGTCGATTTTTCCCAATTTCCCTATTTATATGATTAACATCCCACTAAAATTTGGTTTCGATACGTTCAGCCGTTTGGCCTGTATCGTGCTTATAGGCTAGCAAATGAACATACTTTTTCAAAAATATGTTCGTTTGGGTTCAGGGAACCTCAAAACGAAAACTTGTAAAAAATTTTGAAAAGTGAATTTTGATCCAAATTAGTATCATTTACGTGAGCGAAGCAGCTAGTAGAGTATGATACCAACATCCTTTTGCGTAATCTTTGTTTATTAAAATTTTCACTTATTGAAAGAAAAGGGCGTGGTTTGGTATTTCATAAAAATGGCGGAGAAAATATTATGTTAAATAAAAAAAAGTGATTTTATAATCTTAGATTAACTTTCATAGTCTTCTACTTCCCTAATGAAAATTGTGTAATGTTATTAATCCCCGTATTCGTTATTGATATGCCACTTAAATATTATATTACTTATTGTTAATATGAGCATCAAAAAAGTCATCGGCCTAATGGAAGGTCGAATTTAATGGTTTAACCTTTACATGCTCGTAACCTTGAAAACAAAAGCTAGCAGTTTGCAAATTGAATACATGTTGTATACAGAAGTCTCTAAAAAACATTGACAATATTTTGCAGTCACGCTTGCCAGATTTGTCTGAAAAAAAAACAGATACGAGAACGGGCGAAGGGTTATAGCTAGGGAGCTAGTGACGATTTTACTCATAGTATTTCGCCAAATCTGAGTTTTTTGTGAGTTCCTTAATGGTTCCTATCTTTAACATAAGAAGCGCAGTCTGGCAGCTGAGACTGGGGACAATGCGTGGGTGAACGTGGTTAAAAATGTCAAACTGGAGGTGTCACGTAATATATTTCCTGATGCTTGAAATTCTTTGAGTGATAAGTTCAGATGTCGATGAACACAGAAACTCAAGTCTGGCTTGGGGAACAGTGTGTCTGGAAGGTGGACGAAAATGTTATGAAACGAAAAATGTGTAATGAGAAATGTCAAAATTGCCTTCCAAAAACATCGTAACGTTTTTAAAGTTGTTATATCAAGAAAGTAAATTGTTTAAAATAAAAATTATGGATTTCGACGTATTCAACCCTTAGCCAGACGGGGGTTCACCAGTTATAATACACTCAAACATTCCCTAAAAAGTAAGCTATCAAATGGTAAAAATCTCATTCAAATCCGTTCAGTAAAGCGGATTCAATCCGATTTGCGCCCGAGTGAAGCCATGTCGACCCAAACATTCCCCAAGAAGGACGCTATCGAGTGATAGAAACCGGATTCACGTCCGTTCAGTAGTTCTCGAGAAAACAGACAAAGAAACTTATCGAGACATACCTTATATTTTCTGCCTAGATATAGATGCTTTATTAAACGTTTTTTACAGTTAAACTAAAACAAAACTGATTACGTGATTTTTTTAACTTATTACTAGCTGCCAGCCACTGACTTTTGTTAGTCGCATCATTACATTTATATCCGTGTCCATTGTTGACCGAATTCCAAAAACCCAACAATCAATGTACAGTCACGATTACAATGTAACAAAAAAAGTTAACAATAAACTAATGCGTATGTCTCAAATAATATTCGCTATTTTAATTGTGAATACGTCAGTATGTCGTGTTTGGTCTTTATGTGCAAGGCTGTACCCAAAACGATGTATTCTTATTACGTCACTACGGTACACAATAGGCAAAACCTTGACAGAGGGTTAGGTTTGAGGGGTTGATTACAAGCGCCCTTTAAACGAATGCATCTGGTGCATGGTGCAAGATGCAAGCCGCTGCATCCAAAAAATGACTGGCCGGCATCGCAAGATCGCAACCAACAGAGGGTTGAACTATTGCAAACGCATCGGGTTTAGTCGCGAGCTTTTCGCATCAACCGATTACTTTTTTGTTTTGTTTATTCTCACAGAGCCAAATTAAGTTTAACATTCAAAAGAATTTAACAATAAACATTGTTTTGTTTGCCTCGTGTATTGTTGCAAATTTGAAATGCCGCTTTTTTAAGAAAACATAACCTATATTCTGGCAGTCTGTGTTGTGAGTTTGTGATAGTTGTGTTGTGATTATTATATCTACTCTAGTCATTGTCAACGAAAAGAAGTGCCAAAATTTAATATAGTGATGCAATAGTGTTGTGATATTAACATTCCAGTATTATAATTTATTAAATATATATTTTCTAAAAATGCCTCAATGTTTCGTGTTGAACTGTGGAAACTATTATAGTAAGACAAGGCCTTTGAGTCGGTCAGGTCAAAGTATTATTTATCACGTTTTTCCGTCGTGTAAACGCGACGCTCTAATTTGGGCCTCGCTTTGCCGCGGTGAAGAAGTCAGTAATATTCCACCTTATGCACGTGTTTGCAGCACGCATTTCTCGCCGAAGAATTATCAAAGAGATCTTCAGCATGAGTTGTTGGGTTTGCCGACCAGAAGGAAGTTAGCAGCTGATGCTGCACCGGATCTGTATTTACCGGATAGGATTATTAAAGAAGAAATCATAAATGAGGAAAGTGGTAAAGAAAAACTGATTGAAAGTACGAAAAAGCGAAGGTTGTCAACTGGGAATAAAAGCGCGGTACATAAAAGTGTTATCGTTAAAAATGAACAAATAGTCGGACAAATTGATAACAGAAAAGCAAGCCCGAAAAAGACTGATAATGAGAGTACAAAAAATGAAATTGTGAAGAGAAGTACGCGACAGAGTGTCATCAAATCTGAAAATTGTGCAAAGGAGGAAATTGAACCATCTTTGATGGATTTTGATAAGACTGTTGATGAAATTGATAAAAAGCAATGTAAAAATGTTAATAAATACAAAAAGAAAAAAGATGGCCAACAGGAATTTGTTAGTTTTGAAAACGTTAATATAAAAACGGAAGGAGATTGTAAACTTGAAAAAATTGAAGTAAAAAACGAAATAAAATTACCAGTAAAAAAACGTAAATGTGTTTTGAGCAACGATTCAGATCATAATAATTTCAATGCTGTGTTTGAGTGTGAAAAAAATAAATTGGAAAATATGGAAAACGATGCTTATAATGAAGTTTTTTTGATTAAAAAGATTCCAGAGAAGAAAAATCGGAGGAAATCTTTACCAAATAATAAAGTTGATATAATCCAAAATACGCAAAGTGAACTAACATCTAGTGATTTTTTAGACCCTGGCAGGAAACGACCGAACCGAAAGAAAAATGAATCTCCAAAAACGAAAAAGAGTGTCATCAATCCTTTAAACGTTGTAAAAAATTTATCAAAAGTTATTTCTAGACAGAAAAAAGTACCTGCCAGACGTGGATCTTTACCTGCAAAGTGCAACGAATTTGTAAAACCAAAAATTGAACCTGCAGAAATTGCTCCAAATATAACAGCACAAGTAGAAATGAAAGAAAATATTGATGCAAAAAAAGAAACTGTTCAATTAAAAATACCGGAAGAGCCATCTTTAAAACTTGAAAAACAAACCGAAAATATTGTGCTGTTAATCGGATACGATACCAAAATACAAAACCCTAAAAACAATCCCAAAAACGTCGTTTTACTTGAAGCAAATAGAAACGAAAAAAGCAAATTCAAAAACATATCGGCCCGGATTAAAAACAAATTGACCAGTTCAGACAAAATTTTCGGTACGAAAAAAATATCACCGACTCAAAATTTAAGAAAGGGCGTCCCAGAAAATGATAAAAATGTTGAGTTGTCTCGATTTTTGCCACTCGACGCGATAAAACATATGAAAAGCGATATAAAAATCGACCAAGAATCAATTATTTCTTCCACAACGATCAAAGTAGGTCTTGACGAAGAAAATGTTTTCGTCGTTGTTGACGATTCCTGTGAATCGGTTGCTAAGAAACCTCTTCCAAAGCTCCAGGAAGTTGTCCGACTTCCGGTAAGATCCAGTATTCGTATTGCGCAACGAAAGTCAATCGAACTGACGTCACAAATGGAAGACAAAAAATCTGATGGAGTGAAACGTGAGAGTGATAAAAAGACAAAATCCAAAAGTGATAATGGAAATAGTTTAAATCAAAAGTTAAAGTTTTTGTCGACATTGGGCTTAAAATTGAAGACCAAAGATGCGAAAAAGAAAAGAACAAAATCTAGGAAAGGAAAATGCGGTCTGCAGCTTTTGAAGAAGATGAAAACTATCAAGGCGAAACGTATGTCAAATAGATACATGAAAAGATTCTTGAGGAAGGCCAGACGAGAAGAAAAAAAGTTACAGCGGTATGTACTTATTTTTTTTTTTTTAATTACTTATAATTAGTATCTTCTGTACACATAGATTGGATTAAAAAAAGTGGGTGCGTGCATTCATGTACGCGCGCTTGAAGTTATACTTCTTCTTAATATACATGCAAATTTGAAATAAAATCTTCACAAAGTTTAAGAATAATACAGAAACTAACCTCAAATATTTGAAAACACTGTCAAAATTATTTTGGTTTTTACTTTTATATTCTATCCATTGAGTAATCAAAAATACAATTTTATGAAAACTAAAAACGACTAGTTGTAATCAAGGGTTATAGTCGTCTAGTATATTATTAAGTTTCCAGATGACAGATGACATTTGTCATTTCAGTCTTATAACCAACTTCATACTTTCTAATTTCCGTTAGCGAAATTTCCCCTGCCTGCTAAAATTTTACTCGCAACGCGCTAAAATAAGTATAACTTCAAAACAGTTAACCAAAAATCATTCTCACCTTTTTATTTTCGAGTTATATAGTCTCAGAAATTGGTATTTTCTAAAAATCCGGGACGTTTTCCAGGTAAAAATGATTTTTTTATTAAAGCGATTTTAGCCAACTACCACGATTAATAGGTTTTGATTTAGTTTTTTTTTTTCAGTTTTTCGTTTACTGAAATAAAACGGTGTTTAGCGGTTAGGATTTTTAAATTATTTTTTTTTTATTTCGTAAACCTCCTTACCAACACGCCACATAAACCAGCGTCTAATTTTGATCACATTGATAAGTTATCAATAATGGGATAAAAAAAATATTTGAAACTAAGGTTGGGCGTTAGAATTGTTGAAAGTGTGATATGACGAGACGCGAGAGAGAGCGCGGTGGAAGTAGCTTGTGACGTTCCATGGAGTCTCTTTCCAAACAGTTGGGATAACAATAATTGTAAAAACAAGCCATGGGCATCGGTGACGTAAGCAATCGACTCAACCAACAGACGTGACCACGTTTATAGCCTCTTACGCCCAACCTTCTAGTGTTGTAGTAACCTTGCGTTAGATCCGGTGCTGTACCGTCACTTGTTAATATAAACAAATGCATCCCTTATGACGTCACATTGTTCACACATTTTTGTTTTTTCTTGTATCGTCATCAAATTTCGTTATATTATCTAGTACATGTTTTGTCTGGATTGACAATTATTTGTTGCATATTTCAGCAGCTTTCACAGCGCATGTTAAAAATGTTCATGTTCTGAAAAAAATATAGCCCATTATATTGATAAAGAAAAATTTATCAAACGGCGTGAAATTCAGTTTAAAACTGGTTTTCAATCCAAACCACAACAAAAAAAGAATACAGATGTGAATACAATATATGCGATAAAGGAACATAAAACATTAATAGCAATTATTTATTATCTAAAATGAATATGAGAAAATATATTTCAAAACGTAATAATATATAGAGCTTTCTATTGCTGAAAGAATTTTTAAAATCGGTTCAGTAGTTTCTATGTTTATCTGGAACAATCAAATAATTTTTTTCTTTTTACTATTAGTATAGATTAGTACCTATACTCTATAGATAAACAAAGCTATTACGCACTTTTATTAAAAATGTGCGAGGACAAATCACCTAGCACGTCAAATTTAAAAAAAAACTTAAACAGTTAATATTAATCTGCTCCAAAAAATTCACAAAAAAAAAGGAAAATAATGAAATTTTGAGGTCGGCGACAAGCTAGTAATCGTAGATATGTAACACGTTTTAGTAATTAAATTGGCTTCGACCTCAAAATTTCATTATTTTGCTCTTTTTAGTGACGTTTTTGAAGGATATTTTTTTTATAATAAAAGTTTTTTTTAAATAAAAATTAAAAATCTGACTAATATGCTTTTGAATAAAAAATAAACAGCGTGAAATAGTAAAATATTATAGAATGCCTATGCGGCTATGCCGGAAATCCATTAGTTCAAAATAGTGTAAAGGAAATGCATTTCAACCATTTTGAAAGCTTTCGGAAATAAATTAAGTTTTTCAATATATCTCGACGTTTTTTTTAAATTTAGTGCTATTGATAGCGACTGACAGATAAAATACAGTTGGGACTACAAAGTGCTCGTTCATTAGATACTAGCTTATACCAACGAATTCGTTTGCATCAGTATCGGCTTTGACAGATATGTATTTTACCTTAAGATGACTGTTTATTAGCTGGTCAATGTGCCCCCTTTTTTACTCGCATAGCTCTATATTACGAGCACAGTTGGATGTGTGGTCATGTAAAATACTCTTACTCACGTTTCGGACATCTCTAATTTCTATGAAATATTTTTCTCAATATTTGATGTTAAAACTTCAAAATAAACTAGAGATAAGTATGTAGGTACCATACAGCGTTGCTAGACGTCCCGATTTTTAAATCAAAATTAAATGTTTCGCGCGGGACAGACTCAGTCCCACTTTTCGGGGATAACTAGACCTTGCGTAAATAATTAATTATTCTTTTATTGTAAGTTGCAATTTGTAACACTCACTCCTTAGACTATTGTTTGAAACGCCATATTTTTCTAATGAATGAAACTTTTTTGATTTTGATTTGTTTTTTTTTTATTTTTATATATATATATATATATTTTTTTTTTATATTCAGAAGACGAATAAGACTCAACTATTTAACAATAGGGTAAATCTGATTTAAAATATCATATTTTTATTAAAATACATTTTCTATGGCTATTTTTGCTATCTATTGTCACGTAAACGTAATTTGAACTCAAATAAAAAATAAATATTTAAAAACTTCTGATTATATACGTTTTTTTACTATGTCCCGCTTTCGACGAAAGAATCCCGCTTTTTTCACTCAAAAAGTTCCAAAATCCCGACTTGGCAAAAAAAAAATCTGGCAACACCGGTACCATATGACTTTTAGTCAAGTTTTTTACAAGTTTATTTGATCTAAATAAATGATTTAACATCAGATAAAAACGAGAAAATTAGCATATTTTACACAAATTTTTCTAGAGAAAAAATTTAATTTGGAAAAAATTATTCCACTATTTAACGATAGGGTAAATCTGATTTAAAATATCTTATTTTTATTAAAATACATTTTCTATGGCTATTTTTGCTATCTATTGTCACGTAAACGTAATTTGAACTCAAATAAAAAATAAATATTTAAAAACTTCTGTTTATATACGTTTTTAATTTAATTTGGAAAATATTATTGAGCAATCCAAATAATATGTCAGTATTTTAACATAAGTTTGTAAAGAAACAACTTCAAAGTGTTAATTTGCCTTCCCGTACCTAATTTGAAATCTCGTGACGTGCTGTAAAGGAATTTTGACGAATATCACGTTTTTTAATTAAATTTTTAGGGCAGAAATATGTTTTTTGATTTTTTTAAGCAGCAAGTCAAATGTTGTTGAACTCGTTTCTAAATTTTTTTTATCTCATTTACAAATACAGTAAGACCTCGCTTAACGCTGCTCCGGTTAACCCTGTTTCAGTATTACGCGGTTTCTAAAAAAATTAGTCAGTATAACGTAAATTATGAATTAGTTTATACAAAATGATTTAAATGTTGATAGAATTTCAAAGATAAGACGAAGTGTCATTGATGTAATATCTAGCTATCGACCAACAGCTTGCTGAACGAAACAAAAAAAGACAATCGACATTAGATAACTTCTTCACAAAAACAACGTATGTCAAATGAAGAACCTTCCCCATCACAAACATAGCTTCTTATTCGAACTTTTATTTGATTTTCATAAATGTTTTATGAACAAAAATCGATATTAGCAATAAATAAATTTATAATAATTAATGTGATAAAAAATATTTAACAATAAATGTTACAAAATTAAACCAAAAAAAAACTAACAAATTGTCTTAGTTTCGGTTCTGTTTCGCTTATGCCTATTATCTACGTATTAGCGTATAGCGCAGGAACTTATTGGAACGTATCTCCGGCGTTAAGCGGGGCCTTAGTGTATATCTAGTGATAGATAGAAATTTGGAACACTCCGTATAGAAAAAGATGACAATTTCAACGGGTATTGGAAAATTGAAAATCATTACTTAATAATAATCCGAAACCATTAACATTATGATTTTAATACCTGTAGTTATAGGTAATATAATAATTAAAAAAATTGTTTGAAATAATTCCTAAATTTACATAATCCTCGAAGAAACAACCTTTTTCAGAAAAGCGAAAATGTAAATCCGTCATAAATAACTGTTACAAAAACAGATATTTTCTAAAAATATTGGCAACCATAAACCAGTAGGTCTTTAAAATATTTTTCACAAATCTGGGAAATTCCCAGAACCGACAAATCCTTTGTTAAGAAAAATATTTTTTAAATTAATGTTCAGCGTTGATTTTAAAATTATGTATAATTTTATTTTCAAACATTTTAGTGTTTCGTGCATCTGAGAAAAATTTAAACATTTCAAGGGATGGAGTAATGTGTTAAACTTTTTGCTTTGTTTGAAAACAAATAAAAATTCGCTTAATATGATTGATCCCTCAGATTATAAAATATGCTCTCTCGGAAAATTTCGATCTGTGGTCGCCAAATTTAATTTATTACTGTTTTTATTAGCTGTGATTAAGCATTAAGCTTCACAAAATTTGACTGGCTGCTTAAAATTTTTTTAAAGAACTTGTATTTTTGCGCTAAAAAATGGATCAAAAAACGTGATATTCGTCAAAATTCCTTTACAGCACGTCACGAGATTTCGAATTACGGGAAGGCCAATTAACATTTTGAAGTTCTTTCGTTACAAACTTATGTTAAAAATACTGATAAATTTGGCTTGCTCAATAATTCTTTTCAAATTCAATTTTTTTTTGTACGAAAATTTGTATAAAACCTGCTAATTTTCTCGTTTTTATCTGGTTTTAAATCGTTTATTAGATCAAATAAACAGTAAATTTTTGGCTCAAAGTCATATGGGAAGAACGGTACACAAATCTAATTTATTTTGTAGCAATTACGATCAAAGATTTAATAAAATTTTTCATAGAAAGATATTTCCAAAACATGAGTAAGTGCATTTTACGTGCACATACACAGATCCAACTACTCGTAAAGTAGATCTATGCGGAAGTAAAAGAGGTTATATTGAACAGCTGGTAAAAAGTCACCTTAATAATACAATAAGAAACCAATACACATATATGCATCCTAACTGCAATTAAGGATTGTTTCTACAGCGTTCTTGACCCGAGCGAAGCCGGGTTCGAAGCTATAGAATTACTATTGCATATACAGTAGAATCTCGATAAGTTGAAAACCTCTGTATGTTAAAATTTTTTTGAATTCCCTTCCCCTGAAAGCATAAAACCTCCATTACTTAAATCACAAAACCTCGGTAACTTAAACAAATATTCTGAGCCCTCGATAACTTAAAAAAAACCCGGGTCGCAGTGCCAAAACCCTGCCGACAATATAGTGTATTTGCTGATACAGGCCTTGTGGCTTTATTATGTGAACTTAAGGTGATTGTTGGGCAAAATAAAAAAAAAACTCCTTAATACATCCCTTAAAATTAAATTTTTTTCTTATCTACATTATTATTGTCGATCGAACGTCTACACCAAAATTAAAAACACCTTTCAGTAAATAACTCACTATCTGCAAACTAGTGTTTTCAGAAAATTTGTAAATCCGGTCCTGTCGGGCCGATTTTATTGAAATTTTAGGAACACTTTTTAATTGCTATTAAAGGGTTAAATTTCAATTTTGAAACGATTCTGAGAATTTTTTAGGTATTTTTGGGCCCAAAAACTTTTTTCATCCCCTAAAAACCACCCTTAATATGACCCGATTGGGCCCATTTTAAATAGGCTTCGTGCGGTGATGGATTCCAACATGTGTGCCAAATTTCGTTAAAATGAATTAACTCCTTCGAAAGTTATTGCCCGTACACATATATACCTATATATATATATATATATAAATATATATATATATATATATATATATAAACATTTTTAAAAATGGTGCCAAAGTGTTTAGGAGGTTATGAAACGTCGAGAAATTTTGGTCCGACCCCTAGGTCCCGCCATCCGACCGACGCCAATAGTGTATGTTGCCATATGGCAAATACACTAATAATATTTTGGTAACCTTTATAAGTTAAAGTATTATCCTCTATTGAACTAAATACATCCTCTATAAAATCCACAAACCTCGGTAAGTTAAAAATTTTACTCTGACAACCTCTCTAACTTCAACTCTCGATAAGTAAAAGACTCGATAACTTAAATTTTTTAACGTTTCCCTTGGATTTTAACTTATCGAGGTTCTACTGTAATGTGACAAAATAAGAGTTGAAACGAAAATTAAAAGCCATATCGTGATAATATATCAAAACTAACTCAGCAGCAGTTCTAAATGCACATGAGAGGAGTCGCAGATACTGCAGCAGTTTAAAATATAAATTAATACAAACCCTAAATCACCTTGGCAATTGGCGGCCGTTGAAAAAAAAAATAACCTCAAAAACATGATCCTTAACAGTCGGAAAAACTTCGTAGATTAAATTGTAAATTATAGACGCTCGACAGTTGAGGTCGTTAGCGTCAGGAAGAACTTCGGGAATCGCCTGTATAGCGCAGCGCGTTAAGCCCCGCCCTTGCGTTAACAAAACCCTATTCACGCGCGTACCGCAGTTCTGTTGCATTAGGAATTGAGTCAATGACCTGCGGCGCTCCGGTACCGTTCCGGGGTGAACTCCGGGGGTTCAATGCACGGGCCTGGTTGTGGATTGTTCCCCATATCGTCGCATCAAGGTAGGTATATCAAGACCCCGGGATACACCTGAGCTTTCGGCGGAATCAACTAACTCGGGTGGGTTTTAATGATTACGTCACGTTAAGGGATGAAATAAATACACTAAAAACCCATTTTGAACCGAAACGATACACAACTTATCTGACATCACAACGGTTTTGGCTAGAGTTTTCAGTAGTTAATATTTATTTATTTATCAATCAACAGAGCTTGTTTCCAATTACAGAAGGTATAATACGACAATACAATAATTCAATCTATACATCTATTATATCGACGATTCCAAACTTTGTACAATATAGCAGTCCTTACAGAAGTAATGATTGATGTGTTTGTATATATAGCTAAAGGATTACAAAGTCCACATACTGCGAGAGGTGCTTTTTAATGAATTTTACATAACTAAGTTCAATTAATACAAATAAATAAAATCGTAACGTAGTCTGTAATTGTACAGTTTTAAAGATTCCTAGAGCGAATTTTCAGTTTTCAGTCAGTTTGTTCTGTTTGTCCGGGCTAATCTTTGAAACGTCTAAGCATTATTGTGATGACCTTTCACAGACAGGTAAAGGATTATGCCAGGAGTGATCTAGGCTACATTTTGCACCAAAAATAACCGTTATGGGAGTGATCAAGGTGATGAAAACCTTCGTAAAGAATACGCTGTATTTCTGAAATTACTTAGCCCTTCAATTCCCATGTCCAAGTTAATAAAGATTTTTGGTTTCTTTTTAAATAAAATACCTTAAGTATATACATTTGGTTGACAAGAAAAAATATAAATAAAAAATAAACTACCCCAATTTTCTTTTATGGGGGTGTCACCTGCAGGTGACACTGGGCGTTGTGAAACTAGGACTTTGAAGCAGACACAGATTGTTTCTTATTGTTACGGTAAGAATAAAACGTTAGAATTTATAAAGATATTTATTTATATTTAGATATATCAGTTTCTTTATAATAAAAATAGTTTATCTGAAAGAAACAAAACACTTATCTATTCTAATATCATAAAGCTGAAGAGTTTGTTTGTTTGTTTGGTTGTTTGAGCGCGGTATTCTCAGGAAATACTGGTTTGAATTGAAAAATTATTCTTTTGTTGGATAGTCCATTTATCGAGGAAGGCTATAGGCTACATAATATCAAGCTACGATCAGTAGGCACGGAGCATCAATGAAAAATGTTGCAAAAACGGGTTATTATAATGCCCACTGTCACCTGTAGGTGACACGGCATATTTCCAACGTCGTAAAAAACGTGTTCAAAGTTATTTTTACCAATAAAAAAAATTGTGCAATAGCTTGTTTATTTATTTATTACATGCAATAAGAAAAAATAACAATAGTTACGGTTTAGGCATTTTTATTTCACTTTTTATCGCAAGAGATTACACAAACACAGACTGCTCGAATTTCGCGCGAAACATCTGATTATATTTGACAGATGACATTTGGCTAGTGTTGTTAGAAAAAAAATATTAATAGTTTTACTTATTGGCTTTGCAACAATGGTAGTGGAATTAAATAATAAAATCTCCGTGTGGTAGAAAAAAAATATTTAACTTCTGTCACCTACAAGTGACACTGGGAATTGAAGGGTTAAGTTACGAAAGAAATATATTAACCTAAAGACAACTAAACCACTGCATTTTGAATTCAAATATTGAGCTCAAAAAAATAAAATGTTGCGTTGGGGATTAAAAAGTGGAGACGTCACATCCCTTCGATTGTCTCCCAGTTGAACGACGCCTCGGTCGGGTAACCAGTGTACGCATTTCTCTACTGGAGTCATTGACCGGAGCGCCTGCTGGATCTAGGATCAAACGAAACAATATTATGGTACCGCTCTATTGTTTCGCTCACAGCACACTCTACCGGGAATATAACACATCACTGCGTTATTTCTTTTTTGAAACTATCAACTTTTATCATTCATCACTTTTATTTATTTATCCAAATGAAATTTACAGATATTGGTTTTGTCTGGTATATTAAAGTAGTTTACTCAGTGAAATTTACTCTGAAAAGTGTACGTTAGGTCTACCATATGTGGTACACTTACACAAACCGGACTAATGACAGATTTCATAAGGTTTAGATTTAGAAATTAAATAATCAGTTTGATCAGATCAAAAACATGTTTAATGTTGATTAAACTTTCATAATGCTACAACGTTTCATCGGCCATCCCGACTTCATCAGGTAATCTATAGAAGACATACATAAAATATTTTTTTTTATACAATTAACGTTACAAATTAAAAAACCCGGGTCGCAGTGCCAAAACCCTGCCGACAATATAGTGTATTTGCTTATACAGGCCGTGTGGCTTTATTATGCGAACTTAACGTGATTTTTGGGCAAAATAAAAAATTAGACTCCTTAATACACCCCTTAAATAACATTTTTTTTTCTTAATTGCAATATTATTATCAATCGAACCTCTATACTAAATTATATACACCTTTTAGTAAATAATTCATTATCTGCAAACTAGTTTTTTCATAAAATTTGTAAATCCGGTCCTGTCGGGCCGAATTTATCAAAATTTTAGGGACACTTTTTAATTACCACCAGAGGGTTAAATTTCAATTTTGAAACGATTCGGAGAACTTTTTCGGTATTTTGGGGCCCAAAAACATTTTTCAACCCCTAAAAACTACCCTTAAAATAGCTCGATTACGCCCATTTTAAATAGGCTTCTTGCGGTGATGGATTTCAACATGTGGCCCGAATTTCGTTGAAATCAATTAACTCTTTCGAAAGTTATCGTGCGTACACATATATATATATATATATATACGTATATAAATATATATATATATATATATATATATATATAAATATATATATACATATATATATAAACATTTTTAAAAATCGTGCCAAAGTGTTTAGGAGGTTATGAAACGTCGAGAAATTTTGGTCCGACCCCTAGGTCCCGCCATCCGACCGACGCCAATAGTGTATGTTGCCATATGGCAAATACACTAACAAACAAACAAAACACATAAATGTGTAGATCTGTATATCATAGATTTAAACCTAGATAACTAATTATCATTTTTTATTTGTATATTTAATAGCACTATGGATGAGTTTAGATTTAGGTTAGAGAAAGACAAGTTGTTTTTTTTTATTTTTATATTGAAACTGATTTATTTTAAGACACAAAAAAGTAAAAAACGGATAATTAATAATGTACTTCGTTTAACAATTGTCAAATGTAGACATATCACGTGATCTACTCTACTCTGCATACTCCTGGTCAAGGGTCGGGATTCCTTTAATCCGACACTGAGATACCAAACTTGCTCCTGTGTATAACAAACGCAATTGGACATCCCTTATTGAGTACCTATATCTATATATGTAAAAATCGATCTGTTTGAGATTAGTATAGATTTCGACATCATTTGAATGATTGCGATAAAATTTGGCACATATATATGTATTTTTTCATAGAGAAGGTTTTTATGTTATCCATTTTGTTGTAAGTTGTCACTAGAGAGCGCCAGGTGGGGCCGAAAGCTCCACTACTGTTTGACGTTGCCGTGTCGTCTCAATAGCCTGCAAAGCCGCGGGTAGCGGCTAGACTTATACACCGTTTGACCAATCACCATGAAAGTTGGCACATATATGTATTCTTTCATGGAGAAGGCTTTTATGCTATCCACTTTGTTGTAATTCGTCAAATACGGTGAAACCGGAGGCTCCACTACTGTTGTCGCATCCGTGTTTCATCTCAATCGCGTGCTAATTTAGTATAATACCCAATGCGAATTACGACTTGTGCAGTTAAAACTGTGCAAATAATGCACGGGTGTGTTGAAGCCTTATCGTTGTTAGAGGCGATGCCGACGTCCCGGTGCCGCTGAACCCTCGAATCATGCTGCAACGGCAGAAGAGCACCCTCTTTGTAATGTTGCGTCGGGGGTAGAGGGGGCGGGGAGAAGACACGCGTATCGATCGATACTTTTGCTCAGTGCTATTGCAGAACTGGAGGGACAACTATGCGTTGGCTATCATGGTGGTCAAATGAGGAGGGCGATTGTTGTTTGCAGAAAGCTTTTATTAGCTTTTGATTTTACAGAGCTGCGCTGAAGTGTTATTTTTTAACTGGATTATGATTACTTAAACATCTTGTTTTGTATATTAGGCCAGGTGAAGTCTGTGCTGCTGTTCCGATTTTTTTTTTTTGCGGGAATCAGATCAGGAGATCGTTTCTGATAATGAAAACTCATGTTACCAGGCGGTAACCAGGTCGAATATTTTTTAAAACAATTTTTTTAGCATTGAGAAAATAATTCAGTTCTTTTAAACATTAAGGTGCGCTTACATGGGCAACTAAAATTGCTCAATTCCGGGCAATAGTGGTCAACTATGTACATCAGCAATTCACGGCGATGGCAACATGTAGCAATTGTTGCCAAAGATACCGCCACACCATATCACGCGATATGGAGCAACTTTGAAAAACTAGGCAATATACAAGGCAATCATTCATACACTATAGCAATTCAGTTGAACTGTCGCTGGCTATGGACGAGGTTTTACTGGCAGCGGCGTGTAGTGCTTTTATTATATTAAGTTTAAAACGAAAAAAAAGGAAAAGGAATAGAATCTTTTCATTATTCCACGCCATTATATCCACGCACAGCTGTACTGCACTGTACAATAGAAGCAAAGAAAATGAAATGACAGCGGCGCATCTCATCCCTGTCACCACACGAAAGTGAAACCATGGATACATATACTTACGTATAGAAGGAAAATTGACTAAAATTTCCAAACCGTGTGGATATTCGGCAAACATGTCGGCCACTTTGGGCAATAAGGAATATATGGAGCAATTAGAAGCAATATTGCCGAAACAATTGCCGCATTTTATTGAAATTGCTCCAGATTGATCCATTAATTGCTCCATTCTGTTGCCGGGCAATTATTGCTCAAAACATTGCTCGTGTAAAGGCACCTTTGGAATAGCTATATTTTACTATAATTGTTTAAATACCAATGGTTACAATGTTGTATTAGAAAAACAGAAGAATAAACTGTTATAAAAGTATACCACCATTTTACAAAAAACAACATTACATCATATCTCTTTATAGTACGAGAGCTATTAAGCATTTTTGGGTAGGTATGTGAGGCACTGCGAAAATTTGTACAATATCTCTTTAGTAATATCCGAATACAAAAACACAGACCTGTCTGAAGGGTAGCAAAACTTAACTTACTTAAAATTGTTTGAACAATAAAAAACCCTTGAGACATTTTGAAATTTTAATATCTTGAAAAATATCTAAGGAGTTGAAACATAAAACAGCCAGATGTTTAAATCGGGTCTAATACTTAGCCAGATGTTTACAAAATTATATTTTTGAAAGTTTTTAAAAATATATTTGAGGCACGTTGAAATTTGAACCAAGGGACCTCAAAACAAAAAAATATTGTAAAATTTTGAAAAGTTAATCCCCCTCTAGTGGAATTCGAATGGTAAAAATGTGTAGTCTTGCGGCGTTGTCCAGTAGACTTTAGGTTATAATTAGTCTTGGGCGATTATGAATGATATAATCGAAATATTTCGATTATGGCCAAATAATCGATCATTCGATTATGTTAACCGAGATATCATTCGTTTGAAACGATTATTGTTAGCGAGATATCATTCACTTCAATCGATTGTGAGATATGAAATGTATGTGAATTAATCCCGACATATATCATATTATATCACTCGGTTTCTGCATTTGCGTGCACTGAAGAGTGGGGGTACTTTCGTTTGTACTTTGTTGTACTGTTTTGGCATTCCAGTCTCCCAGACTCCAGTAGACCAGTCATTGACTGCATTACTTAAAGTTAGAGCGGCGGCGTATCTTTTGAGTTTACGTGTATACGGTACATACATTTCTCATAGTGACCGGTTATTAACTTATTACTTATTATTCACTGTCACTATATTACTACAAAAGCCGTTGCAATCATAAAACAATATTTGTCAATGCCCGATATATCTCGCTCTTCCAATCCCCTTATTTTTTGATCAGAAAACAAAAATTTGTTTCCTGAATTATACGAGCTTCATAAAAAATCTCTCTGTGCGCCAGCTACCTCCGTGCCTTCCGAAAGGATATTTTCCAAAACTGCTGTGATTACTAATGCAAGGAGGAACAGACTATCACCGAAAAATTTAAATTATATTGTTTTTTTAAATACGAATCTATGATTTATGATCTATGATTAATTTATAATAATAAAGAATTCGTTTTATTTTTGTATTGAATCATACCAGCGATTCCATTATTAATGTGTTTTGTATTAACTATTAATCCCGACACAGTACTATGTCGATTGTCGATTATGAATTATCATACATCATTCGATTATGGCAACCGAGATATCATCATATCATTCACTTGATTCGATTATGCTTAGCGAGATATCATTCACTTGATTCGATTATGCTTAGCGAGATATCATTCACTTGATTCGATTATGCTTAGCGAGATATCATTCACTTGAACCGATTATGGTTAGCGAGATATGAAATGTATGTATGTCGATTGTCGATTATGAATGATATATCATTCGGTTCTGCATCTGCACACATTGGGAAGTCTGTTGCACTGGAGGTGGGGGTGCTTTCGTTTGTTTAAACCAGGGGCTCCCAAAGTTTTTCGTTGGCGGGCCAATTTGATATTCCCGATTTTTTTGGCGGGCCAAAAAAAAAGAACGTAATAAAATCAAAACCAATGCGTAATAACTAGACTAGACATACTACAATATTTTTTTAAATATAAAGTAAACAATATTTTATTCATACAAACGCGTATGGTTAAAGTTCTGTAAGAATTTTTTAAAAATATTAAAATGTTTTATTGTATCTTATTTGTAATATGTATTATTTATTTTACTATTTACTTATTTACTTATTTATTTTTTAATAAAAATATAATATATCGTATCGATATCGCGCGCCGAATTCACAGGTTCTGCGGGCCGCATTCATAATCGATAATTCAAATCATTCATAATCGATAATTCGAATGATCATTCGATTATAAAAACCGATTATTTCGATTCATTCGATTATTGAAATGTATCGATTATGCCCAACACTAGTTATAATAAGAAAAATAAAGTTTCTGTTTACGCGTTCAATGTCGCGGGTAACATTTAGTAGAAAATAAAAATTACAGTTATATTCGCCAGAAAGACATGTCGAAATTTTATTAAAAATTTTCAGAACTAAGTATTACGTTTAGTTGGCTTATTGCCCTTAAAATCCCATGTAATATGGTTTATGCAGATGATTGCTAAATTTAAGTACTTAATTGATAGGTTTAGATAATTTTTAAGCCAGAAGCAAATGCCGGCAGGTAAGCGCCCGTGGGGTTGAAATTTGGTTTTCCCTAAATTTACATATTTTTTATTTTCTGTAATTGTAAGTAGTAGGTCGTAAACTTATTTAAATTTTGGATTCTTTTTGGAACTTAGGTCATAAAATAAAATTTACATTCGAATAGCTTAACAAGTTAATGGAGTACCTAATATCATGAACGCACAATTTCTAAAATTTTTTGGGGGCAAGATAAAACTAAAATGACAGTTAAAGATATTTTGCGCTCACTTGTTTCAATTTAAATAATCAACTTTTTTTACGATTGAATTAATTAAAAAATTATATGAATATCTCTAATGGGAGTGGCATAAAAATATGTTGAATTAAAGTGATCGTAAAATATCCTCTCGGAAAATTTCGAACAGTGATCGCAAAATTCATTGTATTACTGCGATTAAGCATTAAGCTTCACGAAATTGATTTGCAGCTTCAAAATTTCAAAGGAGCTTATATGTTTGCCATATAAATTGAATAAAAAACGTGTTATTTACAGAACGTCACGAGATTTCGAATTAAGGGAAGGCATATTAACAATTTGAAGTTTTTTCTTACAAACATATGTTAAAAATACTGACTTTGGCTTGCTCAATAATTTTCTTCAAATTGAATTTTTTCTGTGCAAAAATTTGTATAAAACATGCTAATTTTCTCGATATTAACTGATTTTAAATCGTTTATTTACATCAAATAAACTATAAAAACTTGGCTACAAGTCAAGAATGGTATACGTAATTCTAGTTTATTTTGTAAGAATGAACATCAAGGACTGAATAAGATTTTTCATAGAAAGAGATTTCTGAAACGTGAGTAAGTGCATTCTACATGCACACACACACATAACTGTTATGTAACTGAAAAAGGTGGAACATTAAACACTTGGTAACCTTAAAGGAATAAATTCGATAGCGAAAAAAAAATATAAATACTGAATTTTTTAACTCATAAATTAAATTTCTTCCTATTTCAATAATGTACAGCAAAGTTAACTGATAATTTTAAGTAGATGTGCCCCAATGCCTTCAAGTACCTGACGCTCATGCCCTACCGTGGGATTAAAATAAATATTTTTGAATTCAGGTACAGAAAAAATGAGCAGGTTAATGGTTTTCCCTGAAAGTTTAGGTTATGTTTAATCTTACCTGTGATCCTATGTGAAAATCAAAGAACAGCTACAGTTATCAGTTGGTATTGAAACTTCGAGCTGTTAACTCCTCGGTTTCATTCATTTATTAAATTTAATTATGTTTACGAGACGAAGTGAGATGTGTTTCATTTGAAAAATATATCCATCAAAATAATCAATAATTTTTATTGTTTTTGTGATCGGTAAATTTATATTTTTTATGGAACGAAGTTGATTATAGTTATTCATTTAACGAATAATATCAATGGACCATTGATAACAGCTAAAATATTTGACAAATTAAATATATTAACTGTTCTTAAACAATTTTTGTGAAGTGAATATAATTACTATTTCCGTGAATATATCTAAAAGTGACAAAAACTCAAAAGTGTAATAAAATATAAGTGTAAAAGCTCAAGAAAACGTAGTTTTTCTAAGAAGTGAATCTTTTTTGTCGAAAACTTGCCAATCGTGAATCTTTCAAGATGCCGAACAAAAAAAAGAATCACAGGTGTATAGGTAGACTATGTCATATATGTCGTATTAATAGAAAACCTAAATCTGAAACAGACTCTGATGGTGACGCTAGTTCTGGCGATTCAACCACCACTTATGCACCAAAAAGAAAATCTTTTAATCGAAATAGAAGGTCTTCTCGCAGGCAGGGATACGATTTTAATATTGGATCTAATGTCAGTAACTCGCCACTAACCCAAACACAAGTAACTCAATCAGACGCTTTACATTTTGACGGAATGATGGAGGAGGGATATGAAAATGTGGCAAGACGTTCGTCTCAAGGTCCAAGCCATCAGCTCCAAGAACTGCCTGGTCCAAGCCATCAGTTCCAAGAACTGCCTGGTCCAAGCCATCAGTTCCAAGAACTGCCTGGTCCAAGACATCAGTTCCAAGAATTGCTTGGTCCAAGCTCCATGGACACTACACGCCAATCGAGAGTTTTACCACTTAGAGTTGCGTTAAGACGACTGCTTCAGACGCGGCCTGGTCCAAGCTCCATGGACGCTACACACGAACCGGGAGTTTTTCAGTTTGGAAATAGTTCAAATCAACTTGAACTATTTAGAAATACATCAAGGGGTTCCTCTGAAACCCCAAGCAATCCGTTCCAATATCTGCCTGGTCCAAGCTCCATGGACGCTGCAAACCAACCGGGAATTTTTCAGTCTGGAAATCCGTTCGAAGAATTTAGAAATAGACGTTCTTTTGAAACTCCAAGCTATCCGTTCCAAGATCTGCCTGGTCCAAGCTCTACGAATGCAACCAACCCACCGAGAGTTTTTCAGTTTGGAAACAGCCCACGTCCGTATGATATGTTTAGAAATGCGGCAAGGCTTTTTACTCAAACTCGGAGCCATCTACAAGTTCCAAACTTCATGAACCCTACAGACCAACCACGGACTTCCCAGTCTAGAGTTGACTCTATTTTAGCACGAATTCAGGCGCAACATGCGGAACGATCAAGAAATGACTCACGAAATCAACTGAAGTCGGGAAGAAAAAGAAGTTCTCGAGATTATCAACAATGGAAAATGCGTGAATTAAAAATAAACACAATGTCAATTGACGTAAGGGATTCTGAAAATAATTTAATATTAAGTAATGCGAGACCTAATTGCGAAGACACATCGACCGATGATTGTGAAAGAACGGATAGTTCAAATTTGAACAATTCACAAAATTTAGCTCGTTCATATGTAGCAGACGGATGCCGGCGCTGTCTAACTGCTTCCAGGAGACGCACTTTGCCTAGAGCGGATAACTTACCTGGTACTAGTTCTCTTTCTTCATATGATCCTATGTGCTTGCCTAGCACTAGTAGCCAATCTGAAAATGGTCCTGCGTCTAACTTAAATTCTGTTTCTACAGATGTTCTTGCGGTTCATTCTAACAATGTTCTTGATCAATTAATTGATTTTGATACTTCTAGTGACAGTGATTCAGAAATTAATCCTCATTCTATCGATAATCCTGTTCCCTTGCCTGAAATTAATCTTCAACCTAACAATGAACCTAGAAATGAACCACTTCCTGATGGTTATCCTGCTTACTTATACGAAACTTCAGATGATGTTTGGATGGAAAATTGTTCTGAGACCGATAGTGCAAGTGAAAATGACGAATCCCAAACACTCGCTACAAATGTAGTTCAATTGCAACATATTTCGAGTAGTGACGATTCATTTCCTGCTCCAACTTCTCCATCGAATAATGAACATGAGACTACTTCGGTAAGTTCCTCCAGCAGTGGTGCTCCGGAGGATAATGAACTTGGTACAATGGATACAGACAATGCAATAGTTCAACATCTTTCGAATAGTGAGAATACAGCTAATGTTTTACCATCGAATGAGAACACGCCGATAGATACAACCAACAGAGCTATGACTGGAGAAAATGTGTACGTTTTTGGAAGTGAAAATTGCGAAAATATCGTTCATCAACGTGAAATATGTAAACGATTCGCAAATATAACCGTAAATGATCCCGAAAATGCGGATCCAAGATGCAGTTTTGACCCTCGCACAGTATCAACAAAAAGACGTGACGAGAATCAAGAAAGTGGTAATGTTACCAAGAAAAAGAAAGTATCTGAAAGTACTTCTGGGACCACCGCGACGTTGCCTTTGAGATTGTTTAAAGACATTTTAGAAGATGTTTCAGCGGATACTGAAAGTGATAATGAAAAAGTACCAAATACTGATGAAGATGGTGCAAGCAGTTTAGCTGATATTACGAATACTAATCGCCAAAGAAAAATTAAGAAATATTTAGCCAAGTTTTTCGAGAGTCGAAAACGCCAGTAAGAATATTCGAGTGAGATTCTTTATGTGTGTGAATTTTCGAAATACACACTTTCATTTTTTTAAATTTTAATTAGGTTTTATTTAAAAGATTAATTTTTGCGTAACAGTCCAACAACTAATATTCAAAGAACATCCAAAAGATGGCTGTTTTCAGTTGTGGTTATTTTTTAAAGATTATAAATTACTATGATATTTTATATTTAAATATAGCGCCTTTATAATGGGTTGCAGAAAGCTTTTTCAAAAAATTTGATTTGACAATGACCTTAAATTGCTATCTAATGTCGTTGTAAAACTCCCTGTTATGTAGAACATTATAATGTACTCACAAAAACAAATTGTTACATAGTAAAGATCGTTTTTCAAGCCAAATATGCATAGAATAATATAGTTTCAAATAGAAAATTATGCAAATAACTATGTTAAATACATTTTTGCAGAGTTTAAAAAATATAGCGTTTCAATCGATCAATCATTTTTCGAGCAAGATCGATTTAAAAATTCTAGAAGCTTTTTGATGGTTAAATTTAAGGTCATTGTTTAATCAGATTTTGTAACAATGCGCTTTGCAATTAAATTAATGACCGAATTATTTTGATCTGAAAAAAATTGGTCGTTGATTTCAAATTAAATTAACACAGGCGTTAATACCAAATTGTTTTTATTGGTAGGATTTAGTCCTACCAGCAATGTTTTTTTTATATTTAAAATTTATTCATTTTTTAAAAGAAAGCAACAAGCAGTTGGTAACAATGAAACACCTCGAGGTCTCAGTGTGAAAATAAATTGAAAATTATTGTATCTACTATTGCCAAAGATTAAAACTAAATAAATCAGTCAATTATTTATAAATAATGATTTTTAAGTTGATTCTTTTTTTTAACACGTGCAGAAATCAAATAGACGAACAAATATTTCAAGTAACTTTTTTTATCAACTCAAAAATAAGGGAGAAACAGTCATTCAAAGTTTAATAAAATTTTGAGGTCGGTCTTAGCGTTATGTTATGTCACTGTGGAAATATGTAATGTCATTATCAAGTATTTACAGAAATTGTTCGATGTTATCCCCGTTTTGTTTAAAATAGGGAGCAAAATACTTGATAATGACATAAGATATTTCCATAGGGACATAACATAACGCCAAGACCGACTAGCAAAACTAAATAAAATTTAATTAAACCTTTGAATGGCTTTTTCTCTCTTATTTTTGAGTTTTAGTAAAAAAGTTACTTGAAATACTTGCTCGTCTATTTGATTTCTACACGCTTTTAAAAAAGAAGTATCAATTTAAAAATCAGCCTGTATATTTCAAACAGTATAGTCTTTAAATTATCGAATATGGTGTTTTCATATTTTTGGGAATCAACGCAAACCGTATTTTAGACATTGAATGAAAATTATGTCCCGTGAAAATTTTGCTGCAGAAAACACCCTATTCTAATATTGCTGAATAAATTTAATATTATGCCGAAAAAATTAGAAATTTAATAAAATAAAATTATTAGTAAGTGATACAGTATATGTGATGTAGATACAAGGTTATCAGATACAGAGGTGACCTCATTTAGTTGGATGGTAGTGGGGGGAAGACGTCATCCAGTGGACTGTCAATTACTATTACGTGGTTGATAAAAATGTTGACCGGTCTTCCAGCTGACCTCATTCATTAAAGAGGTAACCTGTGTATCTAATGACCTTGATGTAGATATAGATAACCTTGTGATAGTGACTCAACGGCAGAGTCCACAGGCTTTATTTCCAAAATTAATTTCTAGTCATCAGAGCTAGTCAATTTTAAATATTTAAAAAGACTATACTTTATCCAGTTATTATAAAAACAATTGACTATGTAATAGATTCAACGGTTACTTGATATAAATTAATGTTATTATATTTCAAAATTCAAAATAACACAACGTTTTACATTATTTACACTTAAGAACATTATTTTCTAATAAAGAAACAAGCAGTGACGTAGACTGTTGTGTGCAAACGCTTTTAAACTAATGCGCATGCGTCATCTGTTTGCTGACGGTTTCTGATCGTTGTGCGAACGAAACTATTGTATTAAAATTATGGGATGCGAGATTTGACGCCAATGGCGTCAACTGCTTGAAAGGAATGTTTTTTACCAACTTCAAAAATTTATTATCACGCCGTTTGTGCTGAAAAAAATCTACGCCATTTTGCTTAAGTTAGGCGAAGTTTATTTCAATGATTTAATAAAACTACATACGTTTATTAATCAAAGCTTGTGCAGAATTAAAACGTGGTGTTCTATTTAATTTTAAAATGTATAAAATTATTGACTGATTTATTGGAAAACCTTCCAGTTAATTGACATTTTATAGAAATCGGGCTTTAGAGTTCTTCTATTACAAGCCCCCAGTTCCAAGATTGAACTGTTCAATATTTCAATATGTTTCAATATTTTTTGCAATTTTCATTATATTTTTAAAAAATTAAACAACAGATGAACAAAGATAGTCTGTACTATAACATAGTACCTGATGTAGTCGTAAGAAATATTAATATTTCTTATTTTTTTCTAAGTTGAATACCATAATCCATTTTTTTAAGATATAAAATAAATTACCAACAATTTGATGCTAGTAAATAATTCTCTGGTTTCAGGTATAAAGGACATAAGTCCAAAATTGTTAAATGTCAATTTGTCCTGAAAACTAAATTTTACCTGACACCAAAGAATTTTTCTTCTTATAAGTACTAAAATTGTACAAATGCTATGCGATAATATTTTTATCAATAACGTAGCAAGAAATTATAAATTGTTACACGAAATTAATTATAGTAACAAAATTTTATGGGCGCGCGTCGGCAAAAAATTCCGGCTGGGAAAACATAAAAAATAAAATTACGAATTTAAAATGAAGTAATAAAAACGCCAGTTTTTATGATACAAAAATTATAGATGTACTCGCGCCCATACATTTTTTTTATTCAAAGGTGCCTAACAAGTTCCTGCAGTTTTGTAGGAACAAATATTTTTATACTTTATAATTTAATAAGGCCCTAAATTTTATTTATTTTATTTATTTGAGACCGTTGTTTCAAGAATGATTTTTTAACACTGAACGTATCAAGACCCGGTCAAATGACTTTTGATTAGAAAATTCATATAAAATTTTATCGCTTTTTCACATTTGCAACATTTCTATTAAAAATATCCAATTAGTTTTTATATTTTTATTTTTTAAATCGGATAATATCAATATCCATTCAATCAAGAAAACAAAGTCCTTATCTAAAAACCGGTCATTTGACCGGTTGTGGTACAAATAGGCTTTATATCTATTTCAAACGTTCTATAGTATGGCTTCACCGAATAAGTATTACTCGTGATATGCGAATTTAAAGCCATCTAATAGGGAAAACCCGAAATCACTTTTTCCCCAACTTGATATATTAAATGTCGGTACGTTCAGTGATAATAATAAATGTTTTCATTATTTTAAATTTTTTTGTCAAATTTTAATTGTTCAAAATTAGGCTAAGTTTATAAAAAACAAAAAAAAAAAACAATAAAATTATGATTTTTTTTTATTTTTGTGTATAGTAATTGTCGCTAATACCTTCTTCATGATTACGCATAATTTATTTCCCAAACTATAATCTTGATACGCCGATGGTACGCGCAGAATATAGAATATTGTGTTACTAGGGC
Source organism: Venustoraphidia nigricollis (assembly GCA_034508555.1). Lineage (NCBI taxonomy): Eukaryota > Metazoa > Arthropoda > Insecta > Raphidioptera > Raphidiidae > Venustoraphidia > Venustoraphidia nigricollis. The sequence goes on along the minus strand of JAVRKA010000004.1, from coordinate 5,810,248 downwards.
AGAAATTTGGCGTTTGCGACGACATGACGTGTAGTTCGTCACACTGGTTAACCAAGGGTGACAAATACAACTTGTCGCAAAAAAAATTTAACACTGCCTTCTATAAAATAGGTACTTTAAATGCATGTATACAGGCACGTAAAGTGCCTCGTTACGTACTAGTGAGGTAAAGTAAAACAAAACTGAACGAGTTGTACCAATTTCATTTTGAATTACTGGTTGTCAGTTATTTTTTCCGTACTTGTATCTGTCTGTCCGTATATTACACTTATTAGTGTATTTGCCATATGGCAACATACACTATTGGCGTTGGTCGGATGGCGGGACCTAGGGGTCGGACCAAAATTTCTCGACGTTTCATAACCTTCTAAACACTTTGGCACCATTTTTAAAAATGTTTATATACGTATATATAGTTAATTGATTTTAACGAAATTTGGTACACATGTTGGAATCTATCACCGCAGAAAGCCTATTTAAAATGAGCCCAATCGGATCATTTTAAGGGTGGTTTTTGGGGGTTGAAAAAAGTTTTTGAGCCCAAAAATACCTAAAGTATTCTCGGAATCGTTTCAAAATTGAAATTTAACCCTTTAATAGCAATTAAAAAGTGCTCCTAAAATTTTAATAAAATCGGCCCGACAGGATCGGATTTACAAATTTTTTGAAAACACTAGTTTGCAGATAGTGAGTTATTTACTGAAAGGTGTTTTTAATTTTGGTGTAGACGTTCGATCAACAATAATAATGTAGTTAAGAAAAAATGTAATTTTAAGGGGTGTATTAAGGAGTTAATTTTTTTATTTTGCCCAACAATCACCTTAAATTCATATAATAAAGCCACAAGGCCTATATTAGCAAATACACTATATTGTCGACAGGGTTTTGGCACTGCGACCCGGGTTTTTTTGTTTATAACCTACTTACTATTAGAAGTGACGTTTGCTCAAAAGTGAACTGTCTAAAATTTTTAAAATGAAGTGAAAAACTAGCAATTTTATAGGAGGTACGTGTAAAAAAATGCCATATTTATTTCACTGCTAGCCGGAATGTAACCCATTACGACACTGGTATACAATCTATTATTCCAAGGGACAAAACAACTTTGTGGTGCGCAAAGGATCGACTTTTGAGCACCACTGATCTAATGAAACAGACAGTAAAGCATGGATAATTATCCCGATTATTTTTATCAACGCAAACTTCAACTGTTTGGTGCTTCGACAAAGTGTTGGTACCACCACGTTGTTGGTTCCAGGAGGCGTATAAAAAGCGTACGGGACGCGCGTGGGTTCCCCTCTCGCCTCGCACCGACCCCCTTGACGTTTTGGTGGACTGATGACTCATCGTACAACCGGTGAACACCTAAAAGAACGATTCGAATCAAGAACGGGTCTTTCGGGAGACGTTCAAAGTAACGAAAAATCTAAGAACGCGTTTTTGCAACTAGTGACGTAAAAGAATAAATTACCGGTTAATTGACCGGTTAGAGAAGTAAGGTAATTTGTTTTCAACTAGCTGACCCGACAGACGTTGTCCTGTCCTTATTTCCAGAAATTTGTGATCATTTTATGAATTTGTGAAAAGCTATAGAAATAAAATACTCGTGTACACGGCAGCTAGTAAAGCCTTCGGCTCCAACAACACTACTAGAACCTTCGGCTCCACCGTATTACTATCTTACCTTAAGGGACTGCGCCTTACTTGGTAGCGACAACAGTAGTGGAGCCTTCGACTTCACCGTATTACGCACAGAGCGAGTGCAGGATACTGGATAGTCGCCCGAGCGAGCGGAGCCATTGATTTTTTTTACGTAGAGGTCGGAATTCCGCAGACTCCATAAACTTTTTCGTGAAATTACGGAGTTCGAGAAAACATTTAAGGCGACTGTTTACCAGCGGTTTAATATGCCTCCTTTTTCACCCGCATAGCTTTAATGAGCAGTTAAATGTATATGTGTGCATGTAAAATGCACTTACGTTTCGGACATTTCTAATTTCTATTAAATTTTGATATTAGTGCTTCAATAAACTTGTAATTATATATCATTCTTCCCATATGACTTTTAGAGTAAAGTAGCAAAAATTCCACACTGTTTGCACAGAAAAAATCTAATTGAGCAAACCAAATGTGCCAGTATTTTTAACACAAATTTGTAAAGAAAAATTTTTAAAATGTTACACTTGTCTTCTCGTTATTCGAAATTTTGTGACATGCTGTAAAGAAATATTGACAAATATTACGTTTTTTTAATCAATTTTTAGGTCAAAAATACATGTTTATTGAAATGTTTAAACAGCAAGCCAAATTTTGTGAACCTTCGAGCTTACACTTTAATTAAAAATGCGTAAGGAGCATAGCTTCCATCGTAAGTATACCCTTGAACTGACGCCCCTCTTTTTTAATGTTTAATTCATTCAGTAATAAAACAATTTTTGCGACTACAGTTCGCAATTTCCCGATAGCATATTTTACGATCTGAGAGATCGAAGTCACCATAAATTTTCGGTTTCCAACAAAGCCGTTGATTTTTTTTCGCGTAACTCCGGAATTCAACGGAACTCGCTGCCCTAGAGGGATCTGTGTACCATTAAAAAGCGATTCATCGACTCCAGAAGCATTAACAAACGATATTTCTTCGACTCCACGCTATTACTGCAAGCTTACGATACACACATCGCGGTTGCAAGGTGTGCTTGCCTTGCTGTGTGTGTGTGTGTGTGTGTACTATCCCGCTTCACCCCGCGTCGAGCGCGGGATCGTCGTACGCGCGCGTAACTACGTCGGCGTCGGTGTAGCGTCGGCAGACGAGCGTAGTGTGTGAAGTGCGTGGACTTGTGCGTTTGTTTTTCCGAGTGCAGTGTCCTTTGGTGCAACAATGCTATTTGTTTTTATTTAATTAGCAACAATCGATTTTTATAGGTTAGTTTTTTTTATCACTTCGCCGCATTTAAAAAAGAAATTTCGTAATGCAACCCTCGTGGGTCACCAATAGTTTATTTTTGAATCATTTCTATATAAAAAATACAGCAACGACTGTCTGTCTGTAAGTTCGTTTTCTTCTAAGGTTATGATACCTAGACGGTTTAACACGGTTTTAGAATTTTGATCTGTTTAACCAGTTGTGATGAAACTCGTCCGCTGTCGAGCGTCTATAATCTGCAACCTTTCACTCTCTCACAAATATTTAAGTATATAGTGTACGCCGGCCGATATAGGGGAATTCAAGGGGGTTATGATCTCCTCCCCTTCAAATACGTTTGGCTAAAGTAGTGAAAATTTGACATCACCAGAAAATGCAATCAAGGTTATTAGATACTGAGGTGTGGGGAGATGACTTCACCCGGCGGACTGTCAATTGATATTGTGTGCGATTGATAAAAATATTGAAACGATCCCTCAGTTGACGTAATTCATTGACGAGGTAACCTGTGTATCTAATGACTGTCAATTATTTACGGGGTGAATTTTGTTATATATAAATAAATAGTTTTTGTATTTTTTTGCGCTTTGAGTGACCTTTAAAATTAAAAACTAGCGTAGCGTCTGAACTACATTGAGATTAAGACAGTGTTTCTGTCAAAATAGGCCTTAACGCGAGCGAAGCCCTGGTTGAAATATCTTTTATAACCCTTCGTGGCACGTGGATCATTCCACAGTCTATTTTTAAAATTTATTAATACCTTTTTTTATTTCTGAGCGCTACATTCGACCTTCTAGTATTACATTAACGCAGTGATTCCGCAGTTGTTTTCGTGTAGCAAAGGGAAGAAACAGCACTGCCAGTCCACGTGTTTTGAAACAATGCGCCGCGGTTGACAAATCGAACGAAATTCATGCATTGGCGTACGTTGTAAAATCATAACAAACTTGTGAAATTGCTAAAGCTTACTCCGCTGTCACTCCTTAAGGGGGATCACTGATTCGAGTAAATTTATGGGCATACCTAGTAATAATTTTGTGACACAGTTGAATTGATAAGTATTTTTTCGTTTTTAAAAAATATAAATGAATTATTGTTTAATCTGAACGCTTTCGATTCCCTACCAAACTACGTGTGACGTCATTTGTCTGTAGTCTACATACAAGTAACAAGAAGATTAAGTAGGTACATGTAAAGTGTCTAAATTTGAAGTACCGCAATCTTCCACCATTTTTAGAGCATACGATTCAATTATAATAAATACAAGCTTTCGTAATTGAGGAAAGCATTAAAGTTTAAAAATAATGACAGACAAACATTTTCGTATTCAAAAAAACTGCAAAGGATATTTTAGGATTTTTTGAAAAATGTTTCTCCGATCTAATTTGTTGAATATCTACATATTTAATTCTCAATATTGATGTTCGTGTGGATCTTAAGGGTCGCACTAGTAAAGTCCTAATAAACGACCCACCTCACGGCTTGTTCTGAATCTATTCATATCTTGGAAACGAACACAGGTGCGTCTTTGAGAACTAGTGCATTTACCCTATAAAATCTGGAAAGGTGGATGCGTAACCTTGCAAAGGTTACATAAAATTTATTCACACACCGGGTGATAAACTCTAACAGAAACCCATTTTTTATACACATAAGTGTATGTATTTCATAAATTATAAGAATAAAGTCCAAAGACCATATTTACCAATTCAAAGTCCGTGATTAATGTTATCGCTTGCACTATCTGTTCTAGTATTATATTAATAATAGCCCGAGAGCTGTTAGACATTTTTGAGTAGGTATTTGACGCACTGTGAAAATTTGTACACTAACTCTTTAATAATATCCGAATACAAAAACATAGACCTGACTGAAGGGTAGTGAGATTTAACCGATTCTTAAATTTTAAAATTAGCATCATTTTTCGTCGCAATAAAAAGCTCTTGAGACATTTTGAAATTTTAATACCTTGAAATTTAGTATTTAAAGAGTTGAAAAATAAAAAGCCAGTTTTCTTAATCAGATCTAAGACTTAGCCAAGTGTTTGCTAAATTATAATTTTGAAAAAATTACGAAATATTTTTGAGGCACGTTGAAATTTGAACAGGATAATATTGGTAACTAAAAATAGATATATTAAAAAAAACAGGTCATATTCGGTGGACATTCTACCTGCCAGGTGATTAAAAATTTAAGAGTCGGTTAAGCCCCGCTACCCTTCAGTTGGGTCTTTGCGTTTTTGTAATCGGATATTACTAAAGAGGTATTGTACAAATTTTCACAGTGCCTCAAATACCTACCCAAAAATGTCTAACAGCTCACGGCCTATAATAGAAGCAGACGTGCACTGCGTATTTTCTGACCAATGCCAAAAAATAAAAATAATTAAATGAAAGATTTAAAAATAAAAAAGTGGATGCGTGTAACGCGCGTAATATTCGTGAATATTTCTTTACAGCACGTCCGAAGATTTTCAATTACGGGAAGGCAAATTAACATTTTGAAGTTTATTCTTTACAAAACTATGTTAAAAATATTGACATATTTGGCTTGCTCAATAATCTTTTTCAAAATTAATTTTTTCTGTACAAAAATTTGTGTGAAACGTGTACTAATTTTCTCGTTGTTATCTGATTTTAAATCGTTTATTTAGATCATATAAATTGCAAAAACTTGATTAAAAGTCAAATAGGAAGAATGGTATATATATTACTAGTTTATTTTGAAGCATTAACATTAAAGATTGAATAAGATTTTTCATAGAAACTAGAGATTACCAAAACGTAGGTGCATTTTACATGCACACACTCATCAACTGCTCGTTAGATAGAGTTATCCGAGTGAAAAAGGTGGCAATTAGCGCCGGCCCTGGGGTAGAGCGAGTGGAGCGGTCGCTCTAGGCGCCTGCAGGCGGCAAAAAGCCAAATGAGAAAAACAATTTCCAGGGCAAAATAAAATTTTGATTGAAATTAACATCAAATACTAATTTAATTATATAACGGTAAAAACTTTCTTAATGTTAAAAAAGCAGAAGTATAATAATTAAAGCTACTTAACTTAATTTAAATTCATAAGTGTTGATGTTTGCATTAAAAGTTGATTTTTGAAAATTTGGGACATAAAACCGAAGAAAATTTACGTGAAGTGAAGGGCGCTGAAAGACAATCTCGCTATACCCTGATCAAGGGCTAGGACCGGTGCTGGGCATATTGAACAGCTATTAAACAGTCACCTTAATTCCAAACGGATTTATTTTATCTGCTCCCTTCTCGTTTTCCCAGTGAATTGTAAAACCGAGTCAAATGAACGTACACCCAATGAGTCATCGCCACAGATCAATACGGTTGACGAGAGTGCATCAGGACAATCGGATCAAGCACGCTTGCAGGGTCCTCACCGACAGAGCTAGTCACCTCGTTTGGCCGGCCGAGCGTTAGCGATGCCTCAGTGCGCAGTCTCAGCGTGTACGAATTCGCATAGAAAAACAAAAGGTGCATCGGTCAGATATCATCGGTTCCCGAGTGACGTAGTGACTCGTGCCAAATGGATCCGCGCATGCGGCAAACACACTTTTAACGCGGATACCGCGAGAGTATGTTCCCGCCATTTTTCAATTAAAAGTTACGAACGCGACGTCCAACATGAGTTATTGGGACTTCCGGCGAGAAGTCGATTGAGGAAAGGCGCCGTTCCTCATCTGTTTTTGTGCGAAAATGTGGACAGTAAAGTTTATGCGGCGAAGTTTAATAAATCGGTTTTGAAAGCGAATAAAAAAACCGGAAATGAACTGAAAAGTAACGCGAAGAGTTCGTCTGTAAGTGGTGAAAGTGGAAGTAGTTTAAAAACTAAGAAATGTTTGGACTTTTTGGAGACAGCTTTGAGAGTTAAGGATAGCGGATTTGCTGTACTGTTGGCGGTTGGGTTGATTCCGACGAAGAAAGTTGAAAAAATACCGTGCAAGTAAGTTGATATATGTCCGTTTTTGCCTTTTTTTAACACGCGTTAATTAGCTTCACCTGTATGTTTGTTTGTAAAGAAATCTTTGAACGTGAAATTCACCCACTTCAAAACGTCAGATTAAACTGAAACTTTGCACACTTATCTAAAACCTATGACAACATAATAATTTAATAAGTTTACTCCATTGTCCTGACCAGGGCCTTCAAGATAAAAAAAAATTTGAAAAACTACAGCAAACAAGCTAACATGCTGTACAGTGACGTACGTTGCGTTGCCTACATCATAGTCAAATGCAATATTTTTTTTGTTTTATAATTAAAATTAGAGTTCAAACAAACTAGAAAAACACACTTTTATGAACTAAAAAATGCAAAATAATTTGACAACTACTTAAATTTTTCATATAAGCTCTACGTTTACAATTAGGTAGTAATGGAAAATTTATTACCGATATTAAGCACTCTACGTTTTTTACAGTAAAGCTAATTTTGTATTAATAATTGTGATTTGTACTGTAAAATGAAACACTTTCTCCTTGCCATTTGAAATCGCGGATGTGTTCGAAGTCAATACACTTTACTGTCAAAGTAATCGTTCTTTGTTGAGGAGAAATGCATATTATCTCGTCTATATTGTTTTATTGTTTGTTTGTTTTTTTTCTTTTTAATTTAAATCTAAACTGATAAAATGCATGAATCAGTTTATTGTCGAAGATGATTGTTTTTTTTTTGCGCAGAAATTCGATTTCATAAAAAGAGTTAGGAGTATTTAAGTTGTAAAATATCTCTCGGGAAATTTCGAACTGTGGTCGCAAAATTCATTTTTTACTGGATTTTTATTAACTATGATTAAACATTAAGCTTCAGAAAATCTAGCTTGCTACTTAAAAAATTAAAAAATATATATTTTTGCCCTAAAAATTGAAAAAAAAACGCGATATTCATCAATATTTCTTTACAGCCCGTCAGTAGTTTTCGAATTACGGGAAAGCAAATTAACAATGTGAAGTCTTTTTTTTTAACTTATATAAATGAACAAAAATAAACGGTTTATTTTTTTCTTCTTACTCTGTCGAAAATCCGTACTTTCAGCTTCGATTTTAAGGCAGAAAGCTTAACATTTATGCACTGCTGAAATTACTCGCATGTCGTCTGTAACGGCTGGCCGAAACATTTTTCTCGTGTACACTGATACGAAAGTACGTACTTTCCACCGGATATGAAGAAAAATAGTAAACATGACACGTCCAGAAAGTTGAAATTTCTGCACTGCACGACAGATGACATATGTTGCGCGCAGTTCATGGATTTCAATTTTCTGTCCCTACGGTGTAATATATTATTATACTTAAGCAGCTATACTTTAATATTATATCTTTAATTTATTTAGTGTTTGAGTATTCACGACGTATTTAATATATTGTTCCGCCCTGTATATAGTGTTGAAGAAAGCGGTCGTTGGCACCGCGACGCTGCTGTAATGCGTTCCGTCACGACGTGGGCGTCGCCGCCACGTTCTGATAAAAGACGACGTCATTGTCTTTTTGCTTATCCGCATAAATTCAGAGCGTCTCATTACCTACCCTACCGTCTTTCTGTTTGGCGTTGAGGCGATTCAGATATATGAAAGAAATCAACTCCTTACTGCGAAATTTAGAGAAAAAGAGAAATTGTAGATTATAGACGCTCAACAACTGAGATAATCAGCATCTAACTAAATTTAGAGGCATCTGGACTTGACAATAGCCGAACGTGTGTGAAGTTATTTATTAATAAAATAAATAGAAAATTAATTTATATTATAAACAGAATTTAATTCCTTCGGAATTCTCATAAAGAAAAAATTTCGTATTCATAAAATAGGTCCGCACAGGATGTCAGTTCGCGCGTGTATGTCCGCACGACACCATTATATAAAAAGACTAATAACTTTCAAGTGATCAATTTTGAAGTTATATGCAATATCAGCTGTTAGCTACTACTGAGTTGCGGCAGTCTCACGTATCAGTGTGCACGAGAAAACTCTTTCGTTTCGCTATTACATTATTTCAGCCCGTTGTTACAGACGGCGTGCGAGTAATTCCAGCAGAGCATAAATGTTAGGCTTTCTGCCTTAAAATCGAAGCTGATGAAAGTACGTACTTTCGGCTTCGATTTTATGGCAGAAAACCTAACATTTATGCATTGCTGGAATTACTCGTACGCTGTCTGTAACAGCGGGCCGAAACAGTTTTCTCGTGCACACGATACGCAGAAGCGTTGGGTGACGTGGGCCACCGCCTACGGCCTCGCAGTCCGAGGGGTCTCGCGTCTCGAATATTTATGCATTACTTTAAAGCCTAAACTAAATAATGGGTGAAATTCAACATCGACGCTGGTTGGTTTTTTCAAATTCTCAGAATAAAGTTTTCTGTTTTCTGTTATTCATACGGTAAATGCGTTGGATTTATTTAAAAAAACATGATTGGCTTCATTATTTTTATTGAAGACCACGATAAATATTATTGTGTCGGATTTTGCCGTATTTTAGTCAAGAATCATGCTTAACTTTAATTTAACCCAATTTGCTCGCAATTTCGCACTGTTTTTGACAAAAAAAATTACGAGATATTTGCCGTGACCCCCGCTCTCCCCCACGTGAGATTGGACGAGATTCAACTCGACGCCCTCCTGAACACCTCACGTAATTATTGGAGGCCCCCTAAGAATATAGTTTGCATTTTTATGAATAAAAATTTGATAGTTTCAACTGTTTTTTTATTTTATAAAATCCGTTTTCTTGCGTCATCAGAAGGCCACACCAAATTTAGGTCTTGCGCCGCCACTGCTGATACGAAAGTACGTACTTTCGATCGGGTATAAAGAAAAATAGTATATACCCCACGGCCAGAAAGTTGCCTTAAAATCGAAGCCGAAAGTATGTACTTTCGATCGGGTATAAAGAAAAATTATATAATTTCGCTGCCAGACCATAGTCGACCCGGACGAATACAGGGCAGACAGGTTTAATATGTACGAAAAATCAAATAAATAGTCTCGAGGTTCTAAAACGTCCTTGCTAGTGCTGAGTTTCACTTTTGAACGGTCTTGTACGTGGTCACTCTCGCGTCTCGTTAGTCAATGTCTCATTTATAATGCACAAATACGTAATGGAATAGTAAATGTGATGACATGGTGACCTTGGAATGTCCTGTGCCAAGGGGGTAAAGCGAGCGCGATGACCCCTGGCGCGCGCATATAAAATGGTTCACAGAACTCTTCTAACTGCGGTTATTTCTTTGTGTCTTAGATATCTTCTCGGTTTCTCTACCACCAACACGCTCAAATTAACACCGTTCTGTCACACCCTAACTTACACTATGTTGCATAGAGTTGGAATGAGACAGATACTATCCATTTTAACAATTCTTTATTTAGAATACGACCGAGTATTCATGGATTGTGCCAAAATTTACTGCAAATCTTTAATAAAAAAGTGACATGTCGTGCTCAGGACCGGATTTACATAAGGGCACTTGGGGCCCCCACAACCTAGTGTAAAATTCAATTTCTGGAAAAAATATAATAAAAAATATGCATGGACACTGGTCGGCCGTCATGAAAGTTGGCACACTAATTCATGAAATCCGTGAAAAAATACATAATTATTTCATGGAGAAGGTTTTTATCCACTTTGTTCTAGCTCGACACTATAGATGGTGCCAGGTTCACTATTGTTGTCGCTTCCGTATTTCACCTTAATCTCGTGCAGACTCTCGGCTAGTATAAAATACGTAAAAAGCACAGCAGTTTCCATCGTGTGTTCCCAAACTGACGCACCTCTTTTTTTTAATCGGTGTAGTTAAAGTTATAATAATTTTTTTTGTATTGCAGGTAATATGACATTCATATTCTCCTTCGTATTTTTTAGTAGTTGTTGCCCGCGACCCTGTCTCTTCAGTAGGCACGTTTGGTTAGCCTACATGTCACTACTTGTTCAAATTAAATAATTTCGCGATTTATTTTTATTTTTTTGCGTTTTTTTAAACTAAACTCCGTACCTAACAACTCTCAAATAAAACAAAAAACGTACTGAAATCGGTTCATCTGTTATGGAGCTACGATGAGACAGACAGACAAAGGTTTCTTTTTACGTCCGGTTAAAAACCGTTTCGAGGAGATCTGGATTCGAACCGATGCCCGCCTTTAGGATACTTCTGGTGTAAGTTATGAAGGGCGTTAACACCGATGTCGCCATGTCACCGGGTCATCGACCTTCGGTCATCATCGCGTCATATCGGCAACGACGGCGGAGAAAACTCATATATACAGTTGATGTTGGTGAAATTCTTTCTCAAGCAGTGTGTTCGCATTTCAATTTAGATTAGCTTGAACCTGCTGCTTTGCTTTAACTCTTCAATTCCCAGTGTCACTTGTAGGTGACAGAAGTTTAATATTTTTTTTCTACCACACGGATATTTTGTTATTTAATTCCACTACCATTGTTGCAAAGCCAATAAGTAACACTATTAATATTTTTTTTCTAACAACACTAGCCAAATGTCATCTGTCAAATATAATCACATGTTTCGCGCGAAATTCGGGCAGTCTGTGTTTGTGTAATCTCTTGCGATAAAAAGTGAAATAAAAATGCCTAAACCGTAGCTATTGTTATTTTTTCTTATTGCGTGTTATAAATAATTAAATAAGCTATTGCACAAATTTTTTTATTGGTAAAAATAACTTTGAACACTTTTTTTACGACGTTGGAAATATGCCGTGTCACCTACGGGTGACACTGGGCATTATAATAACCGTTTATGCCGCAACGGAAGCTCTCAAAAGGAATAATTTTTCCCTTTTTTGCAACATTTTTCATTGATGCTCCGTTCCTACTGGTCATAGCTTGATAATATGTAGCCTATAGCCTTTATCGATAAATGGATTATCCAACAAAAAAATAATTTTTCAATTCAAACCAGTATTTCCTGAGATTACCGCGCTCAAACAACCAAACAAACAAACAAACTCTTCAGCTTTATGATATTAGAATAGATAAGTGTTTTGTTTCTTTCAGATAAACTATTTTTATTATAAAGAAACTGATATATCTAAATATAGGTAAATAAATATCATTATAAATTCTAACGTGTTATTCTTACCGTAACAATAAGAAACAATCTGTGTCTGCTTCAAAGTCCTAATTTCACAACGCCCAGTGTCACCTGTAGGTGACACCCCCATAAAAGAAAGTTGGGGTAGTTTATTTTTTATTTATATTTTTTCTTGTCATAACCAAATGTATATAAGGTATTTTATTTAAAAAGAAACCAAAAATCTTTATTAACTTGGACATGGGAATTGAAGGGTTAATTACAGCTTATGTTCACGGCTTCGTTCCAGTGAATGCCAATTTAGCCCGCAGATTTGTAGCTTAACACCACGCTATCCCGAAATATCATGAAACATAATAATTGAACCAATTTTTATTCTTTTTACTATGCATTTCATTTCGGTTGTTTACGAAAACTATGCCTGCTTTGTGTTGCTGTGCTATCTCTTTTCATCTTATAGAAATGGTAACTGACAGGTCGCTTTTGAAAATTACTGTATGTATGTTAATTCAAAGCAGTAGTGCATCAGATGTCATTTTACAACCGCTATACAGGCATGAAAAGCAGCTATTTTTACAGGATGGTGCGCAAAAATTTATACAGCTTGTATCACTCGTGCCATTGAAACGAATTATGTGGCACCAAAATTGTTAAAATCGGTTCAGCATTAGTTTAGTAATTACTAAAATTGCATAACTCTTCTTGTTTAACTTCGCCGTAATTGAGTAAAAATTGAACATAAGATGACTGATCCCTCAGATTGTCAAATATGCTATCGGAAAATTTCGAACTGTGGTCGCAAAATCCATTTTATCAGTGGTTTTATTAGCTGTGATTAATCATTAAGCTTTACAAAATTTGGCTTGTTGCTTAAACATTTCAAAAAACATTTATTTTTCCCCCAAAAATTGAATCAAGAAACGTGATATTCGTCAATATTTCTTTACAGTATGTCACGAGATTTCGAATTACGGGAAGGCAAAATTTTGAAGTTTTTTCTTTACAAACTTGTGTTAAAGATACTGACACATTTGGTTTGCTCAATATTTTTTTTCAAATTTAATTTTTTCTGAACAAAAATTTGTGTACAGCTTGTGCCAATTTTCTTGTTTTTATCTGATTTTAAATCTTTTATATGAATCAAATAAACTGTAAAAAACTTGGCTAAAAGTCATATGAGAAGAATGGTGGGTACATATTTCTAGTTTCTTTTGAAGCATTAACATCAAAGATTAAATAAGATTTTTCATAGAAATCAGAGATTTCCGAAACGTGAGTAAGTGTACACACACACAATCCACATTCTCGTTTATGCGGCTAAAAAAGAGAACATTGAACAGCTGATAAATACGCACCATAAACAACTATGTTTTGTGTCCGTAGATCTGTCCGTTGGTCCGTTCTAAATGGAATATAATTGAACAGTGATTAATTCATATTAGGTACATAATAAGACATCGTATTACATCGAGCTCTCCCACAATCTGTGTGTTTATTTATGTCTTGGGCCTCTTGGAGGTCAACAGACGTCAACGTCTCATTGTAATAAAAAAGGAACACACTAATAATTGCAGGTTCTACTTATAATATTTGCCTCCGACAATATGCTGCACGCCTGGGAACAAGATTGCTTTTATGTTTAAATTATTGGGTTGAAAGTGCAGATTCTGTTTTTTACGGATTTGTTAAAATCATGTAATCTATACATATAAATAAAATCGACGATTCCAAACTTTCTACTATACAGCACTCCTTAGAGAAGTAATGATTGATGTGTGTGTGATTCCTGGAGTGAATTTCCAATTTTCAGTCAGTTTGTTCTGTCTGTCCGGGCTGTCTATCTGTCTCAGTGAATCTCAGAAACGGCAGATAGCTGATGTTATAAGGAGTAGCTTCGCCTACTTTTATTTTAAAAAAAGAATTAGGGTTACGCGTAAAAAAATTAAAACCCATGAAATTGTGAACAAAATCCTATTCAAATAAGGAAATATACATCCAATACCTATACATATAATATAATCTATGTATTTATGCATACCAGGAGTGTTCTAGGCTACATTTTATCCCAAAATTAATCCGAACGGAGTGGGGATGGATTTTATATAAAAGAATTTAACCGGCTACAATATATCTACTATACCACACGGACGAAATCGCGGACAAACCGCTCGTTTTTTTCATAAAATGTTGAAGGTCTATTTTTCAAATGCGATTTTAATGCATGGTAAATAAGAGGTTCACCAAAAATGTCCATTATTATTAAAATTAAACCATAATTGGCTTTAGAAGAAAATTTGAAAAACTGGTCCAGGAAAAGTAGTCTTTGATTTGGAAAAAATTCCAACCAAACTAGATTTTTGTGAAGATCTCTATTTTAATGTCCTAAAGCAATGTTAGTAGATTACAGATGGTGCCTTATTCCATCTGACCAATCAGTGTAAGCGACTGAATGACGTCAGCTGGCGGACCGTTCATATTTTTATCAACTATCTAATGATATTTATATTAAACTAAGCCTACGTAAATCTCTTACCTTAAAAATTCAATTTATTGCAAATAATCCAATATTCTTTTAATTTCTTTGAGATTTCTTAAATACTGCCATATTAAAGTGTATCAACAGCTTAGCGTTCTTTCTGACTATTTTCTTTTTGCTCGGTTCCTTAGGGTCGTAGCGTGATGTTAAATACCCTGTAACCTCCCTGAAGAAATGGGGTATGAAATGCAAAAAAAAATTCAAGTCTGACTGGGAGTTCCAGAGATTAGCGCATTCAAACAAGAAAACAAACGATCTCATCAGCTTTATTAATTATTATATTAGTATATTAGCACAGACATTATTATATGTGAATATTTTTGAAGTTGGTATGGTTGTATTGCGCCCAATTGGCTGGAATTTTTCTAAAGAAAAGAAAATCCTCATTGGGACCGCTTTTTGAATTTATGGAAAGTTTGTTGCGAGAAAGAAAGAAAAGTAGAGAGAAGGGCGAGTGAGTTAGAAGAGTGAGCGAATGTGAACGACCCACGTAAGTAGAGCGCGCTTTAATAACGTATAACGCAATGGACCAACGGTCGTTGGCTTTCCGTTGCCTTCTCTCGCAGTAGTTGGTTCGTTTAACGACTTGCAAGTGTGACCCATATTGCTGGTTACGTGGGCAGCAGAGCACACTGCTCTGCTCTTCTGTTCTCCGCGCTGCTACGTCGCGTCGTATGCATATAATAAGTCTCAAACTTTTGTAATTTTGCAGAACAAGTCTATGGACGCAAAACAAAGTAGACTACGGTAAAATATTAATTCATAGCGCAATGCACGAAGGAAGAAAACAATATTGTATTTGACTATGGGGTAGGCAACGCAACGTACGTCACTGTACGGCGTGTTAGCTTGCTTGCTGTAATTTTTCATATTTTTAAGGTTTCGTACCTCAAAAGGAAAAAACGATACCTTTGTAGGATCACTCCTGTGTCTGTCCGTCCTACTGTCACAGCCAATTTGCTCCGAACTACTGGATCGATTGAGTTGAAATTTGGTACACATATGTAAGTCGGTTACCGAAAGACGGACGTGTCACGTAAATAAATGAATTTTGAACATGAGGAAAAAATTAGAAAATTAAAAAAAACAGTTTTGCAAATTTTACCGTGTGACATATCAAATGAAAGGGCTTGTAATAATAATTTCCTTATTTCCGTAAAATACTACATGTGTAGTGTGGAAAATGTCAATACAATTACACAATTAGAAATGTACAAAGAAAAATTCGTCCATGTTATAAAAACTATGGCGCAACAACATAGCCTTGAGCTCCTTTTTGAATCTTGTTAGGCTTAAATTTTTAATAAGGGTCTCTAATATATATTTTTTTATAATTTTAAAATAAATAGTTTTAAAATTATTTAAGAAAATAAATGAACAATTGACCATTCCCCCTCTGAAATTCCGAAAAAATAGGGAATGTCTGAACTACTTGAATCAGATTACATCACAACGAACACCAAAAGTTATTAATATCAATGTTATCCATAATTTTTTAAATTTAAAATTAACAGGGAAGTGGACAGTATTAAAAATGTGTAATCAATTCAGCAATTTCGGCTTTATTATTAAGCCTTCCTCAGGTTTCTTGATTTATGAAGTACAATAATAATAGCTTATTGTACAACATCCTTTAGATTGCTCATTATAATTTCCAAAATTCTTTATTTTTTTATTAAATTAGAAAGTAGTTGGCGGAAAAAAAATTGAATAACTTAAAAAAAAAAATGTCTGTCAACTACTTTTTAATATAATAAAAAAATAAAGAATTTTGAAAATTATAATGAGAAATCTAAAGGATGTTGTACAATAAGTTATTATTATTGCACTTCATAAATCAAGAATCTTGAGGAAGGCTTAATAATAAAGCCGAAACGTAGCTGAATTGATTATAGATTTTTAATACTGTCTACTTCCCTGTTAATTTTAAATTTACCAAATGTTATTGTTTGAAATAAATTTCAGTCTAAGATGAAATTGTACTCAGCCACGTAAGAATTCGTGGGCTATTATCAGAAACGAAAGTATTATTAGTTTATTATTCCAATAGGGTATAAAATATAGTTTAGAGAATACAGCACGTCACGTACAACGCTCAAATGAAAAATCCTTGGGAATTACCTCATCCCTATAACGTATTTATCATTTTATCATCTGTTCTATTATAGTTTAAACAAAACACGAGCGTATTCTAATCTGACCTAGTTTTGTCACAGATAGCTGATAAATACGTAGTTTTATTGTCACTTTGTATATTTTCAATTTCATATTATGTCTATTTTTGTCCAGCTGAAGGTACACTGTGAACAGAAATGATTGGCGTTATCTAATATAAAAAATAAATTAAACATTAAAAAAGAGGGGCGTCGGTTCGTGAATACACGACGGAAGCTATGCTTCTTAAGCATTCTATTAAGGTGATTGATCCCCCAGATCGTAAAATATGCTTTCGCGAAACTTCGAACTGTGGTCGCCAAATTGCTTTTATTATTGTTTTGATTAGCTGTGATTAAACATTAAATTTCAAAAACATATTTTGCCCTACAAATGGAATAAAAAAAGCGTGATATTCGTCAATATTTCTTTACAGTACCTACGCTACGAGATTTCGAATTACGGGAAGGCAAATTAACATTTTGAATTTTGTTCATTACAAACGTATGTTAAAAATTCTAACAAATTTGGATTGCTCAATAATTTTTTTCAAATCTATTTTTTCTGTACAAAAATTTGTGTATAAAACTTACGCTAATTTTATTGTTTTTAATCTCATGTTAAGTCGTTAATTTAAATCAACTAAAATATAAAAACTTGACTAAAAATCATATGGGGAAGAATGGTACATATTTCCAGTTTATTATGAAGTACTGAATAAGATTTTTCATAGAAATTAGATTTTCGAACGCACGTTTAACTGCTATGCAGTTGAAACAGGAAGCACATTGAACAGCTGGTAAACATGTACCTTAAAAAAGATCAGGACATGCGGCGTCCCGATGAAAGGTGCCTCGAGACGTGTCCACCCCTGAAAATCGGGACAACTGGCGACCCTACTTCGACTGAACTCGACCAAAATCGAACGAGGGCATCTAAGGAAGCGTCCATAAACTACATGGCCCTATTTCAGCCTCTCTGGAACCCTTCCCTTCCTTCATGTAGGCTAACGTAGCCTTTCCTATGACTCCACCCCCGGATGAAACATAGTTTTTTTTTTCAACTTTAAAGTTCAATTCCAGATATATGTTATAATACAAAACAGTATCACGGGTAATTGGAATAAAAATTAATCAATTTAAACACTCACTGATTGCAACGTTTCGTCTTTATTTAATTAAGACTTTTTCAAGCTTATTATATCATAGATTTATTATAATTTAAACATATTGAGGTTAGTCACACCATTGTTTCTTTTTAGTAAATTATTTAATCCATAATGTTTAATATTTTTATTAGATGATTGTTAATTTTTGTAAAATTTTTTTCAGAGTTTGAAACAGTCTTAATTAAATAAAGACGAAACGTTGCAATCAATGACTGTTTAAATTGATTTATTTTTATTCCAATTACCCGTGATACTGTTTTCTATAGTTTTTTATTATCAAGTCATTTTGTGTTTTCTGTTAACAAACTATTCAAAACAATTGGATTAAAATGAACAATATTGATATTTGCTATATTATGTAGATATTAAGATATAAAAGTAACCATTGTTTGAAAATAAATATTCAACTTATTCTGCAAATTATTTTCAAAGTGCCAAATAAAATGCATGAAAAAAATTACGTAGCTTGACTCCAACTTCCCCCGTTCCTAACGTAGCTCAGCGTAGCTTTCGAACTGACCTCTCGAGCTACGTGGTTTAGCTCCCTAATGATGATATCAGATGCTTCATTTCTGTCTTTCATTCAGCATCTTTCATTCGATGTGAAACGTCTGACCACAAAAGGGAACAATAGTGACAAATGAATTCATTAATGAACTGATCCAACAACGCTAGATATGGCATAAGTCATTCGCACTCCGAATGAACGAAAAATGAAACGTCTGAACCCAAGAGAGAACATTCATTCGGGTTCGATCATTTTGTGTCGCGTCTTGTAGCAGACGGACTTGGGACTACGACGCCGCATAATGCATATATTCTATCTGTGTATGAGAGAAAATGGAACGACCAAAATACGCTGCTGTTTTTGAAAAATTTCAAAAATTATTGATATCTTTGGAACCACAAACTAGACGAATACAAAGACAGAACAATACGGACAAATTCTATAAAATGTCTAGTTAATGATTTATACTTAGACTTTGCTTCTTTTTTGTCAATTCTTCGATCAAATGATCACAAATCAAACGAATTCCAAGGCGCACAACTTCATTTGACGACATCTTCGAAGAAAAGACTGGATGAACTTTCATTCCTGTGTTATTCTGTCTGTGCCGTGTGAACGCGGAATGAAATAAAAATGAACATTCAGTCAAGTGAATATTCCTTCGAATGAACCATCTGATATCACCTAAGTGATTATTATATGCTAAATGCGTCCGTTTTTCTGCGACATTCTGTATACAAATGGCGCTGTATGCCGGTGACCTCGCGCCAATGTTAGAGCCTCGTGTGTCGGATGACCTGAACGTCCTCTGGGAAGTGTAGCGACGACGACGCGCTTACCGTCCGCGTCCGACAGTTTTCGTACACAGTTTGGCCGGCCACATTCAGTCTACCAGCCGGTCTTGATCCGAGAGCACGACCGTTGCCTCGCGTGCCCTGTGCTCGTCGATATTTTATTTCAAATATCGCGACTGTTTCGATTCCGCGATACCGAAAAGGGTTAACGAACTCCTGTGCCAATAAAAATGTGTTGTGCGCCCGTAAAATTAAACGATAGTCGATAAAAAACGATCGTTAAATGTTAGAATCAGCTGTTTCCTGCTTTCTGTCAGTTGTGTGATCACGGTACGAAAAAATACGAACTTCTATTTTTTTTGACGTAGAACAGTTTCAATGTCCGCGGGTATAGGCCTCTCACTGTGACTTACTCATGCAACGCTTTTTATGAAATAGAATCGCTCTAATTTCGTAAAAAACAAAAAATATCACGATGTCTAAGTTGTCATTTTGGACGAAGTTCAATTATAGTTAGAACTTTTTTAGGGTTCCGTAAATCCGATGGAAAAACGGAACCCTCGTGTCTGTCTGTCTATCCGTCTGTCACAGAATATTTTTTTCGAACTGAACGAAATCAGTTGAAATTTGGTACTGCATATATAGAGTTAAATGACTCAATCACGGACGTACAGCGTAAATAAACGAATTCGCTTTTGGGGGATATTTTTTATTTAAATTTCATTGAGTTTGGAAATAGCCCAGATGGTCGGGATATCGTTTGTCAAAACTAATTCTATATGAAATAGTAACTCCCGTCTGTAATTTTGTTTTATTGATTGTATAAATCGGTTCAGCGGTTTTCGAGTTTTGTATTTTTTATAGGTATTTGGGATTTAATATGAAATGATACGACATCTGGTGATAAAAATTTAAACGACAAGCTGATCACATTTTGCATGCTGTATATAACTATTTGTACGGAAAATGGCGCATTTGACATTACATTTGGCCTAAACTCCGCCCATAAATCACATCCTTTCAATTTGACATATATATAGGTACTTATTAAACAGCAAAACTCGAAAACCACTGGACCGATTTGAAAAGTTCTTTCATTGTTTAAAAGCTTCCTCATTGAGGAGTAATGAGGAAAGGAGGAAGAGCAGTAAGCAACTCGGACGGAATAGGAAGTTTTGTATAATAAAATTCAAGGAGCGACTTTCCATTATAGTACGGTTCGCATAATAAAGCTGCAAGGCAAAGAAACAATGTGACGCATACCTACCCCATGCATAAAATCTGTGCCGCTTATATTACATTGTGCAGAATAAATGTATGACTTACATCAGGTCCACTATGGAGGGACGAACGTGTTTTGAGAATTTTTGTCTGATTGTCTGGATCGATTTGATGAATGTTAGTTCACTCTATAAGTTAATGCACTTTTTATCGACTTACGGTTAAAATAAAAGAGCGTCTATTCCTTACCCGAAATTTCAAACTAACATTTTTGCAATGTAAGTTTATAAGTAATCGAGGCCTATAGCTCCCCAAAAATAAAAAAAAAATCGACACAAGGATAAACTGCTTGGTATCAGGCTTCGCTCGCGTTAACGTAACTCCCGCACAAAAATCATTTTTCATACAAATCCGTTCACGAGAGCGAAACCGCGAACAAAAGCTATATATAAATTATAATAAAGGAAATATCTGTGTACAAACAAAATTTCACTGAAATATGAAATTTTGTCGGACATTCAAAATAAATCTTAAATACTTTATACGTATACATAAATAAATTGTGAATAATGTATTATTTAGTATTGTGACATTGTTTTGTTTAGTGCGCATGCCCAGTCGTGCTTTTCTTGTAACTTTCATCTGTTCGATATTATTACGTAGGTCGCAGAAAATATTAGCGCGCGCAACTTGCAACGACGTTCCGTTGTTTCTGTTCCGTCTTCCGTCGCAGTGTTCGCTGATTTTTCGTCTATTTCCTCTTCCGGTATGTTAAACAGTTGGTGTTAACGTTAAAACAAAAAACATTAAACAAATGTTTCAGTGTCCGGGATAATTCGTATTTGGCGCTACATCGTTTATATTTTTACATTTTGGGTATGTTTTGTCATCATTTATCTTTTGGTAATACAGTAAAATCTCGATAATTAAAGCCTCGATAACGTAAAAACTTCTATAAATCAGTTATTTTATTTGTTGTTTTATCTTCGGGCCCTGAAACCGAACTTTTAAGCAAAATATTAACCTCATTCAAAAAGCCACTAAAAAGATGAAAATAATGAAATTTTGAGGTCGGCGCCAATTTAATAAAAGTAGATATGTAATTAAAGGTTTTAGCAATTAAGTTGGCTCCGACCTTAAAATTTCATTATTTTCATCCTTTTAGTGACTTTTTTGAAAGAGGTTAATTTTTGTTTTTTCTTTAAGTTTTTATTATTTTTTACTTTTTAGTGCATTTAATTTCGCACATTTTTTTTAATATAAATATTTCGTAGTTGCTTTCCTTATAAATTATAATAAAAAACTTCTGAACTGATTTAAGTAAAATTTATGTGGGATCACACTGAAGGTATGCTTTATTAAATAAGTAAAGAATCATCATCTAAAGCGGTTCACAAATGCTGGGTATAAAATATATGTTTTTTTGATGTCATTTAAAAACGGATGAACCGATTTTAATAAAAACTATATGCTACCAATCCGGTAGCATTCTGAATAAAATGACGTTGAAATTTTTCAAATCGGTTCATAATTGGCGGAGTAATCACGTAATAAACATACAAAAAAAACACAACCGAATTAAGAACATCTTTTTTTTTTGAAGTCGGTTAAAAATACGAAACATCTACTAGATAATTGAACATTTGGCCCTCACTAACTCACAAATATGACTAAAATGAAGTATGCAATATTTACATTAATTAACCTTAGCTTCTGTAACATAAGTCACCAAAGCACATAAATGAAACGTTACTAAATAAAAGTACGGGCCTTTAAAACCTCCTTAACGTAAACTCTAGTTCATTGAACTTTAACTTATCGAGGTTCTACAGTATAATGTATATGAATCTTTGGTGTCGGGTATAAAGTCGAAAGACTTTGTTTACCTGTAGTATTCTTTTGAACAGTATTGCAACCTAAGGTTGCATAATTAAAATACCTAATTATTACGTGATAAGATAGAATTTAGTTTCATACTTTTATAAGGCTGTAGAATTCATTGCATAGTAAGACCTCGCTTAACGCTGCTCTGCTTAACACTTGTTTCAGTATTACGCGGTTGCTAAAAAAAGTTTAGCCACGTAAATTATGGATCAGTTTATGCAAAATGATTCAAATGTTGATAGAAGTTCAAAGGCAAGATGAAGTGTCATTGATGCAATATCTTGCTATCGACAACAGAAAAAGGCAAACGACATTACATGACTTCACAAAAAACAAAATATGTCAAATGAGGAACCTTCCTCATCAGAAACGTAACTTTTATTTGATTTTCATAAATGTTTTATGAACAAAAATCGATATTAGCAATAAATACATCTATAATGAATGTGATAAAAAAGTATTTAACAATAAATGTTACAAATTTAAACAAAAAAAAACTAACAAATTTTCTTGTTCTCGGTTCTGTTTCACTTATGCCTATTATCTACGTATTTAGTGCTGTTTCGTATAACGCAGGGACTTATTAGAAGCGGGGTCTTACTGTATATTATATTGTCGGCAGGGTTTTGGCTCTGCGACCTCAGTTTTTAGTCATAAGAATGACTGGCTAATATCAGTGACGAGAATTTCAATTTAGCGGGACGGCCCCATTAATTTGAAGTGTCCGGTATATAAATTCTTTTGAAAGAAACATGACAATGCTATTGCAGATTTGTGTAACCTTTTCTGAGTTTCTTTTCCAATGTCGCCAACGTAATGCCCTTAAACGGAACGGGTAGCATACTTCCCTATCAACAGGTTAGCTCAGTGGAACTGAAATAGTGGACATTTAAAGGTCGTTATTGAAAAACGAGGTTGTTTTTTAAAGGCATCGTCTTTGTTTGTTACGTTACAATGTACTTGAGATTATTGTTACTACAGTGGAATCTTTCAGGTCGGTCTGAATCTCTATTAGATATTACGTAATTTCGGAGCACCATAAACATAATATGTAATCATCAAAGAACATTGGCTTTGGCTAGTGGATCTGGTTCATAGACTTAGGAATATAGGGACAGAGCAGAGGGGGGTAAAGCCGATTAAGGAACGCGACGAGATGAGTGGTGTCCGCTTGTCATTGGCCGGCGCACTGCACTTGCTAGTGACATGAAATGTATGTTGGTAGTATAGTGTAAAAATAAAATTTCTTTTGTATGCAACACAATGCGCCTGTCAATCAAAAATTGCCCACCATTCTTACTTTCTACCCGTCTCTCAATGGATTCCCTATAATTACTAGATCCATGATCTGGTCTCAATGCTGCACACGAGTAAATTGTGTTCCTAGCAGTGCTGGATTGGATAATTCAAGTCCCATGGTCACAAATTATGTAAGGACTCGCACATGTAAGGAAATTATTGTACGTGAAAAACTATTAGTTTTTCAATGAAAAATAAATATTATTGATTTGGTTATTTTTAAAATTTTAGATTGAAAAATTAATTGCAAATTTTTACTGAAAATTCTTTGAGTGTATCAACGACCTGTGTAATTGCATATTTTTTTCAAAAATGAATTTTGCATTAGGTTGTGGGGACCCCTTGTTTGTGGGAGTCCGTGGGTGTGGCCCCCAAGTGTCCTTATGTAAATCCGGTACTGGTTTCTAAAGCGTACAAATATCAGAAAAAACTTTTTAAAAACGAGTTATTGAAAATACACTATGAAAAGATTTTTTTTTTATAATTTAGGTTCATAACTATAAAAACGTGGGCTATAATTATCTCTGATAGCTTATTAGTCATGACCCCCGCTTTTATATGTTATGAACCTATTTTTTTTCTTTTTACAGTGTATTTCTATAGCTTTACTGTAAAAAGCTTTTTCAAATATTTTATATCCAAATTCCAGAATTACTCCTAAAATCGTAATTGGCAATCGTGTACAGCAGTTGTCGGTTGGTCTGTACGCACGTCAGAGCTGTACAGGTCGCAATTCTTGACAGATCGCCTTGGTTTATTATTCACGTTGTTTACTATCAGACCGAAACCCATTACAGTTTAAAAATCACTTTTAAGAGTTCACATTATTTCGAACAATGCATTTATTCGTATTTAGCTTATTTGAGCCAAGACCCAGTTCATATTTTCAATTTTATTTGTTTAATAATAAACTGAAAATTAGGACCTGGGAACCATGGAAACTCCATATAAATAACGACCTTGTTCAAGATAATATAGAGGTTCCACCGTATCGAACATTTATATTCGCGTAAGACATTGATTTGACCTTGAACAGTGACTTTGCAATTTCCATCTACGTGCTGGTGTTTGATGTAATGATACTTTATCAGTGTTTGATTTTTTCTAAATTATATTTTCACAAAAAAACGCTAGCTTTTTTTCCATTTTTGACGAGCCATCTGCAAAATGACCTACTTTCGGAACTTTGTCATAAAAGAACAATCATAACGCTTCCTTTATTCGGGGTCGGGTAAAAAAAGAAAGCAAAGAAATTACATTCTTAGCTATTAAACACGGCGTTTGCCGGGGATTTTTGAAGTGCAACTTCTTTACGCACGAGAGAATGAATTGGGTCATCACTTCTTTGTCCCTTTGAACTAGAATGGGACGCTGGTCTGCAGGCTACCTTTCACCCAGCTATTTTTTGCCTTAAGGTGACTGTTCATCAGCTGTTCAATATGACTCCTTCTTCACACACATAGCTCTATATTACGAGCGTGTGTGCATACAAAATGCATGAAAAACAGTTTCGGAAGTCTCTAATTTCTATGAAAAACCACATTCAATCATATTATGATAAAAAAACTAGAATTCTGTATCATTCTTCCCATCATATGATTTTGAGTCAGGTATTTATGTACATATTTAATATTAAGTAAAAATAGCAAACAGAATAAATTTCAAAAAAAAAATTGTTGAACAAGCTTTTCTCAGCATATTGTAAAGAAAAAACTTCAAAATGTTAATTTGCCTTCCCGTAATTAGAGGTCTCGTGACATGTAAAGAAATATTGACATATATCTCGTTTTTTTGATACCATTTTTAGGACAAAAAAATGCCTGATTTGAAATTTTTAAACAAACCAAATATTGTAAAACTTAATGTTTAATTATAGCTAATAAAAAACAGTAATAAAATGACTTTTGCGACCACAGTTCTTGAGAGCATATTGTACACTGGGGAATTAGTCAACTTATATTTTTATAGTAAATAGTCGAATCTATTTTATTTTTATGAAAAAATATTTCCGGCGCACGTCACAAAATTAAATATAAACATCTCTTTTTAGTATATGTAATTTTGTCCCATTATTTAATAATTACTAATAAGCTGCATACACGAACCAGTGTTTGTTGTATTTAGTTTTAAATGGCCTACATTTAATGTAACAATGTTTTAGCGCAGTAATTATTTTATTTATCGTGAAATGAAATGTCAACAGTACACAGTATAAAAAATACATCAATAGTACAATATTATCTATCCATATAAAAATCGATGTGTGTATGTATGTTCCCTATGGACTCCAAAACGGCTGAACCGATTTTGATGACATTTTCAGACAGTCTTCAGCTTAGCCCAGCGGGTGATCCTGTGAAGTTTGGTGGCGATCGGATCAACATAATTTTTGAAGTTTAACTTCTTTAGCGACGTATCTGTTTGAAAAAAGTAAGAAATCGAGGAAAAGTAAAACTGCCACATAAAGGGGAAGTTAGTTTGTTTCCTAAATTACATGAAACTGACAAGGACAGAAGCTTATAGTGTGTTGCTAAGTATGTGTAAATATTATTAATTAGTTTCACATAAAAAAATGAAACTTGGGAATAATATTAAAAACTAAAGAAGTTAAACTTCTTATGTGAGCTTAGGAGGGTGAGGCTCATTATATTTCTTTTTTGTTTTTGGCAATTTGATTTTCTTTGATTTTTGAACATTCACAATTAAAAGCAATTGATTCAATACACGTTGAGAATTTTATGATAATGATTCTCATCTTTTATGGCTATAGATAATTAGATAATAATTAGTGCTACCCGTACGAAGCCGAACCGAGTTGTTACTAATTTATAAAAGAACATTCTCGTTTTCGTCTGTTTGTGTGTTCGCTGAAAACACGAAAACTACTGAACGGATTTGAATGCAGTTTTTACCATTCGATAGTTTATTTCTTGGGGAAGGTTTAGATCTGTAGGTAATAATTGTCCAGCTCATTTTCGTCCGGGTGAACATTCGATTGAGTTCGCTAAAATTCGGTTTTTGCCATTCGATAGCTTATTTCTTGAAGGACGTTTAGGCCGAACCTGGCCGCTGGTTTAGTTTTTCTTTTACAAGGTCCACACCCACTGAATCGGATCGGATCGGCACGGCATGTATACGCACACTGGATGTTGCCGAGTCGATCCGAGCCGACTAGTCAGTGGGAACTCATTTAACTTTATGTATCCAAAAACTGCTGAGCGTGCCGAGTTGATCCGATCCGATTTAGTAGAGACATGTGCAAAAGATACCACATATCTATAATCTCGCTGGTGCTCGTTTTAAAGATGATGTCACGATAATAAACCATTACGACACATAGGTATTCACACACCGTTAATTTTTTACATTATCAAAAGAAAAAAACAAACACATACTTCATATCTTATCAGTAGTTCGAGACCTTCGAGCATGTATATATACAGTGTTTCAAAAAAAAAATTTAAGCTTTCATAAACTATACCGAAAAGGGTGATCTTAACGAAAAGTCGAAATTTTTTCGTTATCTTATTACTTTAAACGAGCAATTCTTGTATATAAATTTATTTCGCGTATCTCGGAAACGGCTATAACGATTTGGATGAAATTTTGTATTTAGATAAGGTTTTGCTTTTTAAGTTTTAAATAGTTGTATTTCTTGTAAAAACGCAATTTCACACAAAAAAAAACTGTTTTTATAACTATTTATTAGAGCTTTCTATCCGCTCTCATGCTGACAATTTCATATAGCGCAATCTCGTAAATAATAATCAACTGTAACCTCAAAATTTTGTGAGTTGGCGCTATATGTGTATTCTTGAATTTTTTTTCTATAATGTTTTATAAACTTTCTTTCTACATGTCAAAAACTTTAAACCTTCCATTGGCCCGAGCAAAGCTCGGTTTCCCAGGTACTATCAGTTTTAATAAATGTAATACAAAAATTAACAATTTTGTAAAAGAAATAGAAGTTCTGTTGAAATTTTTTCTCGATCTTGATTTTTGGAACACTCTATATTCTACAGATCAATAGGTTAATTGAAATGTAATCAGTTTTTAAATGATGCCTCGTCAGTCCATGGTACAGAACTGGTAGGGCCGATACTGATTTTTATTTCTTGAATTTGTTAAAATCAAAGTCTAATAGCAATAGATGTGTAATAATACTCGAAAAATTGATTATCGACCAATCAGCATCGAAATAAGGAAACATTTGAATACGCAACTTTACATCAAATTGTCAACTGTTCGTTTTTTATTTATTATTTTAAACAGATGTCCTAAAATTTAAACACCATACGAGCATATTATCGGTCCCTTAAAATACTTGTGAAACAATTAATTTTAAGTGTAATATGGTATGTATCGGGAAGAAATATATTATTACTAGCCGCTCCCCGCGGTACTGCATGTGATTGAGATGAACCGACACTATCTAATGGCGAGTTACAACAAAATGGATAGCATAAAAACCTTCTGCATGAAAATATACGTATATGTGCCAACTCTCATGGTGATCGGTCAAACGGTGTCGACGAAATCTATTAATCTCAAACACACCATCAACATACATTTTTTTATATAGGAATATAGATTTTAGTAAAATGTTTACTATGGTATTGGTCGTATACGATTAAATTAATAAACAGTAAAATAGCTTGCTATAGTTTGCTACAACTGTTAAGAAAGAGCCATTGTTACAATGCTATAGTAGAATATAAATAAATAACATATCATCGAAATAAAAAAAAGACGTCTTCGTATATAGTAGTGTTGATCTAATAGAATGTCACTGGGAACGAAGGTTTGGTTGAGGATCAAGAAATAAGCTTTACCAATGGTTACACTAGTGGCCAACGTTTCGAAAAATTTATTTTCATCTTCAGGGCCTTAAGCTGGTCAAATACCAGCATTTGACCAGCTTAAGGCCCTGAAGATGAAAATAAATTTTTCGAAACGTTGGCCACTAGCGTAACATTGGTAAAGCTTATTTCTTGATCCTCAACCAAATCTTCCTTTACTGTAAATAAAGAAATACAATACTTGGAATATAGTCAACACAAAGTCTCCAATATGATCATTGCTAACTTTTCCAGTCTCATTCAGTTTTGCCTTTGTTAGTTCTGTATCGTACCAACGCTTTTATCGCTCTTTCTAACTTATCCTTGACGAATAAATAGTGCAATCACGGAGAAACTGTACCTCCAATGACCTTTCCATATCAAATTACAATAAAGAAATACTTTTGACATAACCTCAACTGTTCAGACTTATTGGGGTGAAGGCTGGAAATCCCAGCTTGAGTTTTTTTCTCTAATTTTAATGCGAGTGTACTTCTTGTTGGATCTACCTATTGGATCCACCCGGTTGGAGGAAACTTTTCACTTCGAAAACTACAGTTTGGATAACAGTACAGTACAATAGCGATAATATGAAAATGCACTCTTATGAACGACTCAGTAATATGAACATAATTTTTGTATGGATTTTAACGCTCTACAAAAAACGTATCTTGTGATGTTTCGCTAAGTTACTGGTTCAAAAGTTTTTCGAGATTAAAGTTTAAACTTTATCCTCTGAAAACTTTTGAACCAGTAAACTTAGCGAAAAATCACAAGATATCTTTTTTGTAGAGCATTAAATTCTCTCCAAAAATTATGTATGTATCATTTTTGTAGATTCATTTGTCCTCAAGTTTTAAAATTTGAAAGAACAAAAGGAGTTTTCCACAAGAAGCTTTGATTGGAAAGCGGACTATCTTAGAGTTGATATTAAGAGCTCAGATTTTTAGAGATTTTTTTTATCAATTTGGAAACATTTACCCCCTGGGATCATGGAAATTCGACAATACCCCTGTTAAGGACCACCCTAATGTCCATGTTTCTTGCGAACCTCGATAATATAAACATACCGCTAGTATGAACTCCTCAGGATTTTTTGTGTTCGTATTACCGAGATTGTACTGTAATTGAAATACCAAGCCATAGGCATCGATGACGTAAGCAATCGGCTTAACCAATCACAAACGTGACCATGTTTATAGCCTCTTAAGCCCAATCTTCTAGTATTCTAGTAACCTTGCAGTGTTCCAACGAGTAGATCAGATGGCCCGATAAGTGAATATCCAACGCGATCCATCATGTTGGAGACGTTGGGAGCAGGTCCTTGGGGGTACATTTAGCTGGCGTATGCTGCAGAAAGACTAACCCCAAGTGTGCGCGCTTGCAATATTAAGCCACTTATAATAAACAATCAATGTTTATCAACGTTTGTCTTGTTATCTTAAGCGGATGTGTGTAAGCAAACGTACTTTTGAAGATGAGAATAAAACAGTTCAATGCCCCGATGTATTTGAAGGCGGTCAATGCCCTAATCCATATACGCATTTAACTCTTTTAATGTAAATATACAGCAATAATTACTTAATATATTTCAATAGTGGTGTAAACACAATATAACTCATATACAGTAAGACCTCGCTTAACGCTGCTCCGTTTAACGCTGTTTCAGTATTATGCGGTTCTAAATAAAAGTTTAGCACGATAGTGTGTGGATCAGTTTATACAAAATGATTGAAATGTTGATAGAAACTTAAGGCAAGACGAAATATCTTGCTATCGACAACAGCTTGCTGAACGAAACAGAAAGTGGCAAACGACATTAGATGACTTCTTCACAAAAAAACAAAATATGTCAAATGAACCTTCCTCATCACAAACATAACTTCTTACTCGAACTTTTATTTGATTTTCATAAATGTTTTATGAACAAAAATCGATATTAGCAAATAAATAAATCTCTAATTATAACGTGATAAAAAAGTACTTAATAATCAATCGATTATTTCAGCTGTTCAATTAATGTACTTTTATTAACTTGGCGCCGACCTAGTCATTGTCGTCTACTTTATGAAACGCTTGTCTAGATTTTAGATGAATAATGCGAATCAATTTAATTACGGACCTGGTTAATTAGCGTATATGCAACACTGTTATAGCAGAGAATGTGTCTTCCGCGAACTTTACCCGGCCAGTCAGCATTCTGGCGCAGGTCGACAGCACCGACGACAAGCCGCCGCGTATCGTCAGCAGCGACACACAAAACGTCATTAGAGGCACCGCGTCAACAGCCAGCAACATCGGTCGCGAAAAGCGATCAGTCGATGCGCTGCGTTTGCGAGCTGAACATAAATTAATTATCGAAATCTATATTTGTACAAATATTAATCTCCGTACTGTCTTTCGTACTTATAGTTCATTCGCATGCCGACAGTTGGCAGCAGTGCGCATTTGTCGATTGTTTCGCGTGCAAATTTTGATCGCAATCGGGGTACGATTGATCGGAATGACTAATTCGGTAAACTGTTTTTAATTTCTGTATCTATAACTTAGGTCGCTCGCATATCAACAGTTGGTAGCTGTGCGTGTTTGTCGATTGTTTCGCGTGCATGTTTTGATCGCAATCGGAGAACGATCGGTATTTCATTTTCAAATGATCATAATTTAAAGTATTTTTAATTTGTGTACTTAGGATGTTCGCGTATCAATAGTTGGTAGCAGTGCGTGTTTGTCGATTGTTTTGAGTGCTTTTGATCGCAATCGGACAACATTTAACGAAACTGTTATCCTGCTTTTTTTTTGACAACGTGCCAATTTTGGTGTCAATCAGAGTACTAGCAGTAAAATGTAATGCATAACGTTAAAGTTTGCGTACTTAAAAAATCTTTAGTGTTTAAAAAAAGATTGTGAAAATTATAGTGTTTTGTTTAAATGTCAAAATATACAGCGCGTAAATTTTTAACTGGAATTTCAATTGTTAAAACAGTGTTTTGTTATGT
The DNA here is from genome assembly GCA_034508555.1 of Venustoraphidia nigricollis. NCBI lineage: Eukaryota > Metazoa > Arthropoda > Insecta > Raphidioptera > Raphidiidae > Venustoraphidia > Venustoraphidia nigricollis. The sequence goes on along the minus strand of JAVRKA010000004.1, from coordinate 5,778,875 downwards.
GGCACATGTTTTGAACGTGACGTTCTATTGATCTAGTGAACGTGATATTGTTAATGTGAACAGTTCCCCTTAATTGTATGTGTTTATTGTGATTCATTAGTTTCACTACACATGGATCACTAAATGCCTTTGTTGTTTTCTGTTTGACCCGTTTATTAATTATGTAAGTTTTATTTTTAAATTATGACAGACGTTTTTGCATTTTAATTATAAGTTGTGCTAGGTTGCAGAAAGAATTGTCAAAGAAATTGATTTGACAATAACAAACTTCAGTATAGCGTTCACGAGAACGACGCCGTCGACAAAATCTATAATTTTATATTGTACAACGCAAGCGAAGCCACTGGTTCAGACAACTAAACTTTGAATTTCACATTCGCGTAATTTTAATTTTCTTATCACACTGTTTATAAGCAAAACGCCGTTTGTTTATGATCTTTCCGTATTATCTTTTGTTTGCGTAGGTGTTGTTTTTTTAAATTATTTTATAGTTTTGATAAATAAATGTCACAGGGCATGCGGTTTGATTTATTTTTAGTACTACGTGAACGGTTAATTAAATTACCTTTGAATACAAGGAAACCCGATTTTAAAATTACTAAATTTGACAACAAAATTAGCTTTACTGCGTTTACAATTAGCTAGTAAATGAAAATTTTATTACCGATATTAAGCACACCTTGCTTTTTACAGTAAAGCTAATTTTGTTGTCAAATTATTTTGAATTTTTAAGTTCATAAAAGGGTGTTGTAGTTTGTTTAAACTCTAATTCTGTATTGTCTCTTAAGTTTTCAGAAAAAAATATTTTCCTTGGAATTATTTTGACAGCTTCTTATAGAAAAAATTTGATTTTTTGTCTTGGCGACAGGTTGCTATAAAAATGAATATTCAATTTTCAAATAACATGACAACATAAATGCAATAAATTCAAAAATAGTTTTGACAAAAAACGACAACTTAAATTATCTTTGCATCTGAGTTTCTCATACTAAAAAAAACCGGCTATACAAAAAAATTTTACGTCTTTATATATTAGTATTAGTTTATCGAAGTTTATTTTTAGTTATTACCATTTTTCTTCGCGAGAATCTTCCGGAAATCCGTGATGTATAATTTGTTTGTATTTACATTTCTAGGAATGAAATAAAAAGCAACAATTTATAACATTAACACCCTATACAGCGAGATGACAAGTTTTCGTAGAAAGCATTTCTGCATTGCAGATGAACTAATTCAGTATATAAATAGCACGGAAATAATTTCGGATAATTAATAGTCTAGTCTCGTAATTTAGGTTTGGTATATTTCAAACAGTTGTAACATTGAGTTAAAAACGAGCGCCATCGAGTTTTAACAGTCCCATTAGTCATAATATCATCACGCCCGAGATGCATACGGTGTTTTATGTATACGATCCCCTATATAAAATTGCTGCTTTTCATGCGTGGATAGTGGTAGTAAAATAATCCGTTTCGTACTAGTGCGTAAAGTAAAACAAAAAAATGCGAAATGTATTTTCATAGTAAATGTATGGAAGTCCAATTAAGAGTCAATTTGCTCAAATTTGGACTCGAAAATTTTTAAGGTTATATATGAAAACATGGAAAATCAGGTATTTTGTAGGGGGTGCGTGCAAAAATACTATATGTATCTCGTATGTGATGATATTGTGATCACGCACTTGTATGCTGATGACCTCAGATGTTGAGCGTCTATAATCTACAATCTACGCACTAGAAACACATACCCGATTATTATGTACTTTTGTAACAGAAAACAGCGAAAAATGCACGATGTTGAAATATGAAAGATCATGAAAGTATCCAGCCTTTGTTGCGGATACAAGATACATAAAAAATTATGTAACCTTGTAAATAATGTAGTAGTATTTGTATTTGATAATAAAACGAAGTGTCATTGATTTGAAGGACGAATAACTGCGATCAAAACTGCATTTTATTTGTTACGTTACACTAAAATGTGTACAGGGTTTTCGCAAAATAATAGTGGAACTTGAACTGCTTTGTTACTTTTTGTTAGTATCAGAATACTTACTATTAAATAAAAAAAGTGTCCAAGTGCGAGTTGGACTCGCACACAAAGAGTTTCGTATCATCGTACAATATTTATTAACTTAATTTAATAATACACACTAAGGCGCAGAAATGCCTGAACTAATAGCTTTTAAGAGATTCCGTCCGATGTCGCCACTATGCACTATTTTGACGTTTATAGAAGAAAAATTTTTTTTTTGTGATGTAACTACAAACTTACTGTTTTCGGATTTCTCCCTTTACTTGTGCTATAAAACATTGCTTATTGCCAAATTTCATAATTTATTCTATGTCAACGGGAAGTACCCTACAGGTTTTGATTCCCTTGCGAGTGTCAAAGTACTTAGAAGTTTGATTTTTTCACAGTTCCCAGGGATTGCAGACCTGAGTATTTAATATTAATTTCAACTTGATACATCCACGCGTTTCTGAGAAAAAGAGTCTTGACAGACAGACAGACGGACAGTGAAGTGACCCTAAAAAGAGACTGTATTTTACAATACACACTACAAAAGCAAAACAGGTTATATACACACACTAACTATTCTTGTAATAATGAATTAATAGACAGTTATCACAAGGCTACTATTATAATAGAAAAAAAACGTTGTAACACACATCTCTTCTGCACATGCGCCGATGTTTCCCAAAAGCAATAGGGCTCTTTCTATTTACATGTTAAACTTCCTGCCTGAATTTGGTTTCGATCCATTTAGTCGTTTGACCTGTATCGTGCTCACAAACTTACAAACAGAAAAACACTTTTTCCAAAAATATGTTTTTGGACTCGAAGGACCACAAAACCAAAAAAAAAATTGTAAAATTGTAAATTTTTAGTAGTCGGTGGGTACTATTTATGCGCTTCCAATTCGCTCATAGCTGTTTATTTTCATTACACGTAATGTATGTACATTTTTGTGTCGCATGAACTATACAATATTTGCATTTAACCTTTTGCACTCTCACTATCTCAACTACGTTCGATTTTCATTTCGGCTATAAATGTTGTACATTCTGCCATTAAAATAAAAATCGAAGGTCGTTTGTACTGTGAAACAGTTTAAAATCCTTTCACACTAGTAAGTTAAATTAGAGTTTAAAAAAACTAAAACAACACGCTTTTATGAACTAAAAAATGCAAAATAATTTGGCAACAAAATTAGTTGTACTGTAAAAAGTGTAGGGTTGCTACCTACTTAAATTTTCATAATAGCTCTACGTTTACAATTAGCTAGTAAATGAAAAAATTATTACCGATATTAAGCACACCACGCTTTTTACAGTAAAGCTAATTTTGTTGTCAAATTATTTTGAATTTTTTAGTTCATCAAAGCGTGTTGTTTCAGTCTTTTTAAATTCTAATTTTAATTATAAGACGAACTTCTATTAACATTTGAATCATTTTGTGTAAACTGATCCATAATTTACGTTATAGTGGCTAAATTTTTTTTTTAGAAACCGCGTAATACTAAAACAGCGTTAAAGAGGTCTTACTGTACTAATTTGCCGTAATATACACAATGCACTATTTCTTAGTGCAACAGTGATACAGAAATCAGTTACGATAAGGCATTGTTAAGATAAAAATAGAAGTTTCGAGTTATTGTGTTTTTCACAGTGAATGCAGAGACGGCGTGCCATTTCATCACTAAAATAAACGTGTATAATGCAAACTTAACAATTATAATAAAACTGTATAGTAATTCCATACGGCCTTGTATTTTGCAATACGTAAACATAAATTAGTCCTTAACCTAGTTAAAAGTTAACACTTTTAAAACCTATATGAACTCTAGTCTTAACGACATGAAGCAATTCCACACAATCAATTGGCGTCGGTGACGTATCGAGGACGCATGCGTAATGTGTTTCATTGTTCCAACTGTTTTAAAATTAAACGTTTTATCTTAGTACGCATTTAAAGTGTGCTCCCTATTTTGACTTTTGGGCGAAGAGCTCGGACAAAATCGAAGTAAAATTTTACCGACAGTAAAGTTTTTCGATATTCAATGAACTCAAAATTTTTACATAGCAATGAAGTCGTGTACTAATGGACATGGGCACGTGACAAGCGTAACATAGATGGCAGCAGGTACATAACGACCTAAGCTATGATTGGTTTTCACTAAGGAGTACAAAACCAAATTTTAAATAAATTGCGGTAATTCAAATTAATATGATCATATATATTTAGGATTAGTAAAATTTACCACCTTTCAACTAATCTGAGATCCTAATAATGAATATGAATTTTTCGAAACATATTTATTTTAAATAAATTCGAACAGTAGACAATAATATAATACTAATAATAAAGAAACTAGAAAACTTTTTCAAAAAAAACAAAATTAATCCGTACTTTGTTGTAACAAAAGAAAGTTACATAAATTATTGCTTATTTAAATATTACATTATGTAAATCAAAATTAAATTAAAAAGCACACCTCAAAGAAAAGCCCGATACAAAAACGTACAGCTAGAACATAATAAATGTTAATTTTATCAATTCAGTAATATTTGTGTTATCAATTAATAACACTGGGGTGTTTTTTTATTTCTTTTATCTATTTTATTAACAAATTTTATTTGTTTTGTACTCGCATGTAAATTAACTATAAATTCAATATATTTTTTTTATACCCGGTTGAAAGTACACACTTTCGGTTTCGATTTTAAGACAGAAAACCTAACATTTATGCTCTTCTGGAAATACTCGCACGCCATCTATAACAGCGGCCCGGAAAGAAGTAACAGCGGGACGAAAGAGTTTTCTCGTGCACACTGATACGTGTGCTGTCGCAAACGAGGAGTAGCTAACAGCTGTTATTGCGTATAACCTCAAAATTGTTCACTTGAAAGTTATTAGTCTTTTTATGTAATGGTGAAAGTACGTACTTTCGACCGGGCATAAAGAAAAATAGTATACACCACACGGGCAGAAAGTAGAAAGCCCTGAACTGTATTTTGCTAATGTGGTGGTCAGGAATTGACGATCATATGAATTTTTATTTTGTAATTCATTCAGTCCGTCCATTCTAGGGATTGCAATCCAGCGGGATTTATGCAAGGTTAAAACAAATTCAGCTGGATCCAGCGCAGATCCAGCATTAATCGATTTAATAGTAAGTGATAGTTACGAGTATCCGGAGTATAATCACGATACAGTCTTAAGTCACCTAAATTGATATTCTAGATATCTGAAATATTTATTCGTTGACCTATTTTACAAACTATGCAGTCTCAGTTTCTCAATCTCAATAATTTTAGAAATAAAATTGCGTTTTCCGCTTATAAATTGTTTAGTCAACTCTTACATTAGTAGAAACAAATCTTTAATATAAATTATATTATATAATTTAAGACTTGACTTGTCTTTTAAAGAATAAAGCCAATCAATTATGTAGGTAACAAGTTTCTTTTTTTATTTTTTTTTAAGTAAGATCTCAGAAAAGAAATGTTATTGATGGTGTTATCTCCCAGCCTACTTCTCAAATAACAGTAAATATACCCGAATCCGGAAAGGGCCCTCTCTACCTCTACGCTAGTTGGTATGAGAGTCATCAAATAATCATAGAATAAGGTTAGGTTTTCACCTCTTACTCCCTCACTTTCATAAAGTACCATTTCTTTCTTCAATATCTTATCATAATCCTTCTCAGACCCAGTTATTTAATTGTTTTAGCTGATTGCGGATCCGTACCGCTGGATCCAGCGCCAGATGCTGGATCCAGCAGGGCCAAAAATGTACTGCATCCAGCTGGATTGCTGGATTCAGCATTGCAATCCCTAGTCCATTCCTTGTATATTTTTGTGTTATTTATTTACATTTATTTATATTATTATTTTTACCTAAATTGGGGAGTTATTGTAAGTATTACGGTAAAGATCACTGTTTGTTAAGGAACATGTACTTCTTGGCTTTTTCTGCAATATGTCTCCCAATAAATGTAACTTCACAGCTAATTTTTCGATTTGCCATTGCTGGTTCTGTGCCGCCCATCCATTCCATATCTTTGAATTCACACGTTAATGTTGGCAACTTCTTCGAATTCTCTCCCCGTTTCCATTCAAACTTCGTGGTGTCAAGTACGCGTGCGTCTTGTTTTCGATTTTTTAGAGATTTTATAAGAGAATGCACATCTTTTCCGTGCAATCCTGTATAAATTTTGCAGTCAACATAACCCATCATATTTGCTACAGATCGTAATATAAATGACGGGATGGTTTTTTGTGTCGAAAAAATGTAATCATAATTTGGAGAAAACGCAAAATATACCAGCTCAAAATATTTGATTTGAGTTTCAATTGTTTTATTTCGAACTAGGCGTATCCAATATATTTGCGATCGTAAGATAATTTGGACATGTACTCTGAAATTATTTCGTCGCATGATTCTCACAAATTTTTCAGTTATGAATCCAAGTCAAACACATTGACTTCCTTTTGATTGGACAATGCGTATGTGTACCATGTTTTCTTAGAAGACGATATATCTGAACAAAAAGAAAATTGCACAAATTTTATGAGTCGCCTAAAAAAAATCTTTTTTTTAACGTTTGCACATCCCTTTATAGATGATCTTTCGGGTAGATGGATCTTTTGGGTAGGTGAATCTTTTGGTTAGATGAATCTTTTGAGTAGATGGATCTTTTGGATATATGAATGTATTGGGTAGATGGATGTTTTGGGTAGACGGCTCTTTTTAGGTAGATGGATCTTTTGGGTTTAGTTTATGGGAAGTTTATAGATAGTATTCGGACTTTTTGAGGCAACATTAATACTCTTATACATTGTCGACCGCAACATTGTTTTGTTAGTGTATTTGCCATATGGCAACATACACTATTGGCGTCGGTCGGATGGCAGGACCTAGAGGTCGGACCAAAATTTCTCGACGTTTCATAACCTCCTAAACACTTTGGCACCATTTTTAAAAATGTTTATATATATGTATATATATATTTATATATATAATATAATATATATATATATATATATATATATATATATATATATATATATATATATATATATATATATATATATATATGTGTGTGTGTGTGTGCGCTATAACTTTCGAAAGAGTTAATTGATTTTAACGAAATTTTGCCCACATCTTGGAATCCACCACCGCAAGAACCCTATTTAAAAGGGGCCTAATCGAAATATTTTACGGGTAGTTTTTGGGTCCCAAAATACCGAAAAAATTCTCCGAATCGTTTCAAAATTGAAATTTAACCCTCTGGTAGTAATTAAAAAGTGTCCCTAAAATTTTAATAAAATCGGCCCGACAGGACCGGATTTACAAATTTTCTGAAAACACTAGTATGCAGATAGTGAGTTATTTACTGAAAGGTGTTTTTAATTTTGGTGTGACGTTCGATCGACAATAATAATGTAGTTAAGAAAAAAATGTAATTTTAAGGGGTTTATTAAGGAGTTAATTTTTTTATTTTGCTCTACAATCACCTTAAGGTCACAAGGCCTGTATTAGCAAATACACTATATTGTCGGCAGGGTTTTGGCACTGCGACCCGGATTTTTTTGAGTTTCTATTAGCTACGCTTAAGAAACAAACAAGTTTAATATAATTTTCAATTTCGTTGTGATCAGACGTATTTCAAATTTAACGGGTTTATATACCTTGGCAAATTACTAAAAACTTTTATGGGAAAGTATTTTATGCCTTTTTCTTGAAAAGTGGACTTATGCCTAGGATAAGATAACACTGTATCATTTCTAGTGTTATATTTGTGAAATTGTTGCACTGTAAAAAACTCATAAAATTTTTTGTGAAAAGTAACTGATATATATATACAAACTAGGAACGGTCATAATTTCAAGCCTGTATAACGGTAGTAAAATGACCTATTTTGCATTAGTGCGTAAAAAAAAACAACGGTTTGCAGTATTATAAAATCGGAAGCTTATGAATTAACTAGATTTACAATTCATGCTGTACCAACAATTATCTGTCAAATGTCACCTGTGGCACGCATGTCATAGGTTCGCCATCTCTGGCATTATTACAATATTACAATAATATTGCCGAAAAATTGAATTTAAATGTTAATCAAAACGTAATTTCAGACAATAATGTGCAAAATGCTAGTTGTTTTTTAACTTATGTAGACAGAGGTGAAGTTGTTCAGATTATTAAGTCATTAAAAAATAAACGATCCTCCGGATGGGACGAAATTTCCAATCGCATATTGATAGTTTTCGTAGAACAAATTGTTGATCCATTGGTGCATATAATAAACGTTTCTTTCCAAAACGGGGTGTTTCCTAAGAATTTAAAGAAAGGTATCATTAAACCGATATATAAAAAGAATGATAAATACGACGTTTCTAACTATAGACCTGTCACACTTCTTTCTAGCATATCAAAAGTAATAGAGAAAGCTATGTATAATAGAGTATATAATTTCTTTAAAAAACACAACTTAATTGCCAAACAACAAAATGGCTTCCAAAAAGAAAAATCTATTGATTTGGCAATTTTTCAAAATATATTTGGAATACTACAATCAATAGAAAGAAAAGAAATTGTAGTCGGAATATACTGCGATTTATCAAAGGCTTTTGATTGTGTTGATCATAATCTGCTATTAGATAAACTGGAAAAATGTGGAATTAGAGGTACTGTTAAAGCTTGGTTTGAGTCATATCTAACAGATAGATACCAATGTGTCAGCGTCAATAATGTTCTTTCTGATTGGCTGAAGGTTAAAAGAGGGGTGCCACAAGGATCCGTCCTAGGCCCTTTATTATTTTTAGTATATGTGAACGATTTGCCAGGTTGTATACCATATAATAGTGTTATGTTTGCAGACGATACATCGATTATCTATAAAAGTGTTGATGAATACAATCTCAATAATGAAATAGCATCTCTACTACGTCACTTAGACAACTGGTTTCAGGCAAACAGCCTATCTCTAAATATTAACAAAACTCAAGCTGTTAATTTCAGCAAATTAAACATCGACAGTGTTGGTATAGCACCCTTTAGTATAAGTGTAAGTGACAGTATTAAATTTTTAGGTCTAATGATGGACAAAAATTTAAGTTGGACGTGTCACATTGAACAACTGAGTAAAAGAATTTTATCATACGTGTATCTCATAAAACAGTTATCAACAATGTGCACTCAGATATGGTGTAATATTTTGGGGAGGTAGTCCTCACACTAAGAAATTATTTGTCATACAAAAAAGATGTATCCGCAACGTAATAAAAATAAAACAACGTGAGTCATGTAGGCCGTATTTCAAGCAATTAGGGATATTAACTCTGCCTTGCATATATATTTTAGAAGCAGCTTGTTTTGTTAAACAAAATTATAGTCATTTTGAACAGGAGAGGACAACTCATGAATATTGCACTAGAGCCAGGACGGATCTTCACATACCAAATATAAAACATCCTGTAGTCAGAAAAAATATGTACATACAATTAATTAAAATCTATAATGCAGTTCCTCCAGAGATTAGGTCTCTAAATAACAAACTGTTTAAACAAAAACTAAAAAAATATCTAGTGACCAATACTTTCTACACCATAGTTGAATTTTTGAATATTTAATGAAATTGTATATTTATATTATGTTTGACTTGTTTTATACCTGTTTGGTAACAAAAATAAAAATGATTATTATTATTATTATTATTATTATTAAGTAATTGTTCGATTAATCTCTAAAATTATCTGCTTCTAAATGTATTAGACGTTTAATTCATAAATAGAAAACAAATCTTGTCGTTGTTTTTGATTTCAGATAATTATTTATTACTTGATTTATTAGAAATAATGTCTGTTAACTGCTATTTGAACCGAGCTGGGTAGAGTAGTGGTACAGCACTAGACTCGCATTCGGGAGGTCCGGGTTCGATTCCCGGCGGGGGCAGATGTGGCTGGGACTTTTTCCTACTGCCTCTCGCCGAGAAACGGTAATTCCCGTACCGGCCATCTTGATTGAGGTTTTCCATGGTTTCCCTCAATTAATTCCAGATAAATATCGAGGTGGTTCCTTATTTGAGGCCAAGGCCGATTACCTATCAAACTCCTAGTTCAAAAATTACCTACCTTATCCTAATTTCCTGTAATTCCTTCATTCGCCCATTGCTATTATATAAGTTGAAGTTTAAGAAATGTAGAAAAAAACGGGAAGTGGTAAAATGAAAAATAGTAATGGTGCGAATGGCGTCTGTTATGACATAAAGTCGAGAAACGGACGTTAAACGCATTATTATTATTATTATTATTAACTGCTATTTGAACTATATTAAGCTAGCCAATATGTGTACTAAATTTCTTCGAGTGCCAATGTTCTCTTTCAAATTGTACCGATATATCTATATTTTGTGAAAAATATATCAGTACCGATATCGATACTTGAAAAAAATATCGATACGATATATATCGATACTTTTTGGCACTCCTGACATCCTTAGCGTGTCCGCGACGATCCAAGAAGCGTCTGTAGGTAATTCGAGTCTCACATTATTCTCTGCCGTTAGGTCGGAGCGCGCTAGAGCACTTTGTAATGGAGATCCGTCGTGATATTGAACACTAGTGGTCGCGCTGTCTGAAAATGTTTTTTTTTAACATTTTAGGGGGGCTAAAAATCATAGAAAACACATTTTCCGACAAATTACCCATCGCAGTCACTTTTTGTGAATTTTTTTTTCGTTTTTTGATGATCTCGGAAAAGTTCTTGCTCGCCGGAATTTGTCAGGAAATATGATTTTCTTCAGTTGCGGAATTGATGTTTAAATTTTTTATCCGAAGTTCTACGTGCGCCCCAGTACTGTTCCAAGGCGTCTTCGCTTCAAAAATTCGATCCTTGGTGTGAATACATCGGCTGTTGAAGTTGCTGGCGTGGAGGGCGGAGAGGGGATACACAAACGTCCAATGATCCCTACGGAACAGAACACGGTGCAATGACAAGCGGGCCAAGGCACAAGGAGGCAATAACCGCACCGAGTCGGAGCCAAAGCCCGGGGGTCATTGTACCCCAATCGCGTCGACTGCACGCAAACCACCACGTGCCGTACCAGTTGTTATCGAACTTATGTCACCTCGCGAGATGCTAGCTCACAAATCTGGAGCGCGTTGGACGTCATATAAACGGACATGAAACCGTTTAAACACACCAACGGTTTTCAACAGTCTGATTACAAAGTAAACAATATTTAAAGGATGGCCGGTTTCTTCACACCTCTTGATAGCTGTCTTCCAGATAAAGATGTCTGGCAGATAACTTTTAACTTGTTTTCTTCATTGAGACCTCCAGTTACGTATTTGGAGGTCAACTATTCGTGGGACATCTATGGCTTTCTGTAGCAATTTTCGTATTCAAAGTTACCAGCGCAAACAAAGAAGTAAAAATAGAACGAAGAGCTACAGCCTAATCGTAAACACTTTTGGCCGGTTTCTTTACACCTCGCGATAGCTGTCTTCTAGATTAAGATATCTGGCAGATAACTTTTAATTAGGTTTCTTCAGTGAGACCTCCACTATAATAACCCGAGAGTTGTTAGACATTTTTGAATAGGTATTTGAGGCGCTGTGAAAATTTGTACAATACCTCGCTAGTAATATCCGAATATAGAAACAGAGACTTAGCTGAAGGGTAGCGGGGCTAACCGAGCCTCAAATTTTTAATCACCTGGCACGTAAAATGTCCCACCGAAACAACCTGTTTTTTTAATATACGAGTATCTATTTTTAGTAACTAATATTCCTGTTTAAATTTCAGTGTCTCAAATGTATTTTTAAAATTTTTCAAAAATGTAATTTTGCAAACACCTTGCTAAGTCTTAGACCCGATTACGAAACCTGGCTTTTATTTTTCAACTCCTTAAATATTAAATTGCAAGATATTAACATTTCAAAATCCCTCAAGGGCTTTTTATTGCGAAAAAATTTTGCTAATTTAAAAATTTGAGTTATCCTTCAGTCAGGTCTGTGTTTTTGTATTCCGATATTTTCTAAAGAGGTATTGTATAAATTTTCACAGTGCCTCAAATACCTACCCAAAAATGTCTAACAGCTCTCCTACTATAACGTATTCGAAGGCCAACTATTCGTGAAATGTCTATGAATTTTTATAGCGATTTTCGTATTCAAAGTTACCAGCGCAAGCAAAGAAGTAAAAATAGAACAAAGAGCTATACAGGCTGATCGTAAACACTTATGGTCGATCTTCACACCTCCCGATAGCTGTCTTCCAGATCAAGATGTCCGGCAGATAACCTTTAACTTGTTTTCTTTATTGAGACCTCCAGTTACGTATTCAGAGGTCAACTATTCGTGAGACGTCTATGGATTTCTAGTGTGTTTCCAGTCAAGATTGTTAGCTACAGAGGTGACCTCGTTCCGTTAGATAGTGATGACGGCATGACTTAATAGGCAAACGTGATATTCGTCAATATTTACAGCATTTCGAATTACGGGAAGACAAATTAACATTTTGAAGTTTCTTCTTTACAAATTTTTGTTAAAAATATTGATAAATTTGGCGTCCTCAATATTTTTTTTCATATTACTTTTTTTCTGTACAAACATTTGCGTAAAACGTATGCTATAATTGTTCCGTTTTTATCTGATTTTTAAATCGTTTATTTAAATCAAATATATATTGTAAAAAAGTCATATAGGAAGAATGGTACATATTTCTAATTTATTTTGTAAGCATTACCATCAAAGATTAAGAAAGATTTTTCCTAGAATAAGAGATTTCCGAAACATTCAACTGCTTGTAAGATAGAGCTATGCTGGTGAAAAAGGAGCAAGGGCGTACCCAGCATGGGGCGGGGGGGGACAACTGCCCCCCCCCCCTGGAAGCAAAAAATAAGGCATTATTAAATTTTGTTGCTGGAATTTTTACAACTCTTGAAATAAGCTAATATTTTTTTCCCTGCAACAAGGCATGCACTCCTCATTTTAAGTGCTTTCCCATGCACTACGGCTACTGTTGAACGATCTTTCAGTACCCTTCGAAGGGTAAAGACCTGGTTGAGAAGTACAATGGGAGAGGACAGATTGACTGGGTTGTGTTTGATGAGCGTCTATCGGAAATTCTTTAAGGAAAACCAGGACTGGATTGAAACGAGACTTTTGAACAAGTTTTCTACAAATCCAAGAAAAATGATACTAGTATAAGACATGTAACTAGAATAATTTTTTTTTCAAGCAAATAATTGTAATAAAAATAATTATACGTAATTTTCTTAATATTTTGATTTCATTCACCTTTTCCGTGATAAAATGTTACAACCTGAACGACCATGGCTTGCCCCCCCCCCTAGTTTTGATCCTGGGTACGCCCTTGAAAAGGGGACAAATTAAACAGCTGATAAACGGTCACCTTAAATTTCTCTATATTCTGTGACGTTGGTATATATATTTTTATGAATATTTTTTAATGTTGACTAATAAAACTATTTACATTGGGTATTTTCACGCACTTATCGTAGTGAGATAACAAAAGATAAGCGTTTAATAAACTTACAAACACGCTGCGTTATATATTTGTTTCCTCGTATATATATATTTATGTTTTGTTTTGTTAATGAGGAGCAACGCACGCATTCCCTCACCGCGTTTTACCTCAATTAAACTCAATGACCTCAACGTATTTGTCAGGCAATAAACTAGAAGTTCTCAATCGGTGAATTAAGGCGCCAACGTAGACGATTGAACACGTTTGCGATTTGTACGAATTTTTTCTAGTCTCAAAATTATTATTATTATCAGCTAAGACAACTGAAGAATGTATACGACTAAAAAACTCTACTTATATTTTATCATGCATTCATTGTGACAACTATAAAATTCAATATAATTATCTGGAGCACATCAATAGACCGAAATAGAGTTTTCAAAATTCAGAAGAAAATTTTGAGATTAATATTTAGTTTATAATATATAAAATCTTGCCACTTCCTTTTTGAAAAAATACTATATTAATAAACTACGGAATTTTTGGTTAGGAACTGGTTATTGAAATGTACAAATAAAATTACTTTGTAAATAAGGATTGCAATTTGAGACACTATAATACACGACCCAGCAGTAATGTTGTCATAAAACTGAATTTTATGAAAATTTCCTACATATATAGGATACAAAATCTATGGAAGGCTGCCCGAAATTATTAAAAAGAAAGGAATTTAAAGAATTTCCAGAAAGAATTATATCAATATTTTCTAAGTTGAACGAAATGAAACTACACCTATCCCTCGATTTACACGGTAGATACGTTCCTGAGAAAAACGTGTAAATCGAAAATTAAAAATTTTCAAGTCAAAACCGTGTAAATCGAAAAGCTGCAGAAAATGCGTAATTTTGCTATTTAACAGTTGTGATTTTTTTCAATATTTTTAGGTGTACACAGAAATAAAAATAAAATGCATTGACAGGTTAAAATATGTAATATATTACGGAAACACTGTTTTTTTATTTAATTACAGTACCTTCAGCACATAAGCTCGGGATTCCCCGTGAGATGTGTACACAGCGCACGTGTTCAATCACAGTAGCATTTAGTAGAGTGCGATAAAAACAAAAAAAAACTTATTTGGAAAACCGTGTAAAAGCGAAAACGTGTAAAACAAGTACCGTGTAAATCGGGGGATAGGTGTACTTGCGAATGCTGTCTAATGTTTTTATTGAAACACGATTCCATACTCCTTTTCAAGTTAGAAAATCTAAACTGCGTCAGATATAGATAAAATTAAAATTATGACAGTCATAATTTTAATTGTAATTGTATTTCAATAAAAACATTGGACAGCATTAGCAAGTAGCTTCATTTCGTTAAATATATATCATTACTGTCGATAGAGTTAATATGTGTAATATTTTCTAAAATCTGTGCCTTATGATTTTTGTGACTTGGCATAATTATTATATATGTATTGCATCCATTTTTTGGCAATGCAAATAAATGCGTATTATTATTAATTTTGGTGCAGTACAAAAAGTACTATTTATGATGTACTCTGGGCAACATTCATACAGGCAATATCATTCATCAGACAATATCTTTTTAAAGTGAAATTCGAACCACCAGTTTAGAAACATTGGTTTATAAATTGTATGAGTTACGATTATTTTTGTTTACATATTTTTTCTGTTTTGTTACAGTTTGAACAGAATGCTCGTGATGGAAGAAGCAGGGGAGGTCCAAGACACTCCAAAGACGGATCATGATTGCTCACAAAAAGACAGCACTAGCCCCAAACAGCGTATCGCGTCATCAGACATAGCTGAAGATCTCTCCAACAATTGCCAAAGGAACGGCGTAGACAACCCAAAAACAACAGACGACACCAAAACAGATGACAGTAACAAATGTGAAACAAAAGAAAACAGTAAAACAAACGAGAATCTAGAAGAGACAGCCAACACAAAAATGAAAAAAGAAGACGTCCCGAAGAAGGAAACGAGGAATTCGGAAAAAGAAAACAATGGATCGACAAGTGATAAGTCAGAAAAAGACGCCGTTGTGATCGAAAATGCCAATAAATTAGTAGATAAGGAAAGCGAAAATAAAAATGCGGATGACGTCGTCTGCGTAACCGCTTCAGAAAGTGGGAAGCGTTCTATAGAAGAAAGTAACGGTCCGCCATTAAAGAAATCTAAAATCGAATCACTTAACGATCTTCGCGAAGATATAGTAAGCGAGTTTGTGGAATCAGCTAGCTCTACGTTAGACGATATCCAGCAACAAGAAACGAAACTCGTAGCTGATATTGAATATTTAGATGAAACGGCGCGAGCGAAAGAACGCGAATGGAACGATATAATTCGTTTGAAGAAACTCAAAGAAGAAATCCTTCTAAGATTACAGCGTAAACGTCAAGTGATTTTAATATCTAGTGATAGTCATAATGATAATATCGATTGGGAGCTAGCTTTGGACATGCACATTAAAAGTTTAAGTAATGATAATGGTTCAAATCAAAGTGGTGCGTCAGTTCAAAGTCTAAATTTAGCCGCTATAAATTTATCTAATAGTAGTGTAACCGTTTTACCAGTTTCTAGTTCTAATTCACTGCCAAAAAGAAATGCCAAATCTATAGATTCGAAATTAAGAAATGTTAAGAAAGCTTATTCGCCGAATGAACGAAGTTTATTAGCTGCTACTTTGAATAGACAAAGATCTATTTTACCGAAACCGTCGTACAATTTGCCGTCGAATAGTTACGATTATAATTCGACGTCGAAGACCGGTCCGAAAGGACAACCAATGATGGATGTGAATTTGATTGTTGAAAAGTTTAGACAGAACCATCCGGAAGAAGTTCCAAGACGAGGTCGCAGAGTCAAGTCGATTATGAAGAACGAAACTGACATTGTGAGCAGTTCGAGCAGGCAATCCGTTTTGTCATCTTTGCAAGGTGCTCCAAGTCGAGTTGATCTCAATAGTGAACTAGGAATGATGCTTACCACTGGATCAGATGTAAGTTTGCTTTTCAAATTTCTTTAAAATCGCTTCTAAATCTGTGCAAGATTCACTATCCTTATACTGGATTAGGGTTCGCGTAGAATCAATTCCGGATACCTTAAGGTTACTGACCCCTCAAATTGTGAAATATGCTCTCGGGAAATTTCAAACTGTGGCTGCAAAATTCATTTTATTACTGATTTTATTAGCTGTGATTAAGCATTAAGCTTCATAAAATTTGGCTTGCTGTTTAAAGATTTCAAAAAACTACATATGTTTACCCTAAAAATAGAATGAAAAAACGTGATATTCAATATTTCTTTACAGCACATTATGAGATTTCGAATTCCGGGAAGACAAATTAACATTTTGAAGTTTTTTTTTTTACAAACTTATGTTGAAAATACTGAGAACGTATTTTTTTTAATTTTGTTTTTTCTGTACAAAAATTTGTATAAAACTTTTGTTAATTTTCTCGTTTTTATCTGATTTTAAATAAATTGAAAAAAAATGGTTAAAACTCATTTGGGAAGAATGATACAAATTTCTAGTTCATTTTGTAAGCATTACCATCAAAGTTTGAATAAGATTTTTTATAGAAATTGGAGATTTTCGAAACGTAAGTGCATTTTGCATGCACACACACCTCCAACTGCTCATAAGATAGAGCTAAGCGAGTAAAAAAGGGGACATATTAAACACCTGGTAAACAGTAACCTTAAAGAAATTACAAAAAAAACAATAATTTATAGATAGCATTCCATACATAGATCTAAGGAATAAAAAAATTATTTTGCGCACACCATTGCGTGGGATATTGTTGGACAGATTTTTATGCAAAAAACGCTCTAAAACGACTTTTTTCCTTAGGTGAATATTTCCTGAGATTTAAGCTCCTAAAATCTATTTTTCCAATCGTGTGGTAAAAAAATCAACATATAGTAGCACTTTATAAAATACATTTAACGAAAGTTACTTTGAACAAGATATATCTTTACAAGATGACAAGATATCCAAATAGCAGCAGTTTACCAATGATGGAAGAATCCTCGATGAAACCCTAAGTTTGCGCGTGTGTGGTTTTTTAATAACAATTTGGTATTTCTTGATTGCAGGGTCGCAACAGAAGTTCGAATTCAAGCAACGATTCAACACAAAACCATTCAAATTCAGAAACAGCTAGCGCTCCGTCAAGTAGCGGCGGTAATGTTTCATTCAAAGACGTTTTAGTACAGTTTGCGCGTTTATCGCAAGCGGAGCGTCGCGACGTCTTATCTTCATCTCAGCCGTCGACGACAACCAGCAACAATTTTGTCCTCCAGCGTGGAAACACAACAATCGCTATCAAACCTCCACCGCCGCCCTATCCAGAGGTTACACTTCATCCTGTTCTTGGAAGTGGTGGCACAGTTGTGTCCAGCTCACAGTCATCAACTTCCAACTCACTCCTTCATGGAATTCTTACAAAGGTGAATACAAAACTTTGAGCTTCCAAACATTTTTTGTTTATTCACCCAAGATATTTTTTTGGAATCCCTAATTATATTGTGTTCCATGCAATAGGATAGTGTGAGTTTATTGTCCTAACAAAGCACCACAAAGGCAGAAAGCTGAAATGCCTGCACTGCGCGTCATGATTCCAAGGTGAATCCGAGGGCATCATGTCGCGCAGTACAGGAATTTCGAATGTCTGCCCGTGTGATGTATACAATTTTTCTTTATACCCGGTCGAAAGTACATGCTTTCACCAATATATAAAAAGACTTTCAAATGAGTAATTTTGAAGTTATACGCAATAACAGCTGTTAACTACTACTGGCTGACGAGAGTCTCATATATCAGTGTGCACGAGAAAACTCTTTCGTCCCGCTGTTACTTTCTTTCGGTCCGCTGTGGCGTGCGAGTAATTCCAGCAGAGCATAAATGCTAGGCTTTCTGCCTAAAAATCGAAGCCGAAAGTACGGACTTTCGACCGAGTATAAAGAAAAGATTTTATTTACAACAGTTAACACACTTAGACGTTATAGTTTCTACTTGAATTGTGTTTTACCTCCATGCTCACACTGAAAAGTCTCGTGGTTTCGAATAGGAACAGGGTTAAGTTTGAGTAGTTTTACAACAAAATTATAGTGAATGCGGTGCGGAACCCTCAGCGCATGAAGTACTTTAACGATTGACCGTTCTTTTTTTTGTGTTTTAGAATCAACAGCCAAGTCCAGAGTCTTCAAAGCCTTTCACTGCCCTTTCCCCAACATTGGCCAGACTACTGACTGGTAGTGCATCTCAACCCAGTGATGTGTCCGATATATCAGACTTATTGAACAATCCCCAGGTTCGTTTTTTATTTATTCTAAACATAGTTAAGGTATTAGTAAAATTTTAATAATTTCGAAGAAAATTTTTTGCGTTAAACAGCTAACGTTTAGGTACAGATTTATTCTCACTTTCAGCCGTGCAAAATAATCAGGAAATTGTGTCACATAAAATAACCACGTTTTTTGTAATTTTTGTAATTAAAACCATGTTAGTAAAAACCACAAATATTAAAATAACGCACTAAAATAGTGGCATTTTTAACGAAGTTTATTTGGACATCAGAATAACTTCCAGGATCGCCACTATCTATACTGTAACAATTCAGGAACTGAACAGACTGAGGCCAGTATTTCCCGCGCAGGATTCACCTTAGTTTGTCATTTACCTATTCAAAAATTAATAGTTTCTTTGTACCTTTTTCAGAACCAAGCAAAAGTTCCTTCGCCAAGACGACAGACACAGTCCCTATCTCCACCAAGGTCAAGTCAGTCATTGATAAGAGTGCCTCGCACATCAGCACAAGTCATTACGTCATCAGTTCATTCAAGTCAGTTTCAACCACCAGCAGGAGTTGTAAATTTGGTAAATATATTTTTCAATACTAACAACTACTGAGTACTTTTTGCCCAACTCTGGAGAAGTCTTCCAAATGGAACGACTCGATAAATTAGATGGTAATGACGATGTCGATGATTTGATAAATCATCTACATTTTCGAGTTGACACTTTGAATTATCGCAACTCACAATTAATCGCATATTTGTCCTCCCACCCTTTACGCGCTGACAGCTCAATTTTTCTCTTCAGTAGGGTTTCCCCGAGTCGACTTATGTCACTAAATGAAAAGCATCCTAATAGGATTTCACCCAGAAATTGGCTGCGGCAAGCTTGCAACCCCTATAAATTTCATCGCGTAGCGCTGCTCCAGCAAACGCTCCATTTTTTACGTTTTCTGCCGTAACTAAAACTTAAAAACAGCTTCTGTGCTACGCGGGATCCGCACTGTGTCAGAGCTCGGACGCGAATGCCGCCTGATGCATTGCTTAGCTTATACCTCCGCCATCGAGGAACGCGCTGCTGGCGACTAGAGTGCCGCACGGCGGCCAGTCTTATTACTTTACGGACAAACCCTGTAGAACTATCCAAAAATTCATAATGCATGAATCGCCTAAATCATTTTTTTTTATTGTTCGGAGGTGTCTTCACCACCAACTTGACACTGTCTAAAAATTTATGCTAAAGCTATTATAATCTTTGCGAAAATTTTAATTTTAAATATCTTGTGGAGCGGTAATGCTACGACAAAAATAGCGAGGACCTTTTTTGTAGAGGATTAAATGTCCTACAACTTCCTCAGCGGAAACATTTTCGTAGAGCTAACCGTTTAAGTGAAAGGAAGGGGTGTTAAATCACGTCTAGCCTGTAGGTAAATTGTCTATCGGTCTGATTTCAGGACGACATGGAAACTGAAGATAGTGCAGATAGATTAGTAATTGACGAATCTCATGAAGCGACTGAAAATCAGCAAAATAAAGGATCAACAGAAGATGGTGCAGAAGTTGCCAGCGATTCAGCAGGCTCGTCTGGCCAAGTTCCTCCTTGCCAGGGTTGCAAAGAAAATCCTGCTCAGTTTGTTTGCGCCGGCTGTACAAGCCAATGGTATTGCAGCCGTGAATGTCAAGTAAGTCATTTGTTTTTCTTTATTGCTCCACGACTACCGGTATTAAAAATGGAACATTGCAAAAATAAACAATAATCAAATAGAAGAAAAACAAATTATACATTTGATTTTTCTAACAATTAATTAGAAATAAGGAACTAAAAAATGTCTACTTTTAATAGTGGATGTACATCCTTTTTTGAAAGAAAATTTCTGCAACGAGTTGTCTTCATTTATCTTCAAAACCGTTACTCGGACGAGCAAATATCACAGGACAAATATTGTAGAGCAAAACTTTTCTACAAAGTAAAAGTCCTACAAATTTTTTTAGTGTACATTGTCGTTTTGAGCCCGGAACTTGCGCGTTTTTTACGAATATCTTAAGAATGATTGGTTCTACAAAAAACAGAAGAAATTTCTTTTGTAGAAAAATAAATGGTCTGTTTTTTTACTTGAATAATTTTTTCGTACAATCAATATTATAAAGCTGTTAAGTTTTCAGTTTTTGCTAAATAACTCGTAAAAATACAGAACAATCAGTTTTAGCGTAATAACTTTTAAAATATGAATTTTACGAAAAAAGGTTTTAAATAAGAAAGATGGAATATCACATTTTCTTCAAAAAAGATTTCTTGTATTTTATTCGTAGAACGATCCGTTCTCAAAATCTTCGCAAAAATCAAGATGATAATTGGCACATCATTCCCGTCCCGCAAGGCTAACATGTTTTTTTTTTTAAACTTAGAGCCGACCCACTAACAAATCCTAATTGTAAAATTACAGTTATATTGAATTCTAATGCATTTTGGTCCCCTTTTTTTGATTTGCCGGCTGGAAAACAATCATTATTTGTTCTTTTTTCCAGGTTTCCGACTGGGACGACCATTCAGAAATGTGTTCCGGATAAATTTTTAATATTTATAATTATAGTAAATAATTTAGTATGTAATCAGAACTATAACTAAGTTAATTGGTACTTTTGATTGGTGTCTGAAAAGTAATAACTCAAAAATATAATTTGTAATTTGACTCGAATTAGGAAGACCATTCCATTTTTATTTTTTTAATGGTAACTATCTGATCATAAAATCGATTTCAATTAAATTAGAGAAAAGTAATTGCATTTTTGGAAATTTGTGAAATCAACTTGCCATCAGAACATTTTTTTGACTGATGGTAGTATGATACTTAAATATCTTGGTACGTACAAAGACTTTCGTAAGTATGCGCGAATAAAGATTTACTTTTAGAAAACAGGAAATCGTTATTGATTAAAAATAATCGCAGGAAGCTATAAGGAAGCAATTATAAATGACACTAAAATGGGGGCCACATTAACCATTTCTTAGTTACAGTTTTGTTTTGAATTTTAGATTTTTAAGACATATAAATTTCTCATTCATCTAATTATTACCTCATATAATAAAATATATTTTGCGTATATAAAGATGGAAACTGAAAACAAAAAAAAGCGATCGGGTGCCATCTTGGCAACCTTCATACAAAAAAATGGGCGTTTACAACATTTTTTTCTAGCACCAATGAATCTCGTAGTCAATGAAATTTGACATGGTAATCATATTGTGCTATTCTTAAATTTTCTGTCGCAATTTCATTGTCAAGTGCTCATAAACAATGTGACATGGAGGCGTGGCAACCACACTGTGCTATACTTCTATTTTTTGCTACCAGATGTCATAAGCGTCAAATGTGAAATCCCTATAAGGAATTTTCTACCACCAAATTTCATAGCGTCAAAAATTAGATTTCCCCTCCAACAGTAGCAAATGTAGAACTGGCATGTATTTACGGACATGCGCACTTTAGATGTTTGATAGGAGCGGGGAGCGTTGAAAAACTTTTTGTAGAGTCTTTAATTTCGGTGGAACTCTACTGTATTGATAATTTTATGTAAGTATTCAGTTTTTTTTTCTTTTGTTTCATTGATCGTGTGTCTTATACTCTGAAGGTTTCATATTTTCAAATAGGGCTTAATGAGAGTAGCCGGGATTATAGAGATACTTCGTATTTTGTATTTTTTTACAGATCCCACAGTTCCCATACTCCAATATGAGGACTGGTCTGAAATATCAATTGGTATTAGACCTAATTGATGAGCTTAAATACAATTCAGAAATATTTTATTGATGGATAAACAATAAAAGATCAGGGAGTTGTCCGGAGTTCAAAAGACTAGAGGGCTCTAAAATAACATAGTTACAGGTGACCAATCTTAACAGTACCGGTGAGATCCAATTATGGCGCCCGCCTTGTTTTCCTTGCCCCTAATACATACCGCAATCAAAATATCGAAAAGTGGAAAAAATATATTTTTTCATATATTTTTTTTACTACTGAGGCGCCCCTGCCGGGAGCGATCGCTCCATTCCCCTATGATAGGGCCGACCCTGAATCTTAAGCTCTGCTATAACTCATTGAGACCCAAGCTACTTCTCACGGGGCCAGAATAAGATTACTATCTAAACTGAAAAATCAGAAAAAATATTAGAATTTTAATTCCAAAAAATTAACCCTAGCAACTTCCCACGACACCAGAATAAGATTAATATCTAAACTGAAAAATTAAAAAAAATAGAACAATTTTAACTCAAAACCGTGAAACACAAACTACAAAACTTTTTTCCATCTTTCGTGTACGCAAATTTGTAACCTTTAATTTTTATATCATAAAAATGGTATTTATGTCTAGTCAATAAGTTTCATAAAAGTTACCTGTGTTAAAAATATATTTATTTTGAAATATAATATTTTATAAGAATACAACTTTTTTTTTCAAGTAAAATGAATTTTTTTATTGTGTCTTCTATTTGATCTAAAGGCCAGCGCACACATTCTACTTTTTGTAGAATAACGATTGCGCGATAAAGTCGCTTATAGATGATCATCATATTAGCAACAACCAACAATGTAAGTCCGCAGACTACTCGCATAGTATGTCGCAAATTCGCGTGACACGATGTTCTATGAGCACGAAATCTATATACAGGTGATTTTTAAGTTGATTCTTTTTTTTAACAGCGGGAAGATATCAAACAAACGAACAGATATTTCAAGTAACTTATGCTAATTTTCTTGGATTTCAAATCGATTATTTAGATCAAATAAACTGTATAAACTTGACTAAAAGTCATATGGGAAGAATGGTACATATTTCTAGTTTATTTTGAAACATTAACATCAAAGATTGAATAAGACTTTTCATAGAAATTTCCGAAACGGAAGTGCATTTTACATGCACACACACAACCAACGAGCAAAGAGCTAGGAGAGTGAAAAATGTGGCATGTTGAAGTTACCTTAAGACCTGATTTTTGCGAATGCATATTTTTTAGGATCTGAGAATTTAGTGTAGAAAAAAAATTAGATCGAGGATTCAATCTGGTGCATCACTTCGTGTAGTTACGTCCAGCGCCGGCCCTGGGGTAGAGCGATAGGAGCGGTCGCTCTAGGCGCCAGGTGGCAAAGGGCGCCAAAAAGCTAAATGCGTAAAACAATTTCCAGCGCAAAATAAAATTTTGATTGAAATTAATACCAAATACTAATTTAATTAGTTCCTATCGCTATACAGGGTGTCCCACGCCATGACTGCCATAGCCTGGGACTGTGTTGCTGGGGTGATTTCAAGTCAAAAATGTCTAATGAACATATACCCGGAACGTTATCCTAACTTAGCTAGAAGCATTTGAAATTTTAAATAAATAAGTGAGCTCACTAATGCAGGTATTAGGCTCGGCTGTTGGTTTTGTTATTATTAAAAAGACCAGGTGGCTGTGAATCACTATTCGTACTGATTCTGAGACTCTTCGCAGAGCTACCACTTCAATTCTAAGAAGATCTAGACTATGTATACAGCAACTGGGTGGACATTTTGAGCAACTAATTCAATAAAGCGATTTATTTTTAAATGGTTTTTATATTAGTAGGGAATTCCTACTACTACTTATCTAAAATTTCAAATGCTTCTAGCTCAGTTAGGATAGCGTTCCGGGTATATGTTCATTAGACATTTTCGACTTAAAATCACCCCAGCAACACAATCCCAGGCTATGGCAGTCATGTCGTGGGACACCCTGTATAGCGATAGGAACTTTCTTAATGTTAAAGAATCAGAATAAAGCTACTGAATTTAATTTAAATTCAATAATTAGTGTTGACTGTTGATGTTTGCAATAAAAGTTGATTTTGAAAATTTGGGACTTATTTATTTAACATAAAAGCGAAGTGAAAGTGTCGACCAAACGGCGCTGAAAGACAATCTCGCTCTATCCTGATCAAGGATTAGGGCCGACGTTGGTCATGTCACTGCAAATTTTAAATGAAGTCCACCTAGGCGGCATAGACCATGTCTCTGTTTAGTCTTGCTGTATTCAGTTCTATGGAGTGCACATCGCGTTACGCAAACAGAGTAGATGACAAACGCAACGTGCCTCGTGAATTTTTGACTTTTGAAGTAATTTGCGCAAGTGAGAATTAAAATAAAAGTGTTTTGTGATAGAATTTAAAAGTGTTTGTGTGAAAGTGCGTGTGTTTGGTGTTTTCAAGATTTGTTGTTCAATTCGGTAAGTCAATTTTATCAAAAAATTTCATTGAACATTTTATTAAACAGATATCATTGAAAACATAACCTTATGAAACACAATATATTTTCTTGATGTAGATGTCGCTAAACCAAGTTAGCATCATCAAACTTACCTTCGTATGATATCATGTGTAGATGTAGAAATAATGTAATTATTTTATGGTTATTTTTTAATATAAAATGTTTTTCGTTGGCATTAAGGTGCCCTCAGATTGTAAAATATCTTTTCGAGAAGATTCGAACTGTGGACGCAAAATTCATTTCATGGCTGCTTTTATTAACTTTATGTCAAATGAAATCTAATTTCTATGAAAAATAATTATTCTATCTTTGATGGTAATGCTTACAAAATGAACTAGAAATATGTATCATTCAAAAATATGTGTTTTTTGAAATTATTAATCAGTAAGCCAAATTTTGTGATAATAAAATGAATGTTGGGTCCATAGCTCGCAATTTACCGAGGGCATATTTTACAATATGAGGGATCGTGTCACCTGAAATTTTTATAGAATTTGATACTAGTATATTACGGGAAAGTAAACAATGTCGAGGTACATAAAATTAGGTTTCTTTTATTTGAAATGCATATATTGAATAAATATCACAGAAGTATACATAATATTTACCAATTTATAGTTTTAAAGGTAGATGGTTTGAGTTTTTTTAAACAGTCAATTAAACAGAAGCCTGGATATTATATTTAGTACTATATACATATTGCAAAATAAATAAATCAGTAGTTTTTACATTTGCGATTTAAAAACTCTTTCGTTTTTATGTAAATAACTCTCTCCATAAACCTTTTTAATATCACTAAGCGATTCTGATATCAACAAAATATATTTTAACAATCAATTTGATTTTTTTTTTAAATATATTGTTTTTAAACAATATATAAAGTCTTAAAATATTAGTTTATCCATCGATTTACTGTTTTTTACGGATTTTTAATAACGTCCAAATTATACTTTTGCCAAGTCTCAGACCAGAACCTGCGACCCGGGGGCTTGCAATAAAAGATCCCCGATTTACTATTCAAAGGTTCATTATTCATAAAATATGTAAGCAATAGCTAGTTTTGTTTACTGAATCGAAGACAAAAAAAAACTTTGGTATCAAAAGTTAAAATTACAAAAAATTATGCAAATTATCGCGCTCTGTCTGTAATTTATAATTGACTAGACTCTACCCGCGACTGCACGCAATTAAGATGAAACACGGCAGCGATAACAGTAGTGAAGCCTTCGGCTCCACCGATCACCATCTTGTGACCATGAAAAAATACATATATGTGCCAATTTTTATGGTGATCGGTCAAACGGTGTCGAAGTCTATTAATCTCAAACAGACAAACATTTTTTTATATATATAGATTTGACAATTTTACAATGAACAGTAAATCGATGGTCACTGGCAGTAATAGTTTTAAATTAAAAATAGTTAAAATGATCTAAATTTTCATTTTGCAAATTTCGAGTGAAAATTGGCAGTGTAGTAGCAAAATTTAATTAGTAAAAAAACTATAAAGATAGCCTGTCTTGTTGGCATACAACTTTTTTCCTTATCTATATGAGAATTTAAAAAAAAAATATCATTTTATGATGCTAAATTTAACACAAGTTAGATTTTATAAAAATAAACCACACAATAATAAAATTTGCAAAATGTTAATTCAGTTTCTCGTCTATTTATAACTAAAAACACTATTGTGTTGCAAAAATCAGGGCTGGACTGAAAATATCATCAAATATTTGCATTTATAAAGATAGGATCATTTGATTTATTTTAATGACACTGCGAATAAAATAAATTAAGATAAAACAAGGAACTGAGGTATCTTTTTAAGGTCACCAATTACAAAATTGTATGGATCTAGCACCAGTTGTATGATCTATGATCCTACAGAGCATTTTTTCCTTACATATTAACTACTCAAAAAACAAAATCTTTCAATAATTGTTCCTAGGTCTTTGACTTAAGTGAGTTATAGGATGTTTTAAAATATCTTTTATTTAATTTTTTTAATAAATAATGTACAAGAATACCAAAGACCTCCTTGAATTGTTGAGCCTTTTTGAGGTAACATTAATACTCCGAATTGTGGACCACAACATTGTTTTGTTTTGAGTTTCTATCAGATATGTTTTTGAAACAAACAAGTTTAATTAAATTTTCAGTGTAGTTGTGATCAGACGTATTTAGACTGCGCCTTGATTAAATCAAAATGTGTTTTATTTATTTTTTAATTTTATATCATGGTTAAATTATATCATGGTTAAATTAGTACAAAACCTCCAAAACGCACGAGTGTAATTCTTGCACTCCCGAAATTTGAGAATCTTAATTTTAAGCGTCCTTTGTGATCAACATTAAATTCTGAGTCGGACCTAATCCTAAAAATATCGATACTTGAGTATTGATACCCCGATTAACGCCCTAGTTTTTGATAATAACAGTCCACCCCTATCAGCTAATTAAGTAGAAAATGTTGTATTGTAAACATTGGTATTATAAAAAGACGGCTATAAAATTACTGAAGCTTGGTCAGTTAATTGAAAATATCCAGATGGAATTATCTCACAATATTAATGAGCTTCTGTCTGAGACAGAGAGAGTGAGAGAGATTGTAGATTATATAGACGCTCAACAGCTGAGGTCATCAGCGTCTATAACTTCTGTCCGGATTTCCATGGTGTATTCCTTTGAATTTCAAGAATTCCTAAATAAAAAATTCAATCATTTCTTGAATGAATTTCCGTGAATTCCTCAGCGCTGAAGTTCCACTGTATCTTCGATTATGGCTCAGTCTTCATAAATTCAGTTGTTTTGGATTTCTAGTCACGGTTCTATGGATACCATAGATAAGTTAATCCTGACTGAATTTTCATTATTTCTTCCGTGAGTTTGAATTTTTGATTATGGATCAGTTTCCATAAATTCAAAGGTTGGTTTGGATTTTGATGAATATCTACGTAAAAAAACTATTTCAATTCGTGGCTGAATGCCCGGGACATGGATTCCTAAGCGTGTTATCACTGAATCTTTGTATATGTCTCACAAATGAGTTTAAATGGGTTCCTTAAGATCCACACCCACTGAATCGGTTCGGATCGACTCGGTAGTTTCAGGATACATGAAGTTATGACTCGGATCAACTCGGCAATCTCCAATGTGCGTATACACTGCCGTGTCGAGTTGATTAAGTGGGTGTGGAATTTAAGAGGAAATTTTATTCCCACAGATTCTTACAGATATCTTATCAATTTTTGCCAATGAATTATGAAATCTCGTAGCCCTGGTGACAAAATTTCTCTGAAAAATTTGCAACATTTCATTTGCAATTTGAATATTTTTTTAAGAAGTCCTTTGAAACTTCTGTATTTTTTCTGATTTGTTTTTAATTAAAATTTACAATTTTGTCTGAAACAAAAAACCAAATCAGAGAAACGGATAATAATAATAATAATGCGTTTAATGTTCGTTTCTTGACTTTATGCCATAACAGACACCATCTGCACCATTGCTATTTTCCATCTTAACACACTTCCCTTTATCTTTCTACATTTTTAAACTTCAACTTAATTAACAAATAAAAGCAATGGGCGAATAAAGAAATCCAGACGAACAGATAAAAAATTGTTTTAATGGTGAAATGAATTTTGCAGAGAAATATTTTCACCAGAGAATTTCTCGTAGATTTGTATTTCCATCTGGATATTTTCAGTAGTGTTTGATTAAATTAAAAACATAATTCAAGTATTAATATAGTAAAAAAAAACGATTCCTGTAACACGGATACAGTGTTGAAAACTATAGTTGATCAGATTTGGAACGTCGTAGTAAAATAACTCCTTGAATTACATTTGATAAATTATTTATATAAATAATATAAAATTATAATCAGTCTTAAAATAAAAATAAAACCTATTTAATCAATCACATCAATTAAAAACACTATGTCATGTCGACCGCCGTAATTCTTAGCACTTTTGCAATAATGTGAACACCAATCACAATGTTCAAAATCCAACTTATTTGGACACCACTCGCCGTTCCAATTTTCGGTCCAGATTCGGGTAAAGCGTTCGGATGATCTTCAACGCCTTCGTTCGGTGTCGGACATCCCATCCAAAATGGCGCCGATAAACTTTGTTGTACGTTTACGACGCGCATTCGTAAGTCGTTGAATTTCCAAAAACCTTTGCCTTTGAAAAAGTACGTTTTACCTGGAACAATGACCAATAAATTAATCATTTGTATGTTTCGTTAACGTCTGTATTTAGTTAGAATAAATGAAACTAGCGGACCCGTGCGAATACTTCGCACCGTTAGTGGTCAGTTACATAATATAATGGGATGGAAATAAATTTCTTTCTATTCTATTCAGAGACTTCAGCGCCACTACGTCACTTAATATTAGCACAAATTTTTGTAGAGAAAAAAATTAATTTAAAAAATATTGAACAAGCCAAATTTGTCCGTATTTTTGACATAAGAAAAAACTTCAAAATATTAATTTGCCTTCCCGTAATTTGAAATTTCGTGACGTGGTATAAAGACATATTGACGAATATCAATTTTTTAGAGCAAAAATATGTTTTTTAAATTTTTCAATCAGCAAATCAAATTTTGTGAAGCTTATTGCTTAATCGCAGCTAATAAAAACAGTAATAAAATGAATTTTGCGACCACAGTTCGCAATTTCCCGA
This sequence comes from Venustoraphidia nigricollis, assembly GCA_034508555.1. Lineage (NCBI taxonomy): Eukaryota > Metazoa > Arthropoda > Insecta > Raphidioptera > Raphidiidae > Venustoraphidia > Venustoraphidia nigricollis. The sequence goes on along the minus strand of JAVRKA010000004.1, from coordinate 5,749,075 downwards.
GAGCATGTTTTACAATCTGAAGGATTAGTCACCTTAAATTTAGGAACTTACCGTCCTTCCATTGGAATACTGTGTCAATATTATAACCGACTCCTTTCCACATGGACATATCACGAGGATAATCCAATTCCACCGTTCCCACATCTTCATCCAATCTGAAACAAACAAATTTTATTATTCATTATTACTTACTAATAGTTTTTAGGGTTCCGTACATTCGATGAAAAAAACGAAACCCTTATAGTATCATCTCGTGCCTGTCTGTCATAATCGTAATCCGCTTAATAGTTCTCGCGTTTTTAGCAAGCATACAAACACACAAAACAATTAAATAATTCCCATAGTAATCCGCTTATTAGTTCTCGCGTTTTTAGCAGACATACAAACACACAAAACGATTAAATAATTCCCATAGCCTAGTTGCGCGCCTGTTTTCCGGTAACCTTCAGAATTTCATTCTTTAGGTCTTCCTGAATGAATCCTCCGGATTTTTCAAACGGAATGCACCCCCACGATTGCACTAATAGTCCCTATTGCCCAATAATGATTCCTTTCATGTTAACATATTCGTCACGTCACAAATAAACCGTCGGTCAGATTCTAATTACACTGAATGATTTCGTCGAAGATAAATATCTTCATATTGCCTGAGCCCCGAAGAGTCCAAAATAAAAACGCAATTACTTACTGTTATGAATTTTGTATTTATTAGTCGCCGTGAATACATTTCATTAAAACGTCAGCAAAAAATGCGAAATTCAATACGGTAGGTGATTGCATTTTTATCTATTACGCAATTTGAAGTCTTCTGTCTTCAACGAAACTTTTCTCAGCTATGATTTCGCTTCATATTTCGAATAACAACTTTAAAACACGTATTTTAATTTAAAATAATAATTACCTCCAGTACATGGTACCACTGAAGAGATATGTTTTGCCATTGTGGCCCCAAACCATGGCTCCGTCAATTTGAGTAAGGCTTTCCGGCAGTCCGAGATCGCTTATCGGGCGTGGGAAGCCACTTACCAAGTCATTACCGTTGTACAAGTAATATTTTTGACCTGTAAACAAAATTATTACGTCAAAGAAAACTACAATATACCTTGGAATAATTTAAATTCAATACTTCTGCGATTTGTACCGAACTGAAAAAATAAGGGGTTTTTTTTAATTTAATTTTTAGGGCAAAAAAATATTTTTTTTTTAATTTTTAAGCAGCAAGCTAAATTTTGTGAAGTTTAGTGCTTAATCAGAACTAATAAAAACAGTGATTAAATTAATTTTGTGACCACAGTTCGAAATTTTCCGAAAGCATATTTTCCAATCTGAGGGATCAAGTTCCCTTAATTTAAGGCTGTCGGAACGCTCCGAATTTTGTTTGTCCTGTGACCCAGCGGTAAGGGGCGAGGTAGGCAAAAGACATATTGTGGGTGTGGCCTTCTGTAGCTCTGTCTCGCTCAAATCATCCGCACGTTTCAACTACAAGGCTAAAAAATTTTATTGCAAGGGTGCCGCTGTCAACTGATTACTCTAATTTTTGGAAATATTTTGAAGATTTAAAAAACTTTTCCGAAAAAGGAAGAGTCACTTTAGGTTTGTGATGGAACAGTTTTGTGAAATAAGTGCGAATAAGGTTATAGTGACATTGAAAACGTGTGTTTTTTTAGCACAATTAATGCCAACTTTTTTCTAGTAAATCGTACATAACTTGCAAAAGTAGTCCATTAGAGACCTAGATTTGTCCTTTAACTTCCTTCTAGAGAAAGAATTTTTGCAGAATGTTAACGAATAAGTCTACAATCAGTTGACAGCCGAAGCTCTATTTTTGGCTTAAATTCAAAGCGTTCCGACAGCCTTAACGTTTAATACTGACCTATAAAGAACACAATTTTCTTGTCAGGTCTTTCGTAAACGGCATCGACGTGGGTCAAATCGGCCGGCAAATCGTTCCACATTTGAGCTATCATAGCAGGATAACCGTCATAAAGGCCATTGTCTCCAATTCTCCATAAATACTGAAACGAAATATTAAAATCAAAACTTATGGTATTAACTTTTAACAACATAGTTTAAACTAGCTCATAATCTCTTAGCATATTTCATTTTATTTTAACATTTAATCTATATTACTGTACATTTTTGTAGATCCTGAGGAAGGCACAAATCGTTGCCGAAACGTTGATCATTAAAGAGAGCAAATTCTAAATTGTTATCTTATGCCTCACTTCGTGTCTAATCTACTTAAATTAACTTTTAGGTTAAAAGTTTTAAACTGATGCAAAAAAATTGTCAGAAAATTCGGTTTGAGAAGAAAATTGTGACCATACATATTTCTTCAGCATTGAGGAATTTTAAATCAATTAACGTGGGTGGGTCGAACTCTGGTTGTATTTCCGTAGAATTATACTCTAAACTAATAAACGAACATTTAGCCTGTAAAACAATCTTTCTCTCTGACTCTTCTACTACAAGCCCCCAGGTCTCCGGTTCTAATTCGAGAACTGCTTAAAATATCAATTGAGCTGAGCTGTCGGTAATAGAAAATGAAAAGAAAAGTTTGACAACGACATAAAAAACTTTAATTATAAAATCACAATTTATAAGTGATAGTCGCTATTCGCGGTTTAATACGCGATTAAAATAAACAATGTGTTATAACTCGCTCAGCAGCAACAACTGTAGTAGAGCCTGCTCCACCGTTTTACAATCTTGCCTAGCGAGGATGCACCTAGCTTGATAGTAACAATAGTTTTTTCGTCAACTTACGTTGCAAAATTAGTCTCCACGAAAAGCGCTTTTATTTTAACGCGATAATATATAGCCTATGTCCATCCTGACGGCCTATTCAAGATATTGGTGAAAAAAAATTTGAAATCGGATGAGTACTTTGAGATTATCTCTTACATCTAAACTTACAAACTTTACCTCTTTATATAATACTAGCGGCCCAGTCCGGCTTCGCCCGGGTGTAAATGTAATATATAGGATATAAAAGATGAGAATCATTATCATTAAATTCTCAACGTGTATTGAATTTGCGCGAATTCAATCGCTTTTATTTGTCAATGTTCAAAAATCGAAGAAAAATCTTATTTCCTAAAAAGAAATTTAAAAAAAAACTTGGAACGTGTCGTGGGACACGCGTTTGGAACGAAGTCCTTTTCGTATAAGACGTTTTTCGTAACGCGTTTTATATAATCTAAAAACATCCGGTATAATCTAAAAACACCCGGTATAATCTAAAAACACCCGGTATAATCTAAAAACACCCGGTATAATCTAATAACACGAGTAGCACTAATTATCTAATTACCTATAGCCATAAAAGATTAGAATCATTATCAAAAATTCTCAACGTGTATTGAATTTGCGCGAATTTAATCGCTTTTAATTGTGAATGCTCAAAAGTCGAAAAAAAATCAAAATTGTCAAAAAACAAAAAAATAAAATTCTGTTGATCCTATCGCTACCAAACTTTACAGGATCACCTGCTGGGCTAATCTGAAGATTTCCTGAAAATTTCATCAAAATCGGTCCAGCCGTTTTGGAGTCCATACATGTATCGCCTTTTATATACGTAGATTATTATCAAACCAGATTTTCTGACAATTATGTGCAAGCCAACATTAATAATTACCGCATCTTTGAAAATAAACACTTCTCCCCGAATCACAGCAATGGCGTCGTATGACGTATCGCACTTATCTGGGGGTTCGCTGACCCTGGGATTAGAAGTTGTTTTTCTTGGTCGTCTTGTAGTAGTTGTAGCTGGAGTATGTCCCGGATGCCCGGAATGTCTTGGATATTCCGGTCGGTTCGGTTGTTCTGGACGATTAGGATATTCTGGACGTTGCTCCGGTCGATAAGGATATTCGGGACGCTGTTCCGGTCGATAAGGATATTCTGGACGTTGTTCCGGCCGGTAGGGATATTCTGGACGGGTTGGCGGTTGTCGGGTAGGATAATCGGGACGACTTGGATATGGTTGTCTGGTTGGCTGATCCGGTTCGTGTCTTGGGCCTTCTGGACGGTATCTTGGTTTGTAATTTGGATTATCAGGTGGATAACGAGGATTGTATTTTGGATGATCTGGTGGGTATCTAGGATGGTGATTCGGATGATGTTTTGGATGATTTGTAGTGTATCTGAAATGAAATACCATAATATTAATAGTGGTCTATTCATTTACACGCTAATGACCTGTTGTTGACCGTCTATAATCTACGTGCATTTACAGTTGTATAAGTAATAGGAAATATTCTAGTTTAATTCTCCTTTTGGATTTAAAATTATTCATGATTATATTTATAATCAAATTACTGTTCTATTAGAAATTCTCAGGTTCTAATTGAATTATTATAAAAAAATTAAACTAAAAAATTGGAGTTCGTTTATTTACGCTATACGTTCGTGATTGGGTCTTGTAACCCTATATTCCCAGTATATTCGGAGAAAATAAGCTGTGACAGACGGACAGACAAACACGAGAGTGATCCTACAAGGGTTCCGTTTTTTTCATCGGATGTCCGGAACCCTAAAAAGCAGTTAAATAGTTTTAAAAATGGTTCTGATAATCAAAAAACTAACCTTGGTCTATGGGTGGTAGTAGTAGTAGTGGTAGTATGATGCCTGGGTTGTTGTGGATAATAATTGGGTATGTCAGCCCATTGTTGTTGATCGGCGCCGTACATTTGTTGGATTCCATGTTTGTCGTCGTCTGGCAACTGGAAATTGGAACTGCTGACGCCGCTCTGGTACCAAGGGTACATTAACGAACCGGGCGTCGATGAGTGCGATAGACCCAAGGAATGGCCGAACTCATGGGCAGCAACCATAAACAGACTTGTTCCTGGAAAATTAATGTCAAGGTCAGATAATACTTTTATTCGGTGAAATATGACTATTTAACGGAGGTACAAGTAAAATGTTCTTCCCAAAATAAAATATTATTTCTTAATGGTCAGAGGTAAAACTATATTTTAATAATTTATGAAGGCACGAAAAATTTGGTAATCTGTTATGTTAATAACGTTTGAAGTAATGAAAACACGTTGTTTATTTCTTAGGGTTAGTGAGTACCAACTGTTCAACATGCTCCCTTTTTCACCCACATAGTTCTGTCTTACGAACAAATGTACGTATTCACGTTTCGGAAATCTAATTTCTATGAAAAATCTTATTCAAAATACAGTTTATTTGATCTAAATAAATGATTTAAGATTAGAGAAAAACGAGAAAATTAGTAAAATTTTACACTAATTTTTGTACGGAAAAAATTAAATTTGCAAAACATTACTGAGCAAGTGAAATGCAGTAATTTTAACATATTTCTAAACAAAAAAAATTCAAATTGTTAATTTGCCTTCCCGTAATTCGAAATCTCGTGACCTGCTGTAGTGCCATATCGACGAATATCACGTTCTTTTATTCATTTTTTTTTTTTTGGGTAAAAATATGTGTATTTTTAAATTGTTAAACGGCAAGCCAAATTTTGTGATGTTTGATGCTTAATCACAGTTAATATAAAAACAGTAATAAGATGAATTTTGTGCAGACCACCGTTCGAAATTTCCCGAGAGCATATTTTACAATCTGAGTGATTAGTTATCTTAAATACAAACCACACATAGGTGTCACACAATTCACAGTCACTATTTTGTTAAAAAATTCCGAAAAGTAAAAATAAAAATAGAGTCGTCTTTATGCAACATACCAAAAAACACGAGAAAATTCTGCAGTTTCAGCGACATTTTGACAAGAAATGTCGCACATCTAACGCTTAAAACGCAACATTTGTGTGTATTTTTAACTTTGACGATCTAGTTTTACGTCATTTCTATAAGTTTTGTTACACATGTCCGTGATAGAGATGGCCTTCCTTTTTTTTATAAACAAAACGTTAAAATTAACCATTTGCAAAACTGAAATCGCGGCACATTGTTGAAATCACGACTCAAAGAATGAAGATTATTTACCGAACTCGAGAGAATAGATTATTTTACAAGTCGCTGACATCTGTTTATATTATAATACAAGGTTGTGTCTTCACCGTCTGCTAATCTAACGGACTGCAGAAAGCAAAATAATGATTTGACACTATAGTATGTTACACCGCAAGGGCAAGAATTTCAACTTTCTGGTCGTGTTGTGTATACTATTTTGCTTTATACCCGGTCGAAAATACGTCCTTTCGTATCAGTGTGCACGAGAAAACTACAAAATGTGGCTTGTTGACTGTGTGTGTGTGTGTGTGTGTGTGAGTGAAAAAGGGGGTATGTTGAACAGCTGGCAAACAGCTACCTTAAGTTTGTCCATCGTTCATTATTGGTTCATATTTTATACATGGCCATCATTTTTTGGGATGGAGAGCCTTGTATTAGATATAAAATAAACGTGTTTTAGTTTGACTTGATGACCTTCTGAACTTTGCAATGTCTCCCAACGCCCACTGGATTTTTGATCCAACAAAGGCCGCTAACGTGTTCTTGAAAGATGTTTCAAATTCCACTTTCGACGAACTATTTTCGTACTTTACAGTGTGTTCGATAACATAATCCAATAAATCAATTGTATCGATGCCCTACACGCGCAATACACCCAAGGTTAGTAGCCTACTAATCTTGGGTGTATTGCGCGTTTGGGACATCGATACAATTGGTTCATTGAATTATTACATTTAAACTTTATGAACAACAGTCGTTGTCACGCAATCAATTGACAGGTCCTTCGGATGACGTTATCTCCTCACTACTACCCAACGGAACAAAGCAACCACAGTATTCTTACTGTACTGGATAGTAGTAGAGAGATGGCGTCATCCGGCGGACCTGTCAATTGATTGCGTAGCAACGACTGTTGTTTATAAGTTTAAATGTCAAAGAAACCAAGACAGAATATTGATATTATTTGCAATTAATTGAATTTTTAAGGTAAGTCCTAGTTAAATATAATTGACATTTTTGATAAATTGATAAAAATATGAATGCTCCACCACCTGATCAGATGGAACGAAGCAACCTCGACTAACCTTGCCTATAAGGGTTTCGGGTTTTTTTCTTTTGAAGAACGGAATCGTTAAAATAAGACAATAATCGTTTCGAATGGACATTTGTGGTAAATCGAAAGCAATTCACAAAATGGCGATACCAACCTTCCATTTCTTCATTAACGTGTCCCGTTAACCAGATCTCTTCCTCATCAAAGTGGGCATCGCCTCCTCGACCCGTTCCGGGGAAAAAAGCGTGCGCGAGAATCTGCCCGCGACCGTCGAACGCGTAGCCATCGCCGTGGTAGCCCTTGAAGAACGACACTTCGATGTCGGCTCCGGCGTCCGGATGGCGTTCTTTGAACGTCAGTTTGCTGTGACGAGCCCACACGTCGAGCGCCCTTTGCAGTTCGAAGCGCACGACGTTGCGATCGAGGCCGGGCGGCGTACTGCTCGACAAACTGAAATCAAAACACACATGTAAAGTGACCCATTACGCACTAGTGCGGTAAAGTAAAACAAAACTGATCCCGCTAAACCATAGTAAACTGTTTGTCAGTTATCTTTTTATAGCCTACTATTAGAAGGGATGTTTGTTCAAAAGTGAACTTGTCAAAAATCTTGAAAATAAAGTGAAACCCAGCTATATGGTGCGTGGAAAAAATAACATATTTATAAATTGCAGGGAATTAGTTGTGCAATACACTGTTTGTTCGTCAGTTGCTTTACAGAAGTGAAACTTCTTTACGCACGGTAGGGCAAGTTCGATTCATGCGGAACGAAAAGAATGTTACAAAACGTACAAAAAGGAATTTGGGATTAAACCATAAGAAACCGCATAGATGCACGATTTTGATACTATATAGTCGATACTTGGACCTTGGTATGCCATTGCACGTGAGAGTTACGTACATCCGACCTGTACAAGTCGCAATTCTTGAAAGATAATAGAACCCTTTTAAAATTCATTGCAATGCGGTCAATAATTTAACATTATTATAAACAAGAATCTGTTGTAAAAAAATGTTTTTATCATGCAGTACATTTTTGGCTTTGTCGGTGATTTTGGTGTAGTTTCTGTTAAGAGAGCATCTTCGTTTGTTTTCCTCTTCTATTTCTTTGTTGATAGGTCGATTCTTTTTCCCTCTTGGTGAATTGTTTCATTCATGAGTCAGATGATTCGTTAACACCTCAATCGCTCACTCAAGGAGGTTGTGATGGATCAATGACGTACACATCACACCCAGGTTGAGTGAGTAATTGCCGAGTTATCCACGGTACGTCGTCTTCATGGCGATGTTAAAAATATTCAATGTACGATAACACATCTGGTCGACATTCAGCTGGATTTACAGCTCTGCAAACACGCTGTTTTTTTTTCAAGCTGTGGAATCAACGCTGGCCCTGGGGTAGAGCGAGAGGAGCGCTCGGTCTAACCGTCAGGTGGCAAGGGGGGCAAAAAAGCCAAATGCGAAAACTTTCTTAATGGTAAAGAAGCAGAAGTATAATAATTAAAGCTACTTAAATTAATTTAAATTCAACAAGTGTTGATGTTTGCAATAAAAGCTGTTTTTTGAATATTTGGGACTTACTATTTATTTTAACATAAAACCCAAATACAAATTATTTACGTGAAGTGAAAGCGTCGACCAAAGGGCGCTGAAAGTCAATCTCACTTTACCCTGATCAAGGGCCGGCGCTGTACGGAGTGATATACTCAGCTATCGATTCTCAGCTCTCGGCATACTTTCTCGTCTCGATAGCGAGGAGATCTCGATAATTTAATCTCGATCCCGTCTCGAAATACGAGAAATGTAGTTAAACTTGTGACGAGATTTCTCGTCTCGGCGAAAATACTAACAATAATAATTTTATATTAAATAAAATTAGGTTCTATAAAATTAGTGATGTTTAATTACCGGTTAGCAGGTTTTAGCCAGTTAATTAACCACAAACAACAAAATGACGGCTTCCGAGTTCTGTTTCTCAATACAACAAAAACAAAACAATAGAGCAGTTTTCAATAATAGAATCGAAAGAATTAATTAAATAACGTAAAAATTAAAATCTCGACCGGAAGTTACAAACATGCGCAAAACTTTTTGCGCAACCTTGTACAATAACAATAAGTAGAAGCAGCTGTTTATAATAAATTACCGCAGTTATTTGACCGGTTAATTATCTGATAATTTATTTTTTTACATCGCTATATAAAATTGAAAAGAGAAAACAGTTCGCATACTTTCAAGGGCATAACTTCAAAAAAAGCTGACCAAGGAGGATATAATGGACAGTGGATATTTGAGACACTTCTGCGATACAAATTTTTCGTGACTAGTAGAAATTAGGACGGGGGTGCTACCGTGCTAGTAAGGTTAAAAACTGGAAGTACACAATAATATTTACGATCTAATTCTAATCAATAATAAATTGGAAATACAAGGTCTGTATCAGCCTTGCAGTTGGTGGAATTAAAAATCGAATTTCTAGTTTTTTAAGACCAACAGTTAGGGTTGTTTGGGCTTCGTACCAAATCATACTTTTTATCAGTTGTCGGATTACAACCTAGAAACTGGGGGCTTGCAATAGAGGAGCAATAGAAACACCACATAAACAACGGCATAGTTACACGATCCGCTATTCTAAAGTCCTAGTTAGTTTGTTAATCGATGTAGACGTAAGTGGTTATTAAAATTAACGTGTTAAATATACGTTAACGATTACGGAACTATAAATCAAGCTTTACATGCAACAGCGAAATTTTTCATTTTCGTGCTGCGCTTACTTTTGCAGACGATGTCTTCATAAATTATTCAATGAATCGAACAAATGCTACGGATTACATTCAGTTGTTTTGAAGAACACACCGCCAGCTCTATCTCTGCTCACCAGAGCTGAGTTTTGTCCATTCAAATAATTATATCTAGGTTAATTTCGCACTAAATTGATTCGAAGTATAGCTTTTCAGAAAAGGGGAGATTCTGTTCTAAAAATGGAACCATTTTTAGATTCATTTGGGTTCATAATAAGCCCTAAATTGTAATCGCGAACAGCAGTTGTACATACGTCCGAGCTATACAGATCGCAATTGTTGACGGATCGCTTTGGTTTATGTTTTATTAACTTTGTTTACTATCAAAGTAGAATCATATTTAAATTCGTTCAATAGTTTAATTGTTATAAACAATCAATATATATATTGAACATGGATGTTGGTATATTAATTTGTTTGAGATTAATAAGCTTCGACACCGTTTGACCAATCGCCATGAAACTTGGCACATGTATTTTTTCATGGAGAAGGTTTTTATGCTATCCACTTTGTTGTAACACGTCACTAGATGGTGACAAAATAAAAATTAATATTACAATTATAACAGTAAACCGGAAACGAAGGCTCTACTACTGTTGTCACTTGCCGCTGCCGTGTTTCATCTCAATCGCGTCATTCATTAACATATTTATACTAATGGTTACCATAGTAACGTATGGTTTATATAGAAATTATAGAAAACACTATCACGGGTAATTGGAATTTTCTATTATAACATATATCTGGAATTGAACTTTAAAGATGAATAGAAATTATTGTGTTATAAAAACAGTTGATTGATCGGCTTCAATAGCCGAGATGCTATTACGTCTGCTTCGTATACAGAAGTTTGCTGGTTCGATTCCGGTCGACATTATTACCTTCCTTTTCACTTCTGTATAGTGTGTAAAAAATACTGAATTTGATATCAATGCGACAGTTATGCAATTTTTGAACACCCGGTATATTTTTCATGACCGCTGAAAACAACACAAACAGGGTGATGTGAAGTGCGTGCCGCCATTATTATACACAATAAGCATCACAGACCGTAGTAAGGGTGGTTCATAAGCAGACGTACGAAAATTTATTCCATACATTTCAATAATTTATTAATTAATCCCCCAGACTGTAAATTATGTTTTCGGGAAATTTAGAACTGTGGTCGCAAAATTTATTTTATCACGGTTTTTATTCGCTGTTGTTAAACATTAAGCTTCACAAAGTGTGGCTTGCTGCTTAAAAATTTCAAAAGATATTTTTGCTCTAAAAACTGAATAAAAAAACGTGATATTCGTCAATATTACAGCACATCATACGATATTTCAAATTACGGGAAGGCGTATTAACATTTCGAAGTTTTTTCTTTACAAACTTATTTTAAAAATACTGACGTTGGCTTGCTAAATAATTTTTTTAAAATTATTTTTGTTGTGTACAAAAGTGTGTGTAAAACTTATGGTCATTTTCTCGTTTTTTACCTGATTTTAAAAAGTTTATTTAGATCAAATAAACTATAAAAACTTGACTAACAGTTATATGGGAAGAATGGTCCGTAGTTCTAGTTTATTTTGAAGCATTACCACCAAAGATTGAATAAGATTTTTGATAGAAATTAGGTTTCCGAAACATAAGTGCATTTTACATGCACACACACATCAACTGCGGATGAAAAAGGAGGCATATTGAACAGCTTAAGTCAAAGAATTTTTCACTTCAAGGTAAAATAACCACTTGACATGACATTTGACGTATAATTATTTGATTTGACTTAATTTTTTTGAATTTTAATACTTGATTTCAAGTCAAGTAGCTCGATTATCACGTCAAGTCATGAATCCCTAGTTAGTTGGCTGTGGACCACTCTGTAATTATAATTCGTCAGCGAACAATGGAGTAGCACGGGGAATCACAAGTCGAGTAGCTCGTTGAGAGACCCGATATGGCAACCCGCGTGACGTGAAGTGCGTGGTGGAGGGGGGATACACGAATATGCGTGCATTCCATCAAATCCTATGATTGCATGCAAGTATAGGTACTTCTCAGTTCTCGTGTTGTCAACTGCACGCGTAAAAGAATTGTGTTTTGGATAAATTCCAGTCTTTAAGGTGACCGTTCATCAGCTGTATTACTTATGCTCCCTTATTCACCCGCAACTCTTTATTACAAGGGAGCGTCCATAAACCACGTAGCTCGATCAAGAGGGAGGGGGGATCGTTCCGGGAATCTCCCAATTTCTAGGGAAAATCTTGTTCAATCTTTGATGTAACAACAAATTTACGGTTTTCGGTTTTTTCCCTTTACTTGTGCTGTAGGATATTGCTTCTTGCCAAATTCCATGATTCTAGGTCAATGGGAAGTACCCTATAGGTTTTGATTCCCTTGCGGGTGTCAAAATATGCGGCATAAACGGCCGTATCTTTTGATTGCGTTGACTTAGAAGTTTGATTTTTTCATAGCTTCAAGGGATTGCAGACCTGAGTATTTGATATTAATTTCAACTTGATACCTCCACACGTTTCTGAGAAAAAGGTCTTGACAGACACGGACAACAAAGTGATTCTATAAGGGTTCCTTTTTTCCTTTTGAGGTACGGAACCCTAAAAATTAATTCTATATTACGTAGTATATTTATAAACTTCATAAACAGGATAATATATTTATGTCATCGTAAGTGCGTTCAAACAATGGTGACGTTGATTGCTTAACACCGGCCATTAATTTGTGATTTGTCTATGTATGTATGTGTATTTTTGTTAGAGAGAGAGTGTTATGTAGCCCCTTGGTATGTGTGCACAACACAAATGGGGCCAATAATGGTTGTTGACAATCAAATAAACAAAGTTCTATATATGAAGCCGATAACAACGCGTTCTACATTAACATTAAATATAGCGTGCGGTAGATTTAATTAGTCCGAATATTTCGAAAACCGAGAAAGATATGAAAAAATTGTTCGAACGAAAATTATAAATCTTGGTGAGATTTATGTTTTTGGTTCCTATAATTTTTTTGATTTTTCTACGGGTTTTTCAACTGGAGGCTTTTATATATTCGTGCGTCAAAATAATAAACTTATAATGAGATCGTCTCACATTTTTTTTATGTAACAATTTTTTTTGAGAATTTTTCGGAAACATTTTCTATAAAAATATATAATATGTATTTTTAAAGTTTCAAATCCGACATGGGGCTTTCTAGGAACGATATAACCTTTATGTAGAAGGTGTGTTTCGTATCGTGCTCCAGCGTAAAAATATTTTTGAGTAGTAGTGAAAAATTACCGGTTATTTATGAGAGTAACCATTTTGGCCGGATAATTTACCAATTATCTGTAAAATAAAATGGCAGCTTCCGCAGTTTTTATTTCAAAACAAATCAATAGAGCAGTAAAAATTAAAACAATATTTAGATTTATGTAGATATTGGTAAATGAGATTCAAATTTCTACCGGAAGCTAAAACATGCTCAAAACTTTCTGCGCGGCCTTGTATAATAATGATAATAAATAGCCGCGGTAATTTAACCGGTTAATTAACCGGTAATGTATTCTTTCACATCACTAGTTTTGACACCATTGCGTTCGTTATACAAAAGTGTAAGATTTCACCGACCTGTTTAGTATTTCAGTGTCGGACTAGAAGTGTAAACACAAGCAGTTCCGACTCCTGAACACGGGAACGTAGTCAGTGTTGCCAGACGTCCCGATTTTGGCGGGACGTCCCGATTTTTAAATCAAAATTAAATGTCCCGCGCGGGACATGCTCAGTCCCGCTTTTCGGGGATAACTCGACCGTGCGTAAATAATTATTCTCTTATTGTAAGTTGCAATTTGTAACACTCACTCCTCAGACTATTGTTTGAAACGCCATATTTTTCTAATGAATAAAACTTTTTTGATTTTGATTTCTGTTTTTTTTTTATTTATTTTATTCAAAAACGAATAAGACAAAACTATTTAACGATTTAGGGTAAATCTGATTTAAAATATCATATTTTTATTAAAATACATTTTCTATGGCTATTTTTGCTATCTATTGTCACGTAAACGTAATTTGAACTCAAATAAAAAGATAAATATTTAAAAACTTCTGATTATATACGTTTTTTTACTATGTCCCGCTTTCGACGAAAGAATCCCGCTTTTTTCACTCAAAAAGTTCCAAAATCCCGACTTGGCAAAAAAAAAATCTGGCAACGCTGAACGTAGTGTAGTGTGGATCACGTGATAGATATCTGAATTTGCCAATTGCTAGAACAAATTGAGACTTTCGGTAATCCTAAACACTTTTAGAGTTCCGTACATCCGATGAAAAAACGGAATCCTTAGAGGATCACTCTCGTGTATGTCTGTCTGATTTAGAATAAATTTCTCTGAGTAATCTACACCGCACTAGAATATACCGAACACACCAAATTTTGTCCATTTGTCAAAAACATTCTGTATTCACCAACGATAATTGAAAAAGAGATCTGATATTAAATTCTACATTATTGTGTATTTTTTGAAATGTAAAATTAGAGTTAAAAAAACTAAAACAACACGCTTTTATAAAGTAAAAAATGCAAAATAATTTGACAAGAAAATTAGCTTTACTGTAAAAAGCGTGGAGTGCTTAATATCGGTAATAAATTTGTCACATACTAACTGCAGTATATGAAAAATTTATTACCGATGTTAAGCACTCCCCGCTTTATACACTAAAGCTAATTTTCTTGTCAAATTATTTTGCATTTTTTACTTTATAAAAGCGTGTTCTTTTAGTGTTTTAAACTCTAATTTTAATTATAAGACTAAAAATCATTATTGCATTTGACTATGGGATAGGCAACTCAACGTACGTCACTGTACAGCGTGTTGGCTTGCTTGCTGTAATTTTTCAAGTTTTTATATCCTGAAGATCCTGATCAATATAATGGGACAAACTTATTGAATTATTGTATTGTCATCGGTCTTTGATAAGCGTGCAAAGTTTCAGTTTAATCTGACGTTTTAAAGTGGGTAAATTTCACGTTTAAAGATTCCATTACAAACAAACATACAGATGAAGCTAATAAAGGCGTGTTAATAAACACACGTTGCATGATGTTTCTGGCTTACAACTTATTTCGAACAATTGACTTGGCTGAGTGTGGGCGACACTGGAAAAAGTAGACAGAGAACGGTTAATATAAACAGAAGAAAACTAAAATGGATGAAGTGACAGTGATAGAAAAATCAATAATAAATAAAACACGTCAGGCGTTCCACTTTTGTTATCACAGTGTTTTTTCTTTCTGTGCAGCTTGTGTATAGGTGTCTAAAACAGTAGAACTTAAGTATTTTCAGCCTGTCGGGATTAACCCAAGATTACTAAAATACTAGAAGGTTGGGCGTAAGAGGCTAAAAACATGGTCACGTCTGTGATTGGCTGAGTCGATTATTTACGTCACTGGATGTCGGATGACCATGGCTTTTTCACGTGAGACTTTTCCCAATTGCTTGGAAGAAGCCTCCTGTGACGTCACAAGCCTACTTCTCCAGCCTTCTCTTCGCCTAGACACACTTTTAACAATGCGAACGCCCAACATTAGTTTCTAGTAATCTTGGCGATTGACCAACTTCTATATTTTCAACTCCTCCGTCAACCTCGGTACGTGGCCAACCAAAAAAAACCTTTATTCATCTGACGTTAAAAGTTGTGAAACGTATTTTTCCATTGGCTGATCAGCGTAGGATGAGACACTTTGCGTAAAGAGTAGGGACTAAAAACTTGAAAATACATGAGTGAAATCGGTTGAAAATACAAAGATGGTGTTTAAAAATACACGGACGGTATAACTAAAGCATATATTCTCAACGAAGGCGGTACCGCCCGTAGTGGGCGCTGGAGTTTTCCATGGAGGCGGCAGCAGGTTCAGAGGCAAATGGGGAATGTTGAGACAATCAGAAGGAGCAGCCGTGGGGTACTTTTCTCATTAATATAATATAAAAATGCTTTTTATAACTGGCAAAAAATAACTGAAATTTATTCTTTGCTATAAAAATGTGTCACTAATTTTTGTATATATCTACCTAAATGTTTAACACTCCAAATGTTTGAACGCGACATGCACTTTTTCTCCGGGGAGTAGGTGGTAGATTGTTCCGTGGAAATGGAACATCGAAATACATTTACTTGCAAATTTTTAAATTATTTTCTCTTGTCGTGTGGAAAATATGGGCAGACAGCAATCTGTCTGTACGCAGTGAACAAAGTCTCGTTAATATGAATTTGAGAATAGCCGAATTCGTAGATATACCACTGTTCATACAAGGATTCTTCAAGATAAGTAGAACACTCTAGATTGGACGTTAACATTGTTGAAAGTGTGACTAGGCGAGACGAGAGAGAGGACTGAAGTAATAGGCCTTGAGACCTTCCAACTGTCAAACGTTCTAATTGAAAAATCAAGTCAGTGGTTTCGAATGACGTTAGCAATCGATTCAAATCGATTTTTTGTAGAAATTAAAGATTTCCGAAACATAAGTGCATTTGACATGCACACACAGATCCAACTGTTAGTAAGATTACTCCTTAATACACCCCTTAAAATAACGTTTTTTTTCTTAATTGCAATATTATTATAAATCGAACCTCTATACCAAATTATATACAACTTTCAGTAAATAATTCACTATTTGTAAACTAGTGTTTTCATAAAATTTATAAGTCCGGTCCTGTCGGGCCGATTTTATTTAAATTTTAGGGACACCTTTTAATTACTACTAAAGGGTTAAATGTCAATTTTGAAACGATTCTGAGAATTTTTTCGGTATTTTGAGGCCCAAAAACATTTTTCAACCCCTAAAAACTACCGTTAAAGTGGTTCGATTACGCCCATTTTAAATAGGCTTCTTGCGGTGATGGATTTCAACACGTGGACCAAATTTCATTAAAATCAATTAACTCTTTCGAAAGTTATTGCCCGCACATATATATATATATATATATATATATATATATATATATATATATATATATATATATATATATATATATATATATATATATATACAGGGTGTCCCATAAGTCGACGTCCAAACTAAGTGAGGTGATGGGGGAGGTCATTTCCTATTAAAATAACCATAAATGTGATTATCCAATTGTTTACGGTTCGAAAGTTATTTCAATTTTTGTATTTTTCTCTGAAATCGCGTAGTGCTTATACTAAAAAATTAATTTAAAAAAATCTATGAGTTGTTTGGTTGATTTTTTTTTTTAATAGGATCCTGAAGGGTCTGCCTTTCCAAAAAAAATAATTTTCATGAGCTCTGTTATCATCTGTCAAATAAAAAAAATGGTTTTGTAAACACTTTTCGGTGGCAAGAAAAATATATTTGATTTTAAATTCACGTTGACAGAAAAAAAGTGTTATAAAAAAAATTGACCAATTATCAGAAAAACTTGTCCATTTAATAGAGATTCTAACGCGGTATAGTACAACTCGTTATTCATGACAGTTTTTTTTATAACAATTTTTTTACATGCAAGTCGTGTTTGTTAAAAAATACATTTTCGAAAATTTCAAAATCTAAGTTGGCTAGTCTAACACAAATGAACCAAATTTTATTTAAAGTTTCAACAAATGTTCGAAATTAGTCGAAACGCCCGTTCGTTATTTTGTATTGTATTGGTCGCAATTCTTATTTTTTGCCGCAACTGATGTTCGTTTTGGTTTTCTGTCGCGTAGACCAGTTCTTTGAAGTAACCCCATAAAAAGAAGTCTAGGGGGTTTAGGTCAGGTGGCCGCGGTGGCCACTGGATGGTTCCTTCCCTTCCAATCCAGCGATTTGTGTATTCGGTGTTGAGGTATCGTCTCACTACTAGAGCATAGTGACAAGGAGCCCCATCGTGCTGCAACCACATGTTTCGGCGTGTTTCTAGCGACACGTGTTCCAGTAAGCCGCCCAAATCATTTTGCAAAAAATAAAGATATGCATCGCCCCCGATCCTTCTGGGTAGCTCAAGGGGCCCAATCATTATGCAAAAAATAAAGATATTCATCGCCCCCGATCCTTCTGGGTAGCTCAAGGGGCCCAATCATTTTACCTTCAACAATTCCCGCCCACATGTTGACCCCAAACTGATGTTGAAAATGGTCGTTTCTTATAGCTCTAGAGTTTACATAATCATAAGAGTGAAAATTATGGATGTTGAATACTCCCGTCCTTCGAAAGCTCGATTCGTCACCCCACAAAATGTTATTAAAAAACTGAGGATCTTCCCTGTTCCGACGTAGAATTTCTCGGCAAAATTGCACCCTTTTGTTATAATCAGCGGGTAAAAGTGCTTGCACACGTTGCACATGGTATGGATGTAACTGATCCCTTTTTAAAATACGGTGCACTGTGGACCTCGAAACTCCCGAACGTCTTGACAAACGACGAACACTTGTAGATGGGTCCTCTGTCACCATTCCAATTATTTCATCTTCGTCGATGCCAAGTCTAGGTCTTCCAGCTCTTTGCTCATTCCCAGGGATTTCGCCTTCTATGTACCGCCGATGTATACTTTGGAACACCCTGTGGTCAGGATAGTGTTCTTGGTTGGGATATCGTGCCCGATATTCTCTTGCAGCAGCCCGAGCATTCTCGTCACAAAACCCATAGACATAGTGCATTTCTGCATACTCCCGATGGGAATAAATAACCATTTTGATGCGTCCAACTTGAAAAGAGTCCAAATCACAAACAGGATCGAAGTTCAAATTACCAAGCGCAGGTCCAAATAACAAAGTACAAAATGAAAAGTCAAGTCGGAGGTTTACTAGTAATAAAACGAATAGCGAGCATACATTAGAAGTAGTGAATGAAAGAGGAACGGATTAATTTGTTTAAGTCGTTCCAGCCAACTTAGATTTTGAAATTTTCGAAAATGTATTTTTTAACAAACACGACTTGCATGTAAAAAAATTGTTATAAAAAAAACTGTCATGAATAACGAGTTGTACTATACCGCGTTAGAATCTCTATTAAATGGACAAGTTTTTCTGATAATTGGTCAATTTTTTTTATAACACTTTTTTTCTGTCAACGTGAATTTAAAATCAAATATATTTTTCTTGCCACCGAAAAGTGTTTACAAAACCATTTTTTTTATTTGACAGATGATAACAGAGCTCATGAAAATTATTTTTTTTGGAAAGGCAGACCCTTCAGGATCCTATTAAAAAAAAAAAATCAACCAAACAACTCATAGATTTTTTTAAATTAATTTTTTAGTATAAGCACTACACGATTTCAGAGAAAAATACAAAAATTGAAATAACTTTCGAACCGTAAACAATTGGATAATCACATTTATGGTTATTTTGATAGGAAATGACCTCCCCCATCACCTCACTTAGTTTGGACGTCGACTTATGGGACACCCTGTATACAGGGTGTCTCACCGAACGTTGGCTAACATGGGTAACTTTGTTATTAGTGGAGATAGAAAGTCGGTTAAATGGGCAAAGTAGTGCAGAAAATTGGGCTCATTAACATCCCGTCGAAAAAACAATTGAATTTTGACACCCTATGAATTTATTCAGAAAATAGTGAAAATTGCCATTTATGAAAACTGGCCATAACTTTTTTATTTATGAAGATATTTGAAAATTTCATTAACCATTTTTTGATAACTTTTTAAGGTCTTTTCAGTGGCGTAGGTTTAATTTTTTTATTTTCACTACATAATGAGATATTGACATGAACTTTGGTTTTTCTTATGGACGGCATTTTTGATTTTTAGATATTCGAATTCTACTTATTTTTCTGAATAATTTGACATAGCATATCCTATATCTAAACCAATCAGAAGCTACAAAACTGACAAAAATAGCTTTTTGGCGTTATCAAAGTGTGCCGTGTAAAACGAAATTTGTTGAAACAAATACATATCGACAGGTTAACAATCTGTCGAGCGATCGCTACAGTTTTGCTAATGCATTTTGTTTGATTTACTCTCTAAGATGGCTCAAGCATTCTCAAATTTGGAGAAACAGGTTATTTTTGCGCATACATTCAGCGTAACAAAAATACCACGTGGGCTCAAGCAGAATACTTGAACCTTTATCCAGAAAGGCGACAACCTCATTCAATAACTTTTAGGAACTTTTCTCCATTAATTTCAACGTTTGCTAAACCTAATTCTTCTTCACAGTGTTGAATGTTGCCTTTTTTCTTTGAAAATGAACCGTATACCTTTAAATTTCTATTTAAGTTCCTAAAAGTTATTGAATAAGGCTGTCGCCTTTCTGAATAAAGGTTCAAGTATTCTGCTTGAGCACACGTGGTATTTTTGTTACGCTGAATGTATGCGCAAAAATAACCTGTTTCTCCAAATTTGAGAATGCTTGAGCCATCTTAGAGAGTAAATCAAACAAAATGAATTAGCAAAACTGTAGCGATCGCTCGACAGATTGTTAACCTGTCGATATGTATTTGTTTCAACAAATTTCGTTTTACACGGCACACTTTGATAACGCCAAAAAGCTATTTTTGCCAGTTTTGTAGCTTCTGATTGGTTTAGATATAGGATATGCTATGTCAAATTATTCAGAAAAATAAGTAGAATTCGAATATCTAAAAATCAAAAATACCGTCCATAAGAAAAACCAAAGTTCATGTCAATATCTCATTATGTAGTGGATATAAAAAAATTAAACCTACGCCACTGAAAAGACCTTAAAAAGTTATCAAAAAATGGTTAACGAAATTTTCAAATATCTTCATAAATAAAAAAGTTATGGCCAGTTTTCATAAATGGCAATTTTCACTATTTTCTGAATAAATTCATAGGGTGTCAAAATTCAATTGTTTTTTCGACGGGATGTTAATGAGCCCAATTTTCTGCACTACTTTGCCCATTTAACCGACTTTCTATCTCCACTAATAACAAAGTTACCCATGTTAGCCAACGTTCGGTGAGACACCCTGTATATATATATATATATATAAACATTTTCAAAAATGGTGCCAAAGTGTTTAGGAGGTTATGAAACGTCGAGAAATTTTAGTCCGACCCCTAGGTCCCGCCATCCGACCAACGCCAATAGTGTATGTTGCCTTATGGCAAATACACTAACTATGCGGGTGAAAAAGGGAGCATATTGAACAGCTGATAAACAGTCACCTCAATATACCACAAACCACCACTGCATTAGAGTACAGCACTGTATAATGCAAAATAAACCCCAAGTTCGGCGTACTTTGATGAAATGTTGACCTTTGCGACTAAACTTTATATAGCCCATCCACTGTGTGATAATGCAAATGTGCCCTTTGTTACATTTTACTCGACTAATGAATAGGGAATGGATCAGGATTCCAGAAATCGGGTTTGTTTGCAAGGTCACAGGTTTATCTTATATGGTTAGCACATACGCTACTTTTTAACACGCTTTTATTAGCTTCACCTGTATGTTTGTTTGTCTGTAAATGAATCTTTGAACGTGAAATGCACTCACTTCAAAACGTCAGATTAAACTGAAACTTTGCACACTTATCAAGAACCGATGACAATACAATAATTTAGTAAATTTGTTCCATTATCCTGACCAGAACCTTCAGGATAGAAAACTTGAAAAATTACAGCAAGCAAGCTAACACGCTGTACAGTGACGTACGTTGCGTTGCCTACCCCATAGTCAAATGCAATTTTGTTTTTGGTTCCTATAATTAAAATTAGAGCTTAAAAAATTGAAACAACACGCTTTTATGAACTAAAAAATGCAAAATAGTTTGACAGCAAAATTAGCTTTACTGTAAAAAGCTTGGGGTGCTTAATATCGGTAATAAATTTTTCATTTAGGTACTAGCTAATTGTAAACGTAGAGCTATTACGAAAATTTAAGTAGATAACACCCCACGATTTAAATAAAGTAAAGCTAATTTTGTTGTGCAATTATTTTGCATTTTTTAGTTCATAAAGCCTGTGATTTTGTTTTTTTAGACTCATAATTTTTTTTTAATAATTTTGATGGGAGGAGAAAAGAGCTTTAAAGCACTTACTATGAACTATTAAGGATAATGTGCTTTAATGAACTTCAATTGTTAAATGAAGAACTACATCAATGTCTCCCTGTGAGAGTCAAATGTTAATTGCTTATCACAGCCCTATGTAATATTAAAACTACTTTATTGCTTGACACCCTGCTTTCAAAAGGGTGTTCTCAGTAGCGTACCGTCGTCATAAATCTGAAGAAAATCGTAATCATCTTCCGGAAAATTCCTTATGTAACTGATCCCTCAGACTGTCATTTCGAACTGTGGTCGCAAAACTTATTTTATTACGGTTATTATTTAGCTGTGATTAAGCATTAAGCTTTACAAAATGTGGATTGCTGCTTAAAAAATTCAAAAAACGTGCATTGTTGCTCTAAAAATTGAATAGAAAAACGTGATATTCGTTAATATTTCATTACAGCACGTCACGAGATTTCGAATTACGGGAAGGAAAATTAACATTCTGAAATGTAGTCTTTACATTCTTATATTAAAAATACTGGCAAATTTGGCTTGCTCAATAATTTTCCTCAAATTTAGTTTTTACTCTACAAAAAATAGTGTAAAACTTACGTTAATTTTCTCGATGATAACTTATTTCAAATCGTTTATTTAGATTAAATAAACTGTAAAAAGTTGCCTAAAATCATATGGGAAGTACATATTTCCAGTTTATTGTGTAAACATTAACATCAAATATTGACTAAGATTTTTTTTAGAAATTAGAGATTTTCGAAACGTATGTGCATTTTAAATTCACATACACTGGTCGTAAGATAGAGCTATGCCGGTGAAAAAGGAGACATATTGAATAGCTGGTAAACAATCACCTTAACTGTGTTGGATCACTTTCACACAGTTTGTGCTGAGACCCAGCGGTAAGAGGCAAGGTAGACAAAAGACATTGTGAGTGTGACCTTCTTTAGCTCTGTCTCGCTCTAATCATCCGCACGTTTCAATTTTTGGCTGGTGCCACACTACGAGGCTAAAAAATGTTATTGCAAGGGTGCCGCTGTCAATTTTTGGAAATATTTTGAAGATTTACAAAACTTTTTCGAAAAAGGAAGAGTCACTTTAGGTTTGTGATGGAACAGATTTGTGAAATAAGCACGAATAAGGTCGTAGTGTGACACTGAAAACGTGTGTTTTTTTAGCACAATTAATGTGAATTTTTTTCTAGTAAATCGTACATAAATTACAAAAGAAGTCCATTAGAGATCTAGATTTATCCTTTATCTTCCTTATAAAGAAATAATTTTTGCAGAATGTTGACGAATAAGTCTACAATCAGTTGGCAGCCGAAACTCTATTTTTGGCTTAAATTCAGAGCGTTCCGACAGCCTTAACTGTATATGGTTACGCCACTGTTTTGAGTGTCCCGACCCATCCTATAGGTACGTTTGATACACACAGAGACTATTCTCTCTCTTATTCTCTTAGGTTCAGGTTCATGTCGCCTTGACACAGAGGAATACACAATCTCGTATAATATATAGTTCTCTCTCTCTCTCTATGATGTGGCAGAACCAATAGAACTGATTAACGTCGAGTCAATTAATGTCGCGCCACTTTCAAAGTCCGACCATATTACCGTATGTTCAGTAAGGTGTCTGTTCCGTAATTTTACTCTATAACGCATAACTGCTAAAATATTACTAATTATTATTTACTAGCGAACCCGTGCGAATACTTCGCACCGTTAGTGATCAGTTACGTAATATAATAGAGTGGAAATAAATTTTATTCTATTCTATTCAGTGCTATTATGTCCCTTAATATTACCGACAACTGTTAAAATAAACAGATCGCCACCAAATGGCGAGATATGTTTTTTCTGAATGTTATTTTCAGTAATGAAAATGTTAAAATTTTTAAACTGTAATTTTTTAATGAAAATATTAATTTTAAGATATTAACTTAGTTTTCGTCATTAACGAGAAAACAAATTTCCAAAATGTCGTATCAAACATTAATTTTGATACAGTAATATAATGCGGGAGATATTTCATACCGACGAAAAAACACCTTTGAGAAATAATATATACCGATAAAAAGGTTAAGTACTTTAAAAAAATATTTTAAAAAATTATTCCGATCCTGACTAATTAATTAGATGAAAAATTGTCTGAGGACCAGTTTTTTTAAATCAATAATTAGTCAGGATCGGAATAATTTTTAAACACCTGATGAAGGAATAAATTAATTCCGAAACGTCGTGTAAAAAATAAAAAATTTAGTATTGATTTAAAAAAATTGATCCTAAGTCCTCAGACAATTTTTCATCTAAGGTTAAGTACATTTACCTAATAACAAAATCGTGTCGGTGAAGTAAAAATCATTGACGTATGTCGATTCTTTTATTTTTATTCTATTATATTATACAAGACCTCGCTTGCATAATTCAGCATCATTGTATCTCTGTATTCTTTTCTTTTGTATTTCAGTTTTTATTGTAGTGGGATAGTGATTATTTTTGTATGTGGTTATTTTGTCAGTTTTCATTTTGTTTTTAAATATTATTAAATTATTGTTTTAAAAATTCAGTTATCTCGTAACCACAACAATATTTCAGTGTTTGCTTAAAAACGTATCTCCGAAATGTGCTTTAAATAACATTATGGTCTCTTAATAATCTGAAATGTTTGTACTTATTGGTGACGTTATAATGTTGATATATAAAACAAAAAGCGAGGTGGTGATTTCCCGGGAATTCTGTGAACATTTTTGTTTGGAAGCCGCGTAAAGTGTTCGAACATTTCAGAAGTTCTTCGAAAGTTCCGAGAATTTTTGTGTACCTACCCTTTTTTCGGGGAAAACAACCGTTTGAAAAAAAGTATTCTAAGTGCGGTTTAAACTTATTGTCGAACTATTTTTGAACCGACAATAATCGATCATAATTATAACTTCTGCAGTTTTCGAAAAAAAATGGATCCTGTAGGTATGTACCGAATATTTTTCCGAAAAAAACATTATAAAGTATTTAAGTTTTGTTAGGAAGACTACAATTTTCGTGACGCCACCATTTGGCGACTGATTTCAATATGCTAAACAAAAAATAATTTCGATATCTCGGTTAATTTTCGAGATAGCGACTTTTTTTTATTTTTATCAAATTTTGGTAATTATCAGTCATTACAGTTTATTTTCCCGTCACGATCGTCAGGGACACACTATTTTTAAATTTTTTATCCTCAAAATTAAACTAAAAATTTAGAAACCGCGGTGTATTTGAAATTTACTCTAAAAAATTGGGAACATTATAGGGTTGTATTTATAACTTTTTTTTATGAGGTGACCGCTGCGAAATTTTTGTGGGGAGATATTGTGGACACCCCCCAGAATCACCCTCACCCCCGTCCACCCCCTTTGAGGAACTTATCTAGACAATTACCAACAAAATTTTTAAAAAATCGTTATCTCGAAAACTAAGCGAGGTATCGAAATTTTTTATTCTTTTTTTACTTAAACTCAATATTATTAAAACACGAGGGGATATTTTTTTTTTGTTTGAGATTTTTCAGTGCCTCAATTGACCGATGGATATATATTTTTTAATTTACAGTACAAAATCAAGTATGCCTTTGTCCCGTTTAACCTTGATTTTCACTTGACTTCAAGATGAATCTAGTATAGTTTATGCTTGCACATAGTGGTAAATGTTATATTAATAAACTAACAATATAGGTACTTGTTGATAATGCTATCAACTATTGTTAAATCATAATTATATACTTTTATTATTATACTTGCTACCTATCTGTGGCCGAAGGAAAAAGCACTTATGTCGAATTTTCGATAATTTTTAGGGTTCGGTATAATAGGCCTACCTTTAAGAAAGACGGAATTATCCATAATTACTTTCCACCTGTGTATATGGTAGGGAATAAAGCCCGATTTTTCCCCGAAAGCTCATTACGCGAATTTTTAATTTTAAATTTAAGGTAACTCAGATTGTAAAATATGCTCTCGGGAAATTTCGACCTGTAGTCGCAAAATTCATTTTATTACTGTTTTTATTAGCTGTAGTTAAACATTAAGCTTCACAAAATTTGGCTTGCTGTTTAAAAATTTCAAAAAACGTATATTAAAAAATTGAATCAAAAAATGTGATATTTGCAAATACAGTAGAACCTCGATAAGTTAAAAGCCTATGTAAGTTAATTTTTTTTTAATTCCCTTCCCCTGAAAGCATAAAACCTCCATTAGTTAAATCACAAAACCTCGGTAACTTAAACAAATATTCTGAACATCGCTCTCCAAACAAAAGGTTTTGCCAAGAACTTATTTGATTTTCATTTAGTTTTCCACTAAATCGCTTCACTGATTTCTTTGTTTAAATAATTGATCGTTTAAATAAATAAATAAATAATTGATTAGTTTTGTAAGCTACCTAGGCCTGCGCACAGACTTCTATAAGTCTCTGCAGGAATTTTATGTAAAATTTCCCTTTCACATAAAATTTGTACTCCTACACCTAGTCAATAAATGTATTATTAATTTAAATGAATAAATGAATAGATAAAAAATTGATGTAACCTCTATTGAACTAAATACAAACTCTATAAAATCCACAAACCTTCGGTAAGTTAAAAATTTTACTCTGACAACCTCTCTAACTTCAACTCTCGATAAGTAAAAAACTCGATAACTTAAATTTTTTAACGTTTCCCTTGGATTTTAACTTATCGAGGTTGTACTGTATTATTTTACAGCACATCACGAGATTTCGAATTACGGGAAAGCAAACGAACATTTTGTAATTTTTTTCTTTAAACACGTATGTTAAAAATACTGACAAAGGCTTGCTAAATAATTTTTTTCGAATTTAATTTTTTCTGTACAAAAATTTGTGTAAAACTTATGCTAATTTTCTCGTTTTGATCTGATTTTAAATCGTTTATTTATAGAATTTAGATCAAATAAACTGTAAAAACTTGGCTAAAAGTCATATGGAAAGAATGATACATATTTCTAGTTTATTTTGAAGCATTAACATCAAAGATTGAATAAGATTTTTCCTAGAAATTACAGATTTCCGAAACGTAAATGCATTTTACATACATACTCACCGACAACACATTCAATGCTCGCAAGCTATGCGGGTGGAAAAGCGGGCAATCACCTTAATGATGATGTTTTTACGTGTTCACTTTTATCGCTCGATTAACTTCGGAAACTAGTCGAGAAAACAAAACGTTGCGAAAAAATGGACGATCGATATATATTTAGAATTGTTCGGATTTACGAAAAACTTAAAAGTAGCTCAGTTTATTATATTTGCTTGTAGCTTGTAGCTTTATGTGCTTGTAGCAGAATATCACCAGTACCTATAAAATCTGCAAAGAATATTTTTAAAAGCTAATAATGTTGAAGCAACACTGCTTCTCACTGCGTTGCAGTCATGCGTTTAATATACTTTCCATTTAACAAGATTAATATACCCGTTCTGGCTGCGGAGATAGTGTAACATGAACGCATAAACAAAACACTAACAAAGACTTAGGTATGCGCCAAACTATATGGAAGTGATATTTTCCAGATGCCATCGTACAGGACCGAAGCGATTTTAGAATTAGGAATAATAAACTCTTGGTTAAAAAAAATTTAGAAAAAAATTTATAAAGACAAGCTTTTATTGCAGTGTACTAAAAAGGACAAAAATAATTTAAAGTTCATATTTATAAAAGCGTGGGTTGTAAGCTCTATGATAGTCACGACCCACGCTTTTTATGAACTTAAATTAAACATTATTTTTATCCTTTCTAGTACACTGCATTAAAAGATTGTCTTGATGAAAAAAAATTCTAATATTTTATTTTCAAAATTTTAATTACGCCTTTTGGCAGCCATATTGAATTTCAAATAACGTCACACAGTTTACTGTACCCTCTCATTTGATACTCAAGGGGGTTGTAAAGAAATAGATGAAGTTAAATGAATTTTTGATCGTTTAGAACGTGAGATAATTATTAACAAAGTTCGCAATTTTCACGATCAGCATGTGAAAATTGCGAACTTTTTTAATAATTATCTCACGTTCTAAACGGTCAAAAATTTTGAAACTTTGGGATTTATTAGAAAACTTTATTTTGAGCCTATGAAAAAAAATGAGCAAAATCTATCGAAAAGTATTTTCACTTTATAATACCACGCTGAAACTATACCTTAAGCGCAAAGTAAAAAAGGGACTGTGGGGTACACGTTCGGCTCAAACCCCGCTGCTTTTTGAGTCAGGACGGCAGAGTAATCTGAGAAAGAATTCCAAACTGTTTATTTAAAAAGTTTTAATCTGTGTGGACATATTATATTGTTTTTAAAATGAGACTCCTCGAAAAGTACAGTTGTGTCAAAATTGGCCGGCACTGGCAGACAAAATAAACAAATGGGTTAGCTGTTTCTTTTATTATGCATTTTTGTACGTATTCCGTGAAAACAGATGGGAAACGGTCACAGCACTCCTCAATCCATAAACGTTCAAATTGTATTTTGCGAAATTGCTGGCCATCTGCGGAATGTCGAATATTATACAGGCTGTTCATTTCAGATAGCAAATTTTGCGACAAAAATTTGGTTTAAATTTTGAGGTTAGCAACAACCTCAGTTTTATTATTTTTGAAGTGAAATCTACGAAATATACTCCCTGCACTCATCACAATTTTTTTATGTCGCCTAAAAATGGTTACAGCTTCCTCGACGCTATTTTTAAAAAAAGGCCAAATGAAGGACCAAAAACCACACTATAGATCCTACAGACGATTTGGTGTTCTGCATCATATTTTCTATTAGATTCATAAAAAAAATTAGTAGGTTTGTCCAGTAGAGTTTTGTACTTTAGAAGCTGGACTATTACCTCAACTGTTAGATTATAACCTAGGAACTGGGGGTTTGTAATAGAACGGTCATAGAAAGGAATCGTCATATAAACAACGGTAGGGTTTTGCACTGCGACCAGTGCAGTGTTTTTTTGTTTTGTTTGTGTAAGTACACTATTAAGATAATTATAAATAGCGTTTAAAAATAGATCCGATTCTACGCTATTAGCTTTTAATGACTTTTAATGATATGAATTATTCGTAACCTGAAACTAAATATAGTAATCTCTAGTGAATTACCACTTATATAGGAAAGAGAGCTGGTGATGTATGTATCTATCTTCGCTGATGACCTTAGCTGTTGAGCGTCTATAATCTACAATCTCTCTCTCTCTCTCTCTGAACCTATCTTATAATCTTATTTCATAAGTATTACTTTCAGTTCACCCACCGGAATGAGTGGAATTAAGGTGATTGATCCCTCAGATAGTAAAATATGCTCCCGGGAAATTTCGAACTGTGGTTCCCAAATTCATTTTATTAGCTGTGATTAGGTATTAAGGTTCATAAAATTTGGCTTACTGCTTGAAAATTTCAAAAAACATATTTTTGCTTTAAATAAATATTGAGTCGAACAACGTGATATTCGTCAATATTTCTTTACAGCACGTCACAAGATTTCGAATTACGAGAAGACAAATTAACATTTTGAAGTTTTTTTCTTTACAAACTTATTTCAAAAATACTGGCACATTTTGCTTGCTTAATATTTTTTTTCTAATTTATTTTTTTCTGTACAAAAATGTATGTAAAACTTTTGCTAGTTTTCTCGTTTTTATCTGATTTTAAATTGTTTATAAACTGTAAAAACTTAACAATCAAGAAAGCATAGTTACTTCTTACCACAACAGATTTATTCATTGAATGTACATTTCGAGAGCAAAGCTCCCATCTTCAGCAAACACTACACCAGTGTAGTGTTTGCTGAAGATGGGAGCTTTGCTCTCGAAATGTACATTCAATGAATAAATCTGTTGTGGTAAGAAGTAACTATGCTTTCTTGATTGTTATTGTTTCAACTACAGTGCTCATAATATATATATTGTAAAAACTTATTTAAAAATCATGTGCAAAGAATGGTACATATTTCTAATTTATTTTGAAGCATTAACACCAAAAGTTGGTTAAGATTTTTTATAGAAATTAGAGTTTCAGAAACGTGACTAAGTGAAATTTAGATGCACCCATTCATCCAATTGGTCATAAGATAGAGTTATGCGGGTGAAAAAGAGGGCAAATTTTTGTACAGAAAAAATTTAATTTGAAAAAAATTGTTAAGCTAGCCAAATTTGCCAGTATTTTCAACATAAGTTTCTAAAGTAAAAACTTGAAAATGTTAATTTGCCTTCCCGTAATTCAAATTTTCATGACGTGCTGTAAAGAAACGTTGACGAAATATTACGTTTTTTTATTCAATTTTTACGGCAAAAATATACGTTTTTTGAAATTTTTAAGTAACAAGCCACATTTTGTGAATCTCAATGCTCAATCAGAGCTAATAAAAACAGTAATAAAATTAATTTTGCGACCACAGTTCGAAATTTCTCGAGAGCTTATTTAAAAAAAAAAGACGTTTATTTTTTCATAAAATCGGATAACGAAATTAAATTAAACGAACATTTTCCTCTTTTCTTGTAAAGGTTCTATGGTAGGTACATTTATAAAAAAAAAATAAAACTCACCCCCATGGCGCGGAGTCCGAAAGTACAGGACACTACGGTTCTTCAAAAAGTGTTTCACGACAAAAACACTAAACGGCGTTTTAAACGCAGCGTACGTGACGCGTGCGTGTTTACGAGGCCTTAACACACGCGAACTGACCGTGACGACCGATCAACGCGACTGCCGTCAGGGCGCCGGCCGACACAGGTTTATACACATTGGCCAGACGCCGCCCCCCGCCTCCTGCGCACGCCACAACCGACACATGCCACCCTTACCGCCCCCCAGATCAATTTCTAATGTTTGAATGTGTGTGTGTGTAACACTATCGGGTATGCACGCTGTTATCGGTAAGTTTTAATGTACCTCGTAAAATCAAATGTGCAGCCTGCGAGTCGACCACGTGTGCTATCGAAAAAACCGGTCCGCACCTCTATATTGTTGAAACAACAAAAAATATACGTTCTAATTGTAAAATTTTAAAAATAACAAGTTGACCACGTGTGCAATTCAGAAACGATCCGTCCGATATAGGTTCAGAAATGCTGGAGATATGAGGTAACATATATAAAACGAACCCTTTCATTTTATGTCACATGATAGCAATTAATTTTTTTTTGTTTTCTATTTTGGCTTCCAAAACTAACCCGCCAAAATTGAAATTCATTTATTTATGCTATTCGTCTATGATTGGGTCATCTAACTCTATATAAGTACCAAATTTTAAGTTTTTTCGTCCAGTAGATTCGGAGAAAACACAAGACACACACGACAGTGATTCTGTAAGGATTCCGTTTTTTCATCGGTTGTACGGAACCCTAAAAATCCCTTATTTAAAGTTTGTTAATAACGACTGAACAGATAAAAAAAAATACATGGGTCCAATCCATAAACATTCTGAACAAAATGGAGTTGAATTTTTTTAAATCGATTGATCCTCCAGAAGTTATGACTGGACAAGCATTTAAAAAAAAAAATGTCTGTTTGATAACCTCTTTTTTTAAATTGATTAATAAACTGGAAATTTAAATAAAACCCAGATCATTTTGGTAGCTTATTTAATCTTTGGTGTGGTGGTAATGCTTTCAAAATAAACTAGAAGTATGTATCCTTCTTTGCGTATGACTTTAAGGCAATTTTTTTACCTAAATTATTTGTTTATGTAAAAATTTTAAGTTTTTAGAAAATAATATATTTCGAAAAAAAAATTTGAACAAACTGAAATTCTAAGTATTTTTGACATAATTTGCAAAGAAAAAACTAAGATGTTAATAGACTTCCCGTAATTTGAAATCTGAAGTCGTGCTGTAAAGAAATATTGAAACAATTACAATTTTCAGGTAAAAAATGAATTTTTTGTAATTTTTTATTAACAAGTCAAATTTTGTGAAGCTTAATGCTTAATCACAGCTAATAAAAATTGTAATAAAATTAATGATTCGACCACAGTTCAAAATTTCCCAAGAGCATATTTTACAGTGTGAGGAATCAGTCACCGTAAGTTGCTGCAACCCTGTTTAGTAGGCGGGCTATTAGACATTTTTGGGTAGGTATTTGAGGTACTGTACAATACCTCTTTAGTAATATCCCAATACAAAAACACAGACCTGGCTGAAGGGTCATGGCTTAACCGACCCTCAAGTTTTTAAATTAGCAAAATTTGTTTCGCAGTAAAAAGCCATTGGGGCATTTTAAAATTTTAATACTTTGAAACTTAGTGTTTAAGGCTGTCGGAACGCTCTGAATTTAAGCCAAAAATAGAGCTTCGGCTGTCAACTGATTGTAGACTTATTCGTCAACATTCTGCAAAAATTCTTTCTCTATAAGGAAGATAAAGGACAAATCTAGGTTTCTAATGGACTACTTTTGTAAATTATGTACGATTTACTAAAAAAATTGACATTAATTGTGCCAAAAAAACACACGTTTTCAATGTCACACTGCGACCTTATTCGTACTTATTTCACAAAACTGTTTCATCACAAACCTAAAGTGACTCTTCCTTTTTCGAAAAAGTTTTTTAAATCTTCAAAATATTTCCAAACATTAGAGTAATCAATTGACAGCGGCACCCTTGCAATAGCATCTTTTAGCCTCGTATAGTTGGCACCAGCCAAAAATTGAAACGTGCGGATAATTTGAGCGAGACAGAACCAAAGAAGGTCACGCCCACAATATGGCTTTTGCCTACCTCGCCTCTTACCGCTGGGTCTCAGCACAAACTGTGTGAAAGTGATCCAACACAGTTAAGAAGCTGAAAAATAAAAAAGCCAGATTTCTTAATCGGGTCTAAAACTTGGTAAGGTGTTTTTGAAAAATTTTAAAAATATATTTAAGGCACGATAGATATATTCAAAAAAACAGGTCGTTTCGGTGGGACATTCTACCTGTCAGGTGATAAATCATTTGACGGTCGGTTAAGTCTCGCTGTCCTTCAGAAGGTCTGTGTTTTTGCATTCGGATATTACTAAAGAGGTATTGTACTTTGCACAGTGCCTCAAATGTCCAACAGCTCTCGGCCTAGTTCGAAGAATTCTAATAATCCTTGCGAGAAGGTGGTGGTTGTATAGATTCCGTTACGTCATTCGGTCCATCAAGTTCATACCTTCGGTCAGCCACCGGTCAATATGTAAACTGTCCAATCTACGATCACAAATCACCACGTCCTCTTTTATTGTCTTCATTCGCGTCGTCGCCATCGTCGTCTTGGAAGCAATTCCAACCGTCTGAACGTCTTCGTTTTGTTTTATTAATTTCCGAACCTTTCTTTTAACTAATCTGTGCTTGAATTTAATGCTTTTCTTTATATTTATAGGTCAGTTCGCAATATAAGCCGCACAGTTTTTATCCGTGGGGCGGGTATGGTTTATTTATTTCATTACTTCGCCGTCTCATTAAACGAACCGTATAATAATGATGCCTCACTTTTTGAAGTTATACTTCTTTTGGCGCATTGAGGGCAAAATTTTCTCTGTTGCGGGAGTTGAGTACGCAGCATGCAACGAAAATGAGACACCATGAAGTTAGTTGTTAATTTGACATTAATGTACTACGTTTATCGGTAAGGCACCTCCTTCAATCGATGCAGTATAGATTTACTTTGTATTAAAAGATAATAAAAAAACTAAAAATATAAATATCCACTATAGACCCAAAAAACTTGGTTATAGTTAGCGGAATCAAAAATTTTTTTTTTCAACATTTAAATGATAAATTGTATGACAACGAATTATCAGAAAATGTTTCTTTTTTTTGTAAAAAAACAGATTCCCGATTCAAAACTGTGCAAGCATCCTGCAAGTGGGCGTATCACCGCTAGTTACAATACGATATCAGGGCTGTGTTATCATCACTTATCATTGTCGACTGCCGGTCAACTTTGTAATTAACTGCAATGTTATTATAACAAAAGAGAAACGCCTCCAGTTCATTTTTTGTTTATGACTCCTTTACACATCTAGAGGCCACACGACTAAATCGCTCATGTTCAGTTTTTTAGAAAAAATAATATTGTTGTGAAGTAATAAATTGCGTATTTTATGAAATGCGTGTTGGCATACTCAAACATATTATGTTACTGATCCCTCAGATTGTGTACGGATGATCTCACATGTTGAGCGTCTATAATCTACAATCTAACTACCTCAGATTATAAAATATGCTCCGGCAAATTTCGAACTGTGGTCGCAAAATTCATTTTATCACTGTTTTTATTAGGTGTGATTAAGCATTAAGTTTCACAAAATTTGGCTTTCTGCTTAAAAATTTCAAAAAAACACATATTTTTGCCCTAAAAAAATATTCGTCAATATTTCTTTACGCACGTCACGCGTGATTTCTAATTACGGGAAGGCAAATTAACATTTTGAACTTTTTCTTTACAGAATTATTTTAAAAATACTGATAAATTTGGCTTGCTTAATGATTTTTTTCAAATTTAATTTTTCTATACAAAAATTTGTTTTTCGTTTTTACCTGATTTTAAATCGTTTATTTAAATGAAATAAACTGTAAGAACTTTACTAAAAATCATATGTGAAGAATGGTACATATATCTAATGTATTTTAAAGCATTAACATCACAGACTGAATAAGTTATTTGATAGAAATTACAGATTTCCGAAACGAAAGTGCATTTTACATGCACACGCACACACACACACAACCAGTTATTCAGAAGATAAAGCAATGCGGGTGACAAAGGGGGAATATTGAACAGCTGGTAAACAATTAACATAGTTAACTGATTTTGTCATTCGCTCATAGCCAATAAAATGGCGTTGTTTTTATTGCGTTTCCATGACTTCGTCGTTACTCATTTTTGTCAGTGTTTAATTCATTTTACTCCCCAAATCGGCGTGGTGACGCATAAAAAGTTTCACTTCAAAAAGTTAATTCTGTTTCGAAACTTTTGGAACAGGCTATATACATATAAACTTATCTATGGTATATATATGACAAAACAGTTGTTTTTCACTAGCAAAAACACAATGCCTAATTGATAAGAAAATAAAACAAATTGTTTTAAAGTTTAAAATTAAACATCGCTTTCAGTTTCAATTGTCCCTATGGATTATTGATTAGCTTTCCGAACCGAATTCGCCCGAGATTTTGGATTAGCAGCTGAATAATAATAATAAATTTTATTTGTGTTGACCATATTACAGGTATACAAAATTGTCAGACGAAAAAAAAAGAAAAAGAAAAAAAGAAATCAGATTAAATCTGAGAAACTATAAGGGACAATACATAACAATAATAATAACGCGATAATAATAATCAACAGCAACAAATTTATTAATATATCATTTTAGTCTAGTGTATCCATGAGCGGATCTAGGTTTTTTGGGGCCTTGAGCTTATTGAATTCCATTGGGACCCCAATTTTTTTAAATTAAGAATCTTTAAATTGAGGTTTAATTTTTTGTAATAACATCAAAAGCAGAGTTTTTTTTATTAGCAAAAAAAATGCGATTTTGTATCTATGACCATTATCGCTACAAAAATAATACAAATTATGTTACATAATAATAATAATAGTTTCCGAGTTGAAACTTGACCTGAATACTATGAATTCCTTCAAAAAATTTTCAAAATTCACCCAAAAAAATGATAAAATGTTCATAAAAAAATGTCAAAGTTTACACAAAAAATTCTCAAAATGCATTATTGCAAGAACACTTTTTTTTGTGAATATTGTTAAAAGATTCAAAAATGACTGGAACTTTAGTAGGTCAAACCGCAGCATAATAACTATCTCCCAAAGTCCAACCTTTTTCTTCGAGGGAATGGCGTTTGTAGAAAGTATGTTTTTTTTTTTTTTATTACTGGGCGATTCACATTAACCGTAAAACACTATGCACAGGTGATTCTTTAAACTGAAGGCTAGCCACTAAACATATATGCTTCATCTATATAATTTCGTCGAGGGGTGCGTAAGACTCGATTTGAAATCTATCAAAAATTATAAAGCATAAATTAGACGCTGATGTCCTCGGTTGTTGAGCGTCTATAATTTATTAAGCATAAAAAAAAATTAGAATCGACAACATATATTCGCAAAATTCGAATACTCGCGTTTTTGCAACAATAGTAACAAATTTGACAATTTATATACAGATGCCATGACAATTTGCATGTCTCTGTTAATAAAACAGTTTACTGTCGAATGCTGTTTTTATCTACTTAGTAGTAAGTGATTCACAGATCATGTTGCGGTATAGTTTACGATAATAAAATTCGTGTATTTTGGAAAACAAGTTATTGCATTGAACTGTCAAAATAATATAAATTTTATATAGTACCATTAATAGTATAATAAAACATATGTTGTTGCTGTAGAGTAAGTAAGTAGCGTATTAATTAATTACTAGCGGACCCGTGCAAAAATAATACGGTGGAAATAAATTTTATTCTATTCTATTCTGAGACTTCACCGCTACTACGTCACTTAATATTGCCAACAACTGTTAAAATAAACAGATTGCCGCCAATTGACGACATTTGTTTTTTTCTGAATGTTATTTTCTGTAATGAAATTGTTAAAATTTTTAAACTGTAATTTTTTGACGAAAACATGAATTTTAAGACACTAACTTATTTTTCGTCATTAGAGAGAAAAATAATCTCCAAGATGAAGTATAAAACATTAATTTTGATACAGTATTATGCGAGATATTTCATGCCGACAAAAACACCTTTGAGAAATTATAAATGTATTAAACGATTTAAAATATAATAGAAAAATATAGAAATAGTATCCTATTGCATGTCAAGCTAGGCAATAGCCAGGGGCGTAGCTACCGCCGTATCTGCCGTATCAATTATACGGGGCCCCCGGGCCACGGGGACCCCCAATGTGCGTAAGCAAAAATTAATAAAAACTTCCCAATTTTTGTTTTATTACAAAAGTCAAAAAAAGCAATTTCTTTTTTTCCCGCGTAAAGCGTGCGTTCAAAAGTTGGCAAAACCCTACATCGGTTATCGCGGGCTGCGAGATTTCCCCGTTTAAGTCATTTGCTTCAACGGGGGAAGGGCCCCCAAACAAATTTTTATACGGGGTCCCGCCAAGGCACGCTACGCTTCTGGCAATAGGCCTTCTTAACTTTTATAAACTCTTCGGCCTTAACCCATTAAACAAGCCCATCTATCAAAAAGTTTAACCCAAAATTATTTACTTTACACTATGTATGAACTACAGATGTCAGTACATTAGAAATTCATTTTCATTTTAGACATCCTCTAAACTTTGTAGACAAAAATTTTGAAAACGACACCCTGTATATTATTATGGACGAATCATCTGCACTATTGAGGAGGGTTTTTGTTGTGACATTTAACATTTGAAAGGCGACGCCATCAGGCGCTCTCCAAAGCCCTAGAGGTGGCAGCTATCCATCTACTTATATATACGTATCTTGTGTATGTATTTACATGCACGGAACAACGCGCCATTGACATTTTGACGGTTTGCAGGTCTCGTACGTTTTTATAAAGGCCACTATATTATCAGCAAAGTTCATTTTGTCCGTTGTGTCGCAGCGTAGTTTTCTTTTTCTATTTAAACAGGGTTGTAATTGCAGGTACCTAGTGTTGGTAGCTACAATGGACAAATATTGTAAACAATTTGCACTGATTTTTCACTCAGCAGTTGGTAGAACGTGATTAATAATAACAAATAAATAAAAACACTTAAAAATTCTACCAAAATTATTATTAAATTATTTCTCGACGATCCGAATCGAACGTTGAGGATGGACTTATTGTCCGAAACGATCGTCGAGAAATAATTTAATAATAATTTTTGTAGAATTTTCAAGATATTGTAAAGTATAGTTTAGGTCATTAGCGTACTTCTTAACGAAAAAAGGAATAAAAAATCGTGCGACCTTAGCTCATTGTTTTTTGTAGAACTGCGTCTTTTGAAATTATAAACCTTATCTGATAATGACCTTAGATTGTGACCACGCATATTTCTTGTTAACAAAAGCATATAAGTAGTAAAATTTTAATTCGATCTTGCCATAAAAATAATCGATTTATTGAAACGATTTGCATATATCTTTTTTATTTGTTTACTTACAGGTTTAAGCACATTTTTATTACAATTTCTACTTCGAAACAAACTTTTTCTAAGCATTTTGATCAAAATTTAGCCTGTAAAGGGATATTTTTCTATGTAATCATTTGTTTTTGTGTGAAAACAATCTAATGTTCTACATGACAAAGTCTGACAATGACATTAAACTGCTCCCGCATGAATAAAAAAGTTTTATTATAAGATCATTATCAAATAAAAATTTTGACAATGATTTCTGCAACCCAGCACTAATATCGTAAAGAGTTATATTACGACGAGCTGTGACATTATGTTTAAAACGAGTCCCTGTTGAAAAAAAAGATCGGTCAATACTTTGAATTCATCATATTCGCGCCATTTTTATTTATTTACTTATTTATTTTTTAAACTTTACCAGAAATCGCTCCGCAGCGTTACCTTGAAAACCCACGACCAAAATATAATGTACTACCCTTGCACTTTTCATGTCAAATTCTTTCCCCTCGCGAAAACTTTTTTTCGTAAATATTACTGTCAAATTTGGTCCTTCATTTGGCGGCTAGCCGAATCCTTTAGCTTTAAAAAATAGCGTCGGGAGACCTGTAATCGTTTTTAGGCGAGGGGTATATCTTATACTTCGTGTCTACAATGCTCTTAAAACAATTTGAAATATATAACGTTAGCGAGCTAACGAACCTTTCATTGTTTAATGTCCCATTGTTACGCGATAGCGCGCTCTCTTCAAGAACTAACCAAACCATGTTTTTTACAACATCGTACGTTGATACAGAAAGCCAACTCACATGTAATATAGACTGTCATAGTTGTTGACGCTTGCAAGCAGATGGCAGCACGTGTGTTGCGCGAGTTTATTTACGAACAGGGTTGAAAAAAGTTTCGAAAAAAAAATGTTTTTTGCTAAGCTCCGTAATTCGAATTATCAAAAATTTAGTTTTCTAAAAAATGAATAAGGCACTTCAAAAATAGATTTTCTTGCAATTTTTTTATTTAAAATTTCAGTATACTCCTTCAAAAAAGTCACTAATTTGGGGTTGGAGTCAATTTAATTACTCAAACTTTTCACATATCTACTTTTATTAAATTGGCTCCGAGTTCAAATTTCATTATTTATCTTTTTAGTGACTTTTTTAACTATTAGGGTTAATATTTTCTTTATTTTTTACTTTTTAGTGGATTTGATTTCCCACATTTTCTATAAGATTTCGTAATTGCTTTGTTTATGAATTATAAAATATCAAAATAGGCAGTACAATAATTATTTAAAGATTGCAAATTTCGGTTTACAACTGGCGGAGAGATCGTGGAACGTACATATAAAACTACTTAATCGATTTCAGTAAAATGTATGTGGGATCATTTTGAAGGTATTCCCTTTAAATAGGAAAATAATCATCAAAATCGGTTCACAAATTCTGAAGATATGATGTAACATATACATAAAAAATATATTTCTTTGAAGTCATTTAAATACGGATGAACCAATTTTATGAAAAAACTAAATGGTACCAATTCGAAAACATTCCGAAAAAACGGCTTCAAAATTTTTCAAATCATTTCACAACTTGCGGAGCTTCCGCGGAACATCCACAAAACAACAGCATCGAATTGTATAACTTCTTTTTTTAAGTCAGTTAATACTGATTTCCTTGTCAACTTTGAAAAAATTTCAAATACCAAAATTGAAAACTCACCTCCAGCTAAGATCGAGATGTGGCCACGTCTTTCCTTGAAGCGTATAACGTTTTTTCCTTCGGCTTTTGTCGACCTCGTCCGGAAGACCGCATCGTGGTTTTGCGAGCAACCTTTCGGTTTCGGCGTCAATTCGTCCGGTTTCAGGGACGCCGCCCCAACGCTGCAAAGTGCGCACTGCTTCGTTCAGCTGCGATTCGCTTCGCAAATTACCCGTTTCAAGGTCGGACATTGGCAGGTAACCAAAACGCATCAGATAATGTTGCTGAAACAATGGAAAACTTACCATTAAAAAAACTATTCGAGTTATTTGAATTATTCTATAGGAGGTTAGTGCAAAAATCTGTATATATATAAAAAAACGACAAAAAAATCATGTCTGTTGTATGGGAGCCCCACTTAAATATTTATTTTATTCTGTTTTAGTATTTGTTGTTATAGCGGCAACAGAAATACATCATCTGTGAAAATTTCAACTGCCTAACTATCACGGTTCATGAGATACAGCCTGGTGACAGACAGACGGACAGCGGAATCTTAGTAATAGGGTCCCGTTTTACCCTTTGGGTACGGAACCCTAAAAATGGATGTTGGTATATCTGTTTGAGATTAATGGACTTCGACACCGTTTGACTGATCACCATCAAAGTTAGCACACATATATATGTATTTTTTCATGGAAAATGTTTTAATGTTAATCACTTTGTTGTAATTCGCCATCTAGATGGCGTTAAAACGAAAATTAGTTTATGAATTGTTTTCATTTATATTAAAAGTATATCTAGACCGTAATATCGGTAAACCAAAAGGGCTCCATTATTGTTGTCGCTGCCGAGTTTCATTCATAATATTCATAAAAGATACGCTGTCTGTTTTTCTGAAATTGCTTAAACTAAAAACGCGAGACTCGGGAAAAAATACGCCTCTTAGAAAATAAAGAAAATATACGCATGTTTGACTGGCTTTTGAACACATCTACCCCAACGGGGTGGAGGTAGATTTTATATAAAAGAACTGTGGGCACAATCTATACCACGTGGACGAAGTCGCGGGTAAACCGCTAATAAGTATATAAATCTGCTAATAGCATACTAGGTTACGTTTCTACAGAAACCGGATCAGAAGTGCAACAAGCTGTCAACAATGACAACAATAAACGTCATATAGGGATCACAGACCTCTTCTTCCGGTCGTCCAATTGTCGCGCGACGATCGTATTATTATCTATGCCCCCATGTCTGCTCCCCCGGCATACGTCTCGCCCCCCTTTTCACTCTACAATAGTCGCTCGTATATATAGCGAACGGACATATAGCGTTTCGTCGCGCCGTGGCTGGCTCCGATTGCCGTTTGGGGTGGTGACCTGTGAATGACACGCGCTAACAGTTGTGCATGAGAGCGAACAATTAAGCATCGAGAATATAAAAAAAACAAAATCGGGTAGATTAAAATTATAACAAAACCGGTAAGTGCAAATCGAACTCGCGAGAAGAGGGTTCATTACTATTCCGTTTTCCGTGAGTACTTTAAGACTTAAGATTTTCGTTTAGGTTTTCTTGTAAACTATGAATGAAATCCGACGTTCCCTATTTTTTTCAAAACTTTATGCTCTGTACTTTCGGAAATAAGGGGAGGGGAGGGTTGTTCATCTATTTTCTTAAATAACTCTAAAACTATTTATTTTAAAATTATAAAAAAATATATTTGAGACCCTTACTACAAACTCTTTCATTTGATATGTCACATGATACAGTTTGCAAACCTTTTTTTTAATTTCCTGATTTGCCCCCCAAAAATGACCCCCATGTTCAAAATTCGTTTATTTACGTTAAACGTCCGTCTTTGGATCACCGACTTACATATACGTGTACCAAATTTCAACTCAATGGGTTCAGTAGTTCCGGGGCAAATTGGCTGACAGCGGATCAGACAGACTCACGAGTGATCCGATAAGGGTTCCGTTTTTCCTTTTTGAGGTACGGAACCCTAAAAATATATTTGAGACCCCTTATTACAAACCCTTTCATTTGATATGTCACACGGTACAGTTTCGTAAGTAGGTATTTTACATTTTTACGCTGCAAAAACCGCAGAAAAGGACGACTGCTACCTAAACGGCCTAGGGCGACCGAAACTACTAGCCCGCCTCTGGGAACACGACAGTAAAATGATGAGGTAGAAAGATTAGAATCTAATCTTTCTAACAAGTTTTTTTTTTTTAATATTATGACGGTTATTTGGTGTAATAGACATAATATTACGAGAGTTAAAATTTATATAGCGCGTCAAAAATGAAATATACCAAAGTGTTTTGATAAGAGTGTCAGTTAATTAAAACAAGAATTATGTAAGTGGCCGACGAATGATGAATGATGATTTATATGAAACAGATTGTTTTCTATAAACTGTTTCAACTTTCATTAGAATGCCTATGGATGTGCGAGAGCAGACGATTTTTCCATTTTAAGTTATTCCACAGCTTATAGAAACACCAGTAAATGTAAACTATTGTTTGACCCATAGTATTTAAACGAATATTCTTCAGTATTGTTCAATGAATTGTCTAATGATTTATGTTATGTAAACTGCGTACATTGATATTGTTTAGGATTGTAAGCGGATGCAGTAGCATTCTGTGTTGAGACAGGATGGAGTTCACATTGATTGTTTTGTTGAATTGAAAATTCTTTATTAGTGTATTTGCCATATGGCAACATACACTATTGGCGTCGGTCGGATGGCGGGACCTAGGGGTCGGACCAAAATTTCTCGACGTTTCATAACCTCCTAAACACTTTGCCACCATTTTTAAAAATGTTTATATATATATATATATATGTGTACGCGCGATAACTTTCGAAAGAGTTAATTGATTTCAACGAAATTTGGGCCACATGTTGAAATCCATCACCGCAAGAAGCCTATTTAAAATGGGCCTAATCGGGCTATTTTAAGGGTAGTTTTTAGGGGTTGAAAACTGTTTTTGGGCCCCAAAATACCGAAAAAATTCTTCGAATCGTTTCAAAATTGAAATTTAACCCTTTGGTAGTGATTAAAAAGTTTCCCCACAATTTTAATAAAATCGGCCCGACAGGACCGGATTTACAAATTTTATGAAAACACTAGTTTGCAGATAGTGACTTATTTATTGAAGGGTGTATTTAATTTGGTGTAGACGTTAGATTGATAATAATATTACAATTAAGAAAAAAATGTTATTTTAAGGGGTGTATTAAGGGGTTAAATTTTTTATTTTGCCCAAAAACAAACTTAATTTCACATAATAAAAGTATAAAACCACACGGCCCTATACAAGCAAATACACTATATTGTCGGCAGGGTTTTGGCACTGCGACCTGGGTTTTTTTAATAATTGAATACGTGTTTATTTATTGGTTTCAACATTTTATTTCCTACACAAATTCAAAATGCAGCCTACATTACACAGCGATATTGTAGCTTTTTATTA
This sequence comes from Venustoraphidia nigricollis, assembly GCA_034508555.1. Classification (NCBI taxonomy): domain Eukaryota; kingdom Metazoa; phylum Arthropoda; class Insecta; order Raphidioptera; family Raphidiidae; genus Venustoraphidia; species Venustoraphidia nigricollis. Next base: position 5,705,997 of record JAVRKA010000004.1, on the reverse strand, counting down.
GTAGAAACATTTTTTGAATCGGTTCAGTAGTTTCAGAGATTACTCCCTACATGCAAACAAACAAACTTTATCTCTTGATTGACTTTTTTTCTTTTTTGTCCTTGGTAATTAATATAAAAATGATTTGTCAGGAAAAAGAACTTTTTAAGTAAACACTTATTTGTTATTTATAACGACATTTCGTTCCTTGCTTGGAACATCAACCGTAAAAATACATATTTTTAAAAAAAACGGAATTATTATAAACTTTTTAATGAACAATTGTTGAACTCAAATTTATATTTCCATGTGTATTTTAACTTTTATGTCTACTTCATCTAAACATTTAATAGTTATAAAGCTTGAAAAAGTTCCAAGCAAGGAACGAAACGTCGCTATAAATAACAAATAAGTGTTTACTTAAAAAGTCCTTTCTCCCGACAAATCATTTTTATTTTTACCTCTTTATATACTAGTATAGATTAGACCCGACACGAAATGGAAAATTTAGTGTCAGTGAAACGAAATTCACTTCAATCGAGAGAGAGAGAGAGTGTAGATTATAGACGCTCAACATCTAAGGTCATCAGCGTCTAAACTACAATCGACTCGATTCGAAAAAGTTGCAGTACTTTGAGCTAATGTTTGATTTTTTAATAGAAATTACTGCTGAATAGATTAGATCACATTTTTATCTTTACGCACTGGTGGTAAATGGGTTATTTTACGACCGCTATCCAGGCATGAAAAGCAGCTATTTTATAGGGAGGTGTGCAAAAAAATATATTTTGTCTGTTTAGCTTCTGCAGCTCTGTTACACAACCCTAGTTATTTCAATTCCCACAGTATCGGGATATGCGTATCGGTAACGCCTCTGCATGTTAGCAGAGTGCGACATATTATAGACGCTCGACAACTGAGATCAGTATCTATTGCAGCGTGCGTGTTAAATGCAAATGCGCAGTGCAGTTGGTTTTTTATACGAATCAGTATACAAAATCAGCGAATGATTATTAAATTCACCACGACGCGAACATCTTGGGAACGTTCGAAATTCTACGAAATGCATTGTGCAAAAAAGATGCACTTGTCACACGCTGGAACGGGACGCCGGCGCCGAAATGTTGCAAATCAAAACGCGGTACAGAAATATGCTATGCGAAATCAATTTTCTGAGTTTGCACAAAACAGCTCCAAAAATTATTCTATATCGATTATTATATAATTTACACATGTGAAGTTTCACTTCTATCGTGTGTGCCGTAACATATGTTTTTAACACGCTTCACTTGTATGTTTGTTTGTTTGTAAAGGAATCTTTGAACGTGAAATTCACTTACTTCAAAACGTCAAATTAAACGGAAACTTTGCACACTTATCAAGGACCGATGACAATATTATAATTTACTAAGTTTGTCCCATTTAGGATAAAAAAACTTGAAAAATTACAACAAGCGTATGTTGCTTTACCTACCCCATAGTCAAAGCCAATATTGTTTTTTAGTCTCATAATTAAAATTAGAGTTTAAAAAAACTAAAACAACACGCTTTTATGAACGAAAAAATGCAAAATGATTTGACAACAAAATTAGCTTTACTGTAACAAGCGTGGAGTGCTTAATATCGGTAATAACTTTTTCATTTGCTAGCTAATTGTAAACGTAGAACTATTTTGAAAATTTAAGTATATAGTGTGTCCACGCTTTTTACAGTAAAGCTAATTTTGTTGTCAAATTAGTTTGCATTTTTTAGTTCATAAAAGCGTGTTGTTTTAGTTTTTTTTAAATTCTAATTTCTTTTAATGCAGATTCGATTGTTTAATCTCGCACCGGTAGAACAGGAATAAATTAGGTCTCAAAAGATAGTTCTGTGTCGAACTCGAACGAACTGTTGCTCGAACATGCAACAAGAATGTCCGGTGTTTGTCCGCCCCGTTTAATTGGTCCCGTGATTCATTCTCTCTATGATGGACAGTGGCAGGGCCAGATGGGGGGTCGCTGCGGAGATCGCAAATATATCCAAGTCCAGACATTGGCGCCAGAATTGCACATCACGCGATGATTGCATACCGAATAAAATGAAGAATATGTTTTACTCAGCTTCGCCCGGACGGAATTCTCATTCTAATTATAGTGATAGTATCTCGAAAAATGTATCCACTCCCTCGCTTCAACAGTTCAGGCAGCTTTTTATCGAAAAATAATAATAATGCGTTTAACGCCCGTTTCTCGATTCGCTACTTTACAATTTTCCATCTAAATATCACACTTTCTACATTTTTTAAACTTAAATAGCATTGCGCGAATGAAGGAAATATAGGAAATTAGGACAAGGTAGGCAACTATGATAACATAGCCTTGAATAAGGGACCGTCTCGACATTTATCTGGAATTAATTGAGGGAACTCACTACCTCCCGAATGCTCTTATCACTACGCTACACCGCTCGGTTTTTCCGAAAAATCGTTAAACCTGTTAAAAATATTTGAATTTTTTCGTTGGACGTCTAAATAACATTTGGTCCCTCTGCACACGGATCGACTGTTTTGCAATTTGAGTGTCAAACTGGTTGATGATGTGACTTTTAAAAAATGGAGAACCGCAGATGGGTCAACAGAAACACGGCCGATTTGAAACTATTTTCAAACTGGTTGTGTGCGACCCGTGTTTGTAGCTCGAGAAGCAATTTCAACTGCATGGTTTCATGCTGTAGCGAAATTCTACTATAACGTAGAATCAGCCATCTTGACCAATTCAGATTCAATCGATTGCAAACAGATTACGCAATAGTCGCATCCTAAACCGGTTTGAAACTAAAATTGCAAAACAGTCAACCAACTAAATTAGTGTAAAACTTCTTGGTTTCCGGGCTTGTACGCCGTGGTCCATTGGTATTTCTACCTGAAGTTTCGTCTACAACTGCGGTAGACATTATCAAAGGCGATGTGGTAATCGCCTTTGATAATGTCTACCGCAGTTGTAGACGAAACGTCAGGTAGAAATACCAATGGACCACGGCGTACAAGCCCGGAAACCAAGAAGTTTTGCAACAACGCCAGCCGTGAAAGCCTACAAAATTGGATAAATTAGTGTAGTTACCCACTCCTACTTTACCGTAGAAAAGTTTCGTAACAACTTGCAACCATGCAATTGAAATTGCTTCTCGACTTGCAAGCGCAATCGCACACAACCAGTTTGAAACTAGATTGAAATCTGTCTTGTTTCTGTTGACCTATGTGCGACTTTTCTAAAAGTCACAGAACAATCGCATCATCAACCGGTTTGAAACTCAAATTGCAAACAGTTAACCCGTATATGCGGAGAGATATACAGTTACTGCGCGAATAATAAACCAAGTCATATATATATTTGTTATAACATCTGTTGACAAATGAAGATTCATTAAAATCGTGATGTTGACGAGGCTTGCCTGATCTAATCTAACCTAACATTTGTTGACTAACTTCAAAACAAAGACGCATTTCTTTCTCTTTTCTCTTGTCGGTCCGGTACCTGCACCAACTCGATTATAAGAGACTCCCAACTTCACGTGGGGCCCGGTTAGCGCGAGTCAACTGTAATTTTGACTTGTCTAGTCAGATTTGGATGAGTAACACAATAAATAAGGACAATTGAATTTACATATATATAAATACACACAGGTCCAGCCAGACAGAGTCTTTCCAGTGACAATAGAATTGGGCAAAGGCCGGATGTTGCACTCGGCTACACGCAGCGCATACTAATGCATCAATTGATGCACGCACAAAGCGATGTGTTAAAATTAATGCATTCGAAATTAGACGAGATTAATGGGAAAACGTCCCGAATATTTCTTTACAGCACGTCACGAGATTTCGAATTAGGTGAAGGCAAATTAACATTTTGAAGTTTTTTCTTGGAGGACAATGTGGTTCGGTGGTTAGCGTGCTGGCTTCTTGACCGGACTGTCGTGGGTCGAATCCCGTATCTGCTCATGGTTTTTCTAGGATCTCGATTTATTTGATCCAGCTTTAATATTTAATGTTACTGGCCAAAATGCCTTATGGTGGAAGTCAAATCCCCAAGTGATATTCTCTTGTATATTATGTGCATATGTTCTATATATGATTCAATTGGATATACCTTTAAAAAATTTTTTTTTTCTTTACAAACTTATGTTAAAGATACTGACAAGTTTGGCTTGTTCAATAGCTTTTTTATATTTATTTTTTTCTATGTGTGAAACATGAGAATTTTCTCTTTTTTAACACGCTTTAATTATCTTCACCGGTATGTATGTTTGTTATCTGATTTTAAATCGTTTATTTAGATCACATGAACTGTAAAAACTTGGCGACAATTCATATGGGAAGAATGGTACATAGTTCTAGTTTATTTTCAAGCGTTACCATCAAAGATTAATAGAAATGAAAGATTTCCGAAACTTAAGTTGCACACACATCCAACTGTGGTGAAAAAGGGAACATATTGAACTGCTAGTTTTTTGTTAACACGACAGTATTAGGGCTTTGTTTAGACCTTTGGGTAGGGAAAAAAAATTAATTAGCGGAGCGCCCGATTTAACAAACACATCTGAACATTTTCTTTAGTGTAATTGCCATATGGCAACATACACTATTGGCGTCGGTCGGATGGCGGGACCTAGGGGTCGGACCAAAATTTCTCGACGTTTCATAACCTCCTAAACACGTTGGCACCATTTTTAAAAATGTTTATATATATATGTATATATATATATATATATATTTATATACGTGTATATATATATATATATATATATATATATATATATATATATATATGCGGGCAATAACTTTCGAAGGAGTTAATTAATTTTAACGAAATTTGGCATACTTGTTGGAATCTATCACCGGACGAAGCCTATTTAAAATGGGCCCAATCGGGTCATTTTGAGGGTGGTTTTTAGGGGTTGAAAAAAGTTTTTGGGCCCAAAAATTCTCAGAATCGTTTCAAAATTGAAATTTAACCCTTTAGTAGCAATTAAAAAGTGCTCCTAAAATTATAAGCGAATCGGCCCGACAGGACCGGACTTACAAATTTTATGAAAACACTAGTTTGCGTATACGAATTTACTTGCTGAAGGTCGTATTTAATTTGGTGCAGATGTTGGATTGATAACAATATTTCAACTAATAAAATTATTATTGTAAGGGGTGTATTAAGGTGTTAAATTTTTTTTTATTTTGCCCAAAAACCAACTTAAGTTCGTATAATAAAGCCACACTGCCTGTATTAGCAAATACACTATATTGTCGGCAGGGTTTTGGCACTGCGACCCGGGTTTTTTTTATTTTGAATAGGGTAACGTTCTCTTAATTAACAAACATAAAATTTTTGTCAAGTTTAATATCATTCAAGTTCGTGTCTCGACTCGTAATGCTGATTATTTGAATCGATCAACGGCAATATCGAAAAGAAATTGCTTAGTCACAATGGGGAATGTGCGTGTATTGATTACAAAATGGAACAATAAATGTTATTGATTGCAATCTATAATCACAATCGACAATTATTAATGTACCAAATGCACATTTAACGTCATCGACGGAAATGTGCCGCTCATATTAATTGTGCACGAAATTACAGTTAAATTTAAATTCATTTGCATCAACAAAATTTGAAGAAATGTAAAGTATGACATGAATTAATATTATTACCCTTAACGACACCAGCTACTAAAATTATTCGAACCTATTTCTAATACCAATTCATTATTTTTAAAGGTTTTTTGCATCATCTCCTTTAAAATAGCTAGAATTTACACATTAAAAGTGATCCAATGGGGTCACATCTTCAAACTGGGGTTAAAAATTAAATCTAATAACATCAAAATCAGAGTTGAAACTTGTGATCTGACCGAACAAATAATTCTATAAATTCATCCAAAAAAAATTCAAAGTTCGCCACAAAAATAGTCAAAATTCGCCCAAAAGATTGTCAAAATACAATCAAGAAATTGTCAGAATTCACTCAAAAAAATGTCAAAAATTACCCAAAAAATTGTCAAAAATCACTCAAAAAATTTTCTAAATTCACCCAAAAAAAAGTCAAAATTCACCCATGAAAACGATTATCATTAATATCATAAAATTTCATTGTTAATGAAAAAGTATTAAAAAAAGTATGACAACAATCCATTTTTTGGGGGTCCTTGTCACTTGGGGGCCTAGGGCTTAAATCCTATTAGTCCCTATGTAAATTCGCCCCTGGATGTGCGGGTGAGGAAACATTTAAAAATTCGTAATTTTCAAAATGTTTTTTCAGAACTTTTTTTAGGACTGTGTACTCTTCAGTGCATACTGATTAGCGATTATGAATAAATCAAAACCGCCTTATATACGTCAATGCAATTCCGATTAAATTTAAAGATGGGGTCAAACTGCACACCGCAAGGCATCACGAAGTGTGCTTCGCTGCATGATAATCAAATTGTATGCAGTTTGGCTAAAAGCGATATCCGTCTGGTCTATTTCAGACAGCCGCACAGTTCTTAGTAACGGTTTATTATTGAATGACTCTCGGTGTCCACTTCCGGTGTATAAAAATTTGACTACCTACGTACTTCAACAAAATTTTTAGATATAAATATATTGTAGACGGTCGACAACTGTGATCATTAGCGTTTCACTTTTTAACGCATATAGCCTTGGGGCTGTACGTTTAAGTGAAATAAAATTTAAAAAAATCAGTTTCTAGAATATTTTTTCTCTTTAAGGTCCTCGAAATGCAAAAAATTCCTTTGCATAAAATCTGTTCGTCGGTCAAACGACTGAGGGGATCTAAATCAAATTTCGGTAGGATGTTTTACACGTAACATTTTTGAGAAAAGGGCGATTTTTATTGATTTATTGTTATATCACTAGCCTTACCCGCGACCTCGCTCGCGTTAATACTGAAATTTAACCCTAGCCGGAAATAAAAAAATTTCGGAAACGAAATTGTCAGTTTTGATACGTATTTTAGAAAACCATCAGGTCTTGTGTCTACATTATTTATTTTAAGATGTCGAAATAAGATTTGATTATATAAATTTAGACACGAAAATGCATCGGAACTTTTAAAATGTTTAATAAATAAAAAACCCTTCACAGATTATTTTAAAAATAGATACACTTAAAGTTGTTTCAAATGAAAATAAACATTCACAATTTTTATTCAAACCTTTTCAGTGTACTTCATCCCATAACCCTAAGCTTGAAAAAATCAAAATTAAATATTTCAATGTTCTTAAATATATCGAATGGCACAAAATATGTCTGATTCCCTGCTTTGTGCGAAAAATACGATATTATAAATTCCACTGGATGACACTTAAAACGACTATTGATTGTAATCAAAGGTTATAGTCACCTAGCACATTATTTAGTTTCCAGATGACAGAAAGTAACATTTATTTCGTCCATCTGTCATTTCAGTTTGGATTTCTTATGGTAGTGGAATTTTCGTTATCTCGGCCAATTTCATACTGTCGAATTTTCGTTAGCTGTGCGCGCGCAACTATCATTGCCTGCTAAAATTTTACTCTCAACGCGCCAAAAGAAGTTTTTTAAATTAATTCGAGATTTGAGATATCTATAAATAATTTGTAAACAGGCGCGACGTAAATCCTTTATTTCGTAAACGATCGTTCTTTTTCCCGATACTTGCATTAATAGTGGAGTGCCGTAAGACGTCAAAAATTGTAAAATCTCGGAATCCAGGGCCAGTCAATGAATCTTCATAAAAACTGTTGGACTGCATTGTTAAAAGCTCAAATAAAAAAGTTAAAAAAAAAATTTAGCGCACTCGATTGCGGGGTGGATGCCACCCCTTCTTGGGAGTGAAAAATGTTTCGTTGAAAATAAGCACGGAAGTGGATAGGTTGACTAATTCAAAGCAACTTTTGTTCTATAAAGTTTTCTCTGAAAGTCCATACTTTTAGACTTATTCGCGAGTGTGTGTCAATTTTTCAACCAATAAACCCACGTTTTCAGATGGGTTTTCTCGAATAACTGAAAAAGTAAGTATTTTATCGAAAAAATCATTCTTAGTAAAAATGTAGCTTATAAAAAAACAAAAATAATGGTGAGTTTATAGTGTCTGCAGACCCAATACAAACGGAGTACTACCTTGTTGAAGGTTGGTTCTTATTCGTCAAAAGCCAAAATTAAAAGTTTCAACGTGAAGTTACCAAAATACAATGCATTTTTCGGGGGAAACTCATGGAACATTTTTTGAAGTGCTTGAAAGAACCTTTATTTTTATTTTTTATAAAAGTCCCTAGCATCAAAATTAACTGAGTTCTGACGAAAATAATGTTGGTCCCTATTTTTTTCGGCGTCAAAAAATGTGAAAGTCACCCCGTTATTACCACCCAAATTAAAAATAATCGTTACCACTTCACAATTCACTTTATTATAAAGCTATAAGCAGTATAGCTTCACAAATTATCTATTACTTATTTTGATAAAAATTAACATTTTACTAAAATTATTTGTATCCATACTTAACTATAATAATGAAAAATCGTCGGAATGTGGACCAGGATGTTCATCAATTAATACTAATCGTAAAATTAATGATTAGTATTAATTGATAAACATCCTCGTCTACATTACTACGATTTTTCATTATTAACATTTTACTCTCTCGCGAACTTAATCTTCAGTCTAAAAATAGCCCCCTATCTTATGGTCGTGAATTCACCATACGTCCTGCTTACCGTTTTACGCAAGGACATTAAGTCGTTGTCCTCGACAGAGGCGGGTAGGAACGAGCGACGCTTCGTTCCCAGCGGACATCAAGAGGTCGGATTGTCACGAAACGTAAATGTCAAACCTATAAACTTGCGTGCTAACGGAGTTGGAAACCACTGATCTCTAATATAGAGTGTGACTGGCGGCCATTTTGTGAAACGCCATTTTAATGCGGGACCACGAACTATAGATATAGAGGAGTTCGGACGCAATGTTATTAATAAGAACTAAAACAACACGCTTTAAGAAACTAAAAAATGCTAAATAATTTGACAACAAAATTAAATTTACTGAAAAAAGCCTGGGGTGCTATCTATTTAAATTTTCATATTAGCTCTACGTTTACAATTAGCTAGTAAATGAAAAATTGATTACCGATATTAAGCACTCCACGCTTGTTACAGTAAACCTAATTTTATTGTCAAATCATTTTGCATTTTTTTAGTTTATAAAAGCGTGGTTTTAGATTTTTTATACTCTAATTTATGAGAAAACTTCAATGTCGTCAATAATAAGAGCGCGTTAAACGTGGCGTAATCTGACGAACAAACAAACGTTCAATTTGCATGTCACTCATTGGTTCATATTTTACCGTGATGACGTCGTAATATCGCTATTCGAATCAGATTGCGTCACAATATAGATGTCAAAAGTTGCTAGTTAAAACATTAATTAATTTTAATCTGGCATAAAGTGATTTTCTTTCCGTTACGTATTTTAAACTGTACCAAATAAGAATAGCGGGGGTTATATCAGAAACGTGAACACAAATTCAGTGGGACGGGGTCCCATTACGAAGTTCTGAAATGAAATTTTAATTGAAAGATGGTATAGGCATTCAGTTACTTCATTAAAATTAATGGCCTTTTTCGATGAAACTAAATACCTACTTATTATTTTATGTTTCGCTAGCAAGTCTCGCTTGCAAAATAAATTACGCTATCAATTTCGCTAGTATTGCATACGATTTTCCCTTGCCTACTTTATTTCTAGTTAACATAATATTTCACTTATTAAATTTCAATAAACGGTACGAGAGATAGTTATTAGTGTATTTGCCATAATATGGCACATACACTATTGGCGTCGGTCGGATGGCGGGACCTAGGGGTCGGATCAAAATTTCTTGATGTTCCACATCACTCTAAGCACTAACGCATTAAAAATTGTTTTGGGGCCTAAAAACACCGAAAATATTCTCGGAATTGATTCAAAATTGAAATTTAACCTTTTAAAAAGCGCTCCTAAAAGTTTGATATAATCGGCTCGACAGGACCGGGCTTATAAATTTTATGAAAACACGTGTTAACCTTAAAAGGTCTAGGTTGTTAATTTTACCCAAAAACTAATTCATATAACGAATATATGTCACAATGCATGTACATTAGTTGCGATACTCTCAGATGTTGAGCGTCTATAATCTACAAGCAAATGGACTATTTTGTCGACGCGGTTCTTCACTGCATGTGAAATTGTTTTTTTAGTGTATTTGCCATATGGCAACATACACTATTGGTGTTGGCCCGATGGCGGATGGTCGGACCAAAATTTCTCGCCATTTCATAACCTCCTAAACACTTTGGCACCATTTTTAAAAATGTTTATATATATATATATATATATATATATATATATGCGGGCAATAACTTTCGAAAGAGTTAATTCATTTTAACGAAATTTGGCATGCATGTTGGAATCCATCACCGCACGAAGTCTATTTAATTAAAATGGACCCAATCAGGTCATTTTAAGGGTAGTTTTTAGGGGTTGAAAAAAGATTTTTGGCCCAAAAATACCGAAAAAATTCTCAGAATCGTTTCAAAATTGAAATTTAACCCTTTAGTAGCAATTAAAAAGTGCTCCTAAAATTATAAGCAAATCGGCCCGACAGGACCGGACTTACAAATTTTATGAAAACACTAGTTTGCGTATACGAATTTACTTACTGAAGATCGTATTTAATTTGGTGCAAATGTTGGATTGATAACAATATTTCAACTAATAAAATTATTATTGTAAGGGGTGTATTAGGGGTTCAATTTTTTTTTATTTTGTCCAAAAACAAACTTAAGTTCATGTAATAAAGTCACAATACCTGTATTAGCAAACACACTATATTGTTGGCAGGGTTTTGGCACTGCGGCCCGGGTTTTTTTTGTTTTATAAATTCAGTGAAACCATAAACCGGAGAAAATTATGCAAATGAGTTTTGACGAAAGGGTGAGACCGAAACACGGTAAATAATGAATTATCCATTTCAGTATATGTTGAAATTAAAAAATCTTCTAGGAAACCCGACGGTCGGCAATTTCATGCACGAACGAGGCCGGTTTCGTGACTGGCACTTGGCCGCGGTGGTTATTGTGGCTCTAAATACAACTTATATTAACATTATATAAACACAGTAATGCGACTCACTCAGTTAATTACTTCATAAATAAAAAAAACTCAAATAACACGCTTTATATAGCAAACCGAACTAAAAAGTAGAAAATACGTTTTATTGTAAAAAAGCGTGGGTACTTGATATCAACCGGTATAAATATTTCATTGGTATATAGCTGTTTGTAAAAGAAGAGTTAGTATAAAAATAGTAATAAGCACCCCACACTTTTTTACAATAAAAATTATTTTTTACTTTTTAGTTCGGTCTGCTATTAAGGCGTGTTTTTTTAGTTTTTTAAGCTATTTATTTTTAATTTTGTAGTCTTATTTTTTTATCCTGATGATCCTGGTCAGGATAATGGAACAAACTTAGTAAATTATTGTATTGTCATCAGTTCTTGATAAGAGTACAAAGTTTCAGTTTAATCTGACGTTTTGAAGTGGATGAATTCCACGTTCAAAGATTCCGTTACAAACATACGGGTGAAGCTAATAAAAGCGTGTTAAAAAAGCGTGTGTTACGGGACACACCACCGAAGTGAAACTTCTATATTTTTATTTAAGGTTACTTTTTTTCATCCGCACAGTTTCATTTTACGAGTAGTTGAAGGTGTGTTACGTTTTGGAAATCTCTAATTTCTATAGGTATGAAAAATCTTAGTCAATCTTTGATTTTAATGTTTTAAAACAAACTAGAAATATGCACAATTTTTCTTTAAAGTCAGATAAACATGAGAAATTTAGCATAAGTTTGTAAATAAAAAACTTTAAAATGTTAATTCGCCTTCCCATAATTCAAAATCTAGTGACATGCTGAAAAGAAATATTGGCGAGCATCACATTTTTTAATTAAATTTTTAAAGCAAAAATATATGTTTTTTGAAATTTTTAAGCAGCAAGGTGCATTTTGTGAAGCTTAATGCTTAATCACAGCTAATAAAAATATTAATAAAATAAATTTTGCGACCTTAGTTCGAAATTTCCCGAGCATACATTTTACTATCTGAGGGCTCAATCAACCTTAAAAGTATTTTTTTTCTGATTTTTGCGACCACAGTTCGAAATTTCCCGAGAGTACATTTTACAATCTGAGGGATCAATCAACCTTGAATGTATTTTTTCTGATTGCTGAATGCAAGCATGAAACTCTATACTTCCTGAGCTACAGTTCATTAGATGACTCATTTTATGCTACACGAGCTTTAAAACACGCCCACTTTCGGCTACCTACAAATTATCTTTAATATAATGGCCGTTAAACGCACTGTACTTAGTACTTACGTTTCTCTAACTTTACAGAAATATTTTATTATTTCTCATATTAGAAGTGTTTGGTATGTAAGACTAGAGTAGATAATTCAATGGATTTCACTCTGAAAACTGTACGTTAGGTTTACCACATGTGGTGCACTTATAACAAACGGGCTAGTGACAGATTTCACACCAAGGTTTAGATTTAGGTTAGAGAAAGACAAGTTGTTTTTATATTTTTATATTGTTTTTATATTGAAACTGATTCGTTTTAAGACACAAAAAAAAATGTAAATACGTAATGAAAAATGTGCTTCATTTAACAATTGTCAAATTCAGACATGTCACGTGATCCACTCTACTCTACGTACTCCTGCTCAAGAATCGGGACTGCTAGTGTTTATTCCTTTAGTCCAAACAGATCAGTGTAATTTACTCCTTTTCGTATAACAAATAGCGTTAACACTTTTTAAACTGAAGAACAGAATTGGAACTAACTCGGTTTTGTCAAATACAAATCGACTGACGAATTGTGATTGGCTATATCTTGTAAAACAGTTGATGGTAGTAAAACAATCGATGCACTGAACTGTCACAATAGTAATGTAGTTTTATCTTAATCGTTAAATGAATCGGTTGAAGGTAGAACACCGTACCACCAATTGGCTCTATTAGTTTTTTATTACGAAACGAAGGCAGTTATCAAGTTATAAAGATAGTTTATCTGGAAGTCAATATACTAAATTGAAATAGTAGTTTTTGCACTATCTATACATAAATAAAAATCGACAATTTCAAACTTTGTACAGTACAGCACTCTTTACAGAAGTAATGATTGATATGTTTGTATATTATATAAGTCAGCGTTACCAGACATCCCGATTTTGGCGGTACGTCCCGATTTTTAAATCAAAATTAAATGTCCCGCGCGGGACAGGCTCAGTCCCTCTTTTCGGGGATAACTCGACCGTGCGAAAATAATTATTCTCTTATTGTAAGTTGCAACAGTAAATTTTTCATTGAAACTTTAAGATAATATGATAATAAACTCGGAAACACAATTGTCCTACAAAATCGATGGTTTGAGTTGGAGCGTCCTCCACACCGAATATGTCAAAATAACGAGGTCATAAAAATTATTAATAACCAGCTGATTTTTTGTATGCAGCTTACTAAATATTAGTATAATTGAATGGCCACAAAGTCCTACAAATGTAGTGGTAGGTTTTCCTAGTCCTACGCTTGGTAAAATTGTGTTCTACACTTTATTCCCGATAGGACAAAATCAAACCTAGGTTGTTATTAATGAAAAAAGTGTTACCGTGGAATCAACAACTTCCAAGCGTAGGACTAGGAAAACCTACCACTACATTTGTAGGACATTGTGGCCATTCAATTATACTAATTTTTATAAATATGCATACAAAAAATCAGCTGGTTATTAATAATTTCGACACCCTACCAAATCGACATGTTTTACATCTGCGCAGTTCATTACCTACCTCTTTGAGAATTTGGACAGAGGAAAAACTTGGGCGTCTCGTCGAACCGAACGAACTCACGAAGATTCAGCCTGTTATTAATCACTTAAAAAAACAGGCGGTGGCTGCTGGACTATAAGATTCCACTATTTAACGATAGGGTAAATCTGATTTAAAATATCATATTTTTATTAAAATACATTTTCTATGGCTATTTTTGCTATCTATTGTCACGTAAACGTAATCTGAACTCAAATAAAAAGATAAATATTTAAAAACTTCTGATTATATACGTTTTTTTACTATGTCCCGTTTTCGATGAAAGAATCTCGCTTTTTTTCACTCAAAAAATTCCAAAATCCTGACTTGGCAAGAAAAAAATCTGGCAACGCTGATATAAGTATATAAGTATACAAAGTCCACATACTGCGAGAGTTGTTTTTTTAATGAATTTTATAGAAGTTGAGCCGAAACTGCTCGGGATGGATTGAGGAAATATAAAAGGTGCTGGGCCCAATAATTCGAACAGTTTGAATGGCACTAAAAATTTATTTAAAACAATTTCAATTTCAATTTTTTTGTAAAACTATTTTTATCAAAACGTATATTCTTTTAGTTCAGAGATCTTAAAAAAAAACTGATTAAAAATTTATACCGTGACAAAAGGTTCTGACGACTATTATGCAAAAATAAACTTACATAACTAATTTAATCAACAGAGCCGAACTTAAATATCTCATTCATGTTAAAAAAATTATAAAAGATAAAAGATGAAAAGAACAAATACTTGGTAACGCTATAATACCCCCCACTATAAAGAAGCGCTTATCGATAGGAAGCGTCTTCTTGTCTATCATAAAAGGGTTTCAGCTGAGAAATATGCACTCGATACTGTCGTGTTGGATCTTCAACATCAGCGACGATACAAGAAGCTGGCGAGGTGAAGCGCACTATACGCCTCTTGGAGGACCACCTACTAACAAATTTTTGCCCTTGTTGTCCTCCCGCAGGAACGATTACATGTTGTCTCTGAACAACTAAATCTCCTTCTTTAAAAGGATGACTTCTTGGTTGTCTCAAATCATACAGGGCCTTGACTCGCTGGTGAGCACGCCTCAATCTCTCTTGCACCTCTTCGTGTGTAGCCGGCGGGGTCGGGTCCAAATATCTTTCGAGCTCCCATTGGCGATCCAGAGGTTTTGGCATCTCTCTCCCCAGGAAGATGTTCGCTAGAGAATTGTCGGTGCTTTCCGAAATGTTAGCATTATGTGAATACTTGAATAAGGGAAGCAAATCTTCCCACTGCCTGTGGTTGTTGTCGCTTTTACATCTCAACATAATGGAGAGCGCGCTCTTGAGGTCCCGCATAGATCGCTCGACCATGTTGGAAGAGGGCTGGTATGGCGCCGTAGTGATGTGCTTGATCCCCCACGATAAACTCATTTTCTTAAAGATATCGCTGCGAAAAACGCTCGCATTATCTGACACTAACATCTTCGGTGGCCCATAAGTACACCAAAGATGAATGAGCTTCTTACAGGTAACATTTGCGGTGGCCCGGCGACAAGGGACGAGCTCTATCCACTTCGAGAAAGCATCCAGGGCAACTAAGACGTAACGTCTTCCATTCGAAGATGTTAATAAGGGTCCACAAAAGTCGATATAAACCTTGTCGAAAACGTTAGTCGGCACAGAAGAGGACATTGGTACCCCGATCTTCTGATTACGCGGCTTAATGACTTGACAAGACTCGCAGGAACGAACGTAATTTCGTACTTCGACAAACATATTATTCCACCAGAAACGCTGCGCTAATGCTCGATACGTTTTCGTTATCCCCGGATGACCTGAATCCAAATCGTGGAAATAATATAAAAGCATTTTTCTTACCACTTCGGGTGCCACTACTCTCTTCAGATTCTGTCTTCCGACCAATCGCATTAGAACTCCATCTCGTTCAACGAACCCTTTGACATTTTCACCTTCGCGTATGCGCTGCAAAATGAGATTCGTGTCCGGATCAGATTCTTGGTGGTGCTGAATACTAAGAAAAGTTTGAGGGACTTCTTGCAAGTGATTTATAATTGACTGCGGCGTTTTGAGCAATTCCTCTGTCCGCTTGACTGGAGAAATCAGACGGCTAAGAGAATCCGCGACAGAATTGACCGATCCCCGAATGTGCTGAACTTCGAAGTCGTATTTGGTCAATTTGAGTACCCAACGGCCGACCTTTCCTAACTGCTGCGGGTGGCGCATCATCCAGGTTAGGGCTTGATTGTCCACTTGAAGAATGAAGTGTCGACCTATTAAGTAGTCGTGAAATTTTTCCAACGCGAAGATAATCCCTAATGCCTCTCGTTAGAAGATGATATATCTTCTCTCTGCGTCCGATAGGGTCCTTGAAGCATATGCGACTGGATGAACTTCTCCCTCGTGGTGCTCTTGTAACAATACCGCCCCCAATGCGACATCGGAGGCGTCACAACGGACTATAAATGATCTGTCAAAATCCGGGAAATTCAATACCGGCGCTGAAGATAACGCGTTCTTGAGTTGACGTACCGCCTCTATTTGCGACTGACCCATTTCAAACTTGACATGTTTTTTCTTAAGTGCATTTAGTGGTGCGGCTATCTCACTGTACCCCGGAATAAACCTTGCGAAGTAGGCTGTCATCCCCAAGAAGGTTCTAACATCCTTTAAGGAACCTGGGACCGGTACTTCTTGAATGGCTTTTACTTTGTCCTCATCAATGTGACATCCTCGCTCCGAGACGACATGACCCAGGCATCTAACCCTTCGCATACACAAATTCGCCTTATCAGGATTCACTGTAAAACCGGCTGTACGCAGACGCTCAAAAACGATTTCTAAGTGTTGAAGATGTTCGTCTGTAGAAGTAGAATAGATTAGCAAATCGTCGAAGTAATTTATTACAAACCGAAAATGCAAATCTCCAAATAGACTATTCATAACTCTGTTGAGTGCTGCCGCCGAGACAGCTAAACCGAAGGGCAAGAAATTATACTGATAAGATCCAAATGTAGTGCTGAAGGCTGTAATATGTTTGGAATCTTCAGTGAGCGGTAACTGGTGATACGCCATGTTCAGATCAAGTTTGCTAAATATCTTGGCCCCTTGCAGGCATTGGAAAATTGATTCCGGTCTTGGAACTGGGAAGGCATCGTATATGACACGTTGATTGACCTTGCGGTAATTCACGACCAGTCTATTACCACCATCCTTTTTTGGCACCAAGAAGCAAGGGCTAGAATAAGGCGATGAAGACTCCGTGATGACTCCAAGATCTAAAAGTTTTTTTATGTGCTCCCGCATAATCACTGCTTTAGGAGGACTTAAGTGATAAGGTGCTTGATGTATCGTGGTTGGATCATGAAGCCTTATCTTGTAGGCAAAATTTTTAACTTGACCCAATTTTGACGTGACTGTTTCTCTGTGCTTATTCATCAATTCTTGGAGCACTGATCTTTGCCTCTTGCTTAATTCTGCGGGGCATTCCGTCGTAGCATCCAAGGACTGTCGAGTATTGGTAGGATCAATGATAAAAGGAACGTGCATGTCCGGGCAAAAGGAAAAATATAAATAATTATCATAAACATTCATGATAACTCGCATATCCCTAAGGCTCTTGAAGCCTAAAATAAACTCAAAGGGTAGATTGGGCATTACTAAAAAGGATAACTTCCATGAAAATTGCCGAACGTGAATCGTAGTAACTAGAAGAGACTGCACTTGCACCATACGGTCATCAGGAAGACGAACGGAAGATTCTAATTGTTGGAGCTGTCCCGATTTGTTCTGAACTATCTTCTTTGCGACGTCGGGATAGCAGAAATTTGCACTTGCCCCAGAATCCAGAAGCGCACTATCAGACAAATCATTTACTTTTATTTTGATCATCGGTATGTCTGACTCTTCACGATTTCCGCGACCACCATTGGGTCGCGTGCTGCTCAGTTTTTTGGCGTTTCTTGCTCTTGAGTAGAACGTCTACGTTGCCAACAGCTTCTACTTGTATGACCTGAGCGTTTGCAGTAGGAGCATTGGATTTATGATGGATTTTCCTGTTGTTGATGCATAAGCCCTTCACGTTGAATACGCCTTGCCAACCTTCTAAGATCTTGCAACGTACTTGGCATCTGCACGGTCTTCAACTTATCTAGAGTGACCGAGTTAGCGTGACTCCAGATATGCAACACGATATCTTCATCTGACATATTGAGTTCCAGTGCTCGTATTTTATTTTGAATGTCTTCTACAAAGGCGGTGAACGATTCATTCAATTCTTGATAACGTCTCACCATAGAATCTACGAGCTGACCTCGAACGATCGGCGATAAATACTCATTTAATAACTCGATCTTCATCAGCTGCCATGTTGAATATTTACCAATAGTCTTGGACCACCAAATGCGTATTTCACCCTCTAATCGACAAATAAGATGCGACAAAATAACCATATCGGGCTTCAAATTTAAGTCCACGAGTGCTTGAACTTCTACTATGAATTCTATCAGCTGTTGAGGATGATCCGCCGAAACTATTGGAATTCTTTGCAGGAAACTAGAAATATCATGATTGATTTCGAGGTCCCTTTTGATTAAATGATTTGAAATCGTATCGGAGGCACGTCGTAATTCATTAACCTGATCCAATAATCCACTCGTGAGCTGCATGTGGACGGCTGTTGCCTTTGCTAAAGGTGAAGCCGC
This sequence comes from Venustoraphidia nigricollis, assembly GCA_034508555.1. Classification (NCBI taxonomy): domain Eukaryota; kingdom Metazoa; phylum Arthropoda; class Insecta; order Raphidioptera; family Raphidiidae; genus Venustoraphidia; species Venustoraphidia nigricollis. Next base: position 5,687,410 of record JAVRKA010000004.1, on the reverse strand, counting down.
TCCAAAATCACGTACGTTGGAACATTCATTCTCTGGGTCCTGTTGACCTTGACGTGGTTCCGGAATATCCAAGTGACCAACTGGAGATCCAAAAATTTCATCGTCTTGATTAGATTGAGCGCTTTCGGCATTAGCTCTGGTACGTGGCATTGTAAATTTTTTATAAACACACTTTAAAATCAATCTCTGAACGATAGGGAATTATAAAGGAAACTTAAGGAAATTCGAAATTAGGTACACCAAATACAAAGGTCCAAGGAAAACTACGCTCTGTGACCAATATTTGAGCCGAAACTGCTCGGGATGGATTGAGGAAATATAAAAGGTGCTGGGCCCAATAATTCGAACAGTTTGAATGGCACTAAAAATTTATTTAAAACAATTTCAATTTCAATTTTTTTTGTAAAACTATTTTTATCAAAACGTATATTCTTTTTGTTCAGAGATCTTAAAAAAAACTGATTAAAAATTTATACCGTGACAAAAGGTTCTGACGACTATTATGCAAAAATAAACTTACATAACTAATTTAATCAACAGAGCCGAACTTAAATATTTCATTCATGTTAAAAAAATTATAAAAGATAAAAGATGAAAAGAACAAATACTTGGTAACGCTATAAAGTTAGTTCAATTAATACAAATAAATAAAATCGTAACGTAGCCTGTAATTGTACAGTTTTAAAGATTCCTGGAGCGAATTTTCAGTTTTCAGTCAGTTTGATCTGTCTGTTCGGGCTAGTCTTTGAAACGACTAAGCCGATTGTGATGGCATTTCCCAGACGGGTAAAGGATTATGCCAGGAGTGATCCAGGCTATATTTTAACCCAAAAAATAACCCTTATGGGGATGAGCAGGGTGAGGGAAACCTTCATAAAGGATACGCTGTGCCTCTAAAATTAAGTTAAGGTAGTTGTCGTGGTTAAGGCACACCGTCAGAAAATTCTTAATTTTTGTATACGTATTAAGGACATGATAATACAATTACTCTGAAAATTTGAAGTCGATCGACCGTATATAATCCGAGATAAATTCAATTAAAAATTGGACAATTAACATTGATTGTATACGATCTCTGTAGTTCTGAACCAGTTTCTTATTTATAAAAAAAGAACTAACTGTCAGAAACTTTCCAAAAACTGACAGTCTTTCAATGCATTTGTTATGAGTTTAAAAGAAATAAGAAAATTTTTTTGACCGTCTAATTGTTTATAAATAACAGTTTAAAGTTCAACTATTTATAGAAAAGTATACATGCATGTGAATACTGTATGGGTTACGTTTCCACGGGTACAGTTTTGCGTACAAATTATGGATCACTTAGCTACAAGCTAGTATACTTTTGTGGCGCGTATAATATATAACTTTTTGACAATATTGTACCACGACAACTACCTTAAGCAATGAAATACATGTTCGACGGTCTTGTGAATACACTAACCGAACAGGGTGGGGGTGGATTTTATATAAAAGAATTTAACCGGGTACAATATATTATACCACGTGGACGAAGTTAATACGGTGAAGCCGAAGGCTCCACTACTGTTTTCACTGCCGTGTTTTATCTCAGTCGCGTACAGAGCCGCGAGTAGCGGCTAGTCATATATAAAAAGTGACGCAACAAACGAGATAAAGGATGTTATTAGAGGTAGTTTTCGTTAGTTGTGTTTCCTATGGTTTCAGTTATGGTGAGTGCGTCGCCGTCGGGACGTACCTACAGACACGCGCCAGATGCCACGACGCTCCCTCCTATGAATCACCCCTCCCCCCTCCCAAGCGTGCGACCTAACACAACTGGAAAACATACCAAAATCAATACAAGAAAAATAAGGAAAACCATGTTATGAAAAAAATTCCACCGTCTTCAAAAACAATCGCTAAAAAGAGAAAAATAATTGTTTTAAAGGTGGTGCCAATTACCAAAACTTAATTTTTATATAGTCAGTAGTGCGTACCTCAGAATTTTATTGTTTTTGGTGACTTTTTTAAGGTGGTTATTCTTTTTTTATCTTCATTTTTTTAATAGATTTTTTATTAGTAGTTACTTGTAAATAAATAAGCTTTCAAGCTTATCTAACTAGTACATAACATTTGCTGCACATTTGATTCTACTCGTATACTGAACCGATTGAAGTAGTAACAATTATAAGCAACTATCGCGACATTTTCCGGAACACAGTGGCATAAAAATCATTCAAATCAGGGCAGCTATTCTTGAGTAATTCTTTAAAAAATACATACTGCTCGAATTGAGAACTTCCTCTTTTTTAAAGTCAGTAAGAAATAATGCATCGCTACCGTTAAAAAACTTAGATGTCATGGTTACAGTATTGCAGCTTTTCTTAAGAAGTTTCACTTCAAAAATGACTGAAATGTCGTTTAGATTTATTAAAACACTCCGTGAAAGTGTCGCGATGTTGTGTGTCGAACAATATAATAATAAAAATGTTAGAAATGCTGCTTCCACCCTTTGACTTATTAAACACTCCGTGCGAGAGCTGCGGTATGCCAGGAAAGTACAGTAATTCATTATTCAAGGACTATAAATGTATGGATGTTACATACCACTACACAAGTTAGAGGTATAATGCGTAAATCAGACAAGGTTATTAGATAGAGAGGTGACCTCATTCCGTTGGATAATAGTGGGTGGATGACGTCATTCAGTGGACTGTCAATTGATATTAAGTGGTTGATAAAAAAATCAACGGTCTTCCAACTAACGTCTTTCATTAACGAGGTGACCTGTGTATCTAATGACCTTATCTTTGAGCCACGTTAAAAACGTAGATGCCATGCAAAGTGGCTAGATACAGAGGTGACCTCGTTCCGTTGGATATTAATGGAAGGTTGACGTCATCCAATGGACTGTCAAATGATATTGCGTAGTTAATACAAATGTTGAACGGACTACCAGCTGACATCTTTCAAAAACGAGATGATCTATGTGTCTAATGACCTTGAGTACCTTTGAACATTCACTGTTTCGTTTACTCGGTTTGATACAACCTTTAAAAAAAGAAGAGAACAATTTTTAATAAAACATTTTAAATGCAATTCGTTTCCTGAATTGAAAAAAGCAAAAGACGTTTGAACGCATAGTGTACAAAACTCTTGCATAATACAGATATCGATAAAGCTATGTAGTCCAAACACCGACCGTACAAAAATCTACCGGAAAACGCTTTTATAATTAGTGTATTTGCCATATGGCAACATACACTATTGGCGTCGGTCGGATGGCGGGACCTAGGGGTCGGACCAAAATTTCTCGACGATTCATAACCTCCTAAACACATTGGCACCATTTTTAAAAATGTTTATATATATATATGTATATATATATATATATATATATATATATATATATATATATATATATATTGTGACATTATGTCCATATGTCACAAGAATATATAGTATAACCTTAATAGTTAATTAAATAAATAGTTAATAATTTAATTATATCTGAACAGTTATAGGTAGCTGTGATTCGGTATTGCATTTTCTGATATCCGTGGCTACTACGATAAAATGCCTCACTTAGCAACGAACAATAAAGCCTGACATTGTTGTGTAATGAATATGTTTGCTAGGTGACGGTTTCGTGAAAATAATAAACAATAACGAAAATAACAAACTCTCTCTGTTCCGGTATCTGGAGGGTATAGACGTATCCGTTTCTGTTCCGTAGTTTAAGTCGGTATTTTGCGAATTGTTGTCTGTTCTGTCCGTTTGTAGTATTTAAGCATTTGCTCCGTTAGTTATTATTAAAGTAGTATTATATTAGTTAAGTAAGAACTCTCTGTTCCGGTATTTGAAGGATATAGACGTATCTGTTTTTTGCTCCGTAGTCTATGTCGGTATCTTGTGAATTTTGTTTGATTGTCCGCTCTGTCCGTTTATAGTAATTAAGTTTGCCCGTTAGTAACTATTAAAATAGTACTATATTAGTAAATAAGTCATTTGTGATTTTCTGCGTACCTGATATTATTAAAGTTGTGAATTATTGACCGATTGTTCTGCCTGTTTATAGCACTTAAGTTTGCTCCGTTAGTTATTAACACGTTTAAATATAACTAAGTATTAACACGATTGTTTCCTTTTTTTGTCTTAAGGATCTGTGTTGATCGGACGCCCATAGGCGGATATCAAATTATCTGTCAAATAAACCAAACGGGCCCAGCAACTTAAGACCTGATATCCTCCTGCGACGCCGACAACACAGATTCGACTGTTGTCTTTTTTCTTTTCTTTTCAAGACAGTGTTGTAACAAGTGGGAGTCCGTCTACGCAAGAGAACATCAAAATATATATATATATGTGTGTGTACGCGCGATAACTTTCGAAAGAGTTAATTGATTTCAACGAAATTTGAGCCACGTGTTGAAACCCATCACCGCAAGAAGCCTATTTAAAACGGGCCTAATCGGGCTATTTTAAGATTAGTTTTTAGGGGTTGAAAACTGTTTTTGGGCCCCAAAATACCGAAAAAATTCTCCGAATCGTTTGAAAATTGAAATTTAAACCTCTGGTAGTGATTAAAAAGTGTCCCCACAATTTCAATAAAATCGGCCAGACAGGACCGGATTTACAAATTTTATGAAAACACTAGTTTGCAGATAGTGACTTATTTATTGAAGGGTATATTTAATTCGGTGTAGACATTAGATTGATAATTATATTAGAATTAAGAAAAAAAATGTTATTTTAAGGGGTGTATTAAGGGGTTAAATTTTTTATTTTGCCCAAAAACAAACTTAATTTCACATAATAAAAGTATAAAACCACACGGCCCTATACAAGCAAATACACTATATTGTCGGCAAGGTCTTGGCACTGCGACCCGGGTTTTTTTATTATTAAAACCAATGATATAAGGAAAAACATCAATTCGATGGCAGACTATTTCAATTTTAATCCGGTTTTTTTTGTACTCGCACAAGGCTCAACACTATTTGATAAATTTACTTTTTTTCTTTTCTGTCCTTGGTAATTAATATAAAAATGATTTGTCGGGAAAAACGACTTTTTTAGTAAACAATTATTCGTTATTTATAGCGACATTTCGTCCCTTTCTTGATACTTTTTCAAGCTTTATAACTATTAAATGTTTTGGTCAAGCAGATATAAGAGTTAACATACACATGTAAATAATGTAAATATAAATTTTAGTTAAACAATTGTTCATTAAAAAGTTTGCAATAATTCCGTTTTTAAAAAATATTTGACGGTTGATGTTCAAACTATTTTACTTTATTATTTAACCGTCAGTAAAGTAAAATAGTTTGAACATCAACCGTAAAAATATTTTTTAAAAACGGAATTATTGCAAACTTTTTAATGAACAATTGTTTAACTAAAATTTATATTTACATGTGTATGTAAACTTGAAAAAGTCCCAAGAAAGGGACGAAACGTCGCTATAAATAACAAATAAGTGTTTACTAAAAAAGTCCTTTTTCCCGACAAATCATTTTTATACTATTTGATAAAATTTTTACAGTCTCAATTCTTTACGCAATAATTACTATCGTCTGCCTTGCAATTATTTTCGCCTACCTGACAAAACTCGCCCCAAATAGATTATAATATATAGATATAATAAGTTTCTACTGTACATTGTATAGCCTAGGCTAGATATGTAAGTACCTATAATTATTTTCTTATAATACATTGTTTTCAATGTAAAAGACTTTGTTTAAAATGTTGGGCAGTTCATATTTAAAATGAGAATAAAGATGTTTAAGTTTCTTGAATAAGAATTTATTGTCTCTATTATCTTTTTATGAAAAAATATGAAGGTATATAAAAACAATTTGCAAGGCATTGGTACAAAAATCATGGACATGGGCACATGGCAAGCGTAATGTAGATGGTGCAGCTACATAACGACCTAAGTTATGCTTGGTTTTCACTATGGAATACAGTAAAAACCAAATTTGCGTGTTCCTTCCTAAGTTGCGTGATTTAAATAAGTAATAATCCAAAGTATATCTGTGATGATTTAATAATATAACCATCATTTAAATAAATATCAGTAGTGTCTCCTGTGGCAAAATCTGCTTTATTAAAGTGTGCTTCACAAACTATTATCACAGCATTTACAAGTAAAAGTTTTTTTCCCTTCTGATAGCAAACAACCACTTATTTTTCAGTTCCGGATCCTTTGGAAATACAAAACTTCTATAATTTGAACATCGGCATTGTCAATGATTTATTATTTGAAATAAACTCATTTTGCACACGCTGCCATTCACCGACTGTGGTCGGTATATAGCTGGCGCCTCTAGCGGTGAAGTTTGACAGGACCCATCTCCATTGTAAATAATTGATATTTCTCTGTTAGTGTTGAACCATATTTCAGATACTGACAACAAAAATTGATTTGATATTCGCAATAATACAATTTTAGGAGTACTGTTCCATACGGTCAGAGCTTGGACTAATAGAAAAATCATACGAATCAGATATACAGTGAGTTTATCATTAATTCATTCGAACAGAACACGAAGAAACTTTACCGTCTTAGGGTAACATGTTTATAGCTCAATGAATGTGTTGTTTTAGAGATAGGGATAGTTTGTCTCTGCCATGAGTACACCGTGTTCCAAAAAGAATCATAGGAGGGGTGTAGTAGATTGTATAAAATGTATGCTGGCCGCTCGCGCTGTCTAGTGTCGTAAGGGGAGGAGTCGTGATGTATATTTATAAATTTATTTCGCGTATCTTGGAAACGGCTCTAACGATTGGATGAAATGTTGTGTTTAGATAAGATTTTGCTTTTTAAGTGTACCTAATATATCTATAGTTATATTTCTTGTAAAAACGCAATTTTACACCGAAAAAAAAAGGTTTTAGAGCTTTTTTCTTATAGCGCCATCTCGTAACTTTTTGTGGTGTTTGTATATTGTTGCCAACGGATGATAATAATCAACTGTTACCTCAAAATTTTGTGGGATGGCGCTATATGAAATACGATTTTCTATAATGTTTCATATACTTTCTTTCATGCATGTCAAAAACTTTAAACCTTCCATTGGCCCAAGCACAGCTTGGTCTCCCAGGTACTTATGTTTAAAACGAGAACTAATCGCACGAGCCATAATATCATTACACACGAGATACCTATATATAGTATTTTAATGCACACCTGTTATAGAGAGAGAGATTGTAGAGTAAAGTCATCAGTGTCTATAGACACACCCCTTATTAAATAGTTGGTTTTCATGTTTGTATATAGCGGCCGTGAAATAACACATTTCAAACTAGTACGTAAAGGAAAATAAGCGTAGTATCTTATGCTTTCGAGCGGTTGGGTAAATAATAATAGCAGGTTTTCTGGAACACGTTGTATATATGTCTACACAGGGGGTCGATCGCGTGTCAGTTATCTATAAGCTCTCGGCTGCAGTTTCTAGATGCGAACACCTTACTTCAGAATTACGCATTATGCTCGTATTTCAAAACGAATTACTCTGGACTAAATAAAGCTACATCTATTTAAAGGAGAGATATTTTTTTGAAGTAAATTTCTTTAGTGAGGATATCTAATTGAAATTTTCTGTGACGTTAAAGGGGAAACAAGAGAAACCTTGGTAATATAAATATCTACGACTAAAAAAGTTTTACTTCCCCGCGAGCTTATGTAGATGAGGCTCAAGGTTACTAGAATACTAGAAGGTTGGGCGTGAGAGGCTATAAACATGGTCACGTCTGTGATTGGTTGAGTAGATTGCTTACGTTACCGGTGCCTATGGCTTGGTTTTTCAATTATTGTTTTCCCAACTGTTTGGAAAAAGACTCCGTGTGACGTCACAAGCCTACATCCCCCGCTCTCTCACGCGTCTCGCCTAGTCACGGCTTCAACAATGCTAACGCCCAACCTTAGTTTCCAGTAACCTTGGAGGAGGTTCACACATTTTTAAAAAAATTTCATTTCATATTTTCATTGTAGATTTTATTGTTTTAAAATCCAGGAAGTCAAATGGGGATATTTTGTCTACGCCGCGTCGATGAATCATAAGTTTGTTTAATCAGAACACGTAAAATCTTTTGAAGCTGCATCTAAAAAGTGGCTTAATAAAAATAATAATGAATATCAACTTCCTGGCAAATAGACGCGGCTGGCATTTTTTTGCCGAGAAAATCAAATAAACATGTTACTGAACCACATATGTATCTTCAAGTACAGTGTGTTCGCAAACGTCTTCATTTAAAGATTAAGTACCTGGGAGACCGAGCTTTGCTCGGGACAATGGATGTAAGCCGAACATATTCGTATTTGGATAATATCAAATAGCGTCATATCTCACAAAATTTTGAGGTAATAGTAATTTATTACCATCCGTTGGTAAGTAACGTGCAGGATTTTCAATCTTCTGCCCGTGTGGTGTATACTGTTTTTTTTATATCCGGTCGAAAGTGCATTTATTATCAAAAATTTTAATTATCACAAAAATACAATCACGTTCCAGTAGGTAGCTTATTATGCAGCCATTCTTATTTTTTTTCTTATTTCAGCGCCCTTTTCGAACATTCACAATGCATTGGATTTTTTTCTGTCTTTCTCTGGTTTACTTACCGGGTATAGAGAAAAAACTCTTTCGTCCCGCTGTTACTTTCTTTCGGCTCGCTGTTATAGATGACATGCAAGTAATTCCAGCTTTCTGCCTTAAAATTGAAGCCGAAAGTACGTGCTTTCGACCGGGTATATAGAAAAAGCAATTTGCGTAATTCATGTGACTATTTACTGTTCGTTTATACAAAATATAGTAAATCACACGGTTGTATAATGGTGGAGCCGAAGATTTCACCAGTGATGGATTTACGCCTAGGCCCGGGCCTAGGGCGGCAAAATTTTCGAGACGACAAAATTTCAAAAGGAAACAAAGTTAGGACAGTTAAAATTTAAAACCCGGATCGCAGTGCCAAAACCCTGCCGACAATATAGTGTATTTGCTAATACAGGCAGTTTTTAGGCAAAATAAAAAAATAACCCCTTAATACACCCCTTAAAATATTTTTTTTTCTTAATTCAATATTATTAACAATCTAACATGTGTACCGAATTAAATACACCGTTGAGTAAATAGGTTACTATCTACAAATTAGTATTTTCATAAAATTTGTAAATCCGGTCCTGTCCGGCCGATTTTATTAAAATTTTAGTGACACTTTTTAGTTACTACCAGAGGGTTAAATTTCAATTTTGAAACGATTCAGAGAATTTTTTCGGTATTTTGAGGCCCAAAAACATTTTTCAACCCCTAAAAACTACCCTTAAAATGGCCCGATTAGGCTCATTTTAAATAGGCTTTTTGCGGTGATGGATTTCAACACGTGGGTTAAATTTAGTTGAAATCAATTAACTCTTTCGAAAGTTATTGCCCGCACGTATATATATATACGTATATATATATATATATATAAACATTTTTAAAAATTGTGCCAAAGTGTTTAGGAGATTATGAAACGTCGAGAAATTTTGGTCCGACCGCTAGGTCCCGCCATCCGACCAATGCCAATAGTGTATGTTGCCATATGGCAAATACACTAAAAATTAATTTAGGTATCATCCGTTGTCTAAATGTACGGTTCTTTGACTTCATTAGATGTTTAATTGCAATAAATCACTTCCACATAGAGTAAAAAGGGAGCCATATCGGACGGGGCCTAGGGCGGCATCGAACCTAAATCCGCCACTGGGTTTTATTACTGCTATAAAACATTGTTTTGTCTCAAATATATATATATATATATATATATATATATATATATATATATATATATATATATATATATATATATATATATAACGAGTCGTGTACTGTACAATATATTATTAGGTTCTGCATATTTATAGTGGCCGGAGCTACTTACATAGGAGATTTATAAATAACTCAACGTGTGAGAGTACATCTTTCTAAAAACAACACTAAAATATTATAAAATAATCTTTCTATACACGACCTTCTATATGTATAGACGCTGATGAGCTCAGCTGTTGAGCGTCTATAATCTACAAGTTTTCTACGACCCCCTGTAAAATAGCTGCTTTCCATGGCTAGTGCGTAAAATAAAACAAAAGTAAATCAATAGTAATAATAATAATGCGTTTAAAGTTCGTTTGTCGACATTGCGCCATAACAGACGTCATTCGCACCATTAGTATCTTTTTATCTAGCAGACTTCCCGTTATTTTCTACATTTTTAAAACTTCAACTTAAGTAATAGCAATGGGCGAATGAAGGAATTATAGGAAATCAGGATAAGGTAGGCAACTATGAGAGCGCAAAATAATCTTTTTTTTTTTTTTAGGTAGGTCGTCACATGGAACAGGGAGCATGGCAATTCGACCGTCAGACGCAACGTAAGTAATCGGTTTTTATATTATTATTCATACCTAAGCAGTTTGACTTCGGTCATGTGTGCCGAGATATATTCCTTGTTTTTAAGGTGACTGTTTACAAGCTGCTCAATAGGCTCGCTTTTTCACCCGCAAAGCTCTATCTTAAGAGCAGTTGGATGTGTGTAAAATGCACTTACGTTTCGGAAATCTCTAATTCTTATGAAGAATATTATTAGTGTATTTGCCATATGGCAACATACACTATTGGCGTCGGTCGGATGGCGGGACCTAGAGGTCGGACCAAAATTTCTCGATGTTTCATAACCTCCTAAACACATTGGCACCATTTTTAAAAATGTTTATATATATATATATGTATGTATATATATATATATATATATATATATATATATATATATATATATATATATATATATATATACATATACATATATATATATATACATATATATATATATATACATATATATATATATATATATATATATATTGTGACCTTAACCTTCTCAAGCTGTTCGGAGGTATTCGAAGGGATTGGAGAAGTGCCACAGGGCCTAGAGATCACCCTTGTACCACAGCAAGTGAAAGAAGTTCACTTCTGAATTTAATCAGATGCGCGGCTAGCGATCAGCGGATGCTGGGTCGTGGTACGAACAAAAACATTGATGGGGAACATTCAAACCAACTGAACACTTTAGATAAACAACCACTGACTTGGGGGACAGCCTACTATGGCTGCTAAAAAATCCTACCACCTACCACTCGACAAGTAAACAACACAACACAGAAGAATAACACAATATTTGAGTTCCCGAAAATAATTCCAAACGGAATAGCTTAATGAAGGCTTAAAAAATCCTACCACCTACCACTCGACAAATAGACAACACAGTACAGACGACACACGATACTTGACCAACCAGTTGACCAACACGTCCAAGATAGTAATTGGGCTAACGTATCCACCGACAGGAGGTAACAGGGCGCCAAGACTCAGATCGTTAACTGCCACACCTAGATAGTCCAGACTAGGAGGCTTAGAACGGGGCAGGTCAATGATGATCTTTACTAAATTGAAATTCACAACACAATTTACAAAACATTCGAGAAACACGTTAAAAGAAATTTGGACTTGAGAAAGAACCAGCGAAACGAGGGTGCATACACTCAGTTTTATCGAACACCCGGTATAAAGGTCCGGTACACCACAGTTATTATCCGTAATAACTAATATAACACCATACACGGCTGATCCACTTGGAGTTTATAATCTTCCTAAAATAGGACGCCCGGTATATGTCGGTAGTGACGCCACTATATGCTGACAGGTGTGCTAAAACATTGAGGGTTTACAATAGCGGGTCAATTCACAGCAATTGTCCGACTTAAATAAGACACCCGGTATATGTGTCTTTGGATATCCTGATTACTAACAAAAGTGATGGTAAAATCTTGAATAATCAGCTAGAAGTCACTTCATATAATTGACCGACTTGACAAGGACACCCTGTAGATGGGTCTGAAGACACCAACGGGACCTGTCCCGGAAGATGCAATAACAATAAAATCACTATAAAATGACGGGTCAGCTTCAACAGAATTTTATCTTAAACATGACACCCGGTATCTCAATGAAATTTCGTCTCGGAAAATACTCAAAATGTATTAAAATACCAAAAAAAATAAAATAAAAACTTCAAACGGGACATAAGCGTCTGTGCAATCAATCCAAACAGTATGAACACCGAAACAAGTCGTAACAACACGAAAACGAAACCAAATTTGTGTTCCTGTTATCCCTCGGGAACACCCTAGCATTTACAATCAATGCCCAACGAATACAAATTTTTATTACTGGGCATGCACATAGAATTGCCGTTCAGATAAAGTAAAATGTTTAGTTCAAAATGAAAATTTGATTATTCGGGAAGTCTGGAACTTTATTCCCGGAACCTGTAGGAACACTATCCTGAATATGAAACAAATCCAACCAAAGCTGATATCATAATCATTAAGAGCGCCATACAGGTATAATGGACGATATCACAAACTTCATACCATTAACTTCAAGAAAACCTAAGCCTTTTATCCCTAACTTCCAGAACTACAAATCCAAGAAAACGACAAATACTAAAAGGGGTATGGGGCAATGATTGCACGGTAGCACTCCCTAACAACAGACCAGACCTAATCCAGACATACACTTTTATTATTCACGGGAAGCTAAATCCTACGCAACAATAAAAAAATACAAACGACAGGATTTCCAGGGAAATACGGGACTCTCGAACCAGGAAAAAATTCGACAAGAACGACAACGAAATACGGAAACGAGATAGCGCCAGAAATACACTACAACGATAATCCAGAATCCATAACAACAGTCCCTATTCGCCACAAAAAAATATGCTTCCTTTCAAATATTAAAATTCCATGTATAAAATATCTGTATTAAAAGTTAAAAACAACACATCGACAACACATAGATGTGTATATTTCGCTCGTCTATCGTCAAGTCTCCGACCGGTACCATCAGGCGCCTATAATTCCTCACACAACGCATCGAATTCTCTCTAACGCACACAATACATGAAGCCTTCCCTTTCTCGCAAAAAGTCGCGCTCAGTTTACGTCGCGGCTGCGAGTTATGAACCAGTAAAGCACGCCTTCTACATTCAAAGGTGCGGTCTAAAGCGCATACACACGATCATTTTTTCTTTTTGATTCTTTTTGCAATATTTAGGCTTCCAGAAATGCTAGAGTCATAATCGTGGGCTCTACGGATTCAGGACGTCAAGGGGTATCCAGTAATGAGTCTGTCAAGTCCCTAGGGTCGCTGGATCGTGAGATATTCAACATGTCACAATATATATATATATATATATATATATATATATATATATATATATATATATATGTGTGTGTGTGTGTGTGTGTGTGTGTGCGGGAGCGGGAAATAACTTTCGAAGGAGTTAATTGATTTTAACGAAATTTGGGCCACGTGTTGAAATCCATCACCGCAAGAAGCCTATTTAAAATGGGCCTAATCGGGCCAGTTTAAGGGTAGTTTTTGGGGGTTTTTGGGCCCCAAAATACCGAAAAAATTCTCCGAATCATTTCAAAATTGAAATTTAACCCTCTGGTAGTAATTAAAAAGTGTCCCTAAAATTTTAATAAAATCGGCCCGACAGGACCGGATTTATAAATTTTATGAAAACATTAGTTTACATATAGTGAATTATTTACTGAAAGTTGTATATAATTTGGTATAGAGGTTCGATTGATAATATTATTGCAATTAAGAAAAAAAATGTTATTTTAAGGGGTGTATTAAGGAGTCAAATTTTTTATTTTGCCCCAACTTAGATTTGAGTTTATTTTCAGACGGAGTATTCATATCTTCGTATATTGTTTGTCTTTTTTCGTAGACATTCGGATTACATAAAATTAAAATATTTAAAGTAGAACTGAATATTAATAAAAAACTTAAGTTCGCACAATAAAGTCACACTGCCTGTATAAGCAATTGTCAGCAGGGTTTTGGCACTGCGAGCCGGGTTTTTTTAATCTTTGATTTTAATGCTTTAAAATAAACTAGAAATATGTAGCATTCTTCCCATATGACTTTTTGCCAAGTTTTAATAGTTTATTAGTTCTAAATAAAATATTTAAAATCACATATAAGTAAACGAGAAAATTAACATAAGTTTTTCACAAATGTTTTTAGTTACAGAAAAAATTAAATTTGAAAAAAGTATTGAGTAAGCCTAATTTATCGATATTTTTAAAATAAGTTTGTAAAAACGAAACTTAAAAATGGTCCTTTGCCTTTTCGTAATTCGAAATATCTTGACGTGCTGTAAAAAATAATGACGGATACATTTCTTTTTTCAATTCTTAGGGCAAAAATATGACTTGAAATTTTTAAGCAGTGAGCCAAATTTTGTGAAGCTTAATGCATAATCACAGCTAATAAAAACAGTAATAAAATGAATTTTGCGACTACAGTTCGAAATTTCCCGCGAGCAGATTTTAAATCAAATACTTCACCTTGTGGAAGTCGGATTGTCAAAAAATCTGAGCTCTTTTCCCTCAAAGCAAAACAAGTTATTCGTTATAATTTCTAACGTTCTCTGGTTATCTCATCATGCGCTTATCATTTGTTTTAGTAAATAATTTTGATGATTCTGACAGAACTAAAAAGACACCAGTGTAAAGTGTTGTTGGCGCGTTTTGAGCCTTAAGTGGTAATCTCGGTCAACTAGCCTAAGTCGTAACATCCGCTTTAATACGAATTATACCGTGTGTTCTACGAATGCACTCGATTATCGAATAAAAAAAAATCCACTCAGTTGAGCGATAGGCCAATTTTAACTCCAATATTTGACAGATTAAATGAAATCAAAGTTCTGCTCATGCAAGCGGTGACGCGGGTACGACCAATAATAAATATTATGATACAATAATACCCCGAACATATAATTAAAAAATATAAATAATTTCGAACTTTTTAAAAAACATTTAAAGACGTTTTTAATTAATGGATGTTACTATAACATAATTGAATTTTTAAGTAGATAGTAAGTAGATAATAAGTGACCGAATTGTAGATATTGACGCTATTATGACTTGTACCAAGTCCTTTAAATAAAGATTATATTATTATTATATTATTATTATGCGATAGGTGGAACCGAGCGATAATCGCGTCAGTCGGGGTACAATTTTGCATATAAACAAACAATAGCTAAGCGCTGCCTCAAAATACCTGCAGCGATGCGCCAGGCTAAAACTTTTCTCCAATCAATTTAAAATTTTGGGAGAATATTCTAGACCAGGGGTCTTCAAACTTTTTAGCGTAAGGGCCACACTGAGTGCTCTACTAGTTCTCAAGGGCCACGGCCTATCCCATCTGCCCTGGGCTCATCGTAGCATCAATATAGTTTTGAATTACGCGCAAAATATTTACAGATCCAAATAAACGGATGAACATTTGAAGTCGCTGCTGATAATTTCCGTTGCGAACATTCGTCAGTGGAAAGTCACAGCTACATAAGTCTGATTGATCATAATAAAGTTATGTTTCTTTTTTCATTTCAATATGTAATTGTCCTATCTATGTTGCTTATTACAGCTAGTAAGATATTCAATTTAATTATGACGGGCCAGATAAAGGGCATATTCGATCCGCTGCTGCGGGCCACATTTGGCCCGCGGGCCGTAGTTTGGAGACCCCTGTTCTAGACTATACCTACTATTTAATAAGGCAAAAAAAAATATATAAATCGAATTTTTGAAATTTTCAAGCCCATCTAATCCATTAACTGTCAGTCTTGGTGGTTAGTGTCATTAACCACCTCTTTCCGAATTTTTAAATTAAAATCCATGATATCGACAATCGGTTGAATTATCATGAAAGTTCACTAACTACTTCATTTTTCGAAAGCCTTACTACCTAGATTTTTTTTCTACTTTCTGTGATATTTTAGTTGTAAATGATGCTAAAACTAAAATATAAATGTTCAAAATATTCTTAATGTAAAAACGTGACTGAAAGAGTTAAAAATGAAATTCTCCTATTCGCACACCCCTGCTAAATTGCATCAGTAAAATGGTCTCCAGATATCCTGCGCGGGATGTGTTTTTTTTATTTTCCACCGAATCGCATCTGTAATAATTGACTAATCATCAAGACATTATTTCCGTTGTATGGTTCTAATCAATCATAAATCTTTCAACAATTCTCGGTAACTCTTGCTCACACATGTGTGTGCAAATTGTACAACAACCGGATACAATTAACCTTGCAATTTGTTGCAACAGTTCAAGAGTTTCATTTACTGACAATTCGAGCTGACATCTTCGGTAAATGGCGACCGTATCACCTCTTGAACTGTTGCAAAATTATCTTGACTATACAGGCAGTTCAAACTTAAATCTTTAGAGAATTAGCTAAAAGTGAACATAGAAGTTTAAAAATATATTTCATTTTTCGAAGAATTTTATTTACGAAAAGTTTTTCAAAAATAAACAATATATGTTATAATTTTAATAAATATTATAATTTCAACATAAGTGAAAAATAAAATGTAATTCTTTTACACACAATCCACATCTTAGGAACATTTATGGTGCCCAATACATAATCCATAAAGCGCCTTTTTGCGGTTGGAACAAATAAGTTTTGATTTCTTTATTGGTCTCCCATCTTTATTACTACAAACAATACATCTTCGCAAATTGCGACCTGGTAATTTCTCTAAACCTAAACCGATACGTTTGGAAACAATCTTACTAGTTGCTACAGGATTTTTCTTTTCTGCCAACCAATCTTGTTCTATACTCTCTATTATTAAAGCGCAAATGCGCGATTGCACTCCTTGGCACTCAAAAAGTTAAATTTGTTGACCGTTTGAAATGTTGCAATAATAGAGAACTTGCATTCGATACTAAGGTTCACACCTACCGAATCGGATAGGATCAGCTCGACACGATCTACGTTTTAAGATACATGTAAAGAAATATTGACGAATATCATATTTTTTGGTTCAATTTTTAAAGCAAAAATATGTGGGTTTTTTTTTGGAATTTTTAAGCAGCGATCCAAATGTGAAGCTTAATGTTTTATCACAGCTAATAAAAGGAGGAATAAAATGAATTTTTCGACCACAGTTCTACATTTTCCGAGAGCATTTTTTACAATCTGAGGGATCAGTTACCATATTTAGACATTAAATAAAAGTCAATTATATTCCTGAAGACGGACTTATTGTTCGAAACGATTGTCGAAAAATAATTTAATAATACATTTTTGTATTATTTTCAAGATTTGTTTAAATTCAATTGTTTTATAGTCAAAATTTCATTCATTCACAGTTCATGTATCTACTAGTAATTTTTCTCAATATAATTAAATGCTAAGACACGGTTAAAAATATTTTTTTTTACACTTTATAGAATTTTGGGGGCACACAGGTACAAAACATGACATTGAGTACTTTTTTTAAAGGATTTTCGCTACTTGATGAATGACACTGTGCTAATTAATATGTATTTTTTAAACATCTTTAGTTATGTTGTACATATTCTACTAAATATAGTCGTAGCACATGTATTATTAATATGGATCAAATGAGTTCAACCGACACGCTGTAGTACTTTAATAACATTACCGATATACTGGCACAAAACTATACCTATACAAAAATGGTATTTTTAAATTCAAGGTCAATGATTCCGTGATCGTAAAAAATTGTGGAAACAATGTTTAGTACATTTTTCTTTAGACCAAGTTTTTAAAAAATATTTTTGACGTGTTCAGAAATAGTAACCACTTTTCCAAATTTATAATATCAACCTAAAGAACGAAACACTTAAACAGTTGGTCTAAAAAGAAAAACGACTTCATACCTCCCATTAAACGGAAATAATTTTGTCAATTTCTAGTAGAATCATTACAGTGTTATGTAAAGAACGTAATTTTGTATGAGTTTCATTAAAGAATGAACATTTTAGAGCTCCGTAAAATATTTAGTGTTACCAAAGGGTTCCGTCGCCAAAAAAGTATAGGAACCTTTGCTCTGCAATAATTATAGGTTGACAATCATTTACCATTGCAATTTCACATTAATTGTCGATCTATGATATTTTTCTAAATATATTAAATGTGGATTATGACTCAAATTCCTAGAAAAATGATGTTTCTAACTGGAAAAAAGTATGTTGAATACCTACATATGATTAAAAAAAAATGTTTTTATCGAACCAGGATTAAAAATTGTAATATGCTTTTCTCATGAAAAATGTGTAGTTTTTCTGACAACGCGTCTGCAATCCAGCAATAATTCATCACAATAGGCCGATGATAGTTTCATACCGGACTGAAGATAATGAATGTAATGAATGGATGAACGGGAGCACATTTTGACGATCGTTTATGTCAGTTGTGTTTTGTGTGAGATGCAATATGAAATGAAATGAGATGCACAGGCACGAACCACAACAGCTTCCGCAGGCCTCTTGATATATGTGTAACACAATTATAGTATAATAGATAGTCACCGAGTTATTAATTATAGATCTCTTAAAGTATCTAAAACCTTGAAATGCGCAGAAGAAGATATAATTATGTTAGTCAGTGATTTAGATTTCTTAAAAAAATATATATACTACGAAAAAAAATCTCTAGACTATAGTCTTGCAATGATTATTTTAAATAGAAAAAAATATTGCTAATAATATTGCTAATTGGCGCCCAACGTGGTATCAATGAGTGGTCTTTACAAATTGGCGCCCAACGTGCGGTCAATGAGATATCCGATATGTCTTTAGTGTTGCTAGGTGAAAGAATTGACTTAACACTTAACAGTCTATTTAATCGGATATTTGAACCTCAAATCACAATATAAAACTAGGTGGCACAAATATTAGCCGATTTTTTTTTCAAATTTACAACGAAACAGTAAACAGTTATGGCTTATGGTCAAAATTTGATTTTAAAGTTAGATTTTATGTAGATTATAGACGCTCAACAGCTGAGGTCATCAGCGAAGTTAGATTTTGATGGGCACTATATACAGTCCTGCAAAATTAAAAATTTGAATCGCTCCAGCATCCTCCAGAGGGGCGGTATTGTTCACTTTAGGAAACACCGTTTTAAACCATCTCAAGGTCATTTCAATTGCATATCAAAGAATCATGAATCCATGTATTAGTGTAGAATTCAGAGGAACGGATATTGTCACTGAACTGGAGGCGTTCGGATAACAATAGAAAGCTAAGTGTATTGTTGTTGGATTATTGGAGTGGTGTCTACATAAATGATGACACAGCCGTGATGATGCAGCAATTAAATGATGATGATGCTGAGGTGGTGATTGTGGCTGAACCAGGAACTGCATATTCGAAACAGCTGAATGCACCACTTCATCACACGTGTCTGTGATAGTTCATTGTCTATTGTCTATCATTGTTAAACATGTGAGGGATTGAGAACAGATATTAAACAAAAGAATAATGTGTGCATCATCAGCTCATCAATGAGTAACAAAAGCATGTCGCAAAAGGAATGCCGCCAGAAACATATGACAGTGCACATTTCTTATTTTGTGTAGCATCTGTTTTGTTTTAATTATGTAATCTATTGTTTACTTGCTAAAATCGATTTCACCTTATTTATAAAAAAAAAGCGGCCAAGTGCAAGCCGAACTGTTCCGTACTTTTCAGATTTTTCTGAGTCATATCTATCGAGTGTAACAAAATTCGTTGATAAAACAAATATGGCGCTCCATGTGGCTAGAAAGTTAATCTCTGAGGCAGCTGTGACAAAAACAGATGAATGAAAACAAACGAATGGCGATTATGGCGCTACGCGTGGCTAAAATTTAGTAACAGATGTTTGTGCTTTAAAAATGATATGCAAATATGACAGTTTAATATTCAAATATGACGAATCGCCGGGCAGATCTTGAAATTACAAACGTATCAATTAATGACGAAACGCCACGTGGTTAAGATTTAGATTAGTGTCAGATGAAAATGAATAATAAGTATACACAAATACGGAAAATAAAAATATAGATGATTACTAAAATCAAAATAAAACAGTGATAATAGCGCCCCACGTGTCAAGTAAATATACACAAAAATATTGCACAAAACTTATGCAAGGTCATGGTTCTGATACTATGACCATAACATTGCTCAAAAAAATTATACACAGAATTTCACAAAATATATCAAGCGCGCGTAACGATTACACGTTCACTTTTCTTCAGATATTTCAAACCTCATGCGTGGAAAAAATGTTTTTTTGTAATTTTACTCCTTGGCTCGAGAATAGCCGAGGTAGCAATACCATTGTTCATATGGATTTACGTTATTTCTATAGCTGTTAAAAAAATTACCCTGTCAACTGGAGTCTCAGATATTTCATTTTGAATCATTCTGTATTTGTGCAGAGATAATAACACTCCACTAATAATATGTTTTAATAATAGTAAACTGTCATCTACTCAAACACCAGGAATTATGTATCATGCGCTCATCTCTTGCGCGCTGACATATCGTACAGAAACAAAAGAATATTAGAATAACAAAAAATAAACAAAAGCTGGCGGGCATCATGAAAACAAAACACCAACAAAAAAAAAACCCTGAAACGCGAGAGAACAATGCCAGACCACAATGTCATGTGCAACAAATTGTGTCAGTTTTCTGTTCAATTTTGTATGGCCTTGAAAACAATGCTCATCCACTTATTTATACGAGGTGTTCAGAAACTAAGGTGGTTCCGTGGAACTTTTGATCGCATTTTTCTTATGAAGACTGAAAATATAAATCAATTTGCACAAAACTCTAAAATCGGAATTCGTTTAAAAAAAAAATTATCAAATTATTTCTCGACGAACATTCGGACAATAAATCCATCCTCAGAAATATAAAACATAAACGTTTTATATTCCTGAGGATGGATCGTCGAGAAATAATTTAATAAAAAATATTTGTAGAATTTTCAAGTGTTTTTACCTATTATCGTTTATTTATGCTATACGTCCGTGATTGGGTCATCTAACTCTATTCCAAATTTCAACTGTTTTCGTCCAGTAGATTCGGAGAACAAAGCTGTGAAAAACGGACAAACAGACAGTCACGAGATATAAGGGTTCCGTTTTTTCATCAGATGTACGGACCCCCAATTATCTGAATCTTTTATATAAAATGAGCTTACGAAGCCCAATAAAATCTATAATAAAAAAAATGACCTGTCTATAATTCCAGTACTCAAAGTTGAACAACACTTTTACAGCAACCCGTTGCAGAAAATCGCAATTAATAAACAAGTTAAATGAGTTGCTTTTTTTTAATCCATTTAGCGGTTCTTTTTTAGGAATTAAACAATTAGTGATGGTTGATTCGGATATATTTTTCAGTGAACCGATGAACGCTGTATAATTTAATTAATTATAGTTTTGCGGTTAATAAACTGCAGCTGAGACCGCTAATTAAATGCAACCCGATTTCGAGTTACGCGAAATTGTGACGATTCAACGAACTGCCGTTTCTCACGGTTCTATTTATCACAGATGACATTTGACCAAAACATTTATGTGAATACTTTGATGTCTAAAAATAATTTAAATATAATTTGCACTGATTTTTCACTCGGCACTTGGTAGAACATGATTAATAATAACAAATAAATGAAAGCACTTGAAAATTCTACAGAAATTATTAGATTATTTTTCGACGATCCTTTCGGACAAAAGTCCATCCTTAGAGATATAAAACTATGTTTTATATTCCTGATGATGGGCTTATTGTGCAAAACGATCGTCGAGAAATAATTTAATACAATTTTCAAGTGTTTTATTTATCTGTTTTTAACAAAACTAGCGGTACCTGTGCGAATAATTCGCACTAAAATTCGTTTCTAATTTCTCACACTCTTTATAATTTTCTTCTTTTTGTTGTATTACGTTACGATTTACGAAGCTCAGTGACAGTTCAAGAAAATATTTTTCTTAAACTGTTATATAGAGGCTCAAGTATCGAAAATGTTGAGCTGAAGCGCCGCCATACGAAAAGTATTTATACGTGAATTTTGATTAAAAGTTAAACAAAAAAAATTTATCCACCGTCAATCATGTTGACGTCGTTTCAAACTTAGAACCGTCAGATGGCAGCATTGCTGTATTGTGTCTTCATGTATATCTATATATATAATTTTAATAATTAATAAATTTACAAAAACAAAAGCAATAATAAATTTTTTAGTTGTTGACGTCGGTAGAGCAAGCAATTATCTATAAAATGATATAAAATTTATGTGGAGCAATTGTGTGGTTTTTTCGAAAAAGGGAGGCAAACATCTTAACCTTAACGTATTAATATATATGATATGATAATTTCACACGGTGATTGCAAAAAAATCATTTTTATAATTTCAGATATAAATTCGACTTATGGTGGAGGTTTACTGTATTTCACCATTTTCTTTCAAGTCGCATCTGTGTAAACATTGATGGTGGTCCAGTCATTCATTTTATATTCATAAATGATTCACCGCCAGGGAAGAGAAGCGTATTTCATTGTCTAAGTTTGTGCCAACTGTATCATCGGGATTGTGCCATCCAGGACCGGTCCTAGACTATTTTCAGAGTGCGGAGCGATGTCTCATTTCGGCGCCCTTTTCCGTTACTCCAATTTTACAATACTAGCCAATTTCTAGCCTAACATATCTAACCATTCTAACTTCAAAAATTTTGACATTTAATATATTATGATAAATAAAATAAAATTTCTGTTAAAGCGTGCGGTGACGCGGGTAACGACTAGTAATAACTGCTATAAAATTTGCTATTCATTTGCATGGTTATATAATATGTTTTTACATGTAAAAATCAACCAAAACATGCTTGTCAGCTACCTAACTAATTTACGTATTTTTGACAGATATTCACAACAAAAGAACATCTGATTGAAGTTTAGAAAAAACAAATTTCTACGAAACTTTCTTGGAAAAATAAATAAAATAATAAACCGTTATAAAAACAACATTACAATATATATCTCTTTTGCGCATGCGTTGATTTTTCCGAAAAACAATAGAACTCTTCATATTTGAATATTAAATATTCTCTCAAAATTTAGCTTCAATTCGCTCATCCGTTCGACTTGTATCGTGTTCATTGACAAACAGACGCACAGACTTTATCCAAAAATATGTCTTTAGGTTCAGGAGACCTCAAAACGAAAAAATATTACAGAATATTGAAAAGTAAATTTTGACCTAAATTATTAGTACCATTCTCTATTAGTGAATTGGAATTGGTTTTGTTCTGGCGCTCCTCTAGATTTGGCGCCTAGAGCGGCAGCTCGTTTTGCCAAATAATAGAGCCGGCCCACCGAGAATCAACTCATCATAATCTTTCCCCAAATATTGCAATAATAATAAACCGCGCATCGCGACATGACGACAATTCGGCGCCTTTGTTTCCAAGACTTTGTTCATTTTGTGAGATGAGACAGTGGCGGTGCACCAGTACTAATTAATAGATGTTATTAACACCAAATGACTAACACAAAGCCGGATACATATGGGACCGCGCATCATCTGCGTTTGAGGGTTGTCCGAGTTTGTGAATAAATGCGTTTAAAATACGGTAAGACTTCGCTTAATGCTGCTCCGCTTAACACCGTTTCAGTATTACGCGGTTAAAAAAAAGTTTAGCCACTATAACGTAAATTATGGATCAATTTATACATAATGATTCAAATGTTGATAGAAGTTCAAAGGCAAGACTAAGTGTCATTGATGCAATATCTTGCAGTCCGCCAACAGCTTGCAGCTGAACGAAACAGAACAATCAAACGACATTAGATGACTTCACAATAAACAAAATATGTCAAATGAGGAACCTTCCTCGAACCGGGCGGTAATAGCTGCCCGCGGTTCGGCTTCGTCTGGATTTATTATAGGATATATTATTACATAAATTAATAACATTTTGAGGCGACATTTTAACATTTTAGCAACGTGCGCCACTGGTGTCCAGTATCATATCTCTCGTGTCCAGACCCAACACGGCTAAGTAGAAGACAGCGTTTCGGATGACTTTAATCTAATACTAATTAATCTGTCTTTAACAGAAGCAGATGCATTTTAACCCTGTACAAAGGCGATCAAAGTGATACATATAATATGGTTCCATATGCAGTGATTCTCAACTGAGGATGCCTTAAAACTACCAGCTGTTCAATATGTCCCCTTTTTCACTCGCATAGCTCTATCTTACAAGCATGGATGCGTGTGTGCATGTAAAATGTGTTGCGGAAATCTCTAATTTCTATGAAAAATCTTATTCAAGATTTGATGGTAATGCTTCAAAATAAACTAGAAATATGTATCACTCTTTCCATATGATTTTTAGTCAAGTTTTTATGGTTATACTAAATAAACAATTTAAAATCATACAAATACGATAAAATTATTACTCAAAATTTTGTACAGATAAAATTAATTTTGAAAAAAATTATTGATCATGTCAAATTTGTCAGTATTTTTAACATAAGTTTGTGAAGAAAAAACTTCAAAATGTTAAGTTGCCTTCTCGTAATTCAAATTATCGTGACGTGCTGTAAAGAAATATTTATCACGTTTTTAATCAAATTTTAGGGCAAAAATATGTTTGCACAAATTTTCAAGCAGCAATCCTAACTTTGCAAGCAAACGTCTATATCACAGCTAATAAAATCAGTGATAAAATGAATTTTGCGATTACAGTTTGAAATTTCCGGGGAGAAAATATTTTACGATTTTAATAAACGTCAAAAGATACAAATCGCGAATTTTGCAAAAACAGATTTCTTTGTTGCGCTACCCCGTATAAAATAGCCGCTTAGTAATTTACTTTTAGTAGCTTTTGTAAAATACTTTGAGTATTCTATTTTAATTTAGAAGAATAAAAGTGAAATGTTTAACACTTCGAACATCAAATGAAAAGCAGTTAATTTATACGAGGTTCGTGTAAAAATATACATCTCGTTTTATTTACTGTAGATTTTGACGCTCGACAACTTAGATCATTAACGTCTGAATTAGATCAAATAACATAATCATTTAAAAGTCTAGTCTAGAAGCCAGCGCGCTAACCCCTGGACCACACTATCCTCGTATAGATCTCATGCGTAATGGTATTACGGCTCGTGTGACGGACTTGTCAATAAAATGAAGAGCATCAGTTATTTGAAAGTAAGTGTAATTTTTGTCTAGATTTAGAGCTGAAAGTCGTATCAGAGACCGAGCATAAGATTTGATATTTATAGTGCTAAAAGGACTCATTAACACGTTAAACGTCCCTAACTCGTAAAAACGTTTAGAACCTCTGGACTAAACAATGACCAGTGAGCTGACTCTAGCGATCTTTGTGTTTGTCAGGGGTTCGTTGAACTTCCATCGATTCGACCCGCGTCTAGAACTGGCTAATCGCTAGGGGGTGTCACAGTTTGCGTTGTTATCTCGACTATTTTCAGTCCGTTGCAACGTCAAAGTCAACTGTCAAAGCTGTCAGGTTACACTGGAATATGTTATCTCAGAGCGTATATGCAAGCTCCGGCCAGCAACTGGCCTGTCCCGCTTAAGGAGTCAAATCTACCTGAACGCTCTCAAAATAAACGTTTTCTTAGGATGTGCAAAGTTAAGAAATAAAATAAAAATGGCATGTTATTCAGTGCTCACTTATGTTTGAAATACAATTAGTACCTTAGTGGGATCTAAATGAGATTTCCCCACTGGGATTGCCCGATTAAAACCCAAGTATTACAACCCAATTGCAGTCTCAATAGGGCAGCCCAGCTAGAACCCAACAAGGCTTACTAAAAAATTTCTAATCGGGTAATGCAGTTCACGTTTTCGAGGAGTTTATTTACCTGAATATGCAGATAATGATAACTGATCAAGGCAAACTTCCCTGAACGGGAGTACACCCCGTTACAATATTAGAGAGATGGTTTATCATTTTGGGCGAAATATAAAACAGTCTAGTAGAATGAAGTCTTTTGCTAAGCACAACCGGATTTAATCGATCGAGGAAAACTTGCCCGAACGGGAGCACACCCCATTACAATATTAGAAAAATAACGGGCTTTGGTAAACACGACCGTGGCCATTTACTGATAGATCCTTCATTTTGTCATTACTTTATGTTCAGACTTTATTTCGGACAATATGTACTAGGGATCAGGGGCGTAGCTACCGCCGTATATGCCGTATCAATTATACGGGGCCCCCAGGCCACGGGGGCCCCCAACGTGCGTAAGCAAAAATTAATAAAAACTTCCCATTTTTTTTTTATTTCAGAAATGACAAAAGACAAAAAAAGCAATTTCTTCTATTCCCGCATAAAGCGTGCGTTGGCAACACCCTACATCCCTACAAAAGTCATTTACTTCAACAGGGGTAGGGCCCCCAAACAAACTTTTATAGGGGGCCCCGCCAAGGCACGCTACGCTTCTGCTAGGGATGTCGAAAAAATATCGGTATATCGATATTTTTTATTTGATATATCGATATTATTGGGCGATATTTAATATTTCGATATAAAATTCCGAGTATCGAAACCGATATTTTTTTCCAGTAGCAACACTTGTATGTAGGTACTACCGCGACTGACTATGGCCGTTTAATTATTCCGACAAATCGAAAACTTCACTGAATAAGAAACATGTGTTTTTACATATGTTTTTGGAACACTTTTAAGTGCGTTCCAAAAACAACAACAGTGAATAAAGCACATATCAAACACGTTTCTTTTTCACCGGATTTTTCCATATTTTCGGAATAATAAACAGTCAAAATGTCTATTCATGTAATATTTCATTTCATTTCTACAACATTAGAATATTTTTAATTATTTCGATTTACACCTCAATTCATGCTGTACCAACAATTTTCTGTTGAATGTCAACCTCTGGCACGCATCCCATAGGTTCACCATCCCTGGCTTTATTAATTGTTCGATTAATCTCTAAAATTATCTGCTCCTAAATGTATTAGACATATAATTAATAAACAGAAAAAATTCTTATCATTGTTTTTGATTTCAGATAAATATTTATTAGTTGATTTATTAGAAATAATGTCCGTTAATTGCTATTTGAGATTATATTAAGCTAGCCAATATGTATACTAAATTTCTTCGAGTGCCAATATTCTCTTAAAATTGGACCGATATATCGATATTTTTTAAAAAATATATCGGTAGCGATATCGATACTTGAAAAAAATATCGATACGATATATATTGATACTTTTTGGCACTTCCGACATCCCTAATATGTACCTATAATTAACATCATTAAATTGTCGAGCGTCGTAAATATCGGTTTCGAAAGTAGATCACAATTTTATGCACATGTATTTCGTCAGTTTCATATTAAAAATGAGTAATGATTTAACGTTTTAACTTCATTAACACTTCTAAAAGAAATTAAAATTTACAGTCGACATTAAAAGTGACAGTTGCATTAAAAAGTTTTTGGAAGCTAAATATACACAGTAGAACGTCATTTATAATAATTAAAATTCACAACCGTGCTTAAAATACATTTTTACAAGGTATACAGAGTGTCCCAGAAACTTTACGTTTATCTTTAACCGGGATTACACGACTCGTTCCGAGGTGTATATAAATATCTACTAAGTATGGCTTATTTCATTCCGTCTTATTAAAGATGGAAAAAACGGGTCTTTTTAGTGATCTGCATCTTTGCATTTGGATCCCGTATGTGAGCCGGCTCACTGAACCGGTTCAAAAAGAGCCGAGTTTTGAATATGTTACTGCAGTCTGCCACTGAGTTACCTAGTTCAGACCTGTATAGAATCAAGAATGCATAGCCAAACATGTGATGCATGAGTCATTTGAGCTGACAAATGCGTCAAAGCAAGAACTGATACGTAAGTGTAAAATGTGTTTCTGTGTGTTAAGTGTTTCACTGAGTTATGCGGATCCGTTGATCCGTCGGCTCAAAAAAAAGTGAGTCGGCTCTCACGGATCTTCTGTCGGAGTCGGCTCTTTGAACCGGTTCAGATCTGAGTTACCCAACTCTACGTCTTATCGTATGGTATGATGTTATGGGGAGCAGCTCCTGATGCTGTGAAAATTTTTAAATTACAAAAAAGAGCGATTCGCACTATGGCCAGAAAGAAGTCAATCGAACATTGTACTCCTTTATTTAAACATATTAACATTGCATTCGTTGTGCGTATTTGAAAACAAAATTTAGATATTTATTAAACATCAAATCAAATACATTCTCACAGCACCAGAAGCTGTTTTGACATAAGAGTACCTTTTTATAAAAACAATATATGAATTAATGGTCCCAACTTTTCGGCACCCAAATTCTACAATTATCTTTCCAGACAGGATAAAGACCTTAACGCTGAACATTTTCAAAAATAGAATTAAAATATTGCTACAGAATATGTGTTTCTATAATTTCATAGATTTCTTTTCGTGTAATATACAGTGTGTTTCACTTTACATGAGGACACCTAAATAACTTTTTCATTTTAAAAGCAATCATTATAAAATTTTCAGCAGTGATGCAAGTCATTAAGACGCATCTTTTTTGTAAGAACAAAATTTTACGAAAGCCAAAATCTAGCCAGCTACGATTAAAATAAAAAGTAGGTTTTCAAGTAAACTCACATGTGCGATCAAGATAGAGCAAAATCGTATTTAAAAAAGTTGTTCAGAATCACAAAAAACTCCTAGACAGATGAAATTTCGACAAAAAAATCACTTCTTAAATTTCTCAAAATATGAGTGCCACCTGTAATGTATTGCTATTTTATTGTTTCATGGCACTCTTGTTAGTAAATTAGCAAATAAATTACAGATTGCATTCATATTTTGAGAAATTTAAAAAATGATTTTTTTTGACAAAACTTCATACTTAGAAGTTTTTTGTGATTCTGAACAACTTTTTTTAATAAAATTTAGCTCTGTCTTGATCGCACATGTGAGTTGACTTGAAAACCTACTTTTTATTTTAATCGTGGTTGGCTAGATTTTGACTTTTGAAAAATTTTGTTCCTACAAAAAGATGCATCTTAATGGCCTACATAACTGCTGAAAATTTTATAATGATTGCTTTTAAAATGAAAAAGTTATTTAGGTGTCCTCATTAAAAGTGAAACACACTGTATATAAAACTATTTTTATGTAAGACTTTGTAAAATGATCTAGATTTTTGTATCTTTCTGACGCTTTTATACCAGTATTGGTCTATCTATTAAATTAAAGGACATTCCCGTTCCGTCCGACAGGTCGGTCGGTCGACGATGGCACTCCATGGCAATCGGCCAAACAATCCGACAATACAAGCAGATGAAAATTCTCTTTACTTTGTTTATAGCCGCGAGGTCAATACCGTGTTCTTATATTAAAATTGTACATTGAAATGTTCACTAATTATTCTCTAAATAACTTTCTCCACTTGTCATACGGGATGTTTTCGAAAACCCTGTAATGTATCAAAACATCCTTGATCAGTAGCTTAATATTTTTAACCTCGATAAATACTGGGTTACTATGAACGCATTGTTTCATTTTACAATAACACATATTTCTCCGTTAAGAAAACCATTGAATGTTTAATCGATCCTGCTTCCAAATTAACAAATTAGACCCAAGAAATTGTTATCAAACATTATAAAATACACTTTTTTTATATCTTTTAGTTTAAAATAAACGGCTGGCCCGATTTTGATAAAATTTCTTTTAGATCAAAAAAGTGGATATGATTTTTTATTCGCGAGATTTCGTGTAAAATCTACCTTTTTTGTAGTATTTTTATTTTAACAAAAAACGGCTGAAACGATTTATATAAGGTAAATTTAGGGTCGTATTGACGTTTATTCAGGAGATTTCGCGTAAAATCCACTTTTTGTAGTACCTAAGTATGTTTGTTTAAACAAAAAACGGCTGAAGCGCACTATATAAAACTTCGCTGTAAAGTTAGTGTATTTTCGCTGTTCTTGTTTAGTCGAGGATAAAAATAACAATATAAAAATAAACGACAATGGAATTATTGATAAAAAACGATTGCCGGAAGTTTTTTTATCAATAATAATAATTATTGACTCGAATCCGTTTATCGGCGCTAATTCTGTTAATAAACAAAAGTTCACGAACTTCAGTTCGCGGATTTATGGCAGACAGATCAAACATTATCGTGTCAACAATTTCATTTATTCATATTTAATTAATTGCTATTTATCGATTAAACTAGCCGCCCACTGCGGCTTCACCCGTGTAGATTTCATTTTCTCAAAGCATCCTTTAAATAAGTTCTTTCTCACTGACTTCGTTCGTTCAATCGAATTTATAATTAATATTACATAACCTATATCACTCACAGTACTAAGACGAATCTTAAATGATATTTCATTCGTTGAAATCGGTCCAGTCGTTTGAGCTTTAGAGTGTTGTTATCTAAAATAGTACAATTCCAAATTTTTGGATGGTAAAATGCTACGATATTGAAAGAGCTTCTATAAAAAAAAATAAGCATGTCTTACAATAGTCGCCAATGATGCGTAACATTATAACATATTTATTTCACACTGTATTTATAAAAGCACGGTTGACAGCTGTGTCTTCTCTCTCTCTCTAATATGCTTCATCACAAGTGCGAACTGTAGGCCGCACCAAAGAATCATATTTATAGTATATTAGTGGCCCGGTCCGGCTTCGCACGGCTAGCACTAATTATCTATAGCCATAAAAGATGAGAATCATTGTCGTAAAATTCTCAGCGTCTATTGAATTTGCGCGAATTCAATCGCTTTTAATTGTGAATGTTCAAAAATCGAAGAAAAATCAATTGGTCAAAAAAAAATCTGTTCATCCGATCGCTACCAAACTTCATAGGAACACCCACTGGGCTAATCTAAACAGTGCCTAAAAATTTCATCAAAACCGGTCCAGCCGTTTTGGAGTGCATAGATAACATACATACATCGCCTTATAATTTGAATAGCACGCGCTTTTTTCACTTTCTCAATGCATTTCCGTTTCATTCACAAAATTACCCCCATACAGAGATGTTACGCACCAACAATTTTTATCTAAATATAAATAGTAATTTTTAATAAAAGCGATAATTATGCGACTCTAAATTTATGGAGATACGAAATGCATCGGGTTGATGACATAATAATTAAACGTGTCGATTTTAATGGGTCACACGGCAGACGTGTTTTGTTATTTATTTCAGTTGTTTTATTTCTGTGTGTCAATTGGAACACATTTGGGCGCGGGCAAGAAACGTGTTGATTTACACATTGCATGCAGTACAAAGGCGTGTGCAACATTTTTTGTGTTTGCTACCTTTTACCTAGCCTTAGGAATAATTATATTAAGGCTGTCGGAACGCTCTGAATTTAAGCCAAAATTAGAGCTTCGGCTGTCAACTGATTGTAGACTTATTCGTCAACATTCTGCAAAAATTCTTTCTCTATTAGGAAGATAAAGGACAAATCTAGGTCTCTAATGGACTACTTTTGCAATTTATGTACGATTTACTAGAAAAAAGTTGGCATTAACTGTGCTAAAAAAACACACGTTTTCAATGTCACACTACGACCTTATTCGTACTTATTTCACAAAACTGTTCCATCACAAACCTAAAGTGACTCTTCCTTTTTCGGAAAAGTTTTTTAAATCTTCAAAATATTTCCAAAAATTAGAGTAATCAATTGACAGCGATGCAATAGCATCTTTTATCCTCGTAGTTGGCACCAGCCAAAAATTGAAACGTGCGGATGATTTGAGCGGGACAAAGCTAAAGAAGGCCACACCCACAATATGTCTTTTGCCTACCTCGCCCCTTACCGCTGGGTCTCAGCACAAACAAAATTCATAGCGTTCCGACAGCCTTAAGGGGTTGAATTTTTTATTTTCTCCAAAAACAAACAAATTCATATAATAAAGTCACACTGATGTATTAGCAAATACACCATATTTAACTACAAATTCACGGTTTTCGGATTCTTTTCGTTTACTTGTGCTATAAGACATGCTTCTTGCCAAATTTCATGATTCTAACTCAACGGGCAGTACCCTATATAGGGATTGATTCCTTAACGAGTATCAAAATATACGGCATAAACGGCCGTAGCTTTTGATTGCACTGACTTAGAAGTTTAATTTTTTCACAGCTCCAAGGGGTTTGATATTAATTTCAACTTAATACCTCCACGCGTTCCTTAGAAAAAGTGTCTTGACAAATGGACAACGAATTGATCCTATGAGGGTTTCTTTTTTCCTTTATATATATAGTATCGAATATGTTATCGATACTTAAAAGAGTACTAGTATCGTTGAACGAAGGGTATCGTTTCATCCCTAATCACACCTACGCAATATGCAACTATCAACGTACCACGCACTATTTATGCTCGTCTTTACACCGTAAAAGCATGACCACCATGGATGTGCGTAAATTAACGCAAAAAAAAAAAACAAAAGCATCAATCGTCTGGCGTATTCGCAATGTAGCAATTGTTTGTGTATTTATTCCACAACAGGTTTTGATATTTGTTCGCGATATTATAGCGTGGGTGACGCGTATGGGGTTTTTGTTTTTATACGTGGGAGCCGTTGCAGGGTCGTCCGATGCACTTTTCTGTCTACATTTTATAAATAGATTCACGCACCGGTCGTGCGTCGCGGCGTCACTGCCTTCCATCAGCCGGCGTCGGACTGAGCGTCGCCCGCGTCCATCGATCCGATATGACACTGTTATAACGAATAGCTACTAGTCTGGCGCCGTGAAAATTGACGGAGCGAGGATGTTTGGAAATGTATCTCAGAAACAAGAAAATATGTATTCGCCTAATTGTTTATCATTACATAATCTGTATTAGCGGTTACCCGCGTCTCTGTACGTGATTGAGTTGAAACATGGCATAAATGAAACAAAACTGAGAGTAAGAAAATTTGTTAGTTTTTTTTTTGTTTAATTTTATTGTTAATTTATACTTTTTTATCACAATAATTATTATAGATTGGTTTATTGCTAATATCGATTTATGTTCATAAAACATTTATGAAATTCAAATGAAAGTTCGAGTAAGAAGTTATGTTTGTGATGAGGAAGATTCCTTATCTGACATATTTGGTTTGTTATGAAGAAGTCATCTAATGTCGTTTGCCTTTTTCTGTTTCGTTTAGCAACCTGTTGTCGATAGCAAGATATATTGCATCAATGACACTTCGTCTTGCCTTTGAACTTCTACCAACATTTGAATCATTTTGTATAAACTGATCCATAATTTACGTTAACTTTTTATTAGAAACCGCGTAATACTGAAACAGCGTTAAGCGGAGCAGCGTTAAGCGAAGTCTTACTGTAATTAACAAATTGATTATTTACGGTATAGTTCGTAAGGCTAAATTTTATAATTAGCAGAGTAGGATAGCTATAGTTTGCCACCATTGTTCAGAAACATTCATTGTTATAAAGCAATATCTGACAATGCTTTCTGCAACCCAGCATTAATGTACAATTCTTGAAACAAAAATGCTTTCAAATACATAACCAAGAAAACGTACAACTGTTTGCAACATCGTCGATCATTTCAGAGGTTTCTTGATACATAACACCAAAGTAATGATCACTCTAGCGGCAGTTCAACTAACTACTTATTATATCAACTATCATACACTGTTAACGTTTTTTTTTTCTAAAAATTAACAAAAATAGTTATGAAACAATTTTTTCCACGACTTTGTTCTGAAAATTAAGAATCTGTACCTCTGAAAGTGCATATATAGCTTTATGAATTTTCCACTACTTTCTGAAAAGAACTATTTTATTTAAATCATTTTCAAAAAGTTGATTCTAAAATTTTAAAAGCGTTAATTTCAGCCAACTGAATATATGTTTTCAAGTGTGTACAACATTCTTATAATTAATACATAGTCTTCAATCCCTTGCAGCTGTGAAAAAATCAAACTTATAAGTCAACACAATCAAAAGATACGGCCGCTTATGCAACACAGATCGACAACGATGAACGAAGTGATCCTTTAATGGTTCCTTTTTTCCTTTTGAGGTACGGAACTCTAAAAAAACTAAATTTATTTCCCATTTTAATGTAGTTAGTAATTTAATTATTTATCATTACTTGATGATATAATTATATCTATTTACTTTGACGTCATTTTTTTTTAATATATTATATCAAACCACAATTAACTGGGATGTCATTGTGGCCAATGATACGTTTTCCTTGTTTGATAAAACTGAGATTCAATTTTTAAGGCAAAAATATGTGTTTTGAAATTTGAAAGCCGCAAGCCACATTTTGTGAGGATTAATACTTATTCACACCTAATAAAAACAATAATAAAATTTATTAACACGCTTTTACTAGCTTTACCTGTATGTTTGTTTGTTTGTAAAGGAATCTTTGAACGTGAAATTCACCCATTTCGAAACGTCAAATTAAACTGAAACTGTGCACACTTAGTTTGTCCCATTATTCTGACCAGGACCTTCAGGATAAATAACTTGAAAAATTACAGCAAGAAAACTAACACGCTGTACAGTGACGTACGTTGCGTTACCTACCCCATAGTCAAATCTAATATTGTTTTTTAGTTTTATAATTAAAATTAGAGTTTAAAAAAACTAAAACAACACGCTTTTATGAACTAAAAAATGCAAAATAATTTGACGACAATATTAGCTTTACTGTAAAAAGCGTGGAGTGCTTAATATCGATAATAAATTTTTCGTATACTAGCTAATTGTAAACGTAGAGCTATTATGAAAATTTAAGTAGATAAGCACCATGTACTTCTCACAGTAAAGCTAATTTTGTTGTCAAATTATTTTGCGTTTTTTAATTCATAAAAGCGTGTTGTTTTAGTTTTTTTAAACTAATTTTTTTTCACGACCACGCTTCTAAATTTCCCGAGAGCATATTTTACGATCTGAGAGATTTATCATTTTAATAGTATAAAATATATAAACTCACCACAGAATCTTCAACAAATTCAGGACGTTTCGCTGGCACACCACCGCCATAACCAACCATGTTTAAAATCACGAACACCATAAAGATCCAACACCAATCCGTTAATGTCCGCACACACCACATTGTGACACTATACTAAGACAATATGCATAAATAATCACTATTATATTATTTTATTGCACAAATATCATTTCACGACACTAAAAAACTCTTAAATAGCCGGCACTTATTTTTCTAATATTACACTTATAATAATTATAAAAATAAATTGATTGTGTTTTAAAAAACTTATAGCAGTTGTTTTATGTCATTCTTTATCGAATGATAACTAAAATATGAATGAAACCAATTATCTGATATGTCACTACTTTAATAATAATAATAATAAAAAAGATTGATTTTGTTTTAAAAAATCGATAGCAGTTGTTTTAAGTCATTCATAATCGAATGACAACTGAAGTATGAATGATAAAATTGTCTGATCTGTAGTTTTATGAATAATACTTCCTACTACGGAAATATATCCGCAATTTCCCCAATTGCATGCGGTGATAACAAACCCCAAGAGTCGCTTCTGTTTTGTTCTATTGAAATTTACCATTCGCGGTTTTCTTTGACAGTACAGTGGCGCCGTAATCGATGTTGAAACAGTTTCTTGATTTAATAAAGAAAGCTGCAAGTCATTCTTAGCAGTCACTGTCCTAGAAACGATTTTCGAAATAAATTCCACTTTTTATATTTCGATGAATTTCGGTTGCGTGTCTACTTTTTTCTATGGTTGAATAAGTTTTGCCGCGCGAAAAACATTTTGTCGCACCGAAGAAATGTTTTGATTAACCAGTTGGCATTTTTTTGCGGTTTTTTTAAAGAGTGTGTTCAAATTAAGGAAGTAAGATTTTTTGGGTTTGGGTTTTTATTGTCATATTGCATCCCGGTTTTGTGTGTAAAAAATCAGGTGTTAATGCAGTTTGTATAAAAAAACCGGAGGTACGTTTTTTACGGCGTTTTCCCAGAAGTGCAAAAGCTGATTAAGTTCAATTAATTAGTAACTTATTTAAATTATTTTTATTTTCACTTTGGATGGAATTAAAGGTTTATCAATTTATTGCCCGAAATAAAATTAGTCACACGCAGGAAAAGTATAAAATTACGTGTTGTTTCGTTTATTTTTTGTTTTAAAACCGTTTTTTTTTTTGTTTTGACAAGGTCGATCGAATAAAAATATAGTCGTACTTCTCGAACAATTTTCAAACTAAATTCAACACTTTTTGTTTCATTTATTTTTTGTTTAAAACCGTTTCTTGTTTTTTGACAAAACGTAAGTCAATTAAGACGAGTTCATTCTTTTGTATAAATAACAGTTGTAACAGATACAAATTTAATTCAGACTA
The DNA here is from genome assembly GCA_034508555.1 of Venustoraphidia nigricollis. Lineage (NCBI taxonomy): Eukaryota > Metazoa > Arthropoda > Insecta > Raphidioptera > Raphidiidae > Venustoraphidia > Venustoraphidia nigricollis. The sequence continues at coordinate 5,651,094 of JAVRKA010000004.1, read as the reverse complement.
ATTTGACAAAAGTTTAGTTCTTTTTAGCGCGACGGTAGTTTTTTTTTATTTTCATTTAACAGGTTGAAGTATGCAGATAACTTCCGGATGATGATCGTAAACAAAAGATGTCTGTGACAGTTGATAAATTCTTATTTTACTAGCAGAATGTCATCGCATTTGCTGATCCCTGCAAAACAACAAGAAAAGAAATTATGTATAAACAAAACATCTATATATCTCAAATCAGATTGTAAAATATGCTCTCGGGAAATTTCGAATTGTGGTCACAGAATTCATTTAATTACTGGGATTGAGCGATAAGCTTCACAAAATGTGGCTTGCTGCTTAAAAATTTCAGGAAACATATTTTTGTCGTAAAAATTGAATCAAAAAACGGGATACTCTTTACAGCACGTTACGAGATTTCAAATTACGGGAAGATAAATTTAACATTTTGATGTTTTTTCTTTACAGAATTATGTTAAAAATACTGACAAATAATTGGCTTGCTCAATAAATTTTTTCATTTTTATTTTTTTCTGTACAAACATTTGTGTTTCTCGTTTTTAATTCTGTAACCAATATTAAATTTGTACAGCGCTGTTAAATATCTACCTGAATTCAAGTTATGTAACGTTAAATTTGTTCGAAAATAACAAACAATTAACAGCGCTGTACAAATCTAACAGCGGTTGCAGAATCGTTTTCCATGCTTTTTATTGAAACTGCATTTTTGTCCTTCTGTCTTGGTGTCATTTTTACTTCTATAGAAACTCACGTACAGAAGTAATTTTAAAATAATTTCAAAAAATAAGTATATACCAAAAATGTGTCAATCTGATACATAAAGTGTAAATTAAAAAGTGTTGGACCACGTTGTGCGCTACACTGAATTTGTTTTTTATATGAGACAAAGATTAAATTGTCATAACGATAATATAAGATCTTTTGTTGTTTTCATTAAGCAATCGGTTAACATATTTATTTATATACAGTGTGTCTCTTACTAATTGAGGTAAAATATACATATACTAGCGGATCCGTGCACTGTTAGTAGTTAGTTACATAATATAATAGGGTGGAAATCATTTTTTTCTGTTCTATTCAGAGACTTCAACGCCACTACTGACTACACGTCGTATTACCGACAACTGTTAAAATAAACAGTTTGCCACATGACGACATTTGTTTTTTCTGATTGTTATTTTCTGTAATGAAATTGTTAAAAATTTTAAACTGTAAATCTACACTAATATTATAAAGAGGAAAGATTTGTATTTTTGTGTGTATGTTTGTAATGAATAAACTCAAAAACTACTGTGCCGATTTAAAAAATTCTTTCACCATTAGAAAGCTACATTCACCCTGAGTAACATAGGCTATATTTATTGCTAGAAAATATTAGGGATCCTTACTAAAACTTAAGTAACGTAACCCAAGGTGTAAAAAAAAATGCCATAAAACATCTTTCGTCGCATGCGCTGCGGAAACTATTGATGATAGAACAAAAGTATGTTCTACAATATTAAAGAACATATCAATAACTACAAAAACTTCGCGATACTATATGTCCAACTAATATCGTTATGTCACAATAACCACTTTTTACATTTTAATAATCTATATAGATAAAAGACGATGTATATGTAATCTATGGACTCCAAACGGGTAGACCATTTTTGATGAAATTTTCAGACTATCTTTAGATTAGCCCAGCGGGTGATCTTCTGAAGTTTGGTAACGATCAGATCAACAGAATTTTTTAAATTTCTTTTTATGAAATAAGATTTTTCTTCCATTTTTGAGCATTCACAAATAAAAGCGATTGAATTCGCGCAAATTCAATATACGTTGAGAATTTAATGATAATGATTCTCATCTTTTATATCCTATATATTACATTTACACTCGGGCGAAGCCGCACTGGGCCGCTAGTGTTTAAGTAAAACAATAATTTTAAGATATTAACTTATTTTTTGTCATTAGAAAGAAAAATCATCTCCAAAATGGCGTATCAAACATTAATTTTGATACAGTATTAAGGGAGATATTTCCTACTGGCAAAAAACACCTTTAAGAAATATATATCGATTTTAGACTTTAGAGCAAAACAAAACTTTTAATTCCATTTTAAGTCGTATTTATATTTTCAAATTTTATAGCGCTGTTTCGTATAGCGTTGGAACTTATTGGAACGTATCTCCCGCGTTAAGAGGGGTCTTGCTGTATTGAATTTTACATGTTTATTCCCTATGTCCCAAATATTAAAGTACACTCTGTATTTTACATAATAAGTGCATTCATTGTGTATTATCAAACGTTTAGGTCAAATAGTTAATAACGAAGATAAACCGCTAGTAATAAATTAACAAGCGGTTTGTTTTTATAGAAACTGACTTAACACGGCCACCATTCGAATCTAGGAAAGTAGCTACTTGCATACAATTACTGAAATCTAACTTCTTAAGCAACTTCGGGCCGTTTAACGTTTGCGTTAAATATCTAACTCAAACGAAAGATAAATAATTAATGTATTAGTCCGTAAATTTCAATTAACATTAATTCGATGTAGGTAGATTTTTGTGTAAATTTCACTTCTGTAGTGTGTAGTATAAACAACATTCTGTTTTTCGAACGGCGTACATATATTTCGGCCGACGTAAAATTACGTTTCAGTTTACTGACGGCAGATTTAGCGTATAAGTTTCACTTCTATAGTGTGTAGTATATACAACAGACAAAAAGGTAGGCATTTAAGCAAAGAATTTTTTTAATTGGTTCAGTAGTTTTTGTGTTGTACAAACTTCTTCTTTTATATATTAGGACAGGTAAATGAGAAATATGTACCATTCCTATTTAAGTTTTTATCAATTTTTTACACTTTATTTGATCTAAATAAACGATTTCAAACAAATAAAAACGAGAAAATTCGGTAAGTTTTACATAAAATTTTGCACAGAAAAAATTATTTGAAACATATTATTCAGCAATATTTTTAACAAAAGTTTTTAAAGAAAAAACATCAAAAAATTCTTCTCGTTTCAAAATCTCGAGTCGTGCTATAAAGAAATATTGACGAATATCACGTTTTTTAATTCAATTTTGATCTCTAAAATATATATTTTTATAAATTTTTAAACAGCAAGGTACATATTGTAAACCCTAATGCTTAATTACAGCTAATAAAAACAGTAATAAAATGGATTTTGCGAGCACAGTTCGAAATGTTCCGAGAGCATTTTTTACGATCTAAAGTCAACATTTTTACCAGTTCACAGATTAGTTATAAATGGTTGGGAACTGGTCTTTTTCATGGTTTAAGCTACGGTAAAGACAATGTTTTATTTCAACAGTAAACTGACAGAAGTCAATGACGTAACAGATAACTTTGTTTCTAATTAAAGAAACAAAACACGAAAAAAAAATGACAAACGGACAAACTTAGTTGAACATGTGTTAACTGTGCACAAAGGACGATTTCATTCATTTAAAATACTAAACAGACGTTAATGAACTACAAAAAAAAGCATCAGCACCAATCGTCGTGTGACCCTGACCGGTACAGATCTAATGTCAAGAAAAAACAATTTGTGAAACACACGCATTGCGTATCATTATGACACTAATTAATTATAATGATTATGTTACGCACTTTGCAATTAAACACCCAGACTCGAATCCAGACAGCTGTGAAAAACACACGCACGTCACATCACAAAAAAAACAACTGAAAACACCATTCGAACAATAAAAAAAACAGTACCGTTCAACTGTTTAAAAAAAACAAGAGAAGTTTTGTTATACAGCGACTTTTATCATGACAATAAGTTTATTATATTCGAAAAAAAAACATTTGAACTGCGTGCAGCCGCTGAGACGAAGGGGGAATACCGGACGCACGTGTATGCGTGAGCTGTGTACGAGTGCAACGGACCCGACTACGATTTTCAAGTGTTTTTGTTGCAAGAAAAAGTTGTTGGGGACAGAACACTGCGCGGTCCGTGGTGCTGCACTGAGCGACCGGCGCCCGAATGCCCTCAGTACGCGATGTACGGCGTACACTTGGATGCAAGTTTTACGCTGTCGAGGGAGCCGCCGTATACGCATGTATATAGGAGGTACATTGCAAGTATATATGGTTAGAAATGATGACACTGGTAGCATGAAGCCTGTCTTTACAGAGATAAGCGATGCGTGGATTAAGGAAAACGTTGTGTTGTTGGAAGGGAAACAATGGGTAGTTGAATAAAACCGAACGTACACGAGCCAACACGAAAGCAATTGACATGGGCACATGACAAGCGTATAGCGTAGATGGCAGCAGGTAAATGACGACCTCTGAGTTAAAAATGGTATATATTTCTACTTTATTTTGAAGCAATAACATCAAAGATTGAATGAGGAACAATCAAAAGAGATGTTTCGCTTGTGGCCCACAAGCGAAACATCGGTAAAGCTTTTCTTCTTTGATTGTTCCTCATCCAAACTTCCTTTCAACGATTACATTATTACAAATAATAATATCAAAGACTGAATAAGATTTTTCATAGAAATTAGAGACTTCTGAAACGTAAGCGCATTTTACATGCTCACACACATCATATTCAACAGCTGGTAAACCTTAATGAGAACGTTCTTACCACCCAATACAAAAACTCGACGTCGGAATCACTCAAAATACCTCCGATCGGGACCAGTGACGGACATCAGAACACAATCGGATCGGATCTGGAAAAATACGGATTCAATGTAAATTTACGCAAGATTACTAGAAACTAAGGTTGGGCGTTAGCATTGTTGAAGGTGTGTCTAGGCGAGACGCGAGAGAAGGCAGGGGAAGTAGACTTATGGAGTCTTTTTCCAAACAGTTGGGATAACAATAATTGAAACCCCAAGCTATGGACATCGGTGACGTAAGCAATCGACTCAACCAATCACAGACGGGACTAGGGTTGTCAGGCGTCCGGATAAAGCAAGACATAATTAGGCTTTTTGATTGCGTGTCCGGCCAAAATTAAACGGTGTCCGGCTTTTTAGGTTTTTTACATTTTACATTTAATTTAAGAATAATTTAAAAATGTTTATCTAGAATTTAATTTTTACTGATGGCTTTATTTTACTGATAGACAATAAATTATTTGGACTGATTTGGCGTTTTATTTATTTTTCATTAGAATTTAACAAGATTTATGGTAATAATCAAAAAAGCTTGATTCTACATAAATTTTTTTTGTCGTACCTATTAATACTGAGAAAAAAATCCTGCATAATGTAGGGTGTCCGGCTTTTTTACCCAAATGTCCGGCCAAACTGGCTGGTCTGTTCGACTTTTATGTTTGGCGTCCTGGCAACCCTAGACGGAGCCCTGTTGATAGCCTTTTACGCCCAACCTTTTAGAATTTTAGTATTCTTGGGATTTACGTACGCTTGAAACGAATTTTATGTATAAAGGAAGAATCATCTTCGAAGGATATGGAGTCGTCATCCAGATAGAGACCGGACAGGGAACGGTCGACCTCCGTTACATGGCACCATGATCACAGCGTTCTCAAGACTTCTCTCTATTCCACTACCATCCGCCCACGCCCTGGCTCTGCGCGCGCGAGACTCCGACACACACACATACACATAGCGAGTGCCTTTCCCGAGATGAGTAAAGAATAGTAGTACTTCTTATTCGGCGTAGTCAGCCAAAAACGTGTTGACGGTGCAGCGAAGGATGCAATACAATAGCTATCAACCTCTTCAGATGGTACGACGGCTTCTTAGAAGGGGACGGCCACCCTTCTAGTTTATTATAATAGTTCACTTAAGTTGTGATTGCTTAATTCGAATTTTTTGTATACAGTAATACCCCGAACTTACGCGATAAGTGGGACTAATAACCATGTATGTCAATTTCGCGTCAGGATATAATTTTACATATACTCGTAAAACATACAAATTATGTTTAATTGGTATCAGAGACCAATAGTTAGGGAGTTAGTAACGATTTTACTTATGGTTTTTCTTCAAACCTGAGTTTTTGTGAGTTCATTAAGGGCATTATCCTGAACATAAAAACTGCAGTCTGGCAACTGAGACCGGGGACAATGCGTGGGTGGATGGGGTCAAAGATGTCAAATTGTAGGTGTCACTTAATATATTTCCTCATATTTGAAATTTTCTGAGCGATATGTTCAGGTGTCCTTGAGCACTAGAACTCAAGTCTGGCGGCCCGTGCTTAGGGAAAAGTATGTCTGGCAGGCCGACGAAAGTGTTATGAAACGAAAAATGTGTAATGGTAATCGTCAAAATTTTCTGCTAAATCCATGGTAACGTTTTTAAGGTTGTTATATAAAAAAAATTAATTGTTTAAAATAAAAATTATGGACCTTTGCCATACAGGGGTTGTCCTGGGTACAAAATGCCAGATTTAAGGTTTCGTGCTCATGGAGAAGGCTTTTGTGCCATCCACTTTGTTGTAACCCGCCATCTTATAGATAACTTCAGGGGAGCCAAAGGCTCCACTACTATTGTCGCTGCCGTGTCTTATCTCAAACGCGTGTATCAGCTACTGTGTAATAAAAATTTAGGTAATACGATAAATTATGTAAATATGAATTGCACAAACGAAAACGAAGCTATTTTGACGCAGAAGACTTCTTAAAATCTAAGAAGGCCATCTGACGGATCAACGATTTTTTCTTCTTACGCAAAATTGCCTCGTAGCACGCTAACAATTTTTCGTTGGAGCCTATATGTAATTCAAAATCGTAACCCTTTTTCATTTGAACTGGGGTCTTCTGTCAAATTTCCAACCATTTGATCTTCTAATTGAACTGGGTCTAAAGAATCAGGTTCTTCAATATGTTAAATATCACGTAACTCTGCGAAGCCGCGTTGAGGTATTGTTCTGTACTAGAAAGGGTGATTTCAGCATCTTTCAAACTGAAGGAGTGTTAGCAGATTTTATTATATTTCACTAACCGCTACCCGCGATTTCGCACACGATTAGATTCGTTATTATAACAAAAAAGAGACTGTATTTTACACTACACACTACAGAAGTAAAACTAGTATAATTATAAAAAAGGTTGGAAAATATTGTAAAATTTTGAAAAGTGAATTTTAACTTAAATTAGTATCATTTCCCAATAATCTCCACTATCGTGGGATTAAAATAAGAAAGTTGGAAAATATCTAAATAAATGCAGGTGGAATATGAAATACTTCATAAAAAAGAAATATAATGTCACCGACGACCAGAATCGAACCTGCGATCTTTACGTTACGAGACAATTGTGATGTACCACGTCGCCAACTTAACTCAACATTCTACGGTCTGTTCTTATAGTAGGTATAATATTATGTTATATTTACCTACATTGTAACCATTTCCGTTGCATTTCCAATCTCAAGAATCAGTTTCACTCTACCGTGCCAAAACAAGTATTACTTACTTGAAAATAATAAATTGAAAATTTGAAACGGCAATAAGTTCAAATTACCCAGACGGTCGCTAATTGAAATACATCTTTGTCTTCTATCGCCAATAATTAAATAATTAATATTAATTGATCACTAATTAAAATAACTTATCCTAATCGATGATGAATCTTTTTGTCTGGGCCGTCGTTTGAAGATATTTATACAGGCTGTCTCATACTAAACTAGACCTATACCCATTTTAATATGCGAATACAGTTTGAGCCAAAATTATTTTTTAGCATTAAATTACAACGAATTATTTGGAATTTAGACTACAACTAAGTAAACTAAGTTAAAAAAAATGTTACGAAACTTTCTTGAAAAATAAATAGAATAAGAAACCGATATGAAAAACACACCTTTATGACAGAAAAAATACCGTTCTCACGTATATATCTTCTATATGCATGCGCCAATCTTCCTTCAAAAAAGTAGAGCCCTTCATATTTACATGTCAAATATCTTACCAAAATTTGGTTTCGATTCGCTTAGCCGTTTGATCTGTATATCGTGCTTACAGATAACAGACGAGAAAGAAAATGGTGGACCGACCCGTTGTAGAACGTACTTTCGTTATGGTCTGTGAGCACGATAGAGAACAAACGGTTGAACGAATCACAATAAAATTTTGGTAGGATATTTGACATGTAAATATGAAGAGCACTATTTTTTTGGGGGGAAAATTGACGCCTGCGCAGAAGAGTTATGCACTAGAATGTTGTTTTTTTCTTTAACAAAAATAAAAGAGAAACGGGCTTTCAAATTTTAATTAAATTTTGAGATCGGTTCTGGCGTTATGTTATGTCCCTATGGAAATTTGTTAAGTATGTCATTATCAAGTATCTTGCTGCCTATACTTATTTGAAACAAAACGGGGACAACTCCGAATAATTTCCGTAAATACTTGATAATGACAACATATTTTCATAGACATAACATAATGCCAGAACCGACCTCAAAATTTAATAAAATTTAATTAAACTTTGATTGACTGTTTCTCCCTTATTTTTGAGTTTTGATAAAAAAACTACTTGATATAATATTTGTTCGTCTATATTTGATTTCTACACGATGTTAAAAAAAGAATTAACTTAAAAATCATTGTGTATAGGTACCAGCGTTGCCAGACGTCCCGATTTTTAAATCAAAATTAAATGTCCCGCTTTTCGGGGATAACTCGACCGTGCGTAAATAATTATTCTCTTATTGTAAGTTGCAATTTGTAACACTCACTCCTCAGACTATTGTTTGAAACGCCATATTTTTCTAATAAATAAAACTTTTTTGATTTTGATTACTGTTTTTTTTATTTTTTTTTTTTTATTCAGAAGACGAATAAGACTCAACCTTTAACGATAGGATAAATCTGATTTAAAATACCATATTTTTATTAAAATACATTTTCTATGGCTATTTTTGCTATCTATTATCACGTAAACGTAATTTGAACTCAAATAAAAAGATAAATATTTAAAAACTTCTGATTATATACGTTTTTTTACTGTCCCGCTTTCGACGAAAGAATTCCGCTTTTTTCACTCAAAAAGTTCAAAAATCCCGACTTGGCAAAAAAAAAATCTGACAACGGTGATAGGTACCTAGTTAGGGCAATCTCAATATAATTTCTAGTCGGGATGGTCATTAGCCATGGAGGATATGTCGGCTATGCCGCACTGTAAAAAATGGGTGTAAAATTACATTGAAAGTTAATGTAAAATTCCCTCAATTTTCTAGGTAATTTTACATTATTATTTATTTTTACACGGAGATGTGTATAAAAACTTGGACTTTCTGTGTAAAATTAAACAAATTTGGTGTTTATACATAAAGTAAAGTAAACTTACATAGACTTATGTAGTTTTAATGTAATTTATTGTGCAATATTCCACTGAAGTTTGCAAAAATTACATAGTACAATGTGTAATTACATAACAAAATGTAAAACTTAAGTGATGTAAAATTACCGGTCATTTATGATATAGTAACCCTTTTGACCGGATAATTTATCGGTTATTTAACCGGCTATCTATAAAACAAAAGGCTGCTTCAGGATTTTCTATCTCAGAAGAACAAAAAAAAAAAAAAAACAATAAAGTAGGTATAAATAGAATCTAAAGAATTTTTTTTTAAATACTGTATTTATATTTTTTAAGTAGATATTGGTTGTAAAATTTAATTTTCGACTGGAATACAAAACCATGCGTAACCTTGTACAATAATAATAAATCGCCGGGATTATTTAAAATAAATTGCCGTCGTTATTTAACCGGTAATTTATTCTTTTACATCACTAGTACAACTACAAATAAGAAAATTTAAAGTTTAGGAACAATCGCCACTGCGCATGCGCGGACTCTCTGTCAGGGTTGCCAGAAATGTTTACACAAAAGTAGCGAATTTTTTCGGAAAAATCGCAAACTAATAAAAAAAACCGCCCAATGTTTAAAACTTTAAATAAATATATCTTTTCCTTTTTTATATCATTTATTTTTAAAAGTTTATTAAAAAATGTTATAAATAACATATGATAGATACTATAATAAATTATATTATTTTTTATATTCAGACTGTATGCTCGGCAACCCTGTGTAGTAATATGCGTGCCAGCGTCATTCCTTTGAGTGAACGCATGCGTACCTCTACTAAGCTAGGTAAATCCCAAAGGCCAAAGCAACGCATGTGTTGCATCATTGCATGGCACATATTATAACTGTTATAAGATTATCTCTGGTTATACGCCATAAATTGCCGTTTGCACTGATCATCAATTATTTGTTATCAACAGGTAAGTTTCTTTTATTTAATACTTATTTTAAGGTGTTAGCTGAGGTAATAATTAATAATGTCATTTCAGTGTAAGTCCTGTAGTCAAAGTTTTTCCTGTGTGAAAAATATAATTTACATCAATATTTCCACAGAAATTAAAAGGGAAAATTATATGTATGTTTAATCAATGCTATCAAATATTTAAAATGTATGTTTTTTTAGGTTACATCAAGAATATATTCAGTTTCATCATTTTTTAGTATCGCCAAGACAAACATATCCAGTGCACCTGAACTGGGTGTCGATATTTCAGCCATGCCAATGGTTATTGCAGGTTACAATTCTAAAATATGCTGGCAACAATTCGACATCTGGTTAAATTTAACTCCAAAAATTATTGCGGACTTGAAAAAAGGTAAAAAAACATTATTTATTATATTTTGCAACAGAAGTATCATTTTTGTTTTTTTAATAAATAAATACATTGTTTAAGCAGTACCGTCTTTTTTATTTTCCTTTCCCATTCAAAAATCTTGTGTGTAATTTTGCATTTAAATATGTATTATTTTACACAAATATTACATAAATGTATGTAAAATTGTAGGGTATGGGTTAGGGAATTTTACACATTTTTTGGGAAATTACATTTTTTTTGTTTAAAATATTACATATTTGTATGTAATGTGGATTACACAACTATATGTAAATTTACAGGAAAACGTAGCATTCCATATGGTGTGTAAAATTACCAGAATAATCTAGGGCATTATTTGGACCCTAGATTATCTGTGTAATCGGCCTTCTCAGTTTTTACAGTGCGGTCCTGCATTCTAGCTATTTTAAACAGAAAAGTGACATGCCCATTTCGAGAGACAAAAATATTGTTGACTGACAAAACTGTATCACGAGATGCATCTGAACTGTGCCCTGTACATTTTATGCCAACGAGAATTTGGGCAGTTGGAGAGCTAGATTGCTGTGTCCTGGCCGGTCCGCTGGACAATTGCAATGAATCATTGAGCTCCGGTGTCGTCGACCTCACGCACTGACACATCGCAGACAGTGATCTGCGTTCGTCTCTTTGGAGTCTGGGAGATTGACGCCACCCGCACCATCATGCGCTCATGATGATGGTTCGCTAACTAATGAAAAAATAAAAAAAAAACTCGGGTCGCAGTGCCAAACACTGCCGACAATATAGTGTATTTACTAATACATCAGGCAGTGTGGTTTCATTATGTGAACTTAAGATTGTCTGTGGAGAAAATAAAAAATTTAACCTCAGATAAAAAGAATCAGGTGAAAAGACCAATTTGTACGTTTCAACCTGATTCTTTTTACCTGATTTATTTCAAGACCTGATTTTTCCTAATAAAAATTTAACCTCTTATGGGGGAAAAGGGTCTTAGATACAAAAAAATAAGCATATTTTTGTGATTTTTTTTCAGAGTACCTTATTTATTAATATTTTAAAAATTTGTTAAATTATTAAGGATCATTTTAAGAATATTTTGTTAAATTTTCATCAAAAAATATTGAAAAATGAGTCAGTGGTAGTGGTCAGAACTGAGTCACTTCAAAAAAACGTTTCCATGCGGTAGTCAGGATAACCCATGATTGCTTCATCCGAAATTAAAAAACCAAAAAAAATTCTTTAGAACATAAGTTTATCTTGGATTTGACCGAGAAATTAACAAAATATTCATTTTTGAATTTTTGGTAAAGGTGAAATCAAAAAACTCTGATTTTTGCCAAAAATTGCTCTTATTGTTTATTTAAAAAATAAGTTGTATTTGAAAAAAAAATCCTCCTGACAGATTCGAGTATTTAGTATTTAAAAGAAGTTTGCAAAGTTTAGACGAAATCGGCCCAACGGCTTTCGAGAAATTTTGACTACCGACTTAAAAAAAAGTTTTGAGAAAAACGCGATTGAAGTTTGATACATTGAATAAAATAGAGAAGAAAAGATCGAGCACCCGTAGACTCAATTGTCTGTAACTCGAAAAGTTTTGCTCCTAATGACAAAATTTCTGACAATATTTCTTATAAGTTGTAGTATCAGAAAAAAAATCGATTTTCAAACCCTTTTCCCCCTTTAATGCACCCCTTAAAATAATATTTTTTTTCTTAATTGCAATATTAGTATCAATCAAACATTTACCCTAAATCAAATACCCCCTTCAGTAAATAACTCACTAACTGCAAACTAGTGTTTTCATAATATTTGTAAGTTCGACTTTATTAAAATTTTGGCAGGACATTTTAATCTTTGCTAAAGGGTTAAATTTCAATTTTGAGACGATTCTGAGATTTTTTTCGGTATTTTTGGGTCTAAAAACTTTTGCTACAACTAAAAACCACCCATTGAATAGTCCGATTGGACCCATTTTAAATAGGCTTCGTGCGGTGATGGATTCCATTCCTAACATGTGGACCAAATTTCATTTAAATAACTGTTCAGCATTTAAAATTTCATATAAGTAATATTATACCAATACTGATAAAGTAATGAAATACAGTAAATTTTATTTTAATTTTTTAAAGAAAAATTCGGACACAAATTTTTTTTTTTAAATTCCAAGAGACGCAAAATGGCGTTACGGACTCATATAGAAACATTTTCGAAAAAACATTTTTTGATGTCCTGTTCTGCCTTTCTCTACCCTATTTTCAGAATATTTTATTATGTGAATTTCCTACTTAGGTACGCCACGACCGCCCTTCTTGACTACCCCCCCCCCCCTAATATGCCTCTGAATCCACTACCGTCCACATTAAAAGCTCGAGTGATCACTGGGGGCAATATCGCCCCCGTTGGAAATCTGTGGCTTAGATGAAACGGTGCCAGCTCTTCCCTCACTACTACACTACACACTCGCAACTTTGTGTGCGTTACTGACAATAGTCTAGCGTAATGAGTAAAAGTGTGCTAGAATAACAGTTTTTTCCCTTAGCACGTTCGGTGGACGAGCGGGATATAATATGCTTATATAAATTCTGCTGTACATTTTTGAAGCAATTAATTCTTTTTTTGTCTTAAAAATCGTTTTTTAAACACTGAGCTGTATCAACAAAGTGCATTGATTGTTTGGTTTACAAAGATCAAAGTTAATCTGGTTAGTTAATCCCGATTGGTGTGTAACGATATAAATAGTCCATAAAACTCAGTTTTATCTCTTTGTTAATTATTTACAGGTTGTTAAACGCTCCAACAAAGACAATCGACAACTGCACCGCAAAGAAGAGTTCATTTGTCAGAGCGTTTGTGGATTATAGACGCTCGACAGCCGAGGTCATTACCGTCAATTCTTTTGTTCGAAATGCAATTTGGGTATGTAAATCTTCAAATTAATTATTATGTCTTTACCTCAAAAGGAAAAAAAACGGAACCCTTATGGGATTACCCGTTACTCCGTCCTTCTGTGACAACGTCGAATTTCTTCGGACTAAATGAAGATATCAGGTTTGAAATTTGGCACAGTTATTAATTAACCCGCATATATTCAAATAATCAAAACTTAAAAGAATATTTTCCCGTAAATTCGAGATGAGTTAAAGTTTGACACCTCGAAAAAATATTTTTGTGTTCTCCGGCATGTGGGGTATCATTTGAAAGGGTTTTTCTTAAGGATTTCGAAAATATGATGCCTTAAATCCTTTATACCTGACACCTAAGAATGTGAACAAGACTGATCCAATGATTTGGCCTCAATACGGACAGACAGAAATGTTTTGAAAGTCGCACATAAATAATATATTCTGCATGGTCAATAATATAAGAATTTACAGTGCTGTTAATTTTTTGTCATTCTCTAACAAAGTTAGCATCGCATGCGTTAAAGTGACACAGAAATTTACCAGCGCTGTTAAACATACAGAATAGCGCCATAACTGTGAACGTTGGCCTTTCAAGAATTTATGGTTATCGATTACAAAGTGTGAATGCTCTGAAATTACACATCTGGTTGCGACTGTGTATTTTAATAGCGTCTAGTATATTGTTTAGTTTTATTTCAAAAAAAGTACTAGCATACGCTATAACTAAGCTTAATTTATTACTTTACATAAAATATCATTTAAATATTTCAAAACGTTTTATTTGAAAATATATAATTTTAAACTAGTAGAAGTTTATTTTAAAGGAGATTTGAAGAAAACCACACGTTTTAAATATTTTTTATGTTCACTTTCAAAACAAAAGGATTATTTTTGATCTCCCTCTTGTGTAGTCTAGGAGTGCTCAACCTTTTTAATGCTTGCTTTTTCCTCGGCTACGCTCGGGCTAAAATATGATTACATAAAAACGGACATAAACACTAACGAATCTTGATATAAAATCAATGTTCACACGGCAAAGCCGCAGATAAAAGCTAGTAATAAAATTATAATGATATCATTAATAGGTCCGAACATTGTATAGGTTGTACCTGTAAAATTATAATAGAAGTTATACTTCTTTGGCCTGATTAAAAACTAATTTTTAATTATTGCATGCAAATAATTTATTGAAATAAAATAATAAAATGACTAATATTTACAACAGAACTATAAGTAACGAATATACTCATAAAAAATTGGAACGTGTCGCGGGACACGCATTTGGAACGAAGTCCCTTTCGTATGCAGGGTTGGCATAATTAATACACATACATAATATACATACACACACACATATATAAAACCCTTTTTCGTGACGTTTTTTGTGACGCTTTTTCGTGACGCGTTACATATTTTCTCGGCTAGGTTCCCTCGCCAACCCGCGATAAGGAACTTCGTTCCAAAATACCCGGTATAATCTAAAAACACCCGGTATAATCTAAAAAAAACCTGGTATAATCTAAAGACACCCGGTATAATATAAAACACCCGATATAATCTAAAAACACCCGGTATCACCGTATAGCAGTATACATTATACGTCTTACGGTTTTTCGTGACACGTTACATTTTTTGTCTTACGGTTTTTCGTGACACGTTACATTTTTTCTCGGCTAGGTCCCCTCGCTAATCCGTGATAAGGAACTTCGTTCCAATATGTAATTTTTATTCGTATTGAAATAAAGCATCACCTAACATCTGTCATATTCACTATCTTACATTTTCGATCGCTGTGGTAAACGTGCTTAAAATCAAAATATTTAACATCTCCAAACCGTATGGTTTAACGAGCAGCTTCATCCTGTTAATTTTGATGTTACAGTCGGCAACTTCATCCTGTTAATTTTGATATTACAGTTAGCAACTTCATCCTATAAATTTTGATGTTGCAATCGGTAATTGCATCTTGTTAATTTTGATGTTACAGTCGGCCAATTCATCCTATTAATTTTGATGTTACAGTCTACAGACGGAAACTTCATTCTATTAATTTTAGTGTTACACAGTCGACAACTTCTTACTGTTAATTTTGATATTACAATCGGCCAATTCATCCTGTTAATTTTGATGTTACAGTCGGCAACTACATCCTGTTAATTTTGATGTTGCAGTCGGCAACTTCATCCTGTTAATTTTGATGTTACAGTCAGCAAGTTCCTCCTGTTAATTTTGATATTACAGTCGGCAAATTCATCCTGTTAAATTTGATGTGACAGTCGGCAACTTCATCGTATTAATTTTGATGTTACATCATAAAAAATCACTCATCATTTTTTCATAACGCGCCAAAAGACGTGAAACTTCAAAAACTATAATCAACAACCCCATAAATGAACCTACTGTCAATTATTTGGAATGTGACAACTGTGTATTTCGACAAAATGTAATCTGGCAATATGTAATTTGGCAATGTGTAATCTGGCAATGTGTAAGCTGACAATGTGTAATCTGGAAATGTGTAATCCAGTAATGTGTAATTTGAAAATGTGCAGTATTCCCATCTCGTCGGTTGAAAACATGACGTTGGGATATTTTCACGACTTCGTAAAATAAGACGTAAATATATTTGAAGTCTAATTTAGAGTAGCACATTCAACAAAAACCGACATAAATAAAGCAGGGAGTGAGAGTTGAGTAACATAAACACTGTAACAACACTATGACGGGCTGATATCCGACCCGACGTTCATTTTAGCCTGGCATCTGCCATCCCCCTTGTTAAACGAACAGTTTAGTTTACATAAACTTCGCAACAGAATTCTTACGTCCGCGTCCACACTAGATACACTCAATTAAAATATGACGGTGACTCGAGTGTCACACGTCTCATAAAAGGGCGTTTCCTCGCCTGCAATCAAAAATTCGTGTGTTAACCTACAGTGACCGATACGAAGCCGTGTTAAAACAACAAAATCCTATCGGGTAATGACGTTCAAAGGGAACGACCAGTACGCGATGTGTATTCGGTTGAAGAGGGATCGGGATACTTTAGTAATAAATAAAGTTCAAATCTTGGTTTACGTGATTTACCTTCTTTTCAAACCTTACCTGTTTTCTAGTCCGACCCTTTTTTCAACCTCACCATTTTTTCAAATTCTACCCTTTTTTCAAGTGAGAGATATTGTAGATTATGAACGCTCAACCTCTGAGGGCACCAGCGTCCTTTTTTCAAACCCGACTTCAAATCTTATTACTCATTTTTCTCAAATTCCACCTTTTTTTTCCAAACCTACCTTTTTTTAAGCTCCATCTTTTTATCGAAGGCGCAGTGTCGTTCTCGGCGGATCCACAGGTAAGTGTGTCGACGACTGGTGTTCTTTCTTCTTTTATGTTCGGCCTGCTAATGTTCTCTACTCGGTCATAGTTCGTTCTTCTTTTATTGGTCAAAGAACGGACTACGACCGAGCAGAAAACAAGAGCACGCTGAGAAAGAACATCAGTCATCAACACACTTACCTTTGACATGCCAAGGAGAACACCTCATCGGAAACCAAGATTTTGAACAACATCTTTGGAAAAATAATAATAATTTTTTATTCCGTCGAATTCATACAAATCCATATAAATAATATTACGCTGCTTAAGGATTTCTGCCCAACTTAGAAGACCAATGCTAGGGCAGGACCTTGAAATTAATTTTTTATTAACGCACACTATGCCGCTGGTAATGACTGGTTGTCAATATTCTCTTTTGGATGCGGTTTTACTATGTTGCATTTTTATTTATAGAGTTAAAAATGTGGAAAAAATAACACGGGAAGTTATTTTAAGGAATTCCTATTTCTCAAGTGTCTGTCTGTCTGGAAAGTTGCAAAACAATTTAAACAATTATATATTCAACGTCTCTTGTTTCTTTTTTACATTTTCAAAATAATAATGATTGCGTTTTTAATGTTTTAAAGTACCAGAAATGAAAGTTCTCAACCGAGTTTAAAAATTAGTTTTTTGAAAAAGACGTATTTTGTTTAGAAAACATTTTTATATAGGTAGGTGTGTATCTTTGTTATAATTTTTTGTGTTAAAAATAGCTTGTTGAAAACTTGATTTTAGAATATACTTAAATTAATTTATTTTCGTATGGAATTCTCTGAAACGCGGCCAAATTTTTAAGAATAATAAATAATACAAACACAACAATATCCGGAGATTAATTTTTATGATCCTTTTGTTTTTTTTTTTTATTATGATAAATAGCCTAAAAAATATAAAAACACTTCTTGGATTTATGTGAGAAAATTTGCTAATTAAAAAATACTTTAATTTTTACATGATGGCGTTATTTTTTTCTCCGAAAACTTTCAACAGCCTTAGTTACCGACAACTGTTAAAATCACCGTTGCCAGATTTTTTTTGCCAAGTCGGGATTTAGGAACTTTTTGAGTGAAAAAAGCAGGATTCTTTCGTCGAAAGCGGGACATAGTAAAAAAACGTATATAATCAGGAATTTTTTAAATATTTACCTTTTTATTTGAGTTCAAATTACGTTTACGTGACAATAGATAGCAAAAATAGTCATAGAAAATGTATTTTAATAAAAATATGGTATTTTAAATCAGATTTACCCTATCGTTAAATAGTCGAGTCTTATTCATCTTCTGAACAAAAAAATAAAAAAAACAAATCAAAATCAAAAAAGTTTTTTTCATTAGAAAAATATGGCGTTTCAAACAATAATCTGAGGAGTGAGTGTTACAAATTGCAACTTACAATAAGAGAATAATTATTTACGCACGGTCGAGTTATCCCCAAAAAGCGGGACTGAGCCTGTCCCGCGCGGGACATTTAATTTTGATTTAAAAATCGGGACGTCCCGCCAAAATCGGGACGTCTAGCAACGCTGGTTAAAATAAACATATTGCCACCAGATGGCAACATTTGTTTTTTCTGAATGTTATTTTCTGTAATGATATTGCTAAAAGTTTAAAACTTTAATTTTCAGATCTTAACTTAGATTTCCAAAAATGGCGTATCAAACATTAATTTTGATACAGTATTAAGGGAGATATTTCATACCGACAGAAAGAACACCTTTGAAAAATAATATATACCGATACTCATAGGTTAAAGGTCGCCACTCACCTTATATAGACATTTCTTTGATCGTTCATTCTTAAAGACTTCATTCCTGTCGAAATGGACAACCAACCGAACGTAAAACTCCTAAAACGTTCACCGTTTTACTTTATCTCGTAAACACAAATTTTCACACAAATTCCTTGAATCTTCGACGTGTTTACTGGAAGCACTCTTTGTTAATTAGAGCTGCTTCTTTCGAAATGTCAATTAGCATTTCACATTACAGTTCGATATTATAACTAAACGATCGTATACCTTTTATATTTGTAAACAAATGTGACACCGTCATTTGTTAAACATAATATTGATGACCTTGAAACGCCTATGCAAATGCAAAACAAGTGAACAGGCCGGTTGATGTCAGGTGTCTATGAAGATGAAAAGTGCGGTAAACCAGGATCAAAGAACGAATACAGTCGAGTATTATAAAAAAAGGTTTATTCAAAAAACGTAGAGCACTTTTTGCTTATGTGTACTTTTAATTAATTTATTGATTTTATAATTTTTAGTCGTGATAAAAGCAAACAAACTTAAATGTAATAGTAACCAGAAGACGTGATTTTCTGGTATATCATATTTTTTATCCTGATGGTCCTGGTCAGGACATTAGAACAAAGTTATCAAATTATTGTATTCTTTAATACGTGTGCAAATTTTTTAATCAATCGGACGTCCTGAAGTCGGTGAAAATTATATTGAACAGATAATAACTATCGTTCGCTATAATTGTCAAGAAACATTCATTGTTGCAATGCTATATTAGAAAAACTTATTTTCAAACAATCGTCACCGTCGGGATTTAAACCCGAATCTTTCCACTTTCCACTCTACAAGTCTTGCGAAACTATACCGTGATAACCTTTACTAATATTACATTGAAAGATTCCATCACATTGATACATACATGATACAAGATCTGATTTAGTACTGGGCTCAAATAACACTGATTGTTGGTGGACTTAAATAAATATTAAGATTACTGAATAACTACTGTTCAATATGCTTCCTTTTTCACCCGCATAGCTCTATCTTAGGAGCTGGATGTGTGTGTGTGTGTGTGCATGTAAAATGCACTTACGTTTCGGAAATCTCTAATTGCTGTGAAAAATCTAATTCAAACTAGAAATATGTACAATTGTTCCCATATTTCTTTTAGGAAAGTTTTGCAGTTTATTTGATCTAAATTCTAAATAAACGATTTAAAATCACATAAAAACGAGATAATTATAGCATATGTTTTACACAAATTTTTGTACAGGAAAAAAAATTCGAAAATAATTATTGATTAAGTCAAATTTGTCAGTATTATCTATAAGTTTGTAAAGAAAAAACTTCAAAATGTGGCTTAGCCTTCCCGTAATTTGAAGTTTCGTGACATACTGAAAAGAAATATTGACGAATCTCGCACTTTTTTTATTCAATTTTTAGGACAGAAGTATTTGTTTTTTAAACTTTTAAGCAGCAAACCAAATTTTGTGAAGTTTAATGCTTAATCACAGCTAATAAACTTAAACGAACAATTCACATATTTGACTTGAAGTTAAGTTGAAAGTCTACATTTTTCTGCTCAGGTGTGAAGGTAGTTTAAAGTGTCAGAAAGATTTACATATGCAAATGTTAATAGGTCGAAATCACACCAGTTGCAGATGCATTTAGTGATTAAATGGATGACCAAACAACACAATGATTTTAAAGATATCGCTTGATATCTCTGACATTACTGGTCGTCCTTTTTAACATTAAAATAATCCATACTAATACAGTAAGACCTTGCTTAACGCCGGTCCACTTAATGCTGTTTCAGTATTACGCGGTTTCTAAAAACAAGTTTAGCCACTAAGTATAACGTAAATTACGGGTTAGTTTGTACAAAATGATTCAAATGTTGATAGAAGTTCAAAGGTAAGACGAAGTATCATTGATACAACATCTTGCTATCGACAAGAGCTTGCTGAACGAAACAGAAAAAGGCAAACGACATTAAATGACTTCTTCACAAAAAAAAAAACAAATTATGTCAAATGAGAAAACTTCCTCATCGCAAACATAACTTCTTACTCGAACTTTTATTTGATGTTCATATATGTTTCATGAACAAAAATCCATAATAGTAATAAATCTATTAATCTGATAAAAAAGTATTTAACAATCAATGTTATACAAAATTTTAAAAACTAACAAATTTTCTTATTATCGGTTCTGTTTCACTTATGCTTATGATCTACGTGTTAAGATGGCCTCGGTTAGCGCTGTTTCGTATAGCGCAGGAACTTATTGGAACATTTGGAACGCATCTCCGCGTTAAGCGGGATTTTACTGTATTATAAATGCGAAAGTATTTCTGTCTGTTGCGTTTTCACGTTTAAACCGCTGAACAGATTTCGATAAAATTTGGCAAGGAGATAGACTGCATCTTGGGGAAGGACATAAGTTACATTTTGTCTCAGAAAAAATCTGAAAGAGATGAAAATTTGTATGTGGAATCTATAATTTCTTAAGTTAGAGATACGAAAATTAATATTTGGTTTTTGGTAAGAAATAAAGAATTACGTGTTTCAGCGTTTTTGCAAAATCATCCCTTATTTAACACACCATACACTCCATAGTAACTTATACCTAGATATTTAATTTATACTTATCTTATTATGTAATGTAATTTCTATTATTTCTGTAGCGATAATGACCATAAAAGTCATATCACATTTAAAAAAAAATCCCTTAACGTTGTCGGAGCGCTCTGAATTTAAGCCAAAAATAAGGCTTCGGCAGATAGCTGATTGTATCAACATTTTGCAAGAATTCTTTCTCTATAAGGAAGATAAAGGACAAATCTAGGTCTCCAATGGACTACTTTTGTAAATTATGTACGATTTACTAGAAAAAAGTTGGCATTAATTGTGCCAAAAAATACACGTTTTCAATGTCACACTAAGACCTTATTCGTACTTATTTCACAAAAATGTTCCATCACAAACCTGAAATGACTCTTCCTTTTTCGGAAAAGTTTTTTAAATCCTCAAAATAGTTCTAAAATTTAGAGTAATCAACTAACAGCGGCACCCTTGCAACATCATTTTTTAGCCTCGTAGTGTGGCTTAAATTCAGAGCGTTCCGACAGCCTTAAACCAACAAACCGTTTAGCATATTTACGTTTTGGTATTATCACTTATTATTTAAACGACTACCGAGTCTCGTAATGTATTCAGAACTATTTACAGAACGTTAATATTTCCAATATTTGAAATTGTATGTTGAAGAATGTTTAGCAGTAGCTCCAAGAGAAGCGCCGAACTATTATAATTTAATAATAATATAAATTCAACGCTGACGAAGTCGCGGGTAACAGCTAGTGTAAATATAGAAAAAGGGATGACAACCCGGTATCAGTCAGGAGACGCAGGCTAAACTTTAAATACATAATACAGACAGTGGCATATCCGTGGATTGCCTGTTGAAGTCCCGCGTTTTATCGCAACATATGCACCTGGCAAGTTTCCAGAAAAGGGAAATTAACCCGCCAGACACGCACGTGTATGATATGACACATCCACTACAGGCACCGTCAGTGGTGCGGCCGCGTTCACACGATAATGTTGTCACATTGACTTTGTTTATGCAAAGAGCTAAGCTGACCAACATTACTTAGCTTACAACTTACAGGTTCAATTTGGGAAGAAGCCTATATCTTTCAATTTTTTTTTGTTCTACGATATTGTATGTTTTCTGTATAATTTTAAAAAATCAATTCTTTTATTATGTTCTATTCTATTCTAGTGTTGTTAAGCCTCAGTAAATGTATTAACACATCTAACTAAGCAAAACTGACTTGACCTCTTGTATAAACACTTTAAGGTTCACACCCACTGAAACGGATCGGTTCGGCACTATTGGCAGTTTTGTAATACATGAAGTTAAATGAGTTCCCACGCACTTGACGGCTCGGATCGACTCGACAACATTCATATCTGATTTTAAATCATATATTTAGGTCAAATTAACTGTAAAAACGTGACTATAACTCATATGGGAAGAATGGTACATAGGTACTTCTGGTTTATTTTGCAAGCATTAACATCAAAGATTAAATAAGATTTTTCATAGAAATTAGAAATTTACGAAAACGTGAATAAGTGCATTTTACATGCACACAACTGCTCGTAAGATGCGGGTGAAAAAGGGGGCATATTGAACAGCTGGTAAATAGTCACCTTAACAGTATCGGTATATATTATTTCTCAAAGGTGTTTTTTTCGGTATGAAATATCTCCCTTAATACTGTATCAAAATTAATGTTTGATACGCCATTTTAAAGATTATTTTTCTTTCTAATGACGAAAACTAAGTTAATATCTTAAAATTTATATTTTTATTAAAAAAATACAGTTTAAAAATTTTTAACAACTTCATTAAAGAAAATAACCTTCAGAAAAAACAAACGTCACCATTTCGTGGTAATCTGTTTATTTTAACAGTTGTCAGTAATATGGCATGTAGTGGCGCTGAAGTCTCTAACATCTGGTGATTATCTGTTACAGTTGCCGGTAATATTAAGTCACGCAGTGGCGCCGTAGTCTCTGAATAGAATATAAAAACTTTATTTCCACCTATTATATTACGTAACTGACAACTAACGGTGTGAAGTATTCGCACGGGTCCGCTAGTATGATTGCTTCTTGGAGATTATGTTGTGAAGGCGCCGCTTTCGACAGACCTTGGTCTTTGGAGACTCGACGTTTTAAACCATAACTGCTACAATAACATGCAACAGTTACATATAGCTATAGTTTAAAACTACAATCCACATGCTAAACAAAGGATACGGTTTATTGCCTTAATCTAATGCTAAATACTCCATGATAGGCTGTTCACATTGTTGTCGATGTTAATATTGGTCTGGTCTAGATCTCTATCAACAATTTTTATCAATAAAATTGATTTTGAAACACCAGCTGGTTGCTATTAAATATATTTACTTCTTTAATAGGTTCATATGTAACAACTTAAAAGTACTAAAGGTGTGTTTGGTGTCGTGTTAACACTTTTGACACTATTGCGTTTGTTATGCAAAAGTGTAAGATATACCGACATGATTAGTAGTGTAAACCAGAGGTTCCCAACCGTTTCTGGACCACCGTTCCCTACAAAAGAAAAAAGTTCCAACGCTTCGTAGTCCATAATAGTTAATTTTATATGACATTTATATTAACTGTACCTAATTTATCTGTTAAAAATCATAAACTCTCTTGAATAGCCCCAGTCTCCACTGGGGGAGGGGCGGTACCGCCCCCTTTGGGAATCCTTGGTGTAAACACTACAAGTCTCGATTCTTGAGCAGGTGTACGTAGAGTAGAGTAGATTTTTTTTAGTTTTACGTAATTCTTTATTAGAATAATAAACAACAGTTTTCATTATACACTAAGACCTCGCTTAACGCTGCTCCGCTTAACGCTGTTTCAGTATTACGCGGTTTCTAAAAAAAGTATAACCACTATAACATAAATTATGGAAGGTTTATACAAAATGATTCCAATGTTGATAGAAGTTCAAAGGCAAGACGAAGTGTCATTGATGCAATATCTTGGCATCGACAAAAGCTTGCTGAACGAAACAGAAAGAGGTAAACGACATTAGATAACTTCTTCACAAAAAAACAAAATATGTCAAATGATGAACCTTCTTCATCATGAACATAACTTCTTGCTCGAACTTTTATTTGATTTTCATATTTTTTAACCGACTTCAAAAAAAGGAGGAGGTTCTCAATTCGTCGGAATCTTTTTTTTATTTTTTATTTTTTTATTCTTTATGTATGTTCCCCGATTACTCAAAGACGCCTGAACCGATTTGGAAAATTATTTTTTTGTTTGAAAGGGTATACATCCCAGTTGGTCCCATATAGTTCTTATTAAAATCGATTCATCCGTTTTTAAATGACGTCAAAAAAACATATTTTTAATGTATGCTATCTCATATCTCCACCATTTGTAAAGCGATTATGATGATTCTTTTCTTATTTAATAGGGCACATCTTCATGGTGACCCCACATAAATTTTACTTAAATCGGTTCAGTAGTTTTTAAAAATGTGCGAAATCAAATCCACCTCTAAAAAGTAAAAAATAAAAAAACTTAAAAAAAAAATATTAACCTCCTTCAAAAAAGTCACTAAAAAGATGAAAATAATAATGAAATTTTGATGTCGGTTCCAATTCGACCTCAAAATTTCGTTATTATTTTCATCTTTCTAGTGACTTTTTTGAAGGAGGTTAATATTTCTTTTAAAGTTTTTTTTATAAACAAAAATCGATATTAGCAATAAATAAATCTATAATTTACATGATATAAAAGTATTTAACAATAAATGCTACAAAATTAAACAAAAAAAAAACTAACAAATTTTCTTATTCTCGGTTTTGTATCACTTTGTCTATATCTACGTATTAAGATGACCTCGTTTAGCGCTGTTTCGTATAGCGCTGGAACTCATTGAAACATATCTCCCGCGTTGAATGGGGTCTTACTGTAATGCTGTCACCTTTTATAGAGATATTTCAATAGATGCGGTGCCAAGTGGTTATTACTGTACCCTGGATAGTAAAGTCTCGTAACATCTCATTTCCAATATGCGGCTAAATGCAATTACGATGGAAGCTCGTATCGAAGGAAGTTTTATTGCAAACGCCGCTTATCATTAATAAAGGGTTAGGGACATCATAATCCGATCTCCAATTATTGCACTTGTTTTGCTTGAAGTTGTGATCTTACAGCGCGAATACCTTTCACCTTGCTAATCGTGACGATGTTAAAATATGGGTAAGTGCACCATATTGCACTTGCTCAGGAGAGGTCAACCTACGATCCAGAAAACTGTATTTTTCTTTATACCCGGTCGAAAGTACGAACTTTCGGCTTCGATTTTCAGGCAGAAAGCCTAACATTTATGCACTGCTGGAATTACTCGTACGCTATCTGTAACAGCGGGCCGAAACACTTTTCTCATGCGTATACTTTCGACCAAGTATAAAGAAAAATAGTCAGAAAATTTAAATTTCTGCACTGCGCGTCACACGATGTTCGAGACGATGTAGAGAAACCGCTATACTTGAAGTATCTAAGTTAGTTTGTAAGTATTTAAGATATCTCTAAATGCATATTAGAAAGCAGATGCTTTTAAGTAGTATTTTGTATCTAAGATACAAACTTTGATTGACCTACTAAAAATGTTGACCACCCCTGTAGCAAATAATAAGTTTTGTTTTTAGAATGCGGTTTCAGTGGGAAAGTATGTCTTTGTGTAATTAACAGCTGCTTTTATGCCATATTTCTTGTTGCGAAAACCGAGTTTAGAAAAAAAAAACTTAAGTGACATTAACTATGTACCTAAATATTATTTTCTTTATCCCCGGTTAAAAGTACGTCGATATTTTCGGCTTCGATTTTAAGGCAGAAAGCCTAACATTTATACTCTGCTGAAATTACTCGCACGCCAAAAGAAAATTACAGCGGAACGAAAGAGTTTTCTCGTGCACACTGATACGTGAGACTGCCACCAGCCAGTAGTAGCTAACAGCTGTTATTGCGTATAACCTCAAAATTGCTCACTTGAAAGTTATTACTCTTTTTATATAATGGTGAAAGTACGTACTTTCGACTGGGTATATAACGCTGATGACCTCAGCTGTTGAGCGTCTGTAGCAGCCAGAATAAACTTTTTGTTTTATTTTTGTCAACATTTTTTATGAAAATTATTTTTTGTACCACTCGTTATATTGAACCAAATTTACTTTTATTTAAAACTTATTATTTATTATGCAATTATCAAATCAATATTATATAATTTACTTTTGACTGCATTCTTTCAAATAAAAATTTAGTTAGTAAAATTCTACATTTTCGCCTGCGAACACAATAAAAAAACGTTCTGAAATAAAGTTGCTTCTTTTGCTATTTTGTTGTTCATTATTGATAATACCGAACCAACGGTACACGTCTATAATCTACAATCTCTCTCTCTCTCCTTTGACCAGGTATAAAGAAAAATAGTATACACCACACAGACATGGTGCCCTCGACTTCGCCTCGGGCATCATGTCGCGCATTGCAGGAATTTCCACTTTCTGCCCTTGTGGTGTAATATACTATTATTTGTTTTCGACTTTCAAGCCCGATTTCAAACAAAACAGTAAAGTAGAAGTATGTTCCACCGGATATTGATATGATATCTTAACGTAAACGTATTAGTAATTGGTATTTACAATTACATGATTACTTTTGCCTAATGCGGATAATACAAGAATGACTAAACATTACACAAAACCAATAATTAAATGTCGAACCACAACTTGACCTGCGTACAATTCAGAGAGCCCTTGTTGTGTTTAATTTAACGAGCCGAGAAAATTTAGGAGAGATAGAAAGTAAGAAATCGTTAGAACTATTTAAAGGATTAGCACACGATGAAAAAGGAGCAAAATATATTGAAAGATTAAAGGAAAATCACAGAAAGATATTAGCTGGTTTTAGATTAGGGGGATGGATTTATAAAGCGAAAAAAGATGAGTATGGTGGAAGGATATGTGTATTATGCAATGAAGAAGAGAATCCACATCATTTGATTAAAACTTGCAAAGGGATGAACATAGAAAGAGAGAAATACATGGAAAACATTGAAAATCAGACAATTGATGAGATATTGAACAGCGGAGAAACGGGAGTAGTGAAGTACATTGAATGTATGATGAAAAGAATGAATGAAAGATTAAAGTGAGAGAATAGGGTGAAAAGATGAAATACAAAAGGACTTATAGTTGCTCAGACTCTAACGAAAAAAAGGTAGATTAAAAAAGTAAACGAAAATATGCTGTTTTATATTTCGCTCATGAATTTTATTTTCATTAAGAATTTATGTAAATATTTTATGGAAAGGTCTTTTGTTCGTATTGTTACACAGACCTAAAATTTTTTTAAATAAATACAATATGAAGACATGCCCCGAGTAAATTGTAATCAGGGTAATATTTCCATATTGGCTATGTAATTATTCAATAATCTCCATCTCTGTGAATGGTCAATATTGGAAAAAAACAGTGCAAGTAACCTTTACGTGCGATTGAAGTAAAACTTTTTTAGCGTAGTGGCACAATTTATGTTGGTAAGCTAGAAATTTTACAACTGTGCGGCCATCTCTTGACTAAACAGTTAACAGTTACCGTATAAAATTTCCAACTTACAAATATGTCGACACTTCTTTGCATAAATTGAACGTTACTTCCGTGAGAAAAAGTTACTTCCGTTAGAAAAAAATCCGAGTTACCCCTCATATCGTGCCTAAAGAAGTGTTAGGTAATTTTTTTTTTGTTTCTAATTTAGCACCCAAAATTAACCCCCAAAATCTGAATTCGCTATACGTCCGTGATCGGGTCATCTAACTCTAAGTATATATGTACTAATTTCAACTTTTTTCGTCCAGTAGATTCAGAGAAAATAAGTTGTAACAGACACGAGAGTGATCCTATAAAGGTTCCGTTTTTTAACAGCGCTGTTAAATTTCTGTTTCACTTTAATATATGTGATATTAAATTCGTTACAAAAACTTAACGGCGCGGTAAATCGATTATACTGAATAGCACCCCAAACGCGGAGCCTTCCTGCTTTGGTTGTCTTGACTCAGTAGTTCTTAGGTCTTACCTGGTCGTATGAGTCGACTAGATTTACCGCAATATCGTTACTTTGTGTATACCGACATGAGTCACCGTTGCAGTAGGAATCGATAAAGGAGGTTCCGACATTTCCTAAACAATTCAGTACCTACGTTTAGAGAATAAAGTCCCCAGATCTACGGAACGACCCTAGATATTAAAATGCGTTGAAAATATTTTTTTTTAAAGTATGTATATTAATAATTTTGTCGAGGGGTGCATTTGATTGAAATCTATTTAAAATTATTAACCATAGAAAAGTGTTAGTTTCGAATCGACAACATATAATAACTCCGTCTTACGCGAATTGAATTTACGCGATTTTTGAAGACATTGAAGAACCTGATTCTTTAGACCTAGTTCAGTTAGAAAATCAAATGACGGTTGAAAACTTGACAGTTAGCCTCAGTGTAATTGAAAAAGAGTTTCAAATTTTGGGAAATATAGACTCCAACGTCTCCTAGATTAACTATTAGCGTGCTACGAGGAAATTTCGCGTGAGAAGAAGATATCGCTAGTCCGTCAGCCGACTCTGTTAGATTTTTATGAAGCCTTCAATAACTTCAGTTTACCTTTTTGCAAATCATAATAGTATAATTTATTGTATTATCTAAAACTTTATTATACATTTTTCTTCTAAATTATTGTTTTCTTTAGTCTCCCATACAAGTTAAACTTAATTTGTATATGTGTGTTTGTATGCAAAATTGTACCCCGACTCACGCGATTTCGACTTACACGGTTATCGCTCGGTTCCACCTATCGCGTAAGTTTGAGGAATTACTGTACTCGTGTTATTACTATAATAAAACAAATGAAGGATAATTATTTCATATACACGACTTCAACACAAAAAGTCAATTTTGGTTTAAAATTAAAATCTAAAAGGTGTTTATGTAAAATTAACGTGAATCGACCCCAATTTTATAACAACTTGAGCAATCGTTTTCGATGTTGGCGGGAAAGTACTTACAAAAGAAAACGTTGAATCATGGAAAATACACATTTGTTCTAAGAAAAAGATTTTAATTCAGCTAAACAACGTATTTGTAAACAAATAAAATTATTATGATTAGTAATATTTACATTTACTCATACACTGATGAAACCATGACATAGCAAATATGTAATACATTTTCTTTAAATACACTTAGGTGAGTGATCCTTCAGATTGTAAAATATGCTTTTGGGAAATTTCGAACTGTGTTCGCAATATTCATTTTATTACTGTTTTTATTAGCTGCCATTAAGTACTAAGAGTCACAAAATTGGGCTTGCTGCTTAAAAATGTCAAAAAACAAATATTTTTGCCCTAAAAATTGAGTCACAAAACGTGATATTCTTCAATATTTCT
Organism: Venustoraphidia nigricollis; assembly: GCA_034508555.1. NCBI lineage: Eukaryota > Metazoa > Arthropoda > Insecta > Raphidioptera > Raphidiidae > Venustoraphidia > Venustoraphidia nigricollis. The sequence goes on along the minus strand of JAVRKA010000004.1, from coordinate 5,621,371 downwards.
TTACAGCACGTCACGAGATTTCGAATTACAGGAAGGCAAATTACCATTTTGAAGTATTTTCTTTAATAAAAAATTAAAAATAATGAAAAATTCGGCTTACTCAATAATTTTTTTCAAATTTAATTTTTTCTGTTCAAAAATTTATGTAAAACTTATGCTAAATTTCTCGGTTTTATCTGATTTTCAATCGTTAGTTCAGATTAAATAAACTGTAAAAACTTGACTAAAAGTCATATGGGAAGAATAGTACATATTTCTAGTTTATTTTGAAAGCATTACCAGCTATGCCGGTGATAAAGGGGTAGGGTTTCCTCGGATTTGTCCTAGTTTAGAGGGCATCCGGGGAGCATCCGGGCGGGGCTTCATTTGTAGTCCGGGTTTAAAAATTTAAGAATAAAAAAATTCTAACTGATTATTAAAACAATTCGTAACAAATTGTAATTCTGTTTTGTTAGGTACATTTAAAATGCTGATAATATATGACTAAATTTAATTTTAAGGTCTGAAAATAAATAAAAAGGTGATTTATGACATTTTCAACTGTTTTTTAGTACACTGACTATGTTTAAAAAAAACAGTTGACATGTCCGGATTCTGGGCTCTAAAATCCGGGGTTTTCACGCGTTTTGTCCTGGTTGCCAAATTTTAGAGATGGCAACCCTATAAAGGGGCATATTGAACAGTCACTTTAATAGGATTTACAGGTCTAGGGAATAGCCGAGCATGTAGCGATGCCAATAACGTTTTCATGACTTACAATCCCCCAGGTCCCAGCTAATAACCTGAAAACTGATAAAAATAACAGAGCATAACCTCAATTGTTTGACAACAGATGGTGGTTTACACTGTGTATACTGTATAATATTAGTCATACACAGTGTTTGATTTTTATATTTTAATAACAAAGCGGCACATATGAACTTACAAACCATTATTTAAATTTAACGGTACTTCGTTAATCGATTTAGTACCTATTTGTTAACTGCCTGCATGCATTATTGATTTCAACATTTGACATCGATAACGTTGCGATAATTGATCAAATACTTTACGGCAGTGGTGCCCAACCAGTGGTCGGCGGACCTCAGGTCGTCCATGAGAGCCATGAAAGTGGTCCGCGGGAGGACGCGGCAGTATTATAAAAAAGTTGCCACTAAATGGGAATTTTAAAAGCGATATGCATTGAACGAGTTGGGATGAATATATCCGTGCTAATGACTATATCATAATAAAAAGTGTGTTTTAAAAAACAGTTTTATTCCTTCAACATCTTTGAATTTGAATACAACTGTTAAGTGATATAGTGTAGGGAGTCCGTACTGATTTAATTTTAGACTGAGTGGTCCGCAAACTTCTACAGGTTGGGAATCACTGCTTTACGGTATTATTCATAGACCTTTTATTATTCACCTTTACTAGTAGTGGGAGAACAGCATTAATTTAGGTCAAAAATTTGACAATATTTTTTTCGTTTTAAGGTCCCTCGAATCTAAAAAACATATTGTTGGAAAAGTTTGTGCGGCTGTTTGTCAGTTAACACGATACAAGTCAAACGGTTGAGCAGATTGAAACCAAATTTTCATAGGATATTTAACATGTAAATGTGAAGAACCCTAAGGGGGAAATCGGCGCATGCGTAGAAGAGATATACCTATACTATGACGTTGTTTTTTATAATGATGGTATATTTTTTTATTGATTTTTCCAAGAAAGTTTCGTAAAATTGTTTTTATAAATAGCTGATCAATGTATCTTATACTAATATTATTACCTAACTGCACACAGAAGGCACAAATTAATAAATAAATTAATGGTTGATATAAGTATTTTTTTTTAATCAGCTATCCAATGGAGGGCCTAAATAATTAATTTGAGTTGTTGAGCGTTATTGATGGACAGTCGAAACAAACGTTTAGAGGGTGGAGGAAATCGATTTGTTTAATAATACATCCAACTATACATACAAAAAAGTAGTCCTAAAGCTGACCGTTTGAGACAGATAAATAGGGAGTCACAATCGGTACCGTAAACCGGGGCTACTTTTGACTGCAGGGGTAACTTTGTAACACCAGACCTTAAGCAACAAAATCTGGATCCGGGTACAACACCATCAACCAAACATAGTTTTGGGAAGTTACTATTTTAACTTCCCAAAACTATGTTTGGTTGATGGTGTTGTACTCGGATCCAGATTTTGTTGCTTAAGGTCTGGTGTCACAAAGTTACCCCTACAGTCACAAAGTAGCCTCGGTTTACCGGTATATTATATTATTTCTCAAAGTTGTTTATTGTCGGTAGAAAATATCTCCCCTAATACTGTATCAAAATTAATGTTTGATTCGCCATTTTGGAGATTATTTTTCTCTCTAATGACGAAAATTAAGGTAATATCTTAAAATTAATATGTTCATTAAAAATTACAGTTTAAAAATTTTAACAATTTTATTACAGAACATAACATTCAGAAAAAACAACGTTATATCATATATCTCTTGTGCGCCTGCGCCGATTTTCCCCAAAAACCAATAGGGCTCTTTATATTCGCATATTTAACATCCTACCAAAATTTGGTTTCAATCCGCTCATCCGTGTCGTATTCACAAACAGATCGAATAGTTTTTTTCCAAGAATGTATTTTTTGTTATTCAGGGAAACTCAAAACGAAACATTATTATAAAATTTTGAAAAGTGAATCTTGACTTAAAGTAAAAAGTGACCGCAAGTGGCGTGTGTGTCCTAATGCTAGCAGATGTTTCTTCGTGTATTCGATACGTAAGAAATTTGACGGTGAGCTCTCAGTCTTCAGCTAATCTAAACCGATATCACGAACTGTGTAGCACATGTCAGTGGTAATAGTTTTATGGACTGTGGTTAAAATAAGAGGGTGTCGTGCTTGAATAGGTCGCTTGTCAAACAAATTCAGACGCACGACGAAGCACTAAGCGAAATAGGGCGTTTACCATATTAAACTAGAATTTGTGTTCAGTGCATCTCAAAACACAATCTTACATGTATAACTACGCATAGACTGGAATAATATATGATACCTATATAATATATTTGAATAATTACGTAACAATTGCAAAATTGCGAATGATAATCCACCCAAAAAATGTCAAAATGCACCCAAAACATTTTTAAAATTTATCAAAAAAAAAATTTTAAATTCACCCAAAAAATTATAAACATTCACACAAAATTTTTCCAAAATTCGCCCTAAAATTTGTCAAAATTTAACCAAGAAATTTGTCAAAATTTACCCAAAATTATTTCAAAATTTGTCCAAAAAATTGTAAAAACACTCAAATTTTTTTTTAACTCGTTCAAAAATTTGTCAAAATTCATCAAAAAAATTTGTCAAAATCCATCCAAAATTATTTCAAAATTCGTTCAAAAAATTCTCATATTTAATAACTGTACGTATCTTTACAGCACTCGTGTGAAATGTGTCATTTCATGACCGCTATATAGGCATGAAAGGTATAACTATTTCATAAGGAGCTGTATAAAAAATAATATTTTACCTGACCACTTTTGAATCAGCCATGATTTGGATTATTTTATTTTTCCTATACTTATATAGTGGAGTGCCGTTAGACGTAAAAATTGTAAAACCTCGGAATCCAAGGCCAGTCAATGAATCTTTATAAAAACTGTTGGACTGCATTGCTAAAAGCTCAAATAATAAAGTTAAAGAAAAAATTTTTGCCGCTCTCGATTGCGGGGTGGATGCTGCCCCTTCTCGGGGGTGAAAAATGTTTCGTTAAAAATAAGCACGGAAATAGATAGGTTGACTAATTCTAAGCAACATTTGTTCTATAAAGTTTTTTCTGAAAGTCCATACTTTTCGACTTATTCGCAAGTGTGTCAATTTTTCAACCAATAAACCCACGTTTTCAGATGGTTTTTCCCGAATAACTGAAGAAGTAAGTATTTTATCGAAAAAATCATTCTTAGTAAAAATGTCGCTTATAAAAAACAAAAATAATGGTGAGTTTACAGTGTCTGTAGACCCAATACAAACGGAGTACTACCTTGTTGAAGGTTGGTTCTTATTCGTCAAAAGCCAAAATTGAAAGTTTCTTAGTGAAGTTACCAAAATACAATGCATTTTTCGGAGGAAACTCATGGAACATTTTTTGAAGTGCTTGAAAGAACCTTTATTTTATTTTTTATAAAAGTCCCTAGCATCAAAACTAACTGAGTTCTGACGAAAATAATGTTGGTCCCTATTTTTTTCGGCGTCAAAAAATGTGAAAGTCACCTCCTTATTACCACCCAAATTAAAAATAATCATTACCACTTCACAATTCACTTTATTTATGTACTTGTAACATGCTCTAGAAGTTTGACCGGAATTTAAAAGATCGGATTTGGCAAAAAATTTGATTTTTTTAATTATCCTACGACATATATAAGTTTTTCCTTAGAATGTAAAGAAATTAGATAGGACTCGAGTATTAGATAATTTGGTCTGTGACTGCATATTTCATTTACATAAAAATACAGTCGAACACAAAATATAAATATGAATATTAACTTAGGGTAAAATAAATAAAATACTATTTGACTGTTTGACATCACCACAGATTTTCTATAATGCTAGATGCAAATCCAGTAAGACCTAGCTTAACGTTGTTCCAGTATTACGCGAGAGTTTATCCACTATAACGTAAATTATAGATCAGTTTATACAAAATGATTCAAATGTTGATAGAAATTCAAAGGCAAGACGAAGTAATATCTTGCTATCGACAACAGCTTGCTGAATGAAATAGAAAAAGGCAAACGACATTAAATGACTTCTTCACAATAAACAAAATATGTCAAATGAAAAACCTTCCTCATCACAAACTTCTTACTCAGACTTTTATTTGATTTTCGTAAATGTTTTAAGAACAAAAATGGATATTAGCAATTAATAAATATATAATTAATACGACAAAAAAGTATTTAACACTAAATGTTTCAAAATTAAACAAAAAAAAAAAAACTAATAAATATTCTTATTCTTGGTTCTGTTTCACGCATGCTTGAGTGGGATGTTACTGTATCTACACATAAGTCTCAGACAAAGCCTATATTATAGAAAATCAATGGATGGTAATATAAGCATAGCATCTAAACAGAATACAAAATGTGGTGATACGAAACACAACTCTATTTACGTTTTGTTTACTTGCTGTCTTGGCGACACGACGCATTAAAATAAGGGTTGCTATTCTATTTTACGCTCCGGAAACGGAACTAATGAAAAAATCAATAGAACTCGTCATAAAAATGTTCTGAAGATAATAACACAAAAACGTTTATTGTACTATTGTTACTTTTTTGTACAGAACGAGTAGTCTAGTAACGAAATCACTAAACTCAAGAGGCGTGTACTCGAATCGAGTGCTAAATGTACTCGATAGTCGAGTGCGCAGTGAGTTATTAGTTTGCAGAGTAATTTTTGTCTTATGGCAGTAAAAAATGTTAATTAAACGAAGCATTGAAAATATGAATATATATTATACGTATATCAATTTAGCGCAGGCGTAAAATATGTAAAATATGAAAAGTGAATTCTGGCGCCTAAAATAGTTTCAGGAGTCACATTGTTGCCAGGAAAAAGTATGGTACAATATTTTTTTTCACGTATTTACAGTGCACACCTCAGGTTTCAGAAAGTTGCTGTTGCAGATTTTGATATTTGAAATATATATTTTTCTATAACCTATAGGCATCCAAAAAGAAATTATAAATTTTCTCCGCAGGCACAGAGACAGGGGGAAGTCTTCTAAAATATGTGTTAACTTCTATATTATATGTAAAAGAAAGAGGCTATTTTGCATATTTGAACTTCGATTGCGCCTGCTGGAAACAGGCTGAACAACTAGTATATTCATATGTGATTAAGTTTTCAACAGTAAAATAAATCTTTGAATAAGACTGTAGCATTTGTTTATTATCAATTATCGTATTTTTTATGATGTCATTAATGTCCCACAATTACACTCATTCATATATTATGTAACTGTATGCATGCATTGTAGTATTTCGTAGTATTGCTTAATGTTTTATCAATTACATAGTTATCAAAAAAATGCACATCCAGTGTCTGCTTCAATAAATATATTGTGTCTAAATTAAACTCTTTATTCTACCAATTTTTGTTCTGCGTTTTCTGTTCTCACATAGTATCTAGTGCGTAAATAATTATACTATGACGCTGCGTGACATTGTGGTAAAACGAACACTAGTGAGTTTTAATAGTCGCACGGTTCAAAATAAAATTATCCACGAAGTAGTATTTTTTCCACGTGCCCACTTCAAAATAGCTGGTTTTAACTTAATTTTCAGTACATTTTTGACTTTTGATTATAAGCGTCACTAGTATATACTGTGCAGAATAGTAGTTTATATTTCTAGAACGTAAATGAGGTGGTCTACCAATTGTGACACTATGGAAAAACGAGAGTCAGCGAATTTTAATAGTCAGACAGTATTGTTCGAAACACGTTAATCGCTTTGGCAGACTTTTTGGAGGGAACGATGAGAAATAAAAAAAATTACGATACAATTCTAAGAATTTAATGTGCTGTAGTAAAAAAGTTCTGTTAAACACCTGTCATAAAGATGCTGAAACACAAGTAAAAATATTGCGGAACTTCCGCGTTTCTGTAAGCAGAAGCGAAAGAACGTTACATCCCTAATCCTGAAATGTGAATTATAATTTAGCTGAATAACTCTCCATTTTGAGACATATGCTCAAATCGCCACAGAGGACAGTACGTGATCTAGTGGTTAGCGTGCTGACTTCTTGTCCGGACTGTCGTGGATTCGAATCCTGCCTCTGCTGATAGTTATTTTGTGATGTCGTTTAGTTTTAAATGATTAAGTTAGTTGATGTAATTAAGTCGCTAATAACCTAAGTTGTCGAGCTTCTGTAATATACAATAAAAAAAATCAAAGCGCCAAGTTTTTTAATCGAATTTGAGGTCGTTGGTTACAAAAACGAAACTTTCAATCCATTTAAATTTTCAGTGACACTTTCAAAATTCTTCAATTCAATTATTTCAATGATAGTTTTATGACGATTTGGTGATATTCAACCCAAAAAAAATGAAGCATCCTCGTTTTTTTGTTTGTTTATCATGTCGTCGTGATTTCGGAAGTAAAGAGGCTCGCATTTCCGGCCAGGCGAGGGGTCAGTGGCCATTGGAGCGCCTACATCGTCCTGCTATTGCAACTGACGCCACTGTGGCGACCTTCTACTTTGGATTTGGTCAGTAGTGACACGACGAGGTGGTCCAGGTAGATTGCCTCATAGAACTGCAGAAACTACTTTAAGGCCACTATTTATTAGCTGTTCAATACGCCCCCGCATAGCAGTTGGATGTGTGTGTGTGTGCATGTAAAATGCACTTACGTTTCGAAAATCTCTCATTTTTATGAAATATGTTATTAAATATTTGATAAAGCTTACAAAATAAACTAGAAATATGTACCATACGTCCCATATGACTTTTAGTCAAGTTTTTGTAGTTTATTTGATCTAAATAAACGATTTAAAATCAGATAAAAACGAGAAAATCAGCATAGGTTTGACACAGTTTTGTGTACAAAAAAATTTATTGAGCAAGCCAAATTTGCCAGTGCTTTTAACATATATTTGTAACGAAAAAATTTCAAAATGTTAATTTACCTTCCTGTAATTCGAAATCTCGTGACGTGCTGTAAAGAAATATTAATGAATATCTGCACGTTTTTTTATTCAATTTAGGGCAAAAATATGTGTTTTTTTTAATTTTTAAGCAGCAAGCTATTTTTTTAAGTTTAATGTTAAATCACAGCTAATAAAAACAGTAATAAAATGAACTTTGCGACTACAGTTCGAAATTTTCCGAGGGCACATTTTACGATCTGAGGGACCAATCACCTTAACGTTTACTTTTAAATTGCAATTCAAAAAATTGCAACTTAACATTACAACATTTATACAATTGTATTATTTGGCGCTGATGGTCTCAGATGTTAAGCGTCTATAACAATCTCTGTATTTTTTAAGTAATTTGTGCATTTTTAAGGTTCCGTACCTCAAAAGGAAAAAACGGATCCCTTATAAGATCACTCGTGTGTCTGTCCGTTCCACTGTCAAAGCCAATTTGCGCCGAACTACTAGACCGACTGAGTTGAAATTTGGTACACATATGTAAGTCGGTGACCATAAGACGGATGTGTAACGTAAATAAATGAATTTTGAACATGGGAGTCATTTTTGGGGGGTAAATTAGAAAATTGAAAAAAAAAGTTTGGCAAACTGTCCCGTGTGACATATCAAATGAAAGGGCGTGTAGTAAGGGTCTCAAATATATTTTTTTTTATAATTTTAAAATAAATAATTTTCAAGTTATTTAAGAAAATAGAAGAACAGTTGACCATTCCCAGCCCCCTTTATCTCAGAAACTATTGCGCCTAAAATTTTGAAAAAGATAGGGAATGTCGGGTCTCACCCATAGTTTACAGGAAAATTGAAACGAAAATCTTATGTCTTAAAGTACTCATGGAAAACAGAATAGTACGGAACCCTCTTCTCGCGAGTTCGACTCGCACTTGACCGGCTTTTGAATATGAAAATGATAATCTGTCACTGATATTTTATTGACTATTATTAGTGTATTTGCCATATATGGCCTTACACGTTTGGCGTCGGTCGGATGACGGGATCTAAGAGTCGAACCAATTTTTGTTTGTTTGTTATGAAAACTTTTATATACATATTTTAATTGAATCGTATGTCCCAAATCGTGGATGATTGCGGTACTTTGTCAAATCTAGAGACTTTATCTATCGCTATAGTATAGCGTCATCTTTTATGTGAGCTTTTAAAATACACGGTTAAAATATATCAACTACACTAGAGATCGTAGAGCTATTCCACTGTACCTTAAGCGCTGTGCTAAGAGATGTCGCCAGCTTATTATTATTTTCATCGCTAAACAAAGTTTTGAGGTCGGCGTCAATTTAAAATTGTAGTAATTAAATTGGCGCCAACCTCAAAAGTTTGTTGTTTTAGTGGACCTTTTTTAAAGGAGTTTAATTTTTTACAATTTTTTTTAAACCTTTTTTTACTTATTGATGTTTTTGCCTATATTGAAATTTATGTACCCTAGAGGCTCCCAACCTTTTCTGGACCACCGCCTTTAAAAGAAAAATGTTTCAACGTCCGTACTCCATAATAGTTAAATTTATATAAAATATAAAAATATTTTGGTATATCTGTACCGAATTTATCTATTTATTTAGCTATTAAAAATCATAAAGCCCGCATGGAAGACTCCAGCGCACACTAGGGGGCGGTACCGCCCCCATTGGGAATATACGATATACACCTATTGATGTTTATTTACCGTTTTGTTTTAATTTTATTTTGATATACACTCAAGTGCAGTAAAAACGTCCATCGTAAAATTTCAGACTTCATAACTTTTTTATTTTTTGTACGATTTTAGCTTTTTTTTTAAGAACATTTGGTTTATCCTTATAAAATATGTAAAAAAAATAATTTCATTTAAAATTTGTACAGACATGTTAAAAGTTAAAACTAGTAGTTTTCTAAAAAAAAAAAATTATAATAAGCCTCTCCCTCATAAGCTCACATAAGAAGTTTAACTTCTTTAGTTTTTAATATTATTCCCAAGTTAATTTTTTTTTATGTGAAACTAATTAATAATATTTACACATAGTTAGCAACGCACTATAAAATTCAGTCCTTGTCAGTTTCATGTAATTTAGGAGACAAACTAACTTCCCCTTTGTGTGCCAGTTCTACTTCCCCTCGATTTTTACTTTTTTAAAATAAATACGTCGCTAAAGAAGTTAAACTTAAAAAAATTCTAAAATCGAACTAAAAATAAAAACGTTATGAAGCCTGACATTTGGTCGAAATTTTACGATGGACATTTTTTTCTGCACCTGAGTGTATATAGACCTAAATTAGTGACGTAAAATTACCAGTTATTTATGATAGTAACTGTTAACTTGTTTGCTGTAATTTGTTTTATCCTGAGGGTCCTAGTCAGGATAATAGGACAAACTTATTAAATTATTGTATTGCCATCGGTCCTTGATAAGTGTGCAAAGTTTCAGTTTAATCTGACGTTTTGAAGTAGGTGAATTTCACGTTCAAAGATTCCTTTACAAACATAGAGGTGAAACTAATAAAAGCGTGTTAAAAAACTTTTTTAGTACATTTATTTCAATACAAGCTAATATTAACATAATATTTATAATTAAGTAATAGTAATTAGATCACAGTTCATTGCGTTTTTTTTGGTCGGAAATACATGAGGCAGTGGTGGCGTTTGGTGAGATCGTGTAGGGGTTCAAATCGTCGGGCAGCGCGGCATTGTCGAGCACATGCGCGAGAGCCCAGTAGCGCCGTCGCATATGGAAAGCGCTCGCCTTCGGCTGCCGATCGCGCGTGAAAATTCCTTTCCTGTTACCGCCAACACGCGTCGTCGCTGAAATAAAATTGTCGAAAATAAGAAACAATGTCAATAAAATTAGAGTTTAAGAAAACTAAAACAATACGCTTTTATGAACTAAAAAATGCAAAATAATTCGACAACAAAATTAGCTTCACTGTAAAAAGCGTGGGAGTGCTTAATATCGGTAATAACATTTTCATTTACTGGCTAATTGGAAACGTAGAGCTATTATGAAAATTTAAGTAGATAGCACCGCACGCTTTTTACAGTAAATTGTTTTGGAGCCCAAAAATACCTAAAAAAAGTCTCGGAATTGATTCAGAATTGAAATTTAAGCCTTCAGTATCTATGGAAAGGTGGTCCTAAAATTTTAATAAAATCAGCTGGACAGGGCCGGACTCATAAATTGTATTCAAACATTTTTGCGGATAGAGAATTATACTTACTGAAGGCTGTATATAATTTTGTGCCGATGATGAATTGATAAAACAGAGACTAAATATTGAAGCTAAGAAAAAATATTATTTTATGGGGTGTATTATGGGGTTTAATGTTTTATTTTGTCTAAAAATAATAATAAAGCCACAAGGCCTGTATATATTATTGTCGACAGGGTTTAGGCACTGCGACCCGAGTTTTTTTTTCAACTCACATTGATCCGTTTTGAAATCGGCGAAATTCCATACAAACTCCCCGATAAAGAATCCACTTTCTCGTAGAGAATCGAATGCTGCGAAGTGCTTTGACAGAACGTGAAGCTGGTATTCTTCTGACCACACATATTCTGGTTGCTGAAATGTACAAAAAAGTTATAAGAGGATTCTTGCCTGTTTTTTCTAAAATCGAAATATTTCGAGTAACTATACTTGTCGAAGTTCAAAGGCAAATAATATGGTTTAGTTCTTATTTGTTCGGTTTTCTTTTAGTATGCAGAATTAAAATTAAGGACACTCCGTCTTAAAATGCTTTAGAAACGTACCAAATGCAGACCGGACAAGGTATCAGCACCATATTCGCTCATGATGATTGGTTTGTTGTGCTTCCGGAACCAGGCTGTCGCCTCGTTTATCACCTGGTTAGTTATCAGCTGGGTACGACCAGGATTACTGTACCACCCATTATAGCGATTGAAACTTATTATATCCAGATGTTTCGCCTGAAAAATGGATTTAACATTGAAAACTACTTGAAATCTTTAATGGAATTATGGGGCGGTAGATATTTTTTCGGAGACACAAGCGCCTCTAACTCTAATCCTTACGAAAAAAGTATTTTTTCCATTACTACCATTACTATTGAAGATCTTAGAGTGAAAATCGATATAAATCCGATTAAAAATCCTGCTGGATTGAGGATTCACAAAAATCTATGAGAGTCTATCGGTATAGGAATTAATGAGTAAAAACGTGGTTTTATTCCAGTGGATGTTAATCTTCATTTTGCAGTATCCATATTTCGTTTAGTTTTAGCTTCTTCCTAAATATATTGTTTTATTTAGTTTTTATGGAGATCATTATAATAATTATTTAATATCACTACCGATTTTTTTAAACTAGACATTAATAATAGTAGGTGTGTTTGTTGGTGCGGTTCGGGCAGTTTTAAAGCGTTTATTAGCAACACCAATAATCGAGTTCGGATTGTCCGTTCTATAGGACTTGCAAACAGTGGCGTAACAATAGGGTGGCAGGTCGGGCAAAATGCCATGGACCCTCGCCGGAAGGGGCCTCCGGCCCTAAAGGATCGTGAGCACAGGAGGATTCTAGCATTTATTATTACAACATTTTGTAAAAATTAGTTTTGTATTCAGTTAATTTAAGGTACCTACTAAAAGTACATACACAAATAAAACAAAAAAGTGTATCAAGATTTGAACGCATTTGTAAGAAAAAGATATAACGTTGATTGAGCTTCTTTACATTGAGGGAGGGCCCCATCCGATGAATTTGCCACGGGCCTCAAACGGTATATTTACCCGTGTTTGCAAACAAACACACCTAGAACAAAGTCAACGAATACTTACGGAGAGATCTTCGGAATAAGACCTAGCTATGGCAATTGTGAGTGGCCTGGTGCGGTCGAGACTTCTAACGTGATCTGCTACTTGACCAAAATAGCTGTCAGCATCGGCGAGTTGAGTTCTGGGCTCATTGGCCAAGGACCAAGCGATCACGCCTGGACGATTCTTGTCACGACGTACCAATTCACTCAGGGATCTTATATGTTTTTTGAGCAACGCTGATGAATATTTTCTGTTAATATTAATAACGAAACATTAGCCAGATAATTTAAAATTCTATTCTGAAGACGCTTCCCTATTTTGATATAAATTAAGAGGATAGTGGATCAATCAAGTATGGTAACAATATAATTTATTATCGCACTGAACATTATCAAGACTAATGTTATGTTATTTTCTAAGAACCTGAGGAAGTTTTAAAATTAAAACGAAACGTTGCAATTGGATATTGCCTAATAACACTAAAATAAGATCGTAAAATCCGAATTGTATCGTAATTTTGACATCCCACTTATTTTAAATATTATTTCACTTACTCGGTATCAACACTCGGACATTCATCGATAATCATGATCCCTTGTTTATCGGCGAAGTCCATGATTTCCTCGGCGTAAGGATAATGTGACGTCCTATAAGCGTTCGCACCAATCCACTTGATCAGGTTGTAGTCTCGGGTCACCAAGGGTAGATCCAATCCCTTACCACGAATCTGCGAAAGCAACCATTGTTGATTTCCAGGCAATTTGAAAAAGAAGAATTTGCTAAAATGGCAGATTTGATTGTCTAATTAGAAGTGACGGACGTAAAACATTGAAGTAAATGTCGATATTTTTTTCATTCATTCAGAACGGCATCCTGTATTAAAAATCATCGCGCCGACAGACCTGTAGGGTCTCTATTGACATTTTTCAAGACCTACAGTGTCCTCTACCCCGCATTTCTTTGTCACATCCTGTACTTACATCGGAATCCTCATGCCGACCGAATCCTCTGAGATAAACTGGACGTTCATTGATGAGGAATGTCGTATTGGTCCATCTCAGCATCCTAATACCTATTGGTTGTCGATACACGTCAAGGACAGTCGCAAATTTTTCATCGGTGTCGGTTAATGTCACCTGTACTGTATACATTTCGCCAGGCGTGTCCGACATCAAGTAAGGCCACCTATTAATCAAAAACCATTGAGGACTTTCGCAAAACATTAAACTGAAATATGATTTAGAGGAAAGTCAAGGTAGCCAGGAAAACATGGATGTATTTTTAATAAATCATAGACATTATAGGATTATAAAATTGCGGGACAAGGCGTTTAATGTCTTACCAAAGTTTTGGATCTTTGACCGTGAGTTTCCCGCTGCAAGTGGAATTAACATCGTAAACAACTTGAGCCACATTTGTGTTGGAGTTATCGAGGAGTGCGACTCGACAATATGGATCAGGCTGATCGTCGTCGACGCCTTTAATGCTGACGTCGAATTCGACGGTGGCTGTGTTCGACGAGATATCGACGGTCGATGTTGTTATGTCGTCGATGTAGACCAGAGGTGTTGTGTGAAGCACAACTGGTCGATGTATGCCGGCGTAGTTGAAGAAATCGAAACTGTAATCTTGCATCAAAAATTTGCCTTCGTCACTGGAAAAAGAAAGAAACAGTCTTCACGGTAACGGAAAAAGTCGGCATAAACCAGAGTAGAGAAGGATTCAATCGTTTATAAGTTCACGAGCCACACGATGAAACAAATGAGTAATACTATTGTGCGGACTGTAGCTTCTAGACGCGTCGTTTGATCGGGATAAAACGTGCATTGACGTATTGAAGAAGAAGAATTGTAGATTATAGACACGCAACAGCTGAGGTCATCAGCATCTTTGATGTATTGAGGGAATAGTGTTTTATACGTGGCATATCAATCATTTGCCAAAAAGCTGTAGTGGCCTTAAAAGAAGATTTGTAAGTGTTAGGTTAGAGGAAGCGAAATAATAAAAACAGCAATCGATTAAACGTTCTGGAGGAAAGAACGAACCAATCGGAATAGGTGCCTAATTGTTGAAAAGTGCAGGAATTACACGAAAAGAAGAAAGAGCGACGACACCGTTGGGTCGTAGCAACTTCTAAAGTTACACCCCGATGGAAATGTGCATCAATCAGAGGATATTGCTATGAATGTGGACAGTTTTTCAAATAAATCACATCATTTTTGCAAGGTTTTATTCTGTTGAAATTTAAATATTTTAAACTTACCCATCCTTTTCATAAACCCAGCCTTGTGGGACAGTGTCGTCAGTTAATGTATTATCACATGCAACTGTGATAAGGTTTTCAGCTCCAAAATTAAGAAGTGACGTTATTTCTGCCTCGAAGGGCAAATGTCCTATCTCGTGACCCATTGCCAGTTTATTGTTTATCCACTACAATTAACATAAAATAATTAAATTCAACTACTCACTTATTTAAAAAAAATGCCTATGACAGACAGACAGATGGACATCGAAGTGATTCCGTAAGTGGTCCGTTTTGGACGGTACACTAAAATGCTCAGCAACAGTACGTTTATAAATATTTTGATGATTTTCCTTAATCACGCGATACTTCCAATCTTCTACCTAGGAAGTAACTTGTGTTTCAATCTAGATACTCATTTTTTTGGTCGAATTTCTCCAGATTCTTTGATGAATATCTAATGGATTCCTAAGTAACATGTCCATCCAATTTCAAGGTGAATTTCCATGAACTCATTGACGAGTTAATTAAACTGACAAACAAACAAATATTTGAAATTACTTACGACTTGTGCAGAGTAATGCACACTGCCGAAACGTAGCCAGACACGCGTATCGTTGCACCAGGAGATTGGTACATAGAAAGTTCTGTCGTACCAAACCGGTCCCACGTGATCCCGCATTTCCTTGTCCAAAGTTACGTCATTGTAGCTGGACGGAACCGGCATCTCCATCACTCCATCTACCTACCGAGAAATATACCAAGGTCAATCAGATGCAATAATAACCTTGAGAAAGTGGTGTCCGAGGAATGGTTTTTCACTTTGGAGTTCACTATTTAAAAAAATTTTGAAGTTTCAACAAACTAAAACCCGACTACGAAGAAGTAGAAAGTTCTTCTGCAGACTGACAAACCTCTCACCCCCTGGTGACGTTGTTTGGGTTTCTCGTATAAATCTGACAACCCAGTCGTTTTTTATTTAATTACCTCTTTGAGACTTCGCTGATAATAAAAGTTCCGGTATCCAGAGTTCTTATCTTTGGTCATGACGAAGTTCCAAATTCCGTCGAGCGACTTCTGTTGACGCGTTTCGCTTTCTCGAGGGTATAACATTCCGACGCCAAGGTCGTTCGTTATCTGAGGATATCGAACATCATCGATCGGTATTTCCTGAATGTCGTCCTCGACCTCGTACACTATGGGCGGATGGTTCGAGTCACTCTTGATCCCGTTGATACCCTGGCCGTTGTTCAAAAATTCGAACGGTTCTGCCAATGTTTTCGCGACGACTAAACACCAGACGAGTGCTGTGATTGTCGCCATTTACCTGCAAGAAGTTGATACAATAGACTCTCAACCGAGCGAAGATTAATACAGTTATATATAATAATTATTGGATTATTTTTAGAATGAAAGTAACTTCGTTAATAAACCTTAGGGGCTGCAATGCTCTCGGAGCAAAAAAAAGGAAGTCTCAGTGATCACAGCTACAGAAGTTAATTTATAACAGTATATTAACTAGATACAAAACATCAAAGAGTCAGTTCCTGAAAAGATATGTTACTTGATACCTACTTTGTCTATCTAAAAAAATTGTTTATGAAATGGATCGATTTTAAGAAAAACTATATGATACCAATCCAATAATATTCTGACAATATGCCGTCAAATTTTTTTTAATTGTTTCGCTACTCGCGGAACTATCGCGGAATATACACAAAAAAAAATAATTTCAAAAAAATACGCGTTGAATTGCAACACCTCTTTTTTTAAGTCGGTTAAAAAATTGAGCTTCCTTAAATAAGGCCACTAATCATGTGAAAATAATAAAATGTCCGAAGTCTGCACCAATTAATTTATTTTATTAAAAATGAATATTGAGCACCAAATCAAACATATGAACTGGTACTAGACCCAAAATAAACCTGGCAATTGGTAGTCTTTAAAAATCTAAAAAAAAGCTAAAATAATAATACTCACATTGATATTAAACTTATAATAATATTTTTCAGTAATTTAATCAATTAAAGTCGCAATTGTTCTGATATTGTATTAATTATTTTTTTATTTATATAGCATATTGTTCTTTTGATAATCTTTTATTATTTATATTATGTTTAGTATTTAACTATACTATGTCTGAATTAAAAGTGCGGAGAGAACACTGTACATCTTAACCATCGAAATTCAGAAAATTGGTTTAAGTTACTGTTTACTAGCTGTTCAATATGCTCCCTTTTTCACTCGCATAGTTGTTTCTCACGTGCAGTTGGATTGCATGTAAAATGCATTTACACAAATTTCGGAAATCTTTTATTTCTATAAAAAATCTTATTCTATTTTTGATGTTATTGCTTCAAAATAAACTAGAAATATGTACCATTCTTCCCATATGACTGTTAGTCAAGTTTATTTGACTATTTAACGATTTAAAATCAGTTAAAAACGAGAAAATAGCACAAGTTTTACGCCAATTTTTGTATAGAAAGAATTTAATTTGTTATTGAACAAACCAAATTTGTCAATATTTTTACATAAGTTTGTAAAGAAAAAAACAAAATATTTATTTGCTTTCTCGTTATTCGAAATCTCGTGCTGTAAAGAAATATTGACAAATATCACGTTTTTAGGTAAAAAATATGTTTTTTGAAATTAAGCAGCAAGCCACATTTTGTGAAGCGTAATGATTAATGACAGCTAATGAAAACGGTAATAAAATTAATTTTGTGACCACAGTTCGAAATTTCCCGAGAGCATATTTTACAATCTGAAGGATGTAAAATGATTTTAGAACGTGGAAGTCCTGTTTTAATATTTCCTTATTTTCCGCTCTGAAAAACTCTATTAATATTTCAGAATACAACCAACTATTAATTTTCTTTATTATAATGTCTTGGACATGTTTTGAAATAATTATTTTTTTTAATATTTATAATTTAGAGCAAGGTTTCTGTTATTAAATCTCTAATAAATTTCATAAAAAAAAATAATTTTTGAATAATTAACGTTTTGGTGATTTTTTCTTTCCTAACACTAAATTGTTTATATTGTCGGCAATTATGTTGTTTATATTGCAACATTTTAATAGTAAATAATAATTTTAACTTTTAATTAAGAAACGGCAATTTGTACTCATTAAGAGTATCTATATTGTACAGAGTGAGACAAAAATTTCGATTGATCTTATTTACAGATTTATTGATAAAAAAAAATTCAAAATTTTTTCTCTCATTTGCTCTGGAAAATATTTCGTTTATTGTTATAACCATTCCGACTTCGCAAGTGAGTAATGATGCTTATTTAGGTCTAAATTAACTTTCCACAATTTTAGTCTTTTTCGTTTTAAGGTTGCCTGAGTCCAATAAACATATTTTTAGAAAAAGTCTCTTGGACACGAACCAGAAACAACCAAGCGGATCGAAACCGGTGACTGATCCCTTAGATCTTAAAATATGCTCTCGAAAAATTTCGAATAAAATGAATTTTGTGACGACACAAAATTCATTTTATTAGCTGTGATTAAGCATTAAGCTTCACAAAATTTGGCTTGCTGCTTAAAAACTTCAAAAAAACACATATTTTTGCCCTAAAAATTGAATAAAAAAACGTAATCCTTCAATATGTTTTTACAGCACGTCACGATTTTCGAATTACGGGAAGACAAATTAACATCTTGAAGTTTTTTCTTTACAAACTGACAAATTTTATTTGCTCAATAATTTTATTCCAATTTAAATTTTTCTCTACATAAATTTGTGTAAAACTTATGCTAATGTTCTCGTTTTTATCTGATTTTAAATCGTTTATTTAGATCAAATAACCTGTAAAATATGCCTAAAAGTCATATGGAAAGAGTGGTACATATTTTTAGTTTACTTTGAAGTATTGATACCAAAGACTGAATCGGATTTTTTATAGAAATTAGAGATTTCCGATACAACAGCGCATTTTACATGCACACACGCATTCAACTGTAAGATAGAGCTATGCAGGTAAAAAAGGGATCATATTGAATAGCTGATAAACAGCCACCTTAAGGAATAATAAATTCGAGTGAAAGAACGTAGTCAGTCGGAACATCAAAATCTAGTAATAATTTAATAAATATAAAATAAAGTTTCTGTTAACGCGTACGATGCCGCAGGTAACCGCTTGTTCTAGATATCACTTTGATAATAATTTGTAAAGGCAATGACACATTTCAAGCTGACATTGCTGAAGTCGTATTTCATTTTTTTAAAAACATAATTTAATAAAGTAAGTGCTTTCAGGTCACGTATACATGATGTGTTATTTGATTTACGTGCACGGAAGCGCACCTAGAGAATATAACCGTCGAATTTTTCACTCAGATGTGAATAAATCAACAAAAATTTGTCCTACAACGCTCTTGCAGCATTTGCGATTATTTTTATGAATGATATCAAAGAGTAAATAAGTTTCATAAAAAACAAGACTTCAACCGATTCCTTTGATGTTTAACGTTTAGACGCTGACAAACAATTTCTAGTCGGCCGACTGGTTATCCGATCGACTAAATAGCCTGTGAAAACTTTTTAATGTTAAAGAAGCAGAAGTATAATAATTAAAGCTGCTTAATTTAATTAAAATTCAACAAGTGTTGATGTTTGCAATAAAAAGTTGATTTTTGAAAATTCGGAATTTATTATTTATTTAACATAAAACCCAAGTACAATTAACGTGAAGTGAAAGCGTCGACCAAAGGGCGCTGAAAGACAATCTCACTCTACCCTGAACAAAGGCTAGAACCGGCGCTGTGCCGAGCGAATAACTGAGTTATTAAAAATTGCTAAACTTCAGAGTTTCAATAAGTTTGAAACGTTAGTTTTTTGTTATTTCATTATAAATTCAAGTGAACGAGCTAAGCGAGTGAGCAAAGTAATAAATCGATTTAACGAGTGGTTCCCGCAATTAAAGAATTTATTTAAAGCAGAATTAAATTTATAACACTGACGAAGTCATCTACACATATAATTTCCTAATGATTTGCGTGTCCGGATGTCTGTCTTTTCAGACCCTCCAGAAGACTTAGGAAGTTGAAATTTGGCACACGTATAGTACGAGACACGGGACAGATCCTAACGGAGCCGGATTTTCGATTTTCTCCCCGGGGGACGAAATAGGGGGGTTTTTAGAAAAAAAACTTCATAGAACATAATAGACCATGGATGAGTGTTTGGTTGTCTTGGTTACCAATAACAAACATTATAATATGAAATGTCAAATAAGTTTGCAAATAATAACAATTGTTTTAATTAAACTAATAATAATCAGTTGAAAAAAGTGTAGAATAATTGTGTGCGCAGTGAGTTATTAATTTATATAAACATTTCTAAAAATGGTGGCAAAGTGTTTAGGAGGTTATGAAACGTCGAGAAATTTTGGTCTGATCCCTACGTCCCGCCATCCGACCGACGCCAATAGTGTATGTTGCCATTTTAAGGGTAGTTTTTGGGGGTTGAAAAATGTTTTTGGGCCCCAAAATACCGAAAAAATTCTCCGAATCGTTTCAAAATTGAAATTTAACCCTCTAGTAGTAAATAAAAAGTGTCCCTAAAATTTTATTAAATCGGCCTGACAGGACCGGATTTATAAATTTTATGAAAACACTAGTTTGCAGATAGTGAATTATTTACTGAAAGGTGTATATAATTTGGTATAGGGGTTCGATTGATAATAATATTGCAATTAAAAAAAAAACCCGGGTCGCAGTGCCAAAACCCTGCCGACAATATAGTGTATTTGCTAATACAGGCAGTGTGGCTTTATTAAATTGGTTTTGAGGCAAAATAAAGATTTGATGCCTTAATACACCCCTTAAAATAACATATTTTCTAATTGCAATATTATCAATCGAACCTCTATACTAAATTATATACTGTACACTTCAGTAAATAATTCACTATCTGCAAACTAGTTTTTTCATAAAATTTGTAAAACCGGTTCTGTCGCGCCGATTTTATTAAAATTTCTGGAAAACTTTTTCATTACTACCAGAGGGTTAAATTTCATTTTTGAAACGATTCGGAGATTTTTTTCGGTATTTTGGGGTCCCAAAAACATTTTTCAACCCCTAAAAACAACCCTTAAAATGGCCAGATTACGCCCATTTTAAATAGGCTTCTTGCGGTGGTGGATTTCAACACGTGGGCTAAATTTCGCTAAAATCAATTAACTCTTTCGAAAGTTATAGCCCGCGGGCTATAACTTTCGAAATCCCGCCATCCGACCGACGCCAATAGTGTATGTTGCCATATGGCAAATACAGTAAAAATGTTATTTTAAGGGGTGTATTAAAGAGTCAAATTTTTTATTTTGCCCAAAAACCAACTTAAGTTCGCGTAATAAAGCCACACTGCCTGTATTAGCAAATACGCTATATTGTCGGCAGGGTTTTGGCACTGCGACCCGGTTTTTTTTATAATTCACCGCAGCTTTGAAGTATGAAAATCCGGTATATATTTTTATTGACGATTTTAACTTAAACTTGACTCTTTACTTCTGGCAAATCTTCGTAAATAATCGCGCACTGTTAAATCACAACCTTCACATACCAGTATATGCGAGTTATCGCTCAAGAAACTCTGGTATCATTAAAATGTAACTGAAATCAAATAACGGTATTTGTTGATTGTTTGAAAATTTTTATTTGTTGTTTCTTTGTTGCCAATTTTTTCAATTGTTATTTTAAATGAGAAAAAAATTAGTAAAAAAACAGATTTTTGTATACTATTTTAAAAATCACAGCAAACTAATACCATGTTTATTGAACGCCCCGAGCAAAGATCGATATCCCAGATTCATGTAAGTTTTTTGAAACGTCAAAAAATTTTAATTTACAAATAAAACCGTTAAAAAAATAATTATTCGCCCAGCGTGGGACTTCAATTTAGGACCCTGCAGATTTGAATTTGATCTATACATTTAGACTTCCTAGGTCAACGGGACAAAACTTAAGAGGATCTTCCAAATATATGTTAAGTTACATGTTATGTGTACATGAAAAATGCTATTATGAATATTTGAACTTCAATTGCGCCTGACGGAGATAGGTCTAACCCACTAGTAATGGCCATAAATTATGACTATCTGCCTGTACACGTTATGAATTATTGAAAGCGTAACTTCAGTTTCAGAAAAATCAGGCAAACGTCAGTTTATTAACTCGTTCATTTTGTGTATTTCAGTCACCCGATTGTTCGTGGTTCGAAAAACTTGACCAAAGATGTCGAAGGATTCGTCGAGAGAATTCACTAACTGAAAATTTATACGGAATTTTGTCCACTTGAAAAACGGAACAATGTAAGTAAAAATAAATTTGTATTTAAATTTTTTTGGCTTCACGGAAAAAAAATTTGAAGTTATACTTCGTTTGGGGGGTTGAGAATAAAATTTTAGCAGGCAACTTAAGTGCGCGCACCCAGTTAACGAAAATTCGACTGTATGGAGTTAAGCGCGCGTAGCTAACGAAAATTCGACAGTATGAAGTTGGCTATAAGAGGCCCAGACTGAAATGACAAATGAACGAAATCAATACACTTTCTGCCTTCTGAAAACTATGATATACTAGATGACTAAAGTTATAACCTTTGGTTAAAACCAATAGTCGTTTTAAAAAGTAAAACACAAAATAAAATTTTGAAAGTTTTAAAATATTTAAAGTCGATTTTTTGTACGTATTATTCTTAAAATTTTTGAAGACTTTATTTCAATAAATTATAGTTGCATGTATATTAAAAATTGGTTTTTAACCATGCCAAGGAAGTGTAACGTCAAACGCACTCATTTTTTTCATTTTGCAATTATAGAATAGATTGAGACGTTTTTAACCTCGACAGTTTTGCCGTCTCGGTTTCGTCCTTTCAAAATAAAACCGAGAAAATGTTAGGAACATAGTCGTCAAGATTAAGATCGAGAAAGACTTGAGTAAAGTCTCAACTTTATCTGAAATCCTAAAGAATTGGAAATCAGCTAATTAATAATAAAATTTACAAGAAATCGGAGACCAGAAAACCCCAAGGGCAATGTGGTTATAAAAGAAGTCCGTACAATAATAACAATAACAACTGAGCAATAAAATATATTGACTGTTGATATACAAGGTGACCATTTACGCGATTTTGACCATAGCGTTGTTTCCATAATTATGAGCTAAAGTATTTTCAAAGTGCATATTTGTATAGAGACAATTAAAAATAACTGTTAAACTATTTTTATGTTTAAAACACAAGTCATTTTATTTCGACAGCCCGCCAGGGATCCCTATTCAACTGATTTATTTTTATTTTTAGTTCACAAATGTGTCATCCCTATTTTACTATTCTAACCCCAGAAATAGGGGAAATTCTCTGGTGTCAGATATAAAGGACTTATGATAACAAAATTACTAATTTTTTACTGGACTTAAGTATAAATTGTATTCTTTTGTTTGATATTGCCGGCTTAAAAACTAATTTTTCGACTGTACTCCTTTACCTGATAACAAAGAATTTAGTTCAAAATTTACTTTTCAAAGTTTCTAATATTTTGTCGATTTGAGGTTCCCTGAGTCTCAAAAACACATTTTTTGAAAAAGTATTTCGTCTGTTTGTTAATCTGTGAGCATGATACAGGTCTAACGGCTGAGCGTATCGACACCAAATTTTGACAGAACGTTTAACATATCTAAAGGCAGAGTCCTATTGTTTTTTGGGGAAAATTAGCGCATGCGCTAAAGAGGCATGCGCTATAACGTTTCTCTATTACAATGGTAATACAGACAGACGGACGGACATCGTTGCCACAATGGGGTTCCGTTAAACCCTAAACAATAACAACTCTGAAAATACGATTTGGTTCTAAGCTCAAATAACACTGACTTTGGTCAACCCTGGAAGCACATGGAAATCCTGATTCTGCATCGCGAAAGTCGCCACCCCTGTACTACAAACCTGTCGGCGAGTGAAACAAACGCTTCCTGATGATGCTCGTTTGTTTTTCAGTTGTTTTTTGTTAATAACAAAACACAATCGCACGTTTAAATAACTGCGAACGTGTTCGAACCGTGTGTTTTTTGCGTACAAAAATACGGAAATAGCATTTTAAACGCACAAACAATGGGCGATGATAAAAGCGATGTGCGATGGAACAATTAGGTCATCGCGCATAGTTCTTTACAAATTAATTAATTGTTACATTTGATAATTTTGTCAGATTTATAAATATTTATACCGGCGCGGCGGAGTTACGTTGAACTACATTAATTGCGCGACCAAAAAGTAAATCGCTTTGTACAGGGCCGTAGGCAGATCTTCGACTTAGAAACGGCCAAAGGATTTATTATTTTATTTCTATATAACCACGAAAAGGGATGGCCACTTCCAAACTTTACCGCTAGAGGCGCCAGTTATATGAAGACCTCAGTCTGTGAATAGTTCAGAGCAGAGTATGCAAAATAGGTTTAATTTAAATAATAAATTATTAACAATGCCGATATGCTGTATTTACCAATGTTCAAATTATAGAGATTTTGTATTTTCAAATGATCCGGTAATAAGTGGTTGTCTGAAGGGAAAATGCGCGTCAAGTTGCATGGACCAACTTACATTTTTTTAACTTTTTCAACGCCAATCGTTTGTTCTACGTTTGTACCTGACGCCTGCAAAATTTCAGCGTTTGTACCGAAAAAATAAAAAAGTTATTAGCAATAATAGGTGGCCAGCCAACTTGACGTCAAGTTGTATGGACCACGTCCTAAAAACCACTTTTTTCAACTTTTTCAACGCCAATCGTTTGTTCTACGTTTGTACCTGGCGCCTACAAAATTTCAGCGTTTGTACCGAAAAAATATAAAAGTTATTAGCAAAAGTCACTAATAAATGTACACTACTGGCCAAAAGTAAAGCGACTAAGATTATATTCAAATTGTACGGACAAATTACTTTTGGCCAGTAGTGTACATTTATTACTGACTTTTGCTAATAACTTTTTTATTTTTTCGGTACAAACGCTGAAATTTTGCAGGCGTCAGGTACAAACGTAGAACAAACGATTGACGTTGAAAAAGTTAAAAAAATGTAAGTTGGTCCATGCAACTTGACGCGCATGAAGGGAAAAGACTTTTACTGCAAATGCTGAGACAATAGTTTGTGAAGTTCACTTTACTAAAGAAGATTTTGCCACAGAGGGAGAAAAACAGATAGAAAAACTAATTATATTTATTTAAATGATGGTTATAATATTAAAACATCGCAGATTCACTTTGAATTATTCCTTATTAAAACCACGCAACTTAGGAAGGAACACGTAGGATTTGGTTTTTACAATACTCTTTAGAGAAAACCAATCATAACTTAGGTCAAAATAAAAAAAACCCGGGTCGCAGTGCCAAAATCCTGCCGACAATATAGTGTATTTGCTTGTATAGGGCCGTGCAGAGGTTTTATACTTTTATTATGTGAAATTAAGTTTGTTTTTGGACAAAATAAAAAATTTAACCCCTTAATGCACCCCTTAAAATAACATATTTTTTTTCTTAATTGTAATATTATTATCAATCTAACGTCTGCACCGAATTAAATACACCCTTCAATAAATAAGTCACTATCAGCAAATTAGTGTTTTCAAAAAATTCTCTAAGTCCGGTCCTGTTAAGCCGATTTTATTAAAATTTTAGGGGCACTTTTTAATTGCTACTAACGGGTTAAATGTCAATTTTGAAACGATTCTGAGAATTTTTTCGGTATTTTGGGGCCCAAAAACATTTTTCAACCCCTAAAAACTACCCTTAAAATGGCCCGATTACGCCCATTTTAAATAGGCTTCTTGCGGTGATAGATTTCAACACGTGGGCCGAATTTCGTTGAAATCAATTAACTCTTTCGAAAGTTATTGCGCGTACACACACACACACACACACATATATATATATATATATATATATATATATATATATCGAGAAATTTTGGTCCGACCCCTAGGTCCCGCCATCCGACCGACGCCAATAGTGTATGTTGCCATATGGCAAATACACTAATAAAAGAATAGTAACTTCTTACCACAACAGATTTATTCAGTGTTTTGCTGAAGATGGGAGCTTACGTAGCTCTCGAAAAGTACATCCACTGAATAAATCTGTTGTGGTAAGAAGTTACTATTCTTTTATTTTTATTTTTTTCCAGCCAGAGTGTTCTTAATGTTTATATTTAACTTAGGTCGTTACACTTGTCATGTGCCCATGTCCATCATGAGTAGTGAAAATAATCGAACTATTTGAATATTAAAATATCTCGAGAGGCTATTTAGTCATTCATTATTGTGAGCGAAAAAATCAAAACCGAACTACCGCTATTTTAATTTGGAATGTCTAAAAATTTTGAAAATCCAATTGATACTTTAATAGTTCTTCGATTAGAATCTGGGAAATTGAGGCTTGTAATGGAGACACAAGATCAAGTCTTTAAAAATTTTGACGAAGATCTTTTATCCCTTCAAATTCAGACACGATATAGTTCTATACCGCTATTGAGTGATATTTGTCGTAAATAAATTAGTATAATTTAGGGAAAATAAAAATGGACACAAAGAAAAATGCCCTTGTTGAAATTATTTCCATTGTGTTTTATGTGTCCGGTGATGACATCCAAAAACAAATAAAAAACACGTTTCAAAATCACGAGGTTTATGTTACAAAAATTAAGTAGGCTTAATTTGTATTGTAATCTATGCGTAGACAGATTTAAATGGAAGATTAACTTGCTGATTGTATCATTTTTTTTTCAACCAATGGTTTCGCGTGTTGAAATTTAGTCTTTTTAACTTCCTGCTACTGAACATTTTTAAAAAAATGCGACGCTAATTGTTTCGATTCTGTTTTAGAAAATCAAGTTTATGGTCCTATTCTTTATCTGATTTTAAATCGTGTATTTAGATAATATAACCTATCAAAACTTGGCTGAAAGTCATATGGGAAGATTAGGACATATTTCTAGTTTATTTTGAAGCATTAACATCAAAGACGTAATTAGATTTTTTACTGCAATTAGAGATTTCCGAAACGTAACGTTAAAAAAGGGGGCATATCGAACAGCTGGTAAACAATAAACTTAACGGGTTGTTAAATAGTACATGAAATAAATCAATCAACCTTTGGATACTTTGATTTGAACATAGCCGAGTTTCTGTCATTTTATTACAGTTATTAGCTGTTGTTGGAAATGTTTTTATTGTAAACATGAAAATAATAATAAACCTATTTGTCTTTTTATTGAATTTATCAGTTATTTTATCAAATGTAGTACACTCAAGTTGACAGACCGGTCTTCGTACACTCATGATCAAATATTTTACATAAATTCATTTACAACGCGGAAATGGTCCACTTATAATAATAATGCATTTAACATCCGTTTCTCGACTTTATGTCGTAACAGACGCCATTCGCATCTTTACTATTTTTTCATTTTCCACTTCTCGTTATTTTTTCAACTTAATTAATAGCAATAGGCGAATGAAAATATATAGGAATTTGGGATAAGGGTTTTACCATCAAAAACAAATGTGAAAAAAGGGACCAAGTTCGGTACCTAGAAAGAACACGTTCGTCGAAAATTGAGAACAAAA
Source organism: Venustoraphidia nigricollis (assembly GCA_034508555.1). Taxonomy (NCBI): domain Eukaryota; kingdom Metazoa; phylum Arthropoda; class Insecta; order Raphidioptera; family Raphidiidae; genus Venustoraphidia; species Venustoraphidia nigricollis. Next base: position 5,594,034 of record JAVRKA010000004.1, on the reverse strand, counting down.
TGAGTGCCAAGTTTCCACACACAAGTCACTTATTTATAACATGTAAACTTGCCACGTGAAAACTTGGCACCCATTTAGTTCTCAATTGTTTTTTCTGCGAAGCTGTTCTTTCAAAGCACCGAATTTGATCACTTTTTAGCGTATTTGCCATAATATGGCACACACACTATTAGCGGGACCTAGGGGTCGGGCCAAAATTTCTCGACAGGTACCAAAAAGTAAGTACGAAGCAAGGCGAATCACGGTACGCCAGAATAGAGTGTGGAGTGCCGCAGGGCTCCATCTTGGGCCCTGTCTTGATCATTATTTATATTAATGACTTACATGCCAACACTACAGATTCCTGTACATTTCACTATGCAAATGATACGACTTTTCACAGCAACCATGACTATTTTTTTCAATTGCAAAAATTAGCCCAGAAAACCATCGAAAAAGCCTCCATCTGGTTTACAGCAAATAAGCTATTATTAAATAAGGATAAGACTCAACACTGTATTCTCCCGTACCGAGCCTCTAAAGATTCAAGTACTGTTAAATTTCTTGGACTATTTATTGATAGCGACTTGAAATGGAAATCGCATATTGATCACCTATGTTTAAAACTATCCAAGATTCTGTATTTATTGAGAAAAGTTTCAGAATATGCATCCTTCGATGTGAGAAAAAGTATTTATTATGGTCTTTTCCATTTTAACATAGCATATGGTATTTTGGTATGGGGACATGCCCCTGATGCTGTAAGAGTGTTCCGACTTCAAAAACGAGCATTGAGAATAATAACTAATAGTAAGTCAAGAGATTCTTGTAAACCTATGTTTAAACAACATAATATTTTAACTTTGTCATCTCCTTTTGTTTACGAAAATTTACTCTACGGAAAACATAATCTCTCAAAATTCCTGATAGTTGAGGAGGTGCACTCTTACAACATCAGGAGCTGTACTAATATTCGTGTGCCTTTTTTTAATCGCAAATGGTCCAAATTATTTAGCACTTCAGTTATATAATCAACTTCCCATTAGTGTAAGAAATTTGCCAATTAACCTTTATTCAAAAGAAATAAGGCGAAAATTATCAAACGAACCACTGTATTCGTACAAAGACTTCGCGCAATCAACAACCACTTGGTAATTAAATATGGACCGTAAAATTTTACTTATCGCTGATGTTAATGTAATTCTTTTATTTGTAATTTTAATTGACAATCACATCTACTTTAACATTGTAACATTAGCTCTGTGAATAAAGATATTTTATTCTATTTTATTCACATCATTTTAAGCAACTTGGCAGCATTTTTGTAAATTTTTATATTACCTAAAGGTATGTATTAAGTGGTTAAATTGTTTATTTTCTCCAAAAACAATCAAATTAATATAATAAAGCCACACTGCCTGTATTAGCAAATATTGTCGGCAGGGTTTATGATGCACTGCGACCCGAGTTTTTTTTACATTTATGTTTTTGATGGGACCAAATTATTTTTAACCGTGTCTGTACCACAGCAGATTGAGTTTAAATATTCTTGTTTCTTTGTGTTAAATGTCAACAATGGCTTACAGGTTACCAGCTGATTCGAGTGACAACATTGAATACCGTGCGTAAGCACTTGTCTGTTGGAAATTTATTAATTGTTTACATTTGATTCATTTGTTTGCATTTATTCATTAAACTTTAATCACCATTTACTATAATCGAGTCATTCATCTTTTCAAAGCCCCATTTATTCCTACTATACTGACATCCAACTCCACAAATGGAGAACGTTACTAAGTTTAGCCAAAATTAATTTTTCAAAAATTTTTGTTTCGAGGCCAAATTTTTTATTTTTTTTTTTTTAAAATATGTTTGTTTATTTATCAGCACGATACAGGTCAAACGATGGTCTGATTGAAACCAAATTTTGGCAAGATTTTTGACATATAAATATGAGCTCTAGTTTTAGGATGTGTGTTTTCTATCATAATAGTATTCTTTTCGTTACAGTTTATTCTATTCTATTATAATTTAGTGATTATTGCCTTTAAGAAATGTATATTTGGAAGAAAAAAGTTTAATAACAATGAGAATTGTTTGATTTATGCTGGGGTCATGTTTTGAAGTAAAACTTCTGTAGCAGGGGTATCTGTTTTAAATTGTCTGTGACGTTTAAGGGGAAATAATGCGTTACGTTAAAGGGGAAGTATGACAGAAACCTTGGAAACGCAAAATTATATAAATAACATCTATATAGCGACTAAAGAAGTTTTACTTCTCCCACGAACTTTTGTGGATGAGGCTTACACATTTTTTTTTGTTCAAGTTTTCTGGTCATGCTGTGTAATATCAGCGACCTACAAGGTTAAGTCACTTCGAATTTGTGCTAAAATCAGGTTAACGACGATTACTTAACCATGTTTATTTATGACAAAATTAAGTTTTTATTTATTTATTAACGCATCTGTTGAAAGAAAGAAGACTTTATTTTAAAGTAAATTCACGCTTTATTTAGTCTCGTAGTTATTAGTGATTCAAATGTGACGATATTTTGTCAAACAAGATTTGTTCAACCGGTTGTCATTGTAACGACTGAATAGACGTTTTTGCGTCAATAAGTCAAAAAGTTCCATAAAACGTTTTAGTGTTTCATGGAAACTTTTTTAGTATTCAATATTTGTTGCTTAGATAATAAAAAATCCCAAATTATCGTAGGTAACAGGTATATAAAATCCAGAAATAAAAATTATTGAAAAAATGGACATTTCCACCAAGAAATAACCACAAAATACCCATAATTTGAATGGTAGCAGCCAAGTTAAACAAGAAAATGTCTATATATAAAAAAAAATGTTTGTCATCTCAGATTGTAAAATATGCTCTCGGGAAACTTCGAACTGTGGTCGCAAAATTCATTTTATTACTGTTTTTATTAGCTGTGAAACATTAAGCTTAATAAAATTTGGCTTGCCGCTTAAACATTTCGAAAAACATGTTTGTCCTAAAAATTAAATCAACTAACGTGATATTCGTCAATATTTCTTTACAATACGGCACGAGATTTCGAATTACGGGAAGGGAAATTAACATTTTGAAGTTTTTTCTTTACAAACTTATGTTAAAAATACTGATAAATTTGGCTTGCTCACTAATTTTTTTCAAATTTATTTTTTTCTGTACAAAAGTTATGCTAATTTTTTCGTTTTTAAGTGATTTTATATATAATTTATTTAAGTCATATAAACTATAAAATCTTGGCTAAGAGTCATGTAGAAAGAATGATACATATTTCTAGTTTATTTCTGATGCATTAACATGAAAGATTGAATAAGATTTTTCTTAGAAATTAGAGATTTCCGAAACGTAAGTGTATTTTGCATGTGCACACACACATCCAGCTATGAGGGTGAAAACGGAAGCATATTGAACAGTAGTTACTCAGTAATCTTAATACTTATCCACCAACAGTCAATGTGTGTTGGGTTTAGTACCGACTACTATGAAGGTGTAAATGGAGCATATTGAACAGTAATCAGGGAATCAACAAATCCGGATGAAGTCGAACCAAGGTCGCGGATTAATATAATTAAATAAAAATATGTACCTGCGTTTTGTTAAAAAAATGATATTATTAAAGGACGATTTACACTAATTTTTAACACCGTAAACTGGACATCCACGGCGATGTACGCGATGTCATCGAGTCGCGACCTTTTGATATTTGACCGTCAACGCACTGTTAAAAAACCGACTGGCATCGTAATAATAGCGTACGCGCTTTTCAACACCCGACTGTACGTTATTTGTTATTTATATAAGAGTTCAGCGGTTCGTGTCACCACCACTGCGTATAATCCGTAAACAAAACAACAACGTGTCACGTGACTGAAAACAGTCATTTGGGTTCTGATAATAATCGACACTACAAGAATATATTTGCGATATAAAAGAGAAATCGAATTTTTGATAATCTATATCAACGGTGCCCGAACTGGCTCAATGCTGAGAACTTAGTGCGTACAATATTATTCCAATCTACTAATCAATAAGTACCCGTGCAAAACTTCTTGGTTTCCGGGTTTGTACGCCGTGGTCCATTGGTATTTCTACTTAGAAATACGAATGGACCACGGCGTACAAGCCCGGAAACCAAGAAGTTTTGCAACAACGCCCTCCGTGAAAGCCTACACAATTGGATAATAAGTACCCGTGTTTGAAATAATAACGCAATATTTTTCAACAATTTTTTTTTATTTCTCAACGTAGTCTCATTTCAGGTCCACACACTTTTCCCAATGTTCGTGCTATTTGTTGAAAATGTTCGATTCGTCAAACCCTGCAAAATACGCTTCTGTCTCGGAATTTACCTCTTCATTTGAGTCGAATTTTTTTCTTCCGAGCCATGTCCCGGTTGAATTGTCATTCAGTTGAAATGTCGCGGTTGAACTGTCTTTCGGTTGAACTGTCGCGGTTGAACTGTCTTGCGTTGAAATGTCTCGATTAACTGTCGTTCGGTTGAAATGTCTGCATTTGAACTGTCTGCTGTTCAAATGTCGTTCGGTTGAAATGTCTGCGGTTGAACTGTCGTTCGGTTGAAATGTCGCGGTTGAACTGTCTGCATTTGAACTGTCTGCTGTTCAAATGTTCAAATGTCGTTCGGTTGAAATGTCGCGGTTAAAATGTCCGCGGTTGAATTGTTGCAGAACCGTTCCCGTAGTTCTGTATCGAGTTACTATCTAAATTTTGGTAAAATATTTGACATGTAAATATGTAGAGCCGTATTGTTTTTGGGGATAATCGACGCATGCGCAGAAGAAATGTATACTGTAATGTTATTTTTTTTATTATAACAAACGGTTCATTATTTTATTCATTTCTCCAAGAAAGTTTTGCAAAAGAATTTTTTCTGTAAACATAGTTTCGGAAATACATATTATAAATAAGAAAAATCAGCTGTTCAAAACTGACATTAAAGCGAGCGAAGTGAAATCAATAAAAACAATGAAATACCTAATTGTTATCTTTTAATTAGTTAAAACGAATAAACTGACCACATAACACTCGAAAACTGTTATCTGATCGGATAAAGTTATTTTTTTTAATAACAGATAAACGACGTAGCAACGTACAACATTTCAATCTTATTTTACTTAGATAAATCTTTTGCATGTAATACTAGTCGCTACCCGCGGGTCCAAATGCAGTTGAGATGAAACACGGCAGCCACAACAGTAGCGGAGCCTTAGACCTGGCACCATCTAGTGGTGAGTTACAATAAAGTGAATAGCGTAAAAACCTTCTCCATGAATAAATACATATACATATATATATGTGCCAATTTTCATGGTGATCGGTCAAACGGTGTCGAAGTCTATCAATCAAAAAACAGACAGCCATTTTTATATCTACGAATTCGGGCGAAGTCAAACCGAGCCGCTAGTTTTTATGTATTGATGGGATTTATTATTAACTATTTGTAAATTCCCCATTATCGGTTTTGAATTGCATTATTGATTAACTAATTATCAGTATGACGCTAAAAATACAAAAATAACAAATCCAGCAAAAATATTGTTTTACTAAAAATGCACTTTTATGATCAATAATGCTTATGAGATAACAACTTATTTAAAATTTAGTAAAATTAATAATACCATTTTTATTAATTTTACTATTTTTAAAAATACAACTCAGGTCTATTAATACCTTAAAAAACCTCGACATTTTCGAACTTGTTCAAGTTTTTTTTGTGAATAACACAAATGATGCATTTTTCAGGAAACACTTTTACATATAAATTAAAGTACAGTAAGACTCCGCTAAACGCGGGAGATACGTTCCAATAAGTTCCTGTGCTGTACGAAACAGCGCTAAACGAGGCCATCTTAATACGTAAAAAATAGGCATAAGTGAAACAGAACCGAGAAAAAGAAAATTTGTTTTTTTTTAAATTTTATTTTGTTGTTAAATACTTTTTATCACATTAATTATAGATTTATTTATTGCTAATATCGATTTTTGTTCATAAAACATTTATAAAAATCAAATAAGAGTTCAAGTTATGTTTCTGATGAGGAGGGTTCCTCATTTGACATATTTTGTTTTTTGTGAAGAAGTTATACAATGTCGTTTGCCTTTTCCTGTTTCGTTCAGCAATCTGTTGTCGATAACAAGATATTGCATCAATACTTCGTCTTGCCTTTGAACTTCTATCAACATGTGAATCATTTTGTATAAATTGATCCATAATTCACGTTATAGTGGCTACACTTTTTTTTAGAAACCGCGTAATACTGAAATAGCGTTAAGCAAGGTCTTACTGTACTAATAACAATAGCTGTCTATAGTTTACCCTGTAGCTAGGCAGTTGAGTAATCCCCGAAAAGCGGGACATTTAATTTTGGGCTAAAAATCGCCATTAATGAGTTAATTTCAGGAATTTTAGTTCCGGATTTGTTATGCTTAAAAATATTGTCCGAAATTACAAAATCTCGGAATTGCGGTATGGAAGCCGCAGGCTAGAATTTTAAATATAATGATTTTTACAAATTTAAAATTACCTGTTTGTAACGGTGTCAGGCGATGATATTTCAACAACAATGTCTGTAAAGTTCAGCGTCAACAAATCAGATTCCGGATCGATCTGTTGACATTTGTGTCTATGTATGACATATATGACGCCAAGACACCGGTAAAATAACGCGAGACACACGCGTTCCGTTTAAAATCCACAACAATAACAACAACAACAACAACGGCAGCAACTGGATCACGGAGAGTCTCTCTAAAAGACGCGGACCGCGAAGAGACTGGCGCGATAATGTTGAAGATAGACGATCCGTCGTCGATTGCCGCGATCGAACCACTAGCAGACGTCTCTCTCTCTCTCTCTCTGGGCACTATCTAGACACGCGCCAAGTGGGTCTGTTGTGAGTCTGGCTGCCACTCCTCCGGCTGGCACTGCGCCCCAAAGAGCCACCCCACCCCCTACCACACACTGAGGAAAACAGGTCGACAGTTTTTAAAGTCGGATTTACACCGAGGATAATTTTACTCAAGTTTTTGAAGTGGTAACCCCCTTCGTCCGGACGCAATCGCTCATTTCTCTTCTCTGGTAGCGTAATATATAAAACTAATCTTAGGAATAATCGAATGATTTTAATAATCGAAAATTTGCTATTCGAATGATTTTTATAATCGAATGATTCATTCGAAATGGTTCCTCCAGCTGGACTGTAATTAATACTCGTTACAGATTTCAACCGAAAAATCATTTAAGCTAGTCTTGGGAATAATCAAATGATTTTAATAATCGAAAATTTGCTATTAAAATGATTTTTATAATCGAATGATTCATTTGAAATGATTCCTCCAGCTGGACTGTAATTAATACTCGTTACGGATTTCATCCGAAAAGTAATTTAAGCTATAGTCTTGGGAATACCTAATTAATCAAATGATTTTAATAATCGAAATGTTGCTATTCGAATTATTCATTCGAAATGATTCCTTCAGCTGCTGTACCATAATAATAGATGCATTGATACTATATGCGTGAATGAATGAATGTTTCAACTCTCGAATAAATTTTGTTCTCGGTTTTTGTCAGTCTTGAGAGAAGTCACCTACATACAGTACTTCATAGTATAGACGCAGATAAAAGACGCAAGTAATCGTATTCAGTAGTGTGCAATGCATGTAATCATCTCGAGTGGTTAGGATGCGAGTGAAAACACAATTCATTCTGCCCATGCATTCGATATGATTATTATATAACGAATGCATTTTCTACTATAAGACTTGAGAGAGTCACCTGCATGTAATACTTCATAGTACAGACGCAGATAAAAGACGTAAGTAATCGTATTCAGTACTGTGCAATGCAGTTTAATATTACTGGAGATTGTATTATAAGTCGTAACTCAGAGGTATAAAAGTCATTCGAATTTTTTTTGAACATCTCGAGACTTCTCGAAATATTTTAATAATCGAATAGTTCGAAAATTTTCACTGAAAATATCTCATCTCAGATTTGAAAAAATGACGGAACAAACCAGATTCGTGTTATCAAAATTTGACTTTTCAAGACATTGCTGATCAGAAACGAGATGTTTTAACTCTATTGTAAATGCATCTTTAGAATTACGACACATGATTGTTTTATATGCGTATCTCTCGATGGGGGGCGCCCTTTTATTCAAACTTGTAAACAATGACAATGACACAAAAACCCTTATCCTTCTCAGCTTGCGAATTTGTTAAGGCCCAACTATCTAACCTAAAAGTTTTCATATCGGCGAACAAATTTGCATGTGACGTTTTTTTTTAAGTTCTCCTCTGGTCGCAATAATGTCTTAAGTCCATAATATGTCATATCTACATATTTGCCCGGTTTTAAAGAAGATATATTTGAATTTAGCTCGAATCAGCTTGAAACTTATAATAGTTACAGTATAGAACCTCGGTAAGTTAAACCTTGATAAGTTAAAAACCTCTCTGTAAGTTAAAATTTTTTTGAATTCCCTTCCCCTGAAAGCATAAAACCTTCATTACTTAAATCACAAAACCTCGGTAACTTAAACACATATTCTGAGGCATCTTCCTCGATAACTTAAAATAATATTTAGGTGACCTCCATAGTTAAAGTATTATCCTCTGTTGAACTAAATTTATCCTCGGTAAGCTAAAAATTTTACTCTGACAACCTCTCTAACTTCAACTCTCGATAAGTAAAAAACTCGATAACTTACATTTTTTAACGTTTCCCTGGGATTTAACTTATCGAACATAAAATCTCTCAGGTCAGGTTTATATTAGAGTAAATTATATATTTTGACACGCTGAATCCAATGAGCACAAGCGCAGCTCTGTGTGTAGTGTCGTCCCCGAGATATAGACGTTTCAAATATTTTTAACGGCTCGGCATAAGCGGCAGTTTTAGGATACATGAAGTTAAATACATCCCCACGCTCTAGTCCACTCGAGAACATCTACACTACCGAGCTGATCCGATCCGATTCAGTGGGTGTGGACCTTAACGCATCTGTTACTTAAAAATTTCAAAAAACACAAAAAAAAAACAAATGGGGCGACAACCTTAATCTGGAAACATCCACCCTTAGATATAACAGAGAGTTGTTAATTAATTTCAGACATTTGAAGTTACGAAAGGACATCTAAGAATATACCAGCTCAAGAGCGCTTTTATGAATGGTCTTTTGTCGTGTCTGGGCAGTGGTCTGGCGTCGATTATATCTATGGACACAAGGCAAAGTAACTTAAGTTGGGTATCTCACGAATCGATTTTAATTGATCAACTTAAATTGAAAAGTTCGCACACTAATTTTCGCTCAGTTTCAATCTTTGTGAACTATCCTTTGTGTTGAATTTTTCATTGGATTTTCAAACGGGATGCAGCTCTGTGCCTGCACTATAATAAAATGTAAGAAATAAAATGATGAAACCAATAAATAAACAAGAATTCAATTGTTAAATAAACTATATTTAATTCAGCAGTGCAATCGATGTGAACTCCATTCTGTCCCAACACAGAATACTACATCTTTACAATATCACCGTACGTAGCTTACATAACATAAGTCATTACACAATTCATAGATAATATTCGTTTAAATACTGTAGGTTAAACATTTGCTTACAATAAGCGATAATAGTGTCAAAAATCAGACTGTTTGATGCATCCAAAACTAAATAATATAAAATTGTATCGAATGTGTCTAAAAATGAACTGATATGACATTATTATAAAGTCAGCAATGCGTTTTTAAACATGTTATAAAAAACGTGTCTTTAAAAACGCACTGTCATAATATCAGTCCGTTTTTGGACGTTAGTGACACATTTTTTTGTAAAAGAAAAATGATTATTTTTACTATCTTTCAAATTGAATTCACATTTATGTCATAATACATATTTATTATATATTTTTTTCAGAACCTGAAGAAGATCCAAATCCGGATTGAAACGTTGTTCACTATAGAAATGTTTTGAATTGTTTGCCATTAGTCGTTTAATTTTATCTATTTTAAATAAATATACAGGTGTTAACAAAGTATAAAATTTCTATTTTATTTAGTTTTGGATGCATATATACAGTACAGTATATTAGAATATGTTTAAAATATTTCACATCTACACAGGACCGGATTTAACCATAACAGTTGCTTAGGGCCCCAGCTTAGTGGAGGTCCAAGATTCATCCAAACCTTGGCGAATTTTATGAGTAAATTTGACTTAATTAGTTTAATTTAGACAAAAAAATCCTAATGAGTTACTAAATATCAATTTTAATAATACATCCAATGAATATAACCAATAAAAAATGTGACGTGACAAATTTCAGACAATGTATTATAAAAAAGGACTTGTGATTTTTTTGAATTTCAAAAAACGCGCGCATTGAATACTTTGTTCACAAATGAACAATAGCGCTGTGGTTAAGAGACTCTCGTAAGACTACTGCTTAAAGCCCTTACAAATATAAATTCGGCGCTGAAACTACAACCAATTTCAGATAAAACCATTTCGAATGACCCTGTCTAATTTTCATATATAATTTATTGGATGACCATAATTTTGCGGTCAAAACAACAATGAGAAAAATTTCTTTAACTTTTTTTACAAATAAAAAAAAACCCGGGTCGCAGTGCCAAAACCCTGCCGACAACATAGTGTATTTGCTGATACAGGCCTTGTGGCTTTATTATGTGAACTTAAGGTGATTGTTGGACAAAATAAAAAAATTAGCTCCTTAATACGCCCCTTAAAATTACATTTTTTTCTTAACTACATTATTATTGTCGATCGAACGTCTACACCAAAATTAAAAACAACTTTCAGTAAATAACTCACTATCTGCAAACTAGTGTTTTCAGAAAATTTGAAAATCCGGTCCTGTCGGGCCGATTTTATTAAAATTTTAGGAGCACTTTTTAATTGCTATTAAAAGGTTAAATTTCAATTTTGAAACGATTCTGAGAATTTTTTAGGTATTTTTGGGCCCAAAAACTTTTTTCAACCCCTAAAAACCACCCTAAAATGACCCGATTGGGCCTATTTTAAATAGGCTCCGTGCGGTGATGGATTCCAACATGTGTGCCAAATTTCGTTAAAATGAATTAACCCCTTCGAAAGTTATTGCCCGTACACATATATACCTATATATATATATATATATATATATATATATATATATATATATATAAACATTTTCAAAAATGGTGCCAAAGTGTTTAGGAGGTTATGAAACGTCGAGAAATTTTGGTCCGACCCCTAGGTCCCCCATCCGACCGACGCCAATAGTGTATGTTGCCATATGGCAAATACACTAAAAACCCGGGTCGCAGTGCCAAAACCCTGCCGACAATATAGTGTATTTGCTTGTATAGGGCAGTGTGGTTTTATACTTTTATTATGTGAAATTAAGTTTGTTTTTGGGCAAAATAAAAAATTTAACCCCTTAATACACCCCTTAAAATAACATTTTTTTCTTAATTGTAATATTATTATCAATCTAACGTCTACACCGAATTAAATACACCCTTCAATAAATAAGTCACTATCTGCAAACTAGTGTTTTCATAAAATTTGTAAATCCGGTCCTGTCGGGCCGATTTTATTAAAATTGTGGGGACACTTTTTAATTACTACCAGAGGGTTAAATTTCAATTTTGAAACGATTCGGAGAATTTTTTCGGTTATTTGGGGCCCAAAAACAGTTTTCAACCCCTAAAAACTACCCTTAAAATAGCCCGATTAGGCCCATTTTAAATAGGCTTCTTGCGGTGATGGGTTTCAGCACGTGGTTCAAATTTCGTTGAAATCAATTAACTCTTTCGAAAGTTATCGCGCGTACACATATATATATATATATATATATATATATATATATACGTATATAAATATATAAATATATATATATATATATATATATATATATATATATACATATATATATATATACATATATATATACATAAATATATACATATATATATATACATATATATATAAACATTTTTAAAAATGGTGCCAAAGTGTTTAGGAGGTTATGAAACGTCGAGAAATTTTGGTCCGACCCCTAGGTCCCGCCATCCGACCGACGCCAATAGTGTATGTTGCCATATGGCAAATACACTAAAAATAAATATGCCATAGCTCACTTTACCTGACACCTATTATATAAGGCTTTTATGTTTTATACCGCGTGCTAACTTTAAAAACGATACTGTTGTGCTATTATTTTTAACAATAAATTGAAACGTCAGTCTGTTGTTAGTTTCACCGGTTCTTGGATTATAGCTGAGAGCTTTATACCAAGAATTTAAGGTGCGGCTTCCAATATCTTCAGGTAGGCTCTTACTGCAAAAAGTAACTAGTAGCTAATCTTCTGGAGTTCATAAGAAGATCCAGATTATTTGCTGACTAGATCCAATAAAAAGGGGAAGCACAAAAATCCTTTCAGGGTTTGTGGTTCATTTAAGCCAAGAAACCACCCCATTCTATTTTAATCTTTAATCTTTTAATGGGTGCCTCTGGACTATAGAAACGGAATCTTCGAAAACATGAAAAAAATCATTGGATATCGATGGTGTAATAATCAGAGCTTGACTTCATTTGTCGGACACATTGTATACATTGTCCCAGCGTCTGTCGGGCGTATCGCAGTCACTGTATTTCGAAGACACACTAATGTAAAAAGCGCAGATAAACCACCACTCGGCGCTCTGGCATAAAAGCCCGGTACAGAGTCTTCCCGTTGAATCGTGGATCTGCATATAAAATAAAATATTTAATCTTTATTGTAGACAGTACATAGGTAAATTGTAGTGGCATCAATGCATTTAAAAAATTTATAAAGTAAGTTCTATAGAGTTAATAATTTTAAACGAAATATATAAGATCATCCATTTTCAAGTAGGCAATAGGTTTGTTTACGCCAAGAAAGGGATTGATCCCTTAGGGCTTAGATCATGAAATATGTTCTCAGGAAATTTCGAACTGTGATCGCAAAATTCATTTTATTTCTGTTTTTAGTAGCTGTGATTAAGCATTGAGCTTCACAAAATTTCAAAAAACATATACATGTATATTGTGCCCTAAAAATTGAATAAAAAAATGTGATTTTCGTCAATATTTCTTTACAGCACGTCGCGAAACTTTGAATTACGAGAAGGCAAATTAACATTTTGAATATTTTTCTTTACAAACTTATGTTATAAGTACTGACAAATTCGGCTTCTCAATATTTTTTTTTTATTTACTTTTTCTGTGCAAAAATGTGTGTAAATCTTATGCTATAATTTTCTCGTTTTTATCTGATTTTTAAGCGTTTATTTTATATTGAACAGCTGGTAAACAGTCACCTTAAACTAACTTTAAACCAGTTAAGAACGATTTTAACATCAATTTCCTTGCACATAACGCCTTAACTTACTTAGCTTAATGCTGAGTTGCAGAAAGCATTGTCAGAAAATCTGATTTGTTACTGACAGATTGTGACCAGACATATTTCTCTAGAAGAAAATAATTTTATAATCTTAAATCATGTCTGTTCGAAAAACAAATGATCTAAAAAAAAAATACGTTTTTTTTAGTAATTTTTTTTCGTACAGTGACAAACTTAACGGGAATATCAATTATCAATTTGCCTTAAGACGACCCTGTATTAGCTTGTGAAAGTTGTACAAAGCTTGTAACTTTCGTATTTAGTTTTATCTTATTCCATTTAGTTATTAATTTTCTGCTTATGGCTCGAATAATTTTCTCCCGCTAGTAATTAGTGTCAGAAGGTTAAAGCTGAAATTAACTTAAATTAACTTAATTAACTCTTATGGAAGATTTTAACAAACATGTTTAACGCCGATACGAGATTTAATCCTTGTTTCCATAGACGATCTGAAATAATAAAATAAAATGTGAAAATTAATTAAGTTTATTTCACATACTAATTTCTTTTATTTCTCGCTATTGAACATTGGTGCCTGAAAATTCTTCGAATTGCAATTTTCATGACCAGATGTCCATGTTTACTCCCGTTACTGAACCAAACAAGCTAACGCGCTGTATAGTCATTGTCAAATGCAATATTGTTTTTTTAGTCTTATAATTAAAATTAGAGTTTACAATAAAACACGCTTTTATGAACAAAAAAATGCAAAATATTTTGACAACAAAAAAAAGCGTGAGGTGCTTAATATTAGTAATAAATTTTTCATTTACTAGCTAGTTGCAAACGTAGAGCTATTATGAAAATTTAAGTTAATAGCACCCCACTCTTTTTACACTGTATAGTTAATTTTATTGCCAAATTATTTGTCACTTTTTAGTTCATAAAAGCGTGTCGTTTTAGTTTTTTTAAACTCTATTTTTTTCTTTTTCGACGCTCTTCGACATCCGTTACCTCGTCTTTTCCGAACACACTGTAACTGTAAAGTCCTCTATATAATATGATGACAGAATTAGAACCACGATACACCACAGACCTGTAAGCTGTAAGGCAGGTAACCCCATCGTCGGTAAGGAAAATTAGTATTCAGGACGTTTCTTAAACGCGCCACGTTCGGTTCTCACGCGGACATTTATCTTCTTACATGTATAAATAAAATAAGAAGTCGATCGTAAATCGTCTTCAGGGTTCAATTAACGATTTGGTATTCCGGATTCAAAGGCCAATCGACGTTAAGCGGATCTGTTTTTGTACACACACACATACACACATAACTGATCTATTTTATACACTGGACTCTCCAACCGCGTTTTTTAAAAATAGTCCAAGCGGCGACCGTAAGAAATGGTTTCGATTTTATTAGATATTTACTTAATCAGTTGAAACACCTATTTGACACGTCAACGAAAAATACAAAAATGAAATTATAAAGTCGTCGGCAACACAAAAATTCATCAACAAAATAAACGGTCCGTTCTAATAATAAGTTTTTAATGTTTGTCTTGAAAATAGAGCGGGTACTATTTTTAACCTTTAAGAAAAAAAAAATCTGGATAGCCCTGCGAGAATCGGATCCGACAACGGCGAAACACCACTTCCGGTATTCATTTTGATGTAGGCATAAACTCGGAACCATTTTATACCTCCTCTGCTTGAAATAAAAGTTTTTGTTTTAATTCGTAGTATTGTAAATTTACACCAGTGTTCGCCAAACCGTCGATCGTAAGCTACCGGTAACTAGCGTAAAAATTAAAAATCTATACACGTTATAATTTGTTTATGTATAATAATGTATACCCTACAAACAGGCGCAAATCCTAATTACATGTAGGATTATAGGAAATTAGGATAAAATAGGCAACTTTGTGGGCATAGTCTAACAGGTAATCGGTCACGGTAATCTGTACTACGTCAACTAGTTGACAAAACCAGTTTGGTTGCGACTTCAGAGTAAATTGTGAAAAACTGTTTGTACATCTGTAGATGTCAGTAAGACCCACATCTGTAACATCCTGATTTCGTTGAATCTACACACATCACTATTGCATCGGTAATGATGGAACCTACTTAATCGATACATACGTTACAACTAGTTGATAGATTCTTACCGATATTTATTTATTATTGATAATAAGAGATGTGCGAAATAATATTTAATAACTATCGATGTAGGTACGATGATGAGTTTTGATAGAGAGAGAGACGGTTGGTCGGGTCAAAGCTACCAGCCGATTACCTTGAATCAGTTGACTTATTACCTAGCATTTTAAAAACATGACGTATTATAAGGTACATAGATTGTGTGTGTCTATTGATCCCCAGTTGAGTAAATTACTGGCTCTCGTTGATCAAGTTCAAGATCAGGTTACGACGGAGGGTGATTGACTGTACGACCTGCGATCATCCACCTCCGGTTCACCAACTACACTGCGTCCGTTCGCAGTTGTATTGTTGATCGATCAACTGTTAATCAATCAATCCAATTGATCAAGTTTAAAAAGAGAGTATTTAATTCTGCAAGCTGTCATCACCATCATTCAGTTCAATGTTCAATGGCTGGTTGGTTTGAGTTAAAACTTGTCTGTTATTCAGTCAACTGCTGATCAATCAAGCAATCGCTTTGTAGTTGTTGGTTGATCAAGTTTAAAAAGAGAGTATTTAATTCTGCGAACTGCCATCACCATCATTCAATGGTTGGTTGGTTTGAGTTAAATCTGGTCTGTTATTCGGTCAACTGTTGATCAATCAGGGAATCGCTTTGTAGTTGTAGATTAATCAAGTTTAAGAAGAGAGTATTTAATTCTGTGATCTGACATCACCAGTTCAATGATTAGTTGATTTGAGTTAAAGCTTGTCTGTTACATATTCGGTCAACTGCCGTTCTATCAATCAATATTCAATGGCTTTGTAGCTGTTGGTTGATGAAGAAGAAGAAAGTATTTTAATTCTGAGATCTGCCATCAGTAGTATCGTAGTTGACTATTGGACGTCAACGATTGATCAATCAATGATTTAAATTAATAGTTGGCGTAAATTAACACATTTCGCGGCGTGCTACCAGAGTTTATTGATCAACCAACTCTAGAAAAATCAACTGTGAAAATAGTCGGTTCTTAAGCACTGTTAGATGATTCAAGTTGATCAAGTTAAAGTGAATAGTTTTGTGACCTACTATCTATATTTACCAGCCTCTTAGTTACAGTAGAACCTCGATAAGTTAAAATCCAAGGGAAACGTTAAAAAATTTAAGTTATCGAGTTTTTTACTTATCGAGAGTTGAAGTTAGAGAGGTTGTCAGAGTAAAATTTTTAACTCACCGAGGTATGTGGATTTTATAGTGGATGTATTTAGTTTAATAGAGGTGACATACATTTTTTATCTATTGATTTATTCATTTAGAATCAATTATTTATTTATTTAAACAATCAATTATTTAAACAAAGAAATCAATAAAGCGATTTAGTGGAAGACTAATGTGAAAATCAATTAAGTTCTTGGCAAAACCTTTTGTTTGGATACTCACTGATAATACTTTAACTTATGGAGGTCACCAAAATATTATTTTAAGTTATCGAGGGCGATGTTCAGAATATTTGTTTAAGTTACCGAGGTTTTGTGATTTAAGTAATGGAGGTTTTATGCTTTCAGGGGAAGGGAATTCAAAAATTTTTTAACTTAGAGAGGTTTTTAACTTATCGAGGTTCTACTGTATTTGTTAATTCATCAACTGTTGATTATTTAAATATTGGTCAAGATGTCAAGTTGGTCAAGTTGTTTATCAAGTTGATCAAAACGCCGAGAGTAACTAATTCTATTTTCATTTCATAGAGATGTTTTGATTCATTTTTAAAAATTATTTTGATATAATTAACTTTGTGTTGGTTAAAATAAAAATTTATATTGGATTGAGTATAATCACAAAACATAAATATGTATAAATAAATTATATATGTTTATATATCTTTTATAAAACATGCAAATTGTAATCCTTGATATCTCACTCAACTTAAAAAAAACACCGAAATGGACGTTGTATAAATAGATACTATATAGATAAAAAAAGTTCTTTTTCTCTAGTGGTAAGTTTTTAACGAAATAAGCCCATAAACTTATGTGTATCGTTATAAGATATCTAGATCAAATTAATCATAAACTCCTCCCATGTGTCAGATCCCTATAGAGAAAGTCCGGTTAAGTGCGATTCGAATTCGCGTGGAGAGGGTTCCGTACTATTCAGTTTCCCGTAAGTACTTTAAGACCTAGGATTTTCATTCAGGCTGTCCTGTAAACTATAACTGAGGCGCTCTATCCCCTATTTTTTCAAAATTTTAGGCTCAATATTTTCGATGATAAGGGGGAGGAGTATGTTCGATTTTCGTATATTTTCTGTAATATCTTTTAACCTATGTGCCTATTTTAAAATTATAAAAAAAGATTTGTATTTCTCATAACGAGCCTCTAAATTTGATACGTCACATGATACACTTGAATTTTTTTATTTTTTAATTTGGCTCTCAAAACTAACTCCTAAAATCGAAATTTCCTTATTTACGCTTCACGTCCGTGATTGGGTCATCTAACTCTATAAATTTTTTTTCGCCCAGTAGATTCGGAGCAAATAAGCTGTGTCAGACGGACAGACAGACACGAGAGTGATCCTATAAGGGTTCCATTTTTTCATCGGATTAACCATAAAAATGAACCATTTCTTTTGAAATTTTCGTAAAAATATTACATTAAGAAAAATATGTTTATGAGAGCAAATTATTAATAGTGTATTTTTCTATAGTTTACCGGAAATTTAATTATTATTAATTAAAATACATATTTTGAAATTGTTTGGCATCAATGTCTTAACACTGTGATTATTTAATAATGTTAGATACATTTTCTTTTTTTGTGTGCTAATTTTCCTGTATCATAGAACAGTGGTTCTCAAACAGGATATTGGAACAAACTTATTAAACTTAACAAACTTATTAAACTAATCAAAGCGTGTTAAAAAAACTCTATGGATTCAGCTCGAAGCCGGGTCGAACAGCTAGTACACTGAAAAAAATAAATGTCATTATTCAAAACACGTTTCTGTAATATGTTCGTTACGTGAATTAATTCCACGTTTTATAGTTGTTGTTAAAAAATAAATCTTTTAAAAAATACCAACGCGCATGTCAACGATATTTCACTCGAGATAATGCCGGTGACATTTTTCGATTCATAAATTTTTCCACGTCATTTTTAATCTTTAATAATAAGTTTGTTCACACATTTCAACTTTTTTGTGCTTTTTATTTATAGCTTCGCCCGGGTAGATTTTGGCTTGGCAACCCCAAGAAATAATCTAAATGGAAAAAAACTGCATTGAAATCTGTTCGTACAACGAATTCAATCCGATTTTTAACACGCTTTTTGTAGTTTCACCTGTATGTCCGTTTGTTTGTTTGTTTGCAAAGGAATCTTTGAAGGTAATATTCACCCATTTCAAAACGCCTGATCAAACTGAAACTTTGCACACTTATCAAGGATCGATGGCAA
The DNA here is from genome assembly GCA_034508555.1 of Venustoraphidia nigricollis. Lineage (NCBI taxonomy): Eukaryota > Metazoa > Arthropoda > Insecta > Raphidioptera > Raphidiidae > Venustoraphidia > Venustoraphidia nigricollis. The sequence goes on along the minus strand of JAVRKA010000004.1, from coordinate 5,575,052 downwards.
TACAATAATTTAATAAGTTTGTCCCACTATCCTGACCAGAACCTTCAAGATAATAAGGAACAACATTCTGCTCTCTCACTTCTTATAAATAACATGCCTACACCTTTTTGTAATATTCAGGGACCTCGAAAATTGAATACGGTGCAAGGAATTATATATAAGTTTAGGTGGTTTAAGCGTTTCTAATGTTAAACTTAAAGTGATTGATTGTACGCCCTCTTTTTAACACGCTTTGATTAGCTTCACCTGTTCGTTTGTAAAGGAATCTTTGAACGTGAAATTCACTCACTTTAAAACATTAGATTAAACTGAAACTTTGCGCACTTATCAAGGACCGATGACAATACAATAATTTAATAAGTTTGCCCTATTTTCCTGGCCAGGTTCTGCAAGAAAAAACTTGAAAAATTACAACAAGCAAGCTAGCACGCTGTACAGTGACGACGTTGTGTTGTCTACGCCATAGTCAAATACAATATTGTTTTTTAGTCTTATAATTAAAATAAGAATTTAAAAAAAAACAAACCACACGTTTTTATGAACTCAAAAAGAGCAAAATAATTTTACAACAAAATTAGCTTTGCTGTAAAAAGCGTGGAGTGCTTAATATCGGTAATAAATGTTTCATTTACTAGCTAATTGTAAATGTAGAGCTATTCCCACGCATTTAACAGTAAAGCAAATTTTGTTGTAAAATTATTTAGCATTTTTTAGTTCATGAATTTTGTAACCAGAGTTTGATATTTCCCGAGAGCATATTTTGCGATCACCAGGAAAGAACTGAGGAGAACGTCGTGCTTTTTGGAAGAGATTACTGTATCAGTAGAACTTGAATCATGACGCTTACAAATCTAGATAAACAAAAATTCTATAGAAACATACCAAAAAGGTCAATGAATCGCTATAAAATTATGTAAACAATAGAACAACGAGAAACAATAACATCTTCTGATAAACACGGTGATTGGTCAATGAAATTTGCATTGTATTGTTTTGTTTACGCATTGTCACATAATAGGTGTAAACCTATTTATATATGTTTTTTTGTTTTGTTTTGTATTTATGCAACCGTAGATTTCGCGCTCAAATGAAACAAGTGAATAAATGTAAATCAGGAGTAGCCAAACAATAATTTTAAATTCATCTTTAAAGTTCAATTCCAAAATATGTAATAATAGAAATTAGTTTCACGGGTAATTGGAATAAAAAATCAATTTAAACACTTATTGATTGCAACGTTTCGTCTTTATTAAATCAAGACTTTTTCAAGCTCTCAGCATGTTTAAATTATAATAAAACTATGATATAAAAGGCAATTTTGCATTACAAAGATCAATAAAATTATTTTCTACAATTTTCAATTTTAATTATCTTTGTAATGCAAAATTGCCTTTTATATCATAGTTTTATTATAATTTAAACATGCTGAGAGCTTGAAAAAGTCTTGATTTAATAAAGACGAAACGTTGCAATCAATAAGTGTTTAAATTGATTTTTTATTCCAATTACCCGTGAAACTAATTTCAATAATTTTAAATATAATTTGCACTGATTTTTCACTCGGTACTTGGTAAAACATGATTAATAATAACAGATAAATAAAAATACTTAAAAATTCTACAAAATTTATTATTAAATTATTTCTTGACGATCGTTTCGGACAGTAAGTCCATCCTCAGGAATATAAAACATATACTATATTTTGATATTCCTGAGGATGGACTATTTGTCCAAAACGATCGTCGAGAAATAATTTAATAATAATCAATGTACTCTATAGATAATTAAATTGTCAAAAATATCTTAGCAAACACATATCCTAAAAAATTCTAAACAGAACTACTTTCAATAATTTTTACATAACAACTGACCAATTAGTAACCGCAAAAATCCACATACGTAAAAATTCTTAGAAAAAATAACTATCTTTCCTCTCTGCTGCTTTATATTGGGTGAAGAATTTTGTTATGTATAAAATTAATTTACAAATAATAAATAATATTAATTATGCGTTTAACGTCCGTATGTCGACATTGTGTCATTCGCACCATTACTATTGTCCATCTATCACACTTCCCGTTATTTTTCTACAGTTTTAAACACCAACTTAATTAATTATAGCAATGTGTGCTTAAGCAGTATCAATTTGTTCTAGCGACTTTCAAATTCAGACATCACGTAATCTACAGTACTGCATGCCTTTAGAGCGGAATCGGGACTTAAGTGTTTTTACGACACTGGTATATTAAACTTAAACAGGTCAGTGTAATAACGTACATTATTATATAACAATCGCATTAAGGTCCACACCCACTGAATCGATTCGGTACGACTCGGCAACACTCAGTAAATCGGATCGGCACGCCAGTGTGTACGCACTGCCGTGCCGATCCGATTTACTGAGTGTGGACCTTTAACATTAATGTGACTGTGTACCAGCTGTTCAATATGCTCCCTTCCTCACCCGCATAGTTCTATCTTACGACCAGTTCGATATGCGTGTGAAACTTACATTTCGGAAATCTCTAAAATGCTCAAGGGCTTTTTATTGCGAAAAAAATTAGCTAATTTAAAAACAGGTCTGTGTTTTTTTATTCGGATATTACTAAAGAGGTATCGTACAAATTTTCACAGAGCCCCAAATATCTACCCAAAATTGTCTAAATTATTCTGATATACGAAAAATAAAGTTTCGTCATATAAGGGTTCCGTTTTTATACCATTTTGGAACGGAACCCTATAAATAAACAGCATTATTTATAGTTTATTGTATAAAAATGGTAAGATGATATTCATTTTCTTTAAACATTTGCGTGTTGAAGACGATAAATAACTTTTTCGTTCTCAGAAGAGCTGATGTCATTTTACTTTAAGTGTCGGTTACCTGTTCTTTACTAAATATTTATCCTTGTGTTTCAACTTTGAAAGGTCCTTGCCCAGTTGGCCTTGTGGGAAAATACAATATCTATATATTCTATCCGAGCTAAAATTTGTTTGTTTGTTTGTTTGTCCACGGCAATCTCAGAAACTAATGAACTGATTTGAAAGATACTTTCAAGTAGGGTTGCCATCCGTCAGGGTTTCCCCGGATTTGTCCTAGTTTAGAGGGCATCCGGGGAGCTACCGGGCGGGGCTTCATTTGTAGTCCGGGTTTAAAAAATTTAAAGTCTTGGGCCGCCCGCGACACACGCACTGTGTTACAAACTGTAATAAGATTCTCTTTTGTTAGGTACATTTAAAATGATGATAAAAGATGACTAAATTTAATTTTAAGGTTTGAAAATAAATAAAAAGGCGATTTATGACATTTTCAACTGTTTTTTTTATTACACTGACTATGTTTAAAAAAACCTGTTGACATGTCCGGGTTCTGGGCTCTAAAATCCGGGGTTTTCACGCGTCTTGTTCTGGTTGCCAAATTTTAGAGACGGCAACCCTACTTTCAAGTTTACTAGAAGCTAATGTTGTGCGTTAGCATTGTTGAAGGTGTGACTCGGCGAGACGCGTGAGAGGGCGGGGGAAGTAGAGTTGGGAAGTCACATGGAGTCTTTTTCTAAACAATTGAGATAACAATAATTGAAAAATCAAGCCATGGACATCGATGACGTAAGCAATCGAGTCAACCAGTCACAGACGTGACCATTGATCTCAATGTTTTTTGTACGGAACCAGCCACCCTTTTTCCCATTTATGATTTTGGTGGGATTATTTATACATATTTCATGGAATTAAACCAGGCTCCGTTCAAAAAGATAATGTTTGAACTATGAATCTTTCAATAAAAATTCGTATGATGTCAGCACCAGGAAAATAGTATTTTTATCGAATAGAAACTGCAAAAGTGTTTAGCTTCTGTAAAATTCCGCTTGATAGCGCTAAAATAAATAAGATATTAACTGCAGTGGTGCTAAAAGGTTTCGTTTGATGTCAACAGAGAGCCTCTGACTAAGATCTCTAGATTTGAAGTACCGCAATCGTCCACCGTTTTGAGGCAAACAATTAAAAGTTTTCTTAACTAAGGAAAAAATAACACGTTGAAAAATAAATCTACCGCAATTATCACCATCTCTTTCTGTCATTTTGTTCGCGCAGTCCAGACTAACACTCCATGGCTACACCTCATTGGATACAAAACTACAAATAGGGACTTTTGAGCGTAACAGCCGGGCATGGTGGAAAAATTACATGGTGTGCTCATTAGACAGGTTTCTAGAAATTGTTTCTCTCTTGCGTATTGCTGTAAACATATAAAAGTTCCTAGAAAACCTGAGGGCTTTTATATTTAAATGTTTTGGTAACCAACAATTTGAAAAATAAATAGCAAAGGTTTAGGCAGTTACCGCGGTGACAAAAATTAACTTGGAATCAAGACGAGGCGATTTTATTATTACAATATTGACGCAGTTTCACTAATGTGACAAAATTTGTGTCAATTTATAGTTTAATATAAATGTTAAATAATAATAATAATAATAATAATAAGTTGTGCTTACATTCACCGCCACAACATCATTATGGTGTTGATAAAACTCCTGTTCTACCTTATGTTCCAAATGATATTGAGTCCGTTGTCGAAAATGAGTCATGCAAGATTTTCTGGAACTACTCATTTAGTACTACCAGGCAACTTTCAGCTACAAAGCCTGACATAGTTCTCCTTGATAAACCTGCGCGAACTATGTATGTTACGAGTTTTCAGCCCCTGCTGAAACGAACATAGCCGCAAAGGAGACTGAGAAGCGGACAAAATATCAAGATCTTCTTTTTGAGCTCAGAAAGCAGTACCCAGAGTATACTGTTAAATTAATTTTCCTTATAATTGGTGTTCTTGGAGGGGCAAAACCGTCACTGTTGGCAAGTATGAAAACTATTCCGGCATGTCAGCGTATTGCTGAGTCACTAATTTGCCGTATGCAAAAGGCCGTGCTTATTGGGTCGCTCCGTGTACTCCGTGCGCACGACCCAAACTCACTGTAATCGCCCATTTCATGGTTTGAGACGCGGTTACAGTTACAACTTGCTCCACAAGTATCCCTAGTATGACGGTGACGAACCTGAAGTTTGGGTGCTTGTGGATGCAAATTTTTTTAAGGAATATTTCCTTCTCAATAATAATAATAATAATGCGTTTAACGTCCGTTTCTCGACTTTATGTCATAACAGACGCCATTCGCACCATTACTATTTTCCATTTACCACCTTCCGTTATTTTCTACATTTTTTAAAACTTCAACTAGTATAATAGCAATGGGCGAATGAAGGAATTATAGGAAATTAGGATAAGGTAGGTGATTTTTGAACTAGGAGTTTGATAGGTAATCGGCCATGGCCTCAAATAAGGAACCATCTCGATATTACACCGAATTAAATACACCCTTCAATAAATAAGTCACTATCTGCAAACTAGTGTTATCATAAAATTTGTAAATCCGGTCCTGTCGGGCCGATTTTATTAAAATTTTGGGGACACTTTTTAATTACTACCAGAGGGTTAAATTTCAATTTTGAAATGTTTCGGAGAATTTTTTCGGTATTTTGGGGCCCAAAAACATTTTTCAACCCCTAAAAACTACCCTTAAAATGGCCCGATTAGGCCCATTTAAATAGGCTTCTTGCGGTGATGGATTTCAATACGTGGGCCAAATTTCGTTGAAATCAATTAACTCTTTCGAAAATTTTTGCGCGTACACATATATATATATATACAGATTGTATCAACTCAAAGCTGTCCATAGGGCACTCTGTGTGTAAGACAGAGCACCATACACAAACGATAAGCAAGAGTGAGATAAATGATCGCTAATAGGTAGTAATTACTGTGGTTACTGTAAAATAAATTTAAATAAACGTCTTTGTTTTCTAAGTAAAAATAGCCATTTTATCAATTAATGACAGTCTGTAGTCACTACCGAAATTATTGATAAAATGGCTATTTATACTGTTCACGAAAAAATCCAAATAATTAAATGGTTTTATGGTGGTAATTCAACCGCCGACGTAATAAATTAATTGATAAAATGGCTATTTTTACTTAGAAAACAAAAACGTTTATTTAAATTTATTTTACAGTAACCACAGTAATTACTGCCTATTAGCGATCATTTATCTCACTCTTGCTTATCGTTTGTGTATGGTGGTGCTCTGTCTTACACACAGAGTGCCCTATGGACAGCTTTGAGTTGATACAATCTGTATATATGCGTATATAAATATATATATATATATATATAATGGTGCCAAAGTGTTTAGGAGGTTATGAAACGTCGAGAAATTTTGGTCCGACCCCTAGGTCCCGCCATCCGAACGATGCCAATAGTGTATGTTGCCATATGGCAAATACACTAATAAGATATATATTAAATAATGATAATGTTTGAAATATTTAATTCTCATATAACTGTCACTTTGCGATTTTAAAGAGAATACAGTGAGTGCAACAAGAACAGGTAATGTGAAACCAATCGTGAAACGATTTTTCGTTTTCAGGTTGTCAGCCCTGGATATTATTTGCACTTTGGATGATTTTTAGAGAGACAAATCTGCCTTATAAGGACACCAATGCAATATTTATGCCATGCAGCACGGTGAGAATTTTTCTGCTGGCGAATTCTAATTTTCGTTACCATAGAATTTTGTTATTATTGATATTCCAAAAACAGTTTATGTAGGTCAAATATTTTTTCTTAGTCTCTGTCAAAGTTTTTTGAATTTTAATTTCTTTCAATACAAACAGAAAACTGGTCCAGATATGTGTCTGTAAGTTTTTGAAAACATTAAAAAATAGATTTCAACATCCGTTTACTTCAAAGTTTGGTATTACGTACGGCTAAAACGGGAAACGATTTGTTTTACTTAGTGTGGAATTTGGTGTGAAAGAATAGTATATTACACCGCAAGGACAACAAGTTGACATTCCTACACTGCCAGACGCACGATGTCCGAGACGAAGCCTCGGACATTGTGTGTTGCGCAGTGCAGGAATGTCAACTTGTTGTCCTTGCGGTGTAATATACTATTTTTCTTTATACCCGGTAGAAAGTACGTACTTTAGTATCAGTGCAGTGCACGAGACAACTGTTTAGTCCCGCTGTTACAGTTAGCGTGCGAGTAATTCCAGCAGTGCATAAACATTAGGTTTTCTGCCTTAAGATCGAAGCCGAAAGTACATACTTTCGACCGGCTATAAAGAAAATAATATTTTTTGAGCGTAAATAATATTTTCATTGCAGCTCATGTACTGGAACTTTGATTAAATGTATGATCTGTTTGATTTGTTTTGGTGTGGTTCTTGCGCTAGGATTAGTAATTAGTGTTAAAATATCCCGCCATTTTGAAACGAAAACCGTAGTTGTACGTCACGGTAATAGATCAGTCCACGAACCTGATTTATATAAATACTATGTTGCTGGGGGCACGTCTATCAAAAATAAAGATGCATTCTTCGTGAGGTAAAGATATATTCACTAAATCTTTCTTTATATTGTCAAAATAATAATAAAAAATAATTATAATGAGCCTCAGCCTCATAAGCTATAAAAAGTTTAACTTGTTTAGTTTTTAATATTATTCCCAAGTTTAATTTTTTTTATGTGAAACTAATTACTAATATTTACACGTACTTAGCAACACACTATAAACTAATGTCCTGGTCAGTTTCATGTAATTTAGGAGACAAACTACTAGTAACTTCCCCTTGATTTTTACTTTTTTTCAAACAGACACGTCGTTAAAGAAGTTAAACTTCAAAACATTTTAACAAACCCCCGTCATAATATTCCTATAAAATAGAAAAATAATCTGTCTAGTGCGTTCATCCCTTTCTATTTAAAGTGACTGCTTACCAGCTATTCAACATGCCCCCTTTTTCCACCCGCATAGCAGTTGGAAGTGTGTGTGCATGTAAAATGCATTTACACACGTTTCTGAAATCTCTAATTTCTAGGAAAAGTTGTATTCAATCTTTGTTGATAATGCCTGCAAAATAAACTAGAAATATGTACCGTTCTTCCCATATGACTTTTAGCCAAGTTTTTACAATTTATTTAAAATCAGATAAAAACGAGAAAATTATAGCACATTACAGAAAAAGTTAAATTTCAAAAAAATACTGAGCAAAGCAAACTTGTATTTTTAACATGATTTTATAAAGAAAAAACATCAAATTAGTAATTACCCTTCTCGTAATTCGAAATCTCGCGTGAAGTACTGCTAAATAGAACAGTAATTAACTGAAATAATTAATAAGTTTTTTATTTAATCACGGGAAATTGGACAATTGAATTTTAATATAGAAAACTAAATTAAAAAATTTGCGACGTTTCGTTAATTTGTTTTAACTTCTTCGGGCAAAACTGAAATGATAAAAATACAAATTAGTTAATGAAATAATTATATTTTTTTTTTTTTTAACAAATTAACGAAACGTCGCAAATTTTTTAATTTAGTTTTCTATATTAAAATTCAATTGTCCAATTTCCCGTGATTAAATAAAAAACTTATTAATTATAATGGACGTGAACAATATTGAGATAAAATAATTAATTTTGCAACCACGTTCGAAATTTCCCAAAATTATATATTTTCTGAAAATTAGAAAAAAGGGTTCTTCAACGATCACGATATTTAAAAACTAATAATTAAATAATTATTATATTTTTTGTTTTAGCATTTTAGTTTTTGCAATTAAAAACTTGGTACTGATCTAAGAAAAAATATTATATTAAAAAAAAAAGATCTATATATCTGAAATATTTATATTTTGTATTTATTTTTATTTTAATGTGCTTTTAAAAGATATTTCCATTAAAATTAAAATCTTTTATACACTTTAATTAATTTGTTTATTTTTTTTTATCATAAACGAAGCTTGAAAGGTAAACCTTTTGACTTGTTTATATTTATGTTGTGTTGGTTTAACAAAATATCGTCAACTTATTATCAAGTCCCCAGTAACACATGAAATTAACAATTTTTTTAAACCTATTCTCAAAAGCGTTTTGAAGCTACATCTACCATATTATAATATCTAGGCGAAGCCGAGGGCAACGTGTCGCGAAATTCAGGAATTTTAACTTTCTGACCGTGTGGTGTATACTATTTGTCTTTATATACCCGGTCGAAAGTACGTATTTGCGTATCAGTGTACACGAGAAAACTGTTTCGGCCCGCTGTTACAGATGGCGTGCGAGTAATTCCAATAGTGCATAAATGCAAGGCTGTCTGCCTTAAAATCGAAGCCGAAAGTACGTACTTTCAACAGGGTATGAAGAAAAATAATTTTGTTATCTGCAAAAATGCTTTGTTTTCAAATAATTATTTTGTATACAAAATTATAAAATTTATCTGAAAACTGTGCGCCTGATACTTCGATGCTTATATTTACGTAATATTAGAAAAAGATGACCAGTGGGAGTGGCTTCATTTCAATGTATTTTATTAATACACTCTCCTTTTAAAAATAGAATTAGTTAACTAATTCCGGTGGTAGCAACAACAAAAGTTTCATAAGGGCCAACATTTTTATATTAATAGACAAACTGTAATTCACTCTAAAGAGTAGGAATTGTAAAAAAAAACTGGGGCATAAAGTACTATAAACGTGCTATTTACGGGATATTTAGGAAACTAATACTTATAGTTTAAATTCGAGTTGTTATCGTACATGTTGTTATATATTTATGGATAGTGGGTAATTGGACACAAATAAATGAAAATTCTAAGTTTTCTAAATTTGCTACGTTTCGTAGGTTAGTTTCCTACTTCTTCAGGCAAGTTTATAGTTTAGAATCTTTGTTGATGTGTTTTCAGTGATATCATCTTGTCATTTATTAAAAAAAAAAAAAAAAAACTTATAGTTTAATTTGCTCAACAAGTTATAAAATTCAAGAATATGAACGTCCCTTAAGCAGGAAGAGCAAAGTCGGCAGAACCGAAATTAAATACATGCACAATTGAAGGCTAATTAAATGTCCTAATTAGAAATTTTCGGCTCCGCGCATTTTTGCAAAAATTACTGTTCTGCTAGCTCACGCTTGAGCCAGCAGAACATGAGCTAAATAGTTGTTTAAACAACGGAAAAAGCAATTCCGATAGCACAGTAATTAACGGCTCATTAAAGGCTTCCTAAATATACTAATCGCTGATTAAATGCTCAGTTCCTTTTCTTTTGGAATTACGAAACGTCGCGACGCGGGATGAGAGTCAGCAGAGCATGGCGGGAAAACCATTCAACCTATGAAAATCGGTGTTCCAATCGTGAAGCCTTTAAAGGTTCATTAAAGGCTAATTAAATGCCCTAATTAGAAATTTTCGGCTCCGCGCATTTTTGTAAAAATTACTGTTCTGCTAGCTCACGCCTGAGCCGGCAGAACATGAGCTAAAAAGTTATTATTAACATAAAGATTTATAACAGAATTAAATATAAACATTAATTAAAATATTATCACAGCAATTTTCCAAAAAATATATTATTATTATACATTTATAAATTGTATTTTAACATTTCAAATGAAATAATATCTTCTGTTTAATTATTTAAATAAGTTGAAATTTATTAATTCAAATTGCTGTATTACATACATTAATGAAAATAAATTTAAACTTTAATATAAACAAAACATTTCAATAAAAAGAAACTATTCTATGAAACTAAAATCTACTAAAATTATTCTCTAATAACTATATCTTGTCTAAAAATTAGAGTGACAGGCAATTTTAAATTTATGCAATAAAAATAAACTATTTTATTTACAAACAAATGCGACAATTACAAATAAAGTAGCATAGAGGTCAGAGCAAACGACATGTGATCGAGAGACCCGAGTTCGATTCCCGACGGATGAGAATATATTTCAGGCTAACATATTTTTCGCGTGTAGAAAAATGTAGGTGGTACTCCTGGTTTTACATTTGATAGAAAATATACAAAAATTAACACTTCGAGAAAATTTTGTGTTGTACTATCTTAAACGATTACACGAAGGGAACACCGATTTTCATAGGTTGAATGGTTTTCCCGCCATGCTCTGCTGACTCTCATCCCGCGTCGCGACGTTTCATAATTCCAAAAGAAAAGGAACTGAGCATTTAATCAGCGATTAGTGTATTTAGGAAGCCTTTAATGAGCCGTTAAGTACTATGCTATCGGAATTATTTTTTCCGTTGTTTAAACAACTTTTTAGCTCATGTTCTGCTGGCTTAAGTTTAAGCCAGCAGAACATTTTGTAATTAGCCGTTAATTGTGTATATATTTAATTTCTGTTCTGCCGACTTTGCTCTTCCTGCTGAAGGGACGTGAAATATGAATTAGGTATTCGAAATTCTGTTAGGATTGGGACCCAGTAGATGGAATTCACTGGACCTTTCCTATGTGGATTCTTTTTCTGTCTGAGCTGTCTGAGGAAAACAGAAGGGGTGCTCGGGATAACACCAAATAAATTATGAAATCTACATTAAAATCAATATAATTAATAAAAAAAAAATAAATGCAAAAATCAAATGGAAAACCTTACAAAAACAAATTATTCTTATTATAACTGACCTTTTGGACACAGATTGCAAATGCACCACATCCTGAAAGGATTTGTGGGCTACCCCCCCCCCCCTTTACTTCACGTATAAAACTTAATCCATTGTAAACAACAACTGAACGACTTAAAGAATGAATAAACGAATGCCTGAATGAACCAACAAAAGAATACACGAATGTGAATGACGAATGCCGCGATTTTACTCGGGAAGCCTTTTTATATAAATTCTTCCCGATTGCCCGTTGGGTGGGAGGTCCATGAAACAAAGGCTGGCAATATTTTTGTTTCTGCCAGCTTGCGGTTCTCAGGAGACCACCGGTGTCGCCAAATTATCTCCGGAAAACACTATCGCCGAAAAACTGCCGATAAATATCCGAACATCTGGTAATCTTATCTTTCTTAGGAGGCTAAACGCCAACGCAATTTACAATATGATTAATAATATCCGGCCGCTTACATTGCTCCCCCCTTAGTGAAAGATGGTACCTCTCTAAAATTGGTACCAGCCTTTCAAATAGTTATCACCAAAGCTCCACCGATAATACTCCCAAGATGATCTCGGCCGCAAAAGTCTGTTACTTCCGTATTATAAACAAGACAAATATTTATGACATCAAGACACAAAGAACAAATATTTTTAAAACAAATTACATACAATTTTGGGTACATATAATATCTGTTTTCCTTAGCTATTAATCTGTCCCAAGTCACTCTTACTTATACAAGCTTATCCCAAACAACAACAAAAAATAATTTCCTGGGACTAATAACAACTTTTAAAATTACTCCGTTAAAATTTTCAATAGCAGTAATACTCATACTAACCAATCTCGTTTCTTTATTCTTCCCTTAGTTACACATTAATATGATTTACTTAAAAAAAACAAAATCAAAAATACTTATATTAGCGAAAGCAACTACTTATACTGTTCATTTACTCAAAAAAAAAAAATCAAAAATACTTATACACCTATCCCCCGATTTACACGGTACTTGTTTTACACGTTTTCGCTTTTATACGGTTTTCCAAATAATTTTTTTTTTGTTTTTATCGCACTCTACTAAATGCTACTGTGATTGAACACGTGCGCTGTGTACACATCTCACGGGGAATCCCGAGCTTATGTGCTGACTTGCTGCACACGCACACTGTGTCTGTATTTCTTCGCATAAAATTAAAGTTTTATCTACGGAAAATTGTATTTGAGTGTAAGTAAGTTTCACAGTTTCATAAAGATTTAATTTTCCATATTCGTAAATTACAAGTGAGTGCATAATTTAGATTATTATAAATTAACGGCTGTGATTAAAGTAAAGATCAGAGGGAAAAAATGCGGGAAATTTTGGAGGGAAATGATGGCAATTTACCAAATAGGTTTAAATAAAATAAAAAAATTAAAAAAATCACAACTGTTAAATAGCAAAATTATGCATTTTCTGCAAGCTTTTCGATTTACACGGTTTTGACTTGAAAATTTTTAATTTTCGATTTACACGTTTTTCTCAGGAACGTATCTACCGTGTAAATCGGGGGATAGGTGTATTAGCGAAAACAACTATATTGTTCATTTACTCAGAAAAAATCAAAAATACTTATATTAGCGAAGACAACTATATTGTTCATTTACTTATCAACCTCTCTTATGGCAATTTATATATTTTATGCACCCTATTGGGTTATAGCAATTTATCAACTTATGACAACCCTACCGACTTATGGCAACCACATATGTTCAAAATAACAATAGAAAAGTACACTAAAAGTTCTTCACGTATAAAACTTAACCCATTGTAAACAACAACTGAACGACTTAAAACGAATAAACTCAATAAACGAATGCCTGAATGAACCAACAAAAGAATACACGAATATGAATGACGAATGCCGCGATTTTACTCGGGAAGCCTTTTTATATAAATTCTTCCCGATTGCCCGTTGGGTGGGAGATCCACGAGACAAAGGCTGGCAATATTTTGTTTTTGCCAGCTTGCGGTTCTCAGGAGACCACCGGTGTCGCCAATTTATCACCGGAAAACATTATCGCCGAAAAACTGCTGAGAAATATCCGAACATCTGGTAATCTTATCTTTCTCAGGAGGCTAAACACCAACGCAAATTTCAATATGATTAATAATATCCGGCCGCTTACACAGTTATTGCAGATTTGGTGATGAATTATGTTGTTAGAAAAGTTCTAATGACTTTACCTTTTCAAATTCCTTTTTTGAGACTTTATGTTGATGATAGTTTCATGGCTGTACCTAAAGACCAAGTGGATTATGTTCTAACAAGTTTTAATAATTTCCATCCAAGGATACAGTTTACTATGGAGGTTGAAGACGATTGCTCAATTTGTTTTCTAGACGTAAAAGTTTATAAATTACAAGATGGTACTTTAAAAACAGATTGGTCGATTAGCTCTGGACGTTTTTTGAATTATTATTCAAATCATCCAATTAGTCAAAAGATGGGCATGATCACTGGTCTTCTTGATAGAGCTTTTCGCCTTAGTCATAGTGACTTTCATGATGCTAATAAGAATCGTATACCTAATTGAATTACTGATGAAGAATAATTATCCTAAGAAATTATATACCGTTGTTTAAATAATTATAATTTTGTAGAAGGTACAAAAAATCGTAAGCCATTAAATAATTTCTTCAAATTTCCGTACATCGGGGGATTGTCATCTAGTATAGATAAATGTATTAGATCAAGAGGAGGTAAATTAGCTTTCTATAATCTAAAGACTGTCAAATCTGTTTATAGTAGGTTGAAAGACCCTGTCCCGCTTCATCAATAGTCTTGTTTAATATACAAAATTCCATGTTCTTGTGGAACTTGTTATATTGGACAGACTAAACAAAAACTTGAAGAACGTGTTAAACAACACAGAAATGATTGTAGGGTTACTAATTTTTTGAAAACTAATAAAACAGCGTTGGCTAGCCATCATTTTGACACAGGCCATAACTTCTGTTTTGATCAAATATCAGTTTTACATCGTGAAATCAAAAAAAAATTAGTTAATTGCTTTTCTAAATTAATTAGTTACCACAGTTACTTTTTATTATATTATAAAAAATAAAATTCTCTAGCAAAAATAAAACATATTTAGTATTTGTTTGAAATTTGTTTTAGATTAATATTTATTAAAGTAAATATATGTATTATTAAATATCTAAATTTTATTAATGTTATGGTTAACTAGTTAAAGGTATTATTGCAATTCTATTTATAAAAAAAAATTGTAATTATTTCATTAACTAATTTGTATTTGTAATCATTTCAGCTCTGCCCGAAGAAGTTGAAATCATTTAACGAAACGTCGCAATTTTTTAATTTAGATTAACTATATTAAATTTCCCGGTAAAAAATAAAAAAAACATAAATTTTTATTGTAAAATTATTTTATATCCATAAAACAACTAAAATATAATATGTACAAAATAATTATTCAGTGTATTGTAACTGTTTATAGGTATTTTTCACAATTTAGATGTCATTCGAGAGAAGTTGAATTGTTTAATATATTCATTTCCTCACATCACAGAACTAATAATTAACATAATTCTATTCGCAAAATGTATATTCAATTACTGTTTTTGTAATAGAATGTTTTCATACAGAAAATATTTTAGTGACTTTTGTGATGACTTGTTTCATTCAATTCACCAAAACATACAAATTTACAATACAGGTGTTCCAGGCGCCGCTGTTTAACATGACCATCTAAATCGATTAAATGGATAAAGTAGTGGAGAATTGTGTGCTCATTAATATTATCTCGAGAAAAAATTGATTTTTGACACACTATGACTATAATATAGTGTATTCACTATCATACTGCACACCAAAACTGGTGACTAACGAAAAATAACACTCTGCATTACACATAAACACTTTCTGAGCAATCTATGAGCTACTAAAAATAAAATTAATTAACTGTCAAAAACTGACAGTTCAAATTTACTTCTTCAAAACTGATTTTTATTATATATATATATATTATATATTTTTTTATTGCAATCCTTAATTGCAGGGCTCTTTTCAGGTCACTGTCCTTTGAGGTATCACCTTAAAAAAATTGGCGTAATAGACATCGAGTCATGTCGCTTCTGTTTGGAGGCTCCTGAAACATCGGAGCATCTGCTTTGTAAATGTGAAGCAGTCATGAGGCGAAGACTCCGTCACCTCAATAATCCATTCCCAACACCTGATCAGGTATGGGACACAGATCTCAAAGCAATTCTAGGGTTTATCAAAAGCCTTAATCTCATAGAGATATAAAGGAGTCAGGGCTACACAATAGATCTGTCAAGGTCGCGGTGTTGACGAGGAATAAAATCCTCTCGCCTTCTTTTCTTATCTAATCTAATCTAATTGCAATCCTTATTTTTTACCACCCATACGAACTGAAAAAAGCGTAAGAAGGTGAATAATATATACTCTATTTCCTTACTGTAGATTTTTAACAAATAAATAAATTTTGATTTTATCACAGTGTAACAAAAGCTTTGTAAAATGGTATATCATGTACGTTTTACTTTAAATCACTAAAAACAACTGTGGTCTGAAAATCAAAACGTCAAAATGTTAAATTGTGAAAGTAGTATTAAAAGTGTCATAACTTTGTGTTCTTTAATTATTTTATCGGCTAAATATCTTTATCTGAAACAGAACTATGGGGAGTTATGAACAAATCGGCCATTAGTTACTATACCTAATAACTTTCAATCTGTGAAAATTAAATACTAAATACTAAATGATCGACTCGTTTTACACGAATATTTGGATGTGATTATAATAATATTTTTTTTTATATTAATAGCACTTAGTGTAGCGTTGCCATTTTGTTATAAAAAGGCTAAAAGTAGTTTATCTCAAGTTCTTTACGTCTTAATAATCTTTTATACCTATCTTTAAAATTTAAATACGTTTTCATAGTAGACATATAAAAGAATTTTATTGTTAAAAACATTTGTAAAATTAATATTACAGTACTAGTAGTAACGAATGTTAAATCTCGCTACCACATGATATTCCTGTAATCAAGGGCGTACCCAGGATCAAAGCTAGGGGGGAGCAAGCCATGGTCGTTCAAGTTGTAACATTTTATCACGGAAAAGGTGAATGAAACCAAAATATTAAGAACATTATGTATAATTATAGCAGTGCTTTATCAACTAAGTTATTACAATTATTTACTTGAAAAAAAAATTATTCTAGTTACATGTCTTATACTAGTATCATTTTTCTTGGATTTGTAGAAGTAAAGTTATTTCAAGAATTGTAAAAATCCCAGCAATCCCCTGCCCCTCGCTGGGTACGCCCTTAATACCATCTAGGTTTCAACAGCGTTGAAAAAATAGTTGTGAAAACGAAATTAAAGGCACAAGCTCCGTTACAATGGTTTTATTATTAAGAAACATGTTATGCAACTATAATGTAATCTTAAAGGGTTTGTGCGTTCAAATATATTTAAAATGCTCTTCACTATTTAAAATAACGAGCTTTGAAACTTTGAGAAAACTACATAAACTCAGTGTCTAAGAGATAACTAATTTAAAAACTTCAAGTTAATAATATTAACTTACAAATTCTGCATACAATATTATGCTGTACTACTTTGTAGTGTATATGTAGTACCTTGAATTTGAAAAGTTGCAAGGAATCTACATACGGTTTTCCAGATCCGATTCTTTAAACTGAACGAAAAAATTACAAATCATTTTTATTTCGTAAGAAAAATCATGCCCGAGATAGGCTCAGTGTCCTAAGTACTTTCAAAATGTAAAGAAAAGTGGATTTTCGCATAACGGCTGTACACTTGCACCGATTTTATTGGTTTTCTTTTTAAATGTTCATTTCAATGGTGGCTATTAATTTTGGTGCCAACTGGATCATTGGTTTTGGAAAAATTGGCAATTTTGTGTATATTGTACACACCGCCAAGGAAATGTGCTCTTGCTTTGCGCACCAAAACTGAGTTTCGTTCATTAAAACAATTAGATCTAGGTTAATTGAGCAAGAAATTTATTTAAATTGTAGCCTTTTGAAAAAGAGAATATGTTCTATAAAATGGAACCATTTTCATATTGTTTCAAGTTCATAATAACTCCTAAAGTTGCAACTGAAAATCGCGGACAGCAGTTGCCTGTTGGTTTGTACTAGAGGCATGGGCGTACCCAGCGAAGGGCAGAGGGGGGCAGCTGCCCCCCCTGGAAGAAAAAAATAACTTTACTTCTACAAATCCAAGAAAAATGATACTAGTATAAGACATGTAACTAGAATATTTTTTTTTTCAAGCAAATAATTGTAATAAGTTAGTTGATAAAGCACTGCTATAATTATACATAATTTTCTTAATATTTTGGTTTCATTCACCTTTTCCGTGATAAAATGTTACAACCTGAATGACCATGGCTTGCCCCCCCCCCTAGTTTTGATCCTGGGTACGCTCTTGACTAGAGGTGCAAATTATGCTTGATTCGGCTTCGTTTAGGGATGTATTAGGTGGTTAAATTTTTTATTTTTAGTTCGCATATGAATGCAATTTATTTGCATATATTGTCGACAAGGCTTGACACTATGACACAAGTTTTTTTTTTTAATTTCATATATCATAAGTAGTGAAGAATAACAGTGTTGAATAAAAAATTTAAAAAATAACTTTTTCTTTTTGTTACAGATGGAAACCTTATTCGCCCTTGTTGAATCGACATCAAGTAGCTGGAAGAAAATCAGAATCTTGTATATTAAAAGAAACACCATCCAATATAATTGAAATATGTAATATCTAATACTATGTTTATCTGAATGAATATGTTGCATTACTATATTTTTATTGTATTTGTAAAGATTGTAAGAAAATAAACTCAAATTAACTAAAAGAATGATTGTATTTTTTTACATTCGAAGATTTATTTTCATTTTTATTTGTACTCTATGTGTACTTGTGACTTGGTTGAACCGACATCTTGATTTACTAGCACAATACAGTTTATTATTGTTTCACACCTATGATTAATTAGTGCACGATGCTTTGCTCTAACGTTCTATTTGAGTACTAATTAATAGTAGTTCAACTGATTGACGTCCGATAACGCTACAATATTTTTTATCTATCAATTGCTATTTCTATTTTACTTTGCGTTCGCACTTCTGACGGTACATGATTTAATGGCATCTCGGCCACGACTTGTAAAAGTTTGTCTATAAGAGACTCTGTTCTCCGCGACAGTACACAGAGCGTGGTCGCATAGTGATCATCTGTTTGGTACTGTGCTGAGATATCAGAGCTACGTCGCTGCGAATGGTATGCTCTATGCATGGCCAGCAAGGTCGGTCTGAAATTCGGCGTCAGATAGATGACCGAATTGTTGGGCATGTGCTTGTGCATCGAGCAAATGCCCTACCTACTTAGATAGCTCCGTGACCCCTTCAATACAGCACGCATCAACTAGAAAATATTATTAAAATTATTTAAAAAAAAAATTTAAATAAAAAAGGAAAAAAAATTCCAGATTTTTTGATTTTTGTATTAAAAAGCATATTTTTCACATTTTTGGTCATCTGCGCATGCGCATTCATGCAAATCGGCCAATTTTGCTTACTGCGCATGCGCAGTAAGTAAATTTGTTGTTTTTTTTCAAGAATTGGTAGTGGCTGGGCATATATTCTCTTTTATATTAAAAAATTGTGAATCGAGAGAGGAATGGCCGACAGTCGATTTTTTTTGTGGTCAATAACTCCAGTTTACCGATTGCCGGGCCCGATGATCATCCATTTTGTGACACACCTCGATGTTTAAACACGTGCCAATTAAATTAGACTCGTACTCCAGACACCGCTTTTAGCGCCGATCCTCGTAACTGATGTGAAGAAAATAACACACAAGTCATGTGCTACGCAACGCCGGCTCTCGCAGATGTAACAAACAAGTGATCGTTATCCAACCACAGTCTATCAACTGTTACAGAAAACTAAGCCTTTGAAAGGCAGAGTTTAGTGGTTGCTTTCGGGTGTCATTAAATCACATACCGTCAAAAGTGCGAACGTAAGATAAAATTAAAATAAAAACAGTAATGAAAAACTAGTGTAGCGACATCAGACGTGCATTAATTGAACTACCGTTAATTAGTACTCAAGGGGCACGTTAGAACAAAGAGTCGTGCACTAATTTTTCATAGGTGTGAATCTGTATTACAACTGGTTTGCGCTAGTGTACTAATACAAAAGTAATCTGGGACTTTTAACAGACAAAAATAAAAAAATTTAACCCCCGATACAAACAATAAATACCCGTTATGCGTTTTCTAAGTTGATTCTTTTTTTTAAGTAGAATCACGGAATCAAATCCATCACAGAGAATCGGTTCAGAAGTAATTCTAAATCCTGAACTTTGACATACATATAAATAAGTTGCAATCCCATGATAACTGTAAGCATCTATCTAAACCAATCTTTTATATGTATTGTTGTGTCCGATGGTAATTTAGTTTAATTTAATAAGTAAAGCGTTGTATTTCAAGTGATCATTTTTAAAATAAAATAAAATACAATTCTGTTGTTACATAATCAGTTACATTAAATAATATTCTAAATTAAATTAAAGAATAATTCTAGGGGTGTACAATATATGTACACAACACCTCCCCGTTTAAATATACTGAAGTCTATCTGGTACTTTCACATTTCTTTTCGGTCGTTCATTAGTTTGATCATTTTCATTTCGGTTGCTATTTTCAATTTCTTCGTTTTCAATTATATTATCTTTCATTGCTTCATTGTTATCGTTATTTCCCATTTCTTCGTTTCCAATGTTATCTTCAATTTTTTCATTTCCATTTACCGTTGTACTATTCTCTTCTTCCGCGGAGTCACTGTTGTTTTGATCTCGATAAAAATTTTCCGATTCGCTATCTAAATCGTCTGATCTAATATTAACATTATTATATTTCCTAATTTGATTTACATGTCTTTTAACTATTTTGTTATTTGAAATTTTAATTAAATATATTTTAAAACCTTTATATTCTAGTATTGTACCCGTGATCCATTTAACGTTATTAGAGTAATTTCTTATCATTACACTTTCGCCCCCTTTCGAATTTTTTACATCCATACCGACATAATTTTTAATTTGATTTTTTTGTTTATTTAAAACGTTCGTAACAGCTGAAGGATGTAACAAATCCAGGGGAGTTTTAACATTTTTATTCAGTAATAATTTTGACGGTTTTTCATTTGTAGTGGTATGTACAGTATTTCTGTATTGGAAAAGAAATTTTTGAAGCTGATTTTCAATGTCCAAATTATTTGTTAAGCAATCGCATGTTTTCTTTAAAAACATTTTTACAATTTTTACCGCGCTTTCTGCCTGACCATTAGTTTCAGGGTGGTAGGGTGCTCCCATTAGGTGGTTTATACCATTTCTGTCTACAAAAGATTTAAATTCTGTTGAGCTAAATTGAGTACCATTGGCTGAAACTAATTGTCTAGGTAATCCAAATCTCGCAAATATTCCAGCCATTTACTGTGAGCATCGATCAATATTAAAAATTGTTTTCCTTTAATTGGACCTAAAAAATCTACATGTACTCTATTCCACGATTCTTTCGGCCAGGGCCACACAGATAATTCAGATCTGACTGGATTGTCTTTAAATGCAGCACAAGGAGTGCATGACTTAGTTAAATTTTCAATTTCGGCATTTAGAGAAGGCCACCAAACATGTGAACGCGCCAACATTTTCATTTTTAATATGCCAAAATGTGCGGAATGTAACTCGTTTAAAATAAATTTTTGACATGATTTAGGAACTATAATACGATGTCCCCACATTAAGACATTTTGTTCGATAGTTAGTTCATTTCTCTTTATAAAATATGGTTTTAACTCTGAACTGCTTTCACTGTTTGGCCAACCCTTAAGAACAAAAATTTTTACTTTGCACAACACTGGATCTTTCGTAGTTTGATCTGCAATATATTTACTATTTAAAAGAATATTATTTGATTCTTCAAAAAATTGTAAATAACTAAAGTCAGTAGCTTCCGGTTCGTTGCTTTGCAAAGAATAACGACTCAAAAAATCCGCGTAATTATTTTCCGACTTCACAAATTCAATTTTGAATTTATATGCAGATAAAGCTACCGCCCAGCGTTGCATTCTGTTAGCAGCCATTTGTGGGATACCTTTCTTAGGGCCAAAAATGACTACTAACGATTTGTGATCCGTCACAAGAGTGAAATTTTGACAATACAAATACTGATGGAACACACAATTGCAAGAATTTCCTTTTCAATTTGACTGTATTTTAGTTCGCTATTTGATAATTTTCTTGATGCAAAACAAATCGGTTTCTCACAATTTTTAAAAGAATGTGTCAAAATTGCACCCAAGCCTTTCTTTGACGCATCAACAGTTAATTTTATTGGTACCTGTGGATCAAAATGTGCTAACACAGGCGCATTTATTAATTTTTCTTTAATTTTGTTAAATGCTAAACGACAATCCCGAGACCATGACCATTCGACATCTTTATGCAATAATTTATAAAGCGGGCTTAATATGTCCGCAAAATTATTCACAAATTTAGAAAAATATGTCACCATTCCCAAAAATGACTGTAAATCTTTAACATTTTTTGGAGGGCAATTTTTTATAGCAATTATTTTTTCCTTCGACGTATGTAAACCTTCCCTGTCGATTGTATGTCATAGATAATGAACTGATTTTTGTAAAAATGAACATTTATCTCTTTTTATCGTAAGACCACATTCTACTGTTTAAATACTAACTCAAGACGTTTGAGATGTTCCTCATCATTTTTTGCTGTACCAGAATGTCATCTAGAAAGCATATAACCCCTTCTAAATCCTGTAAAACGGTTTCCGTCATTTTTTTAAAAAATGAAGGAGCGGATGATATTCCGTACGGCAACCTGTTATATTTAAACACCCCTTTATGAGGTGAAATGCATAAAAAATCTCTAGACTTATCATCCAGTAATACTTGAGTATACGCGTTACTTAAATCAATTTTACTAAATTTTTCCCCCTCTTGTAACTTGACAAATAAGTCCTCGATTCTTGGGAGTGGATGCTTCAACGTATCCACACAGGGATTTATTGTTATTTTAAAGTCACCGCAAATTCGGACTGTGCCATCAGCCTTCAGGACTGGTACAATTGGTGTTCCCCACTGAGAATACTCAGTACGCGAAATTATATTTAAATCCAACAATTTATTCAATTCGTCTTCAACTTTAGATTTAAGAGCAAATGGAATTGGTCTCGGTTTGCAAAATTTTGGTTTTGAATTTGGCTTTAAATTTAATGAAATTTTGTCTTTGGTAAACGTACCCAATTTATTTGAAAATATCTCTTTATATTTTACTAATAATTCATTTAATTCTGAATCAACATTGA
Organism: Venustoraphidia nigricollis; assembly: GCA_034508555.1. NCBI lineage: Eukaryota > Metazoa > Arthropoda > Insecta > Raphidioptera > Raphidiidae > Venustoraphidia > Venustoraphidia nigricollis. The sequence goes on along the minus strand of JAVRKA010000004.1, from coordinate 5,552,088 downwards.
AAAAATTTAAATTCGTAATATCAATTTTTAATATTCTCAACCAATGTCTACCCACCAAAGGTCGACATCCATTTCTAATTACATAAGCTGGTAATTTAAATGTTTCATTATTATGCAATACATTTAATTCAACTACGCCAAGTATTTAAATTTTATTTCCAACATAATCTTTTAGAAAAATTTTAGATTTCTTTAATTCTAATTTATTTAAATGATTTTGATATACTTCTTCCGGAATTACCGTAACGCTTGACCCCGTATCAATTTCAAATTTTATCGATATAATATCATTTATTTTTAAATTTACCTCAAAAGGTTTTGCAAAACTTTTACTAGAATTTACATTAAATAGCGTTTCAAACTCGTCCTGTAAATAATGCGAATTATTAGATCTTTTTTCTCTACAAACCGTTGCAATATGTCCTTTCCTTGAACAGATATAGCAGGTGGAGTCCCTTTTTGCCACATACATGGCAGCTCTGCTGTGAAGATCTAGTCGACTCTTGTTGTCTTGGCTGTGTGTGTCTTTGGGTCGTCATCTTATTTATATCTTCAGGTTCGGTTTTAACTTGAATTGCTTCGATTCCCTTGGCTTTTTCTTTGAAATCTCGAGCGTTTTCTTTTGTTTGAGCGATTTCCACTGCCTTTTTTACTACCAGAGTTTTAGCGTCTTCTTCAAAAAGCCTGTCTCGAATAGACCCTTTCCCAATACCGAGAATAAAACTGTCTCTAATAATGGTTTCCAGTTCTGTTCCATAACCGCAATCGGCCGCTACGCAACGAACTCGGGCGATCCATTCATTGACTGTCTCTGTGTCCGTTTTCCTGACGTTATATAATTCAAATCTTGCAGCGAAATATGCTTGTTTTACCCCAAAATGACTATCAAATTCTTCGATTAACTGTTTAAAAGTTTTCTCTGAAGGTTTTAAAGGTGCGCATAGATCTCGCATCAATTTGTATGAATCTTCATCCAGTTGACTTAAGAAAATTGCTCTTCTTTTCAAATTGTCTGTGATATTGTTAGCTTCGAAATACTACTGTATTTTTTCACTGTATATTTGCCAATCCGCTTTTTTAAAACTAAATTCTGATAATGAGCCATATAATCCACATTGTGCTTGAGTTTGTTCCGGAGCATCATTTGGCATGACTAATTTATATTATTTTTAATATTTAAATTTATGGAATTAATCCTCGTCGCCACTGCTGTGTCTGATGGTAATTTATTTTAATTTAATAATTAGATACTTTTAAGTAAAGCGTTGTATTTCAAGTGATCATTTTTAAAATAAAATAAAATACAATTCTGTTGTTACATAATCAGTTACATTAAATAATATTCTAAATTAAATTAAATAATAATTCTAGGGGTGTACAATATATGTACACAACATGTATAGGCAAAAGTATATAGGAAAATGTAGGAAAACTAAACAAATCTAGTGCATACGTACCTAAATAGTGCGTTCGAAAAGTCTGTACCCGGTGAACTGAAAAATTCTACATTTTTTAAAGTTAAGTTTGGATGCAGAATATTAGTTTATTTACCTAGGACGTAATGAAGTATATTATCGAGGAATAGTGATGCAAAATTAGCTATTATTTAGTGTATTTGCCATATGGCAACATACACTATTGGCGTCGGTTGGATGGCGGGACCTAGGGGTCGAACCAAAATTTCTCGACGTTTCATAACCTCCTAAACACTTTGGCACCATTTTTAAAAATGTTTATATATATATGTATATATATATATATATATATATATATATACGTATATATATATATATATATATATATATATATATATATATATATATGTGTGTACGCGCGATAACTTTCGAAAGAGTTAATTGATTTCAACGAAATTTGGGCCACGTGTTGAAATCCATCACCGCAAGAAGCCTATTTAAAATGGGCCTAATCGGGCTATTTTAAGGGAAGTTTTTAGGGGTTGAAAACTGTTTTTGGACCCAAAAATACCGAAAAAATTCTCCGAATCGTTTCAAAATTGAAATTTAACCCTTTGGTAGTGATTAAAAAGTGTCCCCACAATTTTAATAAAATCGGCCCGACAGGACCGGATTTACAAATTTTATGAAAACACTAGTTTGCAGATAGTGACTTATTTATTGAAGGATGTATTTAATTCGGTGTAGACGTTAGATTGATAATAATATTACAATTAAGAAAAGAATGTTAAAAAGGGGTGTATTAAGGGGTAAAATTTTTTATTTTGCCCAAAAACAAACTTAATTTCACATAATAAAAGTATAAAACCACACGGCCCTATACAAGCAAATACACTATATTGTCGGCAGGGTTTTGGCACTGCGACCCGGGTTTTTTTTTATTGTAATCATTTTAGTCGGCTAATTCACCGGTCAATTAATCGGCTATCTATAAAACAACATAGCGGTTTCCAGATTCTGTTTCTCAGAACAACAAAAAACAAACCCAATACAGCAGTTTTGAACAGTAGAATATCATACACTTTTATTGGTAAGTTTAGAGAGAGAGAAAGAGAGAGAGAAATTATAGAATATAAACGCTAAACAGCTGAGGTCATTACCGTCTATTTGGTAGGCTTAGCTAATTTATGAAACTTACTGTTGATTTGCTCAGATCGCATACGTCTGTTGTATTTTATGCACTAGCGTTAAATAGATTATTTTATGTCCTCTATACACAATACACATATGAAAAGCAGTTGTTTTATAAAGGTTAGTGTGCAAAAAATGCTTTTTGCCAATAACTTTTTCTTAGTTACGATAAATTTATTTTTTACTACAACTAAACTTTCATTTTCTCGGTTAATTTCTTTCAATTTCCATTGGCTGAATCGTTTTTCAAAATAGTTGAAGGTAAAAACTCCCACGCACGGATTTTAAATATCCGCTCGTTGAGGATACTTTCAAAGATTTTAATTTATTCGGAGGACTTTTCAACATCGTATCCAAAATATTCAAAATTGTTTCCCTCCGTAAATTACTGAATACCGTTTATTAGTTGCCAGTTGTCTGGTCCCTACACAAGGGCGTACCCAGGATCAAAACTAGGGGGGGGGGCAAGCCATGATCGTTCAGGTTGTAACATTTTATCACGGAAAAGGTGAATGAAACCAAAATATTAAGAAAATTATGTATAATTATAGCAGTGCTTTATCAACCAAGTTATTACAATTATTTATTTGAAAAAAAATTATTCTAGTTACATGTCTTATACTAGTATCATTTTTCTTGGATTTGTAGAAGTAAAGTTATTTCAAGACTTGTAAAAATTCCAGCAACAAAATTTAATAACGACTTATTTTTTGCTTCCAGGGGGGGCAACTGCCCCCCTCTACCCCTCGCTGGGTACGCCCTTGCCTGTAATCATTTAAAATTAAAATTTTATAAATGAAAATATTGTCACGATATTTGAACAATTCAATGTTAAAACAATTAAACAATTATTAGTATGCCACGTTTCGTCCTTTTATTAAGATTTTATCAAGCAACTCAACAAATCAATTAATTGACAACATGATTGAAGAATCTCGTTAGAGATTTTTTCTGTGCTAAATTCCGCACATGAAAAATAAATTTCGTACATTAAATGCAAAAACAGCCCATCCCTTATTATTATTATACATTGATTTTGAGTCTCTCCCATATAACGCCGTGTAAAATACCTTAGTTTCCAAGTTTTATACGCTCTTACCAAATTTTCGTATGACATATATTTACAGTAGTATACATGGTATAAGGTACTTTATGGAGTAATATGGATAGCCGAGTGGTCCAGCGCACGTACATTTCTTTATACCTTGGGTGAACAGAGTTCGGATCCCAGGACCGACGTGTGTGAATTTTGTTTTTTTTTTCAACTGTTTCGTTTTTCACATGATATTTATTTACATTATTTTCCAATTTTCTTTTATATAATAAAAATAAATTATTTTCTTGTTTTAGTGACAAAAGTCTCGCAAATATAAACTTTTGGATGTGACATTTGTCAAGAAAAGTTTCGTCATAAATGTAGTTTGGTACGGCATACGAAAACCCATAATATCAATACAAGTGGTACTCATTTTGGGGGGTTATATTGCGTTTTGGGGGTTCTATATTGCGTTTTGGGGGTTTTGTATTGCGTTTTGGGGATTTTATATTGCGTTTTGGGGATTTTATATTGCCTTTTGAGAGTTTTATATTGCATTATGGGGGTTTTATATTGCATTTTGGGGGTTTTATATTGCATTTTGGGGGTTTTAATAGCATTTTGGAGGTTTTATATTGCATTTTGGGGGTTTTATATTGCGTTTTGGGGGTTTTGTATTGCGTTTGGGGGTTTTTTATATATACAGAATATATATATTCAAAATTGTTGTGTTTAATTATTTTTTTATATCGTATAATTTATATAAAAGATCAAACCGTTGAGAAAAGAAAATGGCCTCTTAATTCTAAGAACGCACGTATTTTTATTTTGGAGGGAAAATAAAAAAAAGCCTTAGACTTTGGAAAAAGACACGAAATCTTAAAAAAAAAACTTCGGAGAAGTAAAAATTGGTTCTGTGCTAAATTCAAAGACTTGCGGTGACTCGCTCTCAAGATTACGACTTAAACAAAAAAAAAATACAGAATTTCGAGGCAGACATTAAGAAATTCAAATCAAGCCTGGAAATTCTGTGCCTAAGATGTAGACAAGTAATTGAAATCCAACCTCGAAATTCTGTGCTCATAAACCTTCAAGAGCAAGAGCAAAAAAAAAAATTGCACAGATGGCGTTTTTTTAGTGGTAGCTTGACAAATAAATATGGAGCTGGGCACACGCCATCTATGCACTTTTTTTTTGCTCTTGCTCTTGAAGGTTTATGAGAGAATTTCCAGGCTTGATTTGAATTTGTTGCCTGCCTCGAAATTCTGTATTTTATTTTTTTTGTTTAAGTCGTAATCTTGAGAGCGAGTCACCGCAAGTCTTTGAATTTAGCACAGAACCAATTTTTACTTCTATGTATAGTACATGAAATTAATGACAGACTAATATTAAAAAATCGTAAAAACGGTTGACCCTGCAGGTCATCCCTGGAACTTCCGGCTGTTTCCGGTCTATTGAGATGTGGCTTACTCCTACGGTGTTTGCTACAAGTTATTTTAAAAAATTCCAGCCAACTGGGCGACAGGGCCATTCCAACTTTATAAATATTGACATTTGAAATATTATAATAAATAAAATTTCTGTTACCGTGCGCAGTGACGTGGGTAACGGCTAGTAACAAATATGATATTTGGTATTTGTTTCCATGGTTACATAATTTGGTTTAACGTAAAAATTAATCAAAGCATGCTTGTCAGCTACCTAACGAATTTCTTTTTGACGTATCTTCGAACAAAAGAACATCTGATTTTTTTTTATTTTCAAAATATTTCCGAAATTATGAAACTTAGGAAAAAAGTTTTTCTACGAAACTTCCTGATTTTGGGATCAATCGGTACAGTAGTTTCGAAGATATTTCAAAATATTTCAAAAAAACTATTTTCCAAAAAGCTTAATTTTTGAGATTTCTCATAATTTACGTGGCCGAATCAGTTCCAGTTTTCAGAAAATCTAAGTTCAGCAAGACCTTTTCAGATGCCGCAATCTGCATTTCGATCGGTCCACCCGTTCAAAAATTATGAGAGGTTTACATACACACACATACGGACATCATTGTGGAAATGGTCAGTATAGCTTCCTGGGACCTCAATTCGTCGACATCTGACGAAAACTCGAATTTCGAAAATCGGGGTGAAACCAATAACTTTCCAGTTTTTGAAAATTTTCAATTTTCGTAGCGGAAAATCTATCAAACGAGCTAGTGATAACTGTCGAGGTCACTAAAACACGGTCTAGCGACCCTAAGGAAAGCGTTACACAACCCATGCACCAAAATACATGGCCAATAAAGAATCATTAAAATACTTGATTTTTTTTATTTATATTTATTATCCTAATAAAAAATTGAACTTAATAAGGCGGAACAAAGTTCGCCGGGTCAGCTAGTAATTGTACAAAAAACACACAAATCAAATGTTTGAAATATTTCATTTTCATTTAATTGCCCCTTTGCGATTTGAAAAAGAGAGTCCGAACACAGCGGGTGCGACAATTAAATGAAAAGTTAAAAATTACCATGGAAATAAATAAGATATTTAATCTTATTGATATTTGTAAAAAAAATTATTTCTTCCAAACAACAGGAGCGAAAAATACTTTATTTTTTGAGATCTTACTTTAAAAAAAGTAAAAAAAAAACTGTTAATTACATAATTGATTGGGTTTATTCTTTAAAAGACAAGCCAAGTCTTAAATTATATAATTTATATTAAAGATTTGTTTCTAATAAGAGTTAACTAAACATTTTATAAGCGGGAAACGCAATTTTATTTCTAAAATTATCGAGAGGGAGAAACTGAGGCTACATAGTTTGTAAAATAGGTAAACGAGTAACTATTTCAGATATCTAGAATATCAATTTAGGTCATTATAATATTTTACGTAAAGAAATTTGGAAAATATAATAGTATAAGATATACTTTTATTATAGAAAAACAATTCCAAAATTTTTAATATAATTTATTAGTGTATTTGCCATATGGCAACATACACTATTGGCGTCGGTCGGATGGCGGGACCTAGGGGTCGGACCAAAATTTCTCTTTTTAAAAATGTTTATATATATATGTGTATATATATATATATATATATATATATATATATATATATATATATATATATATATATATATATATTTATATACGTATATATATATATATATGTGTACGCGCGATAACTTTCGAGAGTTAATTGATTTCAACGAAATTTGGGCCACGTGTTGAAACCCATCACCCCAAGAAGCCTATTTAAAATGGGCGTAATCGGGCCATTTTAAGGGTAGTTTTTAGGGGTTGAAAAATGTTTTTGGGCCTCAAAATACCGAAAATATTCTCAGAATCGTTTCAAAATTGACATTTAACCCTCCAGTAGTAATTAAAAAGTGTCCCTAAAATTTTAATAAAATCGGCCCGACAGGACCGAACTTACAAATTTTATGAAAACACTACTTTGCAGATAGTGAATTATTTACTGAAAGTAATAATTTGGTATAGAAGTTCGATTGATAATAATATTGCAATTAAAAAAAAAATGTTACTTTAAGGGGTGTATTAAGGAGTCAAACTTTTATTTTGCCCAAAAACCAGCTTAAGTTCGCATAATAAAGCCACCCTGCCTATATAAGCAAATACACTATATTGTCGGCAGGGTTTTGGCACTGCGATCTGGGTTTTTTATTTATGAGCGCTCATAAATAAATAAATTATATTAAAAATTTTGGAATTGTTTTTCTATAATAAAAGTATATCTTATACTATCAATTTAGGTGATTTAAGACTGTATTGTGATAATTAATAATTATACTCCGGATACTCATAACTATTACTTACTATTAGAGTACTTTACTAACGCCAAAAAAACGAGTATTTACTGTAAATGTAGATAAATAGTTATTAAAGTTTCTAAAGTTAAAAAATTGTTACATTTATTTGAAAGATCGATTAATGCTGGATCCGCACTGGATCCAGCTGGATTGAAAATTCCGCTGGATTGCAATCCCTAACGGTGACCACCTCTCATTCTGACAAAAGATATCTAGTTTTGTCCTTTTGGATAATTTTTTAAAATATTCTTGAGAACATAGATTTTTCAGTATTTTCTAAATAACTTCACAGGGCGCCAAAATGACGTTTTCCATTTAATTCTATGGCCACTAATAACAAAGATAGTCATGTTAACACGAACGTCGCCTGGCTGAGACACCTTGCATACCGAAAATGGTTTTCGAGATGACACATATTTTATTTATTTTTTAGTTTCTGAAACAAAATTCCAATGCGTTCCAATCCTATGGACGATTAATTTCTATAAATTACAAAAATACTTGCAATTTTACAAAAAAAATAAAGGCACATATTCTTAGCTAACAGTTTACACATTTTTTTTTAGAACTTTATACTTATAAAACTAATAACAGCCACATATATAATAATGGAAGACAAAAATAAGACATGTTCAGTCTTTTAAATTTCATTATATCTTTTGTATTAATTTTCCCAAGAAGGGGTTCAATTATATTTCGTCATGAATTTTTCATTTTATGTACGTTCTGTATGAACTTATTTTATATTGTTGTTAAACTTTTGCTATGCATTTTCAAAGTGATCACAAATTTCAAAGATCTCTCACTTTTCCATTACCGACCTACAATAGAATTTTCCCAGATTTGTTTCACTGTAATCCGTCAAATTTAAGGTAGTACCCTCGCGACAGTTATAGTAGAAAGTTTATGCTGGAGTGTACAAATAATTTTCGCAGTTTCTGTACTAATTTTAGCCAATCCCGAGCGAGAAATCTGGCAACACTGTCGGAGCGTTGAGATATTTCAGAGTACACTGTAAAAACTGAGAAGGCCGATTACATGGATAATCGCTGGACCATATATAAATACCAAATTTGTTTAATCTCACAGCGAAAGTCCAAGTTTTTATACAGTTCTCCTTATAAAAACAAATAATAAGGAACAATTACCTAGAAAATTTAGGGAATTTTACTTTAACTTTCAATGTAATTTTACAGTGTACCTTATACTTGTTTCGCGGGTTAGATAAATATGCGTTGTTGGCAGATCGTTTATTGTATATTTGTATAACCTTTCCTCTGCTGAAATCCGGTAAATTTTCCATTATTATTTATTAAATATCTCTGAAGCTGTGTTAGTTAACGTTACTTTACTTTTTTAAAAAGATCCTAAGAAAAGTTTCTGAGATACAAAAATATTTGTCGATAAATTTTTCGATACCCCGTAGACCAGGGGTGGGCAAATATTTTGATAGTCGGGCCACATTGCAGATGAAAATTTGACCTCGGGCCAAACAGTTTTTTTTTTTCTAATTTTAAGTATAGTTTTTGCTAAGGATGTCAATTAATGAATTTTAAAACCAACATTTTTGAATCAAAATATTTATTTATCAAGTCATTTGAATAAAAAAATTGAAAATTGATATAATGTGTATAAGTATTGCTTAATATTTTATCTAAAATTTTTTATGCACCAATTTATGTTAGACAAAAACTAATATTTGTGTTTTTAATAATAATATATACAATGCTTCACGGGCCAGACAAAATTCTACCGCGGGCCGGATTCGGCCCGCGGGCCGCCATTTGCCCAGGCCTGCCGTAGACCGTAATGTATAAGAGCCTCAAAAACTCGAACTTTGGAATTTAATATCTCTGAAACTATGTTGTTCAAAAATTTAATTCTGCGCCAATCGATGCAGAATTATATAAACATTATTCTGGCTAAATTTCAAACAAATCCTAAGAAAACTGGTTTGGCGAGGGTACTACCTTAAAACAAAGATAAACGTAACAAGGCCGTCGGCAATATGCCTTTTTATTACAGAAACTTCTATGTAGCAACTGGAGCACAGTACATGGAATATGTGATCTTATTTTTCCCCGATCATTGAGGTAACCATAATTTTTAGTGATGCTGATCCGACCTATAGAAAAATGATTAAAACATACCTTAATTATTATCTTGTTTGCAATTTAAATTAATATGGACATTTATAGTACGCGCCATGGAACTGAAAGGCTCGGAAGTTAGATGCAAATGGAGGTTTGCGCAGGTACAGTCGGTTGAAAAACTACAAACTCGCGCTATATTATCATTTTTAATTTTTCTTTAATCTAAAGGTCTAATTCCTTGCATAAAGTCATCCAAAATATTATTTTTCGTGCTTGTTCATGCAAAACTGTATTAGGCATCTTGGTCAATTAACAATCAAAGAAACAACTTAACAATAGCGTACTGGACTGTACTTTATAGCAGGAAAGCGACAAGTGGCACGACAACCTGCGATAACCAATCACCGACGAGCGCACGTTCTGTGCCGGTAACTGGGAGGTGGTGAGTCTTCCTTTCCCACAAAACAACCAGGACGGCTCTAAAATATGCATTTGCGACGCTGTAACTTCACCTTTTAGAACCGTGGCGCGTATTATCCTTTCATGTCAAATATTATTTTTTGCTGACTAGTAAAAATTCTGACCAATAGGCCTAAATATACAGACGTTTAAAATCCTGGACGAAATGCGTACCGATTTTAATTATTAATTGTTATATATTCCTTCGATCAAAAAATCCATTCGTCTATAATGTCTACGATCCCACCAATCAGATCCGTGCCTGTAAGCATATACCGTTAACGCAACCATTAATGGTACAACGAGCATAGTTATAACAACAGGCACTATATAATCGGCATTTTGATCTGAACGGTGGTTTGGATTTACCACTAGAAGTTTTTGTCTGACTGCCTGAGTAATAGGAATCTGCGTAGAAGTAGTGCTTGAACTAGTTTTAAGATCTTTCTTGGATTGTTCTGTAAGAAACTGTTCTTGATTTTGTTGTGATGCGGTAGGTTCTTCTTGATTTTTCTTGGACTGTATTGGATGTTCTTGAGCTTTTTGTTTTGGTGGAGCAAAATGTGATGGTGCATACGGTTCGTCATCTCCAACAGTTGCCGTTGGCTTTAATCTATGCGTTTTCATGGTTGTAACACTTATCGGTGTGGTGGTGGTACTAGAAGCTGTCAAAGATATATTTTTTACATCAGGACAACACACAGTAGAATTAGTTGCGCCCTTTTCGGTAAATGTATTGATTCCCTTGGGTATGTCCTTGAAATTAACACCTTTTCTGGGAATAGTTGAATGATGCTTATTGTTCGATTCTTTATTTGAATCAATTTTGGATTGCTTGTTTGAATAACTTTCACTTTTTATGAAAATATTTGAATTATCTGAAATTGAACTATTTATTATTAAATTATTATCTGATTGTTTTATTGCACCTCCTTCTGAGTAATTATTTTCAGTCTTCACAAGTGTTTGGTTTGATTTTTTTCCCCCAACGTCATCAACCTCTTCATTCGTTACAAACTGCGAAATAGTTAAAACAGCACTTAATATTATTATAAATTTTAAAGTCAAGTTCATTTTTGATAATTTAAAAATAAACGTTAACGGAAAAAATCAATTGTCACGTAATTAACAAAATTTCCAATCTTATTTATAAAAAAATCTTATGGATAACACTTATCTCCTCACTTTACAACTACAATGAACAATTTAAATGGTGAAACTTCAGAGGATTCATAAATGTCAAAATCAACTTAAAAGTTAAAACCAGTGGACCCCAAATGTTCGTTAGTTCATTTCTTCGACAAATGATCTCGGTGGAAGTGGACCTTGGTTCGATTTTAACGAATTTTGATGTATTTGGGCTCATTCGATGGAGCTAACGATCAAGATGATAGCTCCCAATTTTTAACGTTAGCACCGCAATAGTTCTTAAATAATAAAAAACTAACGCGTCCGTTTGCTGGATTTCGAAGCTCGTTTCTAACGTTCAGAAGCCGTTTAAAACAAAAGTAAATAATGAAAAATCATTAAATTATGTTGTTCTTTATTACTCCGTCAAAAAATTCGCGAGAAAATGATTTAAGTATAAGTTAAATAAGAAAATTGTAAGCTTAAGAATGATCGGCACTGCGCATTTAAAAACTATTGCGGTGCTAACGGTAAAAATTGGGAGCTATCATCTTGCTCGTTAGCTCCATCGAATGAGCCCAAATACATCAAAATTCGTTAAAATCGAATGCTAAGTGGACCAAGCTGTGGAAGTGATGTAAAAATAAATTATCGACTAATTAACCGATAAAATATCCGGTTAAATAACCGCCGTAATTTATTTTAAATTTCCGGGGGTATTGATTTTTATTATACAAAACTGTTCAGAAAGTTTTGGGCAAATTTGTAATTTTCGGTTGAGATTTTATTTTTATTACCAATATCTACATAAATATAAATTATTTTATGATGTTTTTTTTTTTTAATTGTATTTAATTTGACGAACCTTGCTTGTTGGCTGTTTCGGATAGTAAAATTTATTCTGTTCTATAAATATTTGATTCTTTCGATTCTAGTGTTGGAACTGCTGTATTGTTTTATTCTGAGAAAGAAAAAACCCACTGATCTCTTACCATAGGGATGGATTATGGATACAAAACTTTTTGTGACGGACACACAAACATATTGCCAAACCGTCAATTGTAAGTTATGTCGGTATTGTTTGGATATCTCATGTAAAAATCAAGAATATGTGTTATAATCCTAGTAAACACGAAAATGATAAAAATAATTCTCAATATTATTCACATCCATATATAATTAATATTTTTTTTTTTCGCAGGAAATTGTACAATTAAATATAGTTATACTAATTTAAAATTGCGACGTTTTGTTAATTGTTGTAAACTTCGTCAGGCACAACATTTATAAAATTTAGATGTTTAAACATCTAAATTCTATAAATGTTACAGTTAACTATTTAAAGTTATCCTGGAGAAGTTTACAACAATTAACGAAACGTCGCAATTTTTAAATTAGTATAACTATATTTAATTGTCCATTTTCCTGCGAAAAAATAATAGAAATCAGTTTCACGGGTAATTGGTATAAAAATAAATCAATTTAAACACTAATTGATTGCAACGTTTCGTCCTTATTCAATCAAGACTTTTTCAAGCTCTGAAAAAAAATTTTTACAATAATTAACAATCATATAATAAAAATATTAAACCTTACGGATTAAATAATTTACTAATTTAAATTTTTTCAGAGCTTGAAAAAGTCTTGATTGAATAAAAACGAAACGTTGCAATCAATGAGTGTTTAAATTGATTGATTTTTATTCCAATTACCCGTGAAACTGATTTCTATTATAACATATTCTGGAATCGAACTTTAAAGATGAGCCAAGTCTAGGGCTCACCAGATAATTTAAACCTCACAAGTAACTCCCATATTTATTGATGCTTGGCGACTACTGCTCTGAACTAAATATTGTATTAAACTGACAAAAGTTGTCAAGGCATTGTAAAAAATATATTAGAAAAGAAATTTTTATACAGACAAGCTTTTATTGCAGTGTACTAAAAAGTATAATAATTATTTTTCTTCAAACCATGCTGAAAGTACTTCCTTTCTGACTAGATTTTTAAAACATTTATGCACTGCTATAATTACTGGAATACCGTCTGCCGGAACAGTTTTGTCATGCGCACTGATATTTTAGACTGCCGTTTGCCAGGTCACGTGTTCGTCAGTATAAGTGTAGGACTATACATTGCGTTTTCGCGGCTCCCGTTAAACGGGAGCGGTTTCGTGGCATAGTTTTGATGCGACTATACACTTGCGTTTTGCTTCCCCGCGAAATTTTTCAGTAGAGCCAAAGATGTCAAATGTTGTAGTGGTGTGTGCTCTTGAAGCCGAGGGTTTACTTAAAACGAAAATAGAAAGAAGATACTCTGTCCACCCGTTTCACACTAACAGAGAATCCAGCGAACGATTTCAGGAGTTCTATACAAAGATTCGAAAATATGACGACAAATTTTTTACATATTATCGAATGTCCGTCAGATCATTTGACGAATTGTTGAATACTATACGTCCGCATATAACAAAACAGGAAACATATTGGAAAAGCCCAATAAGTGCAGAAGAAAGGTTAACTATAACAAAACAATTTACAAACGCACCTTCACTACTGCACTGTATAGTCACTCTCGTATGAATACACGTGTTGTTATTATCCCGTCGTCCGTTTTCGCTCTAAAAAAGCTCTAAAAAAATTTACAATAATTAACATTCATATATAAATATTACACGTTATGGATTAAATTAATAATTTACTAAAAAGAAACAATGGTGTGACTAACCTCAATATGCTTAAACGATAGTTAAACTATGATATTATATACAATTTCGCATTACAAAAACAATTATTAAAAATTGAAAAATTGTAGAAAATAGTATGTTCTTTTTTTACTTTTTTATTATTATTTTCACAATTATTATAGTATAACAGTTGTTCAGTTTAACTAATTCTCCGCTAGAGGTCAGTCCAATTCCCAAAAATTTTGAATTTAAATTACCCGTGATCCTGTTTTCTATTATAACATATATCTGAAATTGAACTTTGAAGATGAATTATTTTTATCATTTTACGTGTTTACCGAGATTATAACACACAGATTCTACTTTGTCTACTTTGCACCGATAATGGCCGACCTTGTAATATAGATATGCACCTATGGGAACAAGTTTTGAACTCGTATCCTCAGTCCATCCCTAGGGTTAGACATCAGTGGGTCTCGATCACTGTCATACAGCGGTCGTGTGTCAAATTGGAAAGTTTAATACGGTGAAAATAACCTAGAAAATTTTGTCATAGCACGTGAAAAAGACTATATTTGAAATCATGTCGCGTTTAATTATAGAAAATCTACCAAAAAATGTAAGTTAATAATATTTGTAATATTTGCAGTTTATTTTAACTTCGTTTTTTACATATTTTTGTAGATAACAGAAGAAAAATTTCGTTCTGTTTTTGAAGAAAAAGGAGAAATTACAGATGTACAGTTAAAATATACGAAAGATGGGATATTCAGACATTTCGGATTTATTGGCTATCGAACACCAGAACAAGCACAAGCAGCTATTGACTATTTCCATCATACATGCATAAATACAAATAGAATTAGTGTCAAACTTTGTGCTAATTTGGGCGATTCAAGTAAACCCAAGGCTTGGAGTAAATATGCACCCGATAGTACAGCTTATAAGCAAAAAAATAAAAAACATGATGAAGACCGTAAAGAGCAAGAAATAAAAATTGGTCAAATCAACAAGAAAGATACGAAAAAGAAAGAAATCCTTGAAAAGGTTTTTAGTCATTATTTATTTTTTGAAACAGTTAATTACTTCATTGGTTTAGTTAATTCATCTCTTTTTAGATCCAAAATGATCCCGAGTTTAAAGAATTCATGGAACTGCACCTTAAAAGTGGAAAAAATATTTGGAGTAATGATATAGATTTCAGTAAATTTGAGCAAGATATAAAAAAATCAGAAAACACTAAAACTGAATCAAAAGACGTAGATAATGAAAGTGAATCTGAATCAGACGATATTAACAGTGATTCTGAACAAAAAGATAAAATCGCCAATACGGGCATTTCAGATTTAGAGGTGATTATTAGAAATAGCTATTGTATTTTTTTAAATGACAAAATTTTTGTGGAAATTTTTAGTACATGAAATCGCTTATGACAAAAAAAATTACTGAGAATGAAGTCGAACTACCGCCATCAAAACCAAGACAGCGAATGGAGAAGAAAGCTAAGCAACCTCTCAAATTATTTGATGTTAAAGTAATCCTATAAAACCATACATTTTTTGGCATGCTTTTTAAGGTAGTACCCTCGCGACAGTTGTAGTAAAAAGTTTATGCTGGAGCGTACATGTAGTTGAGAGTCGTTATTAACAAGCCCAATAATTTTTATAGTTTCTGTACTAATTTTAGCCAATCCTGAGCGAGAAATCTGGCAACACTGTCGGAGCGTTGAGATATTTTATAGTACACTGTAAAAACTGAGAAGGCCGATTACATTGATAATCGCTGGTCCATATATACACACCAAATTTGTTTAATTTCACAGCAAAAGTCCAAGTTTTTATACAGTTCTCCTTGTAAAAATAAATAATAATATATACTATGGTATATCGTACTATAAGCAGCCTAACCTTTACCGGGACATGTGTTTATTTTTTTATCTACAAAAATTGACTCAGAAATATTATTGAAATGTCTGAAAAAGTACATATAAAGGACGATATATTAGAAAAAAATTAGATAAAATTAGTACCTATGTTGTACCTTACATAAATTATGCTTTTTAAAATTTCCAACTCATGCGCACCTTATAGTTGTTTTGCGGGTTTGATAAGTATGCGTTGTTGCCAGATTGTTTATCGTATAACCTTTTCTCTGCTGAAATCTGGTAAATTTTCCATTATTATTTATTAAATATCTCTGAAACTGTGTTGTAACTGTTACTGAGACTATTTTTAAAAAATTGTTTAGTTGTTAGTTAACACTACTTTAGTTTTTTAAAAAGATCCTAAGAAAAGTTTCTGAGATACAAAAATATTTGTCGATACATTTTTCGATACCCCGTATACCGTAATGTATAAGAGCCTCAAAAACTCGAACTTTGGAATTTAATATCTCTGAAACTGTGTTGTTCAAAAATTTCATTCTGCGCCAATCGATGCAGAATTACATAAACATTATTCTGGCTAAGTTTCAAACAAATCCTAAAAAAACGGGTTTGGCGAGGGTACTACCTTAATTATACTTAAAATGTTTATAACAGAGTAATTAAAAAAATATTTTTTTCAAAGGTATGCGGCTTACCAATCGATTGCAAAAAGAAAGATGTGAAACATTTCTTTGATCCCATTAAACCAAAAACAGTCAGATTGCCACGAATAATGAAAGGCATTGCGTATGTTGGATTTAGAACTGAAAAAGAACTTAACAAAGCATTAATCAAAGATAGAACATTCCTATGTAAGTAACCAAAACATCTAATATTGCCTTGGATGACAGAATTGTTGCATTTCAGAAACCATGGTTTTGAAATATTTTTGCAAACTGACGTGTTTCATAGGACTTTTTCTAATTAGTTTTATCAGTGAACGTATTTCTTTCAATGCACAAAGACAAAATTGCAGGTTTCCAATTCGATTTTTTTGCGGATAAATTTCTCGAGGTAATTTTTACTTGTCTTGACTTGAAGTGGATTTTTCGATTTTTCACGCTTCGAGAAATTTCGAGCGAAAACCCTACTTGATAAGTTCAACGTTTTCTCTTCTGCGTTGACACGCTTTTACACCCAACAATCCATTCTCTAATGTAACTTGGCACAACTAATGTGTAGTATAATACTCGCCACGGTTCTAAAAGATTCTGAAGCTAACAAACAGCGTCGCAAATGCATATTTCAGAATCGTCCTGGTTGTTTTGTGGAAAAGGAAGACTCCCACCACCTCCGAGTTACTGGCACAGAACGTGCGCTCGCCGGTGATTGGTTATCGCTGGTTGTCATGTCACTTGTCGCTTTCCTGCTATAAAGTACAGTCCAGTACGCTATTGTTAAGTTTCTTTGATTGTTAATTGATCAAGGTGCCTAATATAGTTTTGCATAGACAAGCACGAAAAATAATTTTTTGGATGACTTTAGATAAAGAAAAATTAAAAATAATAATATAGCGTGAGTTTGTAGTTTTTCAACTGACTGTACCTGCGCAAGCCTCCATTTGCATCTAACTTCGGAACCTTTTAGAATCGTGACACGTATTATAACTGAGTAAACACTTTGAATGAATACGGGATTGCTTGGTGTAATGGTTTAGCGTGCTTGCCTTTGGATCAAACTGCTGAGGGTTCAAGCTATCTATAAAACCACATGGCGGTTTCCGGTTTCTGTTTCTCAGAACAACAAAAAACAAAACAATAGAGCAGTTATCAACAGTAGACTCGAAATAATTAATTAAATAGTGTATTTATATTTATGCAGATATTAGTTATAAAATGAAAATTAAAATCTCGGTCGGAATTCACATTTATGCACAAAACTTTCTGTGCACCGTTGTATAATGATAATAAATAGCCACGGATATTCAATATAAATAGCTGCTGTAGTTAAACTGGCTAATTAGTCGGTTATTTACCCTTTTACATCACTAAACAGTTATCATTATGCATGTTAACCAAGGACGGAGTCCTAAGCATGTTTGTGATCATAAAGTGAAAACAGAAAAATTTGATTGTGAATCCGACTAAAATTTAGATCTGACACTTCCAATCAAGCAAGTCACTGTAACTTCAAGTTGTCTCTACTATAGCATTTCATGAATGGCAGATATGGTCCAAGTCCCACTATGTACCATGTCCCATTATACGCGCCACGGTTCTAAAAAGCTCTAAAGTTAGATGCAAATAGGGGCTTGCGAAGGTACAGTCGGTTGAAAAACTACAAACTCGCGTTATATATTATTTTTAATTTTTCTTTAATCTAAAGATCTAATTCCTTACATAAAGTCATCCAAAAAATTATTTTTCGTGCTTGTCGATGCAAAACTCTATTAGGTATCTTGATCAAATTATTAACAATCAAAGAAACAACTTAACAATAGCGTTCTGGACTGTACTTTATAGCAGGAAAGCGACAATTGGCAAGACAACCAGCGATAACCAATCACCGACGAGCGCACGTTCTGTGCCGGTAACTGGGAGGTGGTGGGAGTCTTCCTTTCCCACAAAACAACCAGGACGGGTCTAAAATATGCATTTGCGACGCTGTTTGTGACTAACTTCAGAACCTTTTAGAACCGTGACGAGTATTATACCAGTTTCCCCTACATATATAATCATTTTCAAAAATAGTGTAAAGTTGCTTACGTCGCGAAATTTTCGTCCAACCCCTAGGTCCTGCCATCCGACTGAATACAACAGTGTATGTGCCATATATGGAAAATATACTAATAATAATCTACAGTCTACTCCAGGGGTCGGCAACCTATGACCCGTGGGTCACCGAGTGACCCATTTGGTAATTTCAAGTGACCCACTTTAGTTCCGAAAATAAAGTATAAGATATACAAACATTTTTTTTCTTTTTCCCAAAAAATTTTTGTCGCAAAGTTATCAACGTACCTTTGAATCCAGTATAACATAAAAATATCAGTTATAACCTCACCCCCGCCTGACTGAATATGGAATCGACCGATAGTATGCGGAATGTAGGCATATAAAGCATAATATCTGATTTTGATGTTTATTTTGGAAACTTCAATATAATTATGAATAGAAAACAGGATCACGGGTAATTGGAATAATATAGTCAAATCAGTTTAAACACTCATTGATTGGCAACGTTTCGTCTTAATTATTAAGACTTTATGAAGCTTTGAAAATATTAGCAACATTCCTATAATAAAAATATTAAACATTATGGATTTAATAAATTACTAAAAAGAAACAATGTGTGACTAACCTCAAATATGTTTTAACAATTGTCAAATTATAATATAGACATATAAAGACGAAAGCGTTGCCAATCAATGAGAATTGATTTGACTATATTATTTCAATTACCTGTGATCCTGTTTGTATTATAAAATATATCTGGAATTAAACTTTGAAGATAAATAATTATGAATTTTTATTCAACTTTCCAGCGGGTAAAAGAATATCGGTACGAAAGCACACTTCAAATAAAAAAGAAGTAGAAAATAATAACATTATTCCTCAACAAATTCCTAATGATATAAAGAAAAAGAAGTGGGTTACACAAGAAGAAGGTTTAAAAAATGAGGAAGATATAGCCGAATCAGGTCGTATATTTTTCAGGAATTTAGCGTACTGTACTACAGAGGAAGACATTCAAGAATTATTTGGAAAATATGGTGATTATAAACTTGTTTTGTAGTTTTTTCCAGTTATATGAGATAACAGTAATTTCCATTTTATTAACCCCCGAAGCAAAAACAGGGATGTTATAAGTTTGACCGCTATGTGTGTGTCTGTCTGTGGCACTGTAGCTCTTAAACGAGTGAACCGATTTGGATGCGATTTTTTTTATATGAAAGCAGGTTTTCTAGCGATGGTTCTTAGACATGTTTAATCAAAATCGGTTCAGCCGTTTCAAGGTCATCAGCTCTTTTCTTAGCTACAGTACATATCTTCTTAGACACATAACGGGTATTTTTTTTTGTAACTAAATTTAAAAAGCTTAAAATAAAAATTAAATTTAAAAAACCTATAAAAAGTTAAAAAATAAAATTTCTGGGCGTGGTCCTTTAACTTTAATATTTAAATACTTAATTAATTATATTTTGCGATTCAAGCGTCGTCGCGTCGGGGGACCACTAAATAAATAAAAGTTAGAATACAAATAAAAAGAAGCTTAATATAAGTACTCTATCTAGGTCCCTCGACGCGACGACGTGTGAATCACAAAATATTACTAACTAAGACTTTTTGCTTTTTTGTCCTTGGTAATTAATATTAAATGTATTTGTTGGGAAAAAAGGACACTTTAAGTAAACACTTATTTGTTAATTTGCGACGTTTCGTCCCTTTATTGGAACTTTTTCAAGCTTATAACATTAAATGTTCTGTTTAAGTAGATATAAAAGTTAACATGTAGATACAAATTTTATTTAAACAATTGTTCATAAAAACTTTTATAATAAAATCGTTTTTTTAAAAAAATTTTACGGTTGATGTTCAAATTAATGTATTTATTTATTAATTTGAACCGTAAAAATTTAAAAAAAAAAACGGTTTTATTATAAAAGTTTTTATGAACAATTGTTTAAATAAAATTTATATCTACATGTTAACTTTTATATCTACTTAAACAGAACATTTAATGTTATAAGCTTGAAAAAGTTCCAATAAAGGGACGAAACGTCGCAAATTAACAAATAAGTGTTTACTTAAAGTGTCCTTTTTTCCCAACAAATAAATTTTATTACTAACTAAGTATTTAAATATTAAAGTTAAAGGACCACGCCCAGAAATTTTATTTTTTAACTTTTTGTAGGTTTTTTTGTGTCGGGGGTTTTTTAAATTTTAAATTTAATTTTTTCTAAATGCTAGACTTATACAATTCATGATTGCCTTCAAGAGTTAACTTATGGATAATCTGAGTTTTTTGCAGGCCCAATAACAGAAGTAGATTTGCCAATTGATAAAGATTCACGACAGATTAAAGGATTTGGTACAATTGTATTTTTAATGCCAGAACATGCAGCTAAAGCGTATAGTGACTTAGATGGTACAGTATTTAATGGTCGGATACTTCACCTACTTCCTGCCAAAGTGAAAAAAGATGATGAAGATACGGAAAATTTAAATTACAAAGAAAAAAAAGAATTAACTCAAAAGAAACAAGCTGGATCCTCTCACAACTGGAATACATTATTTTTGGGACATAATGCAGTAGCTGAAGCAGTTGCCAGTACTTATGGTACTAGCAAGGCTAGAGTGTTGGGAACTGAAGCGGGCCAATCGACTAATTCTAGTCAAACTTCAGCTGCTGTCAGATTAGCTCTTGGTGAAACACAACTTGTACAAAACGTAAAATCATTTTTGGAAGACAGCGGTGTCTGTTTGGACGCATTTAATCAGGTAAATCGTCATTGCAGTGAAATTTTATTTTCTTGCGAGATATTCGTTGTGAATTATATTAATGTATCTCCTTTCTTTTTTTAGCCTGCAAAACAAAGATCAAAAACAGTTATATTAGCGAAGAATTTGCCAGCAGAAACTACGCCTTCCGAAATTGTTAAAATATTTCAACCGTATGGAATGCTGGGCAGAGTAATTTTACCGCCTTTAGGCATCACAGGTACCAGTTATCCTTAATTATAAATTAAACTACATATTGTTTGTTTCTTAACAAGTGTGTATATGTTGCAAATGTCCTCACAGTAAAAAACATTATTAGTGAGTATGTTCAAGTAATGGAAATGGACACAGTCAAACTTTACCGCTAGGGGTGCCAGCTATAAGTTGCCTTCAGTCTGTGAATAGTTGAGATACACCAAGAGCTATTAGACATTTTTGGGTAGGTATTTGAGGCACTGTGAAAATTTGTACAATTACTCTTAAGTAATAACTGAATACAAAAACACAGACCTGGCTGAAGAGTAGCTGGGCTCAAGTTTTTAAATTTGCAAAATTTTTGGCCAAAAAAAAGTCCTTGAGTCATTTTGAAATAAAAAAGCCAGATCATTTAAGTGGGGCAAAAACTTGCTTGCAAAACTGTAAGTTTTAAGACTTAGAAAATATATTTGAGGCATGTTGAAATTTACACAGAATAATATTGATAACTAAAAAGAGATAAACAATCAATAGGTAAACAGTTTTTGACAGTTAAATAATTTTATTTTTAGTAACTTACTGAGTGCTCAAAAAATGTTTATTTGTATAATACTCGCCACGGATCTAAAAGATTCTGAAGTTAGTCACAAACAGCGTCGCAAATGCATATTTTAGAGCCGTCCTGGTTGTTTTGTGGGAAAGGAAGACTCCCACCACCTCCCAGTTATCGGCACAGAACGTGCGCTCGTCGGTGATTGGTTATCGCTGATTGTCGTGTCACTTGTCGCTTTCCTGCTATAAAGTACAGTCCAGTACGCTGTTGTTAAGTTGTTTCTTTGATTGTTAATTGATCAAGATGCCTAATACAATTTTGCATAGATCAGCACGAAAAAAATTTTTTTTGATGACTTTATGTAAGGACCTTTAGATTAAAGAAAAATTAAAAATAATAATATAGCGCTTGTTTGTAGTTTTTCAACCGACTGTACCTGCGCAAGCCTCCATTTGCATCTAACTTCCGAGCCTTTTAGATCCATGGCGCGTACTGTAATACAGTGTGTATTTTAAACATAACTCAGCATTTAGTTCTGACATTCTAATGTGAATAACTAATATTTATAGCGTTCCCCCTGTATGAAAACTATCCTCCATAGTGGAAACGGATCATAACCTGCTGCCATCTGCGTTATACTAATAATAGTAATTCTTCATTTATAATTATTTTCAGCTTTAATTGAGTTCAGTGATCCATCAGAAGCTCGTCAAGCATTTACAAAATTAGCTTATTCAAGATTTAAATATTTGCCACTGTACCTTGAATGGGCACCAGAGAATTCTTTCAAAACTCCGTTTACAACTGCAACAGAAAAATCAAATGACATATCAAAAGAAAGCAAAAGTACAGAAAAATCAATTAAAACAAACAACGAATCAACTAGTGATTCAACAAAAACCAATAGTTACAATGTTGAAGAGGAAGAACAAGAAGAATCTGAACCTGATACGACTCTTTTTGTTAAGAATTTAAAGTTTTCTACAACAGAAGAAAGTCTGCGTAACGTGAGTATAAAAGAATCTATTAGTATGATATGTGCGACCTTCAGTATTTACAGAATAGGACTTATAGCGCCCATGGTGGCGACACCCGAAATATTTTGGAAAGCTTAAAACATTGACAGGTTATGTTTGAGCATTTAAATTACGAAAAGTTGTAAATTATAAATTCCTCTTCTATAATCTTTTATTAGACAATGCATTTTATATATGTTTAATTTTTAGACGCAGATAGCATAAGCTAAAGCGTGTGTATGTCTAATACTCGCCGCGGTTCTAAAAGGTTCTGAAGTTAGTCACAAACAGCGTCGCAAATGCATATTTTAGACCCGTCCTGGGTGTTTTGTGGAAAAGGAAGACTCCCACCACCTCCCAGTTACAGAACGTGCGCTAGTCGGTGATTGGTTATCGCTGGTTGTCCTGTCACTTGTCGCTCTCCTGCTATGAAGTACAGTCCAGTACGCCATTGTTAAGTTGTTTCTTTGATTGTTAATTGATCAAAATGCCTAATACAGTTTTGCATAGATAAGCACGAAAAATAATTTTTTGGATGACTTTATGCAAGGAATTAGACCTTTAGATTAAAGAACAGTTAAAAAAATATTAATATAGCGCGAGTTTGTATTTTTTAAACCGACTGTATTTGGGCAAGCCTCCATTTACATCTAACTTCAGAACCTTTTAGAACCGTGCCACGTATTATACGTCTGTGAATCTGTGACGCTTTATTGTGTCACACGTCCAGCCCAAATAGCATAACCGATTTAAAAAAAAACTTTTTTTTAATGAAGTAGATATTTATTCACAATAGTCCTCAGAAGGTTTGTTTCCAATAGAAATACAATATTTTTTGCAGCATTTTGAGAAATGTGGCAAATTAAGTTATGCTACAGTCGCTACAAAAAAGGATTCAAGGAATCCTGGTAATACATTATCAATGGGCTATGGTTTCGTAAGATATTTATACAAGGAAAGTGCAGAAAAAGCGTTGATAACGTTGCAATCAAGTATTCTGGATGGAAAAACACTTGAATTAAAACGATCCGAAAGAACATTACAGTAAGTATACATTTTAAAGTACGTCAGGTGTTTTCGATTTTCAAAATGTACGCAAAACGGCAAATAAATTGGAGTACTGTTGAGCGCAGAGCCAAAGGAAACATCTTTCATAATGACTGGTGAAAAAAGTATAAAGTAATTCAGTCTCGTCATAGGGAGTGCCAGGGGAATTCCCAGTGGGCCGATCTAATCCCATCATTAAGAATAATAATAAAAAATTTAAAAAACCCCCGACACAAAAAAACCTATAAAAAATTAAAAAATAAAATTTCTGGGCCTGGTCCTTTAACTTCAATATTTAAATACTTAATTAGTAATATTTTGTGATTCAAACGTCGTCGCGTCGGGGAATCTAGATAGAGTACTTTATTAAGCTTCTTTTTATTTGTATTCTAGCTTTTATTTTATTTATTTAGTGGTCCCCCGACGCGACGACGTTTGAATCACAAAATATTTCTAATTAAGTATTTAAATATTGAAGTTAAAGGACCAGGCCCAGAAATGTTATTTTTTAACTTTTTATAGGTTTTTTTGTGTCGGGGGTTTTTTAAATTTTTAATTTAATTTTTATTTTAAACTTTTTAAACTTAGTTACAAACAAAATACCCGTTATGCGTCTAAGATCGCTACCGCAACTAAGAAAAGAGCTGATGACCTTGAAACGGCTGAACCGATTTTGATAAAACATGTCTAAGAACCACCGCTAGAAAACCTGCTTTCATATTAAAAAAATCTCATCCAAATCGGTTCACCCGTTTAAGAGCTACAGTGCCACAGATACAATGCAGACAGACAGTGAAACTTATAACACCCCTGTTTTTGCGTCAGGGGTTAAAAAAAACTGAAAATATGACTTCAGTATGTGCCGCCACCCAATTCGTTTTTTTCCGGTAACCGTGGCGGCGGCGCTTAAACCAAAATTACATTTTATTAAATATTATCATAGATGTCCAGTCTTATGGCGCTAAAAGTAATAATAAATGTCCCGCTTGTTAGGGGGCCTACACTTGTGACACCTCTATTATAGGACATGAACTAAGCGGTTTGGCGGGTAACTAATTAATTTAATTTACTGCACCAATCGAACATTATCTTAAAAAGAGATGCATGATTGATAAATAAAGCAAGTAAGAGAAATATGCATAGTTTATGTTGTCGGTTCTCTATAGATTGGACGTTCGTACGACTTAACCTTACACAGCTAATTATATTGAAATACTTTAAGTTGATTCTACAGTCTGTCTTCGCAAATAATGATGAAACACTTTTATTTAGTTTTAGTATTTCACACGTTATCTTTATAGAGCTTATAATTTGAAACCATAGCAAATTATTTGATGCTAAAAATAGATAATTTATTTCTTTTTAGATCTGATGTTGTAAAAACAGCTAAAAAAAGTACAGAAATTACTTCACAAACGGGAACAAAAATTGTTGTGCGAAATATTCCGTTTCAAGCGAATAAAACAGAAATTCAAGATTTATTCAAGTAAGTTTTAATGTGTTCTTTTTTTTTATTTCTGAATACAGGGGATTCGCGTTTGATAATCAGACTTACAAGCAGTGATGGATTTACGCATAGGCTCGTGAGGCCCGGGCCTAGGGCGGCATGTTTTTAGGGGCGGCAAAACTTAAGAGATGACAAAATTTCAAAAGTAAGCAATGTCAAGATCATAAAAATGTAAAAATTAATATAAATAATTTATGATCCATTGCCCAAATTTACGGGTCTGTGACTTCATTAGATGTTTAATTTCAATAATTACTTCCACATAGAACAAAAAGGGTGCCATATCAGGGCGGCATCGAACCTAAATCCACTACTGCTTACAAGTTTAACACAGCAAAAATAAAAGAAAGAAATTCACATCACAGCATAACAATGCTTCTTAAATTTTTTTCGTGAAACTGATCAAATAACATGTACACAGTTATTTTTTTTGTTTATATTGTTACCTGTCCAGCACACGGGGGCTATTGCGTGGTGTTGTTGACTGTTTATGAAAACGTTTAATTGGAATCACCTTAAGGGCGATGCCCAGGGCTAGACTATATTTTAGGGATAACTGATTAACTTTTGTTTACACTAAATAATTAGTTTAAGTCGACTGACCATTTTCGTTTAAGTCGTCGTTCACCAGGACTACTTCCGAGATTAAAATGCACTCTATTGATTTTTGAATATATTGGTCTATAATCTAAGAACAAAAAAAGGAAAATTATTATAAATATTTGAATTAAGTTATTGAAGAACTTTGTTGCACTTTTTTTTATAAACTATCATAATTCCTAGTTCCTCGTGTATCTGGTTGTTGCGGATAAACAAGGGTGCATCAACAATTATTCGTGCTACTTTGTTTTGTAAAACTTGTAGTTTATGAAGTTGCGACTTTGATAAGGTTCCCCATATTACGCAACCATACAATATGACCGGTCTGATAATTGATAAATATAACAATTTGGCATATTGACTTTTCAGAGGAGATTTTCTGTTGAGCAGTGGATATAACATGGCGGTTCTTGCCTAGCCTTCATTTAATTTTTTATTAATATGAAATCCCCATGTTAGTTTTCGGTCTAGATGTACGCCGAGACATTTCGCTGCACTCTCAGAAGGGTTCCAGTTAATTTCCTTGTTATTTATTCTTAAGTTGGCAGGGGTAGTTGGTCGACGCAATGTGAAGCGCCAAACTAGATGAGGGCTTTATACCGCAACCCGACTAAATAATAATTTATTTTTATAGGACGTTTGGAGAAATTAAAGCATTACGCTTACCCAAGAAGATGGCTGTTGGTGCCGACACTCATAGAGGTTTCGCTTTCATTGATTATTACACCAAAAGTGATGCAAAGGTATTGTGCCAATTTCAAAATATTTTTTGAATCCAATTCGAAAGAATATTTATCATAACAATAGATTGTCCATGGTTAGAACTAGTCATGTAACGAGGGGGAAATTGCTGTAGGCGTTTATTTTACAATTTTATTAAAATAAATTTTGTTTCCAAAATTTTTTAGCATCTATACCCCTTTTTTTTGACATGGGAACCCGTCTATTGCCGAAAGCACTGCAGCCTCTAGGGCGTATTATCTCCCAGTTTCTTTATATCACCCGGTCCAGTATCCTCATTCCTTGTACTAACTTGCACATTCCGTGGACTGAATGGTTGATATAGTCTTTTAAACCCATTGCTGACTGTCCATAAATGATCTGTCTTCTGCAATCCAGAGCCTCGCATTCGCACAGAATATGGTACACTGTTTCTGTTTCCTTATTTAAGTCCCCATTAAACAGTCCGATTTTTTGGAGATGTCCTTTCAGGGCACAATGTCCTTTTAGGAGACCAACCACTAGTCGAAGAATTACCCCTTACTCATCACACAAACATAATTTTGGTAATGCTAATAGCGTCAATCATTTTGAAATGATAAAGCTATCTAATTCTTCTTGTGTTAATATAATTATAATTATTTTTAAAAGCGTGCTTTTAAAGCACTGTGTCAAAGCACTCATTTGTACGGAAGAAGGCTTGTATTAGAATGGGCTACAAACGACGCAGAAGACGTAACAGAATTGCGCAAACGCACTGCCGAACAATTAGTTGCGTCAAAAGGACTAAAACGATCAAGAAAAGGCGTAGTAGATATGGAAACATTAGAAGAAGCAGAAGAATAATACACATTTTTATTATTAAATATGTATGTAATAGATTATGAGCAATAAATTGTTTTTATATTAACTATGCAATTTTTTAAAATATTTGTGAATTTACACGTCCAGGTACAGTACAGCATCATAAACCCAGAGCGCATATAGTCTTTGTTTTAAGGTTATCCGAGTTTGTGCATTTTGAATGTTTTTTTTTCTTTTTATTAATTTTAAATCCAAAGAAACACTTTTGTTCTGAAACTATCCAGAATCAGACGTTTATCCTCTAGATTTAATAATATGCGGCTCATTGTGCCGTTGCGCATGTTATCTCGCTGTTGTGACCATCGGATCAATTCGGGCGATTTCGGAACTTTCGGGTGTTATCATGGGTGATTGTGCATGGCGGATTACCTTCTTCTTTACAACCCCCTCTACATGGATATCAAATGAAAGGGTGTGACAAGTAGAATACAATGAGCAGGGTGACTTCATTCCAAATCCAAAATTGCCACTGACATAATTGAATTGTACTAAAAATAATTTTTAATAATTTGAGTTCATAATTATAAAAGCGTGGGTTGTAAGCTCTATGATAGTCACGGTCTACGCTTTTATAATTATGAACTTAAATTATTAAAAATTATTTTTTCTTTTTTAGTACAATTCCATAAAAGCTTGTTTTTAAAAAGTTTTTTTTTTCACTAATATTTTGTTTAGCTCACTATTATTACGATTAGTTATTAATTTCACTAATTAAAGTCTATGAGTATCCGTGACGTTTTTGTAAGTTTTTAGTTTAAATATTTATTTATCATTAAGGTAGTTCTAGCGTGGTATAATAAACTTTTCAACAGATTTTTCTAATTTTTTTTCATAGGCTCAAAATAACGTTTTGTAATAAACCCCGAAGTTTCGGAATTTTTGACCGTTTAGAATGCGAAATAATTAATAACAAATAATTAATAATATTGACTCTACCAACAGTAATAGAATATTAAACAAAATGAAATTACTTGCAATTACTGTTCAAATTAATTTTTTATTTATAAGACGTTTCGACCAATTAATAACAAAGTTCGCAATTTTCACGGTCAGCATTAGTGATGTAACCGATATGAATATTCGCCAAATACCATCAAATTACCGAACATTCGTATTCGCCGAATACTTTCATGATATTCGTAATTAGCGACGTTCTATACAAATCCCATATAGATATTGCGTTGCAATTGCGACTGAGTTGACAAACACAAAGATTCATTTACAAAATCATCAAACTTTCTTATCTTTTGTTTGCATCCACAGATGGTCTTTTAGTTTTTGTTTGTGGCTAAATTGGTAGGAGTGGGCACGTATTTAGCTAAAAAGGATCAGTTACAAAGAAATTATCTGCGTGTGTTAACTGTCTTTTATCGACTTTGTACTAAAAGTTGAGCCTAGTGGTTTTAAATTGTTTAATAAACAATAAAGTCGCCCCGAAAACGTGAGAAAAGTGATATTTGGAGACATTTTGAAAAAAAAAATGTAAAGTCTGTTTACCCATGTGTCAGAACTAAATGTTGAGTTATGTTGAAAATACACACTGTATTACACATAAACATTTTTTGAGCACTCGGTAAGTTACCAAAAATAAAATCACTTATCTGTTCTTCAAGACTGATTTTTCAGAGTATAATAATATATAAATTTTTATTGTAAAATTGTTTTATATCCATAAAAACATTTTGAAAAAAATGCGTTCACATTTCTATTAAAAATTACAAAACATGATTCAGCTTCGTAAATTTTATTTATCATTAATATTAACATACATAATGTCGTAATAAATTATCACAAATAGCATTAAAAATAGAACGTATTTCAATGGGGGGCGACACTAGTTTAAAAGCCCAAAATATAAAACAACACCTGATTCACTCTGCATACTACTATCACATTATCTCTCATACCTTGCTGTAACTTCATAAGGTGGTTCTCATTCTGACTCAAACAAGCTGATAACGTCTGAATCAGAATCAAATTCACCTAATGAAATTATAAATGGAGGAATGTCATTCACGCACGCTACAAGTACCCATGTTTTTTCCCCAGTCACTCTTAACAATTTTCTCACAATGCTTGATACAATTTTGCCACATCTCACTGATTAAATTTTGAAAGAGCCTCAAGCTATAAATTCTTCACCCTATTTTTTTATTTTTTTTTTTAAATCCTTCCAACAATTTACCACCACCAGTTTTTCTTTTGTGGTCAAAAAATTTAATTTCCTTTCACCTTCTTTGACTAATAATTGCGTGCAGCTATAGTAACGAGTGTCTCAGTACGAGTGCACTTTTTAAATTTAGTTTATTCCGATTATTAAAAATGGAGTGCTTTACGAAAGAACAACGCGTTATAATTGTAAAAACGTATTACAAAAATTTTAAAAGTTATGCTGAGACCGCTCGCAAACTTCGCGGAATTTTCAGTCGAGAAAGTGCACCTAATGTGTCAACCATTCGAAGAGTGGTCAAAAAATTTGAAGAAACTGGGTCGGTTATGGACAGTAAGACTCCTGTGTGTCAACGTACCGGTTGGTCTCTTAAAAACATTGCTGCTGTAAACGAGAGTGTCGCTGAAAACCCGAAAACATCAATTCGGCATCATTCTCAACAACTTTAAATTTCACGAAGCACAACGCAGCGAATTTTGACAAAAGACCTCCACCTTCATGCGTACAAAATTCACCTTACTCAGGAGCTCAAACCAGCAGACGAATAGTACAATCGTTATTCGTATTCGCAAAAGTAGTATTCATTGCATTACTTAGCATATGAAAATTATTTCGCGTTCTAAATGGTCAAAAATTCTGAATCTTCCGGATTTATTAGAAAACGTTATTTTGAGCCTATGAAAAAAAGTGATTTTTCTTTATTACATAACGCTAGAACTACCTTAAAATACATATTTATTTAAATTTTTTGGAAGGTATGTACTTTGTAAATTCTTGTAGTTTTTTTCACCTTTAAATAAAAGTAGTCATAACTACAAGCCATTTTATGATTATTTACATCACAAAAATTAATTTACCAAGTTGATTTTAACACTTAGTTATAGTTTTTGATTATCTGGTATCCGGTCAGATTATAAATTTAGGCCGGATACCGGATATACGTTTCATCTCTACCATAAAGTATTATTTTTTATTGAAGACATCAGAAAGATGACCGATATGCACAGACGAAATATTTCTGGTAGTGGGGAGAACTGTAAGGGGCAAAATATGGACTCACATTCGATACTAATCTAATAATTTTGTTTGTGGGCATGTGTCGCTCTGGTGTCTTCTTTAAATAATACTACTCTAAGGTGTTATATTTGAAATGACTAATTATTTTACAATTTCTTTATTTCATTTGGGTTGATTTCATAAATTTCACATATAAACACAAAACTGATATCATTGCACAACACTGTGAGCTTTTAATTTAAAATATAAAAATACATCCTAATATAAAATTATACAAAGCAATAAAAAATTATTATACTTTGGCTAAAAAACAGGAAGATATGTTTTAAATACAGATGTGTTATTTATTTATTTCAAACATTATTTGCGCGTTTTATCTGGACGGCGAAACAACCACTTCTACACAGCGCATTAAAAAAGTCCATAAATATCTGTGTGTTGTTCATGCAGTTCTGAACTGGTTTCACAAAGTATAGATTTAAGGAAAACGCTATGTTAAAAAAGTGGCTTCGATTTAATGGACGCGTAGAGTGCGTTATAATAATCGCCACGGTTCTAAAAGGTTCTGAAGTTAGTCACAAATAGCGTCGCAAATGCATATTTCAGAGCTGTCCTGGTTGTTTTGTGGGAAAGAAAGACTCCCACCACCTCCCAGTTACTGGCACAGAACGTGCGCTCGTCGGTGATTGGTTATCGCTGGTTATCGTGTCACTTGTCGCTTTCCTGCTATAAAGTACAGTCCAGTACGCTATTGTTAAGTTGCTTCTTTGATTGTTAACTGATCAAGATGCCTAATACAGTTTTGCATAGACAAACACGAAAAATATGTTTTTGGATGACTTTATGCAAGGAATTAGACCTTTAGATTAAAGAAAAATTAAAAATAATAATCTAGCGCGAGTTCGTAGTTTTTCAGCCTCCATTTGCATCTAACTTCAGAACCTTTCAGAACCGTGGCGCGTATTATACTGAAAATATATGAGTTTCGACTATGTTTAAAATCGCTGAGAAAAACTGTTGTCAAATGACTTTTAAGTTGAACTTTTTTTTTGTTTTTGTTAATGCAATGCAGAATAATATTTATGGCTCTGAAAGTTCACGAAATGATGTTTGGCAGTTAAAATTATATCACAGAAGAATGTCATGTATATTTCTTAAGTATTCTATTAGTATAACTATAATTATTATTATCTACCTATCATTTGTCAAAATTTATAAAAAACATTTTACATAAAATATAAACCTTATAATAAAAATTTGCAGTTATATAATACCATGTAAATAATAAAAAGGCGTTCCAAACAGATTTGTTGGTCTGAAATAACAAATGTCGAGCATTTCAATTCACCGCCAAGGTTTTCTGTTCTGACTTGAACTACGGTGCACATTTTTCTGGACAGAACTGTTACCGGAATCTGAAAGTACAACAAAAAAATAAAAGATATTATGTTATTAGCATCATGTTTACACTGAATAATTTTCAATTTGTCGAAAATCAAAATAATCGGGGTTTATTCTCGGGTTTTTGCGGGTTATAATTACTTGTGATTGTTGAACTTTATGTAGAATCCCTTGACTAGATTAGAAAATTCATTATAATCTATTTTTCTTCATACCATGCCGAAAGTACGTGGTTTCTGATTCAATTTTAAAGCAGAAAGTCTATCATTTATGCACTGGTGTAATTACTAGCATACCGTCTGCCAGAACAGTTTTGTCATGCGCACTGATACGTGAGACTGTCATTTGCCAGGTCACGTCTTCACCAGAATAGACAATAGTAGCCAACTACTGTTCTTTAGATGGACTGCTAGATCCATGTGTAATTGCGTATAACCTCAAAATTGCTCACTTGAAAGTAATTAGTCTTTATACATTGGTGAAAGTACGTACATTTGATCGGGTATAAAGAAAAATAGTATACACCACACGGGCAGAAAGTTGAAAGTCCTGCACTGCGCGACACATGATGCCCTCGACTTCGCCTCGGGCATCATGACGTTTAGTGCAGGAATTTCAACTTTCGGTTCTTGTGGTGTAATATATTATTGTTTAATCATAGCTCGTCTTTACATTGTAACAAATTTAAATTAATTAATATAAATAAAATTATAAAAAGACCTCTATCTATAATTTCGTTTTCATGCAGTTTTTTGCCTAGATGAATAAACGGGTTTATAAAATTTTAGCCTATTTATTTCTATCTCAAAAACGGCTGGATTGATAGTCAAACTTAAGGAAGTTCGAAACCGATTATTTATCTGGGGCAACTTATAAAAAATCCATTGTCTTTTTGCAAGGTGACAACTCTTACCCACCAAATTTTCACATAAAAAATGTCGGTAACCTGCTTAATTTTTAATAAATATTTTACTTCATATAAAATCTTAATTAACCTAATAAAAAACATTTTTTTTCATTGAAAAGTGTTTTTAATTAACGAAATGATTAATTAAATTATTTATACGAAAACAATGCAACACCGCTTGATGGTTTTTAAATAAATAATATATGAAAAAATTTGTTTACATATTATATTGGAAAAAAAATTGAAGTTTTGTGCCTATCCCATATATTAAAGTGCAAAAATTTTCCGAGGTACAAACGGGGGGTCTATAGAAAAGTGCAATACGAGATCGGCCGATAAATAAAGAAAGTCGGGCAATTTGAAATTTTTTTTTTATTTCCCCTCCCCTTCTAATAGAGTTAGGGACTTGAAATTTGCAGACAGTCATTTGGACCCGACCATCTGCCGAGGAAAAAAAAATCAAGCCCCTAAGTCGATTTCTTCCTTGCAAAAAAAGCCAGCACGGCTCTCGGACGTTCTCGCCGCGACAAAAAAGTCCAGCCTCCGTTTTGTAGATTCAAGTCGCGAAATCTCGGGAACCGCTGGACCGATTTTAAAAAACAAAAAACCAGTTTGTGCGTCTCTTTGAGCTCTTCGTTTTCATACATTAATTTTTTCCCGTCCGACTTCAACTAAGAAAGTGATTCACCAAAAACCCATTTTCCCATGTTTCGCATGTTAATTTCCCCCCCTCCCCCGCCACCTGCTGGACCTAAAATATTTTTAAAAGATACAGGGGACTCTAAACTATAATACTGAAAAAAAAAATTCTTATTCTGAGTTCAAAAACGGGTTTTTTTTTGACAGATCGATCCCACTATTAAGGTACTTTTTACTCAGTTACGCCACTATGGCTTAATTACGCTCTGATTAACGCAAGCGAATCAAGGGAAAAAGTAATTTTTTCATAAAATCAATGTTTCAATATAACGAACTACTAAGAAATAAGATGAATGTAATGGATTGAAAACAGTAATAATACCTGATCGAGATCCAACTGATTTGGTCCGTGACCTGCTTTCTGTTAAGCTTCTAGCACTGCAGCATCTTGTTGAAACAGGCGTAACTGATGAAGAAGACAAATTTCTGAAAAAATCAATAT
Source organism: Venustoraphidia nigricollis (assembly GCA_034508555.1). Lineage (NCBI taxonomy): Eukaryota > Metazoa > Arthropoda > Insecta > Raphidioptera > Raphidiidae > Venustoraphidia > Venustoraphidia nigricollis. The sequence continues at coordinate 5,517,755 of JAVRKA010000004.1, read as the reverse complement.
TTGCATTTTAATTTTTGTTCAATACAGAACATCCAATTTATCAAAGCAAACCTTTGCCGTTTTTTCTCTAGGAAACGTTGAGTTGTCGTTGTCAACATAGGAGATATTCGAATACTAGGCGGTCTACGTAATCGTTCTTTAACTCGTTGTCTGTCTAATGCAATTATATTTAATTTTTCTGTTAAAGAAGTCTCAAAAAATATCTCGTGAATATTGTGAATTGCTGTAGCTATCTGAAAACGCGAATAAGAAATTAAGTGTACAATTTTTGTAGTATAAAATAATAACAAGTAATTAAAAACACTTGAAAATTCTACAAATATTTGTAGAATAATATTATAAATATTTTAGCGGAATTAGGATCAATGAAATTAAAAGACAAATTATTATTTCACAACGTATCGTATTAAATTAATACTTAATCAGGTGATCTAAAATAAAATAACAAGACAATTTAACAACCAATAATAAAACAAATAAATAAATATTAAACATACCTTTATTAATTGTCTTAATAACTAGATTTAATTCGATTATCTTGTTATACTATTTTAAGATATCATAACAAATCAAAATTTTAAGTAGTTATATTACAATTCATACAGAGTAAAATTTTTTTTTTTCAAACTAAATAAACAAAAAAACAGTTTATATTATTAATCACAACAGTTACGTAGTAACTAATTTGTATGTATACAAAATTTCATTACTATCATTTTATATATGCGTCAATCTCAGTCATTATATTAAACTTTATATTTTCAAATATCAATTTAATTTCATTATTAATAACAATAAATAATAACTTAAGTTGTCTTTATCAACTTTTTATATTTATCCAAAATACCATTATATAAACAACTTAAGTTATTAGTGTCAGTTTTTAAATTTCTTGAATCGTTCAGATAAATCCAGATCATTTCACTTATGTTCCTTTTGAATTGATTAGACTCTATATCTAATATTTTAACTTTATTTTATTATTAACATCAAAAGGATCTGATATATACATTATTTGTAGAATCTCAAGTGTTTTTAATTACCTGTTATTATTAATCATATTCTGCCACGTGCCGAGTGAAAAATCAGTGCAAATTACGTGTATAAAATATTTTTAGAACAAACCTGGTGTAGCATTCTTTCGTGCAATTCAAGATCGGCGAGCTTTATAGAATTTTTGTCTTCTTCGTGTATTGCTTGAGCACAAACATATGTATCTTTTACAACTTGGTAACATCTCTGAACAAGTTCTGTTTTTAACAATCTCCGAACTAAATATCCACGAATCGCTGATTGAATAACAATTACAGCACAAACCTATAACAGTGATTTCCATTCGTTTTTCTTATAACGTTATACCAATATGTGTTATAACACGCACCACGGTTCTAAAAGTTACTCAGAAACAGCGTCGCAAATGCATATTTTAGAGCCGTCCTGATTGTTTTGTGAGAAAGGAAGACTCCCACCAGCTCCCAGTTACCGGCACAGAACGTGCGCTCATCAGTGATTGGTTATAGCTGGTTGTCGTGTTACTTGTCGCTTTCCTGCTATTTCTTGCTATTAAGTTGTTTCTTTGATTGTTAATTGATCAAGATACCTAATACAGTTTTGCATAGACAAGCAAGAAAAATATTTTTTTGGATGACTTTATGCAAGGAATTAGACCTTTAGATTAAATAAAAATTACAAATAATAATATAGCGCGAGTTTGTAGTTTTTCAACCGACTGTACCTGCGCAAGCCTCCATTTGCATCTAATTTCAGAACCTTTTAGAACCATGGCGCGTATTATATAGTGTTCTACTACAAATGTTTAGCTGGCGTCATTAATAAAAACTTGATCATGAAAAACTTAATGAAATTACCATTTCCGCGTTATAATGCCGAAATCTGCATTTGTTTTGAGGAAAAAGTTCTCGGCTAGCAGGACATTCCTTTCTTTGAAACGCTGTGTTATCCAAGGTCATGCTATGTGCATGATCTCTGTTATTCAACGTCAACTCGCTTAAGCTAGGCGATATTAAATTATATTCTTGATTTGTATTAATATTACTCAAATGTACTACGAAGAGACCGTTTTGACATTCTGAATCACCGAAATGATTCTCCTTACTAACAATATGTTTTGAACAATTTGTAGGTGAAATTTGGCGTCTGTATAAAACAATTTGATTGTTATTTTCATTCAAACAGTTCTTTGTATCGTTATTATTTTTATACTGTTGAAAGTTTTCCTGTGTTACGATTTTCGTATTTCCGTGAATGTTTAAATTCTGATTCGGTTCTGTAAATAAAACATTTCAATAAATGTACAAATATAAAACACAGAAACTGAAACTAAACACGTGCAAGTAACATTTTGTTTATTATTTTAATAATGACAAAGATAATATTCCTTTATTTAAACAAAATAAAAAATTACAGGCAAAATATGATTTCAAAACAAGAAAAAAAAACAAACAAATAAGTACAGTAAATTAATGTTCAGTTATTAATTTAAATGGTGTAATGATAAGTACATACCCTGCTGACGATGAGGTTGATTATTAGATCTTGCCCGTACATATGATTCAGGCGTTTCAGTCAATTCACATAAAGTTGACGAAGAATCGTTTGAGGTATAGTAAAGTGTCTGACTAGAAGTTCTGCCTGAAACTGTCTCGTTATCTGTTCTATTGGAAAGTAAACACGGATCACTGATAAATTGAGAATGTTGCTGATTCTTATTCAAACCGTCTAATTTTGTATCATTTTTATTTGGGTCTCTTTCAGGAATGTCAGTCTCCATGCACTTTTCAGTGTTGGTGTCGCTTTGGTTATTAAAATCAGGTACTGCCAGTAGATCTGGGAAACTATCGCACATTTGTGTAATTAAAGCCTCCTGTCGCTCATTAAACATACGAATAAGGTCTTCTTGTTCTTTTTTCTGTTTTCCTATTAGCTCGGTCATTTGTTTAGAATGCTCAGTTTGTATAGCCAACATTTTTTTTATATTTTCCTGTGGTTTCACTTGTATTTGCTTCATTTGTTCTTGAGATTTATTTGTCATTATGTCTGAATTATGCATCAAGTGACTTTCATTTGTTATTTCCAGACTCTTCAAATTTTTTGATTTGCTGTAATTTGTTGTTTTTTCTTGCTTCTTGGATGAATTTGATTTAAGATTATTTACAGGCGAAATATTTACATTCTGAAGAATTTGTATGTCACTGTCCGTACTTAAATTTTTATTAGAAAGTTCAGAAATATCTAAATGTAAATCTTGAACCGCTGATAAATTCAAACTATTGGTTGGAAATTCCAAATCTCTATGAGCATTCATTTCTTCAGTTTCAGGTTTCTTTGGTAACATACGACTGCCTATGATTTCCAAATTTACTTTTCTCATTTCAACTGACTTTTGTATGTCTTTATATGGGGTTTCATTTATAATTTCTTTATTGCTTCTATTATTTCGTTGAACAGATCTACTCGAATTCCGATTCTTACTAGGAGTTAATTTATTTTGTCTTTTCATTTTTAAAATATCATCGGTTACATTATCAGATGTTTTTTCCAACGAACAGCAAAATGAACTTCCGTGCTTGATAGGTGTTCTTTTAACAGCATTTTTCTGTTTCGTTGCTGATGCATAAACATTGCCGATATCATTTTCAATCGATGACCACTTCTTCTTAGCATTAGTTAAATCCCAACAAGAACGTCTTTTTTGATCAGTTGATGCATTTTCTGAATCTTCAAAATCAGGTTTCGTGCTTGCTGATTGTTGTAACTGTGCTAATAACATCGGACTTGGAGAATCTAAAGTATAAGAATTCTGACGAATCAATTTACAAGGTCTTTCTTCTTCTTCACAAAGTTTACTTTTTTTATTACCGTCTTCGTTATTTTTTTGATTTTGCTTTTCATCAGTGTTTGTTCCGTGATTATCAATATCAAACTTTTCATGTTTATTATCTATTTCACGAAAATCTGTATTATCTTCATTGGTTAAATCTAATATTAATTCGTTAACTTTAACAATTTCACTATCAAATTGTTTTTTTTCACTTTCAATGTTTTTATTAGAAAAGCCTTTGGATCGAAGCATTACGTAGTTGTTAAGGTGAGATAAGTTCAGTGTTGGTATTTCATCAGTTTCAGGACTGTTACATTCTACGCATGATAAATTTATTGCAGGCACATCAGAAGGCAAGTAATTTGACAGTTTCTCTAAAGGCACACATGTTTGATTATTTGAATTGTCTGGTAATAAATGTAAAATATCATCATCTTTTATTTGATCAATTTCATCAGCTTGCAAAGTACCACTGAATTCAGCATCCACATTTATTGCCTTTGAGACATTTTGCTTCGCTATTTCTCTTTCTAATTGCTTGATGCGATTTTCAACTTTAATTGCCCGTTGCTTGTAATAATTCATTTCAGTTCGCCGCTCACCTGTCATCTGTTAGGAAATTATTATTTTTTAAGTAATTAACAATATATAATTAATTTTGTACACATACGATTTATGAACATTGCTGAACTAAATAGCACTATTTTTAAATTTCTGGGAAATGTATTGAAACAGTACTTACAACAGGCGGTAAAAGTGGAACTCCATCGATTTTGATACACGAAACATAGTGTCTTGTTGCCATATTATTAACTAAATGTGCTGGTTGTTCCTGATTTTTACAGTTTGCGTTCAGCATTTTATGCTATAAATAAAGTGTGAAAAAAATAATCAATCACTTAATTAATTAAATATTGATTTATTATCCAACTTTGCGATACTCACTTAGGAAATTAGGTTATTCATTCAATCTAGCAAATTGTTTCAGCATTTATCAGCCCACATTTCATTAAAAGCAATTTATAAAATATTGTATGTAATTCTCAAATAATGAAGTAATTTTCATGTTACAAATTGCAACGAAAACGTTGTGACAGGTGGGCGATCGAATAAACAAATTTGAAATTTTGCTACAAATAAACTAAATGCTGACTTATGATGGCAGCACTAAACAAATTTTTAAGTTTTTTCAGTTCGTATGGGTGGTAAAAATACGCACGAGGCTTCGGATAAACTTTATAGTTTAAATTCAAATTTGTCATCGAAATGATATAAATAAACAGGTAACTTAAATTTGTTTTTCTTGAAAATTTGTGAAAATAACTCAGAAAATTGTTATAAATCATAAAAATATATAAGAATAAATCAGGTAAAAAGAATCAGGTGAAAAGACCAATCTGTACGTTTCAACACATTATTCCGACTTCCTCATGTATCTCGAAAATTCTGTTAAAACATAGTCATACCAATATTTTTTACAATAAAATAGCTCAAAGTGTTAAAATTAACACTTTGAGCTATTTTATATCGGTTAATCTAATAATTTTTGGACTTATGTATTATTGTACTTCATTATTTTATTGTGAAAAATATTGGTATGACTATGTTTTAACAGAATTTTCGAGATACCTGGGGAAGTCGGAATAATACCGTCGAAACGTCGTATAACGAATAAATGTGTTGAAACGTACAGATTGGTCTTTTCACCTGATTTATTCTTAAGCACCAATATCTCTGCTAATACTAAGCATTGAGTATGTAATATTATGTACTAGTTATTTAGTGTGCAGGTAGATTTGGTTTTTTCAATCTTTTCTTGCCAACGTCACGTCGTTTATTACTTGTCATTCTTAACACGGAACACAAAGTTTTGTGATCTTATGGCAAATTGTTAAAAGTGGCGAAAGTTGTTTTTACTTCAAAAGTATGATTATTTTGAAATGCTGTTAATATATTACTATTATTTACCTCTTTTTTCGTGTATCGAAAGCCCAAAAGTATGGTAAACGTAAAATAATATATAACTTGACATCTTTTGTAGATTTATAACCTAAATTGTTTGCATTGCATGCCTGCACTTATTCTTTTAGATACATATTCTTGAAAAATAGAGAAAAAAATAGTGAAATGTCATCAAACTCAAATAATCCTTTTGTGGGTCTTTTCTCTAACAACGATGAGACAAACATACCTGCAGAAAATAACGCAAACTCATTGCCTTCGTCTCCGACAATAATTCAAAAAGCAGAAGAAAATTTGCGAATAAATGCTGTCGTCGAAGACATTTTTAACATAACATTAAACAAAAATGTTAGTGCATCGAAAAAAAAACAGTTGATTTTCCTAGAGGATTTATCAACAAGCTTATCACCCCAAGATTGGATTGATTTGGAGATACTAGAGCAAGCGCTTTTTGAACGAATTATATTGCCTGAACCTAGTGACTACCTACTTCCTAAGAATGTTGATAATGTTGATATAGATGTCTGTCAAAAGGAAGTGTTAATTTACTTGTTTGATAGCTATAATAAGTTAAAAAGACACAACGCCCGAGATCCTATTCTGATCACAAAAATGAAGGAGCTTATAATGCGTAATGTTGTGACGTCTTTAAAACAGCCTGAACTGTTTGACGGCCAAGATTTGTATGATCAGTTACTGACGATTGTCCAAAATGTAGAACATTCATATAAAAACTTTTTTTGTGATATAGTTGCTGAATATAAAAAAGATGAAGGTAACTTAAAACGGAAGGAAGCGTATAAGAGCTTTTTTTATGTTTACATATTTTTATATTTACCTCCTTTTTTGCAGATGACGATGTTAGTTTAGAAACAATTTTAGATCCATTATTAAAAAAGTTGTCCTCGGAAGTCAGAAAATGTGATTTAATGAATCTGAGAATGTATGTATTTCAAGCATTAGATGTTTTCACTACCAATGCAGATTTAGCTTCAGTTTTTCTTAATCATATTGAACCAAAATTAAACACGGGTGCTGCCTTTAGAAACAGTGTAATGGGAGCTTTACTTTCATTATCAATTTTACCGGAAAGTCGACACGATACATATATTTATTTTACAAAACCAATGGACGCGGTATGTATATAATATTGACTTTTTTTGTTTTTTTTTTTTATTGTTTTCATATAAGGTAGTACCCCCGCGACAGTCGTAGTAAAAAGTTTATGCTGGAGTGTACAGTACATGTAGTTGAAAGTCGTTATTAACAAGTCTAATAAATTTTCAGTTTTTGTACTAATTTTAGCCAATCCCAAGCAAGAAATCTGGCAACACTGTCGGAGATTTGAGATATTTGTTGTACTTATTATATTTTATTATACTATAAGCAGCCCGACCTTTACCGGAACGTGTGTTTATTTATAAATCTACTTAAATTGACTCAGAAATATTATTGAAATGTCTGAAAAAGTACATTATGAAAGACGATTTATTTGAAAAAAAGTTCGTGATTTTTAAATAGATAAAATTAGTACCTATGTTGTACCTTACATAAATTATGCTTTTTAAAATTTCCAGCGCATGCGCACATTGTCCTTGTTTCGAGGGCTAGATAAGTATGCGTTGTTGCCAGATTGTTTATCGTATAACCTTTCCTCTGCTGATATCTGATAAATTTTCCATTATTATTTATTAAATCTCTCTGAAACTGTGTTGTAACTGTTAATGAGACTATTTTTAAAAAATTGTTTAGTTAACGTTACTTTAGTTTTTTTAAAAAGATCCTAAGAAAAGTTTCTGAGATACAAAAATATTTGTCGGTAAATTTTTCGATACCTCGTATACCGTAATGTATAAGTGCCTCAAAACCTCGAACTTTGGAATTTAATATCTCTGAAACAGTGTTGTTCAAAAATTTTATTCTGCGCCAATCGATGCAGAATTACACACATTATTCTGGTGAAATTTCAAACAAATCCTAAGAAAACGGATTTGGCGAGGGTACTACCTTAACAAATAGGCGGATCAGATTTTCAATACTGTCTTAACCACAATAAAGTCAACATTATTGGGCAGATGTTATATGTTATATAAACAGTCATTTCAAAGCCAATATTTCTGTTTATATATAAAACTCATAGATATATCGACCTCTATGTTCATGATAAGTCCTATAACCATACATTCTAAAAGCACACCATGCAAAAACGAAATTTTCTTTGAAGAATGAAGCCTTTTTACAGCGTCTGATGCTGTTCAAGACTCTGTGATGTGGTGTTCGTTGTCACATGACTTGAGAGTGATTTAATTAGGTTTTATTTATTAAATATTAATTAAATTCCTTAAAAATAAGGAAAAATATTGTGGTTTTTAGTACTTCTATCATAGAAACTATATTATGTTTTTATTTGAATACAATCAACTTTACTATTACTCGCACGCCATCTATAATAGCGCATCGGTATGAAAGAGTTTTCTCACTGATACGTGAGACTGCCGTCAATCAGTAGTAGCTAATAGCTGTTATTGCGTATAACCTCGAAACTGCTCACTTGAAAGTTATGTCTTTTTATGTAATTATGACAGCACGAACTTTCGACCAGGTATAAAGAAAAATAGTATACACCACACGGGCAGAAAGTTGAAAGCCCTGAACTGCGCATCATGGCGCGCAGTGCAGGAATTTCAACTTTCTGCCCTTTTGGTGTGATATACTATTGCCCAAAAACGAAAAAAATGCATTTTTAAGCAAAAACGGCCTAGGAAATCTCAGCAAAAATGTACATATAATTTCCCGGAAATTATAATACGCGCCACGGTTCTAAAAGGTTCTGAAGCTAGATACAAATACAGGTTTGCACAGGTACAGTCGCTTGAAAAACTACAAACTCGCGCGATATTATTATTTTTAAAAGGTCTAATTCCTTGTATATAGTCGTCCAAAAAATTATTTTTCGTGTTTGTCTATGCAAAACTGTATTAGGCATCTTGATCGATTAACAAAGAAACAACAATAGCGTACTGGACTGTACTTTATAGCAGGAAAGCGACAAGTGACACGACAACCAGCGATAACCAATCACCGACGAGCGCACGTTCTGTGCCGGTAACTGGGAGGTCGTGGGAGTTTTCCTTTCCCACAAAACAACCAGGACGGCTTTGAAATATACATTTGCGACGCTGTTTGTGACTAACTTCAGAACCTTTTAGAACCGTGGCGAGTATTATACCCCCTTATTATTTATTAACAAATATTTTAGGGAAATGAGGCACTTCAGTCGAATTTATGGAGAGCCACAAACACGTTGACTTCAAATTTACAACAGATTATTTTGAATTTATTGAAATGTTCAGCAAGTATAAAAAAACGTACACTGCATTGGATTGGAAAATGTTTACAGTTAAATACAGATCGTGGAAAAATAGGAAACACATTCATGCCTATCGATTTAAATCCAAACGTGATTGGTGACGGATTCTTTTTAAATTTATGTTCGCTTACGGCAAAGCTGTGCTCACCATTTTGTTCTAAATTAGGTGATAAAATCTTGAAAGTCGATCCAACATACTGCGCAGTAGAGGTTTGTATTGTAATTTGATTTCTCAAAATATTCGTTGTCATATCATTTTCTTGCGTATTTTACTTCAGGATAGCGAAATCAGTTCAAAATGTATTCACATGGAAGGAATGTCGTCGATGACATGCTTATTACCTTTGAATACGGATGAATTCGATAACAGTATAAAGAGAGATTCTGCCAAAACATTCAATTTCATTAGTGAATGTTTTTATATTGCTCATAGAACATTGGATTTAGGTTTTCGCGTGTGTTACGAAGAATTGATACAACTTAATCAGGCAAGTTTGTTACATGTTGAATGTATACAACTTTTAAATCAATGTTTAGGTACTAGTTTAAATGTTCGAAGAAGTGTTCTCGTTCAACACAAGTAAAAAAACGATAACATCGGACGAGTGAATACAACGGTCTTTTCTTATTTCAATTGCGGCGTTCTGTATTTGCTGTGGCAACTGCTGATAGGGCAGTATGATTACTTTGAATGATCGATTGAGATCATATATAATAAACTTTAAGTTTTACTAGAAAGCGCTTTCAGACGCTTTTTTATTTGAATCACCCGATCAAGTTTTTCCCGAATGTCACAAGTCACTCTGTGAGTCTGTATTATAAATCGCTCAGCTTTTATGATATAAATTTAACGAAATGAACTACTTGCTAATACTGTCCAATTTTTTATTGAATAATTAATAACTTTTTCCTTTTTTGTCCTTGTAATTAATATAAAATTTATTTGTTGGGAAAAAAGGACACTTTAAGTAAACACTTATTTGTTAATTTGCGACGTTTCGTCCCTTTATTGGAACTTTTTCAAGCTTATAACATTAAATGTTCTGTTTAAATAGATATAAAAGTTAACATGTAGATATAAATTTTATTTAAACAATTGTTCATAAAAACTTTTATAAATAAACCGTTTTTTAAAAAAAAATTTTATTTATAAAAGTTTTTATGAACAATTGTTTAAATAAAATTTATGTCTACATGTTAACTTTTAGTATAAGATATACTTTTATTATAGAAAAACAATTCCAAAATTTATATAATATAATTTATTTATGAGCGCTTTCGACGATAGTCATCATCAGATAATACATATTATATTTACAACGTAAACTGTTAATATTTAAAAAATTTGAAATTTCAAATTTTTTAAATATTAACAGTTTACGTTGTAAATATAATATATATTATCTGATGATGACTATTGTCGAAAGCGCTCATAAATAAATTATATTATATAAATTTTGGAATTGTTTTTCTATAATAAAAGTATATCTTATACTATTATATTTTCCAAATTTCTTTACGTAAAATATTATGATGTTAACTTTTATATCTACTTAATCAGAACATTTAATGTTATAAGCTTGAAAAAGTTCCAATAAAGGGACGAAACGTCGCAAATTAACAAATAAGAGTTTACTTAAAGTGTCCTTTTTTCCCAACAAATAAATTTTAAATTACTAACAACGTTTCAACCACATTCGTGGTCCTTTTCAAGTTCGAAAATTTAAAATGCGTCAGGTATACATAAAATTAAAATTACAACTGTTTAAATAGTACATATATGCTAAATTATTATGAAAGGTTACTAAATTTTTGTAAAAGGATTATGTAATCCATTGCTATATAATGAAACAATGAGTGATAAACTAAAAACTTAAAACAAAGAATAATTAGTATAATAGTTTATGTATGAAATCTTTAAATATTAACTTCAGGTTTTTTGTGTCACTCATTCTATTGATGGAATCATATATTTCAATATACAGATTGTATCAACTCAAAGCTGTCCATAGGGCACTCTGTGTGTAAGACAGAGCACCATACACAAACGATAAGCAAGAGAGATAAATGATCGCTAATAGGTAGTAATTACTGTGGTTACTGTAAAATAAATTTAAATAAACGTCTTTGTTTTCTAAGTAAAAATAACCATTTTATCAATTAATTTATTACGTCGGCGTTTGAATTACCACCATAAAACCATTTAATTATTTGTATTTTTTCGTGAACAGTACAAATAGCCATTTTATCAATAATTTCGGTAGTGACTACAGACTGTCATTAATTGATAAAATGGCTATTTTTACTTAGAAAACAAGACGTTTATTTAAATTTATTTTACAGTAACCACAGTAATTACTACCTATTAGCGATCATTTATCACACTCTTGCTTATCGTTTGTGTATGGTCTTACACACAGAGTGCCCTACGGGGACAGCTTTGAGTTGATACAATCTGTATAGCATTTCACTAAGCAATCGCTTGTAATAGTTTTGTTCACTGTCTAAAATTTTTACAGATTTATTGTCAACCACATAAACTTTATTACAATTTTTACATGGAATTTTGTAGACAATATTTGATTTATTGAAATTATCTTATTTATCTTTGCCCGAAATATTAAGTAATTTTAATTTATTATACGATCTAAATATTAAGTTAATATTATATTTTTTTGTTACTGATTTCAACTTATGTTCAAGTTGCTTTATGTATGGTAATACAATAAAATCAACATTATTTGAAATAGACATATTGTCAGAAACTGGAACGTTAACATTAGAACTTTTTATTATTATTAAAGTTGAATGGTCAACGGTTACAAATCAGGTGGTGTGAGACGGTAATTATTTTTTAGCAGAATTTAGATTAAGGAATGATACTATTTTTTATGTAATTAAAGCGGATGCAGAGAATTCAGGGAGCATTTAATGATGCTATGAATGAGCCTAACGCCGTTCCAGAAATGATGGAACAAATCAAGCAACGTATGGAAAAAGAAATGGCCACGTAAGATTTATTATTTATTACTAGCCGACCCAACAAATGTTAACCTGTCCAAATTTCAATAAATTTGTTTGTTATCGTTTTGTGAATTTGTGAAAAAGTCTAAAAGTATAAAAATTAAATTAAAAATTTAAAAAACCCCCGATACAAAAAAACCTATAAAACGTTAAAAAATAAAATTTTTGGGCCTGATCCTTCAACTTTAATATTTAAATACTTAATTAGTAATATTTTGTGATTCAAACGTCATCACGTCGGGAGACCTAGATAGAGTACTTATATTAAGTTTCTTTTTATTTGTATTCTAACTTTTATTTTATTTATTTAGCGGTCCCCTGACGCGACGATGTTTGAATCACAAAATATTACTTATTATGTATTTAAATATTAAAGTTGAAGGACCAGGCCCAAAAATTTTATTTTTTAACGTTTTATAGGTTTTTTTGTGTTGGAGGTTTTTTAAATTTTTAATTTAATTTTTATTTTAAACTTTTTAAACTTAGTTACAAACAAAATACCCGTTATGCGTCTAAGATCCCTACCGCAACTAAGAAAAGAGCTGATGACCTTGAAACGGCTGAACAGATTTCAATAAAACATGTCTAAGAACCACCGCTAGAAAACCTGCTTTCATATAAAAAAAATCTCATCCAAATCGGTTCACCCGTTTAAGAGCTACAGTGCCACAGACAGACACACACACAACATACACACACACACACACACACACACTTAGCAGTCAAACTTGTAACACTCCTGTTTTTGCATCGGGGGTTAAAAATAGCTATACTCGTGTACAATGCAACGACAATAGTAGTGTATTACTATCTTTTCTCGCGAAGCTGCGCCTCACTCGGTAGCAAAATAGTAGTGGAGCCTTTCACTCCACTCCTATTGCAGTATTGCCTCGCGGGACTACGCTCGACAATCAGCTTGTCAAACGACATTTGCGCAAATAGTAGCAAAAATCTCACAGAAAAAAGCACTTTCAGTTTTTCCCGAATTTTCCACTTTTCAGGTGGATTTTCCAAAAAAATGTTTTTCAGCAAACTCTGTCTTGACAATTGGGTTTTTGAATGACATTTTTTTTTATATAAATGGAAAGATCACACAAATTTTAGAGCAAAACTACTTTTATTTATTTTTTACTTCATAATTAACAGTTATATTTATTTTAAAAATAATTTTAAACAGTGCCGATAACGCGCCAAAAACGTGTGACGTCATAATGCTTTTATGGTACTTGTTTCCATGGTTACTCTGATATCTTGTATATTTAAACGAGCAATTCTTTTATGTACATATATTTGTTTATACTTCGCGTTTTCGGAAACGGCTCTAACGATTTGGATGAAATTCACTGAAAAATTGTATTGGGGTACAAAGAATAAAAAAATCGGTCTATACTCTGTTTACCCATGTTTGTCAGAACTAAATGTTGACTTATGTTGGCAGCACAACGCAAATTTTTAAGTTATTTTCAGTTCGTATAAGTGGTAAAAATGCACACGAGTTTCGGATAAACTTTATAGTTTCAATTCAAATTTGTCATGGAAATAATATAAATAAACAGGTAACATAAATTTGTTTTTCATTAAAATTTGTGAAAATAACCCAGAAAATTGTTATAAATCATATAAATATAATAAAGTGCCAGGAAAAAAGAATGTTTTGACCACAAAGGAAAAGCTGGCAGTGGTAAATTGTTGGAAGAAATTTAAAAAACAAAAAGATAGGGTCAAAATTTAACACTGAGATGTGGCAAAATTGTATTAAGCATTGTGAGAAAATTGCTAAGAGTGACTGGGAAAAAAACATGGGTACCTACTTGTAGCGTGAATGACATTCCTCCATTTATAATTTCATTAGGTGAACTTGATTCTGATTCAGACGTTATCAGCTTGTTTGATTCAGAATGAGAACCACCTTATGAAGTTACAGCAAGGTATGAGAGATAATGTGATAGTACTATGCAGAGTGAATCAGGTGTTGTTTTATATTCTGGGCTTTTAAACTAGTGTCGCCTCCTATTGAAATACGTTCTATTTTTAATGCTATTAGTGATAATTTATTACGACATTATGTATGTTAATATTAATAAAAAAATTTACGAAGTTGTTGAATCATGTTTTATAATTTGTAATAAAAATGTGAATGCATTTTTTTCAAAATGTTTTTATCGATATAAAATAATTTTACAATATATTTTATATATTATTATATTTTGAAAAATCGGTCTTGAAGAAGTGAAATGTCAGTTTTTGACAGTTCAGTAATTTTATTTTTAGTAACTTACCGAGTGCTCAAAAAATGTTTGTGTAATACGGTATATTTTCAACAAAAGTCACCATTTAGTTCTGACAACCATGTGTAAACAGAGTATATGAGAGTGTATTAAATCAATGTTTTAGAAACACTTACAAGCATTGAAAATGTATAAACTCGATCTTACTTAATATAATAATAATAATAATAGAAAATTTATTTGTAGCGACCAAAAACAGGTATACAAAACGTCAATATATACTATTCATTACAATAAATCACTAAAATTGTATGGAACTTTAGAAACTAAGTACTTTTTTAATTCGGTATTAAATGTTTTTGTGTTTTTTATCATTTGTAAGTTTTCCGGTCATTTTTGGTACATTTTGTAACCAGTATACACAGAGCTTTTTTCAAAAAATGTGCTTTCATGTCTAATTGAAAATTCGTTTGTTCTAGTTTGATAATGTTTGTTAACATTTTGCTGAAAATAATCTAATCTATGCATATGGTTTAATAATTCATATGCATATATTGCGAAGAAAGTTAGTATTCCTTTTTCACGAAAAACAACTCTACAAGTATGTCTGTATTCCATATTAAAAATGATTCTAATGATTCGTTTTGTAATATAAAAATTCGGTTTGAGTCAGGAGAGCGTCCCCAAATTATAATACAGTAAGGCCTTGATAATCCGGACTAATAACCGCTGTGATCCGGATTAGTAAAAAATTCGGATTACTGAAGCAGCCCAGCTTTTTTATTGTAAATGTAAACATTTATTATAAAATAACTAGAAAATAGTACGTAAACAAAAAATTATGCAAAATAGAAGTATATTTACCCTTTTCTGCTAGCTCTAAAATTATCATTTTCATAGATTTCGGTATAGAAGTTTTGCTTTGGCAGTTAAGATTTCGTAGGGAATTGGAACATGCCTTGATCGTTGTGTACAAAACCATGCATACAAATGAGTTTCCATTTCTGGATATTCGGCTTTTCGTAATTCCTTTCGGGCGCCGGGACCGGAATAAAAGAAGGAACACATACATAGTAAAAATCCAAAATAGTCATTAAAATATACCATATCTTTTGATTTTGCTTTTGTTCTTTTTTATATCGGAAATTGATGTTCCTATCCTGTATTCATTTGCCAAAACTTTTCCACTTTCACCATGGGCTATGTCGGATTTTTGTTTTATTGACAATGTAGTGTGTTTTCTTCTAGAAGCTATATACATATACGTCTATAAAATTATTTTATATACTTATGTAGAACATAAAATAACGCACCTATATACAATTAATACTCAATCAAAACAACGTCACACATATAATGTATATATATATATATATATATATATATATATATATATATATATATATATATATATATAGTAATTGAAATGCTTAGCCGAATTATCAAAGAATCCGGTTTATTGAATGTCCGAATTATCGAGGCCTTACTGTACCGTATTTAATTGTAGAAAAAACATACGCATAATATACACAAATTAGACTATTTTCATCAAAATATTTTTTTAGAAGTTTCAACTGGTAATGACACGTATTTAATTTTTTGCAAGTGGCATTTACATGTTCGTACCATTTTAAATTTTCATCAAAATTGATGCCCAAAAATTTCATAAGGTTTGTTTTTTGAACAGAAGTTATATAATTTATATCTGGATTAGGTGCTGATTTGATCTTGAAATTAATGTATTTAGTTTTTTCTAAATTTTTGATAAGTTGATTTTTAAAGCACCAATCAGACAACTGGGCAATGGTTCTGTTTGCTATTTGCTCTGCTTGATAATACGATGCAGCGGCTATTAATATCAAAAGAGAAAAAAACTACGTGAAAACTAATGCATGCACACAAATAATGGTAAAGTAGGGTCGCACTTTGGGCGCTGGAGGCTTGTATGGTAAAATTTCCTCCGAGCAAAGCTCGGTCGCCCACATATTATATAAACACTTACACAAATAAACAACTTTACAAGAAAAAATTTAAGTAATAAACAGTGATAATGAAACTGTTGCATATCTAAAAGTATATCCTTATGCATCGTGGAACATAGACAAGTGAAACCAAGTACGATATGTTGAATGTACGATAATTTATTATAAAAAGTTTTATTTCATTAGATCGAGTCATGGTAGTGTTCGATTGTAATTTAACCCCGGTAAATTTGAGAAATTCAGAATCCACACAAGATAATTCCTCGTATCTATTCACAAATTATAAAGAAATACTCGACGTTATGATCTGGGTAGTTAAAGAGTTAATAAATAGTCACTGTTTGGACACTATACTGTAACAAAACTGTTCTTTGTGGTGGATTAAAACTGATTTATTTTCAACAAACAAAAAACGAAATAAATACAAAACAAATAACTAAAAAGTATTTCTCTTACAACAATGAAATAAATTAAACGTATTTCTCTAATAATGAAATAAATTAAACAATGAAACAAACAAACTGATTCCTATAAATAATAACGCAACAATGACTATGTACACAAAACACTGCTAATACACACACACAAATTTATGTACTACCGCGCTACTACATACTACCACACTACTATTTATATAACTAACTGATTATTTATGTCTGTCGTGACGCATCCACTGAATGTACTCTCGCTGTAGCAAGCAGGCAACTGACTGAATGCCTGTCGCACCCCACACGCGCTGTATTTATAGGCGCGTACATTCCGTTCTCGATCATTCCAGAAACTTCTGTTCAAGTTCGAGAAGCGTCTGTCATTTCCAGTGGCGTAACAATTGGGGGCGTTCTACAATACTTTCGTGTAAATTATGTAATTCTTTTATTTTAGTTACACGTCAGTTCGTGTTGCCTTACTGGAACCGCAAATGCTTAAAGATGTACTGGATCTTCACGCTGCTACAGCTATGTGGCTTACGCAGGTTTGTCTGCATTTTGATGACAACCAAGCTCAACCGAAAGACTCGTATGCCCCGCTCAGTTTCATTCCAGTAGAATTTCCATTGCCAGACGCTGTGCCGGATACTCTTAGGTGAGTTTTTCTTTCTTTTTAATGGTAACTAAAAGCATGGCTCTGAAGTATTATATATATTCATGTTCATATTTCTTGTACACGTTACTGTTTTTGTGGCATGAGAGTCACGTCACAGATTTGAGCAAGCCAAAATACTTATTTATATACTCGTAATAAGCTTTGTAAAAAGTGCCAAACTCTGCCGATAATATAATGTATTTGCTAATACAGACAGCGCGAACTTAAAATAAAAAATTATAACCCTTTAATACACCTCTTAAAATAACATTTTTTTCTGAATTGCAATATTATTATCAATCGAACATCTACACCAAATTAAATACACCTTTCAGTAAATAACTGAATATCTGCAAACCAATGCTTTCAGAAAACTTTTAAATCCAGTCCTGTTGAATCATTTTTTTTTTAATTTTAGGGGCAAATTTGCTACTAAAGTATTAAATTTCAATTTTGAAACGATTCCGAGAATTTTTTCGGTGCTTTTAGACCCCAAAACAATTTTATTATTATTATTAGCAAATACCCTATATTGTCGGCAGAGTTTTGGCACTGCACCAGAGTTTTTTTTTTTGTTTTTTGATTTTGATGAATGTTATGATTTTTAGGTGTATTCCAGAATTTATCATTGAAAATATAGTCGGTTTCTTAAGTTTTCTTCGACGATTTACGCCAATGACAATAGAAGAACACGGCTATGAAAAATTAGTGCCAATTTTGACAATGATTTTGACATTTATGGGATCGCCTAACAGAATGAAAAATCCTCATTTAAGAGCGCGCCTGGCTGAATGTCTTGAATCACTTTTACCAAAGAGTAATGATCAGGAGCCAAGTAATTTTGCTAAAGTTGGATATTTCCAAAGAGAAAAGTTGTTTTTAGAGCATCCTCATCGTGATCAAGTATCTATTAATTAAACTGAATTTTTGAATTTTGCTTGTAATCATTTTTTTAATATACTCTCGTTAAAATTTTTTAGATTGTCAGATGTGTTTTAAACGTTTTTGTTAGCATCGAAATGACTGGTCAAAGCGTGCAATTTGAACAGAAATTTAATTATCGTAGACCAATGTATTTAATAATGGATTATTTGTGGGATATAGAAGAACACAAACAGAATTTGAAGTACTTATTTATCTCATTTTATTTATTTTTTTTTATATCGCGGATAATAGGGATATTGACTGTATTCAAATAAAAACATAATTTTAACATTAGTAAAGGTTATCGCAGTATAGTTCGCAAGACTAAATTAATAAACAGATAATAGCTATCGTTCGCTATATTTGTTAAGAAACATTCATTGTTGCAATGCTATATTAGAAAATTTAATTTCAAACAATCGTCACCGCCGGGACTTAAACTCGAATCTTTCCACTTTCGTGGCGGAATGAGTTATCAATCACTCTACGGTGCACACAATTCAACAGTCAATTACTCAAAATAAAGCAATTTGCAACACTAAATTCATATCATGCGCATGATATGAATTTAGTGTTGCAAATTGCTTTATTATGAGTAATTGACTGTTGAATTGTGTGCACCGTAAAGTAATTGATAACTCATTCCGCCGCGAAAGTGGAAAGATTCGAGTTTAAGTCCCGGTGGTGACGATTGTTTGAAAGTAAATTTTTCTAATATAGCATTGCAACAATTAATGTTTCTTAACAATTATAGCAAACGATAGCTATTATCTGTTTATTTCATAGTTTTAACGTTTTTGTATGATAGAAATACTAAAAAAACACAATATTTTCCTTTTTTTAAAGGAATTTAATTAATATTTGATAAGTAAAATCTAATTAAATCACTCTCAAGTCACGTGAAAACGAACACCAATCAGGGCGCATGACGTCAGAGGGTCATGAACAGCATCAGACTCTGCCAAAAGACTTCATTGTTTGGTTAATATTTAGTGTGTAAATTATTATTATTTGTTTATAGGAAACGCCAAATTACATGTAACTATAGCAACAATTACGAAACCACCTTTCATCACCTTATCAGTTTACCACCGTTTATGAGCACAGCCTCCTACTTTGTGACCGTCTGACGTCACGGCAGTCACGTGACAAGTATTGGCGTTTTGGGCCGGAATTTGAAACGGAATTTAAAATACATGGTTTTTAAGGCTTGAGTCGTATTTAAATAAAAATAATACATATTTGTGGCTATATTGGTACTTATGCACGATTTAAAACACTTTCTCAGAAATAGTCAACATCTCTATTGGACTAGTTGAAATGAGATTAAAACTGTTTTTTTTTTCTAGTCAGCAACGTTTAGTCTTCTTCTTCAGGCTTCTGTGAAATAACAAAGTTAATTATTTACAACTCATAATACCTAAATAAATCAAATGATATTATTTTAATAGATTATTTCCAATATGTCATTTTCCTTACCTTAGGTAAACATGAGTTTGTCAAAAAATAATTAACATTGTTATTTATAACGATTTTTTTGTTTGGTACATCATTAAATAAGTTAAAATAGTTGGCAAAATCAAAAGTACACATCCCGTTAAGTGTTCCACACTGTATGATTAATATTGAAAAAAAAAACGGTTGAAATATAACGATTTTCTTGTAAAAGTTTAAAAAAATATATAGAAAAAAATATTTTTTTTTAAGTTCAAAAAAATAAAAAACAATGAGAAAAAATATTTAAAATAACGGAAAAAAAAGTTAAAAATATATGTATTAAAAAATTTGAAAAACGGTTGACCCTGCGGGCCATCCCTGAAACTTCCCTCTATTTCTGATCTATTGAGATGTGGCTTACCCCTACGGTATTTGTTAAAAGTTATTTTAAAAAAAACACTTTTTTGGTAATATTTCGTAAATAATACCTCTCGAAAAAATCTATCTATTTTAATTAGCTTTGCGGCTTTTGACACAGTTTGTCAAGGGCAAAAAATAATCAGTTATAAAAAAATCAATTTGATCAAGATTTGGAAAGAGGTAACTTGAAAAAACACGGTTTTGGAAATTTTTCATCACCGATACCTCTCGAACGAATCAACTGATCGAGATGCTGTTTTCGGCAATTGAAGCAGTTTTTTAAGCACAAAAAAATAATCTAATACAAAATAATCAGTCTAACAAAATTTGAGAAGATATTTTGAAAAAACATTTTTCAAAATTTTTCTCCGACAATATCTCTCGAATCAATTAGCCGATTTTGATGCGATTTGCGGCGATCGACGTTGTCTTGTGAGGAATAGAGCTGATTAGATTTTGAAATTAATCAGTACAGTAGTTTCGAAGATATTTTAAAATAATTCAAAAAACCTATTTTCCAAAAAGCTTTATTTTTTAGATTTTTTAGAAAATTTGATATTCAACATGGACACGACAACTGATAATTTTATATTTTATATACTAGCATTCTTTTTCAGCTATACATGCGATAATGTCGACTTTGTTCACCTGTGCGCTCTTGTTAATGTTTGTTTTGCCAGGAATCCTATTTTAAGGTAGTACCCTCGCCAAACCCGTTTTCTTAGGATTTGTTTGAAATTAAGCCAGAATAATGCTTATGTAATTCTGCATCGATTGGCGTAGAATGTAATTTTTGAACAGCACAGTTTCAGAGATATTAAATTCCAAAGTTCGAGTTTTTGAGGCTCTTATACATTACGATATACGGGGTATCGAAAAATTTATCGACAAATATTTTTGTATCTCAGAAACTTTTCTTAGAATCTTTTTAAAAAACTAAACTAGTGTTAACTAACAACTAAACAATTTTTTAAAAATAGTCTCAGTAACAGTTACAACACAGTTTCAGAGATATTTAATAAATAATAATGGAAAATTTACCGGATTTCAGCAGAGGAAAGGTTATATGATAAACGATCTGGCAACAACGCACACTTACCTAACCCGCGAAATAAATATAAGGTGCGCATGCGCTGGAAATTTTAAAAAGCACAATTTATGTAAGGTACAACATAGGGACTAATTTTATCTATTTAAAAATCACGAACTCTTTTTCTAATAAATCGTCCTTTATAATGTACTTTTTCAATAATATTTCTGGGTCAATTTATGTAGAAAAATAAACACATTTCCCGGTAAAGGTTAGTCTGCTTATAGTACCATAGTATAAGTACAACATACACTGTAAAAAATGGGTGTAAAATTACATTGAAAGTTAAATTCTTTCAATTTTCTAGGTAATTGTTCATTATTATTTATTTTTACAAAAACTGTATAAAAACTTGGATTTTCGCTGTGAAATTACACAAATTTGGTGTTTATATATGGACCAGTGATTATCCATGTAATCGGCCTTCTTAGTTTTTACAGTGTACTATAAAATATTTTGACGCTCCGACAGTGTTGCCAGATTTCTCGTCGGGGTTGGCTAAAATTAGTACAGAAACTGCAAAAATTATTGGACTTGTTAATAACGACTCTCAACTGTATGTACTGTACACTCCAGCATAAACTTTTTACCACGACTGTCGCGAGGGCACTACCTTAACTAGGTAAAAAATGTCTTACAGACTAAGTTTGGATGCCGATTGATTTTGTGCCATGTCTAATCAAAATCAATCATGCCCTTTTCTAACGGTGCCAATTAAAACGGACAGATTTAAGTCATAGAAGCTTAGTCTTCATATCTAACTGTTACACAAAAGACTCGAAAAGCTTGCAGAAAACGAAATTGCAGTCAGATGTTCCATCATAATTTTGGTATTAATTTATTTATAGAGATTTGGCTGCGGAAGCAGAGGCTGATATTGAAGCAATTCAACCGCCTTTATTTCTTCGTTTCATAAATTTACTTATGAATGATGCGGTATTTTTATTAGATGAGGCATTATCTAATATGGCGCAGTTACGTAATATGGAAATAGCAAGGTGATTATTTGTTCTTTTTTTCAAGAAGTCTGTTCCGAAGAATTATAATCAATATCAAAATTACAGGGATAACGGTGAGTGGTCACAATTACCGGCATCTGAGCGTCAGAATAATTTGGCTGAAATGCAACACATAGGTATGATGGCTCGTTTCGATAACATTTTGGGTCGAGACACCATTCATACACTGAAAATGCTCACATCGACAACGCCGACTGTCTTCACTCATTCTACAATGGCTGATAGAATAGCTGCCATGCTCAATTATTTCTTATTAAATCTCGTCGGACCTAATAAAAAAAATTTTAAGGTATTTGAAAAAAAACGTGTAGAAATTTAAAAAAAATCCCGACACAAAAAACCCATAAAAAGTGAAAAAATAAAATTTCTGAACCTGGTCCTTCAACATATATATTTAAATACTTAATTAGTAATATATTTGAGTTGATATCGTCCATTATGTTAATAAATATATCTTAATTAGTAATATTTTGTGATTCAAGCGTCGTCGCGTTGGGAGACTTAGGTAGAGTACATATAATAAAATTGCATATTTTTTTATACCTTTACCAAGCTTCTTTTTATTTGTATTGTTTTTTATTTTATTTATTTAGCGGTCCCCCGACGCGATGACGCTTGAGTCACAAAATTAAGTATTTAAATATTAAAAACCATTTTTTTCAAAATTTTTCTTCAACAATATCTCTTGAACGAATGAAGTGATCGAGATGCCGTTTGCGGCAATCGACGCAGTTTTTCAAGCACAAAAAAATAACTTATTACCAAAAAATCAATCAATCAAAAATTTGAGAAGTTATTTTGAATAAACTTTTTTTTCAGAATTTTTCTCCGACGATATCTCTCGAACGGATTGACCGATTTTGATGCGGTTTGCGGCGATTGACGTTATTTTATGAGGAATAGAGCTGATTAGATTTTGGAATTAATCGGTACGGTAGATTCGAAAATATTTCAAAATATTTAAAAAAAACTGCTTTCCAAAAAGCTTTATTTTTGATATTTCTCAAAATCTACCTGGCCGAATCAGTTCCAATTTTCAGAAAATCTAAGTTTGGCAAATTCCTTTCAGATGCCGCAATCCGCGTTTCGATCGGTCCACCGTTCAAAAGTTATGAGAGGTTTGCATACACACACACAGACATACGGACATCATTTTAAAAATCGTCAGAATAGCTTCCTAGGATTTCAAAACGTCGAGATCTGACAAAAACTCAAATTTCGAAAATCGAGGTGAAACCAATAACTTCCCAATTTTTGAAAATTTTCTTCGCGGGAAGTTAAAAATCGCATCCGAATCGGTTCACCCATTTAAGAGTCACAGTACCACAGACACACAAACACATAGCGGTCAAACTTATAACACCCCTGTTTTTGCGTCGGGGGTTAAAAATTAGGATATATGACAAGCTATTTAACGACAATGTTATGATTTTACAGGTAAAAAATCCAAAAGATTATGTATTTTCACCAGCAGACACTGTCTTAGACATATGCTGTATATATGTGGCGTTGGGTCAGAATGATACATTTTGCTTAGCTATTTCTCAAGATGGCCGATCTTACAGTCCACAATTGTTTTCGTTAGCGGAAGACGTGTTAGGTATGTGTGTCTTTCTGATTTTTATTTTGTTTACCTTTACAAACATTTACAGCAGTATAACTGAACGAAATAGCATGCATTTTAGATAATCTGAATCATCCAATTATTTTAATAAACCGAAAGCTACCGATTTTCAATTTCGAATAGTCCCGTGGTTATTTTGTGGAGTATTGTAAAATTAAGTGAGAAAATTGGAGTTTTGAGAAAAAAATTAATATTATAATAGGTCCTTTTACATTGAGAATAGACCCTGACATAAAAAAAATCATGTTTTAAATGTGCCAAAATTAGTGTTATGTTTATTCTGAATTCGTGTAGGCCAGGCTTATTGGTTATTATCTCTCCCCCGATCGTGATGTTCCTGGAAATATGAAATCAGTGCAACTGGTAGTAATATTATACAAACAAAAATTGAAAACAGCACTGGTAGGTACTAATGAATAATGAGTTATCGGTATTTTCTTTCAGCACGAATTGGTGGTGGAACTATGATCAGTGATCTAAGAGAAGTCTCAATCCGCGTTTCAGAACTATCAGTCAAGCAGCAAGCTGATGATGAGATATTATCAGAAGCACCAGATGATTTCTTAGATCCGATCATGTCAACTTTAATGCTCGATCCTGTAATTTTACCAAGCTCAAAACAAACAGTCGACCGAACTACTATTGCTAGGTATGATATAAAACGAAAAAACAATTGCTCGCATTATCAAACACACTATTTTGTTAGTAAGGTTTAGCATTCAGAACAGTTTTTCCAAATGTTGTCTAAACTGATTTTCATTTTTTCAGACATCTTTTGAGCGATCAAACTGATCCTTTCAACCGATCGCCTCTAACGATGGATCAAGTGATACCGAATCAGCAACTTTATAAGAAAATACATGAATGGATTACTGAAAAAAGAAATGGGGCTAAATAATGTTTCCAGTTGTTTATTGTTATACGTCAATAAATGAGTTCCCTTTGTATATTATTATTGATGAGTCGTAGGGGTTCCGGTGCTTTTTATTTTAACTTAAACTAGTTTGTTGTTGTACTAAATATATAATTTTGTGTAATGTTGACATTCTTATAAAAAATGCACGTTAGTTTAGAGATAAATTCTATATAAAAATTATTTAAAAATATACATTTATAATTTTAGAGATAAGTATTTTGTTTTTATAGTTTGAATGGAAATAAACATGATGGTTTTGTCGAGTATTGAAAGAAAAATTTCAATTTTTGTCCACAAACAATGATATTGTATACATATATTAGCGTTGATTGATTGGTCAGTCGACATTTTTTCAATAACGTGACATTTCTCCCGTCCGCTGCCAGTCATGTAAAATTAAACTAGTGACTGTGAGGAATCAAAGATACAGGAAATATTATTCTCTAGTGTGGTGTGGCGTTTAAACAAAAAAAAATTATTTGAATGCCTTGTAAATAGAAATAATAAAAGCTATAACTTTTTTTCTTTTTTTTTTGTCCTTGGTAATTAATATAAAAATGATTTGTCCTTTTTCCCGACAAATCATTTTTATATTAATTACCAAGGACAAAAGTCCTTTTTCCCGACAAATCATTTTTATATAAGCTATAACTCTCAATATTGTTCACGTCCATTATAATTAATAAGTTTTTTTTTTTTTAACGGGAAATTGGACAATTCAAATAAAAAAATTTAACGAAACGTCGCAATTTTTTAATTTAGTTTAACTATATTTGAATTGTCCAATTTCCCGTTAAAAAAATAAAAAAAAAAACTTATAAGCTATAACGTTTTTTACATATAATGATATACTTTTCCATAATGATTTATGTTCTATTTATTTTTCTAAGAAAGTTTTGTAAAAAAATTTTTTTTCTAAACTTTTGTGTTGCGGAAATATTTTGAAAATAAAAAAAAAATCAGCTGTTCTTTTGTTCTAAAGATCTGTCAAAAAGAAATTAGACAGCTGACAAGCATACTTTGATTAATTTTTACATGTTAAACCATATTATGTAACCATGGAAACAAATAGCAAATATCATATTTGTTATTAGCCGTTACCCGCGTCACTGCGCGCATGAACAGAAATTTTATTTTATTTGTTTTAATATGTCAAATATGAATATTTTTAAATTTGGAATGGTCCTGTTGCCCAATTAGCTGTATTTTTAGTGTATTTGCCATAAGGCAACATACACTATTGGCGTTAGTCGGATGGCGGGACCTAGGGGTCGGACCAAAATTTCTCGACGTTTCATAACCTCCTAAACACTTTGGCACTATTTTTGAAAATGTTTATATATATATATTTATATACGTATATATATATATATATATATATATATATATATATATATATATATATATATATATATATATATATGTGTGTGTGTGTGTGTGTGTGTGTGTGTGTGTGTGTGCGGGCAATAACTTTCGAAAGAGTTAATTGATTTTAACGAAATTTGGTCCACGTGTTGAGATCCATCACCGCAAGAAGCCTATTTAAAATGGGCGTAATCGGGGCATTTTAAGGGTAGTTTTTGGGGATTGAAAAATGTTTTTGGGCCCCAAAATACCGAAAAAATTCTCAGAATCGTTTCAAAATTGACATTTAACCCTTTAGTAGTAATTAAAAGGTGTCCCTAAAATTTAAATAAAATCGGCCCGACAGGGCCGGACTTACAAATTTTATGAAAACACTAGTTTACAAATACAGTAAGGCCTCGATAATCCGGACTAATTAAAACCGCTGTGATCCGGATTAGTAAAAAATTCGGATTACTGAAGCAGTCCAGCTTTTTTATTGTAAAGGTAAACATTTATTATAAAATAACTAGAAAATAGTACGTAAACAAAAAATTATGCAAAATAGAAATATATTTATTAAATTTTATATTATTGTTTGCTTAACCCTTTTCTGCTAGCTCTAAAATTATCATTTCCATAGATTTCGGTATAGAAGTTTTGCTTTGGCAGATAAGATTTCGTAGGGAATTGGAACATGCCTTGATCGTTGTGTACAAAACCATGCATACAAATGAGTTTCCATTTCTGGATATTCGGCTTTTCGTAATTCCTTTCGGGCGCCGGGACCGAAATAAAAGAAGGAACACATACATAGGAAAAATCCAGAATAGTCATTGTAATATACCATATCTTTTGATTTTGCTTTTGTTCTTTTTTATATCGGAAATTGATGTTCCTATCCTGTATTCATTTGCCAAAACTTTTCCACTTTCACCACGGGCTATATCGGATTTTTGTTTTATTGACAACGTAGTGTGTTTTCTTCTAGAAGCTATTTTAACATATACGTGTATAAAGTTATTTTATATACTTATGTAGAACATAAAATAACGCACCTATATACAATTAATACTCAATCAAAACAACGTCACACATATAATGCCTGCTTATAGGAATCCTCAGATATGTATCAAATCCGACCGAATACATGGCGGGGAATCTCTCACTATCGCTATAGTATCGAATGCTATTAATTTGAATGAAATAGACGTTTAAAAACGCAGATCCGAATTACCAAATACTGTCAAATCCGGATTATAAAGTACACAATGTAATTGAAATGCTTAGCCGAATTATCAAAGAATCCGGTTTACTGAGTGTCCGAATTATCGAGGCATTACTGTAGTGAATTATTTACTGAAAGTTGTATATAATTTGGTATAGAGGTTCGATTTATAATAATATTGCAATTAAGAAAAAAAATGTTATTGTAAGGGGTGTATTAAGGAGTAAAATTTTTTATTTTGCCCAAAAATCAACTTAAGCTCGCATAATAAAGCCACACTGCCTGTATAAGCAAATACACTATATTGTCGGCAGGGTTTTGGCACTGCGACCCGGGTTTTTTTTTATTAACGCTGATGTTTTAACTAAACGAAGCCTTGATGTGAACAATAGCGTTTAGAAATTTTATTTTTTTCCCGGCAGTTGCATAAGGTACAAGTCTTAGTTCACATCACTCGAATAGTGCTGGCGCCACTGTTTAACAACACATGTTATTCACAGTTAAGCTTCAGCAGAGATGCTTCAGTCTTAAGGTTAGTTTTGGTTAGTTTACAACCGTTTGTTGCGAAGGTTGTGTGTTTGTTCCGTGTCGGCAAAAAATTAGTGATATTATCAAGTGAAAAAGTGTTAATGTGTTTTCTATGAATTCAACATCAATTTTGGATTAACTTTATATCATTTTGTAAGTAGTATGCTATTTTGTTGTATTATTTTAAGTTTCAAAACTTAAAAACAAAGTTTTCAGTTACCTTATTACAGGTGTTACTAGTATTAACGTTATCCTGTAAGTGTCTAATATTTCTTTGTATAACGTTTTTTTGAGTAGCCAGTAGGTGCTTATGTTTTTTTATTCTAAAAATGAAATATTTGTTAACGTGATCTTTATACAATAGTTTGTTAGGTAGTAGGTAGAGCATTGTAATACTATTAATAAATTGTCACTTTTTCAAGGTAGGTTGACAACTACATAATGTTTGTATCTGTACTAATAATATAGGTATATATAACTTTTACAGCTATTAAAACATTTAATCACAAGCAACGTTGTTCAGGGTAACAGTGCATTTGCCATAATATTATGACAAATACATAAAGCAAGTTTAGTGAATCTTTACACTTTGTCCAGCACCCACCGATCTTACCTGCATATATCGATATGTATACGGAATATTATTTACATTTTATTAGCATTGCTTTGCTCGCAAGACACGAGATATACCTACGTATAATACTCGCCACGGTTCTAAAAGGTTCTGAAGTTAGTCACAAACAACGTCGCAAATGCATATTTAGAGCCGTCCTGGTTGTTTTGTGGGAAACGATGACTTCCACCACCTCCCAGTTACCGGCACAGAACGTGCGCTCGTCGATGATTGGTCATCGCTGGTTGTCTTGTCACTTGTCGCTTTCCTGCTATAAAGTACAGTCCAGTACGTTATTGTTAAGTTTTCTTTGATTGTTAATTGATCAAGATGCTTAAGGTAGTCCCCACGCCAAACCCGTTTTCTTAGGATTTGTTTGAAATTTAGCCAGAATAATGTTTATGTAATTCTGCATCGATAGGCGCAGAATGAAATTTTTGAACAACACAGTTTCAGAGATATTAAATTCAAAAGTTCGAGTTTTTGAGGCTCTTATACATTACGGTATACGGGATATCGAAAAATTTACCACAAATATTTTTGTATCTCAGAAACTTTTCTTAGGATCTTTTTAAAAAACTAAAGTAACGTTAACTAACAACTAAATAATTTTTAAAAAATAGTCTCATTAAAGTAAAAAAACCCGGGTCGCAGTGCTCAAACCCTGCCGACAATAGTGTATTTGCTAATACAGGCAGTCTGGTTTTATTACATGAACTTAAGTTTGTTTTTGGTCAAAATCAAAAATTTTACCCCTTAATACATCCCTTAATTTAACAGTTTGTTTCTTAATTACAACATTACTATCATCGAAAATCTACGCCAAATTAAATACACCTTTCAGTAAATAACTCACTATCTGCAAACTAGTGTTTTCATAAAATTTGTAAATCCGCTCCTGTTTTTTTTAAATTTTGGGAGCACATTTTAATTGATACTAAAGGAGTAAATTTCAATTTTGAAACGATTCTGAGAATTTTTTCGGTATTTTTGGGCATAAACTTTTTTCAACCCCTAAAAACCACCCTAAAAATGATTCGATAGGAAAAATTATATATATATTATATATGTATATATATACAGGGTGTCTCAACCGACGTTGGCTAACATGGGTAACTTTGTTATTAGTGAAGATAGAAAGTCGGTTAAATGGGCAAAGTAGTGCAGAAAATTGGGCTCATTAACGTCCCGTCGAAAAAACAATTGAATTTTGACACCCTATGAATTTATTCAGAAAATAGTGAAAATTGCCATTTATGAAAACTGGCCATAACTTTTTTATTTATGAAGATATTTGAAAATTTCATTAACTATTCTTTGATAACTTTTTAAGGTCTTTTCAGTGGCGTAGGCTTATTTTTTTTATTTCCACTAGATAATGAGATATTGACATGAAGTTTGGTTTTTCTTATGGACGGCGTTTTTGATTTTCAGATATTCGAATTCTACTTATTTTTCTGAATAATTTGACATAGCATATCCTATATCTAAACCAATCAGAAGCTACAAAACTGACCAAAATAGCTTTTTGGCGTTGTCAAAGTGTGCCGTGTAAAACAAAATTTGTTGAAACAAATACATATCAACAGGTTAACAATCTGTTGAGCGATCGCTACAGTTTTGCTAGTTCATTTTGTTTGATTTACTCTCTAAAATGGCTCAAGTATTCTCAAATCTGGAGAAACAGGCTATTTTTGCGCATACATTCAGCGTAACAAAAATACCACGTGGGCTCAAGCAGAATACTTGAAACTTTATCCAGAAAGGCGACAGCCTTATTCAAAAACTTTTACTACTACCTTAATACAGTTTTGTATAGATAAGTAGGAAAAATAATTTTTTGGATGACTTTATGCAAGATGTTAGACCTTTAGATTAAAAAAAAATTAGAAAAATAAAAAAAAATATAATATAACGCGAGTTTGTAGTTTTTCAACCCACTGTATTTGAGCAAGCCTCCATTTGCATCTAACTTCAGAAACTTTTAGAACCGTTGCGCATATTATAGTCATGCGTTGAACAATTGTTAGTTGGTACATAAGAAACAATTACCCACCCGTGTGATATGTGTTGTGATTGTTATAAAATTCTATATTAATTTAAATTTGGTACGTGCAATCATTCTGAATAAAAATAATGTCTAACTTTGATCAGATTCCTAACAGAAGTGACTAACGGATGAGACATCTAACGATCTGATATCGTTGAGATAAATATTTACGTCAAAGTGTTCCCAATTCTGTTCCTTTTTGTATAGGGAGACAAGTAAAATTGTCCCAAAGTATGCTTATTTTAGCTAACCCCTATCCATTTTCCTCGCACATTGGAAAAGTAAGAAAATCACAAAAAATTTTAATTCGTATATAACGCCATCTCTGAAACATGACAGAAACATGATTTATGAAATTCGAGTTTTTGTCAGTTCTCGACGTTTTGAGATCCTCAGATTTTTATAAGATTTCGTAGTTTTTCTTTATCTATTAATTTTCTGATTTGTAATTGCAATTTTTTATGTCACATGGAGTTTGAGGTTATGATTTAATTATAATTTTACTTCACATGACCTGAAGAAGACAGCAAAATAGCTGTCGAAACGTTGTCGTTTTGCTTTTATTAAAATTAACTCAAAATACAACCGTCTTTTTAATTCTGTAATTTACAATTTGAGTGATCATGTCTGTTAATATAATTTTTTTAATTAATGTTTAAAATTATTCTGATCAAAATTATTTTTTGAAATTTATTTTATTTTTAACTTAATTATTTTTTTATTCAAATAATTTACGTTTAGCTGTTGGTCCTGCTGAAGTTTCCACTACTGCTGTTGCTACCGTGTTTCAATTATAAATTCGAGCGAATGAACGGAGTGGGTGAGTGAGTAATGAAACAAATAATTATAAATTCGAGCGAACGAACGAAGTGAGTGAGTTAGTAATGAAACAAATAATTTTAAATTCGAGCGAACGAACGGAGTGAGTGAGAGTAATGAAACAAATAATTATAAATTCCAGCGAACGAATGGAGTGTGTGAGTGAGTAATGAAACAAATAATTATAAATTCGAGCGAACGAACGAAGTTTTTTGTTTTTTGGCAATTTTGATTATTCTTCGATTTTTGAACATTCACATTAAAAACCGATTGCGCAACCCATGCACCAAAATACATGGCCAATAAAGAATCAATAAAATACTTGATTTTTTTAATTTATATTTATTATCCTAATAAAAAATTGAACTTAATAAGGTGGAACAAAGTTCGCCGGGTCAGCTAGTATATTTATAATATAAAAAAAAACCCGGGTCGCAGTGCCAAAACCCTGCCGACAATATATAGTGTATTAGCTAATACAGCCAGCGTGACTTTATTATATGAAATTGTTTGTCTTTGAAAAAAATAAAAAAAATTAACTCCTTAATACACCCCTTAAAATAATATTTTTTCTTAATTTCAATATTTCGTCTCTGTTTTATCAATTCATCATCTGCACAAAATTATAACCCTACAGCCTTTAGTAAATATAATTCTCTATCCGCAAACGTTTCCATAAAATTCCTGTCGAACCGATTTTATTAAAATTTTAGGGTACCTTTCAATTAATATTAAAGAGTTAAATTTCAATTCCGAGAATATTTTCGGTATTTTTGGGACCCAAAACAATTTTCAACCCTTAAATACACCCCTTAAAATGGTCTGATTGGCCCATTTTAAATAGGCTCCGCGTGCGGTGGTAGAGTCTAACGTGTACACCAAATTTCGTTCAAATCGAATAAGACCTTCGAGACTTATCGTGCCCACACATATATACTACTAGCAGCTCCCCGCGGCTTCGCCCGTGATTTTAATAGTTAGGATTGTTTCACTACTCACTCACTCCGTTCGGTTGCTCGAATTTATAATTAATAGCCGCTCCGCCCGCGATTGTAATGAAACACGGCAGCAACAAGAATAGTGGAAATTTCAGCAAGACCAACAACTAAATGTAAATTATTTGAATAAAAAAATAATTAAATTAAAAATAAAATAAATTTCAAAAAATATTTCAAAAACAATGGTTTTCTTTTGCACTAAAAAGTAGAAAATAATTTTGATCAGAATAATTTTAAACATTAATTAAAAGTTTATAAATATTTTAGAGGAATTAGGATTAATGAAATTAAAAGACAAATTATTATTTCACAACGTTTCGTATTAAATCAATACTTCATAATTTGTCTTTTAATTTCATTGATCCTAATTTCTCTAAAATATTTATAAATTATTAACATCAAAAGGATCTGATATGTACATTATTCAAAATTAATTAAAAGTTTTTTGTTCTATTTTTAAATTATTAACAAGTTGATATTACTGAAAACATATCAACAAATATTATAAATTATAAAATCGCCTGATGAAGTAGAAAAACAATCTACGAAACGTCGCAAATTTATAAAACTTAAGATTTTTATTTATTTATGTCCAAGTATCCGCTATCAATAAACAAGTATTAATTAAAAGATTTATAATTATTTTCAAATTATTTAACACTTGATATCAGAATGTTTCAGAGTTTGTTGTTGGTAACCAAAGCAACCAACAACTCGCTCATGGCCTGTTATATCATAGAATATAGCAGGCCATGGACGAGTTTTCTGATAATCCCGCAGTAACCTAACGTTTTTCCGGGATAAAAAGATCCTATTATTTAATCCAGGTAATAAACTATATGTGTGCCAAATTTCATTCAAATCCGTTCAGCCGTTTTTGCGCGATAAGATAACAGACATCCCGACTCACATCCGCATTTATAATATGTATATATAGATAAATACAGTAGAAACTCGATAAGTTAAAAACCTCTGTAAGTTAAAAATTTTTTGAATTCCCTTCCCCTGAAAGCATAAAACCTCCATAAGTTAAATCACAAAACCTCGGTAACGTAAATAAATATTCTGAACATCGCCCTCGATAACTTAAAATAATATATTGGTGACCTCCATAAGTTAAAGTATTATCAGTGAGTCATCATGAGTAAGTATCCAAACAAAAGGCTTTGCCAAGAACTTAATTGATTTTCACTTTAGTCTTCCACTAAATCGCTTTACTGATTTCTTTGTTTAAATAACTGATTGTTTAAATAAATAAATAATTGATTCTAAATGAATAAATGAATAGATAAAAAATGTATGTAACCTCTATTGAACTAAATACATCCTCTATAAAATCCACAAACCTCGGTAAGTTAAAAATTTTACTCTGACAACTTCTGTAACTTCAACTGTCGATAAGTAAAAAATTCGATAACTTAAATTTTTTAACGTTTCACTTGAATTTTAACTTATCGAGTTTTTACTGTATATAATTTTTCCAAAAATGGTGCTAACGTGTTTACGAGGCTATGAAACGTCTAGAAATTTTGCTCCGACCCCTTGGTCCCGCCATCCGGCCGACGCCAATAGTGTTTGTGCCATATATTATGGTAAAAACACTAAAACATGTTTTCATTATAAAAGTAAATATTTTTCATTATTTATTTCAATTTTAGTGTCACCTATTTTATAATGCAAGTAGATAAGGCAGGAAGTGAGGCATAAGATAACAATTTGGTATTTGCTCTCTTTAATGATCAACGTTTCGGCAACAATTTGTTCCTTCTTCAGGATCTACAAAAATGTACAGTAATTTAGAATTAAATATTAAAATAAAAACAAATATTTTAAGAGAGTTATGAGCTAGTTAATTTAAACTATGTTGTTAAAACAATCATATTTTAGATTTTTTCTTTTTAAAAAAATTTTTTTAAGCTTCTTACCTTAAAATAGCAAAAACCGTTAAGTTATAAAATAATTCATTGTATACATAATTTCGTACAAACATAATTAATTATGGTCTATGGTTTTTTTATGGTTATATTATTTATTAAAAAAAATTTTAAAATTTAAAAATGTCCTTACTGCTTAAAATCAATTTGTTTAATAATGGTAATATTTCTAATTAGTTAAACGGTATTTTTTTCTCCTTTTTTTTATATAACGATTACAAAATTATTCAGCTACTTATTAAGTTTCGTTGAGCAGTAAGGACATTTTTAAATTTTAAAATTTTTTTTAATAAATAATATAACCATAAAAAAACCCATAGACCATAATTAATTATGTTTGTACGAAATTGTGTATACAATGAATTATTTTATAACTTAACGGTTTTTGTTATTTTAAGGTAAGAAACTTAAAAAAATTTTTATAAAAAGAAAAAATCTAAAATATTTGTTTTAACAACATAGTTTAAATAACTAGCTCATAACTCTCTTAACATATTTGATTTTATTTTAATATTTAATTTTAAATTACGGTACATTTTTGTAGATCCTGAAGAAGCCACACATTTTTGCCGAAACGTTGATCATTAAAGAGAGCAAATACTAAATTGTTATCTTATGCCTCACTTCCTGTCTTATCTACTTGAATTATTTATTTACAATTATAAAATTAATCGTTTGATGTATGCGTTTAAATTATGGTATAGGTAAATACTCTACAGAATTAATGAGCTGTGAATTGTGAATTGGATCATTGATTGCCATCGCAGATAGTTGAATGGGAATGTTATTAAAATTTAAAAATTTTAAACCGATGTGTTAACTAACACCTTTTAGTGGATGCAATATGAATCATCTAATTATCAATAGTGTTACTATTTATCGCAATATTTAATGAAAAGTGACAGCGTTTTTTGGGTGGGGTTTCAACCAGGCGAACTAGTTTAGTTTGTTAAAATTATTGGCAATAAAATAATTTTGAAGTGACAAAAGCTAAACGTCGTCAGAAAGTAATTTGATGAACAAAGGAAACAAAAAGATGTACCTACGCATTCAATAACAAAAATATTTTGAAATTAAGATGGGTTATGTTGAGAGATGTCAAAGTGCATTATTAATATACTGATTAGTGGGATCGATCTGTCAAAAAAAAAAACCTGTTTTTGAACTCAGAAAAAACAATTATTTTTTTTCCTATATTGTAGTTTAGAGTCCCCTGTATCTTTAAAAATATTTTGGGTCCAGCAGGTGGTGGGGGAGGGGGGGAAATTAACATGGGGAAATGGGTTTTTAGTGAATAGCTTTCTTAGTTGAAGTCGGACGGGAAAAAATCAAAGGGTGAAAACGAAGAGCTCAAAGAGACGCACAAACTGGTTTTTTGTTTTTTAAAATCGATCCAGCGGTTCCCAAGATTTCGCGACTTGAATCAACAAAACAGAGGCTGGACTTTTTTGCCGCGGCGAGAATGTCCGAGAGCCGTGTTGGCTTTTTTTCAAGGAAGAAATCGACTTAGGGGCTTTTTACAATTTTTTTTTGAAAAAACGTGTTTTTTTCAAGGAAGGGAGGGGGTGGAGGGGGAAAAAATTTACCATCAAACGCGTTTTTTTATTATCTTTAATTTGAGACCCCGGAGAATGTAATCGGATGATTAGGGAGGGAGGGCACAGGAGACCCGCAAAGTCTGTGCCCTGTAGCGGAGCGAGGAAAAAGGTTAGGGACTTCTTACTAGGCTCATTTTAAAGGAAAATCAATTGGCTTTCTAAATTTTTTAATCTCTAAACTACAATATAGGAAAAAAAAATTGTTTTTTCTGAGTTCAAATTTTGAGTTGGATCGATCCCACTATGATGTTCGTGGACTGGATTAATTAATGGTGCGTTTGAAAAAGAACAAGGACGATTTACTACATGAAATAAACAAAAAATGTCACCTTGTAAAAATCAAAGTACATTATGTACATTATGTAACAACAGAAAATTGATTATTATTATGTCATGAAAATCGTCAAGGAACAGTGGCGTACCTCTGGATTTCGAACAGTTATGAATACAGTGTGAACAGTGAAAACGGAGTTTTGATTTACGCCTTACGGGAATTCAATTCTTAGTAGAACAAAGTGGTACTGGAATTAAATGAAACTACAGATTAAATACATTATTTAGTACCAATATCAGTGTTCAGTTTTTTTTAGATTAAGCACATCTGGTTTAACTCTTTCAGTCTTGGTGGATAGTGTCACTAACCACCTCTTTCCGAATTTTTAAATTAAAATCCGTGTCGTCTAGCGACAATCGGTTGAATTATCATATACATATTCTTAGAGGTATTAGAAAGGACATAGGATACTTTTCATTAAAAAACATTTTTTTTTATTTTTTGGCCAAAAAACAAAAAAAAAATGTTTTTTAATAAAAAGTATCCTATGTCCTTTCTAATACATCTAAGAATATGTGGACAAAATTTCATGATAATCCGTTGAGTAGTTTTGGCGTCAAAGCGTAACAAACAAATTATAATATGAGTAGGGACGATTTCTAGGCGACTTATGTAATCGTCCAATATTAATTCTATACGAAAGTTCGCTACAGCATAATAATCAAATAAATTCGAGCGAACGAACGGAGTGAGTGAGTGAGTAATGAAACAAATAATTATAAACTCTGGCGAACGAACGGAGTAATGAAAGAATCGCGGGCAGCGGTTAGTAGTAAAATAATGTTGATAATACTTTTGAATCACACTTTATAATTAAATTACATTGCTAATGATTGAAGAAAAATTCGTGTGTAAAATTGTTATTAAAGAATATAATTATATAAAAGCAACATTGTTATCAGATTAGTTAAATATTTAGACTGTTAAAATTGGTTCTATAGTTAATATAACATGCTCGTGTTTGCATAAAGCGTAGATAAAAACTGTGTACCGTAGTAAACAAGGATGAGAAAATTGCGATGCAGTTTTTTAATATATATTCTTAATCATAATTCCCCGATCCATATTTTTGATGAAACGTTTTGCATTTGCTTCTAAATAGTGTTATTAAAAAATACGTCCCTTTAAAAAAGAGTGCTAATTGTTTATTTGCCTAATAACCAACCCGTGGGCAGAGATGAGGGTGACTTTGACATGTTAAATAGGAACACCTATACCGCAAATGATGATTTTTCGATAAAAAATATGCAACATTTGTCTGAAACTTTTTTTATCCGATGCTTCCCCCAACCCCTAAAATTCATGTAAAAAATCGGTTTCCCGAAACTCCATTAAATGTTTATGCCTAAACATCGACCTTGCGCAGAAAATTACAAGAGGTAAATGTTTGGTTTGGGAAGGGTGTCTATTAAACGTAAAATGAACCCCCCTCCCCTGTTCGGGGGTGAAGGTGACTGAAATTTTTAAACACAGGGGGTGGGGGTGTTCTTTTTATGTTTAATCGATGATCCTTGCCAAACCAAACAACTTTTACCGCTTGTAATTTTCTGCGCAAGATGCGGTTGTTTAGGCACAAAAATTGAATTGAAATGCCCAAAATTATGATAACTATACTGAAAACATGAATATTATAACTAATTATCGTTTTTTTATCCCAATTATTGTTATTACATTAAAAAAAATTATTGTAAAGTATTTTCTTCTAGGTTCATGTCTTATTGTTAGCAGCGCCCTCCATGTGTTAGAGTATTAAAAAAATTTTTTTTTATTTAGAGCAATTTATTTACAGTCGTATTTTAAAACTTTTTAGGTGAAAAAAAATTGTATTCCTTCTTTGTTAAAAAAAAGCAAAAAATATTGCAACTATCATAAAAGTGATTATTTTATCTGAAAGAACACATCAAAACTCAAAAGCTTTACATTGACCACCTCAAAAACATCAATATAATGTTTCTAGACATTATTAATATTTATTAATTATAGTTAGAAGCTCAAAGTAAAATAATGCAACGGTTGACCTTGCACGCCATCTCTGGACCTTCCGTTATTTTCGATCTATTGAGTTGTGGCTTACCTAACGTCCCTTAAGCAGGAAGAGCAAAGTCGGCAGTACCGAAATTAAATACATGCACAATTAAAGACTAATTAAATGCCCTAATTAGACATTTTCGGCTCCGCGTATTTTTGCAAAAATGACTGTTCTGCTAGCTTAAACTTATGCCAGCAGAAGATGAGCTAAAAAGTTGTTCAAACAACGGAAAAAGCAATTCCGATAGCACAGTAATTAACGGCTCATTAAAGGCTTCCTAAATACACTAATCGCTGATTAAATGTTCAGTTTCTTTTCTTTTGGAATTACGAAACGTCGCCACGCGGGATGAGAGTCAGCAGAGCATGGCGGGAAAATCATTCAACCTATCAAAATCGGTGTTCCAATCGTGTAGCCTTTAAAGGATAATTAAATGCCCTAATTAGAAATTTTAGGCTCCGCGCATTTTTTCAAAAATTACTGTTTTGCTAGCTCACGCTTGAGCCAGCAGAACATGAGCTAAAAAGTTGTTTAAACAACGGAAAAAGCAATTCCGATAGCACAGTAATTAACGGCTCATTAAAGGCTTCCTAAATACAATAATCGCTGATTAAATGCTCAGTTCCTTTTCTTTTGGAATTACAAAACGTCGCGACGCGGGATGAAAGTCAGCAGAGCATGGCGGGAAAACCATTCAACCTATGAAAATCGGTGTTCCAATCGTGGAGCCTTTAAAGGCTAATTAAATGCCCTAATTAGAAAATTACTGTTCTGCTAGCTCATACCGGGTGTTTTTAGATTATAAAAAAATATACAAAAATTAACACTTCGAGAAAATTTTGTGTTGTACTATCTTAAACGATTACACGAAGGGAACACCGATTTTCATAGGTTGAATGGTGTTCCCGCCATGCTCTGCTGACTCTCATCCCGCGTCGCGACGTTTCGTAATTCCAAAAGAAAAGGAACTGAGCATTTAATCAGCGATTAGTGAATTTAGGAAGCCTTTAATGAGACGTTAATTACTGTGCTATCGGAATTGCTTTTTCCGTTGTTTAAACAACGTTTTAGCTCATGTTCTGCTGGCTCAAGCGTGAGCTAGCAGAACAGTAATTTTTGCAAAAATGCGCGGAGCCGAAAATTTCTAATTAAGGCATTTAATTAGCCTTTAATTGTGCATGTATTTAATTTCGGTTCTGTCGACTTTGCTCTTCCTGCTTAAGGGACGTGCTTTCCTACGGTGTTTGTTAAAAGTTATTTTAAAAATTAATATTTCGTAAATGATATCTCTAGAAAAAATTAATCGATTTTAATTAGCTTTGCGACATTTGATGCAGTTTTTCAAGTACAAAAAAGTAAACTATGATAAAAAAATCAATCTGACAAAAATTTGGAAAGATATCTTGAAAAAAGACTTTTTTGGAAATTTCTCGTCAACGATATCTCTCGAACAAATCAACCAGTTAAGACGCTGTTTACGGCAATCAAGCACAAAAAATAATTTATTACAAAAAATCAATATAACAAAAATTTAAGAACATATTTTGAAAAAATATTTTTTTCAAAATTTTTCGTCAACGATATCTCTCGAACGAATCAACTGATCGAAGTACGGTTTGCGGCAGTCGATGCAGTTTTTCGAGCGCAAAATAAATAAATGTACTCAATATTTAGCAGCAGATTTATTTAATGATCTGGCTTAATACAAAATAAAATATTAGTCTTTTGTAAAATAAATAAATAAATACTGTTTTCAGGTTTTCAATCACAAACAAAATATCACGTGTTTTTAGAAAGAACAAAACTAAATTTTCACTTCTAGAAACAGTACAAATTGTGTACCGTTACAAACCAATTAATTGAAAAATTATAATAAAATGATAAAAATTTACTAGTTTCGAATTTATTCCTTTGTGTTCACCCAACTGCCTATCTGGATGCCAAATTTGAACTTTCTTGGTCATCTGGAAGTGGGTTAGAGTTTTGATCTATAGGTCAGTGATAAAAATGACGATTTTTGGACGTTAATATCTAAATAACCATTTGAAGTGTGTTTATGAAATTTGGAGCACATATGTATCTCGCAAGTCTCAATATATGAGCCAAATTTGACATGTTTATGTGAAATAGTTTTTGAGTTATGAGGGGGTCAAAAGTAGCTCCAAATGGTGCTGCTCGCCAGTTCTGTTTGCTTGATGAACTTGGCTTGACACGCTACCGCGTGTCTGGATTATTTTGTTTAAACTTAATATTTATTATATTTTTGTTTTGTAATAATATGATTAAATGCATAAAAGATTATTTCCATAAGCTAAATCTCGTTAAATCACAAGTTAAAATTTGTTACTTTTTTTGAAATCAGTCTCAAGAAAAAATAATCCTATGTTACTATAGCGATTTATTATATCAACAGGAGGTGAAACTTTCTGAATGGACTGTACGTCCTGAACCTCCTTACGTTCATAGAAACGTACGTCGCAGTTTGTACTTTGTGTGTAAATGCCATCCCCTATAGCGCCCTAGCCTATCCACTGACGACTAACCTATTGTAATGGCTGAGTGCAGTCATCGCTCCTTCTCTGCAGTTAGTATGATGTCCACCTGCCCGACCGGAAGCGGCGGCTACGCACACCGCACACCCGACTGGAAGTCCCCACGTATATTATTTAAAATAAGATGTGTCGTTATTTTCTTTATTCATTAATTTTGTGCAAAAACTCAATTATCCAGTTCTATAAAATGCTCGTTATTAAAATATGAATTGTATTAAAGTTGGTATAAGAATCAACTAAATCGATTCCTGCTCGTAGGTACATTACACAGGAACTATTGAAATGAAACACTAATATAATGTAGCAACACATCGCTTATTGCCGATCAAACTGTCGAGGGTTCGAATCCGACTTCCGCTCATTGATGCTTTTTGATGTCGTTTAATTATATTTAATGTAAATTCGTTCCTTGTTTGGAACTTTATCAAGCTTTAATAACTGTATAATTAAATTTTTAAAAATACAATTTATAAAATTTACAATTGAAATAACAAATAATAATAATACATACCTATTAAAAAGTTAATATAAACATGTGAATATAAATTTGAATTTAACAATTATTAATAAAAAGTTTATAATAATTTTTATTGAACATCAACTGTAAAAACATTTTTTTAAAAAAACGAAATTATTATAAACTTTTTATTAATAATTGTTAAATTCAAATTTATATTCACATGTTTATATTAACTTTTATATCTACTTAATCTAAACATTTAATATGTATTATTATTATTTGTTATTTCAATTGTAAATTTTATAAATTGTATTTTTAAACATTTAATTACAGTTATTAAAGCTTGATAAAGTTCCAAACAAGGAACGAAACGTGGGTGTAAATAAAAAATTAAGTGTTTACTTATAAAAAAAAAGTCCTTTTTCCCGAAAAATCATTTTTATATTAATTACCAAGGATAAAAAAGATATAAAGTCAATTTATAATTATTTGTTTCATTACTCACTCACTAACTTCGTTCGTTCGCTCGAATTTATAATTATTTGTTTCATTTTTATAATACTATAATACTAATTTATAAACTGATTTTATTAATTATTTATAAAATGTAAATAAATAATAATAGTACTGAGAAATAATGATAAATTCACTATGAGAATAAAATTA
The DNA here is from genome assembly GCA_034508555.1 of Venustoraphidia nigricollis. NCBI lineage: Eukaryota > Metazoa > Arthropoda > Insecta > Raphidioptera > Raphidiidae > Venustoraphidia > Venustoraphidia nigricollis. The sequence goes on along the minus strand of JAVRKA010000004.1, from coordinate 5,475,682 downwards.
ACTTGAGAGTTGCACTGAAAAATTAAAATGATACGTATAACAGTCACTGCTACGATCGAGACACAAATAAAATGAAAAACAAAAATGGACGAAAATTGTATAGTGAGTGAGAGAAAGGAAGCCGGCTTCGTTCTCACCCCTACTCCATGATGTTTGCTGGTTGAAAAGTGACAACGGGAGACACCTGGCGCGGATAACTGATTGGTTGATAGAACTATACATGAAAATTATAGTATACTACAATAATTATTATATTCGATTGCCATCTTGTGGATCTGTGGATGGAACAGAATAATATAAAAATCGCGATTAAAAATCAGGGGTTGATCGTATAAGGGTGAAAATTTAGAATTAAATGTATTTTTCAATGCTGAATCATGAAAGAATAAAAACAAATAATTTTGTCCAAAAAATAAAAAAAAAATTGGGGTGGACCACCCTTAACATTTAGGGGTATGAAAAATAAATGTTGGCCGATTCTCAGACCTACCCGATAAGCACACAAAATTTTATCAGAATCGGTTCAGCCGTTTCGGAGGAGTTTGGGAACAAACACCGTGACACGAGAATTTTATATATTAGATGATGTATATTTACTAAGTTGTGTAGTTGTATGTATGTATAAGCAATAAAGTATTAATTATTATCAATGTGACCGCAGGGTTTACGTCCGGAGTTGCATTAAATTCTCCTATTACTTCTTGATTAGCCGCAACGCAACCGCGTATGTCGTTTTCCACATGAAAGTGTACACTCGCTTGCCTACAGATATTCCATTTACGAAATGAAGTTACTTGCTATACTGTCCAAAGTTTTTTAATGAAGTAATATTACAACAGTTGTAATTTTAATTTTATTGACGCATTTTAAACTTAAGGACCACGTAAGGTGATTGAACCGTTGTAATATTATTTCAGTAAAAAACTTTGGATAGTAAAGCAAGTAACTTCATTTCGTAAATATATATCATTAGGTACTGTTGGTAGAGTCAATATGTGTACAGATTCTAATTTGAATGCGTATGATACTCTCTACGGTTCTAAAAGGTTCTGAAGTTAGTCACAAGTAGCGTCGCAAATGCATATTTTAGAGCCGTCCTGGTTGTTTTGTGGGAAAGGAAGACTCCCACCACCTCTCAGTTGCCGGCACAGAACGTGCGCTCGTCGGTGATTGGCTATCGCGGGTTGTCGTGTCACTTGTCGCTTTTGTTAAGTTGTTTCTTTGATTGTTAATTAATCAAGATGCCTAATACAGTTTTGCATAGACAAGCACGAAAAAAATTTTTTTGGATGACTTTATGCAAGGAATTAGACCTTTAGATTAAAGAACAATTAAAAAATCTCTGGGAATGCTAATGGTCCTAATTCCTAATCTCAATAGGAAAAGAGGTGAACAGGCAACCACCACTATTGAGTGACACCTTTTAGGTTCTCTTGCGCCGCTACGCGGACTTTTCAATGGAAATTTATGTATATAGTGATCTGCAGTTTTCGCATCCTCGACGAGGAAGTCAATATCATGGTTGAATGGATGCTTTGGAAAATCATACATTTTATTTTTGTTGATTTTTTCTATCATGTAATTTAAATTTTGTTCTGTTAGTTTTGGAGATCATTTGTCTTGTTTATGTGAGTACTGCGGTTGTAAAATGCGGTGTAAATGTTTATAAAGTTACTTCTTTTTCTTATTTCCTTTTAAAATCTGCATAAGTTCAGTAAGTCAGCTCTGTCTAGCACCCAACCGCGTCTGACCTTCAGACAACGGAGAGGGATCCACTTGATATGCCTGAGTAAAATCAAAAATATGTCAGTGGTAAAAATAGCTACTTACTAACCAATGATGGGGTTGTAAAATTATTATTTTTTGATAACAATCAGTAGAACTGTTACAGTTTTTAGGGTTCCGGATTTCAAAAGGAAAAAACGGAACCCTTATAGGATCACTCATGTGTCTGTGCGTCCCTCTTTCACAGCCAATTTGCTCCGAAATTACTGGATCGATTGAGTTGAAATTTGGTGCGCATATCTAAGTCGGTGACCCAAAGACGGACGTGTAACGTAAATAAATGAATTTTGAACATGGGAGTTATTTTTGGGGGGCAAATTATGAAATTAAAAAAAAATGCAAACTACCGCGTAAATGAAAAGGTTCTTAAATATTTTTTTTTTTATAATTTTAAAATACATGATTTTAAAGTTATTTAAGAAAATAGATGAAACTAGAGATCCTAAAATTTTGAAAAAAATAGGGAATGTCGGATCTCACCCACAGTTCACAGGAAAACCCAAAACGAAAATCTTAAGTCTTAAAGTACTCCCGGAAAACGGGATAGAGCGGAACTCCCTTCTCGCGAGTTCGACTCGCACTTGAACGGTTTTTGTAAACAACCTGGTACCATTTATTACCGTTAAAATAAAGTAATTTGCAAGTAGTTAACGTTGTTTTTAGATTTAAAATTAACCTTTAGAACCTTATAATAATGAGAAATGGTACTTCAGTTGTCCGTACTCAACAAAAAAAAGTGTGCCTGTAACCTTTCCGCGGGGTTGAAGTAAAACATGTAAACAATACATATAATATTTTTAAGTTCACAGTTTTTTATATGTATACTGTATAGATGCAGATAAATAAACAAAGTAAACATGACGAAAACTGAAAATTCGCTCTAGGAAATCTTTAAAATTTTCGATCTTTTAAGGTGTGGTTTACCTACAGTGTTTGTTAAAAGTTATTTTAAAAAAGCACTTTCTTGGAAATACATGCATATTTCGTAAATATATCTCTAGATAAAAATCAATCGATTTTAATTAGCTTTGCGACATTTGATGCAGTTTTTCAAGCGCAAAAAAGTAATCTATAATAAAAAATTTGAAAAACGGTTGACCCTGCAGGCCATCCCTGGAACTTCCCGCTGTTTTCGATCTATTGAGATGTGGCTTACCCCTACGGTGTTTGTTAAACGCTATTTTAAAAAATTCCAGCCAATTGGGCGACAGGATTATTCCAACTTTATACATATTGACATTTGGAATATTATAATAAAATAAAATTTCTGTTAACGGTTTACGGTTATGGTATTTTATGTTAAAAATTAATCAAAGCATGCTTGTCAGCTAGCTAATTTATTTTTGACAGATCTTCGGAACAAAAGAACATCTGATTTTTTTTATTATCAAAATACTTCCGAAACTATGAAACTATAAACCGTTACAAATTTCTGACAAAGATTTGGAAAGATATACTGAAAAAACACTTTTTTGGAAATTTTTTGTCAACGATATCTCTCGAACGAATCAACCGATCGAGATGCTGTTTACGGCAATCGAAGCAGTTTTTCAAGCACAAAAAAATAACTTATTACAAAAATATCAATCAAACTAAAATTTGAGAAGTTATTTTGAAAAAACTTTTTTTTTCAGAATTTTTCTCCGATTTTGATGCGGTTTGCGGCGATTGACGTTATTTTATGAGGAATAGAGCTGATTAGATTTTGGAATTAATCGGTACGGTAGTTTCGAAAATATTTAAAAATATTTTAAAAAAACCGCTTTCCAAAAAGCTTTATTTTTGAGATTTTTCAAAATCTACGTGGCCGAATCAGTTCCAATTTTCAGAAAATCTAAGTTCAGCAAGTTCCTTTCAGATGCTGCAATCCGCGTTTCGATCGGTCCACCCGTTCAAAAGTTATGAGAAGTTTACATACACACACACAGCCATACGGACATCATTTTAAAAATCGTCAGAATAGCTTCCTAGGATCTCAAAACGTCGAGATCTGACAAAAACTCGAACTTCGACAATCGAGGTGAAACCAATAACTTCCCAATTTTTAAAAATTGTCAATTTTCTTAGCAGTATATTAAAAAAGACAATAAACCGTTATGAAAAGTATACTATCATTATATAAAAGACAACACTATAGCATCTGTCTCTTCTACTCATGCGCCGATTTTCCCCAAAAACAATAGGTCTCTTATATTTGCATATTAAGATGTCCCGCCTCACCGTATTCTTTGGCTTTTTTTTTAAATTTAGACATACTATTATTTAAATAATTCTGAATTGAATAGCGTAAAAATGAAAAACATGAACAACACAGTTTCGAAGATATTCAATTTCAAAGATTGAGTTTTGGAGACTCTTATACTGCACTGTACGGTATTACCAAAAGTTTACTTACATATTTAGTTATAACTAAGAAACTCTTGTTACCGTTGTTATAAAAAACTAAATCAACATTAAATGACAACTACTGAGTTTAAAAAAAAAGTTTGATTCATAGTTTTAACACAGTTTCTGAGATCTTAATTAACATTACGTACATTACTGCATCTTACACAATCGATATTTATATGTCACATGATTTACGTTTGCTAATAGGTTGGTACTGTTTACATTCAAATGTTTGCTTCATTACATTAGAACAATAGATGTTCATTTAAAGACTTGCAAAATCGGAAATCATGCTTATTCAATTCTGTCCCGGAAGTTTACTCTCTAATCTCAAAAAAACAACCAGAACGTAATCGTTACAATTGTCAAGAACCAAAAAACAAAACAACAAACCAGAAAATGCGTATCAGCGTCGCATGTTCCTTTTTACCCTCTGGTATAACAGGGCTCTTTCTTTCACCAAAAGCTCTATATAGGGATTATTCTCGCTATCACTTGTACAGCTTTAGTAGAGACCATCTTGTAGGCACTGATCTTACTTCTCCTATATGAGTCTAGAGCTTGATTTATGTGAAAGCTGCATTTCGATAATTATAACCGTTTCCTAGATATTGGCAAGAATTGACATTTGACCGATTTTGAAAGAATGTCATAACTTTTTTATTTGTGGATACTTTTTCAAGCGGTAAAATCTTTCTACAGGCAGTTTTCGACGTAGAATAAAATACATTTGACAAAAAAATATCGCTTATCAATTGTTTGATATCAAAGTTAAGTTTGTTATTTCAAATAAAAGCTATAGTTGGCTTTGACTTCAGAAAATCGGAAAAAATAGGCTTTCCAAAAATACAGGGTGCGGCACGGGAAGCGGACGTTTTTTGAACAACAATTATTGTATACCTATGATAATTAGCCGTATTCTACTATTTTTGTTCTAATCACTCTTCTTACGTAACCACAGTGATTACAAAATTTATAAAGAGTTGTCTGAATTTAATTAGAAGTCTATTTTTGTGCGGTTACCACGATTATATACTTTTGAATTTGTGTTAGTTGTCAAGTGCTGAAAATAATTATTATTATTATGGATAATAAAATTACAAAAAGATGACAAAAAAAAGTATCATCTAGTCAATACAAATTGATGATTGATTTTATTGACGCTAATAAAAATATATTGAGTGGAAAACTTTCATCAACCGAATTCACAATTGTGGAAATGGGAAAAATTAGCCCTTATACTGAATTCCAATTCGAATTTTGGATTAATAAAAACGTAAAAGAATAATAAAAAAATGTATAACGCGTGTACGTTAATATAATTCTATTATTAACCTGTTTTCATTCTCAATTAACTCCAAAATAAGTAAGTGAAATATTTCGGCGTCCATTTTAATTAATAAACACTCAAAGTGTCAGCTTAACAACACCCATTTACAAGTTACAATTTATCCACTCTTATAAACACGGCACATGATCATTTTAACCACTTGTGGCAAACACTTTGCTTAGCAGAAAGAAACAAATAAAAGTTGTTGCCCAGAGTGTTTATGTTGCTAAGCACTTGGTAATCACCGTGATTATCATTAGTAGAATAGCCCTGATTTATCATTCGTTCCTTCACAAACAGTTGAGAAATTTGAGTTTAGATTCTATCCATATGGCTGCAACAAACCATAGAGATTTTGTAATTTAAAGTCCCGAAACTTATAAGCGTTTATTTTTTCCAAAAAATAACAACAAAACTGCATCTAACTTACGATTTTTAAAAATATTTAACATACAACTAAAGTTTTATTTATACAGTTCCAAAATGTAGACTATATTATAGATTTTAAAAATGGGAGGTTGTCTTCTTTACAAAATGTTTTTTAATTTTGATGAAATATGTCTGGGAGTATGCTTACGCTTTTTAACAAAATACTTTGGCGAAATCATAATTAAATGCTAGTTTATAATTTCTAAAAGGAAAATAGATATTTTTCATTTTTTGATAATGAGAACTTTATTATCTTTTCAATTTGAGTGAATATAGATTTAATAAAATGACACGGAATTGTTTTCACTGTCACTTAAATATCTAAAATTTTCCTTGAGAACAACATTTAAATCCTCAAACTAAATTCAAATTTGCGGTTGTCGAAGCCTGCGTCACTTTACCTTACAATGGTTGATCGAAATGAATGTATACAAAATGCAGTTGAAGTCGATTCTCAAAATCTTCTATCTGTTTTTAAGAAACAACGATGTTAAATGTAATAACAATGATGATTTAATGTCAGTTTCAACAATCGCCCTGAATGATTTACAGTAATGCATTGCGTAGTTATTAAAAGTAGGTCCGCCCGAACATATGTGACTAGGCATATTGTCTAAGCCTGTAATGTCAATTTACGTTAATAGAATGGCTTATCAAAATTAATGTTCGCAAAACGAAATGAAATTCGCTTTAACCGAGTCTGTTCTCAAAATTGACAAACGTTTTTAAGAAAAAATTATGTAAATGACAATTTTTCATACAACCGCACAGAAAAACAGTTCTGCATGACGCAGAGCCTCTGTCAGATGATAGATCCGCCGCGAATGCCATCTATTGATACTAATTTTGAAGTAAAATCGTGAATTTCGTTTTCTTGCAATTTTTAAGCCCTTCCTTAGGGTTTTTCCTATTTTTTTTACGCGTAAACCATCCCTGAACCTTTCCGAAAAAAGCAAAAAAAAATCATTCGGATCGGTCGGGCCGTTTTCTAGTTTTAGCCAGACCAATGCACGGCAATTCATTTTTATATATAAGAAGATAAGAAAGATAATATTTATGATAGCTTTTATTGAATACGGATTTTTTACGGAGTTATTCTGATAGTTTTTTATTTGATGAGGTTGTCTTCAAAATTATTCGAGATATAGACCCGGGGAGTCATGTCTGATGTGTGATACCCTGTATTACCTGCTGCATATACTAGGCTTTCAGATACTTCTTGGCGAGAAATGCGGATGCTATAGAATATCTGGTGTTCAGTAGCCGTAAAATGAATGAGATTTAATCGAGTATGCAGACGACACCTGCAATATTATGCGAGATGTACAGTTAATCTGCGCGCGATTTGGGAAAAAATTACATATTTACTTGCATACATAGAGACGTTACGGTGGCATTATATTATACCATATAGCTACCAAACTCAATGATTTAACAGTGTTGGATCACTTTCGTACAGTTTGTGTTGAGACCCAGCGGTAAGAGGTGAAGTAGGCAAAAGACATATTGTGGGTGTGACCTTCTTCTTTAGATCTGTCTCGCTCAAATCATCCTCATGTTTCAATTTTTGGCGGGTGCCAACTGCGAGGCTAAAAGATGCTATTGGAAGAGTGCCGCTGTCAATTGATTACTCTAATTTTTGGAAATATTTTGAAGATTTAAAAAACTTTTCCGAAAAAGGAAGAGTCACTTTAGGTTTGTGAAGGAACAGTTTTGTGAAATCAGTACGAATAAGTTCGTAGTGTGATATTGAAAACGTGTGTTTTTTTGGCACAATTAATGCCAACTTTTTTCTAGTAAATCGTACATAAATTTCAAAAGTAGTCTAGTAGAGATCTAGATTTGTCCTTTATCTTCCTTATAAAGAAAGAATTTTTGCAGAATGTTGACGAATAAGTCTACAATCAGTTGACAGCCGAAGCTCTATTTTAGCTTAAATTCAGAGCGTTCCAACAGCCTTAAGATAATTTTTCTCCTTTGTCTTCAGCTTTGCTTTTCCTTATTGCTTAAACTCTAAAGTATTAGAGTACCACTCTACTAGTAAATATCGAAAATTCATTCATGTAATTCTTCACAAGCTAGTCTTACCCTCTATTCTTAGGTCCATTTACTCGCCTACCACCGAGCTTACTTTCTATATAGATAAATGAATAATATTAGGAAAATTATTTTACTTATACTTATATACTAGTCTCAAAACAAAGCGAAACCGTATAACCTATACCAAGTCAGCTAGTTGAAAAATCAATTCACATTAGCTATAAAGGCAGGACTGTTGCGACATCAGATTATGTTGGTACTGTAAAACTATATTTTAAATAGCGAACACGACAGCTACTATTGTGATTCGTGTATTGGTTTTTCATAATAAACGTTCGTTGGTTGAAGAAGTTCTTTGCTTTTTGTTATCGAAAGTTGACGAAGTAGTTGAATTGTCAGCTAGTTGACTCGATGACGAACAAATTAACAGCCAATCTAACTAGCTCGTTGAATCAACCATCACTAGTAGGTTCATTATATTGTATTGGAATGATTAATTATCGGTGTGAGTTCGCACGAGTAAATTATGGTTTAGCAACGAAAAAATCAAGAGCAAGCTCATATTATATCACTTCATCAGTATGTCTTATGGTTTAACCAATGTACACCAATTTAGAATCATAGACGTGCATTACATTTTATCTAGGGGAAGGTACTCTAAAATGGGATACTTAAGGTATTACAAGTTCTGAGAAAAAAATTACAGAGAGTTAATTACTGCAAATTTAATACGTGACAGTTTTGACATAACTTTATTTAAAAAAAAATACGAAAATGATATAAAGACTACAAATTAAAAAAAAAAAATGTTTTTCTTTGTCACATGGTTATTTCCCATTTTAGCAACACTGTGTATTTAAAACGGGATTCATTATGTCGCTAAAATGGGATTGCGTTTAGTGTACGTAATTATAAACAAAGATCACAGTCGAAGTGTTCATCATCACTGTTTGCTCCACTACATGCTTCATGAACCCATTTTTGGCAAGAATTGCACTGAATCCATGATTCTGCTGCCTTACTTTTAAAAAAATCGATGTCGCAATAAAAGCATACGGGATTTTCTTCACTATCAGTTTTTTTAAATTTTCAATGGTAATTATTTCTATTTTCTTCTTCATTTTTGCATCGTTTGTCTTTGCGTTCGTCTTCTTTACCGCTTTTTCTTTTACCACTTGCTTCTTGCGGCGTTTTAGCAATATACTCCATATCCCATTTTATCAACATACTCCATATCCCATTTTATCAACGTATCTACACTATGTCAAAAACAGCATGCACTATTATAATATACAAAATTGGCGCGGAAATTTTATATACAAAGTGACACATTTTGACACTAAAACTGGTAAAAATATCGCCGTCATAATCTCATTACTCAATTAGGCAAAATGCTTACTTTATCATACCAGTATTCTTATAACAAAACTGTTGAAAACTTAAAAACTTGCTTAAATTTGACACTTGCAACACTATCGTACTGAAAGTACTACAGATGAATGCTTATCAAGTGAGGTGTATTTCGTGAATTTTACAAAAGATGGCATTGGGTATATTTAAAAATAATTAGGGTATCCCATTTTAAAGTACCTTCCCCTACTGTTCATTCCCCTTTTGTCAAATAGTGAAACGGTTCAGTAGCTGCTGAAAATACTTGTGACAAACAAACAAACAAACGTACAAACTAATCTCTTTATAATATCAGTACAGATTAGTAGTACCTATTGATGAATTGGAAACCTTGTGACGTGAATGAGTTTTTTTAAAACACCACATTGGCAGTGAGTTGACATTAATACACTTCACGTGACGCAACTGAAATGCGACGAACCTTTTTATTATAGGAGGCTTGGGTAAGGAAGGGACGCGAATGATTAGAGTTGACTTGGACACGCCTCGCCCAGCCATAAAAACCTGTGATTTATCTTACTAAATCTAATCTATACGCTAGGTCACCCTAACCATATATATACCTGCGGCACCGGCATAAATATAAATGTTTCACCTGTATTAAAATCCGCTATTATGTTAACAATGTTTGAAGGGCTGCCAACTTCGATCACTAGTCACTACACCTAATCAGGTAAATGGAATTTATAAGCTTTTTATAAACACGAAATATCCATTGGAATATTATTATTAGTTGATTGTTAATGTTCATAGGTATTTGGATTGTACGAAAATATTAAAGAATTATTTTTAATTAATACAAGTCTTGTCAATCCAAATACCTATGAACATTAACAATCATTTAGTAATATGGATATGAATATAGTAAATTATTATTAGTTTTTAAAATCATATTTTTTTTTGTTGACTACGAATTGTAAGTTTAAATAAAATGAATCGAATCGAACCATTTTAGAGAGATACTGAAGACTTAAAGAAACAGGCAAAACATTCTGAAAACGCGTTTTCCGTCAAAAAAACAAATTACGGACAAGGTCCCCTTAGTGTTTTATAAATTAATACTGATTTGGTGTCTTACAATTTAAGACAGATTAGTTTTTGGAGTTTTATTAAAGATTACCTTTTACCTAGGACTTCTTTCGCGTAAGAGTCGATTTGTTCTGCAGATTCCCGTTAATATCATTTGTTATGGGAATTTTATCTAATTCCAAGCGTAGCCGATTAAGAACTATAATATATTTTAAGTTTAGGTCCAAATTAATACTAAGTTTGATGAAAATCGGTGCAGTCGTTTTCGAGTTATACCGGTACAAATATTGCCGGAGAAGCAAAACTTATTGATGTTCCGTAGGGGTTTCTAAAATGTAAACTACTGAATTAATTTTGACAAATATGGTGTCTTGGTGATGTGCATGTCTTAGACGACTTATATTATTGGCGGTTGATCTCAATATCGTGTAGGTGAAAGCTGGAATCGACGAGTAAATTCGAAAACTAAAAAGTTCTGAATAAGTTTAAAAAATAATTCCCGGTTACAAAAAAATAAATACTAACTTTCAATATGAAAAACACTCGGGTAACTAAAAGTAATGTCTTTTACCTGACTACTTTCCATTTGGAAGTTTGTTTTCTATACTAAGTAATTAGTGTATTTGCCATATGGCAACATACACTATTGGCATCGGTCGGATGGCGGGACCTAGGGGTCGGACCAAAATTTCTCGACGTTTCATAACCTCCTAAACACTTTGGCACCATTTTTAAAAATGTTTATATATCACTCATGATGAACTATAGTTATAGACAAATTTCCCGTAACTGACTGTTCAAAAACGCGTACAAAACTAAATGCTCATGAACTATGCATTTTGTTGTATACTTTTTTGTTTGAATATGAATATATAGGTACCTTAGCGTACTGAGAATTAATTATTCAGGTAGACTTGATACAAGTAAAATATCAGAAAATATAACCTAAATGTCCTAAACAATGCGTAGGTATTAAATATTAGCTATTTATCGTTCAAACAAGTTGCCTCCAGTGAGATATTTCATGCAAAATATATGTAGGTACAATTGTACCTATGCCGCCTTTTAGCGTTGTAAAATTATACCGCTTGACGAGGGATAATTAATTCAAAGTAATTAATTATTGATCGCTTAATAAACTGATCCTTTTCAAGGTACGCGTGTTCAGAAGAAAGAAAGGTGTAGAATTTCGCATACAAGGCAAAATAAATGATAATAAAATAAATATTATATTCACATAATTTATGCGCACCTAGCACATTGTGTTATACGAGGTGAAACCTTACATTTTTACACAATTATAAAAATTTTTGAAGACAATGGAAGCAATCAAAATGTCCAACGCTAAGAAAAGTAACGAGTTCGGCACCCAATTCAACAACTAAACCGTCATAATGCCATATTACTTGAATTCGAAGTATCGGATTTCTGAAAGAATTCGAACGTACCTACTTATGTAAGTAGCCAGAAACGTGCAATATTCACAATAGTTTTTATGTAATCTTTACCAGTCTTTAAAGTCTGGGTTGAAAATCTAGCCTTCGCTGTAAGTGTCCTGTAATCTGTAACAGTATCTTATTAATTCTTTCAAAATTTTAGACCTTATATATATATATATTTTTTCGGTATTATCGTTGACGGAGAGTTTGATAGAGGAACAATTTATAAATAAGCTGTACCTGTTTCGCTTGTGGCCACAAGCGAAATAAGTAAAGCTTCTTTTTAAGTTTTTAATATTTTATTGGATCAAAACTAATTACGGACAACACTGTTTTTGCCAAAAACAACGTTGTCCTTAATTAGTTTTGATTAATTTTTACTGAATTTTTTACAGGCTATTTTCTAAAGACAATCCAAAAACTACATGGTTTACGGGCTTGCACGCCGTGGTCCATGGATATTTCTACCTGACGTTTCGTCTACAACTGTGGTACACATTAATATCAAAGGCGATGTGGTAGCGGGCGAAATGTCCTTCTAGGCTGCTCACACTTACTTGTGAGTTGTGAACAGTCGAGAAAGACACTTCGCCCGCTACCACATCGCCTTTGATATTAATGTGTACCGCAGTTGTAGACGAAACGTCAGGTAGAAATACCAATGGACCACGGCGTACAAGCCCATAAACCAAGAAGTTTTACAACAGCGCCAGCCGTGAAAGCCTACACAATTAGATAAATTCAAAAACTTTTTGGTATATTTTTAGAAAATAATCTGTAAAAAAGTCACTAAAAATTAAACAATTTTTGTAGTATTTTCAAACTAAACCATTTCGAGTCGTTACTACGAAAGCATCTTTTCGTTGATTTTAAACCCCTTCCTTTCTGTGTAAGATATAATAAGCGAATCGTAAATCCCCCTCACATGATAAGACAGAACAGAGGTTCAAGAATTACGTATTCAGCACATTTCCGTTGATTTTTAAAAGCATAAACCTCCAATCCCTTAAAGCGTAAAATATAAGAAGTCTTTATATATTTTCATCTTATTTCATTAGATATTTATTAATGTCATTGACTTTTTTATCTACAGTAAATTTTTTTCTGTCCCTCTTTTTCCCTAATGAAATTTAAAACAACGAAAATCAGAACACTCCCCCAAAAACTGCTTACGTACCTAATAGGTTACCCCTCCCCACCCTTTCACTAAAATGCTGGGATATAATTTTTGTATTTTTACTTTATTGATCGCAGAAGGCGCATAAATTATCTCATTTTTTTTTGCTAAAATGAAACCTGAAATATCTTTGGGAACCGACATATCACTCTTTCTTCATGCGAAATTTCGATGATGTAACCGTCAAAAAAATTACAGGCCATGCAGTGGGGCTTTTTCTTATCACCAGTGCTTTTTTGTTACAGCCAGCATATTTTGTCTAAATTTAACACATCGCAACTTCGTATTGTCTTCTGCGCCAGCTTCATCGTATCTTGTGCAATTTTAATAACGTTTCTTACTGCAATTATTATTCTAACATAATTAGTTTCGCTCGCAACGTTTTTTTATACTGGTATGGTTGATAACTTAAGTACTTAATGTTTTAAAAATGACTGTAAAGACATACTTTTATAATATATTATGTGTGCCCTGTTGTAAACATTATTAATCCAATAAACATCGTGGTTTTATTCCGCGAAAGTGTTTTGTTACAAATTGAAAATTTTGTTTTTCTTTCACACGCACATTTCGCTTTTTTATATTAAAAATATAAGATCTGAATATTATAGATTATTCAGGGATAGTTCATAAATCGGTACCTTGTAAACTAAGCTTTTTTATTTTTACCAAATCTATAGTATTCCTTTGTTCACCTGGCGTTTCCGCCTGTTATGATAGACTAGTATTGATATATCCTCAATCCTCCTCACATATAATATCTCGGTATTTCTGAAATCTGCCTGACAATCGGTTTAGCAGTTCCGATTTTAGGCAAACAACAAACAGACTTTGCATTTTATCCATATATAGCTTGTGACCGCTGCTCCGTTAAAGAAAACCCTAAAATTTCATTACAATAAATTGGCACTGTTGTGTTTTTAATTCATTAATGAAGGTTATAAAAATAAAGTCGGCTCACAGTGCCGCAAACAATAGTTATAGAATATAGACAATAGTAAGTTATAGTGTATTTGCTAAGACAGGCGTTGTGGCTTTATAAAATTTGTTTTTAGACAAAAGAAAAAAATGAAACTCTGACGAATACACCCCTTAAAATATTTTTTTTTTCTTAAATGCAATATTATTGTTAATTGAATTTTTGCACGAAGTTAAATACACCATTCAGTAAGTAAATCCGTATCCGCAAACTTCTGTTTCATAAAATTAAAAGTTCGATTCGGTCGTCGGTCGGGCCAGTTTTGTTTGTTAAAATTTTAGCAGACCGCGAGACATGTTTCATTCATATGACTGATTGCGATCTCATTGTGCTATGGACATGGAAAAAATACGAAATTCTTTCGGAACTACCGAATCGACTGGGTTAAAAAACACGCGTTAAACCCGAGGCTTTGCTGAGTCACAAACATACATACATACAAATTGATTTCCGCAAAAAAGAATTGTTTTCTACGTAGGTGCACATCATTCGGTGTAGGTAATGTTCGATCGTGGCCGTGGCCTTGTATGAAACGTTCATTTTTATGGTCCAACGGGAAGTAAAATGTCACCAATTACTTTAGATGGCCAGGTTCTGGAAGCTGTCAGTAATTTTAAATTGTTGGGTTTTCAATTAACTGAAAACTGTGGATGGTCCGAACATGTACGTCATATTTGTAGCAAACTCGCTAAAAATGCTTATTTGATAAGAAGACTACGCCTGATATCAACCGATCCGAGACTTTTGATAACAGCTTATTACGCTTTTATTTTCCCATTTTTAAAGTACGGCATTCTTTGCTGGGGTCAAACAGGTCTTCATTGTCAAAAAGTATTTATGAAGCAAAAAATGATTATGAGGTACATGTTTGGATTAAAAAGAACTGATTCTTGTCTTCCATATTTTAAACGTCACAATATCATGACTGTACCATGTATTTTCATATTTTACGCAGCTTTATACATAAAAAAGAATTGTCACCATTTAGATACAGTAGGTAACATTCATGATTATCCTACACGATACGGCGATGCATTTAAACTGCCAAAATGTAATACGGCAGCATGTCATAACAGTCCAAAAAATTCCTCAATTACTGTTTTTAACAAACTGCCTAGAGAAATAAAGGACATTGTGGTTATTAACAAATTTAAAATAGCCCTCAAAAAATTTTTATTAGATATGTCTTTTTATAGTATAAATGACTATTTTTTGTAACAATATATGTATTTGACAAACCAAGCATCACATTGTGGATCTATTGACAATAAACGTATTATTATTATTATAGTTGTTTTATACAAAACCTACCCCACCCCGTTCGGATAGATGTATTCAAAAGACAGTCGAACATGTATTTCTTTATTTTCTAGGAAGAGTATTTTGTCCCGAGTCTCACGTTTTTATTTTAAGCAATTTCAGAAATACAGACAGCGTATCTTTTATGAATGTTAAAAACCCCTTAAGAAAATTTGCCTATAAGTTAAGTTAGAGTATTCTCTATATGGATAAAAAATTTCATTTCAATCGGATGTATAGTTAATTAATTATAACGACCAAGAAAAAACCTCTGTAGATTTATGTAGATATATGTATTAGTATATAATAGATGTAATATTTTCTAGTTCAATACTTACGGTGCTGTTAATATTTTGCAGGAGAATCGCTTTGATAAGAATAGCTTGATCTGCATATTGTCTATAATAACAATATGAAGGGTTTCACAGCATCAGCAGACACGGCAACATCAGACATCGATCCCTCTCGTCACATCGTTACAGTGGGCAAGCATGGCCTCGAGATCCTGACATCCCACTTCTGATTTCCAAGGTACGCGTGCATTTTTTTTATGAACTGTATTAGTGTGATGTGGAAATTTTAAAGCAGTCCGAATGAGTCAGAAGTGAACTCAATAACTCAACGAACCATGTGAAGTTTCATTGTTAAAAATCGAAGGTGCTAATATTGTCAAAGTACACCACAAGTTTAAAGATTTTATCATTAAAAAGATGACATGCTTTTCTATATGACGTGTCTTAAAATAAATAAACATTTGTGTTTTGGAATGCATTATGTCAAGAAAGCCAGTTTTAAAGTGTCTAGATATTTTATATAAACATCTTTGTATTCTCACAGTAAAATGTCAAAATAAAGTACAGAATTAAAACTGTGTATAATAAAATAGAGTTTGTGAAATGTATGGATGGAGGACGTTGACAAGAAAGGCACTAAACAACGCTCTTATATTCATACACCGGCGCGAACTTACTACCTACTTCTGTGACGGCATAAAAATTTAACGAATATTATTCAGGAGGATAAAGACTGCTTAGGAAACCATAAATTCTTAAAAAGTACCATACACGTTGATTTTCTTTTCTCTAGTCTAGAGTAAGTTCACGTTGAGGCTACTGCGATAAACTGTAAATAACTCATGTCGCAGTGCTAAACAGTGCCCGGCTATTGGCTGTGTGCAACATCAAAGTGACGACATCTAGCACCATTTTCCGGCGAACCCAGTGCCACTTTTATACATTATGTCAAATGGGACAATTAGTAAAAAATTAATTAGAATTAAAATTAATGATATGATGTATTATATGATATATTAATGATATATTATATATTAAATTATTGTTATATTTTATTCTCGAAAGATGCAAAGTTAAGAAAATTAAAAACAGTTATAAAAAGTTTTTATATATCATTATATATATTAATACGCTAAGGTTAAGATGTTTGCCTCCCTTTTTCACAAAAAAACCACACAATTGCTCCACATAAATTTTGTATCATTTTATAGATAATTGCTTGCTCTCCCGGCATCAACAACTAAAAAATTTATTATTGCTTTTGTTTTTGTAAATTTATTAATTATTAAAATTATATATATATATAGATATAGATAAACATTAAGACACAATACAGCAATGCTGCCATCTGACGGTTCTAACTTTGAAACAACGTCAACATGATTGACGGTCGGTAAATTTTTTTTGGTTAATTTTTAATCAAAATTCACGTATAAATACTTTTCGTATGGCGGCGCTTCAGCTCAACGTTTTCGATACTTGCGCCTCTATATGACAGTTTTAGAAAAATATTTTCTTGAACTGTCACTGAGCTGCGTAATGTAGTACAACAAAAAGAGGAAAGTTATAAAGAGTGTGAGAAATTAGAAACGAATTTTAGTGCGAATTATTCGCACGGGTACCGTTAGTTATATAAAAGTTATATAAACGTTTTCTATAATAAAAAAAAATATATATAATTACATTTAATAAGAGAGAACTTGAACCCATTAAGTATTTTGTAGCCTATACGCTTAATGAAACGTTGACGTCTTATGTCAAAACTGTTTAATCATTTAATTTTGATTTCCATTGAGGTGAAGAAAATTTGCTGGATACGTAATTAGGACTCCCTTTTGATCCCCAATGAAACGTGCACTGCAAATTACTCACTCACTCACTCCATTCATTCGCTCGAATTTATAATTATTTGTTTCATTACACACTCACTCACTCCGTTCGTTCGCTCCTATTTATAATTATTTGTTTCATTACTTACTCACTCACTCACTCCGTTCGTTCCCTCGAATTTATAATTAGTTGTTTCACTACTCACTCACTCCGTTCGTTCGCTCGAATTTATAATTATTTGTTTCATTATTCACTCACTCACTCCGTTCGTTCGCACGAATTTATAATTATTTGATTCATTACTCACTCACTCACTCCGTTCGTACGCTCGAATTTATAATTATTTGTTTCATTACTCACTCACTACGTTCGTTCGCTCGAATTTATAATAGTTGTTTCATTACTCCCTCACTCAGTTCGTTCGCTCGAATTTATAATTATTTGTTTCATTACTTACTCACTCACTTCGCTCGTTCGCTCGAATTTATAATTATTTGTTTCATTACTTACTCACTGCGTTCATTCGCTCGAATTTATAATTAATAGCCGGTCCCCGCGAGTCTGCCCGCGATTGTAATGAAACACGGTAGCAACAACAGTAGTGGAAACTTCAACAGGACCAACAGCTAAACGGAAATAATTTGGATAAAAAAATAATTAAGTTAAAAATAAAATAAATTTCAAAAAATAATTTTGATCAGAATAATTTTAAAACACTTGATATCAGAATGTTTTAGAGTTTGTTATTGGTAACCAAGGCAACCATCAACTCGTCCATGGCGTGTTATATCATAGAATCTAGGAGGCCATGGATTGTTTTCTGATAATCCCGCAGGAACCTAGCGTTTTCCCGGGATAAAAAGTATCCTATGTCTGTCTCTAGGTTCTAAGCTACCTCCCCACCAATTTTCAGCCAAATCGGTTCAGCCGTTCTTGAGTTATAAATAGTGTAACTAACACGACTTTCTTTTATATATATAAGATTACAATTACTAATGCAGCATTTACGAACTGTCATACAGGCAGTGTGACTTTATTGTGTGAATTTATGTTTGTTTTTGGACAAAATAAAAAAATTAACTCTTTAATACGCCCCTTATAATTTTTTTTCTTATCTTCAATATTTCGTCTCTGTTTTATCAACTCCATCATCTGCGCAAAATTATATATAGCCTTCAGTAAGTATAGTTCTCTGTCCGCAAGCAATTTTATTAAAATTTTAGGAACACCTTTTAATTGACAAATTGTCAATTAAAAGGTGCACCTAAAAATTGTTTTGAACTGATTCAAAATTGAAATTAATTCATTGTCAACATTGTGACAATGAATTAATTTCAATTTTAAATCAGTTCAAAACAATTTTTTCGGTGTTTTTGGACCCCAAAATAATTGCCAACCCTTAAATTCACCCCTTAAAATGGTCCGATCTGGCTTTTTTTAAATAGGCTTCATGTGGTGATGGATTTCAACATGTGGGTCAAATTTCGATAAAAATCAATTTACTCTTTCGAACGTTATTGCCTATATATTAACGGCTAAGGCAGAATATGCCAAGAAAGCCTGTACAGGTTTTTTGTCGCCCCGTTTCAGTAAAATTACGAGTTCAACTGTAAATTCCTTATGGACAAACGTTACGCGTTTTATAATATTTATATGCATGCTTGCAGTCTGCAAGCATATGTGAACTTTTCTGTAACATTAGCTTCCCATTTATTATTTTTTTTTGTATAGACGCCGACGTGCCCCAGTTTTGATCAATTCTAAGTTGGCACAACTGAATCGATAGTTTAGTTGTGTGCGCATTAAATCCATGTGTTGATGATAAATGATAGAATATATCCTGTTATTATGGGCCATTATATTACGCTGTTGTATACAGGCTGTATAAAAAATTTCGATTAATATTCGAAAGTAAACGATTGTAACTTTATTTGATCTTAACTTGCTAAGAGAATAAATGTTATAGTAATTATAAATAATTTGCTGTTCCGGTATAGATTTATCCTACGACTGGAGTTTGTCTGTAAGGGTTTTCTATATTAATCATCTTGTTGGATAAAATACTGTAGCGCGCCCTCAATTGTTACGCCACTGGAAATGACAGAGGCTTCTCGAACTTGAACAGAAGTTTCTGGAATGATCGAGAACGGAATGTACGCGTCTATAAATACAGTGCAAGTGAGTAAGTCAAAGTCAGGTGCTTGCTTGCTACAGTCATTCAGTAGAAGCGCTCACGCGGCGGACAGCAGACATAATTAGGATTATTGCATAAATTTCGGTGCGTGTGTAAAGTAGTGTATTGTATATATAGATATTGTTGCGTTATTATTTATAAGAATCAGTTTGTTTCATTCTTTTGTTTATTTCATTATAATGAAAAAATGAACTAAACGTATTTCTCTAATAATTATTAGAGAAATTTTTTATTATTATAAATTTTTTAATTTAGTTTAACTATATTAAAATTGAATTGTCAATTTTACACAAAAAATAACAGTTCTAAGATTGTGCAAACGTAATATCCCTGAAAATTAACAAAAAAACTGACAATTATTAATTGTAAAAAAAGACAGTGTAAATAGATATAGTTAAAATAAGTTCAAAAATAGGTTTAAAAATAAGTTCGAAAAAGTATCAAGTCCTTGAGAAGATCGTTGTTTTATTTAATAATTTTAATACAAATAAACACGCGAATCTAGCTGTTTATGATTAGCAAATTAGATAACAATCACAAACCTTAATTGTTAATCTTTTTTCTTCAATAAACAATATGCACAAATAACGTAAATCACTAAAAAATAACATTCTTCAACACACGTGTCGCTATTAGTTTGACATTTACACTTAAAATGGCGGCTTGAAGTGGACTTAGCAAGTTTCGCCGTTGATTTTGAGGGGTATGGACTTAGCAGAATTACGTGCACTAAGGTACTGCAGGCATTGTTGAGATGTATAGAACTGATATTATATATCCAGCCTATAGAGCTTTTTTTCCTTTAAAAAATGATACCAATATCTCAAAAAAGTCAAAAAGTGGACTTGGCAGCTTTACTCTCTTAACCGACAATTTGATATCAGAATATTTCAGAATTTGTTGTTGGTAACCAAGGCAACCAACAACTCGTCCATGGCCTGATATATCATAGAATATAACAGGCCATGGACGAGTTTTCTGATAATCCCGCAGGAACCTAACGTTTTGCCGGGATAAAAAGTATTCTATTATTTAATCCAGGTAATAAACTATATGTGTGCCAAATTTCATCCAAATCCGTTCAGCCGTTTTTGCGTGATACGGCAACAAACATCCAAACTCACATTCGCATTTATATGCATAGATTGAAATCAATTTAGTATTTTTTATTAGTTACTTTGTATAGTTAGATATTCTTGAAGGTCTGAAACAGAGGTTCCTAAATTGCGTGTTACGGTCTTAAAGCGTCGCCTCCAAAGCGAACAACAATAAATTTTTTGTAGCACGTTATACACGCCTACAGTGGAACTTTAAACGCAAGCTTATCCATCTGATTAACATTTCTATAATAAATAATTACCGTTTTCAGATAATATTTTCATTTATTTATATTACTGGTACTACTATTATCCGCTGATTTTAAAGGGACCTGAGAAACTGGTAACTCCTTCACCACATTTAATTGTTTGGCACAATGAAAATCTAATGAGTAATGTGGGATGGGGCAGTTTGGAAAAAGCTCCCAAACTTTTCTATTTTAGATTTTTATCGATCGGTGTTTCTTAGATTTTACAGTTTTGTATATTTTCAGTTGCCTTTTTTCTTTAAAAATGAACAGTATACCTTTAAATTTCTATTTAAGTTCCTAAAAGTTATTGAATAAGGCTGTCGCCTTTCTGGATAAAGGTTCAAGTATTCTGCTTGAGCCCACGTGGTATTTTTGTTACGCTGAATGTATGCGCAAAAGTAGCCTGTTTCTCCAAATTTGAAAATGCTTGAGCCATCTTAGAGAGTAAATCAAACAAAATGAATTAGCAAAACTGTAGCGATCAGTCGACAGATTGTTAACCTGTCGGTATGTATTTGTTTCGACAAATTTTGTTTTACACGGCACACTCTGATCGGTATGGATAACGTCAAAAAGCTATTTTGGTCAGTTTTGTAGCTTCTGATTGGTTTAGATATAGGATATGCTATGTCAAATTATTCAGAAAAATAAGCAGAATTAAATATCTGAAAATCCAAAATGCCATCCATAAGAAAAACCAAAGTTCATGTGAATATCTCATTATGTAGTGGAAATAAAAAAAATAAACCTACGCCGCTGAAAAGACCTTAAAAAGTCATCAAAAAATGGTTAATGAAATTTTCAGATATCTTCATAAATAAAAAAGTTATGGCCAGTTTTCATAAATGACAATTTTCACTATTTCCTGAATAAATTCGAAGGGTGTTAATGAGTACACTTTTCTGCACTACTTTGCCCATTTAACCGACTTTCTATCTCCACTAATAACAAAGTTACCCATGTTAGCCAACGTCGGTTGAGACACCCTATATATTTATATATCATAATGATAATATCTTAAGAGTAAAACATATACTAGACAAAAATAATTATCCTCCTAAATTTATTAATTTATGTATTGATAAGTTCAAACGTAATAAAAAAATAGTCAAATTGAAACATAATAAATATTATTTTAAATTTCCATATATTAAAGGACTATCAGGTGATATATCCAAAATTTTCTTTAACACTGATTGGAGACCAACTTTTTATAATTTTAAAACTATAGGATCAATATATTCAAAATTGAAAGATAAAGATGACCAAGGCCGTAATTCTGAATTGATTTATTGTGTTCCATGCGAATGCAATAAAGTATACATTGGTCAAACTAAACAATGGTTAAAAAATAGATTATATCAACATCAAATAGATTGCAAAAACGTAAACATGTTGAAAATGGAACATATTGCCTTGGCAAAACATCATTTTAGTACAAGACATACTTTTGAATTTGATAAAGTTAAAATATTAGATATAGAGTCTAATCAATTCAAAAGGAACATAAGTGAAATGATCTGGATTTATCTGAACGATTCAAGAAATTTAAAAACTGACACTAATAACTTAAGTTGTTTATATAATGGTATTTTGGATAAATATAAAAAGTTGATAAAGACAACTTAAGTTATTATTTAATGTTATTAATAATGAAATTAAATTGATATTTGAAAATATAAAGTTTAATATAATGACTGAGATTGACGCATATATAAAATTATAGTAATGAAATTTTGTATACATACAAATTAGTTACTACGTAACTGTTGTGATTAATATAAACTGTTTATTTGTTTATTTAGTTTAAAAAAATTTTCACTCTGTATGAATTGTAATATAGGTACTTAAAATTTTGATTTGTTATGATAATTTAAAATAGTATAACAAGATAATTGAATTAAATCTAGTTATTAAGACAATTAATTAAGGTATGTTTAATATTTATTTATTTGTTTTATTATTGGTTGTTAAATTGTCTCGATATTTTATTTCAGATCACCTGATGAAGTATTAATGTAATACGAAACGTTGTGAAATAATAATTTGTCTTTTAATTTCATTGATCTTAATTCCTCTAAAATATTTATAATTTATTAACATCAAAAGGATCTGATATATACATTTTTCAATATATATATATATATATACAGGGTGTCTCAACCGACGTTGGCTAACATGGGTAACTTTGTTATTAGTGGAGATAGAAAGTCGGTTAAATGGGCAAAGTAGTGCAGAAAATTGGGCTCATTAACGTCCCGTCGAAAAAACAATTGAATTTTGACACCCTATGAATTTATTCAGAAAATAGTGAAAATTGCCATTTATGAAATATGGTCATAACTTTTTTATTTATGAAGATATTTGAAAATTTAATTAACTATTCTTTGATAACTTTTTAAGGTCTTTTCAGTGGCGTAGGTTTAATTTTTTTATTTCTACTATATAATGAGATATTGACATGAACTTTGATTTTTCTTATGGACGGCATTTTTGATTTTCAGATATTCAAATTTTGCTTATTTTTCTGAATAATTTGATATAGCATATCCTATATCTAAACCAATCAGAAGCTACAAAACTGACCAAAAAAAAAAAAAAAATATATATATATATATATATATAGATATATATATATATATATATATATATATATATATATATATATATATATATATATATATATATATATATATATATATATATATATATATGTGTGTGTGTGTGTGTGTGTGTGTACAGGCAATAACTTTCGAAAGAGTTAATTTATTTTAACGAAATTTGGCAAGCACGTTGGAATCCAACACCGCATGAAGCCTATTTAAAATGGGCCCAATCGGATCATTTTAAGGGTGGTTTTTAGGGGTTTAAAAAAGTTTTTGGGCCCAAAAATACCAAAAAAGCTCTCAGTATCGTTTCAAAATTGAAATTTTCTTTTTTAGTAGCCATTAAAATGTGCTCCAGAAATTTGAAAAAAATCGGCCCACCAGGACCGGATTTACAATTTTTATGAAAACACTAATTTGCAGATAGTGAGTTATTTACTGAAAGATGTATTTAATTTGGTGTAAATGTTCGATGATAGTAATGTTGCAATTAAGAAAAAAACTGTTAATTTAAGGGGTGTATTAAGGGGTTAATTTTTTCATTTTGACCAAAAAACTTAAGTTCATGTACTAAAACCAGACTGCCTGTATTAGCAAATACACTATATTGTCGGCAGGGTTTGGGCACTGCGACCCGTTTTTTTGTTTTTGTCTCTGGCTTATATCAACAAGCATCGTACAGTTTCACTGTGCAAACAAATGACGTGTGTGCATAATAAACATGGCACCTAACACGATGTGCACATAACAAAATGTTTGAAACAAAAGAACACTTTCTCCATAGCTAACTTGGTGTTATAGATGTGATGCATCTTCGGCAAACCCAATACAAACAAAGTATTAGCTTGTTGAAGGTTGGTTCTTATTCGTCAAACGCCAAAATTGAAAGTTTCAACGTGAAATTACCCAAGAACAATGCATTTTTCAGGGGAAGCTCGTGGAACCTTTTTTGAAAAAATGTGAAAATCATTCACTAATTACCACTCCAATTGATATTTATTTATGTACTTGCAACAAGCTTTAGAAGTTCGAACAATTAGTTTTGAAAAAAAATTCAAATAACCAAGTTTTTGGTTTTTTATTTTTATCTTTTGCAAAAAAAAATATTTTTTCACGAAATTTGGTGAAAACTTACCTTTTTATGTCCCAAATACACAGTAATTTTTTTGATTTAAAATATTCATTTTTTCACCTTATTTTGACTTAATTTCGAAAAAGCACCCCAATTTTCTTTCGAAAATTCTCACGTCAAAATATCCGCTTTTTTAAAAAAATTGGTGGGCTTTTTGTTCCTTGAAATCTCTACTTTCTGATGGTATGAAAAAAAATATACATTACTACGGTAAATGTTCTCAGAAAATGCAAATAAATTATCTTAAAATAGCAATAAATAGGCATCTACGCATATAATTTATAAGATTATATGCGTAGATGCCTATTTATTACTATTTTAAGATAACTTATTTGCATTTTCTGAGAACATTTACCGCAGTAATGTATATGTATTTTCATATCATCAGAAAGTAGAGATTTCAAGGAACAAAAAGCCCACTGATTTTTTTAAAAAAGCGGCAATTTTGACGTGAGAATTTTCGATTGAAAATTGGGGTGCTTTTTCGATATTAAGTCAAAATAAGGTGAAAAAATGAAAATTTTAAATCAAAAAAAATACTGTGTGTTTGGGACATAAAAAGGTAAGTTTTCACCAAATTTCGTGAAAAAATAAGTTTTTTTGCAAAAGATAAAAATAAAAAACCAAAAACCTGGTCATTTGAATTTTTCACATAAATTTTGAGGTTATGTGAAAAAAGTGTAAAAACAATAGTTGTAGATATTTTTATTACCTACAACTTTGCGATTTAACTTTTTTTCATAGGACTTGTAGTTTTGCCGGAAATCAAGATAAACCGTTTTTTACCCTTAAAAACTCACCCACTACCCCTTCCCGACCTCAGATCCTTTCATTTTTGTTATATTCTCTACCTTTTCCAATGGGTTTCATTCTACTATAATTTTTTTTGTCTCAAAAATTATCGACCCTGGTCTATCTCGCCCGGGCCCCGGGCGTCCGGATGGCTATGCCCGACTGCGCTGATTCATACAAGATACATCAAGTGCACGTCGTAAACGCAAATCGGGCATATTATGCTAATGAGAGGTATAATACTAAGTTAATTTTAATGTTGTATCGTAATGTATTACGGTTTCAAAACGATACAGTTTTTTTATGGGATTTGGACCACTTATTTATTAATGCCGCGATGTAGGTTTGTTTGTAATTTATAACGGGCGAAAAAGTGTCAGAACCTTGAATATTGTTGCCTGTTCGTTTGCTTATACGTATTCTGCAACATTCACTATAATCAACGAACTCAGTATGTCAGTCATCAATGCATATATGATCGCAATTCAATTAGATAAAAAAAAATCTATTTTTTTTTAGTACCTACCGGCATTATTTTAGGTACTTTTTACCTGGATACGTTCGGTTTAAGATAGGTTCCATGTCAAAATCGACATTAACGGGAGGGAATTTGATGGCAAAATCCACGTTCCCATGAGTAACGCTGCGGACAAATAATAATATGTGTATTGAAAAACTGCAATACGCATGATTATAGTAACTAAAAATCACCAAAATTGCGTATTTACCTATAGAAACCTGAGTCATGTATTGCAAAACAGGTATTTCTTTTTGGGGGCTAGACGGAAATTAAAATTCGAGTTTAAAAAAACTAAAACAACACGCTTTTATGAACTAAAAAATGCAAAATAATTTGACAACAAAATTGGCTTTACTGTAAAAAGCTTGAAGTGTTTAATATCGATAATATTTTTTTCATTTACTAGCTAATTGTAAACGTAGAGCTATTATGAAAATTTAAGTAGATAACCCATGCCTTTTACAGTAAAGCTAATTTTGCTGTCAAATTATTTTGCATTTTTTAGTTCACTAAAGCGTGTTGTTTTAGTTTTTTTAAACTCTAATTTTAATTATAAGACTAAAAAACAATATTGATTTTGCCTATGAGGTAGGCAACGTAACGTATGTCACTCTATGTACAGCGTATTAGCTTGCTTGCTGTAATTTTTTATCCTGGAGGTCAGGATAATAGGACAAACTTATTAAATTATTGTATTGTCATCGGTCTTTGATAAATGTACTAAGTTTCAGTTTAATCTGACGTTTTGAGGTGGGTGAATTTCACGTTCAAAGATTCCTTTACAAGCATACAAACACAAACAAACAAACATACAGATGATGCTAATGAAAGCTTGTTGAAAAATGTCCGATCCCATCAAGTGATACTCCATATAAATCATATCAATTATTGCTGTGATTCTTACGTCGATTTCGTTTCGTTATGCGTTTCGTTCATTGTTTGAACGAGAAGTTTGCGTTTTGGTACCAACAGATGAAGTACCTAGTTACATTAACTATGTAGTTAATTGTGAGTTTTAGCAGGAAAGTAATAATCGATATTTTGATGTTTTTGCCTGTTCCAATTTCCTGCTAAAACTCACAATTAACATTAAAATGGACGCAACAGTAGAGAATATGTAGTTAACTTCAAAAACAGCCGTAGTTAATTCGTTGACGAACAATTAACCGTTAATTTAACTAGTTCGTTGAAATAACGTTCATTACCATCGAGAAGAAAAAAAAAAACCCGGGTCGCAGTGCTAAAACCCTGCCGACAATATAGTGTATTTGCTTATACAAGCAGTGTGGCTTTATTATGCGAACTTAAGTTGGTTTTTGGGCAAAATAAAAAATTTGACTCCTTAATACACCCCTTAAAATAATTTTTTTTCTTAATTTCAATATTATTATCAATCGAACCTCTATACCAAATTATATGCAACTTTCAGTAAATAATTCATTATCTGCAAAATAATGTTTTCATAAAATTTCTAAGTCCGGTCCTGTCGGGCCGATTTTATTAAAATTTTAGGGGCACTTTTTAATTACTACTAAAGGGTTAAATGTCAATTTTGAACCGATTCTGAGAATTTTTTCGGTATTTTGGGACCCAAAAACTTTTTTCAACCCCTAAAAACTACCCTTAAAATAGCCCGATTACGCCCATTTTAAATAGGCTTCTTGCGGTGATGGATTTCAACACATGGGCCAAATTTCGTTAAAATCATTTAACTCCTTCGAAAGTTATTGCCCGCACACATATATATATATATATATATATACGTATATATATATACGTATATATATATACGTATATATATATATATATATATATATATATATATATAAATATATATATATATACATATATATAAACATTTTTAAAAATGGTGCCAAAGTGTTTAGGAGGTTATGAAACGTCGAGAAATTTTGGTCCGACCCCTAGGTCCCGCCATCCGACCGACGCCAATAGTGTATGTTGCCATATGGCAAATACACTAAAAACCCGGGTCGCAGTGCCAAAACCCTGCCGACAATATAGTGTATTTGCTTGTATAGGACCGTGTGGTTTTATACTTATATTATGTGAAATTAAGTTTGTTTTTGGGCAAAATAAAAAATTTAACCTCTTAATACACCCCTTAAAATAACATTTTTTTTCTTAATTGTAATATTATTAACAATCTAACGTCTACACCGAATTAAATACACCCCTCAATAAATAAGTAACTATCTGCAAACTAGTGTTTTCATAAAATTTGTAAATCCGGCCCTATCGGGCCGATTTTATTAAAATTTTGGGGACACTTTTTAATTACTACCAGAGGGTCAAATTTCAATTTTGAAACGATTCGGAGAGTTTTTTCGATATTTTGGGGCCCAAAAACTTTTTTCAACCCCTAAAAACTACCCTTAAAATGGCCCGATTGGGCCCATTTTAAATAGGGTTCTTGCGGTGGTGGATTCCAACATGCGGACAAAATTTCGTTAAAATCAATTAACTCTTTCGAAAGTTATTGCCCGCACACATATATATATATAAATATATACATATACAGGGTGTCCCATAAGTCGACGTCCAAACGAAGTGAGGTGATGGGGGAGGTCATTTCCTATCAAAATAACCATAAATGTGGTTATCCAATTGTTTACGGTTCGAAAGTTATTTCAATTTTTGTATTTTTCTCTGAAATCGTGTAGTGCTTATACTAAAAAATTAATTTAAAAAAATCTATGAGTTGTTTGGTTGATTTTTTTTTAATAGGATCCTGAAGGGTCTGCCTTTCCAAAAAAAATAATTTTCATGAGCTCTGTTATCATCTGTCAAATAAAAAAAATGGTTTTGTAAACACTTTTCGGTGGCAAGAAAAATATATTTGATTTTAAATTCACGTTGACAGAAAAAAAGTGTTATAAAAAAAATTGACCAATTATCAGAAAAACTTGTCCATTTAATAGAGATTCTAACGCGGTATAGTACAACTCGTTATTCATGACAGTTTTTTTTTTTATAACAATTTTTTTACATGCAAGTCGTGTTTGTTAAAAAATACATTTTCGAAAATTTCAAAATCTAAGTTGGCTGAAACGACTTAAACAAATTAATACGTTCCTCTTTCATTCACTACTTCTAATGTATGCTCGCTATTCGTTTTATTACTAGTAAACCTCCGACTTGACTTTTCATTTTGTACTTTGTTATTTGGACCTGCGCTTGGTAATTTGAACTTCGATCCTGTTTGTGATTTGGACTCTCTTCAAGTTGGACGCATCAAAATGGTTTATTCCCATCGGGGGTATGCAGAAATGCACTATGTCTACGGGTTTTGTGACGAGAATGCTCGGGCTGCTGCAAGAGAATATCGGGCACGATATCCCAACCAAGAACACTATCCTGATTACAGGGTGTTCCAAAGTATACATCGGCAGTACATAGAAGGTGAAATCCCTGGGAATGAGCAAAGAGCTGGAAGACCTAGACTTGACATCGACGAAGATGAAATAATTGGAATGGTGACAGAGGACCCATCTACAAATGTTCGTCGTTTGTCAAGACGTTCGGGAGTTTCGAGGTCCACAGTGCACCGTATTTTAAAAAGGGATCAGTTACATCCATACCATGTGCAACGTGTACAAGCACTTTTACCCGCTGATTATAACAAAAGGGTGCAATTTTGCCGAGAAATGCTACGTCGGAACAGGGAAGATCCTCAGTTTTTTAATAGCATTTTGTGGGGTGACGAATCGAGCTTTCGAAGGACGGGAGTATTCAACGTCCATAATTTTCACTCTTGGGATTATGTAAACTCTAGAGCTATAAGAAACGACCATTTTCAACATCAGTTTGGGGTCAACATGTGGGCGGGAATTGTTGAAGGTAAAATGATTGGGCCCCTTGAGCTACCCAGAAGGATCGGGGGCGATGAATATCTTTATTTTTTGCAAAATGATTTGGGCGGCTTTCTGGAACACGTGTCGCTAGAAACACGCCGAAACATGTGGTTGCAGCACGATGGGGCTCCTTGTCACTATGCTCTAGTAGTGAGACGATACCTCAACACCGAATACACAAATCGCTGGATTGGAAGGGAAGGAACCATCCAGTGGCCACCGCGGTCACCTGACCTAAACCCCCTAGACTTCTTTTTATGGGGTTATTTCAAAGAACTGGTCTACGCGACAGAAAACCAAAACGAACATCAGCTGCGGCAAAAAATAAGAATTGCGACCAATACAATACAAAATAACGAACGGGCGTTTCGACTAATTTCGAACATTTGTTGTAACTTTAAATAAAATTTGGTTCATTTGTGTTAGACCAGCCAACTTAGATTTTGAAATTTTCGAAAATGTATTTTTTAACAAACACGACTTGCATGTAAAAAATTGTTATAAAAAAAACTGTCATGAATAACGAGTTGTACTATACCGCGTTAGAATCTCTATTAAATGGACAAGTTTTTCTGATAATTGGTCAATTTTTTTTATAACACTTTTTTTCTGTCAACGTGAATTTAAAATCAAATATATTTTTCTTGCCACCGAAAAGTGTTTACAAAACCATTTTTTTTATTTGACAGATGATAACAGAGCTCATGAAAATTATTTTTTTTGGAAAGGCAGACCCTTCAGGATCCTATTAAAAAAAAAAATCAACCAAACAACTCATAGATTTTTTTAAATTAATTTTTTAGTATAAGCACTACACGATTTCAGAGAAAAATACAAAAATTGAAATAACTTTCGAACCGTAAACAATTGGATAACCACATTTATGGTTATTTTGATAGGAAATGACCTCTCCCATCACCTCACTTCGTTTGGACGTCGACTTATGGGACACCCTGTATATATAAACATTTTTAGAAATGGTGCCAAAGTGTTTAGGAGGTTATGAAACGTCGAGAAATTTTGGTCCGACCCCTAGGTCCCGCCATCCGACCGATGCCAATAGTGTATGTTGCCATATGGCAAAAACACTAAAAATTATAAAAAAATTCGAGAGTACTAATAGTAAACAAAATAATTTCGGTAGATAAGCCGAAATTACTAGAACTGCGTTAAAGAAATTGCATCCTAAGGTTTAAAGGCGATTTCTAAGTAATGTATTTTTTATTTCGGGACGATTTCAGTATTTGATAAACTACTCGATTTTTTTTAGATTTGAGTCGAATAAGACCTTGTTAAATAGTTTCAGTACTGAAAAGTAAAAACCTTCTTTAAGATGGAAAATTTTCTTTCCATGCTACTTTACTTCACTTAAAGTAAAATATTTATTCTTGACTCGAAATGGAAAATCCACCTCTCCAATCACTGCAAAAGTAATTTAAATTATTACTTTATGGAATAAATACATTAACACTTTTTGACATTAATACCTATATGTCCTGCTTTGCTAAAAAATGCGGTGGTATGAAAATCTTGCTAATTGTGGGAGAGTTGCCACTTGTCAGAGATCACTGTCATGCTTTTTTTAGTATTTGCATATTACGTGTGTATTTATAGCCGAAGCAGTAGAGTCTTGTGCAATCATAATAATTACTTGCTTCATTCCATTGTAAAGTACCTGCATTTATTCTCAATTTTTTATTGTTATACAACTGCGTTTTGTAATTTGGAAGTAGGTTTCAGGTTCCTCTTTATTACGATCATTAAACACTAAACGCTGTTCGCTATGATTTTGTTAAATGAACATGTTTTAGAAATTATATGTTAGAACATCAACGTTTTAATTTAGACGCTCTGCTACAGTTGGAGCCGATATATTTAAATTATAAGTAAAGATGATTTGATACCGGAAATAAATATAAGAGAAGACATATATATATTTCTTAACCCTAGATTCCTAGAACATCACATTAACGTCATTCAAGACATTTTATTTAAAATAATTATTTTTTATTCGAACCTTTTGAGACTTCAAAAAACTTCTTAAGCCGGGTCCAGACGTGTAATTTAGCGTCAACAGTGTGGACAGCACACGAACTCAACGCGAATCGTGAAAGCGAATCTTTGTCAAGAGCTGTTTTCATTCAGTTGCTACGAACATGCCGAATAGGAAGGTCACGATAGGTGGTGCTGCTTTTATTTATATATATTCATTAACTGAAGACCGGAAGAAACGTTTGGTACGTCGATGGTGGAAAACTGAGTTGTATAAGAGAAGATTTTCTTTACTTGTGGAACTAAAATCTCAGCAAATAAGTGACCAATATAAAATGAATCCCAATGAAAGAGCAATATCACTCCACGCATCGTTTTTCAGATTTGTTAAGTAATTCGGATTTTTGGATCCCAAATAATACGTTTTTCTTGATACAAACTGATAACTTCAAGCGATTGTTCGTCACTTCACATCGTGAACGTACACACGACACTGCCGTCACGAACGCCGTCCAAACGAGTATTGCGAGCGCCTTTGTGCTCGCGCTAAAAACTGACAGCCGATAGATCACGGCGAGCGCCGGCGCAAGCGTTACATGTAATGCTCGCAGTGCCGTCCACAAGCAGAATTCGTGTTACATTACACGATAGATTACATTACGCGTTACACACGTCTGGACCCGGCTTTAAACGAACACCGAGTGAGAAAAAAATGTCGGTGAAAAATTCCAGGAAATTTAAAAGGAGTTGTGGGGCTCAGAAGAATCAAGTGGCGTAAACAATATATGAAAAACCCGGGACAGTGCCAAAACCCTGCCGACAATATAGTGTATTTGCTTATACAGGCAGTGTGGCTTTATTATGCGAACTTCAGTTGGTTTTTGGGCATAATTAAAAAAATTGACTCCTTAATACACCCCTTAAAATAACATTTTTTTTCTTAATTGCAATAATATTATCAATCGAAACTCTATACCAAATTATAAACAACTTTCAGTAAATAATTCACTATCTGCAAACTAGTGTTTTCATAAAATTTGTAAGTCCGGTCCTGGTGGGCCGATTTTATTAAAATTTTAGGGACACTTTTTAATTACTACTAAAGGGTTAAATGTCAATTTTGAAACGATTCTGAGAATTTTTTCGGTATTTTGGGGCCCAAAAACATTTTTCAACCCCTAAAAACTACCCTTAAAATGCCCCGATTACGCCCATTTTAAATAGGCTTCTTGCGGTGATGGATTTCAACACGCGGGCCAAATTTCGTTAAAATCAATTAACTCTTATGAAAGTTATTGCCCGCACACATATATATATATAAACATTTTCAAAAAAGGTGCCAAAGTGTTTAGGAGGTTATGAAACGTCGAGAAATTTTGGTCCGACCCCTAGGTCCCGCCATCCGACCGACGCCAATAGTGTATGTTGCCATATGGCAAATACACTAATAAATGTAAGACTTATTGTCAATAAATTACGTAACAAACTTATTTAAAGCACAGTTTAAAAAATCATAAAAAAATGCATTCGCCAAATATAAGCAATGTTTGCGGTTGATTTTTTGATTTGTGTTTGAAGATTTGCTAATAAAAGACTCCAAAAAAAGTATACAAAATAAAAAAAAACCCGGGTCGCAGTGCCAAAACCCTGCCGACAATATAGTGTATTTGCTAATACAGGTATTGTGGCTTTATTAAATGAAATTAAGTTTGTTTTTGGACAAAATAAAAAAAAATTGAACCCCTTAATACACCCCTTACAATAATAATTTTATTAGTTGAAATATTGTTATCAATCCAACATCTGCACCAAATTAAATACGTCCTTCAGTAAGTAAATGCGTATACGCAAACTAGTGTTTTCATAAAATTTGTAAGTCCGGTCCTGTCGGGCATATTTGCTTATAATTTTAGGAGCACTTTTTAATTGCTACTAAAGGGTTAAATTTCAATTTTGAAACGATTCTGAGAATTTTTTCGGTATTTTTGGGCCCAAAAACTTTTTTCAACCCCTAAAAACTACCCTTAAAATGACCCGATTGGGCCCATTTTAAATAGGCTTCGTGCAGTGATGGATTCCAACATGTGTGCCAAATTTCGTTAAAATGAATTAACTCCTTCGAAAGTTATTGCCCGCACATTATATATATATATATATATATATATATATATATATATATATATATATATATATATATATATATATATATATATACGTATATAAATATATATATATATAAACATTTTTAAAAATGGTGCCAAAGTGTTTAGGAGGTTATGAAACGTCGAGAAATTTTGGTCCGACCCCTAGGTCCCGCCATCCGACCAACGCCAATAGTGTATGTTGCCATATGGCAAATACACTAACAAATAACTAACTCCTTTTTTTCAATATGTATTTTTAGTGCGGAATTATTTAAATAAAGCATTTTTCCCGGTTGGAACCATTTTGTACTGTATTGACAGTTCGCAGTATAACAGTTCAATAATGGCTCTGTGCTGCAGTGCTTATTTACTTTCTCAGACTTAAGCGAAACTTTCAACGTTTAACTACTTTTAAGCAAAGTTTGGGATTGAGTTGTAAAGACATATTATATGATTATATTTATAAAAATATAAAAATTAGTACATTCGAAGAAAAAAAGTCTCCACAACGTTAATACTTTTCGAGCAAAGTTTTGGAAAATGCCGCTACATGGATAATTGTAATAAAAGTGTACTCTTTTTTGTTTGTGGAAAATAGTTAATTGATGAATTAATTTTTCTTTAATGTAACAGGTACATACGTACATTTTCTACGCAAAACTTTGTTTAAGTGATTGTTATCTTTTTCAAAGCGTATTTTTTGTTTGTTTGTTTATACACAATCTAATTTCCTGATAATTGATAGACACAACTACTAGAAGACTTTTTTTCAGTCTGAAACTAAACCACAGCATCTATTTCTGATAGCTCACGGTTTTGTTTTTTTTCATATAAGTGGTTCATTTCTTAAATGAATCAAATAATTCAATCCATTTTTTTAGAAACCGCGTAATATTGAAACACCGTTAAGCGGAGAAGCGTTGATCGAGGTTTTACTGTATATCTATTTCTCTCATGTTTTTTATCGGCTCGTGAATTTCCCTGACTGAAGAAGTTTCATTTAAAAAATGATGCATTCCTTTGTGTAAATGAACGTATAACACTTTAGCCGATGTCTACTCTAAGCTTATTTGTATTTTTAGGTATTACAATGGACCTTTACAACACTTTTGAGTGATATAGCATAGTTGTGAACATACAGAGTGAAAAAAATCTTAATTGCTTGATGTGAGATTATTTTTGAAGTGTTTCTTTAACAGAACAGTTTTGTTGTTGGCATCTGAAAAGACTACATCGGTATAAAAAAAAAACAACTCATCGACTGACTATGGCGGTTAAAGATTTCCCAAACACTGACATTTTGAAATTCTTTACAGTTTTGAGGCATATTTTCCCCTTAATGAGGTAAGAACCCATCGATTAATACACGTCGTTTTAGTGTACTTTTATGTATACGTTGTACATATCTTTAAGGCTGTCGGAACGCTCTGAATTTAAGCCAAAAATAGAGCTTCGGCTGTCAACTGATTGTAGACTTATTCGTCAACATTCTGCAAAAATTCTTTCTCTATAAGGAAGATGAAGGACAAATCTAGGTCTTTAATGGACTACTTTTGTAATTTATGTACGATTTACTAGAAAAAATTTGGCATTAATTGTGCTAAAAAAACACACGTTTTCAATGTCTCACTACGACCTTATTCGTACTTATTTCACAAAACCGTTCCATCACAAACCTAAAGTGACTCTTCCTTTTTCGGAAAAGTTTTCTAAATCTTCAAAATATTTCCAAAAATTAGAGTAATCAATTGACAGCGGCACCCTTGCAATAAAATTTTTTAGCCTCGTAGTTGGCACCAGCCAAAAATTGAAACGTGCGGATGATTTGAGCGAGACAGAGCTAAAGAAGGTCTCACCCACAATATGTCTTTTGCCTATCTTGCCCCTTACTGCTGGGTCTCAGCACAAACAAAATTCAGAGCGTTCCGACAGCCTTAAGACTAGCTATTAAGTAAGACTTTTTTTATCCTAACAAATATCTCGGATATTCTAATGATATATTACTATCGGTACCTGTGCGAATAATTCGCACTAAAATTCGTTTCTAATTTCTCACACTCTTTATAACTTTCTTCTTTTTGTTATATTACATTACGAAGCTCAGTGACGATTCAAGAAAATATTTTTCTAAAACTGTCATATAGAGGCGCAAGTATCGAAAACGTTGAGCTGAGCGCTGCCATACGAAAAGTATTTATACGTGAATTTTGATTAAAAATTAAACAAAAAAAATTTACAGACCGTCAATCATGTTGACGTTGTTTCAAAGTTAAAACCGTCAGATGGCAGCATTGCTGTATTGTGTCTTAATGCATATCTATATACCGGGTGTTTTTTAAAAACTTTGAATCGATTGTTCCATTGTATGGCAGTGAATGGAGAACACTTTGAAAACTTATTATCTTAATGTTAAAATAAAGAATAATTTAATTGAAGTACCTGGTGAGATTTTTATTGCAATTGGCAACTCGGAATACTCCCTCACCCCTCATCATTATCATCAACATTATCAAGACTTAACACAAAAATGACAGGGAAAATTTAAAAAAGTTTTAGACAAAAGTTGCTCATTTTTACACAAAAAAAAATTTAATCATTCATTTAAAAAACAAAAGTTACCCCCTCCCCCTGCCGAGGGGTGGGGGAGGGGGTTGGTAATACGTGTAAATTATTTCCCCCTCAAAACCCAACAACTTTTGCCTAAAACTTTTTTTGATTCAACCGGTGTATCAACAAAAAAATCCATTCAAAGTTTTGAAAAAAACACCCGGTATACAATTTTAATAATTAATAAATTTACAAAAACAAAAGCAATAATAAATTTTTTAGTTGTTGACGTCAGTAGAGCAAGCAATTATCTATAAAATGATATAAAATTTATGTGGAGCAATTGTGTGGTTTTTTCGAAAAAGGGACGCAAACATCTTAACCTTAACGTATTAATATATATGATGATTCTGGCATAACTAACATAAAGTATGAAATACAAATCATATTGTCTCTTCATATATTAAATGTATCAACAAAAATGTGTACAACGCTTCCTCATTTATGATTATGACAAAATATGTGAGGTCGTTGTACAACTGGTTTTTCTATGACCGACATTGAACAACCATGAGCCAGCACAGCGTGCACGCAGCAGAAAAGCCTGCTTGCTCATGAGTTGCTTAACGCAGTAGTGCACATCAGACCTGCACCTACGATTAGCAACCAACAGCCAGCAACGACCTACAGTCGGTCGCCTGCAATAGGCTGTTTAGTCGTGCAGGACCGATCTAGTGTGCTGGTGATGGGTTGTTTTCATCAATTTGCATCGATAAAACTACTTTAAAACTGCAGAATGTCTACCGCATATCACGAAACCTGCACTAAAATTTTCTTGTTTTGTACAGGTTTGTGCTGGTCCAGTGTGCGACATTGTGCAGGCTGCCGGTTTGTGATGCGCTGGTCGTGCAGGTTTATGCTTGATAAGTGTGCGCGGCCTTTAATCACCGACACTTCACTAGATAGAGTGTATAAACTGTATAAAGCAAAGTTTCCATTCGCGTATGTTTATGTATGTCTTGTCTGTGTGTTCGCTGAAAACGCGAGAACTATTGAACGGAATTGAATGCGACTTTTACCAATTGATAACTAATTTCTTGGGGAAAGTCTAAAGCTATAATAACTGTCCGTCCCAACTTCGCCAGTGTGAACTTCAATTTGAATTCGCTATACATAATCAAAACATATAGGAATAACTAGCGGACCCGGCGAACTTTGTTCCGCCTTATTAAGTTCAATTTTTTATTAGGATTTTAATAGTTAGGATTCTTTCATTACTCACTCACTCCGTTCGTTCGCCCGAGTTTATAATTATTTGTTTCAATGCTCGCTCACTCACTCTGTTCGTTCGCTCGAATTTATAATTATTTGTTTCATTACTCACTCACTCACTCCGTTCGTTAGCTCGAATTTATAATTATTTGTTTCATTACTCACTCACTCACTTCGTTCGTTCGCACGAATTTATAATTATTTGTATGATATATACCGGTAAAGTTGTTGTCGGGAGCTCACAACACGTGTTGATTTATATCTGATTTCTTAATCAATTAGAAGTGAAAACTGTCTTTATTAATTATTTATAAAATGTAAATAAATAATAATAGCACTGAGAAATAATGATAAATTCACTATGAGAATAAAATTAACTTGAGAGTTGCATTGAAAAATTAAAATGATACGTATAACAGTCACTGCTACGATCGAGACACAAATAAAACAAAAAAAAAATGGACGAAAACTGTATAGTGAGTGAGAGAAAGGAAGCCGGCTTCGTTCTCACACCTACTCCATGATGTTTGCTGGTTGAAAAGTGACAACGGGAGACACCTGGCGCGGATAACTGATTGGTTGATAGAACTATACATGAAAATTATAGTATACTACAATGATTATATTCGATTGCCATCTTGTGGATCTGTGGATGGAAGAGAATAATATAAAAATCGCGATTAAAAATCAGCGGTTGATCGTATAAAGGTGAAAATTTAGAATTAAATGTATTTTTCAATGCTGAATCATGAAAGAATAAAAACAAATAATTTTGTCCAAAAAATAAAAAAAAAAAATTTGGGGTGGAGCACCCTTAACATTTAGGGGTATGAAAAATAGATGTTGACCGATTCTCAGACCTACCCGATAAGCACACAAAATTTTATCAAAATCGGTTCAGCCGTTTCGGAGGAGTTTGGAAACAAACACCGTGACACGAGACTTTTATATATTAGATAATAGACTCGCCTGGTAGCGTGGCAAGACAAAATTTTGAAGACTCATTTTTAAGGAGAGTTTTCTCAATCTAAAACATCTGATTTGGGCATTTTATCAATTATAGTTTTCAACAGTAAAACCATAGATTAGAAGTTACTAGGGAGGTATGCAAATATATCCCAGGCTACGCCACTGATGACAAGCAATAAATATGCCGAGTGGCTAGAAACTGATTCATTTTTCATTGCCCTAATAGCTCATAAAATATGAATTTTTTACTACGCGACAATTTTGTATAGTGATAATTTACTTGATGTTTCGTTCTTGAGGCGTTATTGCAGGTAAATTTGTAATAAAACGTGAAGTATGCCGAAATCAAAGTTACAATGTGTTAAATAGAAATAAATAATATGCCAAAGAACAAAACTGTAATCAATAATTCCTGTATAAGTAATAAATAATTTGACTTGCCTGCTGGAAAAAATAAGCGGAATACTGTGCTATAAAACGGTTTTCTTCAACAGATGGATGACTGCAGTCTGTAGTAAAAGTAAGTATATAGCGTTCAAATACAATTCCTTCGTTCGTAAGTCCACCAGACAAGGCTACTGTATTAAAAAAGTGTGTAAAAGATCAAGATAACAAAGAGATTATAATAATAGAATACATAGTACGTACGTATGTGTGTGTGTATGTGTGCACTATACAAAAAAAAATCTAAAATACGGGAAAAATATGATTAACGAAGAGAAAGTTGCGAATAACAATGAAGATGTAAAACACTGGCTGTGAGTGTGTGTCGAGCAGTGTTTTTCAACCTTTCTTCCACGACAGAACCCCTGACATCAAATTGAAAAAATATATCTTTTTAGGGTTCCGTACCCAAAGTGTTCAACAAAACTATATTGAGCTGTCACCGCAATGTCTATTAGTTTGTCTGTCTAAAATAGTTTGCAAGTTACGAACAAAAGTTTTTTTGCGCCCGAATTACCGCGCTTTACTACTGAGTTATATAACGGATACAATTTCCCAGTAAGAAAAAGAAAACCAATTTTTTAATTATTCAAAGTAGATATTCTTCATAATATGATTTTATACGATGATAAATGGAACATTCGATAATCGGTGCGCCGACTCGTATTTGATCAATTTTTTACTCCTGCTGTCCTGATGACGCAAGCTAGAAATTAGAAACGAATTGAATACCTGCAATAAATTGTGACATTAAATTGAATTGATATTGTTTATAAAGAAGTTTTATAATGAAAAATAAATAATAAGAATAATTTTTGTAATTTTGTAAAGTGATAATTATTATACTTATTTAGTGCGAATTATTTGCACAGGTACCGCTAGTCTTATTTTATTATAGCATCTTTCGTATAAATTGTAACATGTAGAATAGTACATAAAATTTAAATAAAATATTGTGGTAATCAGTTTGGATCTGGGTTAGGTCAGCTAACGTTTTTGGTTAAATTGGATCATAAATACGTTCAAAGTATCCATGTGGTTTTATTGCCAAAGCCGCTAACACATTTGATATAATTACAATTTTGATTTAGTCTCCAAGATAAAATAGAATAACGATTTACGTTAAACTAAAATGAAGATTTATCAAATAATGCACGTTTTCCATGAAAAGTTGCTTGATTTTCAAATCGTGTATTTATAAAGACCGTGAACGTGTCTCAAGGCTTGTAAAATAGCAAACAACTATCAGCACTCTTGAAACAGTTTATAACAAAAATTATCGTCATCGATGACGAACGCACAACCAACACGATCCGAAGACGTCGACTTCCTTTTTAAAACATTAAAATGAGTCAATTCAGTGTGCGTCGTGCAAGCTCGAGTCTTTGGGGGCACTACTTCCCACAGATCGTGAGTTATTTACTGAAAGGTGTATTTAATTTGATGTAGATATTCGATGATAGTAATGTTGCAATTAACAAACAAACTGTTAATTTAAGGGGTGTATTAAGGAGTTAAATTTTTTATTTTCACCAAAAACAAACTTAAGTTCATGTAATATAACCAGACTGCCTGTATTAGCAAATACACTATATTGTCGGCAGGGTTTGGGCACTGCGACCTGTTTTTTTTTTTGCTAGAGCAATGTTCGGTGGTTCTATTCTGTTTTTATTCAGACGCTCATCAAAACATATAGATTAATTCCCGTTGACCTAGAATCTTCTAATTTGGCACGAGTAAAGGAAAAAACCCGAAAATGATACATTTTTAATTTTATGTGGAATTATACGTGTTACAGCGGTACGGAATCCTATGGGCGCGAGTTCTACTCGCACGTGTTTATTATTTTTTTCATAAAAAAATCTCCTGTACGATCTTTAGTGTAATTCTTGGTTTTTTATATGACGTTTATTCGAATTCTTTATAGTTTTAAAATAACATCGGAAGAGCCATAGCCGATTTCAGGTCGTGTTAGTATCAGTATCAGGATGTATTAGGAGGTACCCGATACTTTTATTTCACTTGAATCAAAATCATTGACAGTTAATGAAATTTCAACGGTTCTCTGCATCGAGATTCCATAATATGTAAAGTGCTCTATTCAAATGGTCAAGTGCTAGGTCGTTAATATACGGGTTCTGGTATGCCTGAAGCGCGTGTAGCATTTATAATATATATATATATATATATATATATATATATATATATATATATATATATATATATATATATATATATGCAGATACTGAATATGCATATAAACTTAATAAATATATAGTATTCCATAACGATTACGACATTTAGATACAAGTCAACAATTTCCTGTCAGGGTAAATTGCCGAATATACAAATAACGAAACCGTGTGAGCACGATTTTGATGCGTTTCTGTTGTAATCTAATTAAACGAGAATTGATTTAGTGCGGTCGGGACAAAAATTGACACTTTTATGAGAATACAGTAGTAAAAAAAATTGACCCATCAGGCTAATTCTACACGACTTGACGCAATGCGCAGGTCTTCTTCTTTCTTAATCGTACTTCCGAAAATGTGAATGATATGGCTTGAGCTTCATTCCAGAAATATAAGTTTTCCGATCAAATTCCAA
The DNA here is from genome assembly GCA_034508555.1 of Venustoraphidia nigricollis. Lineage (NCBI taxonomy): Eukaryota > Metazoa > Arthropoda > Insecta > Raphidioptera > Raphidiidae > Venustoraphidia > Venustoraphidia nigricollis. The sequence continues at coordinate 5,433,815 of JAVRKA010000004.1, read as the reverse complement.
CTTTAAAAAGATCACTTACCTGTTATTCATATTAGTCATACTAAATTTAAATACCGACATATAAAATCATATCAAAACCTGTGTTGTAATTTTGATTTCTTCGAATGAACACGTGTTTCCAGAATGTTTATCTGCTAGACATTTGTACCAGCATCTCTCTAGAACGGCTGATTAGATTTACTAATTAACCCACTTTCAATTGAGAGCTAAACTACTTTTGAAACGGGTACCTATGCTCAGGTTAAGATAAATAAGTTTTTTTTTTGTTAGAACCACGAGTTTAAGGCTAGTAAATAATGTATTAAATTGTTGTTTTAGTTATTTTTATTATTGTTTAATGCTTGTATTTTTTTGAAAATCAGGTTCTAGTTGGTGATATATTTTATGTCTATGCATCAAAAGTTCAACGAGCGCAGATATTTTAGATACTAGTGTTGTGATAAACTTAAAAAATAAAATTTAATGCAGTCAGTCAAATAGTAACAGACTTCAAAAAGAAGGGTATTATGGCTCGAACAACCTAGGTATTTAGTTTAAGTAATTTTGAAATTTACGGCGTTGAAACTGTTTTGAATTATTAGTGTATTTTCCATATGGCAACATACACTATTGGCGTCGGTCGGATGGCGGGACCTAGGGGTCGGACCAAAATTTCTCGACGTTTCATAACCTCCTAAACACTTTGGCACCATTTTTAAAAATGTTTATATATATATGTATATATATATATATATATATATATATATATATATATGTGTGTGCGGGCAATAACTTTCGAAAGAGTTAATTGATTTTAACGAAATTTGGCCCACGTGTTGAAATCCATCACCGCAAGAAGCCTATTTAAAATGGGCGTAATCGGGTCATTTTAAGGGTAGTTTTTAGGGGTTGAAAAAGGTTTTTGGGCCCCAAAATACCGACAAAATTCTCAGAATCGTTTCAAAATTGACATTTAACCCTCCAGTAGTAATTAAAAAGTGTCCCTAAAATTTTAATAAAATCGGCCCGACAGGACCGGACTTACAAATTTTATGAAAACACTACTTTGGGGATAGTGAATTATTTACTGAAAGGTGTATATAGTTTGGTATAGAAGTTCGATTGATAAAAATATTGCAATTAAGAAAAAAATGTTATTTTAAGGGGTGTATTAAGGAGTCAAATTTTTTATTTTGCCCAAAAACCAACTTAAGTTCGCATAATAAAGCCACACTGCCTGTATTATCAAATACACTATATTGTCGGCAGGGTTTTGGCACTGCGATCCGGGTTTTTTATTAAATTGCGGGAACCAAAACAATACTAAAATAAATGCAAGCATTGACCTTGACTATGTGACGTTATACGCAGACACTAACTCTCGAAAGAAGTTTGACTCCATCCATACTTACACCTGTCTCTCCTCTCACCGACTGACTACAACTTCTCTCTATATCTACAGATAACATACATACATAATAATATTATATGCAGACGCGGTAATTATATCTATAGTTTATTTCACGTTTAAAATAAATCAGTCGATGTGTCCGAGTAAAATCTAAAAATTAAAAAGTTCAAAATTCGGGTACATATTTGAATTTCAGTTTTACATCAATTAAACTAAAAAGGTTACATCTTAAGGAGAGATTCTGGTTTTCAGCGCTTATTTGACATAATGTTTTTCCAAAGCATACTCATATTATCCTATTATGATATATTTTGCAATGTTACGATTAGATTTTTTGAAAACCGGTTTTTGCCCCTTAAAATGCTATTAATTATCATTCTGACACCCTATTGCACATCTGTACTTCGGGCCCTTTCACATGACACATTGATCGTCAAAATTAGTATAGTAGTTTAGGAGATAGCCGCATAAAAACGCCCGCCTGCCTGTTAATACAGAGAATAGGGATGTTGACTGTATTTAAATAAAAACATAATTTTAATGTTAAGTGTTAGTTTCTATGATAGAAATGCTAAAAAACACTATATTTTTTCCTTACTTTTAAGGAATATTAATTAATATTTAATAAATAAAACCTAATAAAATACTCTCAAGTCACGTGACATCACGGAGTCATGTATACGCATCAGGCGCTGTCAAAGGCTTCGTTTGGTTAATATTTAGTGTGTAATTTATTATTATTTGTTTATAGGAAACGTCAAATTACATGTAACTATAGCAACAGCTACGGAACTATAGAATGGTAGCTCCCATGTAAACTTTTGAGCCTCCTTTGGTATGACCGGATGACGTCACGGCAATCACATGACAAGTATTGGCGTTTTGCACCGAAATTTGAAACGGAATGTAAAATACATGATTTTTAAGGCTTGAGTCGTATTTAAATAAAAATAATAAATATTTGTGGCTATATTAGGTACTTATGCAGGATTTAAAACACTTTCCCAATAATAGTCAACATCCCTATTATGCTGCCTGATGGGCATGCATAAACGTTTCAAATTTTCCTTTCGTTTAGTTTTGAATTTTAAATGCCAACTGTGATTCAATTAACCGATTTTTTGTATTATTAACTGTAAAACACGGTGAAATATAGTTTACATCGAATACCGCAACGAAGGCTAAACATCGCGGCCGCCTTCGATTAACACAAAACAGCACACACTTGGGTAGCTGTTATACCGCGTGAATAACTGTGCTTGGCTCTGGTGAACGCTTCGGGCTTTTCACAAAAAATTGTCAGTCCCCGTATAACTCGAGTGACATTTTAAGATGAACGTTTCCGGATTTTGACTAAAAAAAAGTAGTTCCCGTATAACTCGAATGACGTTTTGATATCAAGATCATACACTCTGCAAGCTCTTAATGACTATGCTTGACGTGGATACGTTTCCGACTTTTCTCTACAATAGTACCTTATAAAATCTTAGAAAAAAATTGAACCTACTTCAAAAGAGCCTACTAAAACGCGTAACATAATAAAGTGTTCAAGTCGGCGCCGATATAAATACTATAACGTTTTATGTACTTCGATCAAATTGGCGGCGACCTCAGAACTTTATTTTATGCTTTTAGTGACCTTTTTTGAAGGAGGTTCAATTATTTTTCAGTTTTTTTTATTTTTCACTCTTTAGTGGCTTTGCAATATGAAGTTTCTTAATACTTCGTACTAAACTTAAAAAAATACCTATACTGAACCGATTTAAGAAAAAAATTCTAGCCAATTGAGCGATGGGACCAATCCAACTTTAAAAATATTCGCATTTTATATTATAATAAATACAATAAAATTTATTATTGCTGTTAACAGACCCGATGACGCGGGTAACTGCTATAGAAATAAAAATGATATTTGCTATTCGTTTCTGTGGTTACATCAATTCTACTTCCCCTCGATTTCTTACTTTTTTCAAACAGATACGTCGCTAAAGAAATTAAACTTCGAAAAAAAATATAGAAGTAGATTTCCATACACAGAACCGAGGGATGAAAATTATTATTGTTGCCCACTCCATATTCTTGGACAGGTCTTTAAAAATTCAATAAAAGGTTTAGTTGACTTTTTCCTTGGATTAATATTTCGAGATATATAAGTTTCTAAAGTCATTAGCTCTAACTTTTCATGTGATTAAAAATTTTGAAAAAGTCAAGAAAGTAGCGCTTTGGTAATACTTTCAACGAAAATGATTTTGAACAATTTTTTTAAATATACACAATTTTCAATAGAAGCAATCCACTGTGTATGATAACTCATTGGTCGCTTTTAAAATTCCAGTACAAACTCGATAATACGCACTAATTGAAACACAGGTGATGTATATTATTAAAAAAATTCGGATTACTGCGAGTAATATTAATTATTCACAAGGTAATAGAAAAAGTATACGAAAAAAATCAAAATGTGGCTTGGAACTTAACATATTGATGCATAAGGTCTGTAATTCTGAATTGTTTATTTGACATTTGGGACTCATTTTTTTTATTGATCAAGAATTTCGTTTTTTACTTGCAATGTGAGCGTGGTCGTCAATGCGACGCCGCTGGGCGTTCTTTCTGTATTCTATCGCTCTATCATTGCTTAAAAACAATAATCCGGATTATTGAATCTGCAGTAACACAGATTACAAAGTACTGTATAACACAGTCAAGTGACTGTCCGAAATCCAAATTACCAAAGAATCTGGACTATCGAATTTCAGTTAACGGAGCCTGTACTGTATATTGTTTTTCATTTCTTAAAAATACTAACGATTCTAAAAGTATCAGTATTGACACATTAATACCGCGCTGGAATAATTTCTATGAAAGGAGCTATTTCCGAGTGATTTCACTCCTGCTAAAGCGAATGTTTGAATTATTCATGGGGTTTAAATTTTATTTATTGTTGTAACACACAATTAAATATGCAACTGTAAACAATTCAAACAGATCCAATATCTAGTTTACTCAGTGGATAGAAGGACGTAATCTTGTTGGCGTCTTTACCTAACTTTTAATTGTTTGCTTATTATTATGAAGTGCAACCGCGGTACATATCACTTGAGTTTTTTAACCTTCTATTTGTGGAATGCACTATAATTATACTATTTTAAGTGCAATACATAAATTACTTACAAATAAATTTTTCTACTCCATCTAGCTTATGTATTTTTCATTACTTCCCTGAAAAGAATATTCTGTTCATTTAAAAAATACCGACATTGTGTTTATTAAAATATCATTGAGAAGAAGAAATCTTCTTTGTAGGTATTGAAAAGGAAAAATAATTTTTTTCGCATGAGAAAAGTTAACCGAAAAAATGTTATGATCTACATATATGCTCATAACATTATTAGTTCAATTTTTCTTATTTTAAGTCACCTTTAGAACTAACAATCGCTGAGAGTACTGGTCAGCGGCCACCATACTCAAATGATCAACTTCGTAGCTATATGTCAATGTTTCACTTTCATTTTAACGGGATTTCTTCACTACAGTATCCTGCGACTGGATATTCGAAAACGCAGATATTTCCCCAAATTCAAGTTAGAACAATAATTAATAAGAACTTTTGTAAACCCACTTACTGCTCGCCAGTTTACCAACAATTTCTTGCAAAACAAAAACAGTGCAAATAAAATTTATGTGAAGAAGTTTTAAAATATTTTATAGGTTTCTGAATGTTCACGAATAATTTTATTTGTCTAGAAGTTATTTTCAGAGTATGTATTTACAAAGCATTCACAGATTATTATCGCACTGATCATCAGATGTACATTCAGTACTAAGCAAGCGCGCACGCACCTTTATGACGGCAAAATAATAAAGCTCAACTATTTCTAACCTTAGAGATTTTTTTTTGTCGAAAAATCAAACACTTATATTTGTAAACGACACCAAATATATTGGTATACGGCAATTGAAAGCCAAATATAAGACCTGTGGTGTGTCTAGGGCAAGCGAAAGCGCTGACACGGTCCAAATTGAGAAGTAGGCACCTTATATATTGCAAGTTCAGGGTTTTGGGTTGTGTAGGGTTGATTTGTTCGCGTTATTTCGCTACGAAATAAGAGATACACTGCTGTGCATGTTATTATTATATGTATGTCCAACAACGGCATTGAGCATATAAAATATGTAAGCACGGACATTCCTCACTCGGTCATTTTACTTGCCCCGGGCTATTTTGATTTTTAGGAATTCTGTTCTCTATACTAACTTGTTCACCTCTTCGCCGATAACCGGTGCCACTTGAACACTTACTCGTTGACGGTGTTCATCTGGATGTTGTTACCACTCAGTCAGTGTCGTCACGTCGTCGTATATTTTGAGGTCCTTCAATTGAGAGACACATTCGACCGACAATGCTGATCTACTTCAGAAATGCTTTGTTCCCATTCACACTTAATGATTTCTAATTACCGGATAAAAAGTACTTTTAGTTTGGATACCAGTTAAACTCTACAAAGTAGACTTGGGAATAATCGCGTGATCTATCTATAATATTATATTCTATATTAATACGTAAGCATCGAATATTGTCCCTTTTTTTAGTATTATTACCTGACCGATTTCGACGAAAAATGTGTCATTTGAAAGGACTTGACGTACAGATGTGCCGAATGGTTTCAGGATTGCGATAAGTGGATTTTAAGGGTTGAAAATCGATTTTCAAAAAATCGTGTTTTAACGGTACATTTTAGTCGACAATATCTGGCCGACCGAGCTTTGAAAATTTTACCATACAAGCCTCCAGCGCCAAAAGTGCGACTCTTCGGGCCGGCACTTTATCATTATTTATGTGCAAGGGTCTCCTATTGCATTAATTTTCACGTACAGTTTTTTCTCTTTTGATATATTAAGTAAAATCGTGTTTATACATTTTTAATGCTTATAAGTCTGTCTAAAAAACTGATTTAACAGCACTCTGCAAACTGCTTCCCTTTCGTTTAAAAAAATACTCGAATCATTAGAGCCGTTTCAGATTGCAAAGTTTATAAATATGTAAATAAATAAATAGAAGAATTGCTTGTTTAAATATATATATATGTTATATCGTTGCTGTTAATGTGCTTTAATCCTATTACGTTAAAACCAAAACTAAATAACAATTTCTTTATTAGGTCTAAACAGGCCGACAGTGTCACGGTACTTACTGTATATGTATTATTATTTAAAGTCGCTTTTGCAAAGTTGTCTACTGGCTTACTTTTCAACTCATTAATGTGAAATCTTGAACAATAGTTGACATTTTCATAGTATTTATTATACCGACGCACAAAAGAAATATCTAGTTATTTTTTTATTGTTTACTAATGATTGTCTCTTGTTTCAGAAATGTGCTTACCGCCGGAAAGACATTAGAACTCTTCAATTGTATTTCGTCCACAAATCAAGGCCTATCAATCAATACCGAAACAATGGAAATATTTCGCGTGCCAGTCAAAATAAAAAGATGACAATCTCTAAGTTTCGTGGCTACGTTTTGTTTCTGTAATAATGTGACTTTCAAAATGTGCGGTTTAAATTTGTGATCTCAAAATCGGCAATTAATCATCGACGGTTTTTGGTACCTGATACGTGTTTTTTTTAACATATCATTAATTTTAATTAGTGCCTAATTAATTTTAATTATAGCAGTAATGCTAATTATTTACATCGATTTTGTGCCTAAGTTTCATTTCATACGTAAGTGAACTCGTAACGACATTTGTTGTGTTTCTATAATTGTGCAAAGTAATTATAAGTGTTTTGCAGCTATAACGGTGCTAAAACTGATAAATCTCGATTTTATAGTAAACATAAAACGATAAAAAATCAAGTGCTCAAACGTGTGAAAATTTAAAAATTAGTGAACGGTTGTCGACAAAATCACTAACGGCGGTGATGTGGTGCCATCATGCGGCTGAGGCATGACTGACTTGGAACCAGTGTTTGCTCGTGCGCTCGCCCGGCCTCCGGGCTACAGATCGCTACAAGACCTTCAAGTAATTTATTACGGCCTCTGTAGTCTAGAAGCGCTGCATTCGTATCGAGATTCTGAACTACGAGCGTTATGTAAAATCGTCAGGCTAGAGAGACATCAGGCAAACGATGTGCTTTATTAGTAAGTCGCATTTTAGCGGACATATCGTAATATATAGTATAATATACAATGTACATAATATTAGATCAGGGTCGATAATTTTTGAGACCAAAAAAAATTATAGTAGGATGAAACCCATTGGAAAAGGTAGAGAATATAACAAAAAAAAAGGATCTGAGGTCGGGAAGAGGTAGGGGGTGAGTTTTTAAGGGTAAAAAACGGTTTATCTTGATTTCCGGCAAAACTACAAGTCCTATGAAAAAAAGTTAAATCGCAAAGTTGTAGGTAACAAAAATATCTACAACTTTTGTTTTTACACTTTTTTCACATAACCTCAAAATTTATGTGAAAAATTCAAATAACCAAGTTTTTGGTTTTTTATTTTTATCTTTTGCAAAAAAAAATATTTTTTCACGAAATTTGGTGTAAAATTACCTTTTTATGTCCCAAACACACAGTAATTTTTTTGATTTAAAATATTCATTTTTTCACCTTATTTTGACTTAATATCGAAAAAGCACCCCAATTTTCAATCGAAAATTCTCACGTCAAAATATCCGCTTTTTTAAAAAAATCGGTGGGCTTTTTGTTCCTTGAAATCTCTATTTTCTGATGGTTAAAAAAAAAATACATTACTGCGGTAAATGTTCTCAGAAAATGCAAATAAGTTATCTTAAAATAGCAATAAATAAGCATCTACGCATATAATTTATATATTTATATGGATATAAAATAATTTTACAATAAACATTTATATTGAAGAATCTCGTTAGAGATTTTTTCTGTGCTAAATTCCGCACATGAAAAATAAATTTCGTACATTAAACGCAAAAACAGCCCATCCCTAGATCTCTAAGAGATTACTATACATTGATTTTGAGTCTTTCCCATATAACGCCGTGTAAAAAACCTTAGTTTCCAAGTTTTATATAAGCTCTTACCAAATTTTCGTATGACATATATTTACAGTAGTATACATGGTATAAGGTACTTTAAGTAGTGAGATGGATAGCCGAGTGGTCTAGCGCACTTACTTTGATTCACACCTTGGATGAACAGGGTTCGGATCCCAGGACCGACGTGTGTGAATTTTTTTTTAATTGTTTCGTTTTTTACATGATATTTATTTAAATTATTTTCTAATTTTCTTTTATATAATAAAAATAAATTATTTCCTTGTAATTAGTGGTGACAAAAGTCTCGCAAATATCAACTTTTGGATGTGACATTTGTCAAGAAAAGTTTCGTCATAAATGATTTACTATATTCATATCCATATTACTAAATGACTGTTAATATTCATAGGTATTTGGATTGATTTTCATTTTTACAAGTCAAGAGTAACTAGTAGATAATTTTCAACATAATATAAACAATATAAGTAAAATATAATAGTATTATCATCAACAAAGCAAAAATCTTATTCCAGAAATTTAATCCAAATACCTATGAATATTAACAGTCATTTCGTCATAAATGTAGTTTGGTACGGCATACGAAAACCCATAATATCAATACAAGTGGTACTCATTTTTGGGGGGTTATATTGCGTTTTGGGGGTTCTATATTGCGTTTTGGGGATTTTATATTGCGTTTTGGGGGTTTTATATTGCATTTTGGGGGTTATATATTGCATTTTGGGGGTTTTATATTCCAATTTGGGGGTTTTATATTGCATTTTGGGGGTTTGATAATGCATTTTGGGGGTTTTATATTGCATTTTGGGGGTTTTATATTGCATTTTGGGGGTTTTATATTGCATTTTGGGGTTTTATATTGTATTTTGGGGGTTTTATATTGCATTTTGGGGGTTTTATATTGCACTTTGGGGGTTTTAATTGCATTTTGGGGGTTTTATATTGCATTTTGGGGGTTTTATATTGCGTTTTGGGGGTTTTGTATTGCGTTTGGGGGTTTTTCATATATACAGAACATATATTTTCAAAATTGTTGTGTTTAATTATTTTTTTATATCGTATAATTTATATAAAAGATCAAACCGTTGAGAAAAGAAAATGGCCTCTTAATTCTAAGAGCGCACCTATTTTTATTTTGGAGGAAAAATAGAAAAAAGCCTTAGACTTTGTAAAAGACGTGAAATCTTAAAAAAAAAACTTCGGAGAAGTAAAAATTGGTTCTGTGCTAAATTCAAAGACTTGCGGTGACTCGCTCTCAAGATTACGACTTAAACAAAAAAAAAATACAGAATTTCGAGGCAGGCAAGAAATTCAAATCAAGCCTGGAAATTCTGTGCCTAAGATGTAGAAAAAAAATTAGTTCCGAGGCAGACAAGGAATTGAAATCCAACCTCGAAATTCTGTGCTCATAAACCTTCAAGAGCAAGAGCAAAAAAAAATGCACAGATGGCGTTTTTTTAGTGGTAGCTTGACAAATAAATATGGAGCTGGGTACACGTTATCTGTGCACTTTTTTTTGCTCTTGCTCTTGAAGGTTTATGAGCACAGAATTTCGAGGTTGGATTTCAATTCCTTGTCTGCCTCGGAACTAATTTTTTTTCTACATCTTAGGCACAGAATTTCCAGGCTTGATTTGAATTTCTTGCCTGCCTCGAAATTCTGTATTTTTTTTTTGTTTAAGTCGTAATCTTGAGAGCGAGTCACCGCAAGTCTTTGAATTTAGCACAGAACCAATTTTTACTTCTCCGAAGTTTTTTTTTTAAGTATTATTATACTCTAAAAAATCAGACAGATAATTGATTTTATTTTTAGTAACTTACCGAGTGCTCAAAAAATGTTTATGTCTAATACAGTGTGTATTTTCAACAAAAATCACCATTTAGTTTTGACATACATGGGTAAATAGAGTATATTATTATCTGCATATATAATTTCCTAATGTGTGTCCAGATGTCCGGATATCCGTCTGTCTTTCCAGACTCTCCAGAAGGCCCCAGAAGACTTAGGAAGTTGAAATATGGCACACTTATAATATGAGACACGGGACAGATCCTAACGTAGCCGGATTTTCGATTTTCTCCCCGGGGGTCGAAATAGGGTTCTTTTTTAGAAAAAAACTTCATAGAACATAATACGCCATGGATGGGTGTTTGGTTGCCTTGGTTACCAATAACAAACTCTGAAACATTCTGATATCAAATGTCAAATAAGTTTGCAAATAATTACAATTGTTTTAATTAAACTAATAATCAGTTGAAAAAAGTGTAGAATAATTGTGTGCGCAGTGAGTTATTAGTTTACAGATTATTTTTCGTCTTATAGCATCCGCCATAAAATTTCCATTCTAATATTTTCTCTTTTTGATATAACTTTTTTTCATTTTAATTAATTATTATAGGCACAAAACTTCAATTTTTATTTCCAATATAATATGTAAACAATTTTTTTCATATATTAAGATTTACTTAACATTTTTTTTTTGTTTTATTTGTGTCTGTGACTGTTATACGTATCATTTTAATTTTTCAGTGCAACTCTCAAGTTAATTTTATTCTCGTAGTGAATTTATCATTATTTCTCAGTGCTATTATTTATTTACATTTTATAAATAATTAATAAAGACAGTTTTCACTTTTAATTGATTAAGAAATCAGATATAACTCAACACATGTTGTGAGCTCCTGACAACAACTTTACCGGTATATATCATACAAAGAATTATAAATTCGAGCGAACAAACGGAGTGAGTGAGTGAGTAATGAAACAAATAATTATAAATTCGAGCGAACGAACGGAGTGAGTGAGTGAGTAATGAAACAAATAATTATAAATTCGAGCGAACGAATGGAGTGAGTGAGTGAGTAATAAAACAAATAATTATAAATTCGAGCGAACGAACGGAGTGAGTGACTGAGTAATTAAACAAATAATTATAAATTCGAGCGAACGAACGGAGTGAGTGACTGAGTAATTTAACAAATAATTATAAATTCGAGTGAACGAACGAAGTTAGTGAGTGAGTAATGAAAGAAATAATTAGAAATTCGAGCGAACGAACAGAGTGAGTGAGCGAGTATTGAAACAAATAATTATAAACTCGGAGAACGAACGGAGTGAGTGAGTAATGAAAGAATCCTAACTATTAAAATCCTAATAAAAAATTGAACTTAATAAGGCGGAACAAAGTTCGCCGGGTCAGCTAGTACGAGTATAAAGACGTCGACTGATAGGTCTACTGATAAATGAAGCTATTGTGTTCTCATTGACTGTATGTCGTGTCGTACGGCCTTTCTTTATGAAACCACTTGATTTCAATATTATTTTAATATCGACATACCAGTGCATAGCCATTATGACTGGTACGTGCCCATTACAGCCCATATTGTTTTCACGATCAGGGTTGACCATCGTTTGTCAGTTCGGTCGTTACACCTTACTAAAGTTCGCGTGTGTCCACTTGAATCGACATTGCTTCTTTTGCAAACATAATCAATGTGAAAAATATATCTAACAATTAAAATTTTGCATCGTATTTTTATAGTCATTAGTAGGGTTCCGTACCTCAAAAGGAAAAAACGGAACCCTTATAGGATCACTCGTGTGTCTGTTCGTCCAACTGTCAAAGCTAATTTGCGCCCAAGTACTGGACTGAATAAGTTGAAATTCGGTACACATATGTAAGTCGGTGACCCAAAGACGGACTTGTAACGTAAATAAATGAATTTTGAACACGGAAGTCATTTTTTGGGGGTAAATTAGGAAATTAAAAAAAAAAAGTTTTGCAAACTGTACCGTGTGACATATCAAATGAAAGGGTTTGTGATAAGGATCTCAAATATATTTTTTTTATAATTTTAAAATAAATAGTTTTAAAGTTATTTAAGAAACTACTGCGCCTAAAATTTTGAAAAAAATAGGGAATGTCGGGTCTCATCCATAGTTTACAGGAAAATTGAAACGAAAATATTTTGAAGATTTAAAAAACTTTTCCGAAAAAGGAAGAGTCACTTTAGGTTTGTGATGGAACAGTTTTGTGAAATAAGTAGGAATAAGGTCGTAGTGTGACATTGAAAACGTGTGTTTTTTTGGCACAATTAATGCCAACTTTTTTCTAGTAAATCGTACATAAATTACAAAAGTAGTCCATTAGAGACCTAGATTTGTCCTTTATCTTCCTTATAAAGAAAGACTTTTTGCAAAATGTTGACCAATAAGTCTACAATCATGATGACAGCCGAAGCTATATTTTTGGCTTAAATTCAGAGCGTTCCGACAGCCTTAAGTCTTAAAATACTCATGGATAACGGAATAGTACGAAACCCCTCTTCTCGCGAGTTCGACTCGCACTTGACGGATTTTTTTTAATCGTGTTTTTTTGCCCTTGGAAAACAACAGCTCTAAAGTACATATTTCCAACCCTATACGCAACTCTAATATTTCCGTAATGCTTGAGATTTTGTGCGCAGTCTTCTTTACTCGTCTTTACTTTGAAGATCTTTTTAAGATTGCTTATGTGGAGAAAATATTGTGACCCAATAAACTAAGTGATTTAAAATATTTTTTTCTTTATAAATTGGGATGTGTTTTGGATAACAAATACATTTTTATTATGGAAGGTATTTTGTATTTTTTTTGTCCACTTTTTTGTTATCCGTGATATAAAAAAATACGTACCCAATTTGTTTGATGCTTGATACTAGAAAAATATGTCTGTATAAAAAAAGTTATATAGAATTTTTGAATAAAAATGAAGTTACAGAAATATACGAAGTTATACTATTTTTGCAGAAGACTATAATTTACAAAATTCTACTCACGTTTTTAAATTATATATTTAATTAAAAAAATCTGAAAAACGGTTGACCCTGCAGGCTATCCCTGGAACTTCCCGCTGTTTCCGATCTATTGAAATGTGGCTTACCCCTACGGTGTTTGTTAAAAGCTATTTTAAAAAATTCCAGCCAATTGGGCGACAGGATCATTCCAACTTCATAAATATTGACATTTGAAATATTGTAATAAAATAAAATTTTTGTTAACGGTTTACGGTTATGGTATTTGTTTCCATGGTTAATTAATCAAAGCATGCTTGTTAGCTACCTAACTAATTTCTTTTTGACAGATCTTCGGAACAAAAGAACATCTGATTTTTTTTATTATCAAAATATTTCCGAATCTATAAAACTATAAACCGTTATAAAATTCTGACAAAGATTTGGAAAGATATATTGAAAAAACACTTTTTTGGAAATTTTTTGTCCATGATATCTCTCGAACGAATCAACCGATCGAGATGCTGTTTACGGCAATCGAAGCAGTTTTTTAAGCACAAAAAATTATCTATTACAAAAAAATCAATTTAACGAAAATTTGAGAAAATATTTTGAAAAACCATTTTTTTCAAAATTTTTCTTCAATGATATCTCTTGAACGAATCAAGTGATCGAGGTGCGGTTTGCGGCAATCGACGCAGTTTTTCAAGCACAAAAAAATAACTTATTACAGAAAAATCAATCAAACAAAAATTTGAGAAGTTATTTTGAAAAAACTTTTTTTTCAGAATTTTTCTCCGACGATATCTCTCGAACGGATTAACCGATTTTGATGCGGTTTGCGGCGATTGACGTTATTTTATGAGGAATAGAGCTGATTAGATTTTGGAATTAATCGGCATGGCAGTTTCGAAAATATTTCAAAATATAAAAAAAAAACTGCTTTCCAAAAAGCTTTATTTTTGAGATTTCTTCAGGAAATCTAAGTTCAGCAAGTTCCTTTTAGATGCCGCAATCCGCGTTTCGATCGGTCTACCCGTTCAAAAGTTATGAGAGGGTTACATACACACACACACACATACATACACACACACAGTCATACGGACATCATTTTAAAAATCGTCAGAATAGCTTCCTAGGATCTCAAAACGTCGAGATCTGACAAAAACTCAAATTTCGAAAATCGGGGTGAAACCAATAACTTCCCAATTTTTGAAAATTTTCAATTTTCGTAGCGGGAAGTTAACCTTCAAGCGGTCGCGCGGCGTCGAATCGACCGCACTCGGTATATTTTTGTTCTTAACATCGTTATTTCTTGTCGTACGCATTTCCCATTCCTAGTAGCCTGTTATTGTTTCACCGTTCACGAAATAAAAATATTATCTCCGCTTCCCGCGCCCCCCAGAGCTCATAGATCGCATTTGTTTAAGTCGCGGCATAGGCGTCGAAAGCAAGCTACGCCTCTGTCGTCGAAAATTTTACGCGCGATGCGAGATATCATTTTTTGAAATATCAACAAATACTCTCGAATTATGCTTGCAAGTGTTTTTTTTTGTATTAAAATCACACGTCGACCGCTAACTGGTCGCCGGCAATGAAACGAGCAATAGTTCCAGTTTTCCAGTTTTTTCTGAGTTTATTTTCCAAAAGTTGAGTCCTAACAGAATGATAATGTGTCTGTACACAAAAAAATAAATAATTATTAATTAATTGGTGTTTAAAATCCCTGAAATATCCCATCGGTCTTTTAGGTTACGCGCGACCGCTGCCGTTACAAATGACCGCGCGCCCGCTTGAAGGTTAAAAATAACATTGACTTGACAGCTTCTTCTATTTTTTCTATTTTCAATAACGTTTATTTCATTCATAAAAGTTTGGCTGCTGAAAGGAAAATGAGATATAGCCGAAATAGCTGCGCCAGAAGCGTATAAAAAAAGGTGACATGAAGTAATTAACCAATAATAGAATGTTTTAAACGTGTAAATTTTGTCAAATAATAATAGCCGCTTTAATGACCTCAGTTGTCGAGCGTCGATAATCTACAATCATCATTCTTGTAACTTAAATTTCACCTTTGCACGCTCCTATTCAATTAAGTACCTATTTGCTAATATTCTCAATGAAGTTATGCTTTTTTGTGAGCTGTTTTACGTCTTACGCACTTAATAAACACAAACACTTAATAAACACATAAAAACTTCTGCTATGTTAATTGTTTGAAAAATGGATAAAACTCAGGTTGACAGATCCTCTCTGTACTCTTATCTCAAATCGTATCCCTTCACCTGAAAGCGAGTCCACCTGTCACAACGCTATTAATTAATCTAACGCAAAAGGGTTAGTGTAAACACCAAGTAAAAGACCAAGAATCACATTCTAATTTTTTAACACCAGTTCCTATGCAGACTTGACATTTAGCTGTTATGCTTTTTATGCGTTTTGGTCATGCCGAAGAGGGCGTGCAATACTACTGTGGTTGCTACCAAGCAGGGCACAGCCCCGTGAGGCAAGATTGTAATACGGTGGAGCCGACGGCTTCACTGCTCTTGTTAGTGCGGAGTGAGGCGCAGCCCCGTGAGATAAGATAGTAATATGGTGGAACCAAAGACTTCACTACTGCAGTGGTCGCCGCCGTGTTTCGTCCCAATCGCGTGCGGAGCTGCAGATAGCGGCTAGTTCTATATATATGACGAAAAAAAAATGATCAGTTCCTTCAATTGCGTTAGAGTTGTGGTAAATGTTACGATTTTTTACACTGAAAAAAATGCATGTAGATAGTTTAATTTTAGCAAGCTTTGCTCGATAATAACAAACGTTTTTTTAAGTTTACTAATTAAAACAATTTTGTTTGCAGCACGGGCGAGTTATCCACTTGTTGGTATATTCTGCTGTCCGGATCAGTGTTCATAGATGGATCTATGTACCTTCCAAGATCAAGGTAAAATTTTATATTTTATGTAATCCTCTTTTCAAATTTACAATTGAAATACTAAATGGCAAAGTCTCCGTAAAAATGTTTTAACTGAAGAAAAGGGTCTTTTTTCCGAGAAAGAACTGAACATTACTAGGATCGTGGTCCAACGTTTAATTGCAACCAAGTAAACACTGAACAGGACACATCGATCGAGTGTCCCTCTTAGTACGGGATCCGGCTGCAAAATTAGTACATGAATAATGTAGTCAATCAAAATCAAATTTTAAAGTATTTTTACAAGGGGGGGAATTCATTTTTCATAAGGTGCCAATTAAAAATTGCCCGCCAATATTATTAATTAAAATATTATTAATTGAATTTTGGGGAAACATTTCGTTCACATCGTATATAAATAAAACTTACACCACTTCACAACAGTGTATTTAAAAGATCTGAAAAGTCACAGGTGCTGCTGATTGTTTAGCCGCAACCTCTACGCAGCCAGGTATAAACAGGTATAATTTCGTATAAACTTTTCGTTCATGACGTACATTTATTTCATCTATACCACATTAAAGCTAATTTTTTTCTGAATTTAATGCTATAAGGTTGCCTGTAAAAAAAAGCCCGCAAATCGAAGTTTCCTGCCCTTAAAGACGCTAGGTATTGAAAATAAAGTGACATAGAGTGAACGGGCGACGCTACTTGTTAGACAAGGATGCTAAATGCTGGCAATATGTGTTTTTTGAGCTATTGCACATGCCTCGATAAATAGGGTTCTCAATCAACGGTCAAAGAACAACTCTATTCTCTAAACGCTGCAAAAAATTAAACAGATAAAATATCAATAATACTCGAAAAAATAAGATTAATTTTATAAATAATATTAAATATTATTTCTAAAATAAAATTAATATCAAATATTAAAATAATAATAATAACAAACTTAGATACATACTTTGCAAAAAAGGTCTTCGTGAATTTTCGTTTAGTTGTATTCAAAACCACATAACATAACAAAACTTTTATTTCAAACTAAAAATTCTAATTCCTTTACCAAATAAAATCAAAAGAACATACTTATTAAAAATTTTACAATTTATAAATATTTTAGAGGAATTAGGATCAAAGAAATAAAAGACAAATTATTATTTCACAACGTTTCGTATTAAATTAATACTTCATCAGGTGATCTAAAATAAAATAACCTGATGAAGTATTAATTTAATACGAAACGTTGTGAAATAATAATTTGTCTTTTATTTCTTTGATCCTAATTCCTCTAAAATATTTATAATTTATTAACATCAAAAGGATCTGATTATACATTTTTCAAAATTTTACAATTTGTTAATGAATTTATCTATTTTTTTATTTATTATTTATACTCCACTAGGGCAGCATTTGTCAGACTAAATCTGTCCAGGGCACGCCACGAGGAGGCTGCTGATCCGATTTGTGCCCCATATTATTATTATTATTATTATTATTATTGTTTATATGATTGTAGTATAATTAATCGATTGTCCATTTTCACTATCCTAACTCTAGTTTTCCCTGAACAAAATACTTCCTACGCACTTTATCTTTCGTATGTACTGTAACATTTTACAATTTTAGTTTGTTGTCATTACTGTATTCGGCTGCACCCCTGATCGAATTTGCATCCCTGCTAATTATAGTTGCAAAATTTTGTCACTAATGAGTGCGACGAAGAAATCAAACTGTTCATATCAACTCTGTAGTTAGCATGGGATAGCAAGCCGGACGATCGCGAGTTTGACGAGTGCACTGATGCAGTGTGCGGACACGCTTGTCTATCGCGACTGATTAGAGGCAGTTTTTTGAAATATCTTGCACAGGGGCATTCACGATATAGCCACGGTGTTGACGACATCGCGGTTTTTACCTAGAATGAGATGAGATGTTTTAAAATATTTATAAGCGGCTGTGGGCGATTTTGTTAGTTATTGGATTGGAATTTGGTTAGGAATTGGATTTGTTAGTTATTGGATTGGATCTTGGTGGTGTTGTGTTCTGGGATTTTCTGAATTTTCTGGATTTTTATTCTTTTAGCATTTTTGTTGTTTGGAGTTTTTACTGACTGTTGAGTCGACTCTCGGCGTCTCAGGGTGGACTCCTGAGATAAACATCTTGTGCCCTTAAGTCCTGGCGCCCTGGTTACCTTTTGGTCGGTATATTAATTTTCCTCCCCATCGAGTCCCTCGACAGTTGGATTGTCCACACCTAATGTTAATAGGAGTAAATTATTCGCCGTTTAAATATTTTGTTTTAATTGTGTCATTATTTATTATTAAGGCTTTTGCATGTTATTTATTAATTTATTTTAGTGGTTGGTGGTCGGATTTGTTAGCCCATTAGGGCATTATTTCTTGTTGATTTTATAAGTGTCCTCACAAACCTACCCTTCGCGCCGCTGAGTTTGCTAGCTGGCAGATCGGCGCTCTACTAGAGTAGAGTTTTCGTCATACTTTTGGCGCCTGACAACGTGGGGCCCTGTTGGTTGGCGCTGCCGCGCGTATTAAGTGAAAGCCCTTGTTGAAAAATTGCTCTTTGATTATGAGAACATTTTTTGCTTGTTGAATATTTTTGTTATTTGTTGATTTATTTATTTATTGTTGTTTTTGCTGGGTTTTTTTTCACCTTTTGTTATAAAAATTATACATGATGGAGATTTCTTATGAAATAGATGTAGATTACTTGCCTAGTTCGGAAATTAATTATGAACTTGCTATCCGAGGTCTTGGTATCGGCGGTGATGATACAAATAGACGAAAGTGCTTGCGCCGGCTATTGGTTTCTGATATGAAACGTCCTGGAGTTGTTTACGCTTGTGATGAATTCAATCGTGAAAGTGATGGCTCTGAGATTGACGTTAGCATTACGTCGGTCAGTACTTTGGTAGAGTCGTTTACCGGTATAGTTGATGCCTCGTATCATGAGATCATCAGTCGATTGAACCACATCAAAGGTCGACTGATCAGAATTACTAGTACTGACCCGACTGTTGTATCTTTTAAGAATGACAGGCTCATTACGACCATGGCTTTAGAGGATGATCTCGTCATGAAAGTTGCCGAAGTGTCGCCGGCTGAGGGGGGTCCGTCGACGGTTGAGCGCCGTGGTTCCAGCAATGGTTCTGTGGTGGCTCCTGCCGCGGATATGACCGAGGTGTCGGGTGGCTCTAATCGAGCACCGCACTCAAATATGCCTTGTCAACGTTACGACGTTAAAGTTCACAAATGGGGAATCTCGTTTGATGGCAAACAACCAGTGATAGATTTCTTGGAGCGTATTGAGGAGTTGAGGTTAGCTCACCGTGTGTCGAAAGAAGATCTGTTTCAGTCGGCAGTTGTATTGTTTGTTGAAGATGCACTTCGTTGGTTTAGGGCGATGAAATTTAGCTTCCACGACTGGGATTCGTTAGTGCGAGCATTAAGATCACACTTTTTACCTCCGGACAATGACCATTACGTGCTTTTAGAAATTTATAAAAGAAAACAAACACCCCGCGAGAAGGTGATTAATTTCATCTCAAGCATGTTGTCATTGATGGCTCGTTTGAGTGTTCCCTTGCCTGAGGAAGAGCAGGTGAAAAATATAATTCGTAACGTGCTGCCTAGTTATCGTCAGCAAATGATGTTGATAAAACCAAAAACAGTGGAACACTTATCGAGCGTTTTAGTTGAATTTGAGCCGACTATGGAAAATTATGTTGAGCCAACATTACCTCGGAAGGATTTGGGTTCTTTAGCTTCGCCTGACTCCCAAGGGACTGCTTCGAATGTGTTGTGTTGGAATTGCCGTGGAGTTGGTCATATTAGCTTCAGTTGTGACAAGCCCCGGACTAAGTTTTGTTTTGGATGTGGGAAACCCGGAGTTACGCGATTCTCGTGTTCGTCTTGTTCGGGAAACGCTGCGAGGGGAAGCTCGTAGGTCGGCGTCTCCTCCAACCCAAGCAGACCTACTCACCGAAACCGGATTCGCTTTCGTGGCAGTTATGGCTGAAGAAAGTATCAGAGTTTTGTGCCAAGCCGAAAGCTGCAGGAGTTGTCAACCCTCTATTAGTTTCGCGGCCTTTCGATAACCGCCCTTACATCTCAGTCCGTATTTTTGATCGAGAATATGTCGCCCTCCTAGACTCAGGGGCTAGTGATTCGGTGTTAGGCCACAATGGTTTGAAAATTATTGAAGCGTTCTCGTTAAAAATGTATGAATCATCCACGAAAGCAATCCATACTGCTGATGGAGCGCCCCAACGTATTTCGGGTTTTGTGTTGTTGCCGGTGGTGATTGTGAATACGTTGTGTTTGATTAAAGTTTTAGTTGTACCGTCGTTGAATCAAAGTCTTATATTTGGCAGCGATTTTTGTAAAGCTTTTGGTTTAACTATTGATTTTGGAGCTAATCAATTTAAAGTTGGTGATAGAAATATTTGTGTGGTGGACAGACCTCCGCAGATGGACGTTGAAATTGAAGGAACCCCTAGCGGAATAAATAGTAGGGTCGCATTAAATGATGAGCAGCGTAGTCGCTTGGATGGGGTGGTGAAGCAGTTTGAGCAATTGTCATGGGTGAATGGTACTCGGCTAGGGCGAACAGATAAAATAGTACATCGAATTGAGACTGGTGATGCGCTCCCAATTAAACAACGTCAATATCCGTTGTCGCCCTATCTACTGGAGCACCTATATCGAGAACTGGATGAGATGATGAAGCTAGGTGTGGTGCAGAGGTCCACTAGCCCTTGGTCGTCGCCGGTGCTGTTGGTGAAGAAATCCTCGGGCGAGTATCGGTTTTGTTTTGATGGGCGCAAATTAAACTCAGTCACAAAGAAAGACGCCTATCCTCTTCCTCGAGTCGACCACATATTGAGTAAACTCACTGGTGCCCGATACTTATCCAGTATCGATTTGAAGAGCGCTTTTTGGCAAATCCCACTTGATGAGTCGTCTCGGGAAAAGACTGCTTTTAGCGTTCCTGGGAAAGGGTTATTTGAGTTCGTCGTCATGCCGTTCGGGCTTAACAACGCCCCGCAGACCCAACAGCGTTTAATGGATCAAGTTTTGGGACCGGAACTAGACCCGTATGTATTTGTGTACTTGGATGACATTATCATTGCGACCCCTACTTTTGATAAACATGTTGAAGTTCTCTTGGAGGTTCATCGTCGGTTAGCTGACGCTAAGCTAACTATAAATTCGAAGAAGTGTAGCTTTTGCTTTCCCTCTCTGAAATATTTGGGTTTTGTTATAGATGATCTTGGTTTGCGAACTAACCCTGAAAAAATCTCGGCGATGGTTGAGTACCCCCGGCCTCGTAATACTACTGATGTTAAGCGTTTCATTGGATTCTGTTCATGGTATCGTCGATTTATATCAGACTTTTCTACGCTAACGGCCCCTATTACATCCCTTATCAAAGGCCGGAAGAAAGGGCAGGGTATTACCTGGACCGCTGAGGCGGAAGATTCGTTTATGAAAATTAAGCAAGCCTTGGTATCAGCGCCTATTTTGGCCAGCCCAAATTTTCAACAACCATTTACCATACAGTGTGACGCATCTAACGTTGGTCTTGGGTGCGTATTGACTCAAGAACATGAAGAGAGAACAGAAGTGCCTATTGCGTATGCTAGCCGAACTTTGTCGGCAGCCGAAAGAAATTACACTGTAACCGAGAGAGAATGCTTGGCCGTTTTGTTTGGCATTGAACAGTTCCGGCCATATATTGAGGGCGTTAAGTTTAAGGTCGTTACTGACCACCACTCGCTATTGTGGTTGCATAGCTTGAAGGACCCTGTTGGTCGGTTAGCTCGCTGGGCTGTCAAGCTACAACAGTTCGATTTTGAGATAGTGCATCGGAAAGGAGCGCTGAATGTTGTGCCGGACGCCTTGTCGAGATCGCCGTTGGAGACGTGTCTGATTGAGCTGGACGATGAGGTTTGTGCTGGAGACCGTTGGTACAGCAATATGATCAGGATTGTCACTGCCAGACGAGATTGGTTTCCTGAGTATGATGTTATTGATGGACGTTTGTTTAAGTTCGTGCCGTCAGATTTCGGTTCCAAGAATAATGTTGAGTGGAAATTAGTCGTCCCTTCTAGGCATCGTCGGGATGTTTTGCGATCATGTCATGATGATCCCACCGCCGCTCATTTGGGTCTATTTAAGACCATGCATCGAGTATGTGAGTTATATTATTGGCCTAGGATGCGTCGCGACGTCAAGAAGTATGTTCGGAGATGTCGAGTTTGTGCGGCTCAGAAGATGTCGAACACCGCTAGACCGGGGTTTATGGGCCGGCCTAAGAAGATTTCGCAGCCCTGGCAATTGATAGCTGCTGATATTATGGGCCCGTTTCCTAAGTCGTCTACCGGCGCTTCGTACTTACTTGTCGTGACCGACTGGTTTTCAAAATTCTCCTTGCTCAAGCCTTTACGCCACGCTAATGGCGATGCTATAGCTAAATTCTTGGAAGATGATGTGTTTCTGCTCTTTGGTGTGCCACAGATTTTGATGTGCGACAATGGAACCGAGTTCATCAATAAAAAAATGAAAGATCTGGTCGGTCGTTATAATGTGAAGTTGTGGCTTAACGCACGCTATCACGCACAGGTGAATTTTGTGGAGCGGTACAACCGTACTATTGGTACGGCAATTAGATCTTATATTAATGACTCTGATCATCGAACCTGGGATAGAGAGATCCAAAAGGTTGCGTTTGCCATTCGTACTGCAGTTAGTGAGTCGACTGGATTTTCTCCGGCATTTTTAAATTTTGGTCGGTTTGTGCCAATTGATGGCAATTATTTCGGTCGATTGGACGAACTTGATGAGTTGGATCTGGGCGTTGTGCGGGACTTCCATATTCGAGAGTTGGAAGAAATGCCTGAGATTTATAAGACCGTTCGGCATAACTTGACTGAAGCCTACGCGCGAAATGTCCGCTCTTACAACAAAGGCAAAAGGGCCGCCGATACTTACGCAGTGGGAGAGCGTGTCTGGAAAAGACACCACCTTATGTCCAGTGGGAATAAACATGTTGCTGCTAAGCTAGCCCCTCGCTATACTCAGGCGATAGTCCGACAAGTTATTTCCGATTTGGTGGTAGAATTGGTCGACGAAGAAGGTCGTAATCTTGGGCGTTGGCATGTCAAAGATCTCAAGCCTTTCCGTGGAAGCATGCCTGGAGATTCGGACTCTGCCTCGGTTGCCTCGGACCGGATTTAGAAAATGCGTCTTTCGCATTTTTCCAGGGAGAGGGGGAGTGTAACATTTTACAATTTTAGTTTGTTGTCATTACTGTATTCGGCTGCACCCCTGATCGAATTTGCATCCCTGCTAATTATAGTTGCAAAATTTTGTCACTAATGAGTGCGACGAAGAAATCAAACTGTTCATATCAACTCTGTAGTTAGCATGGGATAGCAAGCCGGACGATCGCGAGTTTGACGAGTGCACTGATGCAGTGTGCGGACACGCTTGTCTATCGCGACTGATTAGAGGCAGTTTTTTGAAATATCTTGCACAGGGGCATTCACGATATAGCCACGGTGTTGACGACATCGCGGTTTTTACCTAGAATGAGATGAGATGTTTTAAAATATTTATAAGCGGCTGTGGGCGATTTTGTTAGTTATTGGATTGGAATTTGGTTAGGAATTGGATTTGTTAGTTATTGGATTGGATCTTGGTGGTGTTGTGTTCTGGGATTTTCTGAATTTTCTGGATTTTTATTCTTTTAGCATTTTTGTTGTTTGGAGTTTTTACTGACTGTTGAGTCGACTCTCGGCGTCTCAGGGTGGACTCCTGAGATAAACATCTTGTGCCCTTAAGTCCTGGCGCCCTGGTTACCTTTTGGTCGGTATATTAATTTTCCTCCCCATCGAGTCCCTCGACAGTTGGATTGTCCACACCTAATGTTAATAGGAGTAAATTATTCGCCGTTTAAATATTTTGTTTTAATTGTGTCATTATTTATTATTAAGGCTTTTGCATGTTATTTATTAATTTATTTTAGTGGTTGGTGGTCGGATTTGTTAGCCCATTAGGGCATTATTTCTTGTTGATTTTATAAGTGTCCTCACAAACCTACCCTTCGCGCCGCTGAGTTTGCTAGCTGGCAGATCGGCGCTCTACTAGAGTAGAGTTTTCGTCATAGTATATATATGTATATATATATATATATATATATATATATATATATATATATATATATATATATATATATATATATATATATATATATATATGTTTGTGCGCTATAACTCTCGAAAGAGTTAATTGATTGCAACGAAATTTTGCCCACATGTTGGAATCCACCACCGCAAGAACCTTATTTAAAATGGACCCAATCGGACCATTTTAAGGGTAGTTTTTAGGGGTTGAAAAATGTTTTTGGGCCCCAAAATACCGAAAAAATTCTGCGAATCGTTTCAAAATTCAAATTTAACCCTCTAGTAGTAATTAAAAAGTGTCCCTAAAATTTTAATAAAATCGGCCCGACAGAACCGGATTTACAAATTTTTTGAAAATACTAGTTTGCAGATAGTGACTTATTTACTGAAGGGTGTATTTAATGTGGTGTAGACTTTCGATCGACAATAATTTTGCAATTAAGAAAAAATGTAATTTTAAGGGGTGTATTAAGGAGTTAAATCTTTAATTTTGCCCAAAAACCAACTTAAGTTCGCGTTATAAAGCCACACTGCCTCTATAAACAAATACACTATATTGTCGGCAGGGTTTTGGCACTGCGACCCGGGTTTTTAGATTTTTTATTAATGTAACGGTACAAGAAAAATAATCTCATTGTGAACCGAAATAATACTATTGGTGCGGTTGTGTAGAATCAATGTTTGAAATCATTGCAGTGCTGTTAAAATTTTGTAATTTTCTGACAAATTTGAGATTACGTAAGGTCAAATGAGACAGAAATTTTAGAGTGCTGTAAATTATTGACCATACAGAATAGCTACCCTGTCAGATGTCTGATAGAACAAATGGTGATGTGATTAAGTGTACCGTATTACCTCAATTGAAAAACTGAACTAGACTACGACGCAAAGTTTCTTGAAGGTGATGCAGAGTCTTCTTTCATACAAATTAATAATATAGGGAAGTCGATAGATATCTAACGTTTTTTATTTTTATGACATTTGTGGGTAGGTATGAACTATATCTGAGAATAAATATATCTCTGAATTCTCATTTACTATGGCACACGAGGCCATGATAATTTACATATCGAAAAAGGGCAGTAAATTATATAATAGATAATTTGTTAAATCATTCATTGTTATAATGCTAAATTAGAAAAAATTATTTTTTATCCACCAACACCGTTGGGACTCAAACCCAAATCTTTCCACAGTCCCAACGGTGTTGGTGGATAAAAAATAAATTTTTCTAATTTATGCATTATAACAATGAATGATTTAACAAATTATTATATAGCGTCTGCAGCTTTGTAGAATTAACATTTATATCTTATATAATAGATTTCCAAACACAATTCAAAATATTGAACAAAAAAGTTTCAAACAATTTTCAAGACTACCTCTTAAATATCTGTTTATATGATTCGTAATAGTATTTATAGTTTATGTATCTAGATTGCAAATTTTATGTACCAATGATACAGTATGTTAAAATGGGCGATTAGCGAATTTTAACAGCCACACGGGTCACATATTACACTTTTTGCACGTATCTCCTATAAAATAGCTGATTTTCACATCATAATAACAATATTTGATATATTTTTTAATTCGGCTATATTGGAATCATATATCAACTGTCGACGATGACAACGCCTACTTTGCTTATATGAATATAAATGGTAGTTGAGATATTAATATTGAATTGATAACATTGGATTACTTCTCTTTTACTTTACGCACTAGTGCGAAAAAGGGTTAGTTTATACAGGCTTAAAAAGTAGCTAGTTTATAGAGGATTGTACAGAATATATATTTCTTAAACTAATTTTGGAAAATGTTTCTGTTATGTAACTCACATTTTCCATTTTCTCTGACTTGTATATTGTAACGGTCTAATGATTCAATAATTAATGAACCAGTAATATATACGTCATTTAAAAACATCTTCAGCTGTAAATTCTTTTGTCATTTCATTACATAATTATACAGGTACTTAAATGACGTAAGTATATTATATTATATAAGAGATAATATTATATTTTCATGAAGTTTTAAAGGTACAGTGGAATTTATAACAAACAATACCTCAACAGTTGCAATTGTAAGTTGTGTCAAATCGTTTAGATTGAGTTTATTTCTTCGATATTCCTCGATGCATTCTGAGTACATACTCGTGTTCTGAGGCCACGTATTTATAGTAGTCTCCAAGCTTGACAATAGCCCAGCGTGTAGCAATGTCGTTGTTTAATATGCTATGATTTCTCTTATGCTGGGTTGCAGAAAGTATTGTCAGAAAATCTGATTTGACAATGTACTTAGAGTACGACCATATAAGAAAAGCATTGTAGAATTTTAAATCGATTCTGCTCGATAAATAATCGATCAACCGAAACCATTTTTTTCAACTGTATACACAATGTATTTAATAAATATTTTTTTAGAATTTTCTTCTTTTATTCACGGAAAACGGAATAGTACGGAACCCTCTTCTCGCGACTTCAACTCGCATTTGACCGATTTTTTTTATATATAAGAATGCATTGAAAATGTCCATTTTTTGATACAAAGGTTTCTAAACAATCATCCAATTTGAAGAGACTTCACTATTCATATTTTATGGTTGTATGACGCATTTGTTGTTACATAATACGATATTTTGATATTAATTCTAGTACAGAGGGTGGCGTAGGAATATCACCTTTCAAATTTTACATAAATTGTTGTTGAACATTTCATTGAATATCCTGAAAATTGGATATCGAACTCCTTTGTTTTTATTTTTTGTACAGGAATAGCTTTGAACAAATCACTCAAATATCAATGCTAATAGAGAAAAGAAAGTTTCCGGTCGCCTCTGTTTATATATTCGCTGGAAAAAACGCGATATGATGAAAGAAATTGAATGCATTTTTTTATCATTCGAGAGCCTATTTCTTGAGAAATGGTTAGGCCTATTGATCCGGTTTCGCCCGAATTCTTACGAGCGGGGAAAGCAAGTTTTGAGATAGCAGAATTAAATATACAAGAGCGCGGTTCTACCGGCCTCAAAATTTCATTTTTTCCCTCTTTTTTATGGCTTTTTAGAAGGAGGTTCAATTTTTTTCTTTTTAGTGAATTTGCAATACGTAGGTAATCTACACAGGATTAAATATGAACCGACTTATTTTTTTGATATTTGATTACTTAATTTAAAACAAGAAATCTGTAAAAAAAAGGAAAATAGCGTCGGGGGACCCCCGAAACGTCTACGCATGAATCAACGCACTAGCGAAGCAAGCGTGGATAGAATGCGTGACATTTTTCCTCATTTTGCTTCCTAGTAACCGAGCGCGCAACGTCCGAAAAAAGAGTTTCGCTTTAAAAACTACTACACCGATTTCGTAAAATGTTATGTGGGATCAACCTACTTATTCCCTATTAAACGAAAAAGAGTAACTGAAATCGGTTCATAACTGGCGAATATAACGCAGAACATAAAAAGTGGGTTGAATTGAGAACCTCTTCTTTTTTTGACGTCAGTTAAAAATGTAAAATAAGTCATTTCCGTTTCATCGTAGCGTGTTAATACATATGACACTCTGGAAAATGTACGAGTAAGAGATTAAACAGCGAAAAACTTTTTCCAATCAGTCCAGTAGTTTCTGACATTTCCCGACAAGCAAACAAACTTTTCCTCTTTATATTATTGGTAGATACGAGAATAATAATAATAATAATGCGTTTAACGTCCGTTCCTCGACTTTATGTCATAACAGACGCCATTCGCACCATTACTATTTTCCATTTTACCACTTCTCGTTATTTTGTACATTTCTAAAACTTCAACTTATATAATAGCAATGGGCGATGAAGAAATTATAGGAAATTAGGATAAGGTAGATAATTTTTGAACTAGGAGTTTGATAGGTATTCGGCCATGGCCTCAAATAAGGAACCATCTCGATATTTATCTGGAATTAATTGAGGGAAACCATGGAAAACCTCAATCAAGATGGCCGGTACAGGAATTACCGTTTCTCAGCGAGAGACAGTAGGAAAAAGTCCCAGCCACATCTGCCCCTGCCGGGAATCGAACCCGTACCTCCCGAATGCGAGTCTAGTACTGTACCACTACTCTACCCAGCTCGGTTAAATACGAGAATACACAACATCTGTTATGGACTTTATTTTCTAAATTCATAAACGCACTTGTGTTCTGTGCAAATAATTGGTCAATTCTACTTGCGATTTCTATGTTTAAAATTGAACATGAATATAAAACGAGTTGGTTGAATGCCGGTATTAAAACAACCATTTTATGGATGAACGGAACACAGGTTGAACATGCATATAAAGCGGTCCATAGACGCTTGACATTCATTCTGATTGGTCAAATATTTTGTCAGTCTATGGATTTGATTTCATACTTGCATGAATGCTTGATGAATACACTACGAGATTAAATTTTTTAAGTGTTAAAAATTGATGAAATATTAGGGGAGCAGAAGAGATTTTATTGGTCGGACAGATACGAGAGTGATCTTATAAGGGTTCCTTTTTTTCTTCGGACATACGGAACCCTAACAAATTAAGTTTGCACAAAATGCTTGCATTGTTTGTGTAAAAATTACATACGTCAAATACGCTTGAGCAATCAATGATTGACAAGCATACTTGACTGTCTATGGACTGCTCACTGCATTGCTCAGGCTTTTATGACTTTTAAATATTCATAGTTAAGATATTCTTCCTTCGTTAGCAACTATACTCACCAAGCGATCAAACTAACCTGTTTTAAATATTTTGTTATTTTAATAAAAAAAAGTAAAACCATTTACTATTGCATAAGGTTCGAAGACTCTTTCAATGCTGGCTTCGTTCACGTGTATCAGATGACGCCAAATGTACTATTTAAGAGTTTACAAATTTATTAATTGGTGGCGCTGAGAGCTTAGAGTCCCAACTAGAGTTTGTTGGCATTGAATAAGCATTATAGTGCAATGTTTCTCTTCCAGCAAGCATATCAAACACTGGAACTGGTTAACCACTGTACATGTTGAGAAACACACTAAAAAATTTTCAGAAAATATCTGATCGCTAGACTCTTCTAGTACTTAATAAAGTACGTTCACGATGTCTATGAGACGTTATAATGATCGTATCTAATGATTTTTTTCAGTAAAAAATTAAGGTAGCTGTTATATTTCCGGCTTCAGTTCACTGCGAAGCTTATGGAAGACGAATTATTCTTTTGAAAGTTATTTATTATTTTAATTGTGAAATTGGTCTTCGGATTTTCGTTGTTATAAAGAATAAATCATTCGATATTATTGTCTTAAGACGTCGTGTTTAGAGATGTATTTAATGTAGATACAACCGGTATTTTTATTATTTTGGTCAGGTCTGGCTTAAGGATTTTTTGGGAGCAAATAAATGCTGCCGCCTATACTTTTCCCAACAATTATCGGATTAACAGTTCGTGAAAAGTCGAACCAATAGACTAATCAATAAGCTGTCGTCTTTTTTGGGGCTCTGATCAAAAGTTTTCGAAACGATTCCTGAATTAACAGACGGTAAGTTAGTTTCATGACAGTAAGTTAGTTTCATAGACAAACTTATGTTTTTGGAACAATAACGAGATTAACCGATGATAACCGGGTTTTATGGGAAAGGGAAGTGGAATAGCTGGTTGAGTGAATATGGCTGCTTTAACATATAATTTGTTGTAGTTGATGATGAGATGAAATATCAGTACTTAACAGCTATTTAAGAACTGTTATTGGAAAGAAACTGGTTCTACAAATTATATAATTACAACCGTCAAACTAGATTTAAAATCAACGATGGAAATCCTGGTAAAATTATATCTTAAATCTACTTTGGATGTTGTTTCAAAAACCAGCCATTAAGATCATCAGGCAGGTTCCAAAAGTGTTTATGGCTATGTTTACCTAATGTGACGTTATTCTCGTAGAATGAAAACAGGTGCAAATTAAGCTCGATATCATTTACTCGAAGTCCATTTAGGATAAGTTTGACGTTACACTTCAAACCATCATAAATTGCATTTTTAAAATCGAATTAATAAATCAACTCTGTGCTTTTGTGAATGCGAACCGATAATTTCTGTTTTCCTGTTCAATAAATTGTCGTATTCACATAATTTATTCGTTTATTTTTTATCGTGTCAAATATCCTATTGATGTGATTCAGATTTATTTATACAGAAAACATTCCAGAAGAGATCTGATTTGTTTTTTGTTTCAATCAAGCTTACATTTTACTCCGGCCCTGATTATAGAGATATAAAAGAAGTTCCGGTATTCTTTCTCACTTGATACTACGAACAAAGCAATGGTACTATCGCAAGTTCCTACACATATACTACGTAAGATATTATAACTGCAGGTTTACAGCTTTTTCATTTCACGATCACGTTGCGTGCTCGAAAATATGCATGGTTGGGTAAAACTGCTTATTTATATAATTCACTACTCACCGTTTCTGCATTAAGCGTTACCGTTATTTTGCTATCGATTATCAATAATTGGTTAATCAGAGATCGGACAGATACTGTAAAACAATAATTGTATGATTTACCATATACAACACAAACTTTCTTCTTCGTCATTCAAATTGATACGAACAAAAAAAAAACTTGTTTCATATTGGATAATTAATTAATCACATTAAACCTGTTGTCTAATAAGTAATGTATACCCTTTTTAATTGCGGGTTTTCCAATCACGCTTCTTTTTCTGTAACCTAAAAAACTGTTTATGCAACTTATTATGGATGCACGGGTCGTAAAAAAGTTTTAGTTTTAATTCCGAATAAACCAAATAACAAATAAATTGAAGGTTTCGGCAAAGACAAGGGTTCGTTTATTGCTTATACAGTTTTATTTTGAAGTACAAAACAGCTTTTTAAAAATCCAGGCACTACATAGAAATCCGGACGGGTAATGCTTCCGAACACTTGACTCTAAAACTCGGACACATAAAAATGAACGATCTGTTTATATTTACAAAACTGCTCGAGAATCAGATTGTGTGAATCAAGGACGCGTGAATAATCTTATTTTGTAAAATGGGTAAAAAAACATTAAATCTAGAAAAGTGTCGGATTCTGGATAGTTTGAGCAAGGAAAATAGTACATATAAAACGTGTTTCACAACAAAAGTGTTTCTTTTAATTTAAAATTAATAAAGAAAAAAAGATAATATTTAACTTTTTTTGTAAATTTTAATAAACAATTTTTTTTGGCACTATAAGCTTAAATGCATTCTCCAGATTGAAAATGTAACGGACGTTTCGGAATGTACGTATACCGTATACTATAAAAACCGGCTGTAAAACTAAAGTAGAATGCGTTTGGTGCTATTATTACTTTTTTTTCGTCTTTTCTTACAAATATACCAGTTTTAGTTTTGTACTGTGTAAGGTTAAATACACAGTTTCTTTTTGAAATAATCGTTTTTTTAAAGGAAATCGGTAATTCAAATGACTTTCTGAACTACTGTATGTAATATTAGACAATATAGGTAAGTTATTCGACAGATTTAAAAGAGGACGGGATGAGTGGCATTAGTATATCTAGATATTAGTGTGCACTTTCTGATATGACCTCCGTTGACCCGCGTCTATGCAAAATAAAGAACCTATCACATTCAGGTATCGCGCCGCATTTGTATAACAACATCAGCAGTTTCGGTGTCCAGTGCATATCTATGACCCAAAAGCGAACCTTCTTATGTCGCATTGTTAATAAATAAATAATAATTTATTTGCACATTTGGGTCCCCTGGCACATTATTTAGCGGGCCTCTAGCATATCTGAAACTAGCAATTTATGTTTTTTATTGTTTATGATTTTGCAGGAGTAGCTCGGGAAATCCATTATCTTAATCAAAAAGTAGGCCAAAACCCGAAAATTAAAATCAATTCTTTATTTATTTTAAACGATCGTTTCGTTTTGATTAGATATAAGTTTTATTGACGATGGCTCAAATAGCTGAAACGGTCATTAACAATTAGTAAAGATTTGATTTTAATTTTCGGGTTTTGGTCTACTTTTTCATTAAGATAATTTATTATTTTTAGGGTTCCGTACAAAAACGAATCCTTATAAATACTTTATAGGATCACGCTCGTATCTGTCTGTGCGTTTGTCACAGCGCATTTTCTCTGAACTATTGGACGAAAAAAGTTTAAATTTGGTTTATATGTAGAATTTTATTACCCAATCATGGAAGTACAGTGGAATCCGTTTATAATGACATCGAAGGGAATTGACAAACACGTCATACTAAGCGGACGTCATACAAAGCATTTTTGTGAAAAAAAACTTTCTTTTTTTAGGTAGCATAGGGCCGCTGACGGGTATTCCTTTGTTTTGCGTGATTTTAAACTACTGAATTAACGCTTGATCAACATTTTCTTGCGCGATTTTCGAAGCCTCTTCGGTTTCAAAACATTTGAATTGAACGATCGCTTAATCCGGTTCTTGTTTTTGAAAATCATTGAGATTGTCGAATGACCCACTCCTCTGCGAGAGATGAGCTTGATTCTCCATTTTGTAATCTGCATATTATTCACCTTTCTCCTCAATCGTAAATGCTTTACGACGTTGAGATGACATTTTTTACATAGGATATCACTAAAAACAATGCGTGACGTTCAACTATCAATTACTCACTGAGATTCAAAACAAACACAAGCCACGTGCCGAACGTCGTCGGGAATCAACGAACATTGCCGAAGGTGTAAAGAATCATGTCGGTCACTATAGACGGACAAAATTTATTAAAAATGGGTCATAATAAGCGACATGTCACTGTAAGCGAAGTCATTATATCCGACTTTGTTACAAAGAATTTTATATGAAAACCAAACCTCGTTGTGTAATTACGTCATAATAGGCGGTTGGTCAATATAGGCGGAGTCATAATCGATCTTAAGGGTTAATTTTGGGGAGCAAATTAGAAAGTAAAAATTTTTTTTTCAAATGCATCGTATGATATCAAATGAAAGGATTCGTTATAAAATATATACATGCGTTTTTTTATAATTTTAAAATTCACGGTTTAAAAGATATTAAAGAAAATATACGAAATATCTGAACTTAAAATTAAAAAAAAAAGTTAATAATATAGGGCCTCACTCATAGATTACAGGAAAACTTAAAGTCCTTACTGAAAACGGAATGGTATGGAATCCTTTCCACGCGAGTTCAGCTCGCACTTGACCGGTTTTTTACAATTCAAAATATTTGCGAGGAATAAGGTTCGAAAGAGTTAATTGATTTTGAAGGAATTTAATCCATATGTTAGAATCTACCGCTGCACAAAGCTTATTTAAAATGAACCCAATCGAACCATTTTAAGTGCGGTTTTAAAAGTTGAAAAAAGTTTTTTGACCCAAAAATAGCGAAAACAATTCTCAGAATCGTTTCAAAATTGAAATTTAACCCTTCAATACTGATCAAAATGTACTGCTAAAATTTTAATAAAATCAAACACTAGTTTGCGGATACGAATTTGCTTACTGAAGGGTGCATTTAATTTGGGGGAGATGTTGGATTAACAATAATATTACAATTAAGGATTGTATCAAAGAACTGAATTTTGTCCAAAAAGAAACCTAAATTTACATAATGAAGCCACAATGCCTGTATCAGCAAATATATAGATACTATATTGTCGGCAGGGTTTGGCAATACGACCCGAGTTTTTTTACTGTCGTTGTTCATATAGAATGCATAATGATAAACTTGCTAAATAGGAATAGGAAGTCGCATATATCAGATAAAAATGAAACAAAATAAACAATTTATTAAGATATTAAAATTTTCTATTTTTATTTCCTACACCTAACGTAAGAGTGATGTGTACCTAGTAGAGTAGTATCGTTTAGAGAAGAGAGTAGCACCGTGAAGAATCTGCGTAGTACGAAGAGTATGGAAAAAGCAACCAGTGGCGGCGTAATTTGTAATTTCAAGCATAGGCGGTATTCGTACTTAATGGTGCGTTTCAACTAGCGACGGACAACTAAACATGGCCGTATTTATAAGTTCACCCGTTGTTAGAAATCATAGACTTGTCCGACCTGAAACTAGTTTGTACGCAGCCATGACGCTACTATCTTCTCTAAATGATTCTACTCTACCTACTTAGATACATGCTAAAACTGACTAAATATTTAGTAGCATATTCTTGAGACTCTTATAAGCTATGTTTTCAAGCGTCTATAATATCTATCTTGTCAACGGAACCTTAGCAATTTTTTTAATATAAAATAGAGCTTTGGTTACTGAAACATTCTTATTTATTGCAAATCATAATGATGGATATTTAATTTTACGTTATATCACATAAATCTCGTCAAATGCGGTCAATCACTCATACGTCGTAACGCTCTACTGCTACTTCGTTTAAATGTGCATCTACATTGACACAGCTGGATATTGCAAAACACACGTCTCATGTTATCTAAATATGTCTAGGTTACAGGAATGTCACAACATGACAGGAGCGTGTTGTTTAACTTGATACATATTAGCTACAAATCTTTCGTTAGTTTTCATGTCACTTTCCCTGAATAAGAGACCCTATGCACATTCTTTTGGTAGACGTCCTTTCATTAGTCAGACTATATATTCATGGTTAGATGTTTAAATTCTCGAAAAAACAACTCGATGACAACAGATAAAATATGTTTTGAATTTTGACAAAAAACTAGCTTATAATTTTGATAAATGCTAACGGTGCGTAATTATAAGCCACACTTAAGACATAAAACAAATAAATATTTCTTTGGTTAGTCATTTTTAAATTAAAAAAAAAAGTATACTGTCTCCTTATATGTAATATGTTGACTAGGTAACTGATTTAACTTAATCTACTGAATTATTTTAAATTTATTTGAATAATTTATGGATATTGAAATTTCAAGTATGTATCAACACTTCCGTGTCAAATTATAAATTAGATATTCATCTAGTCCATAGAAAAAATGCAAAATATATATGCTTTACCAAAATATGTAAAAAGCTGTAGAATTTCACGACCTGAACACAACACATTTGTTACTCCAAAACTGTTTAAAATTCAAAATTAGTTACGCTATTATATATCTATATATAAAGAAAAGGAAATCAATAATCTTAACTGACACATCAAGGCAGCATTGGAATGCTGAACTACACATTTCTATTTGCGATATCAAAAACAAAAGCACGCCATTGATACACCAATGTTATTTAAGTAGGGTCTAGTCCTCGTCCTCTAATATTTTTGGTCTGAGAATAGCTTTCTTGCGAAAAATTAAAGCTTATTATACCTCCTTGAGACGTTACAAGTCAAACAAAAAATGTTTTGTATTTTTGAGTTATACTGTATTGTATTATATTGGATTGTGTTCTATTGTATTCTAAGTCTGTATAATGTTGAAACAGTAATTTTTGTAGGATTGTATGGTCTCCAAAAGAACCTTAAAATAATTATCTCTAATCTCCAAATAGTATAAAACAAAGTCGCAATCCGCGTCTGTTTGTTCGATTAATTCTTCTAAACTACACAATGCATTTTGATGCGGTTTTCACTATCATTTAGAGAATTTCTTCCGGAAGCTTTCTGTATATAATACATTAATATCAAATTTAAAGATAGTAGAGAAATCTCGATGTTTTGTAATCAAGCTTTTCGAGTGCTTAAATGACTTAAGATGACTAAACCTTAAGAGATACATCAAATTAATGTACTACAGAATTGTAGGTCTTAAAAAGGCCTAAAGAAAACTCCACGATAACGGACGTCTATCTTCTAAGGATAAACCACAGTAACCATTTTTATCTTTCAAAAATTTGATCAAAAATTATAAATTATTTGCGAAGATTTTTTGGCCGATATGGTGTTAATTCTTATCCAATTCAATGTGTTAGTTACCTTAGACATTTAATTTAGATCAAAATCATTTTATTGAATATCTTAGAAGACATAGATAATACAAGATTTAAAAAATTACGGGCAACAAAATAATTATGAATTAAATATGGTTTACTTGCTTAATAAAAAAAATAGGCAATAAGAAATATTAATAGTCAAAAATATTAGTCTTACAGGCTTTATTAGTGTATTTGCCATATGGCAACACACACTATTGGCGTCGGTCGGATGGCGGGACCTAGGGGTCGGACCAAAATTTCTCGACGTTTCATAACCTCCTAAACACTTTGGCACCATTTTTAAAAATGTTTATATATATATGTATTTTAACGAAATTTGGTCCACGTGTTTAAATCCATCACCGCAAGAAGCCTATTTAAAACGAGCGTAATCGGGCCATTTTAAGGGTAGTTTTTAGGGGTTGAAAAATGTTTTTGGGCCCCAAAATACCGAAAAAATTCTCAGAATCGTTTCAAAATTGACATTTAACTCTTTAGTAGTAATTAAAAAGTGTCCCTAAAATTTCAATAAAATCGGCCCAACAGGACCGGACTTACAAATTTTTTAAAAACACTAATTTGTTGATAGTGACTTATTTATTGAAGGGTGTATTTAATTCGGTGTAGACGTTAGATTGATGATAATATTGCAATTAAGAAAAAAAAATGTTATTTTAAGGGCTGTATTAAGGAGTCAAATTTTTAATTTTGCCCAAAAACCAACTTAAGTTCGCGTAATAAAGCCACACTGCCTGTATAAGCAAATACACTATATTGTCGGCAGGGTTTTGGCACTGCGACCCGGGTTTTTTTTCTGAAATATCCGTAATTATTTTATGATTAATTTGTCAGGAATTACAGGTGTAGTCATATTAAAAATATGATAAAAAATGAGTAATTTATTGATTTTCTCAACAAAAAAAAATAGTTCTAAACGAAAAAATCTTTTCCATGATGTCTTATGTGATGTAATTTTCTGATGTAATTTTCTGTAAAAACGAATTTTTACTAAACTTTTTATGATATTGTACCTCCATAATATTTGTAATGAACTAAATCACTTTATTTTTTATTGACAATTTTTATTTAATAATTCCATTGTATAAATTAATTTCTCTACAGACTGAAGCGTTTGCTGAGACGTTTCTTTTCTGTTGGCCGCTTTTTTCGTATATTAATCAGTAGGTAGTAGCCACACGGCACGGGTATAAAAAAGGCGCAGCATAATATACTATTTTGTTAGTATCTCTTTAGTATACAAGAAACATATACCTAATAATACAGTACCTAGTAATTATACTTGTAGTAATTAATTATTTGTAAGCATAACTAACTTGATAAATTTTCATGTGTCACTACAGCGTTTAAATTTACTGATAATGATATTATTTTATGCCCATTTGTAAAAAGCGCTCTCTTCTGCTAGTGTTCAGAGTAAATTTTCAAAAAAGTCACGACTTTCTGGATGTTTTCAAAAGTTATGAAATATTGTTTAAGAACTGAGTACCGCGTCTATATGTGGTTACAAATAAACATGATTTTTGTATTTTTACTAAAAATTTTGTTAATAAAAAGAAACCTGATTATGAACAAATATTGTGCGTAAAGTAAACCACGCATTCAAATATTTAGTAAATAAATGTTTTATCCGAGATCTATTATAATAATTTAAAAAAATCACAATAATGGATTCTGAGCAGTTGTATAGTTTAATAGTACTTTGATAAAATGTTACATATATCTACACCATTTTTTGGGAATTATACCTACAATATGTTAATAGTATATTTTATACTACCGTGTTAACAAAAAACGCCTTAGGTAACTATCATTTTTTTCAAAATAAAGTTTTTTGTGCTATATGATAGAAGAAGCAATGTTTTATCATATAGCACAAAAAACTTAGTTTTGAAAAAAAATGTTAGTTAAGGAATTTTTCGTTAACGCTGCAGTATATCTAGGGCGTAATGAGGTATATTAGTGACAACTAGTGATTAGCAACTGTAGATCGCTTTAGTAGTAAATTACGAATGTTACTTTACGACGTAAAGATCATTATTTACAAAAATGTATAGCATCTATATTTCATAGGGGGTAAAACAAAAATATTTTTTAAGAATACTGAATTTCATTTCTTTAATACAACCGCCAAATAATTTAAATTATTATTTTTGAATATTTTCAAGCGCAAAGACATTTGGATTTAATACATCCAGGTTGTTCATTTTCTTTTAAACTTGCTTTTAATCTGATTGAAAATTTTCATGTAAAATTAATCATCAAAAATTTTATTTTTAAATTTTCCGACAGAATATATGCATTTTGTATTTACATTTTTAATCGTAGTTTTACTATTTGTCTAATAAGAATCAATTAGCAATACATATATTGTAGTTATTTTTTATTTATATTTGTGCCTTATTGTTGTCATGCCTATATAAGAAAAATCTTTTTTTATAAGTATAATCAGCGAATTTCATAAAATAATATGTATTAAACTGGTAAAAAACCGAAATTTTAGAGTGAGATCTCATTGTATGTGTCTTCGTCACATCTGACTTTCTCACAAACTATATATTATGTTAACGGCTAGCTTAAAAATCAAAATCACAAAAAATATTTTTTGTCTATTTTTAGGGAACTAAAAGTTGAAGGAATAATTTTTTTCGCCGGATCGAGTAACGTATTTTACGAAAAAGTACTTGTTAAATATTCCTTAATAGTATTTTCTTACTTCAAGTCACATAGTTTTTAACATACAAGCATAAAACAGTTGAAAATATTCGCGATGAAAGACTGTTTCGTAAAGATCACAATCATAGTTTCGAGAAAGAAAATAACCTATTTGCTTACTACTAATTGTGCGTATATTTATTCATTTTTAGTTGCAAAAAAACATCGGCCGCGCGAGTTACACTCGATAATAAAAGTTTATCTTTAATCGATACAAAAAAGTGGGTGCGCGTTAGAAGTTATAGTGATTAAAAACTAATTTTTAATTTGCATGCAAAAAATTTCTGTTCGTATTGAAACAAATCTTGTCATACTCACTATTTTACATTTTCAATTGCTGCCCCATCAGTTGAATTTTTGGCAAACATGCTTAGAATCAAAATATTTAACAAGACGCACGATTTAGCAAACAACTTCATCCTGTTAATTTCGATGTTACGTCGGCAAGTTTATCTTATTAAATTTGATCTGAGTACGCGCGCATCGTAAAAAAATCAATCTCATATTTTCATAACGCGCCAAAACGTAATTTTGTACAATTAAAGCCAATATAAAACACTAACATGCATATACACAATAAACGAATATCAAGCGAAACGAAGATAATAATGTAGCCGATGAAATATATGATAAAAAAAAAATTAAAATAAAAATAAAAAAATTACGTACACTTACGACGTCGGAAATGTTGGAAAACTAACGTTGGTGTAGTGGTATTGTTATTATTATCAACAAGTCCAAGAGTCTGTTGTAGATGATGATTGTTATAAACGTTCGAAACGTTGGTTAATTGCAGCTGTCGCTGGTGACGAAGAACACTGTGGTGGTGCGTTTCTTGTATTTGTGAAAGAGCGCGCATGACTCCGTATCAATAACATGTTGCCCTTTAATATATTAGTTTGAAACGTAATCTCACGTCGCAAAGAATAAATATATAGCTAACACTTTTTTATGTACATTGTTTTTTATAAGTTTCACTCTAGCTATAAATATAGGTAATTTTGATTAATTTTTTTAATTGCACTTTATTTGGTCTTTCTATAACTAGATAAACACTTCGAGAAAATATATTGTTCTTTGAATACAAAAATTCTTGGTCTTAATTCACGAACTGATACGAAGTAAATTGATCACTTTCAGTTTTTTTTTTGTTTTGAAAAATCACTAAATAAACTGAGTCTTCTCTGATATTGTAAAAATGTAAAAAATGATATGTTTGAAATAAATCAAAAGAAAAAAATTAAAAAAAAATTGACAATGAAACTACAAAAAGAACATCAATATACACAGCATTCGCATCTCTACAGATCTGCAGTGGGTGATGTGAACAAATGAAGACCACAAAATATGAAATTTTGCGACAGATGAAAATGTATTTCTACACATCAAAAATGAAAACAGTGATATTGTTTTCTACGGGAAGAAAATGTGCTGCGTATGTTGTTGAAGAAACGATGATATAGCGTAAAAATCTGCACGAACATCAAAAATAGGAAGAATATATGTGCGCGATGCGTTTCTGTTTGATTAGAAACAAAAGAACGTGAACAAAAACAATTGGGAACATTAAAATATGACGTTTGAACTAGAATAACGAGCGAGGCGCACATAGAAAACAAAACAAGTGAGCGACACTGTAAACGGCTTCACAATCACCTGGCGACTGCGACGCTTCGGGGTTGCTCGTGAGACCTTCGACGGATCGGGGCGGTTCGGGCGATTGTTCGAACGATCGTTGACGTTTTAGGACGTCGTCGTCGTCGACGTCGCTATCCTCCTGCTCACGCCGTCGGCGTTCCGAGTCAGCTGATGAAAGCGGTGACGCCAGCCCGAGCGTTGAAATTAAAATCCTCATGCGGGTCACAGACACACAAATACACAAGTTATTTTATTTAGCAACTAAATAATAGTATCGCGCGCAATCAATCAAAAGAACAACGATAAAAGTTACATGTTACGTTGAATGCCAAACAATTTTATTCAAACTTCATAACATGTCAAAACTGCCCGTTAAATGATTTATTTAACGGGCAAACACTTCACCAAATTTTTATGTCAAAAAGTTTTTCGCGTAAATGATAAAACACACTACCAATTTAATGTCGAAGTTTAATTAAAAGACAAATTAAATATATGTGTAGGCAGTCCAAATGTTCTTCATAAATTTAATTCATTTGTACTGTTTATGTATTGTGGTAACTTATAATATTGTTTTGGTCCCAAAATATTTATAATAACACTAACAAAAATTATTATTAAATAATCTCCACAAAAAGTTTGTTTGAAATCACTTTCCCCCGTAATTTTTGCGCGTATTTTATTATAAAACTGCAATGCAATTAGAAGCGGTAACAATGCACTCTCAAGATTAACAATAAGTTCAAAACTTTCTAAGCAAACAAAACTTTTTTATTATAAACGTTGATGACTTCATATGTTTAACTGGTATCATGCACAAATTATGTAATTATTTAAGTTCGTGTTTGGTATAATAGTTTTTTGCACAATTAACTAAACGTTTTTTTTTATAATCACAAATAAAAAACTTCACAAACGTCAACTGTTCAACACGGTAAATTCAATATTAAAACTGATTTTTTTAATACAGCACAAATAGCACAAAATATAAATCTTTTAGGTATAGTATTTGGAGAGTTTCACAAACTGCAAAATAACAATGTTTTAAAAAAATTTTCACAACAAAAACTAAATAAGTAATAACTTTATTTGGCGCAAATATATCACTTGAAGTTGATACGGTAACAATAAGTTTCGACTGACAGAAGAAGAATAAAGCACGAGCGCGCAAGAAAACTTGAAGCACAATATTAAAAATGGTAATACTTCGTGAAGAATCACAGACACTGCTCTCAGCGCGGTACTTGGTAGGGATGCCGTATGGAGTAGTAAATAATTGGCCGGCTGTGGTAGTGGTAATAATAATAATGAAAACCGTTATCTGGGAGTATTTGAGTAGTAAGTAACGCTTACGACACAACAGTACTTGTAGTAATTGCGTGGCGTCCTCTACCTATCTTATGTACAGACTCATCTGGTACCACGCGCAGTTGACACGCTACTAACTGACAAAAGCATGCAGCGCTTAGCTATAATACAATCCCATCAGTTCACTTGCACACACCGACAGACAGAAAAACCAACACAACCTACTCACTACGAAACACGGTTGCGTCGTCGCCGTTGTTCGTTAAACGGCGCTCGGCGTCGTACATGACGTCATTGAACAGTCTCTATATAGCACAGTATGTAGGTATATCGGCCTACTGTGAAGTGTTGTGTTCCGAGCGTTGCGGTACCGATGTGACGTCATACGGGTTAAAAAGAGACGACCGAATCGATAGTCTGTTCGTCGTTCCGTGTCAACCTACATACTATATGTTCTATGATTGTAGAACTGTAACACACACGTTTAAAGTTCTGTCAGTTAGAAATGAAACGATACTCTTCATTAAAATGATACTAGTATACTCTTTTAACCCGGCGTAAATGAACCTCTTTTCAATCAAATCGTCAATGAACCAGGGTGAAGTTTACCCGGTTATCGATTTCAATATATTTCGTTTGAAATAGTTTTTTTCTTAGCTAGATGAATTTCCTAATAGGATATAGTTTCCTTAATGTCTACTAAAGACACAATAAAAAACAGAGTGGTATTGCCAAATTTATACTACCAAAAAAAAGTTAAATTGCAAGATATGGCAAAAGCCCTAATAAATATAAATAAAACTGCATGGATTTTACTTTTTTTTCTTTTATTTCTATAAGTGGAGAATTTCTGTGGAACTGGAATAATTTTCTCCCCGAATTTGAGGAATTTCGCTTAGATTTTTGGGGAATTAGGAAAATAGGCATTGGCAACGCTGATCGTGACGATACGATACTATTGTTTTTATTCGATACCAGTACTCACTATCGATATCTATTACAGGATCGAATGAGAAGTATCGGTACTATGTGAGAACTTAACAGTATCAACACATCCCTTCTGTTAGTTGATCCAGAATCTTTGAAAACACATTTCTCTGTTGTGTTATGTTGTAACGAAAATCCGGAAGCAGAGAATTTGCGTTGCGACACGACGTAATTGGAAAATGTGACGCAAAATATTATCTATGCTCCATGTAACGTTGCGGTGCAACACAACAACGATATATGCTTGCAGCTTTAGTGCATTGTGACACGACATAACAGGGAAATGTGCACGCGTCTAATGTTGCAACCAAAGAAAAGTTCGACCGAAAAGTTGGAAATGTTGATGGAAAAGTTCGCTAGTACAGTGGAAAAGCTAGATTTCTTGGCCGCAGGGAACTCCCCGAAGTCCTTAGTATAATATATTTACGTCGATCAAGATTCATCAGAATGAGGGTAGCTGTCTGCTATTGTCCGTAGGTCAAATTCAGATGCATATTCCTGCTAAGCAAATTAACATAAACAGGTTCAGAGGGAATCAAATACTGATAGCCATGCCATTTTTTTAGGGTGTCGTACATCCGATGAAAAAAATTCTATTGTCGGCAGGGTTTTGACGCGGTATTTAAATTATTCTAATTGATCATTGTCATAAGCATGCTTTTGAGCTCTTTTCGACATATTAATAACAGAATAATTTCTTTTCCATAAACAAAAATACACAGAATGCACCGAAGTATTAATGATTATCATTTTTATGGGTGAATGTTGATAATTTTTTTATGAATTTTTTACAATATTTTGAGTGAATTCTTGTAAATGTTGACTGTTTTTCTGATGAATTTTTACAATTTTTTTGTGTGATTTTTGACATTTTTTAATGAATTTTCACATTATTGGGCTTCAATAAGCTTTAGACTCCAAGCAATCTAGATCCATCACTGCCTCCGTAGGTGTGCGTGAGTTAATTGTAGCCATCTAGCAGGCGCTGTACACAAGTTTTCTATTCC
The DNA here is from genome assembly GCA_034508555.1 of Venustoraphidia nigricollis. Lineage (NCBI taxonomy): Eukaryota > Metazoa > Arthropoda > Insecta > Raphidioptera > Raphidiidae > Venustoraphidia > Venustoraphidia nigricollis. Next base: position 5,389,920 of record JAVRKA010000004.1, on the reverse strand, counting down.
ATGTATCCCAGTGTTCCACGCAAACATTTCCTTTTTCCCTCATACTATGTCTATCACTGTTTCTCTAGACACAATTTTACGTTTTCCTTCTTTAACTAGTCAGTGATTGGCGTTTCAACAATGACGGCATAGTTATGACGTAATCGTTGTGACGTCACGTACCTTTAATGTTCCCCTCATATTTTTTCACTCAACTTACTTCGCGCACCTGCACTTCAATGTTGAAGTTTTGCTCTACATAATGTGTCGTGTCTCTTTCTTTTGATACAAATTACATAATTGTCTGTCTCTTGTTTTCTGTTCTTTTGGAATTATCGACAAGGGAAACCAAAGAGTTAATTATAATGTGTGTATACTTTCAGAAAGAAATCCTTTCAATATAAAAAATTGATTCTTGTGGAGGTAAAAATTACAATTAACAGAGCGAATTTAACTGTTTCATTTTATTATTATCTGGTGAGAAACCGTAACTTAGTCCTCAATAACAATAATAATGCACTTTAAATGAACATATGACGTGACGTTTTACCTGATAAACAAACGAAGACGTAGTTTGGAAGTCATGGAACGATATCGCAAAAAAACTGAGACATTAACATATTCTGATTGATTGCATGAAACCCAACACAGCGGAGCGACCAGTCAGTTATTGTAATTGTTATTGTATTTTTTTTCTATTATTTAACCCTCACGAATAATTTTAAATAAACCTCTGTAAGTTCATGTTATTGTTTATTGATATTTTACCATTTTACTTACCGAAAGCCTGAAAAAAAAACATCGCAGCAAAAAGTCTTTTTGCTCGTTTTATTTAAAAAAATGTTTATTTAAATGTTAAATTGAGATTCATGATCTGTAGTTTCCTCCAAAATTCCTACGAAAATTGAGCTATCGCGGAAAAAATGTCAGTAAACTCTTATTTTAGGTTGACATGTATGTGTAAAAAATCTTATAGCTCGATTTCCACCCTCTTTCAAATTAACGTGAAACTTTGCATTCGTGCATAGTTTGGGTGACAAAACAATATTTTGATACTTTTGATATTTTGATATTTTGGCTTTAATATGTAGTATTTGCATAGCAAATTAAGAAGGGGAAAAAATACAAGTAGTGGGAGTGGCGGTGTTGATGGTGGAAAAATCTCAGAAAATAACATTTGAAATTATATAGGTAATATAAAATGACTAAAACTCTGAAAATAAAAATTATTAAAGACACGCTTATATCATTGCTGTAAAACGTCTTTAGGGGGGTGGGTCACTCACATTTATTTATTTCATTGAGTGCCCACGCTCCTAAATATTAAAGAAAAGAAAGAAAAAGTCAGTAGAAAAAATAATGAAGTTTTGATGTAGTCATCATTTTAATAAAAGTTGGTAAATTAATAACATAGCGTCGACGTCAAAATTTTATTATTTTTGACTTTTAGTTGTGCTTTAAGGTGTTTCAATTTTTTTTATAAATAGTTTTTAGTATAAAGAGAGAGCATATAAATAGTAGATTATAAACACTCGACAGCTATGCCATTTTTATTGCTATTTAATGTTTGGTCACCCCTGTTTATGTCGACATAATATAACGAACGCGACTAGCAATGGTGGGTTCTGCAGCTCAGGTATGACGTAATGACAAGCACGTCATAGTTTGCGCCGGGAAACTCCGACCACAGTTTTACCGTTGAGGTTTCAATAACTCATCTGTAAATTATTCGATGAATAAAGCAAGCGGAGTCTTTGTGTACCAGAACATTATTTTTGTTCGGTTATTATTACATTACACCGATTTTTATTCCACAATTTAAACACTTTATGAGTCATTTCCCCATAATTAGTTAGATTGACAGTTTATTAAACAAGATAATTTATTATAAAAGATGTTTAAAAATGCATGCTCAAACTCTAAAAGAAATATTAAAAGTATAAAAAACTCAAACCGCGTTATTAATGTATAAAACAAGCTTCGAATATGAAAAATAGTTTTAGTATCATTTCACACTAAAACACGAGATATTTTTTTTATTATGATGAAACATAATAGATAATTCATCTTTAAAGTTCAATTCCAGATATATGTTATAATAGAAAACAGTATCGCGGGTAATTGGAACAAAGAAATAAATCAATTTAAACACTCATTGATTGCAATGTTTCGTCTTTTCTTTAATTAAGAATTTTTTTAAGCTCTCAATATGCTTTAATTGATAGTAAAACCTTGATACAATATGCAATTTGACATTACAAAAAAACAATTATAAAAATTGAAAATTGTAGAAAATTTTCAATTTTTATAATTGTTTTTTTGTAATGTCAAATTTCATATTGTATCAAGGTTTTACTATCATTTAAGCATATTGACAGCTTGAAAAAGTCTTAATTAAAGAAAAGACGAAACGTTGCAATCGATGAGTGTTTAAATTGATTTATTTCTTGGTCTTTGATGTTAATTTGTCGTTTACTCGAAAATAGTGTCGGGAGAGCTATATACAATGCTCTGAAGGTTGTGGCAGATGAGCAGACAGGTATAATTGTCGGATCAATAGAAATCTGCCCCTTAAGGTATGCAACCCTTAAGTAAATAGAACCAAGATTTTTAGTAATACATTATTTTAAGAGAATTTCCGACAAAATCGCACTATACTACTCCTGGAAAATGAACTGAAACATTATGCTAAAAGCGTTCGAGAATTAACCATGACCTTAAGTTATGAATATTTGATAAGATTGTAGTGTGCCGTGTTTCCCACAAAAAAGAAAAATCGGTAACGTAACCGTGATGACGTCATTTGAAACAGAGACGCGATCATTGTAGTTCCATCATTGTTCCGTCGCACAGTCACTGTTACCAGGCAAGCGTTTTAAGCTTTACGCAGACGCATCAACGGTGATGTATTAATCATGACGCAATAACTGTGACGTCACAGCCAGCAAGTGCTATGTATGCTCTGGAATCTCTGGTCAGGTGAGGCTAGAATTGAGCCCGCGCCGTTATACCGTCATTAGGCCGCAGGTGCTTTAATGTAACGTAATACTTGTGACGCAATTTGTTACGTAATTAAAATTTGATGAGAATTTAGTTTAAATGGGGTATCTATGTCCTATCTCTGTTTATCGATTAAAGGGCTCAATAACCCCTGCGGTAGATTAAAACTGGAAGAGGCCAGTAACAAAATGTAGCTTTTTTGCACATGTAACATAGAAATGGCGAAGATACTAGGTAATATTATCGAGAGGAGAGTCTATACCTTCACACAGATGCTTTAATTTTGTTTTTTTTTGTTAGCGAATTAATATGGTAACTGAAATTAATATCCATCTATACATATAAAATTTCCAAATGTTCATGAGAGAGAGAGAGAGAGAGATTGTAGATTATAGACGCTCAACATCTAAGGTTCTAATGTTCATCGTATTAGCAACGTGCGGTAGATTTTCTCAATATGAAGTTTCGAAATGCCGCCCCTTAAATGTTTATTCTTTAAAGTAAGCGTTGGAGAATGTCTATATTTTAAAATGAGTGCCTCATGCTTTTTAATTGTTACAGAAGAGAAAGAAATTTATTTTTTACGTTTTGGTACGTAGATATAAGCTTGTTTTTTATTATTTTTTTAAATATAATATTTTTCATATACAAAAATCAATAAACGGCAGCTAGACGTCTTCACAGGTATAATCGACCGGTCTGAACACAAGAATATGTAATATCAACGACGTATGTGCGCTTTGTTTCAATGGTCCTTCCCTTGTCTAAACATAAATATGAACACAAGTATGTGTACTTTTGTTTCGTGACGATTTCACCTGTCGCCTGCTCGTTTTTTTTTTAGTTGACTCCCTTTTCCGAGACCTGCGTCAAACAAATTTGTGGATTAAAATAATGTCGCTTGAAACTCGCCAAGTAGATGCTTATTAATACTATTCGTCTGTTTAGTTGTTTGTATGTGAATATTCCACGTATTTGAATGATTGGTTTTGTATAGAAGAAACCACAATCTGACTCTACCAATTTTGATTTTACTCTGTGTGAGATTCGGGTATAAATTCTGTTTGTCATTTTCTGCTTTTACTTTAAAGTTTAACCGTAAAGATCTAACGCGAAAACTGAATGCAATACTTTCTCCTTCCATAGGGAGAGGAAAATTCGTGAAAATCATTACATTCTCATTATTTTGTAACATTCACTTAAACCATGACTTAAAAATATTAGAAAAAAACCTTTTTAAAGCCAAACTCTTACTGAAATGTACAAAAAGGAAAAAAAATTTTTAATAATTTAAGCTGATAATTATAAAAGCGAGGGCTGTAAACTGTATGATCGTTTATTAGTCACAACCCACGTTTTTATATTTATGTAACAAAATTATCAAGGAATACTTTTCCTTTTTATTACATTTCAATAAAAGCTTGTCGTTAAAAAGTTTTTTTTTTAATAATATTTTATTTTGTTCTTTATTTAGTCTTTCAAAGTCTTTACTATTAAAACATTAATTTGATAAAAATAATTGTTCATTTAATTGTAAAAACGGACTTATACACCTGTGCAGAATTTCGAATCCCTAGCTTAATTAGATCTAGTCTAAATTTTTATTAAAAGATTTTACTCAAATTGACACATTGACAAACATGGCAAGTTAAATAAAAACATGTGAAATTGAACTCCTGAAAGAGCGAATCTTGAATATTTTATGAAAATTAGATAGATTGCAGATTATAGGAGAAATTTAACCCTCTGGTAGTAATTAAAAAGTGTCCCTAAAATTTTAATAAAATCGGCCCGACAGGACCGGACTTACAAATATTATTGCAATTAAGAAAAAAAAAAGTTATTTTAAGGGATGTATTAAGGAGTCAAATTTTTTATTTTGCCCAAAAACCAACTTAAGTTTGCATAATAAAGACACACTGCCTGTATAAGCAAATACACTATATTGTCGGCAGGGTTTTGGCACTGCGACCCGGGTTTTTTTTTAACAGTAAATGAAAGTAAATGAAATAAAAGATAAGTCAGGGCGATTCGTCAAAATTAGCGACTTGCATCGCTCAGACGTACGTACAGACAACTGCTGTTTGCACTTTTCAGTTGCAATTTCAGAATTTATTATGAATTGTAATCAACTTAAAATGGAATCTCCCGTTTTCCAAAAACCACAAATTTCATGGATTTCGTACGAAATTAGCGTAGATATAACTTCTTGGATAGCGGATGTGCAATATTAGCCTTCACAAAAATCTTGCGATTTTTGACCACGAGATCTAGGTTGTTAGTATAGATTGAGTACTTTTCTTTACAATTTAAATATTGAGTCAAAGTGAATTTGCAATTTTGTTAATACCACATAAGAGACCGTCTGTCAACGAGAAGCTTACGCCTACATTGCGAAAAAAATAATACAAAACATCTGCATAATACGTCATGTTATGATCAAAAAATATTTTTCATCTTGGGAATTGTTGAAAATAAAATTCATATCTGTTATACATAAAATGTCATTCATAACTTTATAACTACATTTGGGGCGTTTTTAAGCCTGTCGGTTTAAAGCCATATTTAAAAATTGTAGATTATTATAAAAAATATATCGTATGTCCCCAGATTGAGTTTACAATACGGACATTTTTCTTACGCGAGTTCGGGTCGTTTAACATTTAACGCGTGCTTGGAGAGGAAAATGTAGATCTACATCTGAATGATAAATCCCTTTACACCCGAGAGAAAAATGTGGTGACGTGGTTTCCTTAGTGTCCAAAACACTGTTTAGGACACTTGTTTCTATGTTAATAAAGTATATTTTGGTGCACTCTCGGACTCATGATCGATCGACGTTGGTTGCGTTCACAAAAATAGTTTCGGGTACGGTGTAGAATTTGTCAACGTCAAAACTCACGATTGTATAATCTCGAATGTAAAAGGATATCAATTGGCAATTACAGAACGTAAAGTTAACAATTTATAACATTTAGATCAAAGGATTCCAATGCAGCTTTTTCATTTCCGTAGTCTGTAGTGTTAACGATATATCACTGTTTACCGGTCGAACTGAATACACTCTCGCAGAGTAGCAGTAACAGTAAGAACTGGGGTCTTGTAACACCATATTAGCAACGGCATCGCGCCACATTCAATTCGAATTGTGGACAGCTGTTATAAACATTTATTTCTATTGGGATTTGACATAAACCGACACGACATCTGGTGACGGAAATTTAAACCAGAAGCACATTGCACTTCACATGCTGTCAGTCTTACTATATAATAGATGAAAAATGGCAGATTCAACATTCCATTTGGCCTAAACTCCGTCCATATGTCAAACCCCAATAAACTAACAGAAAATAAATAATTTATTAATTCTATATCGGAGAGTTACTTTATTCATTGGTACTGTATTTAGTCAGGATGATAATCTCAGATTGCGAGGTTCGATGTAGGGATAATAAATATGAAGATCACTCAAGTTACACAATCAGAAAGCTACTACGCTGGTCAGGAAGGTACTTAAAACACCCACGTTATATACTTCTTATATAAAGAGGGATTTGTGTTGCCCGGAGGCGTACAATCGATTTAGAGTTAAATGCAAAAAAATGTAATTGTACTAAAATTTATTAGTGTATTTGCCATATGGCAACATACACTATTGGCGTCGGTAGGATGGCGGGACCTAGGGGTCGGACCAAAATTTCTCGACGTTTCATAACCTCCTAAACACTTTGGCACCATTTTTAAAAATGTTTATATATATATATGTATATATATATATATATATATATATATATATATATATATATATATATATATATATATATATATATATATGTGTGCGGGCAATAACTTTCGAAAGAGGTAATTGATTTTAACGAAATTTGGTCCACGTGTTAAAATCCATCACCGCAAGAAGCCTATTTAAAATGGGCGTAATCGGGGCATTTTAAGGGTAGTTTTTAGGGGTTGAAAAATGTTTTTGGGCCCCAAAATACCGAAAAAATTCTCAGAATCGTTTCAAAATTGACATTTAACCCTTTAGTAGTAATTAAAAGGTGTCCCTAAAATTTAAATAAAATCGGCCCGACAGGACCGGACTTACAAATTTTATGAAAACACTAGTTTACAAATAGTGAATTATTTACTGAAAGTTGTATATAATTTGGTATAGAGGTTCGATTTATAATAATATTGCAATTAAGAAAAAAAATGTTATTTTAAGGGGTGTATTAAGGAGTAAAATTTTTTATTTTGCCCAAAAACCAACTTAAGCTCGCAAAATAAAGCCACACTGCCTGTATAAGCAAATACACTGTATTGTCGGCAGGGTTTTGGCACTGCGACCCGGGTTTTTTTAATTATTAAATCAAAAATTGCAATGTTTAGCAGATTATTATTTTTACTTCCTCATATACGGAGTCGTGATCGTATTAAATTCAGTAAGTTCTTGATTAATTTTTCAAGTTCCCTGAACCCAAAAAAGTTGTTTCTAAAAAAATGTCTCCCTACCGTCTGTTCGCTATTGTCGAGGGAACTTATGGTTTGAAACGCTTGAAATTCAGTTTTAAATTTGCCTAGATATTTCTGAGTTATTCTAGATTACCGAATGTATTGTCAGAAAATCAGAGTTGACAATGACCTTAGATTAAGATCAATATTTAATATTTATGTAGAAACAGTTAAATGTTGCTCTTCAACTTATGTAGAACAATAATGCTGGGTTGCAGAAAGCATTGTCTGAAAATTAGATTTGACTATATGATCAGAAAAACATAGTAGAATTTTAAATCGATCCTCCTCCAAAAATAGTTGATCAATTGAACGATATTTTTTGGAATAATCAGTTTTACGCTCGGTTGTTGAAGACTTTACTAACTTTGGTGAGTAAAACGCCTACCATTCCTTTAGGCGTTGGATAGATTTGCGAATATGCTCCCGGGCGGATGATTCTGTTGAGTACGTACATTAAGGAGCCAAATACGCGTGGGTTAGTTTGGAAAGATAATATTTAATTTTTGTACAGTGTGTCATAAACTTATTCTGTATACTTGTCACTTGACTTGATTTAATTTTAAGCTACTTGATATTCACAGTAAAGGAAGTTTGGATGAGGATCAATAAATAAAAAAGCTTTACCAACGTTTTGCTAATGGCCAACGTTTCGAAATAAATTTTTCGAAACGTTGGCCATCAGCAAAACTTTGGTAAAGCTTATTTATTTATTGATCCTCAAGCAAACTTCCTTTACTGTGACCTTCTATTGGATTGGATCAACACAACCGTATACGAAGGCTACTTGATATTGTTTTATTATGAATTGATTATGTACGAAACTGCGCGAATCATTTCCGGGAAATCCCGCATCTTGATTTCATAAACCCGCACATAAGGGTTTATGAAATCAAGATGCGGGATTTCCCGAGCTTATAAAGAAAAATATATTACTACAAACAGTTTATTTATTAGAATAATTATGGACATAGATTTGTAAATAAAATTCTTTATTGCATTTTGCAAGGCTTCTTATCGTTTCTTAATACTACTAAATGAAACCGATAAAGTCTGGTATGCAGTACCGGAATTACATAAGGGCACTTGGAGCTCAGACCCATGGCCCCAGTGTGCCCACAAACTAGGGGAATCCCACAACCAATAATACAAAATTCAGTTAATGAATAAAATTGATAATAAATTAAAAAATATATAGGTCTACATGTCGATATTCTCAATGAATTTTTAGTAAAAAAATTGCAATCAGTTTTTCAATCTAAAATTTTAAAAATGTGCAAATCAGGAATATTATTTTTTACAGAAAAAAATATACTTTTTAGCAAATTGCCTCTTGTTTTACTACTTATTTTCTTTTTTTCTTACATTGTAAATGTTTTTTGAGGTTTGTTTTTATAGTATGTACGCGTCATGAAACGATAACTTAGAGATGGGAAAAACGGGTGTTTTTAGTGATCTGGATCCCGTATGTGAGCCGGCTCACTGAACCGGTTCAAAAAGAGCCGAGTTCTGAATATGTTACTGCAGTCTGCCACTGAGTTACCTAGTTCAGTCAATCATATCACGACCTGTATAGAATCAAGAATGCATAGCCAAACATGTGATGCATGAGCCATTTGAGCTGACAGATGCATCAAAGCAAGAACTGATACGTAAGTGTAAAATATGCTTCTGTATGTTAAGTGTTTCACTGAGTTATGCGGATCCGTTGATCCGTCGGCTCAAAAAAAAGTGAGTCGGCTCTTCTGTCGGAGTCGGCTCTTTGAACCGGTTCAGATCTGAGTTACCCAACACTACGATAACTCTTTACAACTCCATAGCAAATAATATTCTGACGAAATATTTTAAAATTTCTGAAAATATCATTTTCGTGTTTCATCTAAACAAAAACGCGTGGGCACTAATAGGTTGGTACATTGATCCTTTATCCGTAGGTCGAGGGTGCTACGGTGCGGTTTCATTGCCAAGGTCGTTAGCGGCCTGAACATGTGGTGTGTGAGACAGCTCACGTGGGCGCCTCGCGTTCCCGTGCTTCTGGGACGCGCGTAGATGTTTATTGATTTCTCGTTTATACGCACCGCCGCACCACCTTTCTCCTTCTCTCTTTTGTGATACGCATTCTCCGTTCAACCATGAATGAACCTATTAAATATGTAAATCTAACATACGCTAGCTTGAAATTAATACACCGTACATACAGTGAGTGTCAAAAATATTTCACTCCAACTAGAAACTATACAACCAGCCAAACAATGTCGGTGCGGAAATAGAGGAAACCTGTTAAAATTCTTCGGAACATACTTCTATCACATGGGCTATAATTTCCTCCGCACAGTTTGTCCTCGTTTACGAGTCATTAAAAAAAAATCAATGCGAATCTCCTCAACTACAAGTTCTGTCAATGACGTATACGTCGTAACGCCACGACCGAGCGGGGTAGAGTAGTGGTGGGGGTATAAGACTCGCATTCGGGATGGTACCGAATTCGAATCCCGGCGGGGACAGATGTGGCTAGGATTTTTTCCTACTGCCTCTCGCCGAGAAACAGTAATTCCGGTACCGGTCATGTTATTGCGGTTTTTCATGGTTGCCCTCAATTAATTCCAGATAAATATCGAGATGATTCCTTATTTGAGGCTGATTATTATCTATAAAACTCCTAGTTCAAAAAATACCTGCCTTATTCTAATTTCCTATAGTTTCTTCATTCGCCCAGTCTTATTACTTAAGTTTTAAAAAATGTAGAAAACGTGGAGTTGTAAATGGAAAAAAGTAATGATGCGAATGGCGTCTGTTATGACATAAAGTCGAGAAACGGACGTCAAACGACTTGATCACCTTTGTCGACATGTTTGTAAAATATTTTGGAAAATATTGGGTTTATTATCATCAGAACAATATGTCAACCAAACCGAACCCATACATGATACGTCTACAATAGGCTGTTACAAAGTTCCAGTGTGAGCTGATCACAGCATCGGTTCATGGTTATCAGGTTATTGTATTGTCATCGATATGCAAACTTTTAAAGTAATAGATCAAGTGGACGTGGTTCAATATCGGTTTGCAAAATTTGACACATTAAACCCTCTGACTGACAAACATGTGAAGTTGATTTTATTTATGTTGAGTTTCTGGAACGACTTTTCACTTTCCAAGTACATTTGGCTTTCAAGACGTGTGGGTTGCACAAAGCATTGTCAAAAAATTTAACCTTAGATTGTAATTATCTAATTACAGTTTTTAGATATGCAGGAGCAGTAAAACTCCCTTTCATGCGTAAAACAAAGTATTGATCTATTTAGAACAAAATCACTTTCAACATAAATTTTGACCAATATGCGTAGAAAACTGTTGTTTCAAAGTGAAAATTGTATAAAAAACTGTCTTATACCTACATGTTTACACGGTTTAAAAAATATATCGCTTCAATCGATCAATTATTTTTTTTTATGGGAGAAATATGTGCGGTCACAATCTAAGGTCATTGTCAAATCTGATGTGTTGACAACGTTTTCTGCAACCCATCATAAATCTGCTTTCAACGTGGATTTAACGTAACCATATATTAGTTCTCATATTAAACATTTGATTTTATAAAAAAAAATTGAAAAATCCCGTAATTTTTTAGCACTCTTAAAAGTCATTAAAAATCAATAATTTATAATTATAATTAGTGTTGATTCTACGAAAAATGAAGTTAAAATATTGTCATGTGGTCACCACCAAGTTTTTTTTCATTACTTGTTCACTGCATTCTTAGTTAGAAAAAAAAAATCAATAAGTAAAGAAACATTACATTTTTTTTTTAATTCGGTTTATGCAGTAACTAATTGAACTTTACTAGTTATCTAAGCATTGGAAAACCCCTGTAACATGTATATATTATTATCGGTGATTGCGTTGGATATTGCCACAAAAAATAGTTTTATGAGCCATAAATTTATTAATATTATTGAATTTCAGTGAAGCGGAACATATTTCTATTAACAAATATAGAACTAAGATTTGTATGTCGGTGAAAGAATTGGCCAAATTACTCTATTCTGTTTAAAAATTTCAGCTTTGTAAAAATATAAGTACATTACACCCCTTAAATCTTGTAACGAATATTATCTTCACTAATATTCAGTCATTTATTTAGACTTTGTTTAAATGTGCAGTCAATATTGTACATTTGATCTAATACTATTTTCATTAATTAATACTAGCCGACCCGTGTGAATACTTAAACTTCTCGTTTAGGTTTTCCTGTAAACTATGGGTGAGTCCCGACATTTCCTATTTTTTTCAAAATTTTAGAATCAGTAGTTTTCTTAAATAACTTTAAAACTTTTTATTTGAAAATTATAAAAAACATATATTTGAGATCCTTACTACAAGTCCTTTCATTTGATGTCACGCGGTACAATTAATTTTTTTTTCTTGAAAACTGTACCGCGTGACATATCAACCACGCGATTCAGTTTGCAAAACTTTTTTTTTATTTCCTAATTTGCCCCCCAACAATGACCTCTATGTTCAAAATTCATTTAGTTACGTTACACATCTGTCTTTGGGTCACCGACTTACATACGTGTACTAAATTTCAACTCAATCGGTCCAGCAGTTTCAGAGCAAATTGACTATGACAGACGGACGGACACACAAGTGATCCTATAATGGTTCCGTTTTTTCTTTTTGAGGTACAGAACCCTAAAACCGGCGCTACTGTCCTTGCATAACTATAAAATGGGATTATTTTATCACAATCGAAAGTCGTTGTTAAAATAGATTTTCTTAAAAAAGTATTAAAATTGGAACAGGTTTACTACACGGATCCTGGATATTAAATATTGTATGAATTATTATTCAGAACACTAATACAGATTTATATCTTTCATGTTTGCCAAACATTTTATATTGCTACTATTCATTTATTTTTTGCGTCTTTTATTTCTCAATGTAACACGATTTTTAGTTAACCTTCAGAAGGTCGATTTTTAATATTATAGTCTATAATCACAGTTTGGTGAAATACTTTTGTATCAATAGATAAAAAAAAGTTTATATTAAATAGTGGGCGTTGCCTGACGGTACGTGATTGTATTGTTAATATACGGGTTATTTGCATTGCGGGAATTAGACCAAAACAACTATAGATCAATTGGATCTAGATTTCGATTTTATTCACGCACTGTGAATTCTTATCTAATTACAAATCAGTAAGGATGAGTTTCTACCCAGAAGCTGGGGAAAATATCGTTTTTAATTAAATAACGCTTGTTAAATTTTTTTTTATTTTTGTTTTGTTTTATTTATCGCCTATGCGATATATTTTAAAATAAAAAAAGACGTGCTATAGAGAGTTTTCAAATAGTTTTATCATTGCAAATTAATTAATGAAAACCGAGTCATCACTACCACACTAGCTCGGTCCAGCACGGCTAAACAAATATTGCCCTCGGATTCGCCTCAGACATCATGTTCCGCGCAGTGCAAGAATTTCAACTTTCTGCCCTTACGGTGTAATATATACTATTTTTAATGACTGTTTTTGAAAGAGGTTCAATTGTTTTATCAAAGTTTTTAAATGTTTATTTTTCTCGACCCTATGTCTTTGAACCAGTTCGCTAGAACTTCATATAGACATATATAATTAGACTGTTAATAATGTAAACTTACAAACACTACAAATGTATTATTGGTTCCCATTTTAATAATAGTCCAGAGTACCTAATTACATGTTGCAAGTGCTTAGTATTGCACCTTCTTATGTTGGAAATATACGAGGACGCATGTACGTGATACTCATACCTATGTGATTAAAAAATTTACATTGCGCAATCAAGGAATACGACAGCAAGTTATAATGTTGGTTTATAACTACCTACGTGCAATCAAATATGCAAGGTTTTGATGCTTTATAGATATAAAATAAAATACATATCAGTAACCAAAAGAAAAAAACAATTTTTAATAATTTAGGCTCATAATTTTAAAAACGTGGGTTGTAAACTCTATGATGACTTAACTCTTCAATTCCCAGTGTCACTTGTAGGTGACAGAAGTTTTTTCTACCACACGGCGATTTTATTATTTAATTCCACTACCATTGTTGCAAAGCCAATAAGTAACACTATTAATATTTTCTTTCTAACAACACTAGCCAAATGTCATCTATCAAATATAATCAGATGTTTCGCGCGAAATTCGAGCAGTCTGTGTTTGTGTAATCTCTTGCGATAAAAAGTGAAAAAAAATGCCTAAACCGTAACTATTGTTATTTTTTCTTATTGCGTGTAATAAATAAATAAATAAGCTATTGCACAAATTTTTTTATTGGTAAAAATAACTTTGAACACGTTTTTTACGACGTTGGAAATATGCCGTGTCACCTACGGGTGACACTGGGCATTATAATAACCGTTTATGCCGCAACGGAAGCTCTCAAAAGGAATAATTTTTCCCGTTTTTGCAACATTTTTCATTGATGCTCCGTTCCTACTGGTCGTAGCTTGATAGTATGTAGCCTATAGCCTTCCTCGATAAATGGACTATCCAACAAAAAAATAATTTTTCAATTCAAACCAGTATTTCCTGAGATTACCGCGCTCAAACAACCAAACAAACAAACAAACTCTTCAGCTTTATGATATTAGAATAGATAAGTGTTTTGTTTCTTTCAGATAAACTATTTTTATTATAAAAAAACTGATATATCTAAATATAAATAAATATCATTATAAATTCTAACGTTTTATTCTTACCGTAACAATAAGAAAAAATCTGTGTCTGCTTCAAAGTCCTAATTTCACAACGCCCAGTGTCACCTGTAGGTGACACCCCCATAAAAGAAAATTGGGGTAGTTTATTTTTTATTTATATTTTTTCTTGTCATAACCAAATGTATATAAGGTATTTTATTTAAAAAGAAACCAAAAATCTTTATTAACTTGGACACGGGAATTGAAGGGTTAATAGTCACAACCCTCGTTTTTATAATTTCGAACCTAAATTATTAAAAAATATTTTTTTCTTTTTGGTACATTTCAATAAAAGCTTGGCTTTGAGAAGTTTTTATTGAGTAATATTTTGTTTTGTTCTTTTTGTTTTTCTTCACTACTGAAACATTAATTTATTAAAATTAATTCATTATTTAATTCCAAAAACGATTAATCATGTATCGGGAATACATATGTGTACAAAATTTCAAATCGATCGGATATGTGGCGTCCGCCATATGGCGTTTACAAAGACGTCACATGGCTTATCGTATTCCACTCGTCCCACTCTTTCATTTGGTACGTATGTCAAGAATGTTGTAGAGAAAAAAATATTCCGCCATCTTGGGATGATTTACAATAACGTCACACATCAAACTTTTTCATTTGATACTCATGTCAAAAGGGTTGTAAGGATAAAGGTAACCTGTCATCTTGGGGCGTCCGCCACATAGAATTTATGTCATCGAATTTATATACACTTGTGCAAAATTTCAAAGCTCTACCTTAATTAGATCTAGTCGAAATTTTGATTACAAATTTGGACCTAAACTGACAAACTCACTGATAAACATAGCAAGTTAAAAAAAAGTCTGTAAAAAAACTTTTTAATGACAAGCATTTATTGCAGTGTACTATGAAAAAGGAAAAAATAATTTTTGATAATTTAGGTTCAAAATTATAAAAGCGTGGGTTGTAAGTTCTATGTTTCCTAGCTCTTTAGTCACGACCCACACTTTTATTATCATGATCCCAACATATTAAAAATTATTGTTCCCAAACAGTTAGATAGCTATAGTTTGCTACAATTGTTAAGAAATACTCATTGTTAGATAGATAGATAGATTGATAATCTTTCTTAAAAAACCACAATACTATATTAGAAAGAAAAATGTCAAACATTTGTCTCCGCCAAGACTTAAACCCGAATCTTTCCACTATCGCGGTGGAACCAGTTATCAGTTAGTCTACAGTGAAATGTCTAAACATAATTACTTCCTTTTTAACACACTGCAATAAAAACTTTTTCCATAAGAGTAATTTTGGTAATTTTGAAAACGGAGATGAAATTACTTACTCATTCTTACCTTTAACATGTGTATTTTTTTCAGCCACCTGTGCGCAATCAGGAAGCTGTAACAATATTTAAAAACTATTTTTAAAACACCTCGATCGTGCCACACAAATCTAAAAGTAATGCTGAGTCAGGATTATGTGAGGCAGCGAGACCTGAATATTTCAATTATTTTAAACTGGAAAAGTTTATTAATTATCATTAAAAATAAAACGGCCATTATAAAAGTGTATAGTTTAGTATGGAGGAACTTTGTACTGCAAAATATTTGTACACAAAAAAAAATAATAAGTGTGTTGGGTTCGAATTCTGTCGGTTGGTGGGCACCATTTATTTTTTTCAAGGTAAAGTAGTTGGATATATTTAATAATGCACATAATAAGTATACAAAACGAAATAGTAATTTGTGGCGAAAATGTAATTGTAACATTCTTAAAAACATATTATAACTAATATATTTATAAACAAATAATTAGTCACTAAATTTTCGGCAGGCACACATAAAACGGTTGACTAACGCAATTGTGTTTACATGCATAGATTTGAGGACTCCTGGTTTGATGATTAATCGATTGAAGTATTTTATTGTATTAGAGTTCTCAAATCTAGTATAAATTCTCGATGATTTGTAAAAATTGGAGCCATGTAAAGACACAATGTTAAATTTAAGACAAGAATACAGTGGTACCTCGACATACGTGTGCCCCAACATACGAGTTTTTCGAGATACGAGCCGGCGAGCGAGTGATTTTTTGCTTTGAGTTACGAGCGAAATTCGAGATACGAGTTCGGCTTAGCAGGTCGGCGACTGAGGAGATACAAGCGTTACAGTCACAGCAGTATACGGAGGTTATGCAAGAAATTGGTTTCGAGGAGTCAGAGGAGGAGGAGGTTATTTCTACAAGTGAGATAAAGGAGATCTTAGGAATGTGGGAGAGAGTTTTACAGTTCGTGGAAAAGAAACACCCAGAAAAAGTTGCAACAGGTCGTGCATCTGATCTTTTTAATGACACTTGCCTAACTCATTTCCGGAACATTCTGAGAGGGAGGAAGAAACAAACCTCCTTGGACATGTTTTTTCTAAACGGCCTACAGGTGAAAGCGAGACAAATGTAGCGAAAAAGGCAAAACCAGTGAGGATATCTAATTTATTTCTTTACATTCTCTTTTTTGTTTTTGTACAATAGATATTTGTCATTTATAAATACGTTTTTATTGTTCAAAACCACGTAACAAAAATAACTGGAGTGACATTTTGGGGGTTGGAACGGATTAATGGTAGTTCAATTGTTTTGTATGGGGAAATTTGCTTCGAGATACGAGTAATTCAAGATACGAGCAAGGTTGCGGAACGAATTAAGCTCGTATGTCGAGGTACCACTGTACTCAGAAGAGTATAAATCGGTGCCCCTTTGGTGTGAAAGTTTCTCCTATGAATTAATCGGCCCCAGATCTCTAATAAAGCAATCACTTATATAGTTGCGGAGCATTGGTTAGATTGATTGACGCGATACAAGAGGAAAACCTATTATAACAATACCAGATGCATGTGTGTGCGTTATACTTAATAACAGGTACTGTATGTTCAAAGAAATACGCACACCAAACCTATATCTTTCCATAGGAAAATTAGTCTTGCGAATAATCGAATGATTTTGATAATCGAAAGGTTGCTAGGATTTTTATAATCAAACGATTTAACCGAAATGATTCCGTCAACACCATAATAATAGGTATGTTGGTACTATGCGCGAATGAATGAATGTTTCAACTCTCGAATAAATTTTACTCTCGGTTTCGATTTAAAAACTTGAGAGTCACCTATACATACAGACACAAATAAAAGACGACTTCGTATTCAGTACAGTGCATTCGAGTGGTTAGGATGCTAGTGAAAATACAATTCATTCTATCTGTCTATGCATTCGATACGATTATTATAACGAATGAATTTTCGGTTATGAAACTTGAGAGAGTCACTTACACGCACTGCTTCATAGAACACTGGCAGATAAGACTAAGTGTAATTATATATACTGTGAAATGCAATCTAAGAGAGACAATTGCATGTAGTGCGTAGTAGAATACGTAATTTATTACTGGATATTGTATTGTAAGTATAGAAATCATTCAAATGATTTTAAATAACCTTTCGAAACATTTTAATAATCGACAATTTTTATTCAAAATATTCTATCTTTAAGGAAAATGTGTTCACGAATTACTGAACCGATTATAATTTTTCTTCAGTAAAAAGCCGACGATTTCCCGAATAAGATAAATCTAAAAAGGGAGTGAACAGTGAGTGAAAGTGTAAAGCAAGTTGGGAATCCCGGACGCGATATCTGAGCGAAATTAGTGTACACTGGCTGAAGCATAAAAGAACGCGCGCTATACCAGTACAAGCAGACCACAAACCTGAAATCTGGATGTGTTACTATTATTAGAAGTTATTAGCTTAAGGGGGTATTCTTATGTGAACGCATAAATTTTACCTCTTTTTAGGGAATTTTTTTTTAGACGACAATAACATTCAATCATTTTAATTTTTTTATATGTTTTTGTTTGTATCTTTAACTGTATAAAAATTTTTTTTTCTCTTATTTTACATTTTTTATATGTATTTTTTTTAAAATTAAATTAGACACTAAAAAAAAGCAGGTCACTGGTCATGGTAATAGCGGCTGTTCATGTTGTCTGAAATTAAAAAAATCGAATGGATCATTGTTCAGTAGGGATGTCGCTATCGTCCCTACCAAAATTAATCAATTTCATTAAAAAAAAAAATGGCGGACTGTAGAAAAAAAGTTTGTGTTTTTTGTTAATTTTTTTGTTAAAAATCGGTTAAAAAAAATAAGAAAATATTTTCGAAAATAAGCAGTTTTGGTACGGACGATAACCATTAATGAGTAGAAGAACATATATAAATTTCAAAGCAATCGGTTGAATACTTTTTTTTTAGGACCATGACAGTTTTAGAAAATAATGTTTCCAGGTAAATGCGTTTAAAGTTTCAAGGGCCAACAAAAGTCGCTTATACGGCTCGTCGGCGACTATGAGTTGTAATTTATTTAAAACTAGGAATTTCGGTCTCTATTTTTCACAGCATATTTTCGATAGGTTTTAGTATTGAAATATGAAAAAAAATCGATTTTTCGAAGTGGTCACATAAGAATACCCCCTTAACATTCAATAGCTGGCACTTTAACAAATAGGAAAAATGCTAACCTAAGAGAGGCACGGGTAATGTCACGTCGGGCTTCTAAAATTTATGAAAAATATTTTTAAGCAGCCTGTAAAGATGCTCAGCGACGGATAGACACATCATGAGGCAAGGTATGGCTGATCGCGGTATGTGGAAATATATAAACAGCTATTTTACAGCTATTAACAGTTGTCCATGAAGAATACAGATCAGCTATTTATGAATTGTTGTTAGTCGGAGCAAAGAGGCGGGATACAGAACTAACGTGCATCAAAAATGTGTTTTAGGTTGCAAGTCCTTGCAACTACATTGGATCTGTAAAATAGCCGACCGACGTCGAAAGACATCGGAATAGAGATGGGGATAACGGGTCTTTTTAGTGATCTGCATCTTTGCATCTGGATCCCGTATGTGAGCCGGCTCACTGAACCGGTTCAAAAAGAGCCGAGTTCTGAATATGTTACTGCAGTCTGCCACTGACTTACCTAGTTCAGTCAATCATATCACGACCTGTATAGAATCAAGAATGCATAGCCAAACATGTGAATCATGAGTCATTTGAGCTGACAGATGCATCAAAGCAAGAACTGATACGTACGTGTAAAATGTGCTTCTGTGTGAAGTGTTTCACTGAGTTATGCGGATCTGTTGATCCGTCGGCTCAAAAAAAAGTGAGTCGGCTCTCACGGATCTTCTGTCGGAGTCGGCTCTTTGGACCGGTTCAGATCTGAGTTACCTAACTCTACATCGGAAACAAATCAAATATCAAGACTACATTGGAAAGGGAACCCTGATTTCATTTCTACAGTATGTACCGACATTATAATCTTTTTTTTTAAGCGTCATCTTCAGGGTTTAACCTATGTGCCAACATCTTATTCCTGTAACTTCAAAAACGTACAAAACTGGGACACATAGATAGGTTAACTGGACTTGGGATGAGAGACAAGGAAAGCAATAGACTCATAGACCAACACAAACAGTAAAGTCGCCATATATGGATTCATTACAATCTTAGTGTTTGTTTTTCTCCAGATTTCGCCCGACACCGGATCGGGAGAAATACGAATCCAGTGTAGATGCAATCTAAGCAGAATTTACTGTCGTGCTACCTATGAGCTTTTAACGTACTATAGAGTATAGGATATTTATGCCTATTGTGTTTTAAACTTTTCTATGTGAGACCTATAACTGTTTTGGCGTTAATAAGTCGGATAAGTTTGACAACACACAGCGCCGCGCCGGCCCTAGCCCTTGATCAGGAATAGAGCGAGATTGTTTTTCAGTGCCCTTTGGTCGATGCTTTCACTTCAGGTAAAGTACACTGCGGTTTTATGTTAAATAAATAAAATAATTCCAAATTTTCAAAAATCAATTTTTATTTAAAACGCCAACGCTTGTTGAATTTAAATTAAATTAAGTAGTTTTAATTATTATACTTCTGCTTCTTTAACATTAAGAAAGTTCCTACAGTTATATAATTAAATTAATATGAGGTGTTAATTTCAATTAGTCACTAAAATTGTTTTTCGCATATGGATTTTTGGCGCCCCTTGCGACGTGGCGCCTAGAGCAACCGCTCCTCTCGCTCTAGCCCAGAGCTGGCACTGACAACACAGAGATTACTCTCAAACATAAAACAACTTTCAATGAGAAATCTCAAAATGTTTCATTTTGTATCACAAGAAATTAAAAAGAAAAACGTATAAGCACATTTTATAAGAACTGCGCCTTATGGTTTCTTAGATCTATTCCGATTATATTCTTAATTGTATTTTGACAACTGTATCAATACTTTGCTGTAAAAATAGATACAATTTTATTCTATGTAGGAATTCGCTGTACTACAAAATTAACTTTATTACAGGTTAGTTCTGTACCGAACCAATGACAGTGTAATTTAGACTTAACTTCCTATTAATTATTATAACTATTATTTAGATCAAGTACACGAAGTTCAAGTTTAATAAACGGATAATGCGAGAACGCTCTATTAGCGCTATTTCTAATAAAATAGAATTTATGCATAGATATAACTTCATATTGCAATTACATATTATTAAGTTGTTATTACAATAACATTATGCAAATTATGTAACATTGGCAGCCATTATTAATAATTGCTGTAACACCTTATACTGCAAGTATATGACATTGGCTTTTTACAAAATTTTTATGAAAAAAGAGATTTTGTATTTTGATAAACCGTCATTATAGACTTCGTGCAGAAAGACCGTAGTCTCCAGCGTGACTTTCGGAAGCTTTTGTCGCTTACCTGTTATTTTCAGTTTTTAAATTTTTTCAATACATATTCAATAAAATATATTATTGATATTGCTATTATCGGTAGGTGTTCACTATTTCCTATGCCATAAATACAAATTTCATTTATTTGGAAACGTCTTTTTTATTTTGTTCGTCAAAAAGATTTGTTAATATTTTGAGCAAAAGTTAATTTCGCGTCGTTGATGTCGAATTGTATGCATCTACATCATAATACGTAAGTATAGTGGCGATTTGAATAAATTAATAGAGGCTAGAAAAAAAATTATATGCTTTTTTATACTTGGTCAAGGCTGATTTATAATTCTCTATAAAACTACCTATATAATGTTGTTTTATAAAACAGTTTGACCCGTTAACTGCCAATATTTTTTAACACCGAAATCATCACGAAATTGAGGTACCTAAATCGGAGAATTTGCAATGGTGGATTTTGGTGTTTCGGTAGTGTTTTTTACTTTTTCGTTTCTTTCTTTTTTCTGATCTTGTAATTATTAAAAAAATATTTGCACACCTCCCTATAAAGCAGCTACCTTTCATGCCTCTAAAGTGATTGTAAAAAAACACATTTAACACTAGTGCCGTAATGTGAAGGAAACGCAGTCGTGCTACCATTTTCATATTAAATGTAAGATTAGTAAAGCAGAGGTTGTCTCGTCCCGTTGGATAGTAGTGAGGAAATGATGTCACCCGGCGGACCCGACAAATAACTGAGAAACAACGTTTATTTTTATACAATTTATCGGTAATATTAATATTCTGTCTTTGGATTTCTTTGACATTTGTTAAATATTGCCATTAAAGTGTATGAACAACAGCTGTTGTCTCCCAATCATTTGACACGTCCGCCGGATGACGTCATCCCCCCACTACTATTCAACGGGACGACGCAATCTTGAATAAATCATAGTCGTGACGTGTGCAACGGCATTCGACTGGAACACAGCGTACTATTAGAAATGAAGTTTGCTTAAAAGTTGAATGTTAAAATTTTTTTCCATAAAATAGTTGATTTTTACATCATAATAAGTATATTTTTAATATTTTTGACAGATCTATGTATCTTAAACTTTATGTGTATTTGCGGTCTGTTTGGGTAGCTTAGGAAAATTGCACCTACTTTAGTTTCTCTTATACTTTTAATGGTAACTGACAGGCTGGTTTTGGAAATTACTGTTGAATTGGTTAGATCACATTTCATTTGTTTTACTTTACAGCACTAGTATTACTAGCGCTATACCGTCATAAAAAATAAACATTTCTCACAACCAGCCCTTTCATTTGATACACCACAATATAGGCACTTGAAAAATATTTAATTTTATAACTTGGCCCTCAAATTCGGAACTTGTTTATTTACGCTATACGTTCGTTATTGGGTCTAACTCTATATATGTACAAAGTTTCAACTTTTTTCGTCCAGTAGATTCGGAGAAAAAAAAACTGTGGACAGGCAGACATATAGACAGACAAACACGAGAAAGATGATAT
The DNA here is from genome assembly GCA_034508555.1 of Venustoraphidia nigricollis. Classification (NCBI taxonomy): domain Eukaryota; kingdom Metazoa; phylum Arthropoda; class Insecta; order Raphidioptera; family Raphidiidae; genus Venustoraphidia; species Venustoraphidia nigricollis. The sequence goes on along the minus strand of JAVRKA010000004.1, from coordinate 5,367,395 downwards.
AAGGGTTCCGTTTTCTAATCAGATGTATAGAACCCTAAATAATATTTCAGTGTGTACATTTTTAACTAAACTAACAAATATACATTTTAAATAATATGTAGACGAATCTTCTGTAGCTCTAATACATAATTATATCTTTATTTTTACAAAGCTATAGCGGTTCTGTGTTCACACGCGTAAGTCGATGTGGGTGGCCTATACCTTGGAAACATAAACAGTTAAAAATGTCAAAAAGTTTTGTCTAGAAGTGGAGTTTTATGGAATAAAATGGGTTAATAATTCCTCAGTAGAGTTGTTTGTAAATGAATTTAATGCATGCATCAGGGTTATCAGTTGTTTATTATATTTGATATGCATTCCTCTAACTACTGAGACAAAAAAGGTTTGATTTAAGTTGTCTATTAGCATAAAATATAACGGGTTTTTCGTCAATCTTACCTACACTATTATGAATATAAAATTTATCTGACATGTGTTCGACACCTTAATATGTAATTTATTGAGAGAAAATCTAGTTACAAAGTCATTTCGTGTTGCATTTTTCAATATTTGTACTCTTATGCAGCACCGAATCTCTATATTTAAAACATAAGCCGTTTTCTTTTGTCAGTTCGCAGCCGATTTACATAACATTTTTTTTAAATCGAACTTTTGTCGCATGACATGTGTGACATCTTTGTTTTGTCTTTTTGAAAATTTTTATTTACCTTACTTTGTCTGCTACAAATCTTGCAAGTAGATTTTCGAAGCACTTTTTATTCGGTTGGGTTGGAATTTTGCATACATATTAACGATTGTATGTACTGTAAATTCAAGATGTTGACTTCAATATGGTGGACGAGTTTCGTCATTCAACTCAAAGTCGAATATATAAGAGGTTTCAGTGGAGGTGAATTTTAAAAATTTTATTACTATTGTTTATCAATATCAATACTAAAATATAACCCGGGTCGCAGTGCCAAAACCCTGCCGACAATATAGTGTATTTGTTTGTATAGGGCAGTGTGGTTTTATACTTTTATTATGTGAAATTAAGTTTGTTTTTGGGCAAAATAAAAAATTTAACCCCTTAATACACCCCTTAAAATAACATTTTTTTTCTTAATTGTAATATTATTATCAATCTAACGTCTACACCGAATTAAAGACACCCTTCAATAAATAAATCACTATCTGCAAATTAGTGTTTTCAAAAAATTTGTAAGTTCGGTCCTGTCGGGCCGATTTTATTAAAATTTTAGGGACACTTTTTAATTACTACTAAAGGGTTAAATGTCAATTTTGAAACGATTCTGAGAAATTTTTCGGTATTTTGGGGCCCAAAAAGTTTTTTCAACCCCTAAAAACTACCCTTAAAATGCCCCGATTACGCCCATTTTAAATAGGCTTCTTGCGGTGATGGATTTCAACACGTTGGCCAAATTTCGTTAAAATCAATTAACTCTTTCGAAAGTTATTGCCCGCACACATATATATATACGTATATAAATATATATATATATATATATATATATATATATATATATATATATATATAAACATTTTAAAAAATGGTGCCAAAGTGTTTAGGAGGTTATGAAACGTCGAGAAATTTTGGTCCGACCCCTAGGTCCCGCCATCCGACCGACGCCAATAGTGTATGTTGCCATATGGCAAATACACTAATAAAATATAAAAGATAATTCTCATTCGTAACGGTCTCCTAAAAACACGACAACTATTAAAGGATATTGAACGCGGTTTTTGCTATTCGATAGTTTTGAAGGAAAGTTTAGATCAATAGGCTCGGGATTCGCAAATAAGATTGTTTCTAAATTAGAGATCGAACGTGCAAAGAGACTGAGAAAGATATTGACTCGATTAAATGTGATCATGCAATTAAACAACTTTTAAAAAAATTAAAAAAAACTCGAACCAGGCTTCCAATTTTATACTAATTATAAAAATGAATATTTGTTTGTTTGTTCGTTTTCTAGTCTTCTATGCGTTCCTATACCATTCATCCGATTACGTTGAAACTTTGGTGAGTTGTTGTGTGCCTGAGAAAATTTCTGACCAAAAAAAATCTTATTCATGCTTCAGTACTATTATCGTTGCCGAGCGGAGTGTATCTTCGCGAGGCAAGATTGTCCGCCTGTCTTTTGAACTATAGATTACTATGGCCGCTATAATAACAAAAATAAAATAAAGTTAAAGTCGCTGAAAGCCATGTTGACTTTGACGGCTTGACGCCTGTACCGATAACGACATCTGTCAGGATATCGTTAAAACGTCTTAGAAAGTAAGCTGTGAAAACGTTAAATATTCTACGATGGTACAGAACCTTTCGTGTGCGAGTCCGACCCGCACTTGGCCAGATTTTTTTAATATTTCCTTCTTTTGGTCGTCGTTTTTTCCTTTTTTTGCGAATTCTCTCTGTATTTGTTTATTGACTGTCAACCTTCAAGCCACATAGCGTGCGTGAGTCGCTCTATAATTCACATAATGAATAAGTGAGGTTTGATAAATGTACTCGCAGGCTTAAGAAACGCCTTAACTGTATCAGACGATTCGTCAGTTAGTTAACATGCATTTATCACATGAAAGGTAATTTAATATGACGTTTTACAGTAATTAAACTGACATATAATAAATAACACAAACTTAAGACGTGTGATCGCCAGATGAAGATTCGCACGATTTATTATATATATCTCAGGTAAGCTGGTAAGGTCACTTTAAAGTTGATAATATATTATAAGAGAATATATCATGTAATGTTTATTCGTAATAAATACTTTAAGCTTGCTGTTTTAATGGCGCTAATAAACCACTGGTCTGGAAAAGAACGAGGGTTTATTATGCGATTCTATATACATTTATGACACTATAATAGTCCGGGAGCGAATGAACTTATTTTGAAAGACATTTGATAAAAAATTTAAAAAAAAACATCCTTCGAAAAAGACCATTAAAAAGCGTAAAATAAGTAAGATTTGAGCTCGACGCCAATTTAATTACTATAAAATTTTATGTATTTCTATTAAATTGATGCCGACCTAAAAACGTTGTGATTTTACGCCTTTTTTGAACGAGGTTTAATTTTTTTTAAGTTTTTTTTTATTTAATGCGAAAAATGGTGCTTGTCGTCCGATTAGTAATCTAGAATGTGCTCTTTAGTACAAAAAGGTCTGTTATACAGGATAGCATTAACAGTGAGTCCTTGAATATTCGAGTCGAAAATTCAACACCAGGGCATATAGATCATATATATTACGCGCGCAATGATATTATCGCTTGTGTGACTGTTTAATCTCACTCATTTTATCATAATATCACCACTCGTGCGTAATATTTATCATTACGATGGACTAGATACACAATCTACTATTTCATCATTTATGGCTGCCTGTCTAATAACCAGCGCAAACAGATTTCGTGTATGTTATATGTAATTTGGTTAATTACACCTGTCCATTCATATTCACCTCTTTTAACTGATGCCCTACAATTAGTAGATTTTAATTATAACCTCTCTTAATAACAATTGCTAATTATTTTTGATGATGAATGAGTGAACGCGATGCAATTTATAAGTACAAAGATTCCTGCTAGTTTTACTTTCAGTATTGTGCACTCTTCTTAACAGATAACGTTGTGTTCGCTTATTCATTTAATTTATATCGCGGACGTACAAAGAAACCCAACACATCATAACTCATGTAACTGTCATTTTGCGGAACTTCAAAGCGCATCATTATGCAATAGCAGATCTATTGGATTTATATACAAGATGTCCAGTATTCCTCTTTTAAAATCGCTGTTTACTAATGGCAACCAATTTGGAAAAAACTCGAAGCCGATGGCGCGCTACAGAGGTTGGCGGTCATGTCAAGTCTCAATCTTATGTTAACTTAATGAGTGTTTACCAAGTAGTTGGAGACTTTAATGGTCGAATAAGCAGCATCATTAAAGCGAACAGCAAGTATTCTAAATGCTTTCAAGCGCAATTCTTTCGTTAAACATAACAACACTGAATGAATTTTGAATTGAGAATAGAAATAATCCTGGCTTAAATTTATTTGCGGAATTAAATACATATAAGTAGAAAAAGGTACTAATTTAGGTAATTTAGGTCAAAAATTACAATATTTTTTCGTTTTGGTTCCAAAAAACATAAAAAAGTCTCAATATTGTTCACGTCCATTATAATTAATAAGTTTTTTACTTATTCACGGGAATAAATAAAAAACTTATAAAAAAGTCTGTTCGTCTATTTACCTGTGAGCACGATACAAGTCAAATCCCTAAGCGGATCAAAATCAAATTTCGGTAGAAGGTTTAATATGAAAACATGAAGAGTCCTATTGTTTTTGTGAACAATGGCGCATGCGTAAAAGATATTTTTTCTAAGCTTCTTAGTTTCGCAAATATTTTGAAAATAAAAAATTAACTGTTTTGTTCTGAAGATCTGTCCAAAAAGAGATTAGTTAAGTAGATGTTTTAGTTAAATTTTACCTGTGAAACCATGCGAATGAAAATCAAATATCACAATATTTATTACCAGCCGTTATCTGCGTCGCTGCACACCTTCACAGAACTTGTTTTTATTTATCATGGCCTTATTTTTGGAGTTTCAATATTCTTATCGTCTAGTTGATTGGATTTTTTTTTACAGTTATTGAAGTTGGATCATTCGCGGGTGATGAGAAAAAATGCATTAAAAAGTAAGTCATACGTTTTTCATATAGATTTAATAATCCCATTCCACTATAATCTGAGAAAGATGTAATTTAGATGTTGTTTTCCTTGTTAAAACGTATAAAGACTGTTTTTCAAAAGAGATAGAAATTATGTCTTCTCCTATAATCTGTAGTCTATCTAATTTTCATAAAATATTTAATATTCGCTCTTTCAGGAGTTCAATTTTTAGTCTTGTAAGACATAAATTACAAGTAGTTTTTTTACAAGTTTTTATTTGACTTGCCGTGTTTGTCCTGTGTCAATTTGACTCAAATCTTGGAATAAAAATTTAAACTAAATTTAATTAGTGTTTTTAAAAGAAGGTGGAAATTAAGTCATGAGCATTAGCTAGGTGTTTTTTTCAAAATTTTATCTAATTTGCCATGTTTATCTGCCAGTTTAGTTCAAAGCTTGCAATCAAAATTTCAACTAGATCTAATTAAACTAGAGATTTGAAATTTTGCACACATCTTTAAGTTCGGTCACGATGCTTAAATCTAATATGGTAGATGATCCAAGGTGGCGGATTACCTTTTTCTTTACAACTCTCCCGACATGGGTATCAAATGAAAGAGTTTGGTGAGTGGAATACAATAAGCTGTGTGATGTCATTGTAAATGCAAAATGGAGGACGTCTCAAAATGGTGGACTACCTTTTTCTGCACAACCCTTTTGACATATGGGAAACAAATGAAAGAGTTTGAAGAATGGAATACAATAAGCTATATCATTATAAATCCAATATGGCGGACGACTCGTATCTGATCGATTTGAAATTTTGTACACATATGCAGTCGTTTTTAGAACTAAATAATAAAATGATTTTAATAAATTAATCTATTGTAATAGTTTTGAAAGACTAAAGAGAACAAGATGAAATATTATTCAAAAAATATTTTAAAGACAAGCTTTTATTGAAATGTACTTAAAAGGGAAAACCAGTTTTTAATAATCTAAGTTCATAATTATAAAAAGCATGGGTTGTGACTAATAAACTGCCGCAGATCATACAACTCACGCTCTTATAAATATGAATCTAAATTATAAAGAAATGTTTTTGCCCTTTTAATGGTTTTCAATAGAAGCTTTTCTTTAAAAGTTTTTTTTACAAATATTTTATATTAGCGATCGGCAAATAATTAAAAATTATTCGCAAGTTATGGTATTTTATTTTATTGAGACTTATATTAAATGTTAAATTAAGGGAATCATTTATGAGAAAGCGTACGTCGCTATTAATTGAATATATAATTATACATTTGAGAGATTTAATTAAAAAAATGTGCAAATATAAGTAAATTTATGATTAGCTAAAAATTCAACTATTTATAATAAAATCAAATGTGAAATGAATGCTTAATTTAGTCACAGATTATTAAGAAATGTCGTGACTATTTTTGTAACTTTGAACATCTACCTAGCGTGAAATATATGGGGACGCGAATTTTGATAATTAGTAAAATGCATTTATTGGATGCCTAATTAATTTACTCAGTTGTGAATATTTATCTAAAAAGAGAAAGCATGGAACATCGTTTTGTTTAATAAAAAAGGTCTTAATTTTTGTCACAGAAAATTTATCAATGTGACAAACATATAAATTTTGAATGTTTTAGTAAATGAAATGTTAAAATTTTATGCAACAAGCTAAGTGGTGGGGCAGGTAACACCACAAATGTAGCACTATTGGGCACTTTATGATAAGAGATACCTCTTTATATTGTTAAAATATATACAGATATTGGGGCATGTGAAATTTAGCCACTGAAGGCAATAGTGGTGGTAAAATTACCCCATAGATGTGTTTCTGCAAAAATCTTCAGATTTATTAGATATACAAAAAAAAAAAATACTTCACAGAAAAATTGTCCCAATTTAATTTAAGTTTTAATGAACTTTTCTGTTCACCGTATAAACATATAAATTAGGAGTCATGCGACAAAAACGTGTAAAAATGTGATTTTTAATTTTTATTCTTTGAATAACTTTGAAACTACTCTACTGATTTCGAATGCCGTAAACCTGATTCGCTCTAATGATATCGTACGACAAACATTTGTTTACACACACACACACACACACACAAAGACGTCTATCCAAAAAAAGCTTCCTAGGATCCCAAAACGTTGAGATCTGATGAAAACTCGATATTCGAAATTTGGACCGAAACCACTCAAAACTTCCCGTTTTATTGAAAATTTTCAATAAAGGGAAGTTAAAAAAATTGTTGATTTTGAATGCGTTCAGGTAGATGTGACCCCTTAATTTATTTTTTATAAACCTGATTGTTCGCATGATCACATAGCAGTTAATTTTCTGTCTAGTGCATTTTTTCCGATGGCGTACGCATTTTACACAGGCTTTAAATTTTTGTAGTGCTGTTTAATTTAAGAGCTGATACAAATAGCCTACGGGACAATTACTAATGTGTAAGTTGTTTCAGTTCATTTGTTTCCGTGACTAATGTGAGAGAATTCTCAAGGTGCGCAACTTCGTTTAATAATAAATAGATGAAATATAACATCGTATGTCTCTGTATTACAATAATAATATGATTGCGTTTCTAACGACACGGCTTTGATTCATCCGTTAACTCGCAAACAAAAAAATATTTTTCCGAGATTTTAGAACTATGGAACCAGATCGGTCCGCAATCTGAGGATACTCACAATATAATTTTTTTCAACGCAATTATGTCAGTGAAACAGTGGAATGACATCGTTCCAGAAAGGAAAAGTCCCATGCTGTTTCTGTTTTTGATACTGTTTTGAGCAAACTTAAGCTAAAACCGATTTAAGAATAGAGCTTTGAAGAAGAATAGAATTTTTGGTGTGATAACCAGGAGTGCCGAGTCTGTGAGTGCTCAGGGTCTTCAGAACCGACAGAAAATAAATTGCAATAGTACAGTGGTCCCTTGAGATACGAATGCCCTGACATACGAATTTTTTGAGATACGACGAATAATATTCGAAAATTTCTACCTCGACATACGACGAAAAATTTGAGATACGAATTTTAATGCGCGATAATTTTATAGATGATCGCTAGAGGGCAGAGCGTTCGCTCTGTTTGGTTGTTGACACCGTCGCCGCATCGTTCCTTGTTCACACGTAGCTGCGTTATTCGTTGTGTTGTGCCTGTTTTTCGTGCTATTTTAGGTGGGCCAGAGTTCAAAGCTAGTCGCGGCTGGTTTGACAATTTTAAAAAACGAACTGGAATTCATTCGGTAATTCGTCATGGAGAAGCATCTAGTGCAAATATTAAGAAGGCTGAAAATTTCATTAAGTTTTTTGAAAAACTCGTTAGTGAAGAAGGATACCTACCGCAACAAGTGTTTAATTGCGATGAGACGGGGTTATTTTGGAAAAAAATGCCTAGGCGCACTTATATTACCGCAGAAGAAACGAGGCTACCCGGCCACAAGGCTATGAAAGATAGGCTAACGCCTATTATTGGGGTAGTTTCATATCGCTAGAACGCATTAATATACATTACATTGTTTTAAATGGGAAAAATTGCTTTGAGATGCGATTGTTTTGATATACGACGATGATTCCGGAACGAATTAAATATGAGAAGCGCCTCGACCACAGACGAAGTGTCGGTTTGTCATCATAGCCTTGTAGCACTTAGACTAATTATAACGGAGTTTGAAGACTCGATATTTACAAGTAAAATATGTATCGATTTTACATAAAATAAAAAATACATTCAACTTTTAATAGTTTGATCATTGTTTGTACTCTGTGCAAAACGAAACATTTAGCCCTTCTGCACACGGGTCGACTGTTTTGCAGTTTGAGTTTCAAACCGATTCAGGATGTGATTATTTGGCAATCGCGGTTTGTATTCTTTGTTTGCAATGAGAGCGCATGAATGTAAATTGGGAAAGATGGTTGCTCCTACCTTACAGTAGAAAAAATTCACTATAGCATGTAGTCTGCAAACAGTTGACATGTATGTGATGTCCTTCCACCCGTCCGTCTGTAACAGGCGATTTTCTTTGAAACTGTTTGACGTAAAAAATTGCAATTTGGCACAGACGAAGAGTTTGTTGATCCAATTACAGACGTGAAGTATAAAAAGTTAAATTTTGATTCTGGGGTTAAATTCAGGGTGGAAAAAAATCCAAAAACATCGTAGAGCGTAGAGAATGAAAGCTTATTGAAGAACGAATTCAACAATGATGGATATATGTTTTTTTTAAAAGTTCAAAATAAAACCCTCAAAAATTGCTGTTCCTTACCCTTATCGCCAAAAAGAACACAGAAAAAACAGAAAAGTAATGAACATTGAGAATTAGTTGCAGACTGAACGAAAATTACTAGGGTTGGAAAAGTCTAGCGCAATTAATTGTTACAATTACCCATTAGTTAGAAAGTAACCACCCTAAAGAAGGAAGCAGTAATGAAATCATATAGCATTGTTAATGAATTTAGTTTTAAACGGCGACTGGCATAATGATGATATTATTTTATGTGAACAGTTAGTCAGTTCCCACATGAAAATAGTCTTTCCTGTATAAGCAAAAACAATAATATTGCACATTTTTTACATTCCTAAAATCTTTAACACACAAGTTATATCATAATGTGTGCATTCTATAACATAATAGCTGTGACAAACATATGAATCTAGAAACAAAATACGTCACGTTCAAAATGGCCACAGCGCAATGTGGTGTAAATCAATTCCAAAAATTTGACGACCATAATTTTTTTTAATAATTAGAGAGACGTTTTGTGCTAGATTTTTTTAATCACGAATTGAATCATGTCAAAGTTATATAACCCACAATTTTTTTGACCCATAATATATAGTCATCATAATCTACTCCGTGTTGGCAAAAGTACTATTCAAAAAAAAATTTGCCGGCTGATTCCATAAAGGTTTCTAAAAGCCAATTCAGACTAGCCGTTCTCGGTTACGATTCACCAGTCCGGTTCGGTTTTCAATTAATCTAGGCTGCTCACACTATCCCGATTCGGTTCTACGATTATTCTCGGTGCGCGTGCGCAATTTCGAAATATGATTTGACGCTTGATGTGTAGTTAAACGTCAACAAAAACCGCTGGCTAGTCACGTGACTCCAGCAAGCGTTCTCATTGGCTACGGTTGCGAACGGTCCGGTTGAAATTAGAGCTGAACCTAAACGCTCGAACCGAACTGCAATCGGGAACGACTACGCCCTGATTGGTCGAGCTCCCAACCAGACCGGTGAATCGTAACCGAGAACGGCTAGTCTGAATTGGCGTTAAAAGACTAGTCAAATTATTTAGCAAAGAATAATCTGTAATTGTAAAAAAGTGTACATGTAAATTCTACGCGCGACTGAAGTAAAACATGTAAACAATACACATATTAGGTAACTGAAAATTCGCTTTAGGTATCTTTAAAATTGTACAAGTACAAACTAAGTTACGATTATTTGTGTTCATTGAACTAACTTCTGTATAATTCATCAAAAACACAACTCTCGCAGTATGTGGGCTTTGTAATCCATTGCTGTATACTATATAAAGATTTTTTGATGTTATATTTAGAGGTGCGATACTGTATAAACGGACTTTGTTCGCCGCGTAAAAACTTCATAAGCTTTTCTTAACACAAATTCACAAAACGCACCTAAAAAAGTTATACATAGAAACAGTCCGGAACGTCAGAGTCAAACTCGCCAAGTCACAGTCCTGCTGCTCGGTTACTAGCGCGATCTTTTTGCGAGCATGAAATGATAAACAGTATCGCATCGCGTTGCAGCGTAGACAGTGTTACCACAATTTTATTTACATCTAATGAGTGACATTATGTGCTTTTTTTCTGGTTGTATCATGACATGCGTACACATTTTCTGGCTGCAATAAATCAACTGACAAATTTTGTTTTCAAGATTGATGCGATGTTGTTTCATTTTTGATGGTTTTACATGGTGACTTATTGTACCAAACTAATAGCGTCATTTATATAAGTTTTATTCAGTGATTATTATGACATAAGGTGGACTGCGGATTATCAGTCTATAATAGATATTTACCATCTGTCATTATTATTAATTACCATTTATGTCATCATCCTAAACATTTTTTAAGCACCATTTCTATGTCTTACAGGCATAGTAGCTCAAGACGACTTGAAAATAACCAGGCGTGTAGCGATGGTGCGGTTTACGACGTTTCCATGACGACAACGTCTCACTTTTCAGGTTCTAATTATTATTAATGTGGCTATAAAAATAAAGAAATAATTAATATATTATGTCGCAATGAATCAATCAATGAATCTTCACCGAATGTTGCCAAGTAAAAAAAGCTGAGATTAGTTGTGACTTGGTAATATCATTGAACGATTTTTTATTGAAGAACGTGCTTAATTACTTTAAAAAACTCGTCAAATGAAAGGGCTTGTGGTAAGAGTCTCAAATATATTATTTTTATAATTTTAAATTAAATACTTTTAAAGTTATTTAAAATTGACAATCCCCCCCCTAACGCCGAAATTACTGAGCCTAAAACTTTGAAAAAAAAGCAGCAAATAGTTCTTTATTATAGATTACAGGAAAACCTACAAGAAGTCTGAACATAACGTGGTAAATCGTTCAATACGTACAGAACCCTCTCCACGCGAGGTCAACTCGCACTTGTCCCCTTTTTTTATTAGCAATGATTGCATTTCATCTTTGTCGAGCTACATTTTGTTTATGTCTTCCTAATTGTTGCACTTATTAATTTTCTATGTTCATATTGCTTTCAGATAATCTATATATTTATAGCTATCTGAATCTAAAAGCACATCGTTTGAGAAACGCTGTTTATAGTATGCGTGGTTTTACATATTTAATGCAAATTTAATATAAATTAAGTACTCATGACCTATGACTTGATCATATTACCTAAAAAGTGGTGTTTGATGTAGAAAAAGTAAATAATGACCTTTAATGTGATTGATAAATTTATTTTTTTTAAAACACTTTTTTTAAACATGAGTATTTTGCAATTGAATTACTAATTGTCTACGAAATGACCGTTTCATTATTTATAGCTATTAAAAATCTTCTTAAAATTTGCAGGCGGCCCTGATATTAATTTAAGGTTATTTAGATGGCGCTTTAGTTATAATGGTTGTAATATCGGCCAATTACATTTTGATATTTCCGGCCATTTTGATGTCAAATCATTTCAATTTTGCTTTTAATTATACAGGTGCGGCAGATAAACAACCTGTGATTTTTGACCATTAAAATAAATTTTATATGACGTTTAAAATAGGAATCTTTCGATAGTTTTATGATAATCTTCTCTAGGATTACAAATATAATCAAAATGCTCTAGCCAATTGTGTGATAAGATAATTCCGATTTAAAAAAACTGTGAGGTGAGTTAAGTTTATTGAGACTCTACAAGTGCGACCCTTTAGGTCCATATGATCAACTTTCCAATATCGTCAAGTTTGGTTTTTAAATAATAAGACCTGTGACATCTTTTTTAAGAAATACTAAGGTTTACTTTTTTTTTCAATTTTTTGTTTAAAAAAAACGGCTAGACCGATTTTGATAAAATTTCTTTCGGATCATACACCCTTCAATTAGTACGCTAACAAAGTCAATAACATTTTTTAGTCGAGATATTTCGTGTAAAATCCATTTTTGCAGTATTTTTGTTTAAACTAAAAAAAAAAAAAATAACTGGATAGATTTTCATAAAACATCTTTTGGATCATATCGACATTAATACGATTCGATCGGCACTTTAACGATGTCGATAGCATTTTTTATTCGCGAGATTTCGTGTAAAATCCACTTTTGTGCAGTTTTTTTCTTTAAAGACACAGAACGACTTTATCGATTCTGATAATATTTTTTACAGATCATATTTCATATCATGTTTCTAGCTCAAGCAAGTTCGGAACTCTCCTTTTCTACCCGATTTGCGAGCTAATTTAAAAAACAAAAAACAAACGATCAAATATTTATTTGCTTGTAATGATACGCCCACTGTGTTATTAATAAAACGTTGTCGTACTATCACTTCCATAGTAAATCCAAGTTACGGAATTATTGGTTAATTGTAGTTGCGTAACAGGTTGTACAATGTTAGGTTTTTTTTAATTTTTAAATTAGTCACTAGTTCGTGTTTAATCATGAAGGTTCATTTTGTGTGCGGTGACTGAGTTTATTTATAATAATATATTTTCAGTTTTTTTAACGTGAACATATCTTGTGTTAATGTCTAAATTTTACGTAACTTATAGTGACGATAAAAGTGGATATAATAATAATAATTAATTAATTATTATAAAAACTCACAGTGCATGCACCTGAAACTGAAACCCAGGCTAGATTTTTAAATAGTTAAAAAAACTGGCACTTATAACAAAGGTAAGAATAAAAATATATAAATAAAGAAAATATATGAATCACTGAAAAGAAATCAATAAAAAATTTTGAGATCAACGTCAATTTAGTAAAAGAATATATGTAAAAAGTTAAATTAAATTGGCGTCGACTTCAAAATTATAATATTTTCCTCCATTTAGTGATTCTTTTGAAGGAAGGTCAATTTTTTTAGGTCTTTATTTTTTGGTGAATTTGCAATTTTTTTTAACAATAGGTAATAAAAACGGGCACCGGCATCCAAAAACACGATATAAATTTAAAAATATTCATTATTTGATTTCGTAATTGGCAATTTTTTTTGTAGAAGCGCGTTGTATAACGACTGAATATAATTATGGCTGAATTGCGTTTTTCATTGTCAAACAAAGAGAACAGTCCTTACACTGTTTGTTTTTGAAAATTGTTAATTTTTGCAAACGTTTCCACCTTGCCAACATCACGTAAATTAATCGAGTATGTGTTGTCTTTACGTGCGTGTAAAGTGGTACCAACGGAGCGAACTTATTGATTATGCAATCCGTGTCGGCAATCAAATGCAAGATTGTATGATAGAACATGCGAGACTAAATACACTCATCTGGCGCATTCATAACTAGCCATACCTTTACAATTCTTTATTTCGGATAGAACGACATATTGTTGGTAGATCGGGAAATAGATAAACAAATAAAAATTATTAAATAAAACGAAACCACTTGCGATTACTGTTCAAAATATTTTTTTATTTAAAAAACGTTTCTACCAAATTTTGGGCCTTTTCAATTTATTTTATATTTTAATAAATTGAAAAGGACCAAAATTTGGTAGAAACGTTTTTTAAATAAAAAAATATTTTGAACAGTAATCGCAAGTGGTTTCGTTTTATTTAATATTCTATTACTGTTGGTAGAGTCAATATTATTTATTATTTATTAAATAAAAATTATGTTTTTTATTGTTTAAATCTTTAAATCAATATAATAATCCTTATATATGGTGCATTCATAGTCGTCCATCCCTATAACAAGTCTAACAGAGCTTCTAAATTTACAACCGATTTAATAAAATTTCTTTCAGTAAGGCGATTATGTTATATACACTAAATATAGTGAATTATGTTTCGGATAGGAATCTAATCATATTGATTAACTAATATATAAAAATAAATGTTTGTTTGTTCGGCGTCTATATGCGTTTCAACGCCATTCGCTCGATGACGATGAAATTTTGGTGAGTGTTGCGCGCGCACCTGGGAAGGTTTCTGACCCCATAAAATATTATTCTTATTAAATTAATATTTGTTAGCTCCACTACTGTTGTCGCTGTCGAGCGGGGTGCAGTCCCGCGAGGCAGGAGAGTAATCCGGTAGAACCGAAGACTCCCACTACTGTTGTCGCTGCTGAGAGGGTTATAAATTGTTTCATATCAATCGCGTGCGAAGCCACGGTATAATAGATAAGATGTTTATTAACTTAAAATACAATTTTGTACATATAAGACAACATATAAACATTAAAAAGCGAACGTTCTGAGACCTGTTGTCTAAAATAATGTACAATTGGGAAGAATACAGAAAAAAACTGGAACAAAATTGTAGACAAATTCATTTAGCGATAAGTAGGTAATACAATTTAATCTTAAGCTAAGAATGCCATAAATAAGAATTCCTCAATATTGTTATTTTTAATTATGCGTGAAATATATTGAATGGCAGAAAAAGCAGTTATTCTGTTAATTTATATCGAAATATTGTAGGTAATGGAACCGAAAACGTTTTATCGGAGAGGTTCGTTAAAACGATTTTCTATTAAATCGCAAGCACAAGTTGCGGTATTTCTAAAACACCATATACGTAGTTTTATTTGCATAATTATGTGAGATTTATCTATATGAGAGATAGCATACTTATAGTGCACATATACAAGGCATCCGTTTTATTCGGATACATAAGATATAGCATGTAAAGCAGATGGGGCCAGTTGGAGGAAACCATTTTATTTAAATTAAAATAATAAAATTATAACATTTTAAGTATTTGGTATTTTTAGTGTTCCGTGCAAAACGGAAAAATTACGAAATCACTTTGATGTCCGGCCGTTCATCCGTCTGTCACAACTATTTTGTCTTAAAATTTTTTTATTTGGCACAGAGATAGAGTGTGATGGCCCAAATACAGGCGTGAAGTATGAAAAATTTAATTTGGATTACGGAGGTTAATTTCAGCAGGTAAATTGGGACATGGAAAAGTATAATCACTTGACTGATTTTTTTAATTATTAAATTGAATCCAAAGGCCAAATTTGCACACCTAGTACTTTCAAATTTCACACAGTTTCATGAAGCACAG
This sequence comes from Venustoraphidia nigricollis, assembly GCA_034508555.1. Taxonomy (NCBI): domain Eukaryota; kingdom Metazoa; phylum Arthropoda; class Insecta; order Raphidioptera; family Raphidiidae; genus Venustoraphidia; species Venustoraphidia nigricollis. The sequence goes on along the minus strand of JAVRKA010000004.1, from coordinate 5,351,958 downwards.
TTTAATTGGCTCCTCCAATCGACCACTCTGTATACTATAAGGTTAGACATTGCCAGCCAGATGTGTCCTCGTTCTGTGCATATATCAACTTCCTTTCTGCTTTCTGCGCATGCTAAGAAGACGCCTGTTTGTTCTTCATTTCCGCATTTAGTACATTATGCACATTGTATGGTGCAGGGTGAACTATTAATGTTGGATGGAAACATTATAAATGGACGCCTTAATTCACTCATTCATTGACTGTTCATTCATTAATTTAATCAAATATTTAAAGCACTTCCGCGTAAGTTAAAACACTTAAATCTGACTTTGATCTTATCCTTGTTGCATATTGAAGAAGTTTGAATGTGTTTTTATAAATTGCTATGTTATCTTAATAAAATTATTTTTTGAGAGTTTGTGTTTGACTTTTAAAAAATCGAAACCCTTTAAAGATAAAATGGGGAAAATAATAAAATTTGAGGTCGGCAACTGTTTTTTTATATATATTTGAGTGTTAAACTTAAAATTAGATATATATAAAAAAAATAGTAAAATCACCCAGAAGGTATGCTCTAATACGAGCACATAGCACAAGTATAATTATAACCGTTTCACAACTGGCGGAGATATCGGGGGAACACACATAAAAAAGAGCCTCCAATCGTATAGCTTGTTTTTGAACTCGGTTAAAAATTATTCAACTGCCTTCGTATGAAATCATGCAAATCGATAATCGCACATATCGAGGGTTAGATGTGCTATCGCTACAACAAATAGCAGGAGATAAAAGACCAAGGGTTGAGTTTTGAAAAATAACATTAATTACGTCACATTGTCATGGTTTATTAGATATTTCTGTACAAGGATAATAAAAAATGATAGCATAAAAATGTATTACATGCTCCCGATCATATTTTTAATTCGACGATAGATTTTTGGCGCAAAATTAAATCTTGAAGCACTTTTGCTATCTTTTTTGAAAGTTTCAACCTGTATAAAATCGGAACAATTTTTTACGTTTGCCGCTTGGACGGTTTTTGTTCGCACAAACTCAAAAACTAGCAGAGACAATTTGTCTAATGAATTCGATATCTAAATTTAGTTTTGATGACAAATGTGATTATATCATTTAAGAAAGTAATTACGCCAGACATAAGTATAGCATAATGTAATGCACATATGTATCTTTTATTGTGTATATTGCAGGGCCGGATTTAGCAAAATAAGCAGTTGCTTAGGGCCCTAGGTTAGTGGGGGTCACCGATTCATCGAAACCTTACGACTTTTGTAACTTAAATTAAATAAAAAAATATTTTCAGTTAACTATTTGAGTTTCAAACAGCAAGTATTTATTGTACAAAAAATTATAATTTCAACAAAATCAGATTACATAATATTTTTTAACTTTTAAAATAATTATTATGAGATTAATAGAAATTATATAATAAATCAAATACAATTCTTATATTAACAAAAATACATTTAACAATAATAAACCGAAATAAATTATGCGGCGATATTTTAACCAACATCCTTAATTAACGTAAACGATAGCGATCTCTTGTTAATTTTTCATACTTTAAGAAAGAAGTATCTTGCAACATAATTTACGCAGAATTATAAAACTCTCCAAATTTAAGATGTCTTTAGTTTAGATTGAATTTTTCTGAGCTTAAAGGCCCCCTCTGTGACTACTGCTTAGGACCCTTATAAATATAAATCCTGCGCTGTGTATTTGCATATTATGAATACTATGCAGTATGTAATACATAAATATGTAAGCATAATATTACAGTATTGTCTATAACTCTAAATATATACGACTGATTTCTACGAGTACTGCCAGAGCAAAAGACACACCTATTTTTAGTGCAAATGTCTGTAGGCGAATAATGTAAGTACAAGTTTGTGTACTTATTTAAACTAAATAAAACACTTTTAAATTGAATTATTAATAAACAAAATCACATTTAAATTTTTTTCTGAGTGTAAATCAGCAAATGCATTTTTGCAAGATTGTTTGTATAACAATAATCATTATTCCCGCGTAGCTAAAGAATATAATTTTTGAAATAATTGCTTTAGCGATCGTAAAAATGACTCATTTAGCACTAGTTCCTAAAGTAAAAATTACCTATTCAACAGTAATTTCCATAAACAATGTCAGTTACCCTCAGAAGTATATGACAATATTTTTATAAACAACCAAGTAGATGTAAAAGTTTGAACTGTCAAAAATGTTGAAAACGAAATTAAGCGAAAATCAGCTATTTTACGGGAGGTACGTGCAAAAAATGTTGTATGTATCTCGAAAGTCATACGAATTGTGACATTATGGAAAAACGGGTTTAGCCAGTTTTAACAGTCACACGAGCCGTAAACGATAAGCATCGGAACATAAAATGTGATCACTTGAAAAGGTTTATATTTTTTTATGATCCAATTTTTAGATCCCGTGGTCTTTTATTGCCAATAATGTACCTATGTGTCATATAGGTACTATTGTAGCGAAAATACGCTATATTCTTTCCCACTTTCTCTAATATAACAATAAATTCTATTTTGCAAATCTCCTATAAAATAGCTGCTTGTCATACGAATATAGCGGTCGTAAAATAAGCCATTTAATACTAGTTCATAAAGTAAAATAAACGGGCATATTGTTTGTGTGCATCAGCAAAGTAGTTCTTGATAGACTTGATTGATTTTAATAACGTCTGCTACATATGTGCTGCGCCGGCCCTGAGGTAGACCGAAAGGAGCGGTCACTTTAGGCACCAGGTGGCAAGGGGCGCCAAAAGGACAAATGCGAAAATCAAGATTTTGTTATTTAGTGACTGACTGAAATTAACAACAAATACTAATTTATTTAGATAGCGGTAGGATAATCTTAAGAAGCAGAAGTATAATAATTGAAGCTACTTAATTTAAATTAAATTCAACAGGTGTTGATGTTTGCAATACAAGTTGATTTTTGAAAATTTACATGAAGTGAAAGCGTCGACCAAAAGACGCTGAAAGACAATCTCTGCAAATGTGTTTCACTATCGTTGGAAATTCATTAAAACCTGGCATAAACGAGTCATTTTATACATCGTATTTGAGGTTAAACAATTTTTTTCAGTTCAAACTGTTTCAAAACCGCAAAATTAACTATTGGTAAAAATATTAACAAAAACGGTCAGAAACAATTTGTACGAATTTATGGAAATTATGGAAGAGAGAGGAAGGGAGATTATAGACGCTTGACAACTGAGATCATTAGCATCTCTTGTCATGCTACCCCATTACTCATTTGAAGTACGTGTTTCCAAAATAAAGATGGTTCAAAGTAGATAAAAAATATGTCTAATTTAATATGCCATATTAGTGCATATCGTCATTTTAAATCGGAATGAAGAAGAGCGCATTTTATTTGAAACATGCACCACACGATGCGATCAGATGAAAACCGCTCCCGCTGATTGCCATGGTGATAACAAAAGTGTTTTGCAGCCCTCGTATGAATGCAAGGTCATCTAACATACATATCTGTCGCCATAAAACAAAGTGGTTTACGGCAGATTTTTGATAAAGTAGAGTAAGGTCGTTTACGTCGTACTCCATAAGAAAAACGGCTGTAATTTTTTAGGGTAAATTAAATTAAAGAGAAGCGTTTGCGGCCGTTGAAACTTTGTTTACTAAGCTTTTAATCAGCTTTTATAAAGTAATAAAATCTTGTGTCAATATTGTTATTTTAACGTTTTTTTTAAAGTAACTTTTTCGACGTGAGTCATTTTGCCTTGTGGTTGCAGATATTTTTGTACATAAAAGGATGTGATTCGAACGAAGCATATTCTCTCACACGTTACATGAGCACATAATATTATATGTACATACGATTATAATATCTAATACACGAGATAAATTTTAAATATGGCGCGTTGATTCGCTTCTGTTATTGGCATTTTTGTCATAGCTTACTACAATCTGCATAATACATGTGCCATTCGCATCAAACATCTGTAGGTACACACGTGTTTCAAATTTAAAATATATGATCCTTATTTTATGAATGAATATTATGTTCATTAAATGTTATTAACATTTAATTATAAGGATGAGTTTAAAAAATATTGTATTGTAACCTTATCTAGGCACTTTCCCCGAGCCTAGAACTGTATTACATACTCCCGATCATATTATTTTTGATCCGAGAATGGGTTTTCAATTATGCCCGCAACCGCATCACCTCCGAAAATGCGCATTACATTGATGGACGAAACGCCAGGCTTCTAATAATAAATCTTTATAGGCGGAGAGCTCATGACACCCGTTTCATGGAGTGTTTGATTCAGATTGTCCTACCTGGGTACGCCAGGTACTGCACATACAGGAAAGGTTTAAAAAAAATATGTGCCAAAAAACTGTTTGATTCCAAAGCCAAGTACCATTCGAAAGATATGTTGATTTTAAATAAATGAGGAGGAGTTAACATTAAATCAAAATACCCTAAAGTTGAATTTTCAAAAATGAAAAAATAAGTGATTGATTCACGCTAATATTTTTATGGCACCTTTATTAGGTATATTTAAAAATATTTGCAACAAGCCAGACACTTTTTCCGGGGTTCACGACTATTTTTGGGAACTTATTTATGGATACTAATGCACGATTTTAAACACTTTTCCAAACGCATTGGCTAGGAAAAATAATCGAAAGATTTTTTCGAGCTTGTATATGATTTTTCCTAGTCGACACTCGGCTGCTGTTAGTTTCAGAGTCGTTAAAACTTTCCCATCCACGGTATCTTATCGTACGATATCAGTATTCGTTGTCATCGTAATCACAACTCAGATGGGCTTAGTAAAATATCCTTGAGACAACGAAATGTGAAGGTTTCCCTCGTCTATAAGATTATCAATGCAATTTGAGATGATTTTTTTTTTTCATTCAGTCGAGGCGTTGCATTTAATTGATAACAACACTTTCAATGAAAAAAAAAACTATAATCCATTGCTATTTTGTTACATGCAATATGAATAAGCTGATACTTCCGTAATAATGTAACATTTAAGTAATACATTTATCTAAATTCTAAACTAAAGAAATCAGAATTTACAGTACAAAATTTACATTAGATTTTTTTGCACGAAAACCTTTCATATTTGAAATCTATTTTGCGCTTTTGTGCTAGCAGTTGTCGAGTTTTTTAATTGTTTAACAAAGTGCTTATCTAATCTGTCCGTCACACAAAAACCCTTCAGGACTCATACTCGACATCGCATACAGTTTTATTGTGCTAGGCAAATCCCGCGAGTAACTAAAGCTATTGTATTAGTACGCCACAGGTATGATAGCTATTATAATATTTGATTAATATATTCATGGATTCAATCCGATTTTTATCCAAGCGAAGTCGAACCGGGCTGCTCATTTTCTATAGAAAAGTTGAAATCCAAAATTCTTTATTATAATTTTTTTTTCTGCATTTGTCTATAATATGTTTTTTTATTAATCTTTTTATTCACAGAAATCGTCATGTAATAAAACAAACTTAAATATTTAGCCCTCGGGGCTTGAATTAGAAGAAATGCGTAGGTTTATTAAAACATTATAATTTTACCCACAATTACTTTAAAATGTTAATGTAATTAAAATGCGTAATTCTGAAGTAGATAGGTACATAAATTTGATACGCTTCATAAAAAAATCTGTATTTATACAGGGACTACCAATTAAATTTGAACTTAATGAAAAAAATACTACTGTGAATAATTCCTACAAAATTTCTATAAATCGTTGTTCAATAACTAATATTTTTAGTGTACTTGTTTGTACATAAGCCTGTTGACAGATAAACTATTGATGTGGTCGCATGGTAAGAATTAAGGGGTAACACCACTGTAACAGCCTAAAATATTTTTGGCCTCAAATTTCGAAAAATTGAAATTTAACCATTTATTAAGAATTAAAGTTCAGCTAAAATTTTAATAAAATTAAAACGTTAGTTTGCGAATGGTTCAGATGTTGGATTAATAATAATATTGAAATTAAGAAAATATTATTATTTTAAAGGATGTAGGGTAAACTACTACTCATTGGGCAGAACACATTTTCATTAGCTATAATAAGAATAAGAACGATACTAAAGCAGATTTGAATGACTCATAAAATGAATCATTCAAATCTGCTTTAGTATCGTTCTTATTCTTATTATACCTAATGAAAATGTGTTCTGTCCAATGACTAGTAATGTCCAATGACTAGTAGTTTACCCTATTATATGAGGTTTAATTTTTTTTGTTCAAAAACAAAATTACGTTTGCATAATAAAACCACACCGTCTGTGTTAGCAAATACACTATATTGTTGACAGGGCTTGGCACTGCGACCCGAGTTTTTTCTTATGTTATGACAGAATGCGCAATAATATTGAACTTTATAAAATATTACAATATAATTAGAGAGTCAATTCATAAAAGCCACATTTGTGTGCATATAATTCTAATATTTAATTTATGACTAGCTAAACATGCTATCAATTTAGTAAATAATATTCTAGTTCTTTAAACACGCAATGATACCAGTAATTATATCTGCTGGCACAAAGATAAAATGGGTTATGTCAGGTTTTTCATAAAATTATCTCGCTATCGTTATCATTATAATTTACTAGTTGTTACCCGCGGCATTGCACGCCTTAGCGGACATTTTATTTTATATATTATCAGTAGTGTGGCTTCCTGCACTAAAGAGGATTATTCTATTTTTCACTGATTATTAAAATCGATTAATACCGAAAAATAATTTCTTAGTACTTTTTCGATTTTAAAAATATCAATAAATAAGGAAGTTATACTTAATTAAAAATTGATCATCTATCGAACACGCCGTGACGTCATTTGTATGTAGTCTACGTGCAAGTAACAAGAAGGCTAAATAGATATATCGGCAAGGCTAGTAGAATACTGTAGGTTGAAAGTATACCTTTGCGAGATGGGGGAGAGGGCGGGGATAGTAGGTCTTGAGATCTGTTTCCTAACTGTCAAACGTTCATTATAATTGAAAAATCAAGCCAAGGGTTTCGAATGACGTAAGAAACTAATTCAACCAATCACAGACGTAACCACTTTTATAGCCTCTTATGCCCAGCTTACCTATAGTACCTTGGGTACATGTCAAAGTAATTTCGTTACCAACATAAGCTTACATTCAAATTTATGCTTTATTATTACACTATGTTATTGCTATGTTAATGTACTCCTTGATAAACATAGTGTAATAACAAAGCATAAATTTGAATGTAATAGCAAAATTAATTGAGATAATGTTAAAATTTTAGATAATGAAGCAAATTTTCTTAAAATAAATATTTAACGGAAATGCTACATATTAAATCAAATAAATATTAATTTTATTCGCAATTGGAAAATGTAAGTAATATTCATAATATAATAATTGTCAAAACATGATTATTTTTGTTTATTCCATTTTTTTTATTTTCATATTATATCCATGACAAATTAAAATTTTTTGTTATCAATTTTCAACAATACATTTTTTCAAAATAATTTTTTATAAAATGTACATTTTTTATTTTATAATTTTTATAATTTTTTATACTTTTTCATCTAACTTTTAATAATATAATTGTCATTTAGATACTTACGTACAAATTTTATATTTGTTTTTATTTAATTTTTGTATTTTTTCAATTTTTATAATTACCTATTAATTATAATTTAAGTGAGTACATATAGAACTTTTTTGTTTATTTTTTGTCATTTAAAAAATTAAAATTTGGAAAACTAGTCGCTAATTTTTATTTATTTATAGTATTAAACTGGCGTCGACCACAAAACTTTATTATTTTTCGCTTTTTAGTTGCTTTTTTTAAAAAAGGTTTAGTTTTTGTTAAAGATTTTTTTATTAACATTTGGTCATCTATTTAAACGCATGTAAATATATTTCTTTAACACAATATTATGTGTTTGACTATTTGCACGTGTGATAAAAATGTACATAGCAGATATTACTGCTGGATCCATAAATCAAAGAAACGTTCAAAATATTATATGTAAAAAATAACTGACAAAAAGCATTCGTGAGAAAAGTCTAAGTGTGTGGTACAATGCAATATTATAGGAGTGAAAACGGAGAAAAAAGTTTACTAAAACAATAATTATAGTGTTATATGTGCTGCGTTTAAAATCTCGTATCAATGTTATTTTAAAATACATAGATTTCTATTATAATTTTATAATTATATAAATATTACATAATTCTATAAATACAATCAACGGTAATATATTTGTGACATGAGATTGCTTCATTCTTGTATTGAAAGGATCGGCAGTTAAAAATATTCAGCTACGAAAAATCACAAACCCAAAAAAGACGTTTTTTGATAGGGCGGAAATTATAAGCAGTGACTAATAATCATACACATAAACGGTGCAGTTTTGATGCATGGGAAATCTAAGAAGTAAGAACGAGTATGATTTACAATACAGTGGTATCTCGATATAGGAGTTTTATTTGTTCCGTAAGCTTGATTGTATGTCAAAATCAAATTTCCCCATTTAAATTTATTGAAATGCCATTAATCCGTTCAAGCCACCAAAATTCCATCTGAGTTGTTACGTGTTTTTGAATAAGAAAAATGTATTTATAAATGACTTTAGCTTACGGAAGGTGCTAACGAAGATGTTACTTTCGCTTAATTTTCGTCACTGTTTTTCTCTTCACTGATCTGTCTTTTTTCACCTGCAGGGCGTTTAAAAAAACCAGTCCAAGGAGGTTTGTTTCTTCCTCCCTTTCAGAATGTTGCGGAAATGAGTTAGGCAAGTGTCATTAAATAGCTCCGATGCACGATCAATTGCAATTTTTTCGGGATGTTTCTTTCCCACGGACTGTGAATATTCCCAAGATTTCCTGTATTCCACTTGTAGAGATAACTTCCTCCACCTCTGGCTCCTCCTCGAAACCAATTTCCTGCAGAACCTCCGCATGCTGCTGCGACTGTAACTCTTGTAACTCCTCGATCGTCAGTACCTGAGACTGCTCCTCGAAGAGTTCGTATCTCAAAAAACTCGTATGTTAGGGTACTCGTATGTCGAGGTACTACTGTATTTTATTGCGTCGTCGCTCCATTAAAGTTGTTAGCAGTTAAGTATTTGTCACTGTCTACCATTTCTGAACTGAGCTATACAAAAATTTATTAAAATGTAACCTACAAGGTATTCTGGGTAACCCTATTTTAGTTTTAATGGGTGATAGCATAGTGCTAAAACACTTAGTAAATGTCATATAACAAGAAAAGAAAATGATTGCCTAAATTCATATTCTGATATTAAATTTGTTGACATGATAATAAGAACTTATATTGCCTAATTTAAAAAAAAAAAGATTTTTAACGTATTACGTAAACAGCAACAAAATGATATATCGGAGAACATTCTCTACGTTGAGTAGTAGAGCTCAGTGATTTTATTTTTATATATATAACATTAGATTTGTTCAAATTATACAGTACGGAAATGAAGACATGTCTTAGCGTTGATTATGAAATAAACTATAATACGTAGAACCATACATTGTGGCTACGCTATTATTGCAAACATTGCATTGGTTTGTAGTTTGTACATAAATGCCTATCTCTACTTATCGTCTGCATTTATCGGTTACCCTACAGAGTACCAGCCGTCATGTGCAGGTATAATAAAGTCTATACTACATGGTTAAAACTTACCCAGCGGCAGCGTCGGATCTAACTTTTAGTGTCATAGGTTTTTTTTTTTAAGAATAATTAATCATTTATTCGGTGCAATATATGGTGCATAGAAGTCGTCTGGTAACAAAAAAAAAATGTAAATTTGATTTAAATTAATAAAAGATTAAAAGATACATTACAAATATCTGCTTTTAAATTATATATGTCAATTAAAATTAGTGATTGGTGCCCTTTATAGTGGTGCCCTAGTATGCATAAAATCTCTGCCTTTGCTTTGAACTTGAGGCGAAATTTCATGATTACATAATAATAATTTTATTGCTCCAGTAAGACACATATAGGAGTCATTCTGATTTAGAAAATTTAAGTACATTAAATTAACAGAGCCAGTGTATTGTTCTAATCGCATGGCGTATTTTATTTTTTAAATGTTAAAAACTGTTGACTTTATTTCTTTTTTGTCCTTGGTAATTAATATAAAAATCATTTTTATGTTAAAAACTGTTGTTTTTTTTCATAAAAAATAAACAGTAATTTTTGACATATCATTAATCGAGATATTTTTTTTAAATTGTAGTTCGTTTAAGTTAAGTAATATTACTTTTAACTTTTAATTTACTATTTATTGGTTTTATTAATAGAAAATATTGTTTTCACCTCGATTTGCATATCATATTACTGCAAGTTTTTATTACAAATTATTGTTATCCTTAAAAGTGTTGAAACCATAATGAAGTGATCTTAAATGTGCAAACATATAATTTTTAATCAGAAGTCTAATAACCGCAATAGTTCTAACTAGGAAAAAAGCAATCTGTTTTTGCGGTGCCCCCTCTTTGGTGATGCTTTAGGTCTGTGTCTAGTGTATTTTATTATAAATTTAGCACTACCCAGTACCCAGCCATTGTAATTCGTGGGTAGAATAGTATCGATAAACAATTATTCTTCAATCGTTGTATCATACCGACATTTCGAAAAATATATTTTCTGCCTTGTAATGCAATTTTGAAGAACATTTATTTATAGGCTTCCTGAGCTATCCAAATTTCAGTCATAAAGTAAGGTAGCTCATGAACTTATGTAACTATAAGATTTTTTACTGTGTACATGGACTTAACATTTCAGTTGAGGCGCTTATATTGATGAACATAAAGCAATTTATAGCATCGCAAGTGATTTTGTGTTGCAAACTAATTTCTGTCTTATGTAATAATATTGGAAACGCTTTTTGTTCAATTGAAATTAATTTTATAAAACTATTACCTACATATTACTCTGCAATTGCATATTGCCTGAGTCTCCACATAAATAATTAAGTTCTATATGATAGCAACGCTTTTTTTTGCAATATACGTGCATTGAAAATTGGCTTTTGCATGCCAGTGAAGTAAAATAATTCACGCATGCACATACCGAAAAACCCGCACCGACACACCCTAACACTTTGCTCAGGGTGTGTCGGTGCGAGCTTGTGCAAAATCGCACCAAGGGAACACAGATTAAATAACTAATTAGGTCCCAAACAGTTATTTTTTTCTTAAAAATCAGTCTTGGGACCCTTCCCCTTAAAAACCAAACAGTCTTGGATCTTTTTCTCTGAAGAACCATAAAGCCCTGGGCTTTCTCTAAACAACCAAACCGCTCTGGGCCCTTTTCTCTTAAGAACCAAATAGTTCTGTGACCTCTTCTTTTTTTTTAATTTATTTTATTAACAAAAACAATCGCATTTTTGACAGCGTGGTCATTCATGCGAGAAAAGAACAAATGAAAGAGAGAAAAGAAAAAAAAAATAAATGAACAAACCTAGAAATTTAGATTACATAGTATAGTACAGTATATTAAATCATTTGCACTGTTAGTTCATGTTGAGAACTATTATATTTTGTTATATATATTTGTCAGTCTAGTAAATTGTATAATTTTATCTATTTCACTTTCTACGTCGCTTAGTGAGGTCTTTATGTCTGATGAGATGTTGAGTTGTTGTCTAATATGTGAATATTTGGCGCAGTTCGTCATTAAGTGATGGACAGTAAGTTGTACGTCGCAAATTGGACACATTGGAGCGGTTGTTTTCTCCATTAAGTAGCCATGTGTTAAGTGGCAATGTCCGATTCGAAGTCTGCTGATGATGACCTCCTCCCGTCTGATGGTTCGATGTGATGTTGCCCAAGGTGTAACTGAGTTTTTGGTGACACGTAATTTGTTGCTATTGGCGGGTATGTCTTGCCATTGTTGTTGCCAGTTATTGATAATTTTTCTCCTCAATTCATTTCTTATGTCTTCAGCTAGTACTATGTCAAGGCTTTCGTCTTCTTCATCTGGATATTTCGCGGCAGAGTCAACGGTTTCATTTCCTTGAATGCCGCAGTGACTGGGAATCCACATGAAGATGACATGTTTTTGCATTCGTTGAAGTGTTGTAAGTGCTTCATGAATTGACTGTACAATAGGGTGGAAGGTTGACCTTTGGGATATTTTAAGAAGGGAGCTTTTGGAGTCTGTACATATTAAGAAGTAATGATTAGGGTTAATTATTATTCTATTTATACACTTATCTATTGCGATTAATTCACTATTTATTACTTCTGTGGTTTCGTTCAGTTTGTATGTTTTAGAAGCGTTGTCAATCATGTAGGCACAATTAGTAGATACGGCAGTTTTAGAACCATCAGTGAAGCATTGGATGAAGTTGGGGTAGTCTTCATTGATCTTTTCTAAGAAAAATTTTCTGTAGTAAAGTGGATTTGTGTCGGATTTTAGTTTTTGGCTGAGTTCAAAGTCTATATTTGGTTTTGGTATCACCCATGGCGGAGTCTTTGGATGCTTTACAGTCTTAACTGCATGTAGTTTGGTTGTGACGTTTATGTTGTCGAGTAGAGATGATAGTCTGATGTTAAATGGTTTTAATTTTTTGGCATTTAATCGGTTGGAGAATCTGTAAAAAACCTTACTGTAGGTTGGATTCAAAGGATTTGATGCTAGCTTGCTTGCATAATTCGTCATTAATATGTTTCTTCGAGTTTTAAGAGACGGTTCACCAGTTTCGCTGCATAGGCTGATTACTGGACTTGTTCTAAAGGCACCTGTGACGAGTCTTAAGCAGCTGTGATGAATTGTATCTATCATTTTAAGATGTGAAGAACTTGCAGATGCGTATATTATGCTTCCATAGTCTATCTGGGATCTTATTAGCGATCTATATAAAGTTAACAAAGTTGTTCTGTCTGCACCCCAATTTTTGTTTGATACCATTTTCAGTACGTTCATTGATTGGAAACATTTAGTTTTTAGCTGTCTTAAATGTGGAACCCAATTTAGTTTGTAATCGAAAGTCATTCCTAGAAACTTTACTGATTCTCGGAATTGTAGTTTTTGGCCTTTAAGGTATAATGATGGGGTATAACGAACTTTTCTTAATCTATGAAAGTCTATGCAGGTGGTTTTTTCTGCTGAGAATTTAAAACCGTTCATTTTCGCCCATTGGCTTAGTTTGTCTATGCACATTTGCATATCTGATTCGGCGAGTCGTAGATTGCGTGTTTTAATATATATCGCAAGGTCGTCCACATATAAGCTTGACTGGATTGGTGTTGGAATTACGCTCATTATGTCGTTTATAGCTATCGCAAATAATGATACACTGAGTGTTGATCCTTGCGGTATTCCATTTTCGAGTTCTCGAATGCTTGACAAACTGTTGCCCACTTTAACCATCATCTTGCGACTAGAAAGGAAATTTTTAATGAATAGTGGTAGATTTCCTCTAATATTCCAATCGTATAGTTTTTTCAGTACTCCATAGCGCCATGTTGTGTCGTATGCTTTCTGTAAGTCAAAAAAGACTGCAATAACATGTTGCTGCCTGGTCATAGCGTTTATGATTTCTGTTTCAAGATTAACCAGATTGTCAATTGTTGATCTTTGTTTTCTAAATCCGCTTTGTATAGGCGAAATTAGGTTTCGTGTTTCAAGTACCCAGGTAAGTCTTTTGTTTATAATTTTTTCCATTAGCTTGCATAGGCAGCTAGTCAGTGATATTGGTCGGTAGCTTTCAATTAGTTCTTTGTTTTTATTTGGCTTTGGTATTGGAACTACTGTAGCCAGTTTCCAAATTTTAGGGAGTTGATTTCTGTGCCATATTTTGTTATAAATATTTAGGAGGTATAGTTTAGCAGATTGAGGCAGTCTTTTAATCATTTCGTTGTGGATATCGTCTGGACCAGCTGCAGTATTTTTTGTTTCATTTATAGCTTCTTCCAATTCCTCAATTGTCAATGGTAAATTGTATTCTTCAGAATTGTTTTCATCAAAATTTAGATATGTTTCTTTTGATCTTTTACTAATTAAAAATTCTTGATCGTAGTTTTGGGAGGAAGAAATATGCGAAAATCGGGTAGCGAATTTTTCCGCAATCGTATTAGGGTCACATATGATTTTATTGTCTTCTTTGACTGCTGTTATTTTATTTGATTTTCGTTTGCCAGAAATTCTGCTAATACTTTGCCATATTTCTGTTAGAGGCGTTGAACTGTTCATAGAGTTAACAAATTCCTCCCACGAAGCTTTCTTTTTTTGTTTTATTAGATATCTAGCGTAGGCTCTAGCTTTTTTAAATTTGATTAAATTGTCGAGTGTCTGGATTTTTTTGTATGTCCTCAATGCTTTCTGTCGCGTTTTTATAGCGTTTTTGATATCGTCGCACCACCAAGGTACGGACTTTCGATTAGAGCTCTTGGATTTAGGTATACTATTTTTCGCAGCAAGTAACATTTGTTTATTGAAGTATTCAACCTCTTCATCAATGTTTTGAAACTCACTTTCGTTCAATATTATTGACTTCTGATACCTATTCCAATCAGTATTTTTAAACTGCCATTTCTTATAGGTAGTTTCTTTTTCGGAGGTTATGAGCAGTTTTATGATTATTGGAAAGTGATCCGATGAACATAGATCAGTGTGAACGTCCCATTCTATATTGGGTATTAAAGATGTACTAGCCATTGATAAGTCTATCGAAGAAAATGTACCATGTCTGGCGCTGAAATGGGTAGCTTGACCGTCGTTTAGGAGACCTACTCGTGGATTGTAATTAAGTGCGGTTTCGATTTCCCGTCCTCTTCTTGTGCAGTATGTGCTTCCCCAGGCTGTACTGTGAGCATTAAAGTCTCCAACAATAATGCAGGGTTGTGATAGTTCTTCTGTTATCAAAATTAAGTCTTCTGCTTCAAAGACATCTGTTTGAGGATAGTATATGTTGCAAATTGTAACGAAAGTATTAATTGTCGGGATTTTAATTTTAACAGCAACCAGTTGATGTCTAGAGTTGATGTTTAATTCTTTAGCATATATTGATTCGTGAACAAATGTGATGACGCCTCCGCAAGCGTTTTCTCCTTGTGTGAAGTCTTTGCGGAAAGAAGTAAATCCATTTAGCTTAACCGTTTTATTAGGACGTAGGCGGCTTTCTTGAATGCATATTAGAAGTGGGTTATGTTCTGATATTAATTGTTTGATCTCCGCTAAATGAGCAAAAAATCCATTGCAATTCCACTGAATGATAGAGTTCATAATTATTTTAAGTTGGTAAAAATTTGTATGTATTAGTTTAGTTTCGTAGTTTTAGTTTTCTTAGAGTTTTACGAGGTTAATTTTACTATCTATATTATTACTATCTTTAATCTTCTTGATAAGATGTTTCCATACCTGATGAGCAGATACTGGAAACATCAGCGTTGCTGTCGTCTTCCAAAGCGTGCAATTTTCGAATTTTGCTCATAAGTTTTGTCAATTTGCCTTTAAATGTCCGATGTTCTAGATTTGGATAAATTTTTCTCATCATTCCTAGAAGGCCGCTTATGTCATCAGTGAATTGTCTTACAACGCTGAGTGGATCTTTACTGCCATGCACGTATTCCAAAAATTTTACAAAATCCGCAAATGACAGTATAAATTGCTCTTGATTGCTTTCTATAAAGGATTTAGCTGGTAGTAGTTTTTCATAAATATGGGGATTATCTATGCTTTTTTCAAAGGTTTTCTTTTTTATCTCGTCAATTTTCATTTTTTTGTATTTGGGTTTTTGTGCGCCAGAAATTGAGGTCTTGCTGGGGACTTCTTGGGGCTGCGTAAACTGAAATTGATTTTCGGGTATACTAGCTTCGTGACATTGTTTAGTTACCGGTGATTTGTGGATCAACGCAGTTGTTATGCTACTGTGTCCTTGATTTGGATTGCTGTCTGAAGAGTCCTCATCATTTTCTTGTTGTTTTTTTGATTCAATGTTGCTTGAAATTGTTGTAGTTGTTGACGGAGCTTGTCTTTTAGTGCCAGAATTAATGGTTTCTACATATTGTCTCGTTTCTTTGTTAGGGCATTCGTTCGCTCTATGACCTGTGGCACGACAAATAAAGCATGCCATTGCGTCTGATATATAAATTCTGTATTTCGTGTTCTCGTAGTCGATTAAGAGAGATTCCGGTATATTTATGTCTTCGTCAGGTACTACATATACTTGCCTTCGGAAACTGTATACATGGGTGATATCTGATTCTGGGAATCCTGCTTTTACGAACGTTATAGGAGAAATAGTTTTTAATCCGTAGTCTTTCAAAAGTTCTTCGATTACATAGTGCGGTATAGAGGGACTTACATTGGAGAGGACAATCCGCTTGGCTGGAGTGATTAATCGTCTTACCTTCTACGTTTATAGTACTGAAATTTTGTATCAGATCATCAACCATTTTCTGATTTGCTAAATATATACATATTCGATTGTTTGAAATTCTAGATGCGAAATGGATATTTTTGGGACCGGTTATGTTTCCAGTAGCTTTGATGTAGCTGCTTATTGGTAAGCCTTCAATAGAGCTGAGAACAATTGCTTGTTCTTTTTTAGGAAAAATATCGTTTGGTGCTCTAGTTGATGCCACATTCGAGTAGGTTCTGATATTTGAGGAAATCATGTTGTTTGTTCTATCGGTGTGTTCTTCTACTTGCGAACTTCTGTTGTCAGAAGTTGCAATGTCGTTGATAGTATTCATAATTATATATTCGTTGGTGAACGGACTATATCCGCAATAGCAAAATCGCACGCCTCCGAAGAGGACATGCTACGACAAATTATTTGTATTTTTAATAGTGACAATTTTATAAGTTTTTAATTGTAAGAAATGATTAATAGATGTCTGTGTAATTAGTTAGATGTACAGACGGATATTGGAAAATTACCCTTATTGACTCACACACGTGTGGGACAAATCAAGGTAAAGGAAATCAGCATGGAAACAGGAGATGAAACCCACACTTACGTGAATTTTACACAGTTTAGGCACCTCACTTAATAACGGTTTTGTTATAAAACTTATAGTATCACAGAAAAAACTGATTTTTATCGGAGCTCGAAAAAGAACGTTCAGATTACTCTAGTCGTAGAAACGAACCTCGACCTCTTCTTTTAAGAAGGTACTTAGTCCATTCGTAACAGATCTGACAAATTTCTGGGTTCTCAAGGATTTCAATATGCTAAGGCATTTCATGATTCTCGTTGTAAGTATATGTCTTCGAACAGTCCTGATAGTCCAAGCGAAAGACGTAAAAATGGTTCTGATTTTATAGAGATTGAAATTATCTGAAAAACAGTACCTATAGAGACTTTCAATCACTTGCCTGGACAACCCTGCGAGAAACTGATTCTGCAGCGAAGAAAAACCACTTCCAGTGTTTAATTTGATGTAGTTACTAGACCCATAGAATTTTTTTTTAATTTGTTGCTCGGTAAGAGTCTTAAATAATGATTAAACATAATGGCCATTCAATTTTTTTTCTTTTAATAACGTGAAAAAAACTGAGTTGCGAATGTATTTGATCATTATTTAAGAAGGCAACCATATATATTCTTACAAAGCTCTTACTGGCAAACAAATTCATAAAAATTAAAAGCTCTAACTCTATGGGACTAGTAACTAAATCAAAATGAATACCGGAAGTGATGTTTCCCGCTGTCGGATTAGGTTCTCGCAGGGTTAACCCATGATGATGCTAAAATGACGAGCAAAACGTACGTCGCGAAAAAAAGTGTTAGTGGTGGTATGTTTTGTGGTTATTTTTCACATTCACTGTTTTCACACCAAATATCCAATCCCTCGACAAGAGATTCGTGGTTAAGCAATTATAATAAATTATTTTACACGACTGAATAAATTACATTATTTAAAAACACCTAGGTATAGTGTAGCATTTCCGTTATTGATATTAAATCATAATTTATATTTTTTTAATATATGCCATTACTAAAACTAGCGTATCTTTAAATTAAAAGATTGATAGATATTTTGCAGTCACAGTTTATTCTTTTTTTTTTGTGACATCAAAACTAATCAATACTACCCATTAATTAGAGTAATATAAGTCTGCAATTAACTTCTTGGTGTAATTATTGTTGAGCAATAAACGAAACCCGGTTATTATATAAACTGTATATTATTATAAAAAAAATTAACTCTAATAGTATTTCGATTAAGAATGTTGTTTATGATAAAATAGTAATTGCTCTAGATGATGTCTAGTAGTATTTTCGATTTATTTTTTGTGTAGTTGAAAGAACATGGAAGTAATAATAATTTCGCAATGTCTATTTTGGGAATTTTACTGGATAGTTGATTTCATATATGAAAATAAATTTTAAAATATTATTCAAACTTTATTCTGAGACTCATATTCCAAAAAACTGTTTTTTTTTAAATATGGTGATAATTATTTGTGTATCAAGTGACATGAAATAATAGACCAAGAAGCTAAGGTCAAAAATAGACTGTGCCGTGAGTTAATTTGTGGAAAACTAGAAACTATTTTAACCTCTTTATTTACATGTAAAAAGAGTTATTTAAAACTTGTACCTATTTTGTTGCTTGTGATCTAAGTGGGGTATCTCAAAAAAATCCCAATTTTCGAATAATTTTTTCGCGCGTCACTTACTGACGACGCATAGTTTCAGAAAATTTCACGTTCATATAAATTAAAGCACATAAAATTCTGCGTCGAATGATATTTCATTTTGAAATTATTGGACGCCAATACAATTTCAACTAAGTATTTGACTTATTTATAATAAATAAAATAAAATTTATGTTAAAGCGTGTAGTGACGTGGGTAACGACTAGTAATAAATGTTATGAAATTCGTGTGACGTAATTTATGGATGGCACCCAAATAAACGAAAAAAGTCCGAAAATTTCTAGGTTATTTGATGCAAGCTTCATTCAGTTACTCTTTTTTCATGATTAAGACCATTTTCGGCTTTCCATGCATTAATTGATGCCCAAAGTCTATTTTTCTTAATCCATACCTACCGGATCGGCTCAAATTGGTTCGGCACGATCGGAAGTTTTGGGATGCAAGAAGTTAAATGAGTTCGGATTGACTCGGCCGATGCAATCCGATTCAACAGATGTGTCAACAATTAGAATTTAAATCCCGTTTACTTGCGGTTGCACAAGAGAAATTTAATTTATTTTGGCACTTTTTTAAAGAATATTAGGTCTATTAAAAATTACTCCGAATGTGAAATCTGATAATTTTAATGTGTAGTTTTATTAGAGACGTTAAAGTTCTAGCCCAAAGGCTTAATGAACCAGCTCTGCTGAAATTACACATTTATGATTGTGTAATATGCATTGTCATTAATGACTTCACGTAGTTCAGATCTTGATTAATGACTTGTGATTATTGATTAAGTTATTACTGATTACTGATTAGATGCGTTTCAACATAGAATTACATAATGTATTAAAATTTTCATTAGGGATTAAATAAATCTTTTGCAGAGGGTCGCAAAGGGTACCAAATAGACCAGGCGATGGACTGCGCCTCATTTGAAAAATCAGGCGGATTCATTCCGATTAATGATTTAAGTTCAGGAAGACCTAAACAATGAAATTCTGAAGTTTGCCGGAACTAATCCGCATGCATTTTTTTAACTATGTGAAATTATGAATTTGCTTTGAAAAATACAATTTTATGCCCGCTAAAAACGCAAAAGTACTAAATGGATTTGAATGCGGTTTTCACTGTTCGATAGCTTATTTCTTAGAAAAAGTTTAGGTGTATAATTACTGGTTGACCTGGCTTCATCCGGGTGAAAATCGGATTGAATTAAATATACTGAATAGATTTGAATGATGTTTGTATCATTCGTTAGCTTATTTATTGACACAATTTTAAGTCTGCAGGCCCGGATTCGCCCGAGTACAAATAAGAATGATTCTAAACTGGAGATTGAGCAAACGAACCAAGTGAATAACCTAATAATTATTTATAAATTTGAGGAAACGAGTCAAGTGTAATTTGTACTGGGATCAACCAGAGCCTATAAACAAAATTTGATAAAATTATTTAATCATATTCTATCAATTGCCAAACGAAAAATCAGTTAATTTTTACTATAATAAAATTCTTCATATGATACCTATATGGGTATGAGCGAATTTGTCTTAAAAACCATTTGATGAAATTTAATGAAACTTTTTTTTAAATGTTTTTTATGATTCCACGAATGCTACAGGTAATGTGTTATTTCACTATTTAGGCTAATTTTTGAAGTAAATAAATTATTTGAGTCGTCACTAATGCAAATTTCGATCGCCCGCGTAATGAGATCAAGATTATTGATCGGAAGGGGTACGGTAATAAGTGGGAGAGCGGAGCCACATCTAATGCAGACGTGGTGGCGAGGACCTACATGCCCGCTGCGCGAACGGACATCATATGCGGACGTCTTGTATAATTATAAAATTTTTATTTATCAGAATTTCTAGGATAGTTTAATTTTGTTTATGATTTACCTTTTAATAAATTAGTTTTTAATTTATGAATAAATAAATAATAAAAAATTAATAATAAATAAAAAACAACGCCTGGCAAATAAGAAAGTCCGCTGCAGCAATCTTTAATAGCCAATGTAGAAATCCGGGCGAAGCCGGACCGTGCCGCTAGTACTATATATTTGAACTAATATTAAATAACGTTGGTATGAAATTATCGATAGAGTATATGCATTAACTAAAAATTGCTGTAACAAGTGGCAGCTACTGTATTTAACGTGCATATTACCGAAAATATACATTCTAATTTTGTAGTCGTAATTAGACACATTATAAAAGTGTAAAATAATAATAATGTAATTGTAAAGAAAGTTAAAACAGGAAATAACTAATAAATATAAACAATAATGGGGTCAATTTGTTTCGATCACACTGTAATGATGTTAATACTACCAAAGTATTTATGTCATAAAAAATAATTATAATCACCAAAGAAATAAAATGATGTACCTGCCATAACTTACATTTGTATATTATACAAAAGCTATAAGAGAGATGCAAGGAAATTTACCGTAGCGGCTTCTGTTATTTTTTTTATAATATATAGACTGGCACTAGCACTAATAATGGTTGACAGAAAAATTTATTAAACGCTAAAAATACTGATTTTAATTACAGAACAATCTAGTGATTGATTAGTCATTAAACAGATCAAGGGCGTCGCCAGCTTTTGAGCCAGAGGGGGGGCAGAAGAATGAGAAAAAAACAAAAAATTCAGATTTTTGAGGGTTAAGATATTAAAAATTATCACATTTATTGAATCCTTAAATTTGATTTTAGTTTCAGAGTGATTCTGCTGAACGCTACATTTTATTACTTATTCTGTGACATTAGGCAGTAAAACTTATAACCTAAAAAATTCCGAACCTACCTGCCCCCCCTTGGCGACGCCCCTGAAACAGATGGTGAGGTAGGTCGTGCAAAGCCTGGTCCACTTAGCATCCAATTTTAACGGATTTTTATGTATTTGGGCTCATTCGATGCAGCTAACGATCAAGACGATAGCCCCCAATTTTTATCGTTAGCTCCGCAATACTTTTAATAAACAATAAAAACTAACGCGTCTGGATGCTGGATTTCGAAGCTCGTTTCTAGCGTCCAGAAGCCGTATGAAAGAAAAGTAAATAATGAAAAGTCATTAAATTATGTTGTTCTTGATTGCTTCGTCAAAAAATTCGCGAGAAAAGCATCTAATGGAAGGCCCGCTAAGTTACAACTTTTTCAAATTCTCCAATTTTTAAGTTCCATTCTTTTCTGTTTCGCTAGTCTTCAACTTCGAACTTTTCTATTTCCTTCATCTTATTCTCCCAAACCTTCGTCTGCATTTTACACTGACTTGGCTTGCCTCTCTTAGTTTTCTGTTGAGCTACAATCAATCTCTTAATTTTCCTTGCGCCGTAACGTCCAGGCCTTCTTCGTTCCCATTTTCCTACTATAATTCATGCTCCAATAGCTTTCTTGAGAGTTTATTTTAACTCTTTATTTTTATGCAGTGGTACCACTGCAATCTCTTTTTTCAGTTCTCTCAAAAAAACAGAAACGTTTAAGATTCTTTAAAATAGTTGCGTTATGATTTTTTTTTGCTGCAATGAAACACATTGTATGTATTTGAAATGAATACATGTAAGGTAAAATACGCTTTAATTACTTTTTAAATTTGCCGGTTTCGCATTAGAAATAATAAAAAAAACCTCATCAAATAAAATAAGGAGTCAATGTACATTGTAGCAGACACCTGTATTATGTGTGTACATGATGTGCTGTCATAATACAAAATGTTCAAAAATACATACCTACTATTAACAACCTCCTTCAAAAAAGTCACTAAAAAGATGAAAATAATAATGAAATTTTGAGGTCGGTGCCAATTTTATTACTGAAACTTAAAATTAATAGGCATCTACTTTTATTAAATTGGAACCGACCTCAAAATTTCATTATTATTTTCATCTTTTTAGTGACTTTTTTGAAGGAGGTTGATATTTTTATTTTAAAAAAGTTTATTTTATTTTTTACTTTTTAGTGGATTTTATTTCGCACATTTTTAAAAACTACTGAACCGATTTAAGTAAAATTTATGAGGGATCACCCTGAAGATGTGTCCTATTAAATAAGAAAAAAATCATCATAATCGCTTTAGAAATGTTGGAGATATGAGGTAGCATACATTAAAAAATATGTTTTTTGACGTCATTTAAAAACGGATGAACCGATTTTAATAAAAACTATATGACACCACCTGAGATGTATACCCTTTCAAACAAAAAAAGAATTTTGCGAATCGGTTCAGGCGTCTTCGAGTAATCGGGGAACATACATAAAAAATGAAAGATTCCGACAAACTGAGAACCTCCTTCTTTTTTTTAAAGTCGGTTAAAAATAGGAACATATACTGAGAATTCTTTAAGCCCTCAGTGGCCTAACATCTTAAAGTAATAGACCAAGAGTCCGCGAGTGCCAGACCTTCGTTAGTTTATAAAAGCTGAAAATTTTTCAGCGCATGCTTCCAACACAGTTAGGAACGATGGGCTACTATGAACTTAGGGTCAAAGTGGTTTTGGCAGGTAACAGGTAACAAAGGTGTATAAAATACCGACTTAAATTCGTCAAATTATAAAGCATAATATTCTTATATATGGAGTGATGAAAAGGCGTAAGTACCCTAAAGTTTATAATCTTTAGGGTACTTACGCCTTTTCGTTGCTTGGTCGCAGGCTGGATTTCAGAATTAGAACAGCGCCTATTTTTCGTGCTTGATTATCTGCTGCCCATTTAAGCAAGAACTAATCAGAAATCTCATCACGTGGACAACATGGGCAAACGTCATAAACAAAGCCTTATAACGTATATATGTAACGTATATAATATATACGTTACATATATACGTTATAAGGCTTTGTTTATGACGTTTGCCCATGTTGTCCACGTGATGAGATTTCTGATTAGAAAATAGTATCTTGTCACATGGGCGACATCGGAAAACGTCAAAAGCAAACATGGCGTCTTACATTATGTAAGACGCCATGTTTGCTTTTGACGTTTTCCGATGTCGCCCATGTGACAAGATACTATTTTCTGATTGGTTCTTGCTTAAATTCAGCAGAGAATTAGAGCCACGGCTCTAATTTTAAATGACCACGTAGCTGAGAGTCCGCACTAACGCCAGCACAAGTCCCGCAGTCAACAAACCGCAGCAAAACTAGTCTCGTGAGCAGCGGACTGTATGATCGGAAATTATTGAAGACAATTTATACGAACAGCTTGTAACTAACATATATTGTTGTTTGTAATGTATATGCATGTATTTTACTGTACACACAACGCGCCGGCATCAACTGTGGTTTTACATTGAAGTGATGATAATAGACCTACACCGATGATTTATGTATTCCTGGTATAGAGACATCTTCCATGTTGCCAGTGGCGCATGCTTACACTACGCAGTCGTATTTCTTGGCGACAGATAAATTTATATATGACATTTTCATAGATGGAACCTACCATAAATATGCCAGTTTCGATCCGCATCTCATGAGATATAAAATACGAGTTTTTTTATGATCGTTTCAGGTTCAGATTTAAAATGCCGCTGCATACGAGGCTGCTTTTGCCGCTAGATTCGCTGCTTGAGTTCATTGTAGTGTTCTAAGCGTGCTGTGGCGTTGAATTTGGTGACGATTTGTATGTTTGCTTTACACGACGTGGTCACGCGAGTTTTGAAGCTGGATTTTTAAAGTTCGAATGTTAACTAAACTGGACCTGTATTGTCTGTGAACAAAAGTTAACTCATGTCGCCCACGTGACAAGATACTGTTTTTTGATTAGTACTTTCTCAAAGTTAGCAGAGATTCAAGCAGGAAAGATAGCCCTGGTTTCAATTTTGAAATCCAGCAGCGAGAGCCTACCTCACAGCGATTCTAGCGACGGTCTTAACAGATATAACAGACAAAGCTAGATTCGCTGCTTGAGTTCACTGCAAGCGTGCTGTAGCGTTGAATTTTATGACGATTTTTGTACGTGTTAACTTCACACGATACGTGTTTTGAAGCTGGATTTGTAGATGATTTTGGTACGCGCGCATAAACGTTTCGAATGTAAATCAAATTGGACGTTTATTGTCTTTGAACTATGACGCCATGTTTGTTTATGACGTTTGCCCATGTCGCCCACGTTATAGGATCCTGTTTTCTGATTGGTTTTTGTCAAAATCCAGCCGAGTTCTCGGTTCTAAGTTTGAAATTATCGCAGCCAGCACGGCAACCAACGCAAATCTCAGCAGCGACTCCAGCGGCAAAACCAACCTTATGTGCAACGGCCTCTACACGACCATTTCAGATTAAGATTTATATATCTATAAGGTGACGAGGTGTGATATGTGAAAACGAGCACCAGTAAGTTTTAAATCACACGAGTAATTATATCATTTAATCCAAAATGATATATAGTATATTTTTTGCACAAAATATCAATCGCAATCAACCGTTTGAGCACTCCTGGTATACGGTATATCACGACTATATGGAATCAATGTTCGTCCATCTACGGGAGATTCTCATAGATCTTTTTTGTAATGTTTCGTAATATATTCTTTGTTTCACTTTTTTTCCTGCGAATCTAACTCGTCCTAGAGTGCGTAAAGAAGTTTCACATAAAAAATCAACGTAAAAATAAGTGCGCTACTGTGTTACCAAACGCGATATTACAATGCTCATAGTATCCGCGACACGATGGTGAAAGTGTCGGCGTGATTTCAGTAAAGATGCACACAGCGCATAGCGAGACTAGACCGTGGTGAAGACGTTGAAACCGGTAGTAGTCGTATTTTACCAGTTCTTTGTATATTGATGTATGTTTTGTGATGCGGATTTACATCGACCGACCAGAATTTAACGAAGATAGAATTAATTTTAGGAAACCTTTTAAAAGAAAAAGAAATAACATCATTTTATCATTATTGACATGACCTGAAAGCTGTTTGCGAATAGTTTAAAGAACATACCTGGCGACAAGCTTTTAGGTCAGATAAACAACGATAAAATGATTTTATTTGTTTGATTGTTTATTAGTACATTTTATTGAAAGCTTATTTTTTAAAAAACTTATTTACGTATATTTTATTATTACCGTTTTCTACTCTATAAGCATATATAGATGTATTATAATCAAAACCCTCTTCCGACAAGCCTAAACGCGTTACGTCTACCCTAGGCTATTAAAAAATTGCATAGTGAACTGATTAGGTCATGGCTATCAGACTATTGTATTGTCGATACTTCATAACTATATTGTGCAAAATTTCAAAGGAATAGATCGTGTGGAAGTGGTTCAAAATCGACTGACAACATCGCAAGTCTAATTGCAGTAATATAGCTATGCATAGACATACGCTTGTAAACAAGCTTTAATATAGTAAAAGGATCTAAAGGAGCAGTCGCTCCTCGGCGCCACGTACGCGTTTACTCTTCCTCTTTCATCTCTCTGTCTCTTTCTAATATATATACACACAAACACACACACACTTTCGCCAGCGTGGGGTTCGAATTCCTGACCCTGCGATTATGAGGTGATTATGAGTTTCATGCTTACCGATTAATCTATAACCAGATTAGTGAATATTGATCAATATTACTGCATATGTACCAGTTTTATCCCATTCATTAATTTGAAAACAAGTATTAATTGATTATTAAATTCAACTCAATCAGATTTTAGCTTTTTACTTTTTAGCACGAAATCGTAAAACGTAAAACTAAAACGAACTTAAGTTGCCGGTGTTTGTAATGCTTACCATTACCAATCAGAACCAATATCTGGTTGACTACGACTTTCTCATAAAGTCATAAGGCACTATTATAGCAGTTTATTACGGTGAGTCGTGTTGTACCTGTTATATAGGAAGACACCGTGGATGCATCGGTGCATTATTGCCAACTTGTATTAGATTCCTCTGTAGATCTAGAATTCTTCTTCACTTGTAATAGAACCGTGGCACATTTAACATTTGTGGTGTAAATTTGCATAAAGTAAAATAATCTTAGTCGTACTACCATTTACATAGTAAGTCATAATTTTAAATTTACTCAAAATTGAAGTGTCAAAAATTTTTGATATAACTGAAAAGCGGCATTTTTATAGGAGGTAGTACGTCCGGAAAATTCTATATATGTACTTCATGTGCGATGAAAATATGTATAACTCGTGACTGTAAAAACTCGCTGCTCTCGTTTGTAACACATTGTCACATTCTCAAAATATCACGCACTAGATAGGTAAGATGCGTAAGATAATTTGTCGGGAAAAAGGATTTTTTAAGTAAACACTTATTTGTTATTTATAGCGACGTTTCGTCCCTTGCTTGGGACTTTTTCAAGCTTTATAACTGTAATTGAATTATTAAAATACAATTTGTAAATTTACAATTGAAATATAAAATATCAGATATTAATTATACACACCTATTAATATATAATTAATATCTGATATTTTATATTTCAATTGTAAATTTACAAATTGTATTTTAATAATTCAATTACAGTTATAAAGCTTGAAAAAGTCCCAAGCAAGGGACGAAACGTCGCTATAAATAAGAAATAAGTGTTTACTTAAAAAGTCCTTTTTCCCGACAAATCATTTTTATATTAATTACCAAGGACAAAAAAGAAAAAAAGTAAATATTTACAATATTTTGACATTTGCTTCTCGTTTCCATGGTTACTTAAGTGGTCAACTTATAAAGGTCACTATATTTGCTTTCAGACATACCGTTCTGAAGGTTCTGACAACTTATCTGGCAAAAATATTTACCACCGTACATTGTGACATTTCTGAGTAGAACGCTTCATTTTCATAACAGCAAAACATGTTTTTTTGTTTTTCCTACGAAATTTGTAATTTTATATTTAGAAAGTATTGCCAGAATGCCCACAATATACAGGGTTTCCCAGACATGACTACTCGGGGAAAAACTAACCAAAGCATGCTTGTCAGCTAACTCATTTCTTTAATTCACATCAGAATAAAAAACAGCTGTTTTTTTTTAAATATTTACAGAACTAGAAAAAGAATAGAATAGCAAGTCGTTATGAAGGGCATATTGTTCTAATAAAAAAAAATCTGAAGAACAATTGACCCTGCAGGCCATCCCTAGAACTTCCCGCTATTTTCGAGATGCGGCTTACGTACGGTGTTTGTTAAAAGGTATTTTAAAAGAACACTTTCTTGGAAATATTTCGTAAATGATAACTTTAGAAAAAATCAGTCGATTTTAACCAGCTTTGCGGCAATCGAGGCAGTCTTTCAAGTACAAAAAAATAATCTATTACAAAAAAAATTAATCGAACGAAAATTTGAGAAGATATTTTGAAAAAACATTTTTTTCAAAATTTTTCCTCAGCGATATCTCTCGAACTAATCAACTGATCGAGACGCAGTTTTTTGAACACAAAAATATAATTTGTTACAAAAAAATCAATCTAACAAAAATGTGAGAAAATATTCTGAAAAAACTTTTTTCCAAAATTTTTCTTCGACGATATCTCTCGAACGGATTCACCGGTTGACGTTGTTTTATGAAGAATAGAGCTGATTAGATTTTGAAATTAATGGGTACAGTAGTTTCGAAGATATTTCCAAGTATTTCAAAAAAGTGCTTTTCAAAAAATTTTATTTTTGAGATTTCTCAAAATCTGCCTGGCCGAATCAGTTCCGATTTTCAGAAAATCTAGGTTCAGCAAGGTCATTTGCGCATACGGTTATCAAACAGTAGGGCTCTTTCTATTTATAAGTATATTTTCTATTTTGGTTTTGATTCGCTCAGCCGTTTGCCTTTATTGTGACAAACAGACTGACAAACGAGCAAACTTTTCCCAAAAATATATTTTTTCCATCGGGAACCTTAAAACAAAAAAATATAAATTTTTGATTATTAAATTTCGATTTAAATTAGTAAGCTTGGACTTTTGCCTCTTTGACTTTTATAAGTAAGTTACCGTCGTCTTATAAAGAATTTTTATTCAATTTACTAATAAAATAATCGAGATACGGGCTTCGGATTTCATCTCTGGTACACGCTGTGTATCTAGCTTTTTATATTATTTTTCTGAAATAAACAATATTGAAGTAAATATTATTATGTTGTCTTCGGATGACTATTTTTGAAGTAAATGTGAGAATTTCCTTGATCTTGAATTTTATCAAATGCTACTCTTTACCCACCACAAAATATTTGTGTTACCCACGGCCTGTCCTGTTTAAATGTCGAGTCTGATATACAATCTATTGGCTAGTTCTGTCAATAGAGCTCTATGCTCATAATCGCTAGGTCGTGGGTTCGAACCCCACAAGGGGCAAAATGTGTGTTTTTTTTTAATAAATATGCTTTGTACTAAAAATATTTAAAGCCAAAAAAAACACAAAAAATTATCACGATTGAAAAATTCTAGCGCGATCAATTATTAGAAACAGTTAAATTGTATAGGCATTCTTTATAATTGGAACCAAAATTTGGTTATAGAACACACAAGTAGGGGACTGATGGCACGAAACACTAAATAATTGTGCAAGTATAGCTTGAACTTAACCAATTTTTTAAACTTTATTTTGAAGAAAATATTTTATACAATTTTACAAAGAGATCTCAAGTCGCTGTTATAAAAACCTGTCAGTTCAACTCTGTTCCAAACCAATGGCGTTGAGTCGTAAATAGTCAGTACATGCATCTGCACGAAATACGAATATTATAATGTGCGATAGTTTATTGCCGAGTGAGAAAATACGATGAGTGATCAATTCATGAGACTTGAATCACAATAATTCTTCTTCATGCACAAATTGCAATCATGACTGCAATTGTACAACGGTTTATTCATTATAACATCAACTATCGAATGTATGTAAAAATTATTATTGTACAGTTTTGATGTAATGTATTGGAATATAATATATAGATTCATGCTTTGTAGATATCAAAATGACCAATTATATTACATCTAACCCCCGTTTTATGCGGTAGAATGGTTCTTTTTAAGTGTTAAATCAGTTTTTATTAGAGATGTGTAAAATACATCTAGGGTTGCCAGGACGCCAAACCTAAAAGCCTAACAGACCACCTAGTTTGGTCGGACATTTGGATAAAAACGCCGGACATTATTGAGGATTTTTTTCCCAGTATTAATAGGTACGACAAAAAAAATTATGTAGAATCAAGCTTTTTTGATTATTATCATAAATCTTGTTAAATTCTAATGAAAAATAAATAAAACGCCAAATCAGTCCAAATAATTTATTTTTTATCAGTCAAATAAAGTCATCAGTCAAAATTAAATTCTAGAAAAAGCCGGACACGCAATCAAAAAGCCTAACTATGTTCTGCTTTATCCGGACGCCTGGCAACCCTAAATACATTGAGTCTTCTGACTAGATGTATATTTACGTTGGGGCTGACTGGGCTATTGTCTAGAGTGGCAGAAAAGTAGGGGCGGCGAAGTTCAAGGACTACTCTCATCAACCCAAAGTCGACAATAAAAAAATAATAATTAAAAAAACGGCGGTAAAATATCACATGTTATCCACGCCTATCATTTGGGAGGGAGGGGTTCACGTTTTCACAGGTTCACGATATTCTATAAGATAATCTTATATATATGTCTATCTTTAAAAGGCAATTTACACATTCGGGCGAAGCCGGACCAGGCTGCTAGTATTTTATAAAGCAAGGATCATCGACCTAATATGACTTTTTCTATATATTATTTTCGTATAATAAGTAAGTACCTATTCTGTCATGTCATGTGAAATTGTGACTGTTGCTTTAATGTACACCTGTACGCTATTATATCTATAATTACATAAATTAAACCATTTAAAATTGTCAAACGCGGTATACTTTAATTTGACAAAGAAGAAACATTAGCGATGCAGCCTCCTGTATACACATTATATTTCAGTCCGGTGTAGAACTCTTCTATGTCTAAACTGAACATTTAATATATTTTTAATCGATTTCAAAAACAAAAGAGGTTATTCAATTTCTCATACGTATATTTTAACTTTTCGAGGGGTTAACCGATTGAGTAAATTTTGACACTATTTTATTTAAAATGTATAATATTTTAAAAATCCGTCCAATCCTTTTTAACAGACTTCAAAAAAGGTTTTTTTTTATATACCTATATGTTGTCTCATATCTTCAGCATTTCAATTTTTTGACATAATCGTTTAGGGATCCCCCCTCGTCTCCGTAACAAAAATTTTTGGAAAAGAATTTTTGGACAAAACTATGTAGGAGTCCCTTCTCTAATTTTTGGGCAGAAAGACTTGGAAGTCCCCCTCTTGCTGTAATATAATCTTGGAAAATATTTTTTGGAAAAAATGGTTTAGTAACTCCCTTCTAATTTTTGAACAGAACGGTTCAGGTGTTTCTCCTATCTAATTTATGGACAGAACGGTTCGGGAGTTCCCCACCCTCGTCTAAAGATGTTTTACTTTAAAGATGAAAAAACGCGCCAGAAGAAGTATATAATTTCAAAGGGCAGAAATTTCAACTTTCAGGTCATGTGGTTTAGTATACACCACATGACCTGAAAGTTGAAATTTATACCCGGTCGAAAGTATCTACGTACTTTCGTATCAGTGTGCACGAGAAAACAGTTTCGGTCCGCTGTTACAGATGGCGTGCGAGCAATTCCAACAGTGCATAAATGTTCGGCTTTCTGTCTTAAAATCGAAGCAGAAAGTACGCATTTTCGATCGGATATAAAGAAAGAGAATTTATTTTATAAGCTTTTAAGATAAAATTTTCTTTTGGTGTAGTTCTTAACGTGGTGACTTATGGTAAAGTACGAATGTTTGTGTGAATGTGTATGCGTCGATTTGTTAATTCGCTGGTTAAGTCATGTCGTATGACGAGATTCATCGTCGGAGCGGTGACTGTGTATAGAGTCAACAGTCTTTAAATATAGTAATGCCTATAAATCATTTTGCTTTGGCGCAATAGTTTACTTTCGTTTACCTAAATTAATAGGCGCTCCGCTACGCTTCATATAAGAGCGCTCTCCTCGGGTGCAGCAAGAGATGGCGTGGGCAGAACGCTTGTAAGAGGAGTGTTTAGAACTCGACTTGGTGAAAATTGTCTTACATGGAAACATTACATCGATGCACAACTATTAAGAACATTACGAATTTGACAGATATTGTGAAATTACTTTCATAAAAATTAATAATTTCCCACAGAAAAAAACAATACATTGAACTTTCTTTGTACAACTTTGTTTGTTTAAGAAAAGAAACTGTATATTTTACACTATACACTACAGAAGTAAAACTGATTATACACACAGTATTTTTTTTTTATAAAATCTTGCAAACATGAATAGAATAATTGAGTAATAATTAGTTATGACAAGATCGAAAAAACAACGTTGTAGTACATATCTTTTCTGCGCGTGCGCCTACTTTCCTCAAAAAACAGTAGGGCTCTATATATTTACATGTCAAATATCTTACCAAAAATTGGTTTCTATCCGGTCAGCCGTTTGATCATCTAGCTCACAGACAAACGGACGAACAGACATTTTACAAAAATATGTTTTTTGGACTGAGGGCCCTGAAACGAAAAAAAATTGTAAGATTTTGATAAGAGTACCTACCATGCCCTACTTGTGGAGTTGAAATACTAAAAAACTTGAATCGACTTACAAAAATGATAAAATAATAAACATAAAAAATATAAAAACACTAACATTTGAAAAAGTTCTACAAATACATTTTTCTTTAAATTAACTCGACGTTTATTTCGGGCTATAAATCCATTTTCTGGAGCACAGATATTTGAACTCGAAAATTATTATTGGGGTGAGGAACCTCGATACGAGATTAAGAAAAAAATGTTTCGGTTTCGTATCCAAATGATGGGACTCCTTTGTTTTCACTAGTATGTCTGACTGTCTTTTATTCTGTCTGTTAAATATTTCTAGCTTCTAAATTACAGGCGCTACAGTAATTTAATTGACAATATCCAAACATTCGGCACTTCTTACGGACCTTAACCTACTTAAAATAAAGTTGAATGTGTCAGGGATGACGCAATGATTCGACACTTAGATAATATGTTAAGTTTAACCCTCTCAAAGTTTCTACTTTCTAACTTAAAAAACAAAGCAATGCAATGGATTGAAAGTTTTAGCGTGGACGTTCTGTACATAAATAGATTTTTTAGAGGTACAAAAGCAAGAACAGTGACAAAACATTGGTACCTAACAGCTAACTGTAATATCTAGGTCAGTTACCCCACAAAACGGAATTTGACACCCACATATCGAGAGCTTGGACCTTATTCGTGATCATAAATTATGTCAGAAAAGAAAATGTATTAGACGTTCATATTGCAAATGCTCTGAACTTGAAAAGTTAACACCCCTGAGATGATTTGTTTATAACAATTTATCTTGTTCACTCAGATTGTAAAAAATCCCATCGACAAATTTCAATGTGATCGCAAAAGGCATTTTACTACTCTGTTTTTTAACTGTGATTAAGCATTAAGTTTCACAAAATTTGGCTTGTTGCTTAAACATATAAAAAAAAAAAATTTTTCCTAGAAATTGTGTGTTGAATAATATTTGTCAATATTTCTTGATAGCACATGAACTTTAAAATTAAACGTAGTTTTTTATTGAGTTGGCAAAAATATAGACCTTTGTTGTTTATTTATTTTTGAACGTTTGTTTATATTTTGTTATGTTACTGAATAAAATATTATTTCTAAAATTTCAGGTTGCACTTTTCTAATAATTAATATGGAACTGATTTAACTTCCTATATCCAGCACCTTTGAGAAAGATTTACAAATGGAAGCAGCTATATATAGGTGAGCAAACTTATAATTTGTTTAATTAATTATGCCATTTTCAGTGTGGCGTGCAAAACTAACCAGTTATTGAATCATTTTGGTGAACATCCATATGTCTGTCACAAGCGATATTTTCTGAAACTATTTAATAATAATAATAATAAGTTCTTTATTTAATAAGTAGAGACACTTGACATAAAAATTTGAAATTTGGCATACAGATAGGGTCTGGTGACGCAAACACAGACGCGAAGTATAAAAAGTTGAATTTTGATTCTGTATTTTGTAGTATAAGATGTTTTAATTTCTACAAGCTGCAGAACGTTTGCTATTTAATTGTTAAACATTCATTGTTACAATGCTAAATCAGAAAAAAATATTTTTATCCACCAACACCGTCTGGACTCAAACCAGAATCTTTCCACTTTCGCCGCGAAAGTAGAAAGATTCTGGTTTGAGTCCAGACGGTGTTGGTGGATAAAAATAAATTTTTCTGATTTAGCATTGTAACAATGAATGTTTAGCAATGTATGTAGTGTTTCGTCTTTTAATAAGACTTTTTCAAGCGACAAATATTCGTGACATTATATCATTATTTATCAATTTGTTTGGTATTGAACCGAACCGTCGTTAATAGCCATTTTGATTGATTTTAACCAGTCAAAAAAAAGTTACAGACGTCTGGACTAGAATTATGATTACTATTTATCGTCAGTCAGGGAATACCAAAAAACGTGATTTATGGACACTCGTATCTTGGAAACTATTCCACTTGGACCGTAGACGTATGAAATTTGGAATACTGCTTCTATATGGTAACCTTTACTTTTCTGAAAAAACTCAGTTCTGTAAAGTAACTAGCCTCGGATATAGATGGGATCAAAAATGGCTCTAAATGGTTCGTGTAAATATACAGTCAAAGCCCTCTAAGTGCACGCTCTCTAAATGCACACGCTCTCTTACTGCACACGAACTCGCCCTCTAAGTGCACGTTCCCCAGTCCCTACTTCGAATAATCTGCGACCAATCACGTGCGACCGTAAGCGCGCTTATGTCAACACATGTCATATGATTGTAAACACAGTTTGAGTTTGAACTCATTTTTAAATTCTGCGCAATGTTTCGCGCAGATGCTCTCTATCTGATTGAATAAAGATAGCTATAGGAGTTAGAAGAGTGGGGATGAAAAAGATCGTAGGGGAAGTGTGCACTTAAAGGATGGGCCTCGGTTCCGAGCTGTGCACTTAGAGGGCTTTGACTGTAGTGCACAATGCTTTGTGACAACTTGGTCGGTGGAATTTGTGCGTTAGGATATGGAACTATTAGCTTTAAGGTCCACACCCACTGAATCGGATTGGATTGGCTCGGCAGTGCATACGCACTCTAGATGTTGTCGAGTCGACTAATGCGTGAGGACTCATTTAACTTCATGTATCCCAAAACTGCCGATCGTGCGAAGCCCATATAATCCGATTCAGTCGGTGTAGACATTCACGCAAAAAATTCCACTGTGGAAATAAAATTTTAGGTGAGAAGGAGGAGACTAGATTTTTTCCAATTGTTTTGGCTAGTGAACGTAGGATAATGGAATATTATATGACGTTGCCTTGGTATTATTATTGTGCTATACCTATTTATCTATGTAATATTATTTATTATTCAAGCAGCCATGTGCTCTGTGTGTGCGTTGCACAGAACAAATCAGATCGGTCGTTTTAATTGTTTCGCGTGACAGTTCACCATTCATCATGTAGTCGGTGAGGTCTATTTGTTGTGATATTGTCCTCCAATTTATATACATCGACGCCAATGTAAATTGTTTGATCTGTATTGTAGTCGGTAAACTATGTCTTCATTAGTTAGATATTTATTTAAAGTTATGTCAATAATACAGTGGACCCCCGGTAATTCGGCCCCTGTCTAATCCGGCACCCCCTGTAATCCGATATGGTCTATTATTTATTATTGAATATTTTTTTGACAATCTTCGCTAATGCATGATTGAACAAGTTCAGAGTACATATATATAACATATAGAATCTTATCATTGGATCTGTAATTTGTCGGATTACAAGGTACTCTTTTGTAAAAAATTCCGGACTATAGGGGGTCTTAGGCAGTACTCTATAATCCGACAAATTCGATACTTCGACACTGCCCTGCAAAATGTTTGTCGGATTACCGGAGGTCCACTGTATATTCTGGATTTGTCATAACATGTGGTTTTTGAAGTAAAACATTTTGTGGTACGGTAAATTAGATTCTTGAAATTGAAAATGTTATATAGGAGTGGTTGCAATATACGTACAGCAGATTATATACTGTAAAAATCGAATGAAGAACATCAAGCAAAGCTGGAGACGTGGTACAGCTCTCACCTCGTAATCTAAATGCCCAGGTTTGAGCTCGGTAATCGGTGACATTATTACTTTCTTTTAGTTATTCAATCGAACCATGTTATAACGTCATTATGATCGGAAAGAAATGTTTTTAAAAATATAGCTGTTTTAAATAAAAATACTGCAAAAAAGGTAGAATTTCCACAAAAGCTCATGAATAAAAAATGAAATCCAGTTTACTTGCATGATCCCCAAGAAATTTTGTCAAAATCGGTCCAGTTGTTCAAATAAAAATGCTGTAAAAAGTGTATCTTAAGATTTTTTGAAAAGTATTTTTCGAGTCTAATTTGTTAAATATTTACATATTTAATATTTAATATCGATCATATCTATGGGAAGTTGGGCGTATGGACCTTAAGGTTCGCGCTTGTAGAGTCCCAATAAACGACGGCTCGTTTTAATTCTAATTTTATATTTATTTTATTTTGTAGATTTTTCAAAACTTTTAATTTTTCTTTAATTCACTTGAAATTAAGATTTTTAATCACGACAGTCGACATATATTCGAACAGAAATCTTTCAACATTATATAAATATCCACGAATTTTGATTGATTTTTTATATATTTGCACGTAACTTCAACATCCTGTCAAGAGCTGTCAAAATTTGAAACGCCATTTCAAAAAATCACGATCATATTGATTCAGAAACGAAAAAAGATTAAATTTTTCTGGTTGTTTTAAAATAACAATCATGCACACTCATCAAATGTTTATTTAAAATTTGTGTGTTATCTTGTTGTTTTCAAAATTTGTGTTTGCTAGCTTTTGATTTTTATCTTAAGTGAGTTAGAATTTTTAAACATTTTAGTATTATTTTTCTCACGTTGTAACTATTTCTGAATGGACTTCAATATCGATTATAATCTTTTTTTAATTTTATCAATAGAATGTTTAGTCATAAGTCAATACAAAATGTTCGTGACGATAGATTCATCAGTGATCGACCGTTTTTGATTTTTTTATTGATCACGCAAAACGATTTTGTAATGATTATGCAAAATCATATTTCTGTTAACGAAAGTGATGTGCTAAATATTTTTACAAAAATTTGAAAGTAAATGACTGTCTAATAAAAACTAACTATCTGAAAATTGTTTTTCAATAAGCCATTCGAAAAAAAGAGGCGTATCGGTTCGTGGACACACGATGGAAACTAAGCTCCTTACGCATTTTATATTAACGGTTCAAGCTTACGTATACACATTTACGTTTTATTTATTAATAAGAAATAAAAAAAATGAAGAAAAAAAAATTAATTTATGCTAATTTAGGATTTGAACCTGAGATGTTCGATATATCTAATGTAATAATTTGCAAACAGACGACATAACGACCACGATTACCGATTGTTTTTAGTTCACGACTTTGAAAAACTATATCAAATGTAGTTCTAAATTTGACAGTTATACCTATGTCTCCCACTCCATCGCAGGTAGAATAGACCGGTTTGAACAAAAAATAATATAATTGTATGTGTATGTATGTGCGCTCCGTTTCTATTGTCCTTTCCTTGTCTAGGCTATGGTCTGTACACTAATGTGCGTTTTTGTTTCGTGACGAACTCATATGTCGCTCGTTCCCTATTTCGAGACCTGCATTAAAAAGTTTAGCTTTAATAATATAATTTCTGATCCCTTTAAGTGATTGCATTGTTTTTTTCTTCTTTCCTCTTCTCAAATGCGTGGTTATTGCTGCCTCGGGAGCTATGTCTGGGAGACCTGTATATTTAGCTTAATTGTGAACTGTTCTATATAAAGCAGGCGTATTTTCTCTGAAGTTTTGTTTTCAAAGAAAATGTTATAAATAAACTAACGTATGCATCAAGGTTATTAAATACAGAGGCTGCCTCGTTCCACTGATCACTTAGCATAAGTGCGGGAATGACGTGACTGGCAGACCGTTCATATTTGTATCAACCTGTAATGACAATATCAAAAATGTTATTTATATTTAACTAGGGCTATGTAAATCTCCTACCTTAGAAATTCAATATAGTGCCAATAATATCATTATTCTCTCATTTGATTTCTTTGACCTATGTTCCTATTGTCAGTAAAGTCTATAAACAGCAGCCGTTGCTACGTACTCAACTGACAGGTCCACCGGATGACGTCATCCTCACATTACTATCCAACAGAACGAGGCGCGTCAGTAATCCACTAACCTTGCGTAGGCATAATATATAACAAAAGAGTTTTCTTTTTTTTGTTTTTAGAAAAAACTGACGTCATCTCTGTTTTTGTTGAGATAAAATCTCTGCAGAATCGCGACGATTTACCGACAGTTGTCTGAACTCTAAACGACGCAATAATACAAGTGGGCTGATCTGGGTGTCATGAC
Organism: Venustoraphidia nigricollis; assembly: GCA_034508555.1. Taxonomy (NCBI): domain Eukaryota; kingdom Metazoa; phylum Arthropoda; class Insecta; order Raphidioptera; family Raphidiidae; genus Venustoraphidia; species Venustoraphidia nigricollis. The sequence continues at coordinate 5,313,793 of JAVRKA010000004.1, read as the reverse complement.
TGCCGTATTATTATTGTTTACGTTTTCAAACACTGCGTCTGCAAGCATAGAGATGTCTTCGAAAGTAATATTATGACGCGACTGCAGATCACGTACAATAAATAACAATATTTTTTATCATCGACGTACTCTTCTAGCGGTGTAAAAAGTATCTTTCCCCGAAAGAAAAAGATAGATGGATGTTGTGGCCATTTCTATCTCTCTCAAAATAGTACCTTAACCTCAATTATCTGTGTAGAGAAAAAAAGAACCGCAAACAAAATTATAACAATTATGGCGAATGCTTGTCTAAGAGTCGATGTTATCAACAGTATGTTATCCACAGATTAGTACCTCATTTTTTTTGGGTTGGTATCATACATCATTATGACATGAGAAATGTATCATAATTTTGTTAACATAATATACCTGTTTTTAACCCCAGATGCAAAAAGAAGGATGTTTTACTAGTTTGAACCATTTTTTTTTGTCTGTGGCATCGCAGTTCCAAAACGGATGAACCAATTTGAATGTGATTTTTTTCGTTTAAATGTCATAATTTTTTTATGGCAACTTCGAACATTGTCATTGAGAAAATGTAAACTTTTGTAAACTTTTCCGAAATCAGTCGCGGTGACAGTATTTGCGGTAGAAACTTTCGGCTCTTTTGTTTTCATAAATTTGGGTCAGCCATGCTTGATTTTGCTAAAATTTTGGGAGCATTTCTTAATATTTACAAAATGGTCAAAATTTTCGTTTGTTTTGTATTGAGATATATTTAACACAAATATTGGTAGCCTTAGAGACAAGCGCGTAACAATCACTACAGTATAAAATTTATAATCACATTTCGTATTGAAATAAAACATCACCTGACATCTGTCATATTCATTATTTTACATTTTCGATCGTTGCCCCATCAGTCGAGTTTTTGGTAAACATGCTTAAAATCAAAATATTAAACAAAATGTCCAAGGCGTATGGTTCTATCGGGTAATTTCATCCTGTTAATTTTGATGTTACAGTCGGCAACCTCATCCTGTTAATTTTGATGTTACATCGTCAAAATTTGCTCTCAACATTTTTTTATAACGCGTCAAAAGACGATACACATTTTGTAAAGCTTAATGCTTAATCACAGCTAAGAAAAACAGTAATTTAAAATTCCTTTTTCAACCACAGTTTGAAACTTGTGGAGAGTATTTTTTACAATCTGAGTGAACAGACGAAGGTATAAAGTATAGGCAATATCGTAATCTCGATTGTTGAATTGTAATAGAGATGTTTTGTGAAAGTGTTTTTTTTTTCTTTTGTATGTTTGTTATGTGATGTGCTTCTCGTTTGTAGGTGGACACGGCGAGTGGGTGTCCCATTAACATGTTACCGACCAGCATATTTGCTCTTATATAACGTTTTAACACCGATTACATACGTACGGAATCCCTCTTTGAAAGAAATTATTACCTTCTTTAAAGCTCAGTATACTCGCCACAGTTCTAAAAGGTTAGTCACAAACAACGTCGCAAATGCATATTTTAGAGCCGTCCTGGTTGTTTTGTGGGAAAGGAAGACTCCCACCACCTCCCAGTTACCGGCACAGAACGTGCGCTCGTCGGTGATTGGTTGTCGCTGGTTTTCGTGACACTTGTCGCTTTCCTGCTATAAAGTACAGTCCAGTACGCTATTGTTGAGTTGTTTCTTTGATTGTAAATTGATTAAGATGCCTAATACAGTTTTGGATAGACAAGCACGATAAATAATTTTTTGGATGACTTTATGCAAGGAATTAGATCTTTAGATTAAAGAAAAATTAAAAATAATAATATAGCGCGAGTTTGTAGTTTTTCAACCGACGAAAGCCTCCATTTGCGTCTAATTTCAGAACCTTTTAGAACCGTGGCGCGTATTATACTGTTAGAGAACATACGAGTACTCTAACAATAACAGACGATGTGCTGCCCAAGTATCTTAGACTCTAACCTCTAACACTTGGGAACCAAGCAATTGAATACTAAGATATTTTTAAGACCCATCACGAATGAACTGAAGACCCAGTACTGAAAATGCACAATGAGGCCTTATAAGTTTGTGTGTAGTGGGAATTTTTCTTGTTACCAACATTATTTATCTATCTAAGGAACCAGTCTCATATGTTTGTCTGCTGATCATATTTTATTAAAAAATTCAATCAATTGAACGACAGGACCATTCCATGTCCAAAAATAATGATATTTAGCATAATTTAATTGATTAAATCAATTTCTTTTAGGTTACTTTATGCTTTCACACGTGAAAATTAATCAAGCATGCTTCTATTGTCAGTTAACTCATTTATTTTTGATAGATCAGTTACTTCAGAAGATTTCCCCAGTATGATACATATTAGATATTAAATAAATAGACCCGATACATCTTTTTTTTCAAATCCTAAAATACAGCCTTTTTACTTAAAAAAAAGACGACTGGATTAATTTTGATAAAATCTCTTTCAGATTTAACATGCTTCGATTAACACCCTAACGTAGTCGATATAATTTTGTACCCTTCTATCGATCTATTTTCAATTTTTATTTTGTACCGTCCATCATTTTGGATTTAGAATGAAGTCACACTGCTGATTATACGTGCATCAGTCACATCATGACGTTTTGCAAGGCACATTTCAAATTTCATGTTTATATTATAATTGTTACCTTTTTTAAAATTTATTCTATAAAGTTGTTTACTTTCTGTTACGTTATGTAATATTATTTTGTTAAGTTTATATTGTTGCACTATATTATATTATTATATTGTTATGTTGTTATATGGTATATATTGTTATATTTCATTCATGTGTTCACTATCGAGATGTGATTTTCCCTATTATTGGATGTACTTATCTGTTGGGAAATAAATAAATTAAATTAAATTAAATTATATTCTTCTTGCCATACCCTTTCATTTGATACCCATGTAGTGAGGGTTATAAAGAAGCCATTTTGTGGTGGCGGTCGTATTGGATCTACCATAATATTCAATACATACGCTTTATTATCTTATCTTCAGAACCAAAGGTGTGAACAAAATTTCAGCTGAATCGAACAACTGAAAGGGGGTCAAATTCAACTTGTAAGATTCGATTACAAACATCTGAACAGAGTGAAACTAAATAAAAGCTTGTAATAAAAATTCAGTAGTAACTTTGAAACATGAAAATATGTTGAAGAGTTAGATTTCTCTTTTCAGACCAATGAAAATATATGTTAATATTTATAAGTTAATAAATTATTTGAATAAAAACAATAACTGTGTAGAGTTAAAACGTTAAATAGTCAAGAGTGGGCGATAAGTGATAGATACGTTGAATGAAGGTATGATAATAATCATTAAATGCGTATTTGGATAGTAGTAAATGACAGGCTTTATATTATTAATTTTGTTAATTGTACGCTTCCTGAATTTGATTAACCAATTATAGATTATATTATAATACTATAATAGTGGTTAAATTTAAGCCTCTCTTTGCCAGGCGTTGGTTCAAGATGTGTTTGAAACAGGTACCGTAAAATAATTATTGAAATTATATATAATAAAGAAAATGATGCTGTACTTATGTACGCGCGGCAGAAGTTATACTTATTTGGCGTGGTCGCGATAATTAATATTCACATTTTCGTTAAAGATGTACATTGATAAAATAAAATACTGATGAATCCATAATTTAAAAATATATACAATTAGTATTAAGTTTATTTAGCTGTTAAAAGTATATAGCTTTTAAGAAGATCCGTCTGATGTCACTAGTATAATCGACTTTGTTGTTTTATGAAATTACTATTTTGACGGTCTACTCTATTCACTATTGTACTGTGAAATTTAAAGGAAACCTCCGCGCGACAGAGAATCAATAAATGAAGCAATACTGATGCTTAAAATTGCATTTAATTCATTTTTAATTAATTTATTTTTAGGGCATTTAGTGCTGTCAAAATACATACATGTATAGATGACATGTATGTAATTTTGACAGCACTGAATGCCCTAAAAATAAATTAGTTAAAAATGAATTTTAAGCATCAGTATTGCTTCATTTATTGATTCTCTGCCACTTAAGTTTCCTTTAAATTTCACAGTACAATAATGAATAGAGCTTAGACAATTTGAGCGATCACGATTATATTTATTAAAGGCGTCATTTAGAAGTAAATTAAAAATCAAATAAATAATACAGTTTATACGTATTCACAAATTGACAGCTTTGATCAAAATGAACAGGTACAACTTTGATTAATATTTTAATTTCAATTTGATATAAAAAATATTGACTGAAAAGGTCATGAACTCTACCTGCATGAAGTTATTTACATTTTTAATATACAGGTATGCTCATCCAAGATATAAGGACCACCCACTTTTTTATAGCATCATTTCCAACCTAAGATATCGAATAGCGAACTCTTTTTCAGATTATAGACGCTCGACATCTGTGGTCATTACTGAACAAAAACGTAATTTAAATTCGTGAAAAATAAATAAAACTCTTTAAAGCGTCATATACGTGACGTAATCAACTAACAAACAAACGAACGTCCAGTTTGCACATCGTTCATTGGTTCGTGTTTTACCGCGATGATTTGCTCAGATTATATCACAACAGATGTTAAAAAAGTGCGTGTGTAAATTTACGCGTGACGGTAGTGTAAATACGAATATTGTTAGGTTAACAGTTTTTTATACAAGTAAATTATACTGCATAAACTGACATAGTCGGCCACGCAAAACCGTCACATTTGTTCATAACCGAGTTGCCTCTTCACAAAACGCGCCCATTAACATGAAATTTTAATCTTACATAAAATCCTCTTCAACCTAATCCTTCTCATAACCATAGCCAAAAACAAGACTTTATGATAATGACCTAGATTTGAGTTACAGCTCCAAGAACCGGGTCCTTTGTCGGGCATGTTTTCTATCAGTCCTTAGAACATCACTTTACATGTCATACTACAAAATAAATGTATTTGGATTTCATCACGAGTTCTGTCGACATGCCTCAAGTTCAACTACAGTCATGCTATGAGCTATCGTTCGTTCCTGAATGAGAGTGCATATGTACTTTACAAACATCTGGAATGTTCTGATAGACTCGGTGTTTTACGCTACGAAACGTATTCCGTTTCGACTTAAGAACTGAGAAACTCGTTATTTCATTTCTTTCTTTCAACGCAAACGTATCAGCAAAGTAGTGGGACGAGATCGTTTCTCGGACATGTTCTTCGAAAACATGTCCGTTCAACAAAAGAAACGTTGTATGTTCGTTCCGTCTGTGGAACTGTTTTGCGCAAGCCTGTATTGATCATATCTCCTGAGTATTTAAAACAATGAAAAACTCAGTCGACGTGATGGAGTTTACATTTAAACGGATGAGCTTACCTATTTTAAGAGCTCATCAATGATTAGAATCCAATTTAACAAAAAAATGTAATCGATTATTATCTTTAAGACGATAGACATTTTGACAGATAACCAAATTCACTGTGTTACAAATTGACAAATTATTTATATTTGATGAGGTATTTACGTCAAACTCAATTTGCTGAACTCTTTTGCGTTCGATAAATTTAATGCTATTTTCAACAACTTTACCATACTCGTGCATAATAGGACGCTTTACATGCATGAAAATTGCTATTTTATAGCGGGTAGTGCAGAAATAGGCTTTTTACACGACCTCTGAAATAACTGCTTTTCAATTGCAACAACTCACTGTATAGTACTGCCCGGTGATTGTTTTAATAATAATAATAATAATAATAATATATATTTCCCCTTAAAAAAGTAACTCGAAAAGAGAAGGGTTTGTCATCAGAGTACAAGTTAAAATTTACAATATTAAAAAATATCACAAGTTCAAAAATTCGTCTACCGAATAAAAAATATTTTCCATTAAGAACGATTTTACCATTTTTTTAAATTTTCTTTCAACCGTCGTTTGAATAATTTCTTCAGGCAGGGAATTATATATCCAAACACAATTTTGGTAAACACTGTCATGAGATAATGCAAGTCTATGACTCTGAATACGTAAGTCGTCTCTATGTCGTGTCATACGATTATGTATATGACTATTTTTTATAAACAAAGACTTATTTTGGGAAACAAATTTGACACTTTCGTATATGTATAGAGAAGGTAGAGTTAGAATTTTGTTGTCTTTACACAACGGTTTGGCCGAGTCTCTGAAATCGGAAAAATTCATGATTCTCAAAGTCGATGAGGATGATTCTTTTGGAATCCCAAAAAATTGTGACCATAACCTTTCCGGCTTTTAGAATCTGTCGTCAAACACGGGTACTTACTGATTAACCCATGTAATACAAGCGCGCTTGAGGCGGAATTTACATATCATCTACCTTATATAACTTATTTAGTAAAAATAAATTTTATGTTCTTCAGTTTTCTGTAATTTGTTTTGCCTATTATGTATTGTCATAGAATTATGTGTTTTATAGAAGATTAATGCTGTGTTGTGGTCATAGATACTAAAATAAAATAAATTCACATAAATATTCACGTTGAAGTGTACCATCATAGTATAACTATCAGCAATATATCACTACGTGTGTCAAGTTAAATGCTATATCTCTTGTCATTCGTTATAAGAATGGCAAAAATCCTTTGACTCGTTTCATTTAACTAACGTCAAAACACGATAAATTATCCCTTTTACCACGTTTTTTATTAACTAGCTTTGTTGTCTATTCGGTTCAAATTGATTTTTTAGTGTATTTGCCATATGGCAACATACACTATTGGCGTCGGTCGGATGGCGGGACCTAGGGGTCGGACCAAAATTTCTCGACGTTTCATAACCTCCTAAACACTTTGGCACCATTTTTAAAAATGTTTATATATATATATATATATATTTATATACGTATATATATATATATATATATATATATATATATATATATATATATATATATATATATATATATATATGTGTGTGCGGGCAATAACTTTCGAAGGAGTTAATTCATTTTAACGAAATTTAGCATACTTGTTGGAATCCATCACCGCACAAAGCCTATTTAAAATGGGCCCAATCGGGTCATTTTAAGGGTAGTTTTTAGGGGTTGAAAAAAGTTTTTGGGCCCAAAAATACCGAAAAAATTCTCAGAATCGTTTCAAAATTGAAATTTAACCCTATAGTAGCAATTAAAAAGTGCTCCTAAAATTATAAGCAAATCGGCCCGACAGGACCGGACTTAGAAATTTTATGAAAACACTACTTTACGTATACGAATTTACTTACTGAAGGTCGTATTTAATTTGGTGCAGATGTTGGATTGATAACAATATTTCAACTAATAAAATTATTATTGTAAGGGGTGTATTAAGGGGTTCAATTTTTTTTATTTTGTCCAAAAACAAACTTAAGTTCATTTAATAAAGCCACAATACCTGTATTAGCAAATACACTATATTGTCGGCAGGGTTTTGGCACTGCGACCCGGGTTTTTATCTATTTCCCGTTGAGTATCCGATTGAGTAAAGATTTTGCACACATATTGTGCAGTTCCCATGACAATACAATGCCATGATAACTAGCTGACCGGCCGCGGCCCGGCGTCGTCCAGATGCAAATCTCACTTTTGAATTTTCACTTGTTAAACGATTGAGACGAAATTTTGTCCACATGTGTAGTTTCGATGAGAGCCCGGCTCTTCTCTGGATTAGAGATGGGAAAAACGGGTCTTTGTAGTGATCTGCATCTTTGCATCTGGATCCCGTATGTCAGCCGGCTCACCGAACCGGTTCAAAAAGAGCCGAGTTCTGAATATGTTACTGCAGTCTGCCACTGAGTTACCTAGTTCAGTCAATCATATCACGACCTGTATAGAATCAAGAATGCATAGCCAAACATGTGATGCATGAGTCATTTGAGCTGACAGATGCATCAACGCAAGAACTGATACGTAAGTGTAAAATGTGCTTCTGTGTGTTAAGTGTTTTACTGAGTTATGCGGATCCGTTGATCTGTCGGCTCAAAAAAAAGTGAGTCGGCTTTCAATGGTCTTCTGTCGGAGTCGGCTCTTTGAACCGGTTCAGATCTGAGTTACCCAACACTACTCTGGATGCAAATCGCACTTCCCGATGAATCAGAGACTCATCACTTTAAAATTTCACACACGCAAGACCAGAAAGCAGAAAATAATTACGTATTTAATAAAAACAAATTTCTAATACATATATCGTCTTTAAAATGAACTAAATAGTATAAAATAATTTCGATACCTAACTCACTATAAAAACGTGAGTTGTGATTAACAAACTGTTAGAGTTTACAACCCACGCTTTTACAGTGGGCTAGGAAAATTAGTTTATACTTTTTAATCCATTTTAAAAATGGGGTATATTAAAAATTTATTATTTTTTAATAAATGCTAGCTGCGGGTTGCAGGTGCTGGTTTAATGTGCGTTACTCCGTTATATAACAAGCGTACGTAAACAAACCGTGCTGTGCTGGTCGTGGTTGATAGATGTGCGCCGTCTTTTACATTAAAATAAACATTACCTCATGTTATTTAAAGTATAGTTACTAGTACTTCTGTTATGTTATACCCACAGTATTTGCTGTTAGTTGAATTTAAATAATAATTAATAAATGTAATAATTATAATAATTATTCAGTTACAATCGCCAAACAATTAATTGTGAGAGGACAACCAACAGGAGTAGGTACAAGTTCTTTCTGTGTATTAATTAATAAAATTGTAATTTGTTTTGTGTAATAATTAATTAATCACAAATGACAGACTTTCATTAAATTTTCTTATCATTAGATATGCGTAGCGATTATAATAATAATAATAATAATAAATTTTTTGCATAAAAAAATACCTGGTACATATGTGACGTCGCAATGGTACAATATCAATGTAATAATTATAATTTAAAAATAATGTCATAAAAACAATAAGAGTATTTTGACAGATATGAAATTATATTAAAACGAGCGTCAGTGTGTTTAAACAGTCACATGAGTTGTATTACCGTTACGCACGAGACGTATCTTTTGCACTTTACCGTCTATAAAATTGAACATTTTCACTTAATTATTCAGTATATTTGTAAAATTTTTGACAATTCCCCCACTTATCATATCATATCAGAATATTGTATTGTCATCAAAACTACATAGACTGCAACGCTTCACCGAAATTTTATATTTGGAAGAGGGTGAAAATCAAGTTGCAAATTTTGTTACATACAATACACACATACGTTAAACTAACATAAACGTGTTAAAAATAGCATTGTAATTGTGATTTTAAAATGAATAGCCTTTGGTAATTATGCTGAAACCTCTTTAATTTCTTTTTTGTAGATTTTTAGTAGTGGGCAAATGTATTTCCATATTTTTTGTCTATCTGTCTGTTCATCTCTAAAGATATTAACGCGATCAAATCCGTGTGAGTATTATTTCTGAGACCTAGCAGCAGTAGTAATTTAAATGTTCAGTCAGTAACTCCAGCAAGATATCTGGGACTCGGTGTACAAAAAATTCAACTTTATTTAGACTGTTTCGCAAAATTCGGATCATGAGTACATTTTTGTGTAAATAATTTTATGATCTCAATTTTGAAAAACCGTCTAATTATAGTAAATTCTAGAGGTCTAATCAGAATATATACTTGATTTTAAATCATAGCTCGAAAAATTCTCAAAATATTTAGAAAGTGATTCACTTTTCATGGGACACACTGTATATGGAAATATTAGGAAACAATCACTAGAGATCAATAATGATGAAGATGAACATGCCAAAAATGACTAATTAATTATAAATGATTAATTATCGAAAGCTGTGTTAATTTCACCTTACGTCTATTTAAAATATTTTATGCTGGGGACATCTGCAGTGTCGTCGACCCAATGTGCCATAAAAGTATAAGTCACAAGACAAAACAGCTTACGTAAAATTTTCGCTACAATAAAATTAGATACTGTCATTTAATCATAAGCAGTTCGATAATTAATGATTCAGTGTATTTTACGCTGATGCTTGAGATCTTGGTTGTCGAACCTCTATAATTTTAAATATATATCTTGGATATATATATATATATATATATATATATATATATATATATATATATCTTGGATCTATCTATAATTTTTCCGATCAATGAAAAAAAATATCCAGCCAATTTGTAAAAATATACCATTATGATATAAATAACAACGTTGTGGCATATGTCTCTTCTGGGCATGCGCAGATTTTCCCCAAAAATAATAAGGCTTTTTATATTTGCATAGTAAACATCCTTCCAAAATTTGGCTTCTCTCCGCTCATCCGTTTGATTTGTATAGTGCTCACAGACAAACAGGTGAACTAACTTTTTCAAAAAATATGTTTATTTGAATTCGGGGATCTCAAAAAAAAAAGACTTTTGACCTAAATTGTGGAGTTGAAATTGTAAAAGTAGTATGCCAGATGCCTGCTTTTTAAAAAAATGTTTTTCATAAAACCATAACCCCTCTTTTCGAATCGGACCTATAATGGTATAACTTTTTTCTCATACTCATACTACTCCTGAAGTTTGGCAGATTATTCTCGGAACATTCTGTATACAGATATTGCTATTTGGCAATGCACTGGTTTCGTTAATGGCTATACATCTGATAGATAGATATTTTATTATGTGACTACTTATTTTAGACCTAACACAACTCGTTTGTTAATTGAGGTACCAGGATTGGATGCATAAAAGCAGTGACGTGGTATGAATTAAAGATATAGATACTATTTGTATCGTCACCAGTTTCTTTAATTTTTACTTTCCTAGTTTCATTCACCGTAAAACAGCGAAGTTTGGACGAAGAAATAAAGATTCGTTTTATCTATATTTTTAACCGTTTACTTTAATGACACCGAAGTTCGAGGAAGTTATAAGGAGAACTCATACTTTCTTCAATTTAGCTAATATTTTTATAATCTATTTTTATAGCTAAGCTTATGCTGAAGAATAAAAAGAACTCGAATTATTTTTATTTTACATTTATCGAATTATTATTTTGATAACAACGCAATTTGAGTACAAAATAAAATTGAAAATCCAATAGACCCTTCTACTAGTTCTCCGATTAAAACCTGGGAATTGAGGGCTTGTTACAGAAGAAGCATGGAAACGCCATATAAACAACGACATACTTAACTATACTCAAACCCCATTTCTCGATATCGAATCGTCTTCATGCAATTTGAATCCATGCTTCGATTCTATTTTTGAATAGATGCGAATCGACATATCGCACAAGCTTGGCAGCCACTTATCTCCTTCTACGACGAGTTTTCTGTCCTGTTGCGAACTCCATTATTTATATATCAATAGATATTACAACATCTCCATTGAATCTATTGTTATCTAAATCAAAATGTCGACTGGCAGCTACCGTGCTCCGTGTATAAACGGGTTGAGTGCTTGGTAAAAGTGATGGGATATTTCAAGTGAAAATAATCATACTATTCAATTACTAAAATATCTCGATTCAAAAATATTTGAATGATTATTTTATAATACTATAGCGCGCCCCCAATTGTTACGCCACTGGAAATGACGTAGGCTTCTCGAACAAACTGACAGAAGTTTCTGGAACGATCGAGAACAGGATACACGTCTATAAATACAGCGCGTGTGGGGCGCGACATTCAGTCAGCTGCTTGCTTGCTACAGTGAGAGTACCTTCAGTGGATGCGTCATGACCAACATAGATAACCAGCTAGTTACATAAACAGTAGTGCGGTATTACATAAATTTGTGTGTGTGTTATAGCGGTGTTTCGTGTACATAGTCATTGTTGCGTTATTATTTATAAGAATCAGTTTGTTTGTTTCATTGTTAAGTTTATTTCCTAATAAGAGAAATACGTTTAATTAATTTAATTTTTAGAGAAATACGTTTAATTTTTCTCATTGTTGTAAATACTTTTTAGTTATTTAGTTATTTGTTGAAAATAAATCAGTTTTAAGCCACCACGAAGAACAGTTTTGTTAAAATTAAACCTCAAGTTTTACTATAGTAGGCTCTTTCTTTACTCTTTGAAAAAATGCATGCACCTTTCTCTCTCAGATTCTCATCAGCTGGCATATGCAATGCATCTCATGTCAGTGTATTGGAAGTGTTCTATGATTACTTATATTTTTTTTATCTGCGCCTGTTCTATGAAGCACTCCATGCAGGTGTTACATTCGTTATAATAGGTAATATATCAAAATAATTCGAAGAATTGTGTCTTCCTGCATCATACCTATTCACTCGAGATACGTCTTTTGTCTGCGTCTACACTATGAAACGCTATATGGAGGCGACTCTCTCGAGACTGATAATCGAAGTCGAGAAAAACTTTATTCAAGATTTGAAACATTCATTCATTCACACCTTCTATTATTATCATCATACAGCATAAATTCGAATGAATCTTTCGATTATCTAAATAATTCCAATAGTAACCTATCGATTATTAATATTATTCGATTATTCCCAACTCTGTTTGGTAATGTATAGCAAATATAATATTATTATCATGTTGAACGCCTTATGCAGGGCATCATTAGTCACAGTAATGATTCATTAGACTGATAGCACAATTGACAAGCCATAAGAGTTATGCAAATGCACGCCTTAATACACTAACCGAGTCACCCACACGTCATCTCATATCAGTCTAAAGTACTAACATTACTTAGGTATATAAATTAGTTGCGACACTGTCGTCTGTCGCGCATTGCAATTTGAATACCAAAAATCCGGATCGCAGTGCCAAAACCCTGTCGATAATATAGTGTATTTGCTAATACGGACAGCGTGACTTTATTATATGCACCCTCTATACGAAGGGTTGGCGGAGGGAAGTTTCTGATTTCTTAATTTTTCCGTTGTTACTGTATTTGCCATATGGCAACATACACTATTGGTGCCGGTCGGATGGCGGGACCTAGAGATCGGACCAAAATTTCTCGACGTTTCATAGCTTCCTAAACACTTTGGCACCATTTTTGGAAAAATTGTATATACATATTTATATATATAGGTATATGCGGGCTATAACTTTCGAAAGAGTTAATTGATTTTAACGAAATTTGGCCCACGTGTTGAAATCCGTCACCACAAGAAGCTTATTGAAAATTTTTATTGAAATTTAACCCTCTAGTAGCAATTGAAAAGTGCCCCTAAAATTTTAATAAAATCGGTCGAACAAGACCGGACTTACAAATTTTTTTTTTTTTTTTTTTGGTCGTGCGCAGCGACTTAGGCTATATGCACGTGGTTACTTATTAGGTAAGTGGAATTTTGAGTTTTTGAAGTAATGTTTAAAATTGTATTAATTAGATTTTTTGTTTCAGATTGGTGAGTTCCAGAAAGTGAATTACATTCGAAGCGCAGGAGTCGTCATCTTTAAGGATTTCTTCGATAGTATCCGGTAAGTTTGTTTTGATTCTATCGACAAATTTTTTGAAAACACTAATTTGCAGATAATAACTTATTTACTGAATGGTGTGTTTAAGTCGGTGTAGAAGTGTTAGATTGATAATAATATTGCAATTAAAAAAAAAACGTTATTTTATGGGGTGTATTAAGGGGTTATATTTTTTATTTTGCTAAAAAACACGAACTTTCCGAATCGGTCACCGTCTTAATACGACATCCTAATCGTAATATTTACATATCAATAAGGACTACGTGTTAAGTTGCCGATCACAACATAGGATGATCTGCCAAATCAAAAAAAAAACAAACAACACAAGTGTCTTCTTGCTCCTCCCCGGTCGCGTCGTCATGTTTCCGTGACTTAAAATTATGAAGATAGTGTGATTTACATTTCAGAACTACTTGTGATAGTTCTATATCAGATTTGCTGGCCACATTAGTGCTGTCAGATTCGATACACAAATATTTGAACCGGTGCACATTTTATTTGCATAACGTGGACTGGTCGTTAAAATGGCATTAGAGAAATTGGTCAACGTTAATATACGATTCGCAATATTTGAAATATGCAGTTTAACGGACTTTTGCTTTCTTTTAAACTTGATCTACAATATGAGTACATAAAAATATATAAACGTGTGGTGCAAAGTAATTTTTTATCTATTAAAAAAAATTGTGGAATCTAGATACACATTTTTGTGGGTTGATATATATTTTAATGGCCTAATTTTTTTATGGGGTGTGTCAAATATTCAGTTATTAATTGGAAAAATAGCTGTTATGCCCGGTGTTGCCCGAAGCCTCATGGCTTGGTTAATGTCAGTATCTAGTGTTCCGACTTCGTCTGTATGTTTGATTATTTCTCAACTGTCTTTGAATATGTGTCTAATGCGTTCAGTCGAATTAATATGGGACACCATTTTCTAGTCACTATTTTTGTCCATTGCTCATTTTGTCGTAGCATAAAAGCCTACCATATCGGGAAAATTATGCACAGAGAACGTTTCAAATTGGTAAAAAAAATATAATGAACGGCACCCTCATAAGCTCACATAAGAAGCTTAACTAATTTAGATTTTAATATTATTCCCAAGTTTAATTTTTTTTATGTGAAACTAATTAATAATAAAAAAGATTTTTCGGGACAAAGGACTTTTTTTATAAGTAAAACACTTAATATTTTATTTTCAGCGACGTTTCGTTCCTTGTTTGGAACTTTAAAGTTCCAAACAAGGAACGAAACGTCGCTGAAAATAAAATATTAAGTGTTTTACTTATAAAAAAAGTCCTTTTTCCCGAAAAATCATTTTTATATTAATTACCAAGGACAAAATAGAAATAAAGTCACTAATTAATAATATTTACACATAAACATGTACTTAGCAACACACTATAAACGTCTGTCAGTTTCATGTAATTTAGGAGACAAACTAATTTCCTCTTTCGGGGACAATTCTACTTCCCCTCGATTTTTACTTTTTCGGTCTACCTATACAGAAAAAAAGCTACTTACGCATCATTTTTTTTCAAGATGGTGCAGTTTTGAACTCACCATCGATCTCTCCTACAAATTCAAAAAAAAAAAAAAAATCACGGCCTCTTAAAAAAAAATCGCCCATTGGCAACACTAAACTTTTTAATACCTACCTTTAAAAATGATTTTTGCTTATTCTTTGATCTTATATTTACAATTTGTAAATATGTGATTCACATGATGACTGAAAGAAAACAACAGTGTATTTTCATAGTAATTTTTTCTTTTTAAGTTTGCAACATTATTTGTGTAATAATTTGTATTTTTAATAATTGAAAAATCGATTGATATTTCAGGCCTAGTGGTTGTGTATTTGTAACCGGGTGATTACATAAATGTCTAAAATACTATAATGTTTAAATTTGTAAAACGTATTAGTTTTATAAAAGGCTTGAATATTAGACTGAATTAATTTATTGATACATTTTTTTATGTTAATTATTTGTGAACACTTTCGTTACCATGTCCTTGTGGATATTTTATGTTTAGCTTTCATGGTTATAAGCACATAGGTGGCATAGAGCAGAGTGGCGCAGTGGAAGCGTGCTGGGCCCATAACCCAGAGGTCCGTAGATCGAAACTACGCTCTGCTAGTTTTTGTTTATTGCTACTTTTGATGCTGTCACTTTTTATTTTATACATAAGAAATTAAATATTGTAAAATTTATATATTTTTAACTGATATTCTGTCCTCGCTTTATGGCAAAAAATATTTGTCAAGCGTCTATAAATCTACAATATCTCTATCACTGTCAGTATCTATTATAATCAAAATGCACCTTATTTTGTGTATATTTATTCTTAATATATTTAAAGAGTTTGACTTATGTTGTATAAAAATCCTTATTAAATTGTACATAAAAAAGAAATGTTCAAATTTTGTAAAACAAATTTCAATTATTATTATATTGTAACAAAACTGTTTGAAAGGTTTAACAAAATAATCTTTATTTTGTAGAGCCGAAAGAACAAGGTTCAAAATTTTAAAATTAAGGTACAGAAACTGCTTTATGTATATATAAACTGTCTATCTTTACACTTCTATTAACCCTTTCAGGACCATAAGATTTTAGGAGCGAAAGTAACCATTTTTTTACAATTTAGGATGATCCAATTTCCAGTGATCATAATCAAAGAATGACGGTTCAGATGCAGTGTTCCCATATATAAAAAATGAAAAGATACGTTCAGGAAATAATAAATGTAAAATGACACCCACTAGTTTCTTAGTTATTCACTTCTTTTACATTTTTTGTTTGGGACAAATGTGTCCCCGTAGTAGTTAAAGAGTTAATTTTGTAACTGTCAAGTTTGTTTTTCACTTTTTCACTGGCCACTCTCAGTACCTAGGCAACACTTACGTCCAAGAATGCGCGATCGAATTCGTTACAATCTGATAAAAAACTTTCTTGGGACTTACCTAAGTCATGTAGCTTGTAAGTAGTACTATTGAAATTGGGTAGATAATTTAGTCAAGGACGTCGCAGGGGCTGCAAAATGCAAAGTGTAGAAATTTCGAATTTTGACATTTTTTGGCACGGTAAGATAAAATTGATTCATATAAGATTACAAATGTAAAAACGAATGTGTATCAACATATACGTATACCGTAGATATACTGTAAAAACCGACTGTAAAATATTAAGCTAAGTTGGTGGCGAAGTAGAACACTTGCCTCGTAACCTAAAGGTCGTAGATTCAATCCCGGCGGTCAGTGCCGTTTTGTTTTTTTTTTGCAGTTATACCAGTTCTACTTCTGTAGTGTATGGTGTAAAATACACATGTTCTTTTTTATTTTTCTCGTCTTAATCTCTAACGTAGGAGAGTGCAATCTTGCACCTCTCTGTTGTCGAGCGTCTATAATCTGTAATATCATCTCTCAAAATCGGTTTTCTAATTTTCAGTATAAGTTATGTTTTCTTTTCGTTCATTCAGACGTTGCACTACAAAGAAACAACTGAACAGACATTAAACTAAAAGTCGGTACAGGTATGCGTTTTTCCCAAATTCAAAATTTTTTTATCAATATTATTATGTTTGAAGGACGCTCATCTATTCTTAAAACTTTTGTATATATTTTGTAGCGAATGAAAATTAAGGCCATTAAATATATTTTGAAATAATCACGAAAATTATGACAGAATGTTTTTACCCTATACTCGTTGATGTTTACATAGTTAACCCCATCTAAAATAATTTACGTATTAAGTTGAAATAATATTAATATGACAAAAAAAAGGTGCTTCTTTTTCGTTTCAAGTTTTTTATTCGTTATATTAAGCTAACAGGTGATAAATTATGCATCGGTATTAAATAAATATAGTCAAACAATAAATTAACATTTTCAAGAGGGAAATAATATACAACATATTCTAATATAAATTAATTATGCAAATATATTGCGTTAATACAATATTATAGTTGGATAAATATTTTGTTTTTATATCATAAATATAAAATATTTCTCTCATATTCAATAAAAATGACAATTCAATTCATAATACAATAAAATTTTCATTATTACTTTTGTTTTATTTCTTTTAATATTTTAAATGTTCGAGATTGTAGACTATAGACGCTCGATATCTGAGGTCATTAACGTATTAGTACTTAATTTGAAATGGGAAAAGCCTAGAAGGTGCGTTCATATTCCTAACCTCTTCCAACTTTAATAATACTCAATTGATTCTGAACGTCAGTTACAGTAGTATAATATCTGGAAGAAACCAGGGCACAAAAAAGCTTCTCGTGTTATTTTAAACTATTTAAGATCCCAAACTGATCGGAACTAAACAAATTTTCCCATTCATTCCAGTACAAATTCTGACATGTATAAAATTATAAAAAAAAAATTCTTGGAACATTGGCGAACCCCTCACGTATAGAATCATTGAGGGTCAACGGATCGCTAAAATCGACGTTGGCAAATTTCAAGTGTAAATCATTATTATTGTATTTGCTATAGGGCACACACTATTGCTGAGATCTAGGGTTCAGACCCAAATTTCTTGACGTTTTTAAACCCTCCTGAACAATTTGGCACTCAATCGACTTAAAAAAATTTGGTCCACATGTTAAATTCCATCAGCGTACGAAGTTCTAGCTGACCATTTTAAGAGCGGTTTTTAAAAGGTAGAAACATTTTTTTTTTGGCCCAAAATTGCCAGAAAAAGTCGCCGAATTGTTTCAGAACTGAAATTTAATCCTTTAGTAGCAATTGAATAGTGTTAGTAAAATGCTAATGAAATCGACCCAACAGAACCGGATTTACACCTGGTTGCAAATAGTGAGTCATTTACTGTATGGTATATTTAATTTAGTGCAATAGCAATATCGACCCGTAATTCGTTTTTTGAAAAAACATGAGAAGAAATAATGAAGTTGGACGCGGTCTGTGGGAACCTTTCAACATTTATGATCACGGTGAGGTACTCGTATAAAAAACGAATTACGGATCGATATTGTGCTTTTTCCATTTTGCCGAAAAATACAAAACACGAATGATACAACTGACTCAAAAATAACCTAACCTATGAATTTATCTACAACTCAACACGATGTCGTTTAAAAGTCTGCAGTACACGATGATAAAGTAAATTTCTCTCGTCAACGTCATCTGTCGTCAAACACGGGTATACTTATTGATCAATCATCGTATGCCAATTATTATTATTTATAAATTTATTTGTTTTGTATGCGAAACCACACTCCAGCCTCTTCTAATTTTAATATTAGTAAGTCACCACAAAACGTCTTACGGCATCAGCTCGGCGTTGAATGTAGGACAGAGGTGCAACGACATATTGATTAGTTGCTTCGGCCGTTTTGGCGCACCGCCTGTCATGTTACATCGCCGTGATCATGGTCGATTTAATTTTATTTTTATACACAAAAAAATATTATCGAAGTCGTTGTTTTTTTTTAATGATTGCGTCCGTACTGTGTAAAAAATCAGATAAATAATAATTTATTTGAAAACGAAAATGCAACAATAATATTTAACCTTCACTCTCGATTTTTATGTTTATTGGCTTTCATTTCAAAATTACTATTGCGAATCATTTAGAATCTAAAAATAACTAGTTACATGGAGAATGTTTAAAAAATAATACCTCTTGGATTCCTGGATCATTAGCGTCTCAATAAATATAAAACAAAACAATTGAAAGTAAAAAAAAAACAGCGAAACAAAGATAAAAACAATTCATTCCCTATTAATTAACAAGTAAATAACTACAACAGAATGATGAAAAATATAAACTCACCACCGAAGGAACTTTTTTTATTTAATAGCATCAATGAATATGTAAGTTTTTAATATTGTTATATTTTAAATATTGTACACACTATGTAGTAATTAAGACGCATTGTTATCAATTTTTGCTAACAATAAATAAATATCATATCAATATCAATACTAGCGGCCCTGTGTAGATTGCCTATATTCTTAATAGGCAATCTACAAATTCAGCTGACGTCGGACAGGACCGCTAGTATGAATTTTGAAATTTTTTGGGGTGAATTTGGCAACTTTTTGGGTGAATTTTGACAATTTTTTTGGGTGAATTTTGACATTTTTTAAGTATCTTCAGGCAATTTTATGGGTGAATTTGGACGTTCTTTTGGGTGAATTTTTAATAGTATTAGTTGTTTGATCAATTCACAGACTTACAACTCTTATTTTTGTTATTAAAAATAAATATTAACAAAAAAACGGTCCCGTTGAATTTCTATAAGCTCCTGAAAACCTTAAATCTGCCCAAATGTGTCCCGGAACCTTGCAGACAGTCTATCGCTTTATAAATAGCTAATCAAGTAGTAATGAATAATTAATATTAAATATCTTGGTTTCAAACAAACAAACGTTATATTCTGTCTATTTGGTAAGATGACCGCAATACATGTTATACACAGGTAGCTGACACAAGTCACATTAACAGCTTCATTAATTAGGATTAAGCAGCACCCTGCTAGATAGTAATTAATACTGTTATATACAAATCAAGCAAGTGTTAGCCTGTATCAAGGTCTACTAATAGTCACTATATGTATATGCTGCTTGAAACACGCATTCAATGTTATATAAGTAATGCTTGGAGACGACAATTCTTACATTTCAGACAGTCCTGGCTTTATATTTGTTAGCCAATTAAAGTCGTTGCACACGAGGCTGATTTTGCTGCTAGATTCGCTGCTAGGTTTCAAGCGTGCTGTGGCGCTCGATTTTGTGACGACTTGGCTTCACACGATGCGTGTTTTAAAGCTGGATTTATAGATGGTTATGATGCGCGCGCAGTGACATTTTGAATGCTAACAAAAGTGAACGTTTATTGTCTTTGAACCATTGAAACTAGGGTTTTAGACGAGGGGGGGTAAAGCCGATTAAGGGACGCGACGAAGTGAGTGGTGTCCGCTTGTTATTGGCCGACGCACTGCGCATGTCTAGTGGCTTGAAATTTATGTTGGTGTATGGTGTAAAAAGAAAATTTCTTTTGTATGCAGCACAGTGCACTGGCCAATCAAAAACCGACACCGTTCTTACTTTGTACCAATGCTTTGTACCCGTCCCTCAATGAATTTCACCCCAAAGCTGTATACTGCATCCCTATAATTACTAGATCCATGTTTTGAACACAGCACATACTATGACGCCATGTTTGTTTATGACGTTTGCCGATGTTACCCACGTGGCAAGATACTGTTTTCTTGCTCGAAGCCAGTAGAGAATCAAGCACCAAAAATAGCCCCGGTTTTAATTTTTTAAATCCACTTTGTGACCACGTAGCGGTGCCTGCCACTATATTTTATTTAAAAAATGTTTTTTTTAATTTAAATATTTAGAGTTGATTCGACCTTTTTGTCATTAACACTCACAAGTCACAAGCAGATATTATACAGAATATATAGTAAAATAATACATATCACCAATTTCATTATTTGATGCCTTTTAAAATCGGTTTATGAGTACCAAAAAACAAAATGGCGTCTATGCAGTACTGTTACAGTTTTAAAAAGTTCGGGCCTGTATAAAACGAAATATATATGCGGATTAATGAGTGACATAAATTCAACACATTAACAAATGCATAATAATGTATAAAATCGTATCAAGTAACAACTAATCTATTATTGTAAGCGTTAACATCTGACATGTTTCAATTATTCACAGGTAATTGATAATTATTTATTTTAATTCGCTTTTTCATATTTGTAAAAAGTCGATAATTAAACATAATATCGACAGTTTACATTAATCATAACATTGTTTATTTTATTGCAATGGCGCGCGTGGGTTTAGATTCAAACAATTTGTTTGCAACATTGTGTAAAACTGCTAAAATATACACTGTGTTTTGCTTAGCACTTGACTTTTGAGACATTGGAAATCAGTATACAAAAATAAACATTTACGAATATTGGTTCGTGTTTTTAGCGCGAAGTGACAAGAAAATAGTTTGTTCATTTTATCACTTATATAATGTCCTTTAAATATTTGAACCCGTTTTTACTAGGTCATACGGAGTTTGGTGATAAAACCTATAAAGTATGGTGGGGGTGCGTGTCAGTGCAATTTTCTTACGTTCGCAATAACTTATGGAAATTTCACCGATTTGAAAATATTTTTTAAGCTCCCGTACTTCCGATGAAAAATGGAAAATTCTCCCTCTGGTAGTAATTAAAAAGTGTCCCTAAAATTTTAATAAAATCGGCTCGACAGGACCGGATGTACAGATTTTATGAAAACACTAGTTTGCAGACAATAAATTATTTACTGAAAGTTGTATATAATTTGGTATAGAGGTTCGATTGGTAATAATATTTCAATTAAGAAAAAAAAATGTTATTTTAAGGGGTCAAATTTTTTATTTTGCCCAAAAACCAACTCAAGTTCGCATAATAAAGCCAGACTGCCTGTATTAGCAAATACACTATACACCTATCCCCCGATTTACACGGTACTTGTTTTACACGTTTTCGCTTTTACACGGTTTTCCAAATAAGTTTTTTTTTGTTTTTATCGCACTCTACTAAATGCTACTGTGATTGAACACGTGCGCTGTGTACACATCTCACGGGGAATCCCGAGCTTATGTGCTGACTTGCTGCACACGCACACTGTGTCTGTATTTCTTCGCATAAAATTAAAGTTTTATCTACGGAAAATTGTATTTGAGTGAAAGTTTCACAGTTTCAGAAAGATTTAATTTTCCATATTCGTAAATTACAAGTGAGTGCATAATTTAGATTATTATAAATATTGAAAAAAATCACAACTGTTAAATAGCAAAATTATGCATTTTCTGCAAGCTTTTCGATTTACACGGTTTTGACTTGAAAATTTTTAATTTTCGATTTACACGTTTTTCTCAGGAACGTATCTACCGTGTAAATCGGGGGATAGGTGTATTGTCGGCAGGGTTTTGGCACTGCGACCCGAGTTTTTTCTTATAGAGAGTTGACTGTTCTACTGTCTTGCAAGGCAATTAACTAATTGTTTTTAACTAAGTATAGATAAACAGGCCAAACTAATTCAATTTGAATACTGAAATGATATATGATGTGCCAGAATCAAAATTTGTGGTCTTTACAATCTATTAGTCTATAGATAATTAACAAAGTGCACTAATTATAATAAATTGAAATTAAGCTTCAAGGCACATGTAAACGAGATTTTAATATTGCTTTATATTTTATACAGACTTATTTAAAAACAAAGGCCGAAATTCTGCGAGATAACTCAAGAGATAGAAATAAACAAGTACCTAAGTTCAGATGGAGTCGCAGTCTTCATATTATGAAAAATTTTGACATTGAAATTTTTTAACATGGGGGTAATTTTGTGAATGAAGCGGAGATGCATCAAAGAATTGAGAAAAGCGTGTACTATTCAAATTATTCGATAGATAGTAACTAGAGATGCAATCGTGAGTAGTATTTTGGTCACGATACTCACGAAAATCATTTTGAACTCGCGCCCGTTCACGCACGACTACTATTTTTTATATTCACACTCACGCAAGCTTTATATGTCATATTATAACATTGTAAATTTACACATTTTACATTTTTAGCGCATCATACTTTTGCTTGGATAATGATTACGTATAATTTAAAAACATCAAAAAACTTAAAAAAAATAAAAATATTAACCTCCTTCAAAAAAATCACTAAAAAGATGAAAATAATGAAATTTCGAGGTCGGCGCCTATTTAATAAAAGTAGATATACCTATACTTAAAAGTTTTTGTAATGAAATTAGCTCCGACCTCAAAATTTCATTATTTTCATCTTTTTAGTGATTTTTTTGAAGGAGGTTAATATTTTTTTTTAAAAGTTTTTTCATTTTTTACTTTTCAGTGGTGGATTTGATTTCGCACATTTTTAAAAACTACTGAACCGATTTAAGTAAAATTTATGTGGGATCACCCTGAAGATGTTCCCTTTTAAATAAGAAAAGAGTCATCATAATCGCTTTACAAATGTTGGAGATATGAGGTAGCATACATTAAAAAATATGTTTTTTTGACGTCATTTAAAAACGGATGCACCGATTTTAATAAAAACTATACGGGACCATCTGGGATGTATACCCTTTCAAAAAAAAAAGAATTTTCCAAATCGGTTCTGGCGTCTTCGAGTAATCGGGGAACATACATAAAAAATAAATAAAATAAAAAAAGATTCCGACGAATTGAGAACCTCCTCCTTTTTTTTGAAGTCGGTTAAAAAGACAGTTAATAAAGTTACCAAGTTATGACAAAATAGGAAACGAGCAATGATCAAAAATGGCTATTTACATTCCGGTAAAGGCGGATAGTTTTTTCATATTATAATAAAAATTCTTTTTAATTTTCAAAGCGCAAAACGCACTGAGTTAAAACATCTCTAGCTTTCCTATATGTAGACGAAGTAAACACCTTGTAAAACTTCCAGTTGTTTATGCTCATGAGTTTCTGTATTGTAAATACATCTAAAATTATTATTCTAGCATATTTAAAATCGATATTTTACATCTCTTACGAAGTCCTAAATCTGTCTGGAAGAATGCAATATTGTGGTTAGATTTCTATAGTAAACGCAACGTTCGATAGACGCAACTTATAATAGACTAGCGGCCCAGTCCGGCTTCGCCCGGGTGTAAATGTAATATATAGGATATAAAAGATGAGAATCATTATCATTAAATTCTCAACGTGTATTGAATTTGCGCGAATTTAATCGTTTTTTTTGTGAATGTTCAAAAATCGAAGAAAAATCTTATTTCCCAAAAAGAAATTAAAAAAATTCTGTTGATCCGATCGCTCCCAAACTTCAGAAGATCACCCGCTGGGCTAATCTAAAGATTTTCTGAAAATTTCATCAAAAATGGTCTACCTGTTTGAAGTCCATAGATTACATATACATCGTCTTTTATCTATATAGATTATTAAAATGTAAAAAGTGGTTATTGTGACATGACGATAATAGTTGGACATATAGTATCGCGAAGTTTTTTGTAGTTATTGATATGTTCTTTAATATTGTAGAACATACTTTTGTTCTATCATCAATAGTTTCCGCAGCGCATGGGACGAAAGATGTTTTATGGCATTTTTTTTACACCTTGGGTTACGTTACTAAAGTTTTAGTAAGGATCCCTAATATTTTCTAGCAACATATATAGCCTATGTTACTCAGGGTGAATGTAGCTTTCTAATGGCGAAAGAATTTTTTAAATCGGCACAGTAGTTTTTGAGTTTATTTATTACAAATATACACAAAAATACAAATCTTTCCTCTTTATAATATTAGTGTAGATTAGAACACCATTTAAAATACGTGTTTCAGGATTTCGTACATTTAATGAAAGCACGAAACCCTTATAGAATTATTTTCGTGTTTATTTGTCTGTCCGTCTGTTACAGTTTATTTTCTCTGAATGTACTGAATGAAAAAGTTGGGTACATATATAGAGTTAGATAACCCAACTACGGACGTATAAACGAATTCTATTTTGGGGAGCAAATTAGAAAATAGAAAAAAAATATTTTTCAAGTGCATCTTGTGACATATCAAATGAACGGGCTCGTTATGAGAAACATTTTCTATAATTTTAAAATGCACAATTTAAAACATTTTAAAGACAATATACGAAATTCGAGTACACGACTTGAAGAAAATAGTTTTGACAGAGGAGTTTTTGGCCATCGAGTGTCAGTACATGGAAATTCAAATAATTAAAAAATAGTTTCAAATAAGCGTTTATCAATTACTTAATGATGCAAATCAATGTTACCGCCCAAACCATTTAATTCAATTTTGGGTTTCGAGCATTGTTTAATTGTGAGTACATTGAAGGTACTATTACATAATACATGCAATAATCGATAATATATATACAGATTCATGGATATATATGATTATATACAAACGCGCGAGGGTGTGTCAGTAAAAAGAAGAAACAAGCTTTTTTTATCTCAAGAATTTCAGACATAAATATGCCCAAGCCCGAAATAAATTCTGAACAATTTGGAAGTTTGTAGAGAATATCAGATAAGTATTGTGAACAATCACAATTCACAAAAAAGTTCCCTAATTTTCCTAGTTTGCGTCGTTCGCCATTATTGTGGAGAATGATGGTCGAAATTACATGTTATGTGGTTATCTCGGAAACTACCTATGCTATCAAAAAATGGTTCAAACAAAAAAATGTTTGTAATACAGTTGCTCATATTTTTTGATAAAACTGAAGAAATAAAATTGTTTATTGTTGAAAATTAAAATTAAATCACGTAACACTTCTAAAATTTTGAATGTGAACTCGAAATAGTAAGAATAGTGAGTTGTTTTTGACGTCTATAAAATTATCGAAATGTTGGACGGTACAAAAAAAGTAATAAGGTTGCGTGTTATAATTTCATAACTACCTACAATAAGCAACATCCAACTGACAAATATGGCGTCGAGTAAAAAAAGATGTCTATATCTGTGATCGAGTACGCAGCCGCACTGAGCGTCGGTGGGTCCGCATTATGATAGAAATTTATGGTGCCCGGCGGGCTTTCGATCAGTATAACTTTGGATTGTGTAGAGTGAGGACTACGGAGGTGGTGTTATTCGAAAACTATGCTACAGTTAAGGCTATCGGAACGCTCTGAATTTAAGCCACACTACGAGGCTAAAATATGCTCTTACAAGAGTGTCGCTGTCAGTTGATTATTCCAAATTTTGGAAATATTTTGAAAATTTAAAAAACTTTTCCGAAAAAGGAAGAGTCACTTTAGGTTTGTGATGAAACAGTTTTGTGAAATAAGTACGAATAAGATCGTAGTGTGACATTGAAAACATGTGTTTTTTTGGCACAATTAATGCCAACTTTTTTCTAGTAAATCGAACATAAATTACAAAAGTAGTCCAGTAGAGACCTAGATTTGTCCCTTATCTTCCTTATAGAGAAAGAATTTTTGCAGACTGTTGACGAATAAGTCTACAATCAGTTGACAGCCGAAGCTCTATTTTTGGCTTAAATTCAGAGCGTTCTGACAGCCTTAACATTGAGCAATAATTACTGTAAACGACTAGAACTTTCTTTCAGCACATTCTTGCTGCATTATTTGCTATATATTAAATTAAACTTAGAGATATTTTCTTGAACACCCTCGTACATATATGAGCCTGGGGCGAGCGTGTGGTTCCATTACAACAAACAAAGTCTGTCTGTAAGATATTATGAAGACGGGGGAGTGCCCCGTGCACGATTGTTGTATGTAGAAGATCCGCCACTCTTCGAGTGCTTTTCAAATAAACTGTTTGTCTTTATGATTAGTGATCACTGATCACTAATACATCGATGTGAATAGATAAAAACACTGGACTTAGGGTTGTCAATCATTATTTACTTACATATGGTTGAGTAAAATAGCCATTCGCGAAAATAAAGATTATATTCCATTCTATTCTATGTAGGGTAAAAATATTTAAAAACTAGAAATTCAGGGTCAAAAGTCTCGGATATTTCGCCTGCAGACCCGGATTATATCACCATCGAGTGCGATTTTTTTTGTAGTAAAACTTCTTATATGGCATTGTCTTGGCGATTTGAAGAGTAAACTGCTGGGCAAATTTGGCAAAATGAAACGAAATTCGTCAAAAAAACTGTGACTTTTTTGGCGGCGCGAATTACCATAACCACTCTAAATTAATCAATAAATTATTAATGTAGTCATGACTCATTCTGAGCCATTCATCTATTATATAAAATTCTTTGCAGGTTCGTATGTTGGAACGGATTTAACTTAAAAACGATTTGACGAATTTAAATGAAATTTTTCATGATTCCAGAAATTCTATGGGCTATGTTTTATAAAACTATTTAAATTAATTTTTTGAGTTATATTTATGTGGACTTCCTACTATTTGAGGCGTCACTAAGGTCCATTTCCCCACCACTTATGCATAAGTAATATAAGCGGAGCTACGTCTGACATGCAACCGAGGACGCGCGGGAATATACGCGCGAATGAGCGCATCCTATGCGAAGCACTTCTATGAATGCGACATTTTTCCATTCTGAGAATTTCTGAAGTATTTTAATTTTGTTTATAAATATCTATTTATAACTTAGTAATAAATGCATTATTAATTTGTTTAAAAATAAGTAAATAACTTAATTTATTTAAAAAAACTATATAAAAAATACAACGTCGGACAAAGTCCGAATTTCTCTGTATCAGGTTCATTCTGCAAAAGATGTTTTTGACTGTTTTATTGCCAATTGCCTTTTTTCACAGAGTAAGTAGCTCAAATGGTTGATAAAGGTTTCTTTTGAAGAAAAAAATCGATTTCTTTTATTTGTTTTGACATGTATGTTGAATTAATAATTAATAAACATTATAATAGCAATCGTCTGCTATATTTGTTAAGATAAGATAAGATAAGATAAAATTTTATTAACAAAAAAATATACATATTATGTACAAAATAAAACACAAATTCTTTACAGCGTTCCCAATACCTGCTGCTTAGGTAGGTAAAACAATAGAAAAAAATGTAAAAATGTAAAATTGGGAAAAAATATATAAAAAAAAAACCCAAACTGTTTGTTCAAAGGTATACTTAATTCAGTTATTTTTTATAACTAGATTTAGCCCGTATTCATAATAAGGTGTTTGATACGTTTATGTTTGAATTTATGGGGGAGGTCTTCTGTACTATAGTTTCCAATATTATTTATGATAGGGTATGCACTGACACTACATTTGTTAAAAAACGATTTTGTTAAATTAGTTATATATTGTTTTAAAGGCACCATGTCTGTCATGTCGTGTAGTAGGTTTATTGGAGTATATCTAGGATAAGATGTAACTATTCTTAGTGATTTGTTTTGAATAATTTGTAGTTGAGAAAAGTTTGAATTGCACATCGAACTCCATACTGGTGCTGCATATGTTAGTATTGGTCTAATTGTTGTTTTGTAGATTGTTAGTTTATTTTCTTTACTTAATTTATTCTTGCTATTAAAAATAGGAAACATCTGGCTTATTGCGCCGTAAGCTTTATTACAAACGTATTTGGTATGTTTCGTAAATAGAAGCTTCTTGTCTAAAATGACTCCAAGATATTTTACTTGTGGTGACCATTCGATTATTGAATCTAGAACGACGATTTTTTCTTTCAGAGTTGGTCTTCTTTTAGAGAAAAGTATTGATTCAGTCTTTGCGGCATTTAATTTAATTTTCCATTTTTGAAAATGCTTTTGTATTTTATTCACTGATTTTTGTAGTCTATTTTTTATGGTATCAGTGCGCCATGAACTAGTAATCAGTGCTGTATCGTCAGCAAACAGAGACATTGTGACGTGTTCAGTCTGCGGTAAGTCGTTCATATATATGTTGAAGAGGATCGGACCTAAAATCGACCCTTGTGGGACGCCTGCTTCAATAGACCTGCTGGTAGAGATGCTATCGCGAACGGTCACGGCAAAGCTTCGGTTTTCGAGATACGCTTTTATAAAAAATACTAAGTACGAAGGGAAATTATAGCTGATCATTTTGTGGAGAAGTCCTTTATATTTGTTAAGAAACTTCCATTGTTGCAATGCTATATTAGAAAAATTTATTTTTCAAACACGTCAAATATTGAATTGTGTGCACCGTAGAGTAATTGATAACTCATTCCGCCGCGAAAGTGGAAAGATTCGGGTTTAAGTCCCGACGGTGACGTGTTTGAAAAATAAATTTTTCTAATATAGCATTGCAACAATGGAAGTTTCTTAACAAATATAGCAGACGATTGCTATTATAATGTTTATGAATTTAGTCAAGTACGAAACTATAACGTATGTATATTTCCTAATTTAATAATTAATGTTCAGCCCTGAGGTAATACAATGACGAAATCAATGACAATGTAGAAATGGACGATTAGCCACCCATAACTTTTCATTCATCCGCTGATGAACTGAATGGAGAAATTCGCGATGCCTATAAATGTAAAGATTCTGTTTATAGAGAAACTAAGCGCTTGATTGACAACTTAAGGCTGGGTTAAGTTTATTAATGTCACGAAGTAAATCTAATCAGCCAAACATAAGCTGATGCTGAGTTGCAGAAAGAATTGTCAAAAAAATTGATTTGACAATGACTTTAGATTGTGATCATATACTTACAGTTTTTATACATGTATAGGAGCAGTCTAATATCGTTGTTGGTCTACATAAAGAAAGATCGGTTTTTAAGTTAAATTTTGATCAATATGCGTAGAAAAATCTTTTTAGAAGTGAAAACTTTTCAATATACTATGTTCATTACCATGTACCTATGTACAATTTCAATCGATCGATTATTTTTCGGACAGGATCGGTTTAAAAATTCTAAAATGCTTTTGTAATGAAAAAATGTGGATTAGCTACAGTCTTAGCCCTAAGGTCATTTTCTGACAATGCTTTCTGC
Organism: Venustoraphidia nigricollis; assembly: GCA_034508555.1. NCBI lineage: Eukaryota > Metazoa > Arthropoda > Insecta > Raphidioptera > Raphidiidae > Venustoraphidia > Venustoraphidia nigricollis. Next base: position 5,283,869 of record JAVRKA010000004.1, on the reverse strand, counting down.
AACGCAGTATGAATCATCTACATCATTTCGGTAGTGGCATAAATCTATGTTTAAAATTTGGGACAGCTTTGAGAATTTTTTATTACAATTCGAACAAAAAAAAATGTGACACGATCCAATTAATGTAACTGAATGATATCTATTGACATTTTTGTTGCAAGTATTTCAAATAGTAAACGATTATTCGGTATTCTGTCAATATTTACTATTTGGCCGAGTTCCGAAAATTTTGTAATTCTTCAGCCGAATACCGAATACGTTTAAATATATTATTTATTAAAACAAGCAGTGTGAGTAGAGCGCAAGACTTAAATAGTTATCCACCACACAGAAAGTAAGTCGTAATTAAAGAAATGAGAGTTAGTTGAAATGTTTCCGTCGCTAACTTCTGGAGTTTGTGCTTTATTATAAATTTTATGATAAACTAAAATTTGTCACTATCGACGCTAATGATCTTAGTTGTCGTGCGTCAATAATCTACAATAATCATCCTCTACTTTGGCGCCAAAGCTGTACCTAGCTTTCGCTGAATATTCAGTCTACGTTGATTCGGCATATTTAGGTTTAATTCTGAATATATAATTCGTGGCAATTATTGATATAGAAATGTAGTCTATCCCTAACTGTGGGAATTAATACAATATACAAACAATAAATACTAAAGGTATGACTTCCTAGCCTAGACTTACTTACACATTTTCACGCAATGACTTGTCTATTTTCATGCCATATATGATGTACATTCTTATATAATGGATACATGCTAGGGATGTTGAAAAAATATCGATATTTTTTATTTGATATATCGATATTTTTGGGCGATATTTAATACTTCGATATATCGATACAAAATTCCGTCTATCGAAAACCGATATCTTTTTCCAATAGCAACAATTGTATGTACTACCGCGACTGACTATGACCGTAAATAAATTTGAACAAAATTATTGTGCAAATCAATTTTTTCAGTATTTTTAACATCAGTTTGTTAAGTAAAAACTTCAAAATGTAAATTTGCCACCGCGTAATTTGTAATTTCGTGATGTGCTGTAAATAAATACTGATGAATACTACGGTTTTTTATTCAGTTTTTAGAGCAAAAATATATATTTATTTTTTTTTGAAATGTTTAAGCAGCAAGCCGAATTTTAATGCTTGATCACAGTTAATAAAAATAGTATAAAAATGGCATTTGATTTTACGACCGAGAGTATATTTTACAATTTGGGGGATCAGTCATCTTACACGACTTTCGATTTGTATAAAAATTTCAACGTTACTTTTGGGACACTGTATATTCATTCCAAAACTGTTGTATGCAAAATTTAATCTTACGAAAAAAAAACAATTTGTGGCCAGCGGTGTTACTTGTAAGATTATTTCAGCTTAACAGTGACACTGAAGATCAGAATGATAATTTAATTTTGCGGTTTTATTTGTAAAGTAAGGCGACCGCACGTCAAATTAATAACAGTTTTTTTAGCATAAGTATTTATTATTGACTTCATTTATTTCTATGCACACGACATTTTTCTTTAAACTGTATTTTTTATAGTTTTTTGTTCAATTTCAACTCCGAAAGTCCGAAACAATATGTTTCTACGCATATTGTTCAAAATGTAACTCGAAAAGCGACTTTTTTATATATAGATCTATAAATTGTTTTTGGGTGAGTCCGACGTATAGTGGTTTGTAGAAAGGATTGTCGGACAATCTGATTTTACAATCACCGTAGATTGTGACTACACATATTTCTATAAAAAACATAGTAGAATTTTAATTTGATTGTGCAGCTCGAAAAATAATTCATTGTTTGAAGCGATATTTTATCATAGTCTGGCTTACATGTATTTAATATATTTGTACTCCGAAACAACATATTGATCAAAATTTAGCTTGATAAGCATTCGTTTTTGTGTGAAAGTAATCTAATGTTCTAGATAACAGGAAGTTTTACGTCATTAGACTGCTCCTGCATGTATAAAAACTATAATTATATGATCACAATCTAAGGTGATTTTCAAATCAATTTTTTGACAATGCTTATTTTCAACCTAACTATGGCTCAAGAGTTAGAAGGCTGTGACAATAGTAAGAACAGTGTTTGTAAGGAACCCTAAAAAACTGACCTTGCTTTTTTGTAGGGATTTTTATAGTTAATATATTAGAATACATTCAACAATACTTTAAAAATGGACTTCGGAGAGGTTTATAAATGTTGAATTTCCTATATCTATAACTAATAATTCACTTTGATACTTATGCAATTTTGATATTATAAGAAAAATAGTTTGAGTGCTACTAATATAATTATAATAGTTCTTTTGTTTGCGTAATAATTTTTAAATAACCTCTAAAATTTTAGTTCGTTATATAACTTATGTAACAAGGCACGATTTTAATTTATAGATTCAGTTTCGGTTTCCATCCTGTGTTATAAATAGTGCTGTGTGACAGATATTTTTTTTATTTCAGAAAAGTGCAATCATAAAACATTCTTATTTAGAATTAATCGATATAGTAGTGATATAATACATGAACTGTAAGAACTTCCAGTTCTCACCTTAGTGCAACTGAACAATGGGTCCAGCGTCGTGAGAATTTAATTGTGCAATAAAAATGACGGCATTTGTTTAGAATATTTTCTTCAAGAGTGCATCACTATAAAAAATGTAAGTTTTTTCATATTATAATATTGATTGACAACTATTAAACATTTTATGTGATTTCTTTTACGTACTTGACATATAATTCCGTAAGGGCTAGCGAGTATGCGATTAAGGTAGTTGTCGTGGTTAAGGTACAGCGTCAGAAAATTCTTAATTTTTGTATACTTATTAAGGATATGATAATACAATTACCCTGAAAATTTGAAGTCGATCGACCGTATATAATCCGAGATAAATTCAGTTAAAAATTCGATAATTAACATTGATTGTATACGATCTTTGTAGTTCTGAACCAGTTTCTTACTTATAAAAAAAGAACTAACTGTCAGAAACTTTTCAAAAACTGACAGTCTTTCAATGCATTTGTTATGAGTTTAAAAAAAATAAGTAAAATGTTTGACCGTCTAATTATTTATAAATAACGGTTTAAAGTTCAACAATTTATAGAAAAGTATACATGCATATGAATACTGTATGGGTTACGTTTCCACGGGTACAGTCTTGCGTACAAATTATGGATCACTTAGCTACAAGCTAGTATACTTTTGTGGCGCGTATAATCTATAACTTTTTGACAATATTGTACCACGACAACTACTTTAAGTAGATCGTCAGATGCGGGTCCCAACAGCGACCGCACACTACTTGCTGAAATGCATAACGTACGTGTCACGAGCGTGCGACTGTAGAAAACGCATAGCGCATAAAGTCGCAGACTCGCTGATTCTGAGGAGGCTGCAATCTTCACGTGCAGGTGCTTGAATGTGAAAGAAATGCATCGATCGCGCGAACGTGTGACTGTTTTAGGATATTGTAAAACTATATTTGGTCATGTTTGATTAAACTGTAGCGCGGAAATTTATCTTGTTGTGGTTAACCGCAATTACCAAACGTCGTAGATTAACACCTTTGTGTATAATAGCAATATGGATATAAAACGAATCATAATCAAAAAAGTGAAAAGAATTTAATTTGCATCTCTGTGATGCTTGTCTTAACATGAAACTTCTGAAGTCGATGTAACATATAGGGTAAATGTGCCAGTTGTTGACTGCTTACGAGTGATCGACAGGGTTGCCAGATGTCTTAGAGAAAAATACCGGACACCGCGGTCGTTCTGGAAACGAGTTTATTATAGGTTATACAATTAGTTAATATTTACATAATCTTTCATAGATATTTTAGATTCTTTAAAATTCATTGTACCTACCTGTAAAATTCATGTACCTACTTGCAATAAGTTTGCTTGAAAATAGAACGGATTTATTAAAAAACTAGTTAAAGACTTTTGATCTTACAATTGCTTGAAAATAAAACTGACATAAAAAACTATTTAAAGATTTTTGATCTTACAATTATAATCATTATTAAATAAAACGAAACTACTTGCGATTACTGTTCAAAATATTTTTTTATTTATAAAACGTTTCTACCAAATTTTTGGTCCTTTTCAATTTAATTTAATAAATTGAAAAGGACCAAAAATTTGGTAGAAACGTTTTATAAATAAAAAAATATTTTGAACAGTAATCGCAAGTAGTTTCGTTTTATTTAATATTATATTACTGTTGGTAGAGTCAATATTATTAATATAATCATTATTATTAACTATTTTTTACTATACGATGTTTATTGAAAAAGTATTAAAAATTTATTATGATAATTGAATTTTTGTAGGTCCTTGATACTGGGGGCCCAGAGCTTGAACCCTATTAGTAGATCGGCTCCTATATTTGAGTAAAAACCGGGCACCTGGCAACTCTGGACTGATCGATCGCTCCTCGTATATTTCTAACCGACAGATTAAGTATAAGTTTTTATTCATCAGTCGCTTTTACATTATTAAAATTGTAAATTCATAATAATGTGCAAACTACGAATTGCAAAGCCATTAAAAAGTGAAATAATAAAAATTTTAAAAAAATTGAACCCCATTCTAAAAAACGAAAAATAACAAAGTTTTGAGGTCGGCGTCAGTTAAGTTACCATAACGTTTTATGTTTGTTTGGATACTTTGATAAAAAAACTTTATTGTTTCTCTTTTTAGTGACTTTTTTGAAAGAAGTTCAAATTTTTTTAATGCCTTTACTGAGTATAGATGACTGTAGCTATAATTACAGCATATAGAAAAAAACAATTTCTATTGTCAAAAAGAAAGAATTACACAATTTCCGGCATGTAAAAGAATTATTGTAATTTTCAATTTGTTTCGACTGTCTGTGATTCTACAACGGACGCCGCAGTCCACCTTTTAGACTGCGCTATTAGACTGTGACCCAGTCTATTGATGCTACTTTTGATCCAACCAAAGAACAACTGTGCGGAGGGGGAGTGAAACCATAGGTGGAGAAGTTGTACTCGATACGATTATCAACAAGGGGAAACTCTTGATGTAAATAATATTGTACTAATATTGATTGATATTTAATAACATTTACGATTAATTTTCACGTAAAATCACACAAAACTTTATAAAAAATCTCGTCAACTGTAAGTTTGGTCAAACGCCATAACGCCACTGATAAGGTGCAGCCTATATTGATACAGCTGGATATTGAATAAGAAATGCGTCAGGTTACCGTTTAGATAATAGTGAAATGTCTCAAAGTAGCAAGAGCGTTTTGTACAGCATAACAATCGTTTGTTTTTATACCGCATTCTGGAAATAAGGGACCCTATGCACATTCTTTTGGTAGATTTCTTTAGTTGGTCGCAACATCACAGTTTGTTAACACAATTGCACTGACTGTGCTTGCATATTATATTCTTACGTAATGAGTGTCCCAGTCATATGTAAGGATGCATGACAAAATATAAAGCTTGCCGTACACCATCACTAAAGCTGTGTTAATTGTATACGAAGAGTGACCGAAAAAAGGCACGTTTTCGGACCTTCCGAATTACAAGCCAAGTGATAAGTTTTGAATTGATGATTATGCATCTGTAGTCAAAATTCACAAATTAAAAATCGCAAATCTAAAATGGTGTCTTAATGCAAAGACATCTAATATAGCTACAATCAATTCTTTTCAAAAATGACGCAACGATTTGGAATTGAATTAACTCTTTTATTAAAGGTAGTATGGTTTAAGTTCGCTTGTAGTGGACAGCAGGCTTAAAAAACGAAATTGAAAGTGCCAGCGTAAACTTATTATCATTGATGATAAATTATTAGACGGTTGTGTCAGATAAGTAAAAATGCATCTTCTATAACCTACTTCAGATTAAATATTCAGTTAATCTATGCTTATAGTAGGTGCCTACCATATACATAGAAACAAAGTACCAAGGTGTGCATTTGACAAGGTGACTCCAAATCATTAAATTACGTCATATCTCAAGTAGACCGCAGGCTGACCCCGGAATGAATAGCTTTTTTATTGGAGTAACAATTCTGTCCATTACTCTAGTATTCACGTGAATTTTTGTTTACATTTTATAATAAAAAAAAATTGAAGCGACATAAAAAATGATAAAATAATAATAAATATAAAAACCCGGGTCGCAGTGCCAAAACCCTGCCGACAACATAGTGTATTGCTACAGGCAGCGTAACTTTATTATATGAATTTGTTTGTTTTTGGAGAAAATAAAAAAATTGAAACCCTTAATACACCCCTTAAAATAATATGTTTTCTTAATTTCAATATTTCGTCTCTGTTTTATCAATTCATCATCTGCAAAAAATTATATACCTACAGAGACTTCAGTAAGTATAATTTTCTAGCCGCAAACGTTTTCATAAAATTTATAAGTTCGGTCCTGTCGGGCCGATTTTGTTAAATTTTAGGAGCACCTGTTGATTCTTACTACAAGATTAAATTTCAATTTTGAATCAATTCCCAGAATATTTTCGGTGTTTTTGGGGCCTAAAACTATTTTCAACCCCTAAATACACCTCTTATAATAGTCCGATTAGGCCCATTTTAAATAGGCTCTGTGCGATGATGGATTTCAGGGTGTGGCTCAAATTTCGTTCAAATCGAATAAGACCTTCGAGAGTTATCGTGCTCACACACACACACACACACACATATATATATATATATATATATATATATATATATATATATATATATATATATATATATATAATTTTTCAAAAAATGGTGCCAAAGTGTTTAGGAGGTTATGAAACGTCGAGAAATTTTGGTCCGACCCCTAGGTCCCGCCATCCGACCGACGCCAATAGTGTATGTTGCCATATATGGCAATACACTAAAAACACAAACACAAAGAGTTCCACAACACAAATTTTAGTGTTCCGTGCAAAACGGTATACTTATGGAATCACTTTAGTGTTCGTCCGTTCGTGCGTCTGGCACAAGCGATTTTCTCTGAAAATATTTGACGTAAAAATTTTAAATTTGTCATAGAGATAGACTGTGGTGGCCCACAGACGTGAAGTACAAAAAACTGAATTTTGTTTCTGATGAGGGCTTAGTTCAGGGAGTAAATTGGGAAACTCTGTCGGTACAGACGTAATTGCAGTGCCAAAATGTTTTTTTCATTATACCATGTCGAATCGCATGCCATCTGTAACGGCGGGCTGAAACAGTTTTCGCGAATACACTGATATGAAAGTACGTACCGTCGAACGGGTATGAAGAAAAATCGTATACACCATACGGCCAGAAATTTCAACTTTCTGCCCTTATGGAGTAATATACTATTTGTGGCATGATCGGTCTTGTGTTTTGGTCACAGATATATATATTTATTATATTCGATGCAGTCATCTGCAGGACGTGCAATATTTACCGTCCGAGACATCATTCAGTAAACGCGTTTGCTAACGTTGCGACAGTACACTATATGATTTAAAAGGTGCTAATTACCTACTATGCGCTGGCCGCGATTAGTGCATTCACCTGCTCGCTAGGCTGCAGTGTCGCAAATAATTTAGATGCGGTTATAAATAATGACGCAACGCCAATGAACTGATGATGAAGATAAAATCAATTAAATCATCTCTGCAAATTGCAACCTGTTCATATGTACCTGTCAGGAATCTAGGTTTTTTTGGACCTAGGGCTTATTGAAGTTCAATGGGGCTACGTTTTGTCAAAATTGTTGTCAAAAATAATCAAAAAAATTGCCAAAATTCACCCAAACATTTGTCAAAATTTATGCAAAAAATTGTTAATATTCACTCCTGGTAATGATAATCATTATTATTATTATTAACCGACATCAAAAAAAAGGAGGAGGTTCTCAATTTAAAATTTTTTATGTATGTTCTCCGATTACTCGAAGACGCCTGAACCGATTTGGGAAATTCTTTTTTTGTTTGAAAGGGTATACATCCCAGGTGGTCCCATGATCATTAGGTCAGGATCTGATGATGAAACCCTGGAGAAATCGAGGGAAATCTTCAAAAATGTGCGAAATCAAATCCACCACTAACAAAGTAAAAAATAAAAAAACTTTAAAAAAAATATTAACCTCTTTCAAAGAAATCACTAAAAAGATGAAAATAATGAAATTTTGAGGTCGGAGCTAATTTCATTACAAAAAAAATCACATGAAATTTTGCGGTCGGCGCCTATTTAATAAAAGTAGATATGTAATTAAAAGTTTTTGTAATGAAATTAGCTCCGACCTCAAAATTTCATTATTTTCATCTTTTTAGTGATTTTTTTGAAGGAGGTTAATATTTTTTTTTCTGTACAATAAGTGCTCATTGCAGTGAAAGTGACCATAATTCAATTTTTGTGGGCTCTTGACATTTGGGAGCTGAGGGTTTGAGCCCTATTAGTCCTCAAGTAGATCCGCCCTTGGTATTTACCTACGGCTGTGGACTCAATTTAGTATAACCTTTTTTGCACTACCTCCTATAACCCCCCTATAATTAAAACTAGAAATATATAAAAAAAACTACGAAACCAATTTGACTAAATTTTATGTGGGACCACCCTGAACGTATGCTGTATTAAATAGAATAAGAATTATTATAAAATCGGTTCACAACTGAGATATCGGATTGAGAAACCCCATCCTTTTTTAAAGTCGATTAAAAATACAATGTTGAAAAATGGTTCTATAAAATTTTGTCAAAGATATTTATTGAATGTGTATCTTCTTAGATTAATTGCATTCGATTGATTGAGGCCAGTGACTTGAATGTTATTATGAAGACGCTTAAAAAATTAGATAATATGAGAGGAATTAATTAACTGAATAGAGTTTGGAGAAATACAACATAAAATTAAAACATCCCAAATTGACAAGTGAATAAATCATATTATAATAATAAAGACCCGACACTAGCTACAGTACACGCCAACCAAATTAGCTTTTGTAAAAATTGATAGTTACGACAATATGGCACAATTAATAATGCTTTTCTGTTGTTTGCGTCCATCATAATATATAATAGTGAAAAACTTTTAACGTGAAAATTGAGGACCAATTGCATACCTATGTGCAATTGTTTTTAATTTTATTGCCAACGTTTCGTCAACTTTGCTGATTTTCTCAGGGGTTTACAACGTTTGTCACAATCATAATAGCATGCATTTTCAAATTTTCAAATATAAATAGCTGAAGTATAATTCCCTGCACCTGAATATACGTTTTTTAATGTGTGCAACATTTTTAATTAGTACCTACATAAAACATTATACCACGCTTTCATGTCTGTTTTTTTTTGTTTCTTTAGACTATAGATCTAATTAATTTAGAGCTTGGAAATGCATCTGTGAATAAGTCCGGTGACAATACATAAATCCAATAATATGGCCTAAACTGGCAGGTTAACTTTTTCTGTACAACCCTCTTGACATAGTAAGTGAAAGAGTTTGATGAATGGAATACAATACGTTATGTGACGGCATTGTAAATCCACTTACCCGATCAAAAATATAATTTAGTGAAAAGTAGAGAGGGAGAGAAATAATAATAATAATAATAGTGCATACACATACACACACCCACACACACACCCACACTCAAACCCACATTCATATATATAGTACGTGCGCGGACGATACACACTCCACAATTATCAAAATATGTAGTTTTTTTTTTTATTAACCTATCCTAGCACTGGCCTTGCCAAGTTGGATACGTTAATTCCAAATAATTTTGTAATAATGTGTATAATCAATATTTTAGTGGAATAAATTTTCATTATTATTATTATTATTATTATTAAAAGTGAGGAAGAAGAATAGAGAATAATAATAATCTCATCAAGACGTTTAAAATCGATTACAAAGTTTTACTCACACAAGGTTAGAAAGCAGAAAATAACAATTAAAAATAAAATTGAATACCACGTTTCTAAAACGGACTAAAAAGTATAATGTAATTTCTCCTAGCCCATTATTATTAAGGCTGTCGGAACGCTCTGAATTTTGTTTGTGCTGAGACCCAGCGGTAAGGGGCGAGGTAGGCAAAAGACATATTGTGGGTGTGACTTTCTTTAGCTCTGTCTCGCTCAAATCATCCGCACGTTTCAGGTTTTGGCTGGTGACAACTACGAGGCTAAAAAATGTTATTGCAAGGGTGCCGCTGTCAATTGATTACTTTAATTTTTGGAAATATTTTGAAGATTTAAAAAACTTTTCCGAAAAAGGAAGAGTCATTTTAGGTTTGTGATGGAACAGTTTTGTGAAATAAGTACGAATAAGGTCGTAGTGTGACATTGAAAACGTGTGTTTTTTTAACACAATTAATGCCAACTTTTTTTCTAGTAAATCGTAAATAAATTACAAAAGTAGTCCATTAGAGACCTAGATTTGTCCTTTTTCTTCCTTATAGAGAAAGATTTTTTGCAGAATGTTGACGAATAAGTCTACAATCAGTTGACAGCCGAAACTCTATTTTTAACTTAAAATTCAGAGCGTTCCGACAGCCTTAAAGCGTGGGTTCTAAATTCTATGATAGTTTGTTAGCTACATCTCAAGCTTTTATAATGTGCTGGAGAAATTATTTTTTACTTTTTAGTCTGTTTTAAAAACGTTACATTTTTTTAATTTAAATGATTATTTTAATTATTAAAAGTAGGAGAATGCCGTAGCCCAATCCACAGCTGCTGCCACCGGCGGAGGTTACAAAGCTTCATAATAGCTTCAATAAAGCCTTATAGTTAAATAACAACAGTTTTGATGGAAAAATCTATCGCGGATTATTTGATTACAGATTCTGCTATGGGGAATAATTTTAAATAGCATATGCTGTAGACATTATTCACTATTTTGTACATTAAACGTCTTTTAATAGTAAACTATTAAAGAGTAAATCAAAATGAATTATTTTCTTATTTCATGCTTGAAAATTAACAAATGTCCAAATTAAAATGAAATATTATTTTAAAAATGTCTGTACAATGGGTACTATTAATTATGTTGCATACAAAAAAAAACTGTTTTTGCACATTTTAAATTTTATGCATAATAAGCTTTGTCTGCGTTTCCTGTCATGAATACATTTTTCAATTAGTAAGGTATAATTGTTTTGCTAAGTGCTGTTAAATATTTTGAAAAAAAAAATCAGCTGGCTTTTTGTACTCAAGTAATCTGTCAAAAAGAAATGATTTAACCGACAAACATGCCATGGTTAATATTTGCATGAGAAACCATAGCTGTCAAAAATGTTTAAATTAACTGAAGATGTTTCAGGAGCAATGTTTGCAAATATAAATTATAATGTTGTAGATTTAAAATAACTGTTCGTCGAAAAGTTGCAGTTTCTGAGAAAAAAAAAGATATGTCTGTTGCCGAATCTTATTTCCATGTGTGGAGTCGAGGCTTTACTAAATTCACTAGCATAAACGTATACAGGCAGTATTGGTCTCGAAACAATGATATCATAGCCTAGTACCATAGATCGATAGATTTTTTAATTTTGACACCAAAGGAAAGTACAAAAGAGCTATATATGGTAAAATTTTATATCTGATGACAGTTTATTATTACAGCATTGAAAAAAGTTACATAACGGTTGATTATGTAACTGATTTTATTATATCATCAAAAGATGTTACGTATAATGGACCATGACGTCATGCTTTTCGAGACAGTAGATAAATGGCCATATTTATAATTCGCTTTACAGACACAGAACACACTAAATGCATCACGCCTTTAGTGTGTTTTTGAATGAAATAAATAATGTCAAATATCATTGTTTTTTGACTTGGAATGGTTCCGTCTCTCAATTGGCTGGAATTTTTAATTAAAAATTAAAAACAATACTGAGACGGCAACATTCCTTATAGGTATTTCACAAAAAATATACCTATATATAAAAACAAGGTTACCGTTATAGCAAGTTATCGCAAAAACAATGAACAGTGCTAATAGTGGTCAGTTTTTATATACAGTGTGTCAACGGTAGTTCGGAACATAGGGAAAATAAAATGGGATTATTCTAAAATCTAAACGTTATTATGTATTAATGGGTCAAATTCAAATTTCGGTATTGAAATTTTGCTCGCTCCTCGTTAAATAATTGAGTTGAAATTTTGTATAAATATGTATTTCCGAACCAAGACATTAATCAGTCGTTTTTAGATTTAATTATCAATAAATAATTAATGTTTCTTTCAAATTAATGAACAAACGTGAAACTGGTATATAGGAATACGGAACTGTACTAGCAATCATAACCGCAGAGTCTTGAATTCGAGTCCCACTTTGAGCGAATGTATTTTGTTTATAAAAAAAAAATGTATTTTTCCAACTGTATCTCTGATATTAAAATAATTAAGATAAAAAAAATCAATCACTAAATGTAGACAATATTTTTGATTAGAATAATTTTCAACATTTGTTAAAGGAACACTATTAGGCACTTATAAAAACAGCAACAGTATTAATTTTTACCAGCGAATAGTTTTTTTTTGACAAACGTTGAAAAATATTCTAAAAAAAATATATATTCTACTTTATCATCAGAACCGTCTGCCGATCAAAACGAGCCCAAAAACGACACATCTACCACAGACACTTAAAAACTTGCATATCTACTATGCAAGACTATCTTGACTGCAGCATCAGGTCATCGTTATCAGATTATTCTATTGTTGTCGGTACTACATAGCAAACTTTCAAAGCAAGTGGTTTAAAATCGATTTGCAAGTTTTGATCCAAACTAACAAACATGTGAAGTTGATTAAAAGCTTTCAAAAAATCCCACTGTATTTTTTATTTTTATCATTTACACACTGTATATTATGTTAGATAGCATGGCGTTTTGATCGATTCTAGCAGGCCATGTCTGCATAAATGACAATAATTGATAAATGAACGACATCAATCAACAACAATTAACGTACGCCCACGCCTTAATAGAGAGTTAATAATTAATGAAAGAACTACGCGTTGATTGCGGACAACACTATTGTAATTGCTGATTGACCAGCTTTGCGTTAATCTGCATAAATGTTTCATGCGCTCAGTTGGTTACGGTAAATATGTTAATCCTGCTTGTGTTATTCTACTATATGTGCATTTGTAAATTGAAAATTCATTTGACACTTTTATCACTTTTCGGATTAGAGCTTGGGAACTTTTGGAGCATGGAAACGCCATTTTATGAGTAACGGCATCGCTACACGCTCGGCTATTCTCAAACCCATAAAATAAGTAATACAGTCGACTCTCGATAATTTGACACTCGTTAATGTGAATCTCTCAATAATTTGAAATTTTTATTCGATATGATCAACAGCTCAAGCTGTTATTTCCAATCGATAATAATTAACTAATTAAATTAACTGATGTCGAATGAAGGCTTAAAAATGTGAATATCTGGAATCTCAAACAAATAAAAATACGACTGTAGGCAGTTAGGAACGCATCTAAAAATAAAAATAAATAAATAACCAAAAATACTAAAATTTCAACATTGCATGCGATGTCTCAATTTTAATTTTAATAAAAGTGCCATTAAAATAAAACTTATGTAGTTGTTAAATTTTCATGAATATTTATTAGTTTATACAGCAGAAATACGCAAACAGAAGATACAATAAATATAACATCCGTACTGAAATACAATAGGGAACTTGCATAAATTTTGTTTGTGCAAATTAGTCACAGTTTTATTAAGTTTTTGACCGTATAGGAGTTCGTTTTAATTTGAGAGCGGTGATAAAAGTGTCTTAATTTTTAGTATTTCGTAAATAGGAAAAACACTATGTCCGTCTGTCATAAGTTTCCAGAGCCAAAATTTGGCATAGGGTGTAGTTAAAACCTGTTGACCCAATCATGTGGTTTAGATATGAATAAATTATTCTGATAATTATGGGTAATAATGGGGGGTCAAACAGGTCGCGAAAAAACGAAAGAAGTTCAACTTCTTCGAGTGGGGTGTGTAATGAAAGCTAGGGAACCACAGAAAAAATGATATTTTTTGAAAATTATTTGAGTGCGGAACGTCATTCAAGTTTTGCTTACACTTGGCCGTTTTTTCAATAAATAATAAATATTATTAAAAAAAATGTCATCACTTTTGAAGTTCTTTAAAACAATAAATAACCACACAAACTGAAAAAAATCTTAATATTTAATTAATTACGACACGAACGGAAATTAGTTCAATTAAATTATTCTTTTTTTGTGGTCATAAATTTTCCTTTAACATTTAATTTATGGTTTATAACCAATTACAATTTTGCATTTGTTAAAATTCCATGAAACCTTGAAAGATTGGACCTAGTTATGTTAAAAGACTCATTAATATACATTACTATAGTAAGGTACCAAAACAGTAGCAGTGAGTTATTATTATAGTACGGTTCGCTTAATGGAGCGACATACAATGAAATAATGAAAAGTAAATAGCCCTAGTTGCTGCACACTGTTTTTTTTTTTAAATAAAAAAAAAAAAAAAAAAATACCCGTCTATACCTGTTACATAGGCTGCAAAATGATGTCAAGCTGTTCAAAATGAAGTGAAACGTCGAGATTTTATGGTCTCGCTATGCGACCGGCACCAATAGTGCATGAATATCACACGGTTATTGTATATGAATTTCTAAACAAAGTAATCGCCCGCGGCTCTTACATTATGTGTCTTCAATAAGATAACACTTTCTATTTGAAATTGCAGTTTTGTCATTATTGTGACTAATGCACATTATACAACGAATTTTTGCAAATATATTAGGTGTGCAATAAATAAAACTTGTGTTGATTCATCTATCGTTTTATGTCTTATTGTTATCAGGACCGGTTATAGATTTTCAGTTCAATTTTTTACTCATTCAAAAGACTATAGATTTCAACAAACAGATATAAGTGTCTAAGAAAAAATTTATTGATCTTACTTCAAAAAAGCCACTAAAAGGATATAATAATACTACAATTACTATTACTTTTTATAATAATAATAATATTAGAAAATAATATTTGAAACGACTGTCACCGTCGTGACTTAAACTCGAATGTTTCCACTATGTCTGTGCAAAAAAAGTTTATTTCAAATAATAAAACATTGACAATGCCGATGTGTTGTGTTTACCAATGTTCAAATTACAAAGGTTTTATATTTTCAAAGAATCCGAGACTGAAAAATAAGTAGTTGTGTGCTATTAGAAGGGAAAAAACTTTTACTGTGAAAGCTGAGACAATACTTTGCGAAGTCCACTTAATAAAGAAGATTTTGTTACAAAAGGAGAAATTACAGATAGAAAAACTAATTACACTCATACCTCGCTATACGGCATTTCGCTATAACGACCCTATTCAATTAAGGCACGTTTTTGATTTACGGCCAAAAATGTTTCGCTATAACGGCAAAAAAAACTTTTTTTCGAAGACGATATATCTACATGTTGCCAATCTTGCAATTTAGAATAATTGATTCCTTATACGGCTTTTCGCTTTGCGCCCAAGTTTCGTGGAACGTATCTAGGCCGTAAAGCGAGATATGGGTGTATAGTTTTTTAAAATTGTTCCTTATTTAAATTACTCAATTTATGAAGGAACACGTAGATTTGGTTTTTACTATACTCTATAGTGAAAATCAGTCATAACTTAGGTTGTTATGTACCTGCTGCCATCTATGTTACGCTTGTTAAGTGCCTATCTCCTTTAATTTAAATATCTATTTGCAATGCATGTTTACTGTTATTAGTGTATTTGCCACATGACCATTGGCGTTGGTCAGATGGCGGGACCTGGGGGTCGGACTAATATTTCTCGACGTTTCAAAACCTCCTAAACACTTTGACATCATTTTTAGAAATATTTTTATATGTAATGTGTATGTGTGTTCGTGATTTTAACGAAATTTGACCCGCTTGTTGGAATCCATCACCGTACGAAATCTATATAATCTATTTAAAATGGGTATAATTCGACCATTATAAAGGGTGTATTTAGGGGTCAAAAATTGCTTTATGATCCAAAAACACCGAAAAAAACCGAAAAAATTCTCGGAATTGATTCAAAATTGAATATCAATTAAAAGTTACTTCAAAAATTCCAATAAAATCGGCTCGACAATGCCGGATTTAAATAAATTTTACGAAAATATTTGCTCGCGAATAGATTTACAGAACGCTGTATATAATTTTGTGCATATAATGAATTGATGAAACACAAACCAAATATTGAAATTAAGGAAAAAATATGATTTTAGGGGTTAAATTTTTTATGTTGTCTAAAACAACATAATAAAGCCACAAGACCTGTGTATTAGTAAATATACTGTATTGTCGGCAGGGTTTTGGCACTGCGACCCGAGTTTTTCTATATCGCGGAAATTGTTCATACGTCATTCACTGACCAACAGCCTATACAATACAAATATGTGTTTTATTTACACTATTTGTTTATATTATTTGATCATGCCGTCATCCGTGTATGGACCGGCGAATTAACACTTTCCGTGGGTCGCGTCGCAGCTAATGCCTGCCTACATAGTTCATGCACGTGCAAAATTCATATACATTTTTATCGGTTTGCTATTTTTACTTGTGCAAACACTTACAAAATTGTGCCACCCGTTTCGACTATCTATATATTTTGAAGTAAAACTTCTTGCGGTAAAAAAATCATTCTTGGGATTTGAAAATGTAACGAAAGTGTCGTAATGTACGTATACTATATACTACAAAAACCGATTCTAAAACACCAAACTAAGTTGGCAGTAAGGTAAAAGATTTTATCTCGTAACCTAAAGGTCCAAAGTTCGTACCCTTTTTTTGTTTTTTTTTTACAATTATACACAGTTTCTTTTTTATAATTAGAGACAATATGTTAAATGCGAGAGTTAGCGATTTTAACAGTCTCACAAATCATTGTATCTTATGTCCGAGATATGTACTATATTTTTTGCACTCATTTCCTATAAAATAGCTGATTTTAACTTTAATTTCGGTATATTCAAATTTTTAATAATACTAAGCAATAGTATTTTGTATCCTATTCTGTTTTGAGTTTCTATATTGCAATTTCGTACAATTTATTTATTTTTTTACTAATGACACATTACGCTTCGACCTCAACATTTAAGTATTCTCCTCGCTTTAGTGGCTTTTTTTAAAAAGGAGTTATATTTTTTATGCTTCGATGGAATCGGCTAAAAAATAAAAAAAATGGGCATCCTCTTTGACATGCCATGATAGGTAACTGAAGAGAACTATATAGATATCGGTGCATCGCTAGAAAGCTTACTCGGAACATTCGATGCTCAAGCAGGAAACGAACCTGAAAAATAAAGTAATGAAATCCAGTTTTGTATCAATCGAATGTTATCACATTAAGTAGTAATAAATAACACGTTAACACGACAGTTTAATAAACACTATAGGTTTATATCTGTAGTCATAGCAAAACCGCGTATGTAAAATTTGTGACTAATTCGAATATTTTGTCGATTTATCCTCACGTGGGAAATGATCGTGATTTAAGTTAAATTTAAGTTTTTATAATTTGACAACACTTTTGTAACTTGAGATTCTCGGGATGCAAGAAATATATTTTCGCAAAAAGTTTATTTGTCTGAAATCAAGATGCGGATGAAATGGTTAAGAGGATCGAAACCAAATTTTGGGAGAATATTTGAGACGTAAATATAGGAAGAGCTCTACTATTTTTCGTGATTATTGGCGCATGCCTAGATGAGATATGTGCAAAAAAGTTCTTTGTCTTATTCTAACGGTATATACACCAATACTACACAAAATAATGTTCTATTTGAAGCAGACTTCCGCAAAACAGTTTTGTGAACGGAACGAACAAGGAAGGTTTCCTTTGATGACCAGCCTGTTCGAGGAACGATCTCGTTCCAGTATTTCATTGGTACCTTTGTGTTGAAGAAAATAATAGTATTATGAGTATTGGCCCCGAAACACACCATACAAAGACATTGGGAATATGATCTGTAAAGTGTAGAATGTAAAGTCTACCCGAATTGGCGGTCGATATAATACGTACACGTGCACTGTCATTCGGGAACGGGCGAATATTTATACAGTGACTTAGCAAATAGCGATAAATCTCGTGATAGACTTGAACTATATGCCGAAGTACGGACGAGTGAAGGTGGGTTCTAAGAAAAGATGGGAAACATCTCCGACGGTGGACATAATTTCGGAGCTTTTACATTTCTGGAACTATTCAAGTCTAAATTGAAGGCAAAAGAATATTAAAAACTAGTCGCTACACGCGATTAAGATGAACAATATTTTATGATTCGCTCGGCAGCAACGACACTAGTGGAGCCTTCGACTTCGCCGTTTTATAATCTAGCGACAGTTTTTTCGTCGACTTACGTTGCAAAATAACTCTCCACGAAAAGCGCTTTTATTTTAGCGAGATAATATATAGCCTATGTTCATCCCTGAAGGTCCATTCTAAATATTGATTAAAAAAAATGAAATCGGATAAGTAATCTCGAAGATTACCTCTCACATCCAAACTTATAAACTTCACTTCTTTATAATATTAGTATGGAAGAAGTAGAATAGACTCTGATGACCTTAGATGCTGAGCGTCTATATTCTACAATCAATCAATTAGAGAAGTAGATACCTATAATTTTTTAACATAAGTTGTCTTTCTTTTTGGTCACAGATACTAAGTTTATAACAAGACGCGAGAGAGCAAACGCTAAGTATGACCTCTGAGAATAGATCTAAGCGACCTGTAACCTGACCCTAACCAAACATGCTGTGCACGCTGCATACTAGATTGGAGTTCGCAGAGTTTGAAGCTGAATTACGTCGGGTGGCAAAAAAATAAATAACCAGACCTTTATTTGACGGACCTTTTTTGCACATCCCCATATAAAATAGCCGCTTTTCATATCTGTATATAATAAACGACCCATTTCATACTACTGAGAAAGTGAAACATACTAATCCAACAGTAATTTCCAAAACTCACCTGTCAGTTATCGTTTAATACTACAAGATGAACAGGTATAGACCAAAATGAAATGCAATATGGCCACACACAGTAAGAGTTTTGAAAATGAAGTAAAAACCAGCTATATTATATAAGGAACGTGCAAAATATATCACGTAGACCTCGTGCGTATGGTTCATGTGATTGTTAAAACTCGCTGACACTCGTTTTAAACATAATATCACAACTCGTAATATGTAATATTCAATTAATTCTATTTTAATTGAATCGACTAAAGAAAGGGAGCAAAAAAGTTTAATGTCCTTCCTCATACAGTCCTAAGCAATACAGCAAAATTTCAAATCGGTTCACTGGTTCCTAAGCTAATCGTGAATATACTACATTCAATAATTGTCCGACATGCTAGCCCTATTTTGTTGTAGTGTAATACTTACATAATGTATCCTATGTTACACGAAAGAATAGACTCTTAAACCTTGAAAGGATTTTTCAAATCGGGCCAGTAATTCCTGAGCTATTTGCGCACATACATAACTACAAACGTGCATGTCGAAATGAATCTATTATTTTAAATACATCATTTCTTATTTAAATGCGTGAAGCGCTTCATCTCTGCAAGGAGTAAATATAAAGCAATATTGATTTGTAGTTGGGAATGATTGCAAGGCAGGCGATAACAGCACCAACAACAACAATAAGCGATCAGATATGGCAGCAAGCAACAACACAACAGAGGTTATATTTTAATAACACCAATAACAATAAAACCCGGGTCGCAGTGCCAAAACCCTGCCGACAATATAGTGTATTTGCTTGTATAGGGCCGTGTGGTTTTATACTTTTATTATGTGAAATTAAGTTTGTTTTTGGGCAAAATAAAAAATTTAACCCCTTAATACACCCCTTAAAACAACTTTTTTTTTCTTAATTGTAATATTATTATCAATCTAACGTCTACACCGAATTAAATACACCCTTCAATAAATAAGTCACTATCTGCAAATTAGTGTTTTCAAAAAATTTGTAAGTCCGGTCCTGTTGAGCCGATTTTATTAAAATTTTAGGGGCACTTTTTAATTGCTACTGACAGGTTAAATATCAATTTTGAAACGATTCTGAGAATTTTTTCGGAATTTTGGGGCCCAAAAACCCCTAAAAACTACCCTTAAAATGGCCCGATTACGCCCATTTTAAATAGGCTTCTTGCGGTGATGGATTTCAACACGTGGTCCAAATTTCGTTAAAATCAATTAACTCTTTCGAAAGTTATTGCCCGTACACATATATATATATATATATATATAAATATATATATATATATATATATACATATATATATAAACATTTTCAAAAATGGTGCCAAAGTGTTTAGGAGGTTATGAAACGTCGAGAAATTTTGGTCCGACCCCTAGGTCCCGCCATCCGACCGACGCCAATAGTGTATGTTGCCATATGGCAAATACACTAATAACAACAATGGATAGAACACGAATAAAGATAACTACCGCTCGAATTGAACAGTTAACAGACGCGAGGTAGACACATAACACAACAATCGAACCTATAAGAATATGTTGAGTTGGCCTGGGAGTGTAATAATGGGCACTTTATCGTGACTTGGTGCATCGTCACGAGTGTAAATTGCACCCACTTATACATATATCAATATGTGTCTGTTTATATAATGCATAAGGTACCAGATAGTGGTGGGCGTTGATTCAACGAATTAGTTAAATTAACAACGAACCAGTTGTTTCTGTTTTTAGAATTAACTAGTTGTCGATTTTACTACGTCTTCATCTACCGGTAACAAAACACAAAATGAACGTAACGAAACCGACAGATGTGTATGTGTGCCTTTGTTTCTTGTGTTGTGATTGGTCGGCCCGGACATTCGAACGGTAGTTTTTGTATGTATTCGTTTGCGTCTACTTGTTCTGAAAATAAATATGGAATAGATCTGATTTATAATATATACAGAGTGTCCGAGAATTATCTTTACAACTTGGAAATTTAATAACTTTTGAAATAAAAAGGATATTCACATTCTGTTTTCTGCAGTTATTAGTGCAACTCATAAAGTTTTGTTCTGTTTAGGGTAGCACCTCCACATGTGCACCACGTATGGCCCGAAGCAAATCCAGTCGGTAATCGATTTCTTGCTAGGTACGCTGTAACATAACGTCTGTGACAGTGGCAAAAGCCTCTGAAATTCGGGTTTTTAAGTCAGCAATGTCAGTAGCCTTTCTCCGATAAACAATATCCCTCAAATAACTTTATGAGTTGCATTAATAACTGCAGAACACAGAATGTGAATATCTTTTTGATTTAAAAAGTTATTAAATTTCAAAGTTGTAAAGATAATTCTCAGACATCCTGTATAATAAATATTCTGATAACGAAATATAGTTTTACGGTCGCAACGATTCAGTCTATCGAAGAATCGATTTCTTAGGCCAAAAAAATCGATTTTTTTAATCGATATATAATATTGACTCGAACCAGTGAATCGATATTTCACCCTTAAAAATCGAGATTCGTTTTTTTCTGGTTTGAAAAGAACCATAAAATCATTTACAATTAGTTGAATGTACCCAAACATATGCAAAGAAATGACAGTTTTTTACTTAATTACACTCGCGAGATGGCTGTGTGCTCAGTTTCTTTCGTCTCTCTTTAAGCACTGGGACCTATAAACTATATAATGTCCAAACTTTTTAATGTACCCAATAAATTTGTGAAAAAATTTTTTTGTTATACCCGATACTTTGATATGGTTGTAAAAACAGCTTCAATTAGTTAAAATGATAAAAAACGATTATTATGGCGTCCTTTATGTTTTCCATAATATGGATTTATATTCATACAAACTCTACAAGCAAATCGAAAAAAGATCGATTTCTGAGAAATTATAGACATCGATTTTTTTGTGAATCGATTCATCAGATTTCACTTCTAAGCGATTTAAAAATTAATCTATTTCCGAAAAATTCACCATCCCTAGCACACACCACTAGTGCCAGGGAAGTTCATCTGTACCCAACATGCAAGTAATATATTTTTGCACAGCTCCCTATAAAATATCTACTTTACTTGTATGTAAAGTAATCTATCACGCACTAGTGCAATAAAGTAAAACAAAACTTGTTGCGCTATAACGATTTCGTAGTAAATCACTGTTTGTTTGCCTGTGGCTTTTTTATATAGATATGCGTTTACATTTCTTAGGTAAAATTAACACATCTACCTGCTCTACCTGCTTTAGTGTTGAGTGTAGATTACTACGTGTGTTTGACACAATTATAAAACCTAACCTCATAAAAACAAATCATCTGTTACGATTTACCAAGGTCGTCTTAAAAAGTCACCATTAAATCAACGATAGATTTAACGCCTTCGCGTAAACAAAGACAGCAACATATAACACAGAGCCTGCAAGACGAGAAGAAGAGTTACATTCCACATTGTTTCCCGTTACACATTTTTGTATACGTATTCTTCGTTTCATCGATCTAGTCTATCTGTATCGATGTGTGTATGTATGTTCCCTATAGACTCCAAAACGGCTGGACCGATTTTGATTAAATTTTCAGGCTGTTTTTCAGCGGGTAATCATGCGAAGTTTGGTAGCGATTGTATTAACAGAATTTTTTTTCTGGCAATTTTGGTTTTTCTTTGATTTTTGAACATTCACAATAAAAGGCGATTGAATTCACGCAAATTCAATACACGTTGAGGACTTTATGATAATGATTCTCATCTTTCGATGGCTATAGATAATTAGATAATTAGTGCTATCTGTGCGAAGCCGGACCGGGCGGCTAGTAGTTTATTTTCGATGAAGCTGTGCCGCGTAAGTTTTACTAAAAAAATAAAACGGTGGTGTCGTTTGTTAACCAATAATTTATGAACGTTACAATGTAAACAACGGTTAGTGGTTCGGCAGGTATAGAGGCAATTTGTGCAACCAGCGGAACGACTGATTGCTATAAAAGTATCAACTGTCTACTTCTGTGATGATTACCGGATGATAAATTGTTTTGTCGTGACAGAAACGTTCATACCTTCACATGTTCGATAAGCTCCGTTCCTTATTAATGAAAAAAATAGTCTACAATGAAAAAATATTGTTATTAGTAGTGGAAAAAATGTTTATTCAGTGAACTTCAACCGTTATAAGTCTAGGGTTGCCATTCGGTCTCTTTTCCTCGGATACCGTCCTTTTCTTGGGGCGGTCAAGGGATTTTTTTGAATGTGTCCGAGATGATTATGTATTTCCATGAAATTCCTAAATTTATATTACCTAATGAAAAATAATTTTCTAGCCCAATTAAAATTTAGTTGACTAAATGAAAAGATCATAAAAAAATCGGTCAAGTGCGAGTAGATCTTGCGTGTCGAGGGTTCCATATACCATTCAGTTTTCCGTGAGAACTATAAAACTTAGAATTTTCGTTTAGATTTTCCTATAAACAATGAATGTTATTTTCCCTAAGTTTTTCAAAATTTAACTTTTAGGCTCAGATCATTCTAGTTTTGAAAATGTTACTATGGTAACCCTAACTGCACCTATATAAAAGAACAAGCGATGTAATCCAACTTCTCTGTCGTAATTATGAGATGATAAATCGAGCAACGATCGTTCTGTAAGATTCGGAAACTTCAGTCTTCTTGGTCAATTAAATCGAGAAATTTATTGTTTCTGTTATAAAATTGTGATATCGTAAATCAAGATAGTAGATTGCACTTTATATTTGATTTTTTATATAATACTAGCCAATCCTCGCGGTTCCGCACGCTATTAAGATGAAAAACGGCAGCGACAACAGTAGTGGAGGCTTCGGCTCCACTGTATTACTGTTTTACCTCGCGGAGTTGCACCCCACTTGGTAACCACAATATTAGTGGAGTGTTTAGCTCCACCATATTACGATCGCAGTAACGTAACCAGATTTAGTGACGGTAATCATCGAGTTGACCCTTCGAGAATTTCAGTAAACGCGCGTAAAGAAGGGTTTACTTAAAAAATATTATGATGAGAAACATCAAATCGGTGGCTGTGACTAGTTCGAACTTTTGTACATTTTTGTACCTCCCTGACTTCTCCATGACTCCTTACAGAAAAGATATGTATGGACGAGTTATGAAATCAACATTAATTAGTTTTTAATGCAAAGTTTTTAATGCAGAGTTCCTCTATATCTTATGGTAGGGCAAAATCACAAACTTTCAATTACCCACCTGTGGTCGCGACTCTCAACCACTTTTATATTTATAATTGACAGAATAAATTATTGCGTAACATACCTATAAAGAAAACTATAATATTAGTTTGGGTAGAGTGTAAAATAGTAGTTTATGTATCTGGAATGTAATTTAGTTTATGTGCAAGCTGTGATATAATGAAAAACCAGATTTTAAATCATTTACCTTTGAAATACATATTATATTTTTTGCACGTACCTTCTAAAAAAGAGCTGATTTTTCATTCCATAATCATTTTTCTGACAGCTGCTGTAAACACTGTGTGCGGCCATATTGCATTTCATTTGGGTTTTCGCGAAAATCATGCCTTCTTTGGGTTGCTTCACTATCTCTGTTCGTCTTATAAAATTAGACGATTGCTTTTGGAAATTACTATTGAGTTGGTAAGATCGGATTTTGTTTTGAAACGCCATTATTTTATACTATAATACAAGCGGGTTCAAAAGTTAGTACATATAGTGACCTTAATCACTTGTCTAGGCAACCCTGCGAGAACCTGATCTTTCAGTGAAGAAACACCACTTCATATAGAGTTAGAGCTTTTAATTTTTATGAATTTGTTGGTCGATAAGAGCCATTCAGAAATACAGATGATTACCGTCTGAAATAATGATCAAAAATAATGACAACTCAGATTTCTTCTCTTGTTATTAGATCAAAAAAACGGAACAATTTTTTACGGTCGTCGCTGCAACTATAGGGAGGGGTGCAAAAAATACATTACACATTTTGCTGACTGCTCAATTTTCATAGCGGAAAAAACACTCATTAAAACACCCACGTTAATATCAGTTAATATTAGAAAATTATAATTTGGATTAGAAACTATAATTTATTTTGACCACACTTTAAAGTAGATCTCGGCAATAATTATAGAGTAAATCTATAGCTACGAATTATTTATTTAAAATAAATAATTAAAATAATTAAAATTATCGGTTTGGCTGCTGCAAATCAGGTTGCAAGTATCTAGAGCATTAAATAATATTTATGATCTATAAAAATTACCAAACAACGTTCATTGCATAATCAATAATATCTTGTAGCCCTCTGCAGTATGTTCATGTTGAAGCGGTGATAGATGAAAAAAAGATAATTCGTTATTAGAGATACAGTTCTTCGACAGACTATAGTCGCACTAACCGACATTACGCGGGCGACCCGGAATAAAATAAAATACAAGGACAATAAAAACTAACTTTAAAAAACGTTCAAAAAAGCATACGATATTTCCGATCATCAAACTAAATTGAGCCGATTTCAAAGACACAATTTAAAAAAATCAAGTTATAATTAGGGGTATAAATTGCGAAAATTCGATGCGTCATATTGCAGATCCCCTCTTTCACTGCGAATGCCCATTCAATTCAAAATTCATCTCAGCTATGGTTTGAATGTTTGATTTTAGTTTTGAAATTAGAAGACAAAACAATTTATCATCCATTTTCTTCAACGTTCGACTTTTCATTATGCTTTACTGTTTCGATTTTAAAGACGTACCACACACTAATTAACGAGTTAAATGCCGACTCACTAGCAGCGAGTGTCTAGTTTAGTAGAGAGGGAAATGCTCAGTATAGTATTGAGAGGGGAGCGCCAAGTCGTAGAAAAGGCGACGAGATGCGAGGCATGCTGTCTGGACTTCGCAACGTGCAATCTATAAACCGTTTTCACTCCCATCTTAGCGCGCCATTAGACGTTCCATTTTAAAAATCATTTTGTTTTTTGATATTCTTCTTTTTGATCGTTGTGTCGCTAGTGTCATTGTCTTGTATCGTCGCTTCAACGTAGATCTCGCCTTGCTGAGACTCGCTACAGCACATGACTTGGTGTGTGGTGCCGTGCGGTGACTTTGGGTGGACGTTTTATTTGTCCATTGCAGAAGACTCGTTGGTCATAACATTAAACGTTTACGTAAGTCAACTCTACTCAACAAGCTGTTGACACACATGCTGTACACAGTACAGTATCGGACGTATGTCCATTACGTTTTTATATATGTTCATATAGGTTATTTTTAGACATCGAATTTATTATTGGGCACGGAAACAGAGCTGGCCTATAACAAAATTAACGATTTAAAATATTTTTATAGCGAAACTTACTACGTACAGTAGGGGAAATGGACTCATATGATTGAAAGTGAAACGAAAAAAATGTTATGAAACATAAAATTTATTTGTTGGGAAAAAGGACTTCTTTAAGTGAACACTTATTTGTTATATATTGCGACGTTTCGTCCCTTTATTAGGACTTTTTCAAGCTTATAACATTAAATGTTTTGTTCAAGTAGATATAAAAGTTAACATGTAGATATAAATTTTATTTAAACAATTGTTCATAAAAACTTTTATAATAAAAACGTTTTTTGAAAAAAAATTTACAGTTGATGTTCAAATCAATTTATTTTATACATCAACCGTAAAAATTAAAAAAAAAAACGGTTTTATTATAAAAGTTTTTATGAACAATTGTTTAAATAAAATTTATATCTACATGTTAACTTTTATATCTACTTGAACAAAACATTTAATGTTATAAGCTTGAAAAAGTCCTAATAAAGGAACGAAACGTCGCAGTATATAACAAATAAGTGTTCACTTAAAGAAGTCCTTTTTCCCAACAAATAAATTTCATATTAATTACCAAGGACAAAAAAGAAAAAAGTCAAAAGGTTATGAAACGTTTCATAAAGTGTTTAGGGATTAAATCTAGGGAATCCCCCGTTGATGGACTAAGATTGATTCTATATTTGCTTGTTCTACACCTCGTGATAGAAGTGCAAAATATAATTATAAAAAAGAGACTATTCTGTGTGATATTTTTCAAAATATATGTTAAAACATCTATGTGTGTAACATTATAAAAAGAAAATTTTAAGTATTCCATTTAGTTGTCCTTATTTCAACAATTGGTGCAGTTTTACAATAACGTCTTTATAATTGTAATAAGAAATCTTATCTTTTATATAATTTACATTTCGACAGGTATACTATACAAACTGATGAAAAACTTTCCAGCTTTATTTCCTACTGTTTCGACCTCGTGAGCTTTTATAGTAGTGGCTATTCCCTCCAAGTAGACGCACGAAGCGAATAGTGTATACCGTTTACTATAAAACTGGTTCTACAACAACGGGTTACTGTAGCTAAGGGGTATAGCGGCTGCCTCGTACACAGAGGTTGTAAGTTAGATTTCGGTAGTTGGCGCCATCATTATTATTTTTTATCAACTATTTCATATGTACCTTGTGTATCGATATTTATTTATACTCATGTATTTTCAACACCATCAGTTGTCGACTGATTTTACTCAAGCATTTTCAAGTTTTTAGTCTCTATACTGCTCATGGAAAATGTGTCCTCCTACGCTATTGAAGAAATACGTTTGACGACATGTAACCTCAAATTAATGAATGTTTTTTATTGGTCTATTACTGCCACGAAGTGAGGATGAAGGAGAAATTGAAAATACAGAGAGAGAGTTTCTCGCGAGGGGATGCAGCTGCGAAAGATCGAAAAAATGTATACGTTGGAATTATTTTCAAAGGTTGTAGTTCTATAGGAAAGATATAGCTCTGGGCACAATCGTTGCACCCACTCGTTCTTTTTATCTTTTGTGTAAATGGAGTCGTACAGAAAAAGATTAAATAAATAAACAAACATTATAAATGTAATAATAAATAGCTTCTACACATTTTTATTCGTGTAATGATTTGTTTATGACTAATTAACAAGACTTTCTTTTTCAAAATATGTTTTCTGAACAACTCTGTAAAATGTTCGAGGTACAGATATTATGTCTGATAATAAATTATATACAGCCAACTAGATCAATTAATTCAATCTTCAATCAGTCTTCGATACAAATATACACACAAAACCCACATGTTTAAAAAATATATTTTATTTTTATGAAGTTGATGACACAATGAAAGAACGTCGGACCACGCCTTGCTCTGTAAATCAAGTTGCTTGCTGTCACGTTGTGTTAAGTTGCTGTCCCTGACACACACAAATGACCTTGGGATCAAATTTCAAACAAAAACGCATGAAAGTTTGAGATTTGATACATTAAAGTCTTCGGTACCTTGGATGCATTATATTGATCAATCAAGTTTTTTTTTTTGTAAATAATATCTTAGAAACGCAATCTTTAAAAAGGTGCGTAGATATTTCAGATTTTTTATAAATATTGCAGTTTGTGGTTTTGGTTTGAAAGGACAGGTGTAGTAGACTGTATCTAGTGTCGGAAATACGAGTTATGATATTATGTTTAAAACGTGAGCCACCGAATTTTAACAGTTAAACGAGCTGTAATTCCACTATGCATGAGATATATATAAGCAATTTCTTGAACATTCCTCCTATAAATAACTGGTTTTCACGTCATTTTCTACATTTTTGATAGTTCACTTTTGAACAAACGTCATTTCTAAGCCAGCTAATTGAGTGACGGGACCATATTGTCATTTGACATATTATAATAAAGACAATACAAATAATTTTAAGATGCGCGGTGACGCGAGTAATGGGGCGCATTAAATATTTTGATATATTTTGCGATTAACTTTCATGGTTACATAATATGCTAGCACATGTAAAAATTTACCAAAATATGCTTGCCGGTTACCTATCTTTTTAGACTTCCTTAGAACAAAGGACAACTGATTTTTTTTTATTTTTAAAACATTTTCGCAACTACAAAACTTAGAAAAAAAAATCAAATGTCTTGGTAAAAAATAGAGTTCATATTGATGTATCTTTGTCGTCCTTCGAGTGGTGTAATATAAAGAAATTAATTAATTTCGTAATATTAATAAATAGAATAATAAACTATTATGAAAAGTGTACCATTATAATAGAAAAAAAACGTAATGGCGCATATCATGAGCATATTTTCTCCAACAACAATAGAGTTCTTCATGCTTACATGTCAAACAATTTTTTACTCACGTTTGACTGCGATCAGCTCAGCCGTTTGATCTGTATCGTACTCACAAACAAACAGACTAATACAGTGTTTTCCAACCTGTTGGTCGCGACCCCCAGGGGGGTCGCAAAGGCTTACTCGGGGGGTTGTAGGTTCTACACAACAATAGAAAAACCTCCGCGACAAAGTTACTACTTGCAGAGTTCTCGCGACTTCCTTGCGAAGTACACTTGGTTTTTCGATCAATATGGATCGAACAGTAAGAAAAGTAAATACAAACGGATATAGTTTTATTATGGCTCTAGGTCTAGGGGGTCGCCACAATTTTTTAACGTGTAAAGGGGTCGCGTGTTCAAGAAGGTTGAAAAACACTGGACTAATAGATTAGCAGACTTTTTCCAAAAAACTATTATTCATCAATAAATACCCTTCAAACAAAACACACCGTTGATTATTTAAAGCTTTACGTCTATAAGTAGCCCATAATTTAACACACAATTCCTTAAGTGGACATCGATACTAAATTAAGTCAAAATTCACTTTTTTTAAATTTTACAATATTTTTACGTTTGGAGGGAGACCTCTAAACGTAAAAATATTTGTAAACTTCTAGGACAGGAATCCAAAAAAATTAGATTAGGGATCCCAGATAAAAGCTGTATTCAATGAAAATTTTGCAAATTAATCTGACGTTTCGACAAATTTGTTGTCATCTTCGGAGAAAAATTTTTGCACATTAAACTATCTCCGAAGATGACAACAAATTTGTCGAAACGTCAGATTAAATTGCAAAATTTTCATTGAATACAGTTTTTATCTTGGATCCCTAAGCTAATTTTTTGGGATTCCTGTCCTAGAAGTTTACAAATATAAAAACTGGATCGCAACGCTCTACATTTAGGTAGTTTGTAAAGGAAAACGTAAAAATATTGTAAAATTAAAAAAAAGTGAATTTTGCCCTAATTTAGTATCGATGTCCACTTGTGGAGTTGATGTGTTAAATTATGGGCTACTTATAGACAAAAAGCTTTAAACAATCAACGGTGTGTTTTGTTTGAAGGGCATTTATTCTAAACACGTTATTCGACAAAATGTTAAAATGCAGACCAATTAAACTGACCGACAGAAACACGACGTTCCAACTGTAGTTTGTCTTTTATAAAGTGAATTATCGACACGGAATTGAAGATAGTAACTGCGTTATATGTGCATTTTTTGTTGAGATTTCATAATTAACAATGAAATATTTTGGCGTAGATATACGTCCATATCACGTTTCCTGTACTCTTTGTTTGTTTATTTAATATGCTTGTATAATGAATTTGACTTAATTTATTATACCTTTAAACAATAAATTGATATAAAATATATTTTAATCAATTTAAAACAAAGAAATATGCAACTGTATTTTCCCACGGTAAAATTATTGTTTGCCGGTATTTTTAACGGATGAATTGTTTATTAAGTATATACCTTTTTTAATAATAATTAATTTTTCAAAACAATTTCAAGACGTAAAAGCAGTTCCATAAATTAAAAAACCCGGGTCGCAGTGCCAAAACCCTGCCGACAATATAGTGTATTTGCTTGTATAGGGCCGTGTGGTTTTATACTTTTATTATGTGAAATTAAGTTTGTTTTTGGGCAAAATAAAAAATTTAACCCCTTAATATACCCCTTAAAATAACATTTTTTTTCTTAATTGTAATATTATTATCAATCTAACGTCTACACCGAATTAAAGACACCCTTCAATAAATAACTCACTATCTGCAAATTAGTGTTTTCAAAAAATTTGTAAGTCCGGTCCTGTCGGACCGATTTTATCAAAATTTTAGGGACACTTTTTAATTACTACCAGAGGGTTAAATTTCAATTTTGAAACGATTCGGAGAATTTTTTCGGTATTTTGGGGCCCAAAAACTTTTTTCAACCCCTAAAAACTACCCTTAAAATAGCCCGATTAGGCCCATTTTAAATAGGCTTCTTGCGGTGATGGATTTCAACACGTGGGCCAAATTTCGTTAAAATCAATTAACTCCTTCGAAAGTTATTGCCCGCACACATATATATATACATATATACGTATACATATATACGTATATATATATACATATATACGTATATATATATATTGTGACATTATGCCCATATGTCACAAGAATATATAGTATAACCTTAATAGTTAATTAAATAAATAGTTTATAATTTAATTATATCTGAACAGTTATAGGCAGCTGTGATTCGGTATTGCATTTTCTGATATCCGTGGCTACTACGATAAAATGCCTCACTTAGCAACGAACAATAAAGCCTGACATTGTTGTGTAATGAATATGTTTGCTAGGTGACGGTTTCGTGAAATAATAAACAATAAAAAAATAACAACTCTCTCTGTTCCGGTACCTGGTGAAGTATAGACGTATCCGTTTCTGTTCCGTAGTTTTAAGTCGGTATTTTGCGAAATGTGGTCCGTTCTGTCCGTAGTATTTAAGTATCGTCTCCGTTAGTTATTATTAAGGTAGAATTATATTAGTTAAGTAAGCTCTCTGTTCCGGTACCTGGTGAAGTATAGACGTATCCGTTTCTGTTCCGTAGTTTTAAGTCGGTATTTTGCGAAATGTGGTCCGTTCTGTCCGTAGTATTTAAGTATCGTCTCCGTTAGTTATTATTAAGGTAGAATTATATTAGTTAAGTAAGCTCTCTGTTCCGGTACCTGGTGAAGTATAGACGTATCCGTTTCTGTTCCGTAGTTTTTAAGTCGGTATTTTGCGAATTGTGTTCTGTTCTGTCTGTAGTATTTAAGCATCGGCTCCGTTCGTTATTATTAAGTCTGTATTATGTTATTTATTTGTCCTGTTGTCTGTCTGTAATATCTAAGTTGTCTGTAATTAATGAGTAAAATAGCTTATCTTATATTTAATTGAATTTACTGAAGTAATTGTGTGTTGCGTTTGGGTTGTCCGTTATTTATTAAATAGTACAATAGCTCACCTTATTATAATCTTAGTTATTCAAGCGATTGTATTTAAATCAGTACTTTGAGGTCAATTTACTTCTTCGCAAAAGTATTATTGATACGAACGCCTCACATCCAAGTACGGAACAATCGCTACTGGATTTTGTACCTCGCTGCACGTCTAATAAAACTGTTAATTATAATTACGGAATAAACACTGTATTGTTTTCTTTCTTGCTTTCCTAAGGGTCGGTGTTGATCGGACGCCCATAGGCGGATATCAAATTAACTATCAAAGAAACTAAACGGGCCCAGCAACTTAAGAACTGATATCCTCCTGCGACGCCGACAACACAGATTCAATTGTTGTCTTTCTTTTCTTTTCTCTTTTTTTAGACAGTGTTGCAACAAGTGGGAGTCCGTCTACGCAAGAGAACATCAAATATATATATATATATATATATATATATATATATATATATATATATATATATATACATATATATATAAACATTTTTAAAAATGGTGCCAAAGTGTTTAGGAGGTTATGAAACGTCGAGAAATTTTGGTCCGACCCCTAGGTCCCGCCATCCGACCGACGCCAATAGTGTATGTTGCCATATGGCAAATACACTAATAAGTGCTATTAATTTTTATTATTTATTAATTTTATTTTTGCATAGACGCTTATGAACTCAGTAATGTCGAGTGTCTTAGATTATCGGTTATTTCTAAATATTAAGTGCAAATGAATATCTAAATACATTAAATTTTATTAACATTAAAAAATATCATATAGCTGCTTTTTCACACTCGTATGTAAAATAAAACAAAAAGAATGCGATTTTATCCTGCCAGTTGCTATTTAAATTCATATGAGCAAAAGAGACTAACACAAAATGGGCGTTGCCTTCGTAAACAGTTCACATATAATACCAATATGGTCGAACTAAATTGTTAAAAATATTACAAATATAAGTGGATAACATTGCTCCATAGAAATCACACATTATAACCACAACCACATAATAGAGGTGATGCTAAAATTTGACATAATGTTCACATAGATAGGCATAGTGCGGGTTTAGACTGTTCCCCCTTCATCTAAGACTTTTGAACAATTTAAATTAGAGTTCGGATAACTCAACAATAGGACCAAAACTCGAAATTATTAGAAGAAAAGTATTTAAATTCACTACAGTCTATATACCCGTTCAACATTTTTTTAAATCCATTTATGTTCGTTTTCTCTAGTCATAATTAGATTAAAAAAAAATACCTTCAATAGGCAAGTCGAACATTTTAAGGAAAAATAATTTAAATAAAAATATAAAGTCTTAAACTAAAACCCAACTACGCTAAAAATCGTGCTCTAAAAAGTACGAAACATATTCTTGCCCGTGGTCGCATGCCACCTTGCCCTAATGCCTTAAAAAAAACCCTACAATAAATTGTTGGGTACAAGTAACCCTTAGGGTAAGGTGGCATGTTTCGTAGTTTTTAGAGCACGATTTTTGCCGTAGTTAGATTTTAGTTTGTAAACTTTATATTTTTAGGTGTTATTTTCGCAAGAAACAGCTAGTAACATATATATTTGAAATGTATTTGTTAAGACATTTCATTTGATACTCAACACGGAACATTTAAAAATAAATTTAATACAGGACTTAAGTTCTGTACAAGGCGCCATATTGAATTTAGTATCACGTCGTATAGCCTATAGCCAGCGAACGATCAACACGCTTCTAACGATACCTGATTTGTCAAATTATAATAGGTTAAAATCATATACCCTCGTTTTGGCCGTAATTGGGTAAAAAAATGAAAAATCTGATCAATTAGTACTTCAAAATAAAAGAAAAGTTGACCTTCAAACTTCAAGATTCAGGAAAAAAATTTGAACTTAAGATTTTCTGGAAGTGCGTTCTGCAATAGCTTCTTTGATGAATTTTATTATCGACAGCAACTAGAGACTGACATATTATGATTGTGCATTCGACTTTACGTGGATGAAGCGCTTAAAAAAAGCGTTGAAAAAACTCGTCGTACTTAATGATAATCAGAAGTATTATACCGTAATGTTCTGCTTTTAAAAAGGTGTTTACTTGTTACAATTTTTTCGTTGAAATAAATAAATACGTTGGAATTTGTGTAGCTACGTTACTGGAAACCACTTTGCTGATAACTGGCAAGAGACGATCATAAATACTAGGTACTAGTTTTTTTAATTAAGAAAAAAATAGGTATACTTTTATAAAGTTCATACTAAAGTTAAATTTTAATATCACGGGAAATTGAACTACATATTTGATTAATTACAAAAAAAGAACTCTACTTTTTTCTAACCAGCGACGTTTCATCTTTACTTTAAGACCTCTACAATTCTCTGTGTTAGTAAAATGTCATATTTAACATGGACACGACAATCGATAACTAAAGTTTATGCGAAAATATTTAGGTTAGATCATTATTCTTCTATTATAGACTTCTAATTTTCAGGTTGTAATCTTGAAAGCACGAGTTTCATTATCAGTGTTTTAATTAATCAGTCAATAAATTCTTTATTTGGGTTTAATATTAAAAATTAAATTAAATAAAAGTAATGCTGGTACTAGGCCCAGGTAAGGTTGATAACTTGGAATCTTAAAAACAAATAAAAAATAATTTTGTGATTCATAAGATAACCACTTGAGACGTTTAATCCGTCCAATGAACTGGAGACATCAGTGCTTCGGTAGACGACGAACCCGACACATATTATTTTCTAGAGAATAAAAAAATATATGAACGTGCGTCATGCTCCAAGTGCTGCATATCTCATTCCGTATAGTTTTTCTTCATTTTTACTAGCCTGAACTAGCTCTGAACAGTATTGTACCTTTCAAAATTATTGCACTATTTCGCTCCAATACTGATTAAACAATAAAAATATTAAGATCTTCAATATGATTTTTCTGGTCTCTATTGGTCTAATATTTTTGATAAACTCTAGACCAGGGGTGGGCAAATATTTTGATAGTCGGGTCACATTGCAGATGAAAATTTGACTTCGGGCCAAACAGTTTTTTTTTTTCTAATTTTAAGTATAGTTTTTGCTAAGGATGTCAATTAATGAATTTTAAAACCAACATTTTTGAATCAAAATAGTTATGTATCAAGTCATTTGAATAAAAAAATTGAAAAGAAAATTTTTAAACATTAATATCCGATAATTATCAACCTGTACAATTATCATACAAAGGTGTTATTAAAAGTGTTACCACTATCATCTATGCTTAATAGATTGAGTCACAAACAGTCACAACAAACATGAAAAACAAATGGTGGCAACACTGTGGTGATTTACATAAACTATTAATTTAACAGAACGTCTTCTTAGATTGTCAATTTCTTAGATCAATAAGTATAATAACTAATAAAATTGTGCGACTATTATACATACTTTAATTGTTTAATTATCATAATTATATTTTCGAATAGGAGGCGCTGAAAAGAGCGGGTGTCCGGGAGAAAATTTTGGCTCCCACCGGCCCTGATAATGTGTATAAGTATTGCTTAATATTTTATCTAAAATTTTTTATACACCAATTTATGTTAGACAAAAACTTATATTTGTGTTTTTAATAATAATATATAGAATGCTTCACGGGCCAGACAAAATTCTACCGCGGGCCGGATTCGGCCCGCGGGCCGCCATTTGCCCAGGCCTGCTCTAGACTAAACTTTTCAGAAGTGTATATTTTTTATGTTACATTTTTGTAAAGTAACAAAAAATGTTATTTTCAAAGTCAAACCTTTTTAAAAAAATTTCATTTTATTTTCACTTATCTGGCTGCAGAGGACCCCTGAAACATCTGCTAATCGCAATTCTTCAATAATATATCGAATTCAAAGAAATCATTTTAAGCGGTTAAGAATTAGATGCATGCAAGAAACAGGTAGACAAACGAACAGCGAAATTTCACCATAAAAGTCCGCACTCACTGAATCGGCACTGGTTAGTGCGTGGGAATTCATTGAACTTCATGTAATATACTGTCAACCGCGCCGAGGGCCCGAGACGATCCGATCCGATTAAGTGAGTGTGGACCTTAAGAATTTCGTTTTTTAACATTTTGGAATGAAATCTTAGATGTTTTTGATTCCTTAAAATTAACAGAATAACAATTTGTGATGTAAAATACTTATTCGCCCAAAGTACTGGAGACCCAAATGCTTCAGTAGGCGACGAACTCGACACGTAGATTATTTCTAGCAGATTGATTTTAACTTCTACACAGATTCGTAAAAAACAATGAAATGAGTAAAGTATATGTATTATATTTTCTAATTTTATTTTTCTATACCAAATAAGTACATATTATTATTTATTCGTATAAACCCCCAGGTTCTAATCAAAGAAGTGGTAATAGAATCAATTGGATTTTCATTGTATTATAAAAAAAATATAAATTAAATATAGGCTCAAATAACTCTAGGAGGTCTTAAAAAAAGTAATTTTTAGATTTAACAGCTGCCTCAACCTGTCAAAATCAAAGCACAATTAAATGTATTTTATTATTATTATTGTTATTAATGTAAAGTTTGCATACCTAGCAGTTGGAACCATGTGCAGCAATTATAATATTTTTATGTGATTACGTCACAAAAATTCCATAAAAAATCAGTAAGAAGAGAAGAAAATCTAAAGACGGTATTTTTATTGCAGAAACGGCGGGTATTGCACAACATTACTGAAACCGCAACTCAGTTTTTGCTTGTGTGCGTATCCTCGTTGATCTAATAAACATAAAATATCTTAGGTCACAAAATAAAATAGCTTACGCCAAGTTTTCGATATTAGTAAGATTAACAGAAACTCAATTATCTAGTAGACCTGTACCAATCTATCATTATTACAAAAAATTATAATTTTTTTCTGTAAAATAAATATAGGTTAATTCCGGGTGAAATGACCCTGAGTATGAGATGACCCAGTCTCATATTTTGCAGACACGTTTAGATTTCCACTTATATTGTTGGTGATGTTGACAAGCCCCAATACATTCTGTTTGTTTCCTTTCAATCAAGAAATTTTCGAAGTTATTTGTGATATAAAATTTGAATACCTTCAAAAATGTTCTGATTGTTACTTTGATTATGTTTTTTTTTCCACATCTTACCAAAGAATGATGACTTTTCTCGATGCAGTGTGTGAATATGATATTAAGAGATTATGTTTATAGTTTTGTGGCGAGATTTAATGGTACAGTTAAAGAAAAAAACGTATGGGTCATCTATACTTCACTGTCGGCTCAGATGGCCCTTTATTTTGATACATCATAAAACTGCACTCAGATACTCAATAGCTTGTCATTTCTTTGTCACGCCGACTGAAAATAAAACAAAATAACAAAAATAGCGAATTATGGACAGAAAAACTTTCGGACGTCAGCAAAGCAGTTCAAAGTGGCAGAATGAGTGTGAATTCTGGCTCCTATGCTGAATGGAAGAATAATTAAAAATATAGACTTTTCACTCCCGTAATTAATCTGTTTAAAAAAAATTTCATGGGTAATGATGATTAAGATTTATTTATTTTTTTAAGTTAAAATTTTCAAAAAAATTGCGATTCAAAAATAATATTAAAATTGATAGTATGGAACCATTAGTGAGCGCCTCTAACTCACAGTTGACTAGTTTTTTTTTATCGGTACAGTAGGTTGGTAATTTCTGAAATTATAAACGTCGATTAATTTTAAAAATTGAGTACATTAGAATCTGTGTATTCGAAATAATTGATTATCGAAATATCAACTTAACCCGTTTTACCTTGAGAACGGTTATAAAGTGGGCTGGGTGCTTACCGTGCATTTTAGTGTACGTATTTATATATGTGTATTTGATGTTTTTTGGAAGTTACAACATTTTAATGGCCCCATTAATTATAAACAGTACTTAATGCAGTTGGACAGCACGTAGTAGTGCCGTTCCAGATCATTTAACTCGATCACTTTCGATTGATTCTAGTCAATATTTAAACCGAGCTGGGTAGAGTAGTGGTACAGCACTAGACTCGCATTCGGGAGGTCCGGGTTCGATTCCCGGCAGGGGCAGATGTGGCTGGGACTTTTTCCTACTGCCTCTCGCCGAGAAACGGTAATTCCTGTACCGGCCATCTTGATTGAGGTTTTCCATGGTTTCCCTCA
Source organism: Venustoraphidia nigricollis (assembly GCA_034508555.1). Lineage (NCBI taxonomy): Eukaryota > Metazoa > Arthropoda > Insecta > Raphidioptera > Raphidiidae > Venustoraphidia > Venustoraphidia nigricollis. Next base: position 5,245,531 of record JAVRKA010000004.1, on the reverse strand, counting down.
ATTAATTCCAGATAAATATCGAGATGGTTCCTTATTTGAGGCCATGGCCGATTACCTATCAAACTCCTAGTTCAAAAAAAATTACCTACCTTATCCTAATTTCCTAGAATTCCTTCATTCGCCCATTGCTATTATATAAGTTGAAGTTTTAGAAATGTAGAAAATAACGGGAAGTGGTAAAATGGAAAATAGTAATGGTGCGAATGGCGTCTGTTATGACATAAAGTCGAGAAACGGACGTTAAACGCATTATTATTATTATTATTATTATTATTAGTCAATATTTAAGACGCACCTGGTGATTGTCGCTATACATCACAATTTTGTATCACTGAAAACCATTGAGAACTAGTAGTCTAAATTATACATTAGAACTAAAAGAAACAATTTTTAGTGAGGAAGATTGAGACTAATTATATATATCTGATACTTCTTAATCAAGGTTATTCTTAATTAAAGGGTTAAATAAACATGCCTACCATAATCATGGCCGTCTTCTGGTATAGGCTAATGGTGCCCTATAATAAATACCGTGAAATCTTATATATTTAAACGAACAATTCTTGTATATAAATATCCGGAAACGACTGTAACTATTTGGATGAAAAGTTGTATTTAGATAAGGTTTTTCTTTTTAAGCGTACCGGTATAGATGTATTTCTTGTAAAAACGCAATTTTAGACAAGAAAAACGTTTTTTTTATAACTATTTCATATAGCGTCATCTCGTAAATTTTTGTGGTACGGCGGATGACAATTGTGGGTGAGATGATAAGATCCAATTGATTCATGACAAAATTATAAAATAAGAGGAATGATTAGGATCAATATAATGAAAATGCTAAATTATCTTAGATCGCGACGTTTCACTGTGTATTTTCAGCTTTTCAGCTACATGAATACAATGCTCAATGATAACAATGCAATGTGAAAAAACCCGGGTCGCAGTGCCAAAACCCTGCCGACAATATAGTGTATTTGCTTATACAGGCAGTGTGGCTTTATTATGCAAACTTAAGTTGGTTTTTGGGCAAAATAAAAAATTTTACTCCTTAATACACCCCTCAAAATAACATTTTTTTTTCTTAATTGCAATATTATTATCAATCGAACCTCTATACCAAGTTATATACACCTTTCAGTAAATAATTCACTATCTGCAAACTAGTCTTTCTTAAAATTTTTAAATCCGGTTCTGTAAGGTCGATTTTATTAAAATTTTAGGAACACATTCTAATTACTGTCAGAGGGTTAAATTTCAATTTTGAAACGATTCGGAGAATTTTTTCGGTATTTTAGGGTCCAAAAACATTTTTCAACCCCTAAAAACTACCCTTAAAATAGCCCGATTAGGCCCATTTTAAATAGGCTTCTTGCGGCGATGGATTTCAACACGTGGGCCAAATTTAGTTGAAATCAATTAACTCTTTCGAAAGTTATTGCCCGCACACATATATATATACGTGTATATATACGTATATATATACGTATATATATACGTATATATATATATATATATATATATATATATATATATATATATATATATATATATATATATATATATAAATATATATATACATATATATATATAAACATTTTTAAAAATGGTGCCAAAGTGTTTAGGAAGTTATGAAACGTCGAGAAATTTTGGTCCGACCCCTAGGTCCCACCATCCGACCGATGCCAATAGTGTATGTAGCCATATGGCAAATACACTAATAACAAATTCCATACCTCTAATTATGTATAGCATTCGTGTTGCAACATTGCGATGCCTTACATGTTCTATACACATACATATGTATTTTTGATGTGCTATACATAATTAGAGATATGGAATTTGTTATTTTCACATTGCATTGTTATCATTGAGCGTTGTATTCATGTATATATATATTTTTTTTGTACAGAGCCTGAAAAAGCTGAAAATATACAGCGACACGTCGCGATCTAAGATAATTTAACATTTTCATTATATTGATCCTAATCATTCCTCTTATTTTATAATTTTGCGGATGATAATTAACTGTTACCTGAAATTTTGTCAGATGGAGCTATATGAAATGCGATTTTCTATAATGATTCACAAAACGTTCTTCTTACCAAAGCTCGGTTTACCAGGTACTGCAATTTGAGAGAGACAATGAAGTGTTTTAAAGAGTAAAGAATGAGCGTAGTATAAGAATTTATTACTCAAGATTGTATTATAAGTTGTAACTCGTAGGTATAAAAATATTCGAATGATTTTGAGTAACATCTTGAGATATTTTAATAATCAAATTGTTCGACAATTTTTACTCGAAATATCCCATACTTGCAGTAGAGATGAGCTTATTGGTTACTTTCAGGTAGCCGTTATTTTGGTGACAGCGACTTCCAGATGCCGGTGATTTTTAGCAGTGACCAGTGATCACTTGTAAGACTATGCGCGACCAGTGATCGCCGATCACTGAAAGGACTGTGGAATATCGCTCATTATATAGTCATTGTCATTCAATAATAAACAATTCATTACTATATTTTGTGTTTCATAATGTTTGTCATAAAAGATCATAATTTCTCAGTTATTGCTTATTTTAAAATTTTTTCGGTAAATAATATTTCTGATTCTATTTTTTCCGCTATAGTCGCTGGCTTGTCACTGGTATCTAAACAAAATCAAAAATACGAATTTGACAATCCAAAATTGAAGTTATATAGTTCCTGATTTCGTATTAAATCATGATGATGAATGAGAAAAATTCAACTGTTAAATTACAGTTAAATGTTAATCGACGTTAATGCAAATGGATTTAAAACTATTATATTGACTGCGCCTTTAAGCTGACGGATTAAATTGTTTAAACTTGAAATCTTTACACGCAAAGTGTATCCATTAATCTGTTCAAAATGTGATAAGCTTATTTAATATTATTTAATGAAAAGAGTAATCAAATCTTAACTAGTTCAAGTGACAAATAAAAAATAAATAATTATAAATTTACGGCACGTCTAACGTGAGTGAAGTCGTTTAAAACTGAGGCTTTAAAACTTTTTACTTCTAAGTTCTATGTCTGAGCCGATCTCTTTTTTGTTTGATATCCACTCCAATTTTGAGTTGAGTCTCGTCGAAATTTTTCATGACAACGGAAAAAATTCTGCTAATTCGGCGACAAGACCATTAAAACTTCAAAAATACTAACCGTTGACATATTAAAAAAAAATGTTAACCGGTACTAGTAATAAATATTATGATATTTGCTCTTCGTTTTCACTCGTAAAATTAACCAAAACATGCTTGTCGACTACCAAAACGAATTTCTTTTTGGCAGATGTTCAAAACATAAATAGCTTATTATTTTATTTTCAAAACATTACCGAAACTATAAAGCTTAAAAACATTTCTGTCACAAAACTTTCCTGGAAAAATAATTAGAATAACGAGCCATTTTTAATAGAATAGCGTTATTGCAAATGCGCCGATTTTCCCCAGAAACAATTAAGGCTCTTCATATGTTGATGTCAAACATCCTCCCAAAATTTAGTTTCAATCCACTCATCCGTTTGATTTGTATCGTTCTCACACACATACAGGCTAACAGACTTTTTCTAAAAATATGTTTTTTGGATGCAAGTGGACCTCAAAATGAAGAAATATTGTAAAACTGTGAAAAGTGAATTTTAACCTAAATTAGTATTCACTTATGAAGTTGGAATGCTAAAATGATATTATGTTATACATGTCGAATTGACCATTTCTTTTTTTAGGTCTATTTAAAAAATAAAAAATAAATTAAAGTTTGACTTATATTTGATTGTTTTTTTTAAATTAACGATGTACAAAATCGTAGTAAAATGTAGAGCCGTAAATGCGAGTCTCGGCATTTAAAATACGTTATTTCCAATTCCGAATTTAGGCCCAACATCAATCTAGATCCCGAAAGAAAAGAGGCAAATCATGTCGATTCACAATCATTAGTACTAATTAAAGTTCAAAGTTCGTCTCTGGTTTTAACGTTTTCATCCAAAATTGCCCGATGTTTGATTTTGTGCGTGAAGAAATCTGTTGCCAAATCTTCGCGTGCCACCGGTTGACAAACGATAGTTTAGGTCGACTATGAAGCAGGAATCCTGCTGTGATTTTTTACATTTTTAAGAGGTGCAAACTACTATTGCATGACTGGAATACTAATTAGTTGTGCTGTAGATAAAATTGTTACTAAATCAATATTAAAAACTGTCTTGAGCTGTTTTTAGGGCGTGTGCCGGCCCGGTTCATTTAAGACATATTGAGGACTGAATGTTTATATTTGGCCTGATTAACGGAAAATGTAATTGTTTTTGACATTGAACAAGTGTCGATTTTTTCTTCAGCCGACTGCATATTAAGTATCATTTGATCTTGTTTCTAACTTTTATGTTCTCTTTTTACCCAGTCGGCTTTTTTGATTTTTTTTAATTTACTTTTTTTTATCTCAGATAGATATTTTAAAAAAATTAGAATAAAAATTGCAAGATTTAAAATATATATAGAAAAACTTTAGCTTGCCTTTGGCACGAATAGCCCGAGTTAGCCACAGTAAAAGAGTATATTTAATTTTTTTTTTCACATATTATATGCTATGCTGTGCATATTAACAAATTTTGATATCCGGCATTTAAAAAAAATTGATCCAACCAGATAATGCACAATGAAACAGTACTCGAGTATGATCTTGCTTTACTTATAATGTTTTTTTTATAATTGTTTTTCGCTTCGGGCTATTGACAGAGAGACAGTAATGTTTATATGGGTTTATCCACTCCAGGGATGAGTTAAAGTTTTTTTTTGCACTAGATACTCTGTAAAATAGCTGGTTTACATGCATGTATACAAGAATTTAAGTGACCCATGACGCACTAGTGCGGTAAAGAAAAACAAAACTAGTCGCGCTATTCCATATTAAATTATCTACTATTTGCTGTCAGCTGTTTTTTTATTCATTTATTATTAGAGTTTATTCAAAAGTGAACAATCAAAAATTTTGAAAATGAATCTAAATCAGTCATTTTATAGAAGGTACATGCAAAGAATGCCATATGTACCTTGTGCGTAATGATATTACGACACTAGGTATACAATCTACTATTTCAATGTTTCAAAATTTATCTAATTTTTTTCGCGCTCCAGGAAGTATTTTGGTAATGTAGAAATTCTTTTTTATCTATATTTTTATATTTATCGAAACACTGAGCTTTTTATAAACATTTTATTAACTTTATTTGTTATTTTATACCTAGTTGTTATTTTAGTGTCAGATCTTAATCCGATCATCGCGCGCGAAATCTCCAGCGTGCTTTATTTATTTTTTTGTTAATTGCTCGTCCCTCCTTAATTTATTTTAATTTTAAAAAATTTTTTTTAGTGTTTATTGTTACTCGAGAAGAAGTAGGCTTTGAAAGAATTCTTCAAAGTGGTTTAGTAGTTCTTGAGACTTTTTAACAAGACACTAAGAACGACTACGGTAGTTTAACATTGTCCAAAACCTTTCCCGTTAGAATAATCCTTTCTCATCCTTACCTAAGAAAAACAAACGACCTTGATCATATTAACATGCGTCCTTGTTGCTTGTTACACTTGTCACACATGTATTATGCACACATGGGTGTAAAGGTGGATTTAGATTTAAAAGATGTTCTTTTACGAAAGCTCCTTATGCAAAAACAAATGATAGCGGTATATTTCAAGATGGTGGCTAAATATTAATTAAAATTTGTTATGATCCTATCAGGAGAAAAATATTTAGTTGATATTATTGTTTAAAAATGTCTGCCAAGTGTAAAATTGGCAATACTTATGTCAGGAAAATTTCACTCGATAGAACGTTTTTTTAGACAAATATCCAATGTTTTTGAAAATAGTTTTTTGTAAATTTTTCACTACCTAGACAAAAAAGAATGGCGATATGATTTAAAATGGCGGTCTAATAGTTACTGAAATGTATCGGAGAAGGGGGTAAGATTGACAACATAGTATTTACCTTAAAAAAATATATAGAGAATATTTAATGGGATCCATTTTATATTAATACGTAATGATTAATTCTGGGAAAATAATAAAAGTCAACATCAATAAACATAAAAATTTCTTTTAATTATAAAAATAAGAACTTGCAGATTCTAAAAGTTTTATAGTTTCCAAAAGTAAATAGAGCCACCAATTTACTTTTGAGCATACGTACTTTCTGTTTCGATTTTAAAGCAGAAAGTCTAACAGTTATGCACGCTGGAATTATTCGCATACCGTTTCTACCGGCGGCCCGAAACAGTTTTCTCACGCACACTGATACGAAAATACGTACTTTCGGCATGGCATAATTAAAAATAGTATACACCATAAAGTCAGAAAGTTGAAATTCCAGCACTATGCGTAACATGATGTCCGAGGCGAAACGGTGTAATATACTATTTTAAATGCGAATATCGTTAGTTAAAGCGTCACGTACACTCGCTTTTCCTGCGAATAAATAATTATCGTAAAATAATAATTTCGCACAGAGAATTTTGAAAAAATTAACATGATTTAAAATACACAATTAAGTTAGCAGGAAAGTGGACAAATTAAAACATATTTCCAATGTAATTAACATGATTATTTCATATCCACAATTTTGTGTTAAACTATTACAGAAAACAAATAAAAGTAAAAATCACATTGCAAGGTTATAAACACTAAAAACCATAGGTGTGAGTTTTGCGATTTTAGTTTAAAAAAAATGTATTTTTAAATGAATAATAATTTATTAAAAATTATAAACCCGTCTTAAAACCTATTGTAATGGAAGTTTATGAGTGTGCATTAAAAAACTGGCGTTTGTGTTAGTATTTTCAACAAACAACTTTTTATAATTCACGTAGGTAATATATTGTAGATTTGGTCATTAATTTTATCTTGCAAATATCACTGAATAACCACAATATTCAAAGTAAACACACATATAGAGCTCAGGCAATGTCGCCAACTAGTTTGTTTTTTTTTATTTCATAATTTTAATTTATTAATTTAAAAAGCCATTCACTTTATGCTAAGTCATATTTCAAACTAAACCGAAAAAAGACTTATTTTTAATAAAAAAAATTATACTGTTAAAACTGAGATAGTAGGCGTGTTTGGTATATTAGTGAACTGTAGATAGTTCAGTGAAATTTACACTGAAAAGTGTACGTTAGGTTTGCTGAAACTGTCAGTTTGTTCTAGAATATTGTCAAATGCAGACATTCAGTATAGGTAATTCAATCCGATTTTTAACTGGGTTTTTTATATTTTGACTCAAAAAGATAACAAAAAATATGTTTTAATGAGATTAAGAATTTTTTTGTAAATTTCCACAACAAATCTATAGGCATAAATAATTTAGGTCATTAAGTTTAGTCTTTCGTTTCAATCATGTTATGATGATGCTAACATGGTTAGTGAAAATTGATATTAAAATTGATAATAAAAAAATAAAAAGCTTAGTTATTAAAACGCTTAAATCAGAATCCCAGATATTTGAAATTAGTAATTGAGAAAACGATTTGTCTAAAAACAAATGTTTTTTAAATGAACTATGAATTGATAATTTTTTTAGCCTCATCAATAATATCAATAATGAGTCCAGACGGTGTTGGTGGATAAAAATAAATTTTTCTGATTTAGCATTGTAACAATGAATGTTTAACAATCAATAAAACTGTTTAAAAATGGTGTCATTTTTTTTCAAAACGAGTAGAATGGCAGAAAATAAGTAGTATTTTTAACTGACCATATCAAAAGTAGAATAATATTTTCAGTTCAAATATGGTCAGTCTTTAAAAACGCGTCATGAATTCTAGCCTTGTATTGACGTTGAAGTATTACCTACAATAAAGATTAGAGATAATCGGTAACAAATTATAAATAAATGAATAATATATAACGTAACAATATTATGGATGTTGGTAGCACTTAAGTTACACCACAGTAGTTAGGTTAGGGTCTCTGAAAGTCATTATCAATTTCCTGTCCTAGAAATGATTTCGTTTAGTTGGCAGCTACGGAAATCGTTAATCCACTACGTTTGTGCCTACATATATATATTTATATATTGTGTTGGATCTAAGTTTCGACTGAGTGGTTTTCACAATTATTATTAACTGTGCTGTCAAATTTTTATCTTAACCAGCACAATATTTCATACGTAAAACCAAGTTAAAAATTGTTGTTATTTTAAGATTTGTTAAACACAAGGTTTGATAACCATAATGTTTCGGGTTGAAACCCGGCGGATGGTGGTGGCTTGTTAGAAGCAGTTTTCCTGTATTATAGACGCTCAACAACTGAGGTCTATAGCATTGTAACGATACAAAAATGAGTTATAGTAATTCACTAATACTACAATGTAAACTTGAAGCTCGCGAGAAAAATAACTGATATCAAGTTTCGAGAGTTTAGTAAGAATAAAATTAACTGAACAAATTCATGGACATTTTATATCGTCGATAGACAAGTTCGTTCTATTTATTTTATTCTTACCACACTCTTAAAATTTGATATCAGTTGTTTTTCTCGCACCCACGAACCTCTAGTTTACATTGTGAATGTTTTTTGATGGTATCGCTCATTTTTGTTTTACTGGTATAATATATAATATTTGCATATTTTTTTGAATAACTAATGATTGCCAGTTTTTTAAAATAAAAAAAATCGTTTATTTAGTACTATAATGAGCAAGATATAATATGTAATAAAGGGCACAATAACGCTATCTTTCCGTGGCAAAAAGAAACGCAAAAATTTTCCATTTGTGAAAATATGGTTTAGTACTATGATAAGGTTTAATATTATGACGATGATATGTAAAAATGATCACAAAAACACCATCTCTCGGTGTAAAAATGAAAAGCCAGAATGTGTTTGTATTCCTGTAAATAAGGCAATCTGTCGGTCAACTTGATTAATAGTGAATTCGTAATGTGTGAAAGGGGTTCCGCACTTATTAGGAGTGTGAGAATTTAGTTACAATACAGAAATTGTCTGTAAATCTTAAGATAATTGGAACGATGTCTCTCCTAGTGAGCGTTTCTAAAAGAATCGAAAGGTAAAGACAATTTCTGTGGAACAGAGTATAAATTTTTCAAGTAGTAAATAACAAACAACAATAATTGAATTTCCAGCGCCATACAATAAATTACGAGTTACTTAAGTTAAAATTATTTCATTACCAGTTAGGTTTGAAACTCATCAATATTAACACATTTAAATGAAGACACAAAAGGAGCCGAAATCAATTGATGATACCAAATCACGCGAAATACTCATATACTTGTTACTTGCCAACATAACAGAATATTAGCTTATGAGAGATTTATTGACTTATATCTATCAAATGGATGTTCCTGATTGGATTTTTGTTATTTTAACGAAGTGCATAAACATTATTGCAGATCAGATAACCTTGTAGAAAGCTGCTATTTTAAATGCGTAGCAAGTAACGGAAAATGTATTATTAATAAGGCACAACAAGATAAATATTTTGCAATATAGTTTGATGTAGTGGATAGTGCGTTAGACTCTGCACCATTAGACAGTCGTGGGATCAAATAACATTTAAACTTAGGATAAAAATTCCAGGACCCTTTCAACTCCAATATTTGGGTAATAATAATTGGCATAATATAATAAATAATAATAATTTGCAAAGTTTCAACTTTCTAGGTCAACGGGGGCCTTTTGGAGAGTCCTGCAAGACAGACAGACAGACATACATTAGAGAATTATGCATGTAGATGTAATATACTACAGTAATTTAAACAATTTGATATATATCAGATATGGATTTGAGTGAAGTTGAGTAAATGAACTATAATTATATTGTTGACTTAGAAAAAAAAACAGTATCCGAGTCTTCAAATAATCTGATATTGCTGTCACTTAGAGACAGCTTATGAATTATGTAATTCTTTCTCGGGTATGTATTCAACAATTTGCATTTTAAAACACTTTGCGATAACTAAATCTAATGCAGTTCTTCTAGTTGTCAGTTGCCAATTGAACTTCAATTGCTGTTTTTTATACTTCTGCAGAATGCTTTGGAGGATGAATCGAAACCTGTTATTAAAAGCTTTTATTTAACTTCATTTGCTAGTTACAGTTCACCTTGACATAGTGTAGAATAACAAATAATTTTGATTTGACGTTTTTGACAGATTTCATAGAGTAGAGGAGAAGGAGCCTAATTTTAATACGTTTTAGTCAAAGCGATTGTATTGTGGAAACTAACCATAACATTGTAGTCCCACACCAAGTACGAGCAGGATGGATGACTTTAGTGCAAGGAATTAGACCTTTAGATTAAAGAAAAATTAAAAAAAATAATATAGCGCAAGTTCGTAGTTTTTCAACCGACTGTACCTGCGCAAGCCTCCATTTGCATCTAACTTCCGAGCCTTTCAGATCCATGGCATTTACTATACGGCCAGTGCTTGGACACTATAATTATAAAACGCTGCTTGTGTAATAGTATCAAAAAATTTAATTCGACTTTTTTTTCTATTTAGAGAACTTATTTTGTCTTTCACGATTGGACAATATAGTGCTTGAAAGAGCAATAGAAATTTTATAATTAATATGGTTACAAATACTTTCCTCCAACAACACAAGTGTATGTCAAATTCGAGTGATGTAGAAATAGCTAAATAAATCATGTTTAATAATTTTCTAATTATAAAATAGTGTGTTTACAGTAAACTAATTAACAACATTATTACCTGATTGACGTACTGAAAATCATATATCATTAATTAATATTAAAGTAATTATAACAGTTTTGCAACTGCCATAATGATGATTTATACCTAAGGATTATTAATGAGTCAATAATAAAAGTTATGAAAAAGTATTTTCTGAGTTCAAACGATTCTTTAATTTTCTTAGTTTTTAATGATAAATTAATGCAAATCGCGTATCGAATAGAAAAAAAAGATGTTTATTCTTCGATTTTTTTAAATGCCTCCCTTGCTATAATTATTTTATTTATACTCTAAAGGACATAATTTCCGTAAAACTAGTTTTTTTTTTAATTTTTATCTATAATTTCCCTGATTTATAATGTCTGTACTAAAAGAAGGTTAAAATCTCCAAGAAGCATTGTCATGGTAAAATTGTTTTGTTCTTTTTAACTTTTTACACAAAAATGACATATTATACAATAAAGAATAAATGGGGCTCGAACCCGAGGCCCTGTCATACTAGAGTTTTTCGTTCAAATGTTCATTTTACACTCAATTCTCATTTTTTTTTCTGAACGGTGATAACGGTAGGGACAACATTTTAAGCGTTTTCTTCAAAAATTGTTAAAAAATGAAAGACCCTATACGATGCCCTTAAAAACTTTTTTTTCATTTCCCAATTCATCCCTTGAAATTAACTCTCAAAATTAAAATTGAACTTTTTATATTTCACGACTGTGCTTGGACCAAATTTCAATTTTTTACTTCAAATAAGTTCAGAGAAAATCGTTATATATTTTAAATAAATAGACAAAGTTCAGAACAGTTTTGAAGTTAACTGGATATTTACGCATTTATTTTTAATAATTACACTGTTTAACAGGTACACTGAAATCTGTCAAAAAATTAAATCAAAAATGATTCGATACTCTACACTATTTCAGAATGAACTACAGACATTGTTGAATACGGATTATAGACGCTTGACAACAAAGATCATAAGTTATGACAGTTGATACAACACACGCATACACACACGTTTTGATTCCAATAATAAGCCATTCTGTCTGCATATCTAAATATTCTACACCGCAGTAATATGTGTCATGTTGTCTGTATGTATTATTTAGTTAGACAGTTATAATTAATTTGTTCATGGATTTGAAAGCAATTAAAGCCGCACAGGTCATCGCTCAACACAGCGTGTCGTCTCCCAGACTGCTATTATATATGAAATTACAAATATAAATATCTAACCATATTGTTGTTGTTGCGATTGATCGAAATCGCCTTGTTGTTTGTAAGTCAAATAGTACAAGGCCTATGTTTAGATCAGTCCCATTATATTAGAGGAATTAATCAAACAGTTTTTTTGTGCGTTTGAATAAAGTATAATTGATTATTTATCTTATAACTTTAATATATTCTTTTCGCGTTATTTCTGTACACTGCAGATTATTATCAAATTATCACTGCGATTTTAAAATTTTTTTTTGCGCATAGCAGTACCGCAGGGCTCTGAATAGCAGCACTTGAAGATTATCATATTTTTTTGTCTATTCGCTACTTGAATGATCTTGATTGACTATAGAATAAGAACCTCAGTGTTCATTGTGGCGAAATTTCGAAGCATTCAGAGATTATAATACAAGGAGTAAACGAAAAGAGACATTTAAATAATTGTTGCTTGTAATTAAATGTAGGTAAGTATACTTATCTACAAATATTTTTTACACACCCCCGTTCAAAATAGCTGCATAAAATACCTCTCACAGCTGTAGTAAAATGATCTGTTTAACTCTAGTCTAGTTTTAGTAGGTACATTTTAAATAAAGCTTTTTTTTTAAATTGTTTTATTGGTTATTATTTACGTATTAGTCATCTATATGCACATGGCATGGGTGTATTAACATCAAAACCGTCTGTAAGACCGAAACTCAAACATGGTAAGGTTGCCATAGGTTGTTAAAAAGTTACATTGTCAGCTGACTGTCCTGACTGTGCAGTATTAGGTTATGGTTATTAGATTATAGCAGGTTCGAGATCTCGCGGAACTAGACATTTCGATCTCGCGAGATCTCAGCATCTTTGAGATCTCGGACACTTTTTGAAAAAACTCTATTGTTTTTATTCAGTAAACTATTGAACACAACAATTTTTTTTTAGACATTAACGAAAATAAAATAATACCTGAGAAGGCTGTTGTTAAAATTACTCATTTGAAAGCCTAGCTCCAGGGGTGATTTTGGAAATAAATTCTTAAAAAACAAAGTATTGATGGTGCTGTCCGACAAACGGCATCTTGTTTCAGTTGCTATGTAGCCAGCAGCTGAAAATGTCCTCTCAGACTTAACATTGGTTGGCACCAGCGTGAGTAAACTATAATAAGTAAATTGTAAAAGCTTACCCCTTGTTCTCTCACACTCATAAAGATTCATCTCTTTCTTTATGAGCGACTTTAACCTATCTGTAGACGTAGAAATACGCAAAAAGGACGTTAGTCGCCAATATTCGGAAATAGTTGGCATAGCTCGCTGTTCGACACTCGCTATATTCGCTAGGCTATTCCAGTCATTCCCGACGAGGAATCCCCGTCAGTTATCGCACTGAGTATACGCGGAATGCATCGCTGGCTGCTGCAACTCAATCTTGTGAGATCTCGCCCAATTTATGCTTACGGATTGATCTCGTAAAAATCTCGAGAGATCGGGATTGCATTTCCTAATTGTCATCGATACTAAATAAGTATGCGAAAGTTCAAAGTAATAGATCAAATGGAAATGGTTCTACATCGATTTGGAAGATTTAACCCAAACCGACTGACTGACAAACATGAAAAAAAAATTGAATAAAAGCATGTAAAATTGTCAATGACTCACCACTAGTTTGTTATAATCTTAGTGGTGGATTGTTGATGTAGAATACGTATTTCAACTCGAGCATTCGTTAACTGCATCCGATGTACTTGCAGTATAATAATTCATCATCTTCGTTTGTCTTCGTGCCGCTCCGTACGCCTCTATTTAAAATTGTGTACACGCCTGCGCTATTACACAATTATCGCGCAGTCTTGGTAACGAAGACTCGAACCGCTTGTCCTTTGATAAGCTCATTCATCATTGTTAATGTACAACATCGACAACTCTCTAACAACTTGTAACAACTCACGCACTCAGACCATCGCGTCGCGTTGGAGTGAAATTTTATATACGAGATAATTTAGCAAACTATCATAATGACATTTCTTTAAGAAAAGGAAATGAAATATGCTAAGATTTGATTTGTTTCTTGTAAACAGCTGGCTACGTATTTTGTTAAAGGCAGCCAGTGTTGCCGGATGCTTCTGAAAACATTTTTCATTAGTCTTTTGCAAATAATTTTGCATTAAATAATTACTTACATGAAAATCTTAAACAAATTGAACTGCCTTCAAAAAAGGCCATTAAAACGCGTAAGATAACAAAATTTTGACATTGGCGCCAATTTTATACTATAACGTTTTATATAGGTACTTCCAATAATTTTTTTTATTTTTTTTTTATTGAAGAAAGTTCAATTTTTTAAAAAAGTTTTTTGGTTTTTTACTTTTTAGTGGCTTTACAATACGTAGTTTGCACTTATTAGCCGTCTTCTTCTTTAATATTTTATTACTAAATTGGTGAATTTATGAGAGACCACCCTGGCGATATGTTTTATTAAATAGAAAAAGAATCTTCAAAATCGGTTTATAAATGCAGGAGATATGAGGTAAAATATATAAAAAAATCCTTTCTGAAATCAGTTAAAAACGGCTGAACTGATTTAAAAAAATATGTATATGGTACCAACCGGTAAAGATTGTGAACAATAGGGTGTCAAAATTTCGAAATTGATCAAACCATTCAGAAACTACCTGTTTCGTTTAGTCCTCAAGTTTGGAGGTAAAATCGAAAATGTGATGTTCTTCGAAATGGAAAATTTGGCAACACAGAAAGATAATCGATAAGAGAGTACGAGTAACGTTCAATTTGATATTCTAATGTAAAGATTTCATGTCGGATAAGAACGGAATTTGAAGTGCGTGAATTGTGAAAGATAGTAGGTATGTTTTTAACTAAACATAATTATAATAGATATTTTAGATCATTAAGACAGCTGAACAAATTAAACAACTTCTGTTCGGTATCTAAATATTGTATGTCTTCGTTTTAATGCTTGTGGAATCTTCTTTATGATCTTAAAATGTACATTTGTGAATAAAGAGTACATGAAAACCAGTCCCGGAATCTAATTCCTATGAAAAACCTTATTTAATCTTTGATGGTAAACCTTTCAAAATAAACTATCAGTACTGTATCATTAATCTCCTATGACTTTGAACCTGATTTAAAATAAAATATAAATGACAGAAATAGCATAAAAGCACAAATTTGTGTACAGAAAAAAATTCAAAATAATTGTTGAACTAAATTTCTCAGTATTTTGGACACAAGTTAAAACTTTAATTAGATTTAATTAGACTTTCTATAATTTGAGACCTCATTCCGTGCTGTAAAGAATTTGTATCACGTTTTTTTGATATACTTTTTTGGACGAAAAATGTGTTTTTTGAAATTTATAAGCAAATCGTCAAATAATATACAAATACAAATTTCAAATAAAAACAATAGTAAAATGCCTTTTGCGACCACAATTTAAAATTTGCCGAGAGCACTTTTATCATCTAAATTCCAAGTGAACAATCACCTTTAAACAATTTCTAAATATGGCTTGCTAATATTGTTTTTTTTTTTTGTTTTTGTTATGAGTTTAGATAACATTATTCTTAATTTCTTCTTTTTTCCTCCAACTACGGCAAAGCCAAAAAGTTTTCGCCAAAATACACATTACAGGTGAAAATTGAATTAAACCACCAGCAAATCTTAAGCGAGTATGGCGAAAACCTGGGTTGGATTTTTGGTTTTCTTAATAATTTTTTTTATTTTAGATTTTACTATTTTTCATACAATATAATATACTTGTACGCGTCGGGTTCGTCGTCTCAGGTATCGTTAATGTCTTTACCGAATTATATAAATTCTACGAACAAAATCGTTACCATAGATTTTATACATTCAAAAAATTATTTTTAATAATTTTTTAAGGTGCTCAGTAAAAGTTTATTTTTACGGTTTTATCCGACTACGACAAAGCTAAACGGAAAGATTGTGATTTTAGCAGATTGTTAGGTGGATATAGTTGTTTCGTCCTAGAGACCAAATTATTGTACCAGTTTTGATAAATGATATGTCGTTGGATTAATCTCAATGTCAAGCGTGTCGTGGCACCCATTATCTGCCATAAATGATATTAAATTGCAATTTTTAAGGATACGTCTTTCTTTTATTATTTGTAAAAATTATCTATATAACAAATCATTAAAAACAATCTAAAATAAATGTTAAAAGAATAAAATTCATCTACTTATGTTAACAAATAAAAGAAAAAAAACGTAATGCGGTAATTTTTGAATTATAACAGTAGTCGGAAACTCGAATTCTGAAAAGTCTGTTCGTCTGTTGGTCTATAAGCACGATACAGGTCAAATTGTTGAGCGAATCGAACCGAAATTTTGGTAGAATGCTTAACATTTAAGATGAATAGATTGAAGAACACAATTTTGGCGTAACCCAGTTGTGAAATTTTAAACACGATTATATTTGTAATATACTAAAAATAAACGTATTTATAATAGCTTTCAAATTATTTTGAAGAATAGCTAAAGATAGACTTACACCAATAAAATGTGACAAAACATTAATAATTCATCTTGTCACTTCGACTTACAATAAATTATATATTAATTCTAAAAGATTTTAACTCTTACGAAATTAAAACGCGCAATATTAAAATTTTGTGATTTATTAGTCAGAAAATTCTTATATAAGCTAGGGATGAGAAATCAACTAAATTAATTGCTCAATTTCGGTTAGGGTAGAGCTCTAATGTTCATGTTTTAGTATTTCTAATTAAAGTAAGTTTTTCAAATTTTTGAACGTGGTTTGTTAATTTGACGAAAATATATTTTAGTCGTTTTTAACCGACGTCAAAAAAGAAAGAGGTTTTCGCATTTTTTTGTGTATGTTCATCGATATCTCCGCTAGTTGTGAACCGATTTTATTCTGGTTTATTCTTGTTAATAATTAAAGCACACATTCAGGGTGGTTCTATATACATTTTTTTCAAATCGGTTAAGTAGTGTGTTTGAATATATGCGTCGTGATATTGCCGCTAGTTGTGAACCGATTTTAATTATTATTTCTCTGTTTGATAGAGCATATGCTCAAAATGATCCAACAATTTTACTTAAATCGGTTCGGTAGTTTTTTATATATTTCTAGTTTTAAGTTTAGAACGTAATTGAACAACAAAAAAGAGGTCGCTTAATATTTAATGACATGCAAACTACGTATTGCAAATCCACTAAAAAAGGAAATAAAAATATTTTAAAACATAAAAAAGGAAGAAAATAATAAAATTTTGAGATCAGTGCCAATTTATTTACTAAACTTTTATTTATATATAGGTATAAATATTAACATCAAAGGTCATTATAGCGTCTGGAACTAGAAATTGAGAATTTATTAGAACTAAATAGTGCATAAAATTCTGACGCCGTTTTCATGTGTTTATTAAATTGGTACCGACTTGATTTTTTTATTATTTACCTCCTTTTAGTGGCTTTTTTTAAAGGTTCATTTTCTTTTTAACTCTTATACCTCCAATCTACTGAAATTTAATATTTTTATAAGTGCAAAATCATATAGTTAGTTCCCATTGTAAATTCTAGTTCCTCGTTAGTTCAAGCGATAAAAGTATTGAACTATTAAAAACGTAGAGAATTGTATCTAATAAATATTTTTATTTCCGACACATCGATTATTACAAGATAAAAATAATAATATATTATAATCATTGCCGGGTATAATCAACAGGTAAGCTAAACACGTATTAAAACAGTTAGATAAAATTTATAGGACGATTACCGATTTCCAATAAATAAATAAATAATCGGCATTAAGAGTACACTAAGGTGTTTTACTGATATTGATTTATGTAACAATTTTATAATTTTTGCTAACCCAAGGTGAGGTAATATATTTGTCGCTTTTCATTTTTGCAGGGAAAGTTGTTTAGCTTAAGGAAACATCTAGACACATATTTTATATTAATGGACGCTACTATTTTGCCATCTTGTTCATCTGTATATTATAGTTGAATCGTCAACGAAACGGTCTTCCATATCAATACTAAGATTATAAAATTGTAATTTAATTGTTGCCGGATTTGCAGTTCGTAGTTTCGAGATATGACCAAAAAAATAACAGTTTCTAATCCCTGATTGTTACCCGTTTGGAGTTTATAATTTGCATTAAACATTATATTGGATGAATAAAATAACTTTAAACCAAATCCAAATAAAAGTTAATTTAACGACGATAATTCCAATTCAAATGAATCATCTTCAGTAAAGTTAATAAACACTGCAACGAAGCTTCGTTTGTTTAAATTCGTTCAAATACATAGACTCATTAATGCGCAAGTTAAGTAACGAGTGTGTAGTGT
The DNA here is from genome assembly GCA_034508555.1 of Venustoraphidia nigricollis. NCBI lineage: Eukaryota > Metazoa > Arthropoda > Insecta > Raphidioptera > Raphidiidae > Venustoraphidia > Venustoraphidia nigricollis. The sequence goes on along the minus strand of JAVRKA010000004.1, from coordinate 5,227,238 downwards.
GGTAGAGAGAGAGATAAGTCCTCAGTATAGACATTGAAACGAGAGCGTCAACTCGAAAAAAGCGTGGCTGACCTCCCGAATTCCACACACGTTTTTACTCCCATCCAATCGCGCCATTACATATTTCACATTAAAAAGTTTTGAGCTAACACTTATACGTTCTGTAAAGAAAATGGTTTATCCAGTTAAGAACACCCATTTCTGCAAAGGTGTAGCGCTGCCGTAATAATTCTATTTTTTTCTTTTGAGGTATGAAACCATAAAAAGATATTTTGATGCGAAACATTTATTGGTGCGTTTGAATAGGAGTGAATCTTTTAGATTGCGTCTCGTCGGCTTTTCCCAAACTGGTGCTTGGCGCTCTCCATTTCAATATCTATACTCTCTCTACTACACTACACACTCGCTAATTTACGCGTGTGTTGGTATGTCAGCATTTTACTCGTGAATATCTGTGCCATGCTTTGCATCTGCTGAGCGTCCCACGACGGCTCGCATTTTTTAAGTGAACGACGTGCATTCAAGACAATCTGCACAACGATCACACGGCGTGAATAGAGTTGATACACAGACGCGGGAACCCAAACGGCCACATCGCGAACGCATCGCTTTGGGTGCTGATTAGATATGCACGGTAATATTAGTGACTGTGTGTTTTAATATGCTAGACAACTAATATCTGCCTACATAATATTATGTATAATAAAATACAGTCGAAAACAAAACTAATCGTCTGATTCTATAAAATATGTTCTCTGTTTTTAAGTGATCTATTTCAGACAATAAAATAGATCACTGATATTGTCATTAACAATATAAAAATTAGTGAGACTGAGGTGAATAAATTTCTGGGCATCTATATACAAAGTAACTTAAAATGGGACCATCAATTTTCTAGTGTATGTAAAAACTTATCAAAATTTATTTATGTCATCAAAAGAGCTCAATATTTATCGGGTATGGATGTCTTAAAAGCGATTTATTATGGTCATGTCTATCCTGTGTTAAGGTATGGTATTGTGGCCTGGGGTCATAGTGTTTCTTTTCAGAGTGTTTTCATCAAGCAAAAATCTATAATACGCGCCATGTTCAATTTGAATAGAAAACAATCATGTAGGGACATCTATCCTCGAGAAAAGATTATGACAGCTCCATGCATTTTTCTCTTTTGCTTATTGCTCTTCGCCCATGAGAGTAAGGCAAGCTATGCCTTAGCAGAGGATGGACATGGTCATGATACTCGCAATAAAACTACCGCTGGCAAAAATAGACATTTATAAGTATTGCCCAGAAAATTTTCAGCATACATTTATAACAAATTACCTGAAAGGTTAAAAAATAAAATTTTCAAGACAAATATTAAAAACTTCTTATTAAAACGGGCCTTTTATTCTGTTGATGAATATTTATGTTGCTCTATAATTTCATTTTTGTATTTCTTGTTGACGTGTCAAATAGATGTAATGTCTCAACTGATTAAATAAATATCATATCATATCACATCATATGTATCACTTTTTAATGTATCAAGTTGTCTCTTATCTCTAAATACCTGCGATTTTTCTTAATTTATAATTTTATGGATACGAAATATCTCTTATTTTGAACTATAAATTAATTTTCATAAATTTTGGCTCGTAGTCTAAAATGCTAAAAAGGCATTTTTTAATAAAACTTATATGGTACCAATCCGATAGCATTCTGATCAAAATGGCGTTGAAATTTTTCAAAATACATTACAATTGACGAAAATATCAGTGAACAATATTAAAAAAAAATACAGATGATAGAACCTTCTCTTTTTATTGTAGTCGGTAAAAAATAAACTGTGGCAAAACCGGGAGAGGATTTCTATATATTTTGTTGCCGACTGTAAATCCGTATAATATATTTTGTATCCATTGATTTTGCACGAAACACGGCGATATACTAATTGAAAGTGGATTCACGGATAGTTTAAATCATTCATGCTTCTTGACTGTTGAATGCGTATATTGCATAGCTTACAAATTATCAGATGCACATTTTATATATCGTATGGAACCACTTCTTTTTAGGGTAAGTTAGTTCCATTTATTACACAGTAATCTTTGTCAATCGCGGGGAACACGTTTCTGGAAATGAAAAAACTTTAAAAAAATTGATTTTTCTTAAAAACAGCCACTAAAATGCTTAAAAAAAACAAGTCGTGAGGTTGGTCGTCTAACTCTACAAGATTATTGAGGTCAACACGACGAATTTCCCAGTATGGTCAATATGTTCTCTTTTCCAGTCTTTTTGTTTAACCAAAAAAACGGTTGGACCGATTTTGAAAAAATATAAGTTTTTGTGTAAACGACACGACCGATTATGAAAAAAAATTCAGATCGTATGTAAGTTAATACGCGTCGATTGGCGCCTTAACATAGTAGATATCATTTTTTATTCTCGAACTTCTATGCTAGAAAGAAGTAACTTAGAAGGACTTACGCACAAACACCCACATCCTTTTTTTCAAAAATAGTGTAAAAAATCAAAAATATGTTAAAAATTTTTATTCTTATACTTGTGCTGGGTTGCACAAAACATTGTCAAAAAATTGGTTTTGACAATGACCTTAGATTGTGATAATATAATTGCAATTTTCGTACAAGCAGTGTAATGTATTCAAACACCCTGTCATGTACGACATTAGATTGTATTCACACAAAAACAAATACTTGATCTACACAGAAAAAGGTCGTTTTTCATGTCAAATTTTGGTTAAAATGCGTAGAAAATTGCCGTTTTGAAATAAAAATTATGCGAAAAAATTATGTTAAATTCACGTTTAAAAAAAATATCATTTCAATCGATCAATTACTTTTCGAACAGAATCGAATTAAAATTCTACAATGCTTTTATTATTGAGAAATATGTGTGTATAATCTAAGATCATCGTTGAAATCAAATTATTTGACAATCCTTTCTGCAACCCAGCATCGGACTACTATTTATGGTTTTATTGAGGTATGACATGTTTCATCTCATATAACCCCTTAAACAAAATTCTATGACCTTCTCTGTGTGCATGACGCTTTTTTAAGTCTGAAATATCATTTGGATTGAAAGTTTTATTTAAGCTACACTTAAGTTCTTTTATGTCTTTTCTTGTTTGCGTCAGAAAGAAGAACAATAAAAATAAATAAAACGATAAAAGACAATAAAATTGGTACACAAAATCAGTATTAAAATATATTTTATTTATATTTTATACGAGTATATAAAAATAATAGTGGCATGATTATGTACAAATAAATGGTTGTTTAGTGAATCTGTCAGTGTTGAGTTGTAATTTCCAGAAATGGATGGTTGATAGACTCCCGATAAAAAAGATGACAAGATTCGATTGAAAGTTGATTGTTGTTTTTATTACTTGCGCGATCCAGCTCAACTCATAAAATCAACGTTATAATGATTTGACCTTTTGATGCCCAAAAAAAGAAAAACACTTTTTAACAATATACCGTTTCAATATTTTACAAACAGTGTCTCGGAATTACGTTACTATGTCGGGATAATTTTCACAGTATTCGTTTAGCTGTACTAGCTGCATTAGACTTGCGTAAAATAGTTCCAAAGATGGAACCGGTTTTTTTTTGAGCTTGAGCTTGAACTAGTTCGCAGAAATACCTACTGTTTCACTGGTACCTTTGCGTTGAAGTAAATGAAGAATTAAAATCTTTCTAAAGCGGTGAGTTTAACTGAACGCAGCAGCCCTTTGATGGGCACTCATTTTTTTCGAAAGGGAACGAACGTAGTGCTTCTTGCTGTCGATAATTTGTGATGAAATCAGAACTATATGGACATAGTAAAGTGAGTTCTAGGAAACGTTTCTGACAGAGAATGTAGCTCCTGGAATTATGCAGGCTAAGAACTACCCAAGACTAAGGAATAGCGATTTTGAAAGAGGAAATTCTGGATACTGTTGCATAAGTTGGAAAAGTGATGCTGAGTGATATAAGACAAAGTCAGAAAATCTGATTTGACACAACGACCTTTAGATTGTGATCGCAGAATCGTATTTTATATTTAAGCATGAACAGTCTAATGTTGTTGTCAAATTCTTTCTTATGTATAACATAGATTGCTCTCCTGAAATAAACCAAATTATTGATCTACATAGAAAAAAACCTAGGTTAATTTTGATCAAATTTTGGGACAGAAAAGAAACTATATTACAAGCATATTAAAAAAGATATCGTTTAAATCGATCAATAATATCACCCTTTCAACTCCACAAGTAGGAAATGGTACTAATGACGGTCAAAATCAACATTTCAAAATTTGACAAAATTTGCTCGTTTTGGGATTCCGTGAATCCAAAGAAACATATTTTTGTAAAAATCTGTTTTTCTATGAGCACGATACAGGTGAAACGATGGAGCAGATCGAAACCAAATTTTGGTAAGATGTTTGACATGTAAATATGTAGAACCCTTTTGTTATGAGTAAAATCGACGCAGGTGCAAGAAGGGATAATATGAGCTTTAACGTTGTTTTCCTCTATTAATAGTATACTTTTCATAATGGTTTTTCCAAGAAAGTTTTGTAAAAGATGGGTTTTTCTAAATATTTTGAAAATAAAAAAAATCTGTTGTTTTTTGTTATACATATCTTTCAAAAAGAGCTGAGAAGCATGCTTTGATTAATTGTTACATAATATGTAACCATTTCTTATGGAAAAATGAGGATGTGTAGCAGCGTTGCCAGATTTTTTTTTGTCAAGTCGGGATTTTAGAACTTTTTGAGTGAAAAAAGCGGGATTCTTTCGTCGAAAGCGGGACATAGTAAAAAAACGTATATAATCAGGAGTTTTTAAATATTTATCTTTTTATTTGAGTTTTTATTTGAGTATTCAAAATTGAGTTCAATTTACGTGACAATAGATAGCAAAAATAGCCATAGAAAATGTATTTTAATAAATATACGGTATTTTAAATCAGATTTACCCTATTGTTAAATAGTTGAGTCTTATTCGTCTTCTGAATAAAAAAAAATAAAAAAAACAGAAATCAAAATCAAAAAAGTTTTATTCATTAGAAAAATATGGCGTTTCAAACAATAGTCTGAGGAGTGAGTGTTACAAATTGCAACTTTCAATAAGAGAATAATTATTTACGTACGGTCGAGTTATCCCCAAAAAGCGGGACTGAGCCAGTCCCGCGCGGGACATTTAATTTTGATTTAAAAATCGGGACGTCCCGCCAAAATCGGGACGTCTGGCAACGCTGATGTGTAGTGAATTTAAATTTTCTAAGAATCCTTTCTTAATTAAGTCTGTTTCAACACGTGACTTTTTCTGTGGTTGAGAATGGGTTAACTATAGTAGTCGCAAATTGTTAACCTTGTGACCCGGACGACAAGTTTTAATTGACAATTTGAATTCATTCGGAACAAAAAGTGACAGTGAAACTATAAAGATTATATTTTATTGATGTATAAATATTAGATTATTAAGCAATTTAAATGAGTATATTATTTTTTTATTTAAATCCGTAAAAAAAAATATATGGAAATTGTGAAACTAAACTTACATAATACTAACATAATGCAGATTTTAGTGTAAGTTCCTATCCCGACCGTCCATATTTCTGGCTCTTTTGTACATGTAATCTTGTTGCGCAAATTACTAGCGGCTAATTATGGCCAACATTTTCTACATTAAAAAAAACGGTCAAGCGCAAGTCGAACTCGCGTGGTAAGGGTTTCGTACCATTCCGTTTTCCGTGACAACTATACTTTCTATTGTTTTTTTCAAAATGTTTTGGAAAATTAAAGAACCAAATAAAAATTTTATATAGAATTGATATGCAATTGATATCAATTCAATAATAAATTATTATTTGGGTCCTTAATTTTCAAGAAAAAATTCGATTCTGACTCCTGGAATAGAAAGTTTTATTTCAAAAATAAAATTCAAAATCATTGCTCGACAGTAGATATTTTATATATTGATTCTGTACTGTCACTAATCATTAAATGGCCTCTACATTTGTAAAAAAAAAACATGTCTGAAACGCTGTGTTACATAACAGCGTGTATCATAATTTATTTTCGTTTTTTTTAACACATAACTTCACGAATCAATTTAAATAATCGAATTGAAATCGGCAAACTTGATAAAAAAACAGGTAGGAATCTATCATAGGCCCACTCGTAACCAAATAAAATAGAAATCGGCCCGCAGTGCAAAACCCTGCTTATAAAATAGTGTACACGCAATGTAGCATTTGGAGAATAAAATGTACCATCGATGAAAATTAAAAAAAAACAGTAATATTCGAATTTCGGTTTCGTTTTGAGATATCTTGTTGAATTTCTGTTTTGGTTTTAAACGAAATACTTTTGAAACTTAATAAAGCATCACCTCATTAATTTTATGTTGTTTAATGAAGCGGAAACAATAAAAACTGAATAATAAAAATAAGTAAAATTGCAAAAACAAAACAATTTTCGTATTTTACTTTCGACTTAATAATGTCCTAAAAATTGAAATTTTTCTAAAACGTGGACTTTTCCATCGTAAAAATGAAAAAAGAAAATTTTCTTTAAAACCAATTTTAACCGGTTCCCGCAATGCATTTGGTTTTAGTTTTTTTCTGCTAAAATATAGGTTTTAGTTTAATGAAATAAAATGGTTTTAAACAGTTACGCCTTCAAACCTGGAAAATATTCACTTGATATATTTTTATTAAGTTCCATTATATATATATATTTTTTTTAATTTTTAACTTTCAATATTTAGCTTGCATACCATCTACATTAAATTTGAAATATTTTTGATGGTTTTGTGCGCAAAAACTACTTTCTACATTTAAATCCAACACTATAATGACTTGATTGCGTCCATTTTAAATAAGCATTTTGCTGTGATAAACCAAATTTCGTTAAAATCAATTGTCTTTCCAGAGAGAATGAACATATCCACAAATAGTATTAAGTTGTTCAGAATGTTGCTAAGCGTCGAGGTTTTATAATACTATCCGACCGATGCCAATAGTATACATGTCATAGACTATGTATAGGCAAATACGTTAATAAAATGTTTATTTTAATCTCTATGGAAATATTATTATCTCGTTACTACCGCGCAGAAGCGAAGACAAGTTTTAATAATGATTTTACCGAAGTTTGGAGTTCTTTTAAATATTCTAAATATCTACTTTAACTTTGGCCGGAACCCGTTTTACAAATATCGGTTTCGTTTAAATTGTTAACCCATATACAGTATACTACCGATTATCCGACATTAGATGTTGGATCCCAACTTAGTTGGAGTCCTCGATTCATCGAAAGGAAGGCTTTATGATTTGTTCTTAAATCATAAGAATTTTTTGTTAATACCTCGAGAAGTAATTTATGTAGAACTATTCATTTCTGCGGTTTTAGGATTTGCTTAGCTTAGGTTGAAATATTTCTGAGGTTAAGGGCCCTACTGCTTAGGGTCCTTATAAATATAACTGCGGCCTTGAAAAGTAATAGTAATATCAATTTGTTTTTAGAGAATAAGCGGAAAAGGCAAAGAGTTCAAATAAAACTTCGCGAAACTATTGGAAAATCGATAAAGTTTAATAATACAAACAACTGAAAATAACAAAAACTAGGTATCTTCCCAAAATTTGATTTAAGCAAAGAAATCTCCAAGAACGTGGGTATAGATAATTTGGAATATGAATATTTATCTATTAACTCTATATTCTTGGTATGGCTGTAATGATCATCAAGAGTCGTGTATATATCAAAGCGTAACATTTTTTACAGTTCACATATCAATACGTTTAAATTCCGAACAAATGCATGCATTAGAAAATGCACTATTTTGACGACAAGGTTTTGCATTGCGACTCTAGTTTTTTTAAATATAGATCTGTGTAGATTATCGTTTCGATCGTTCGATAAACGAACATTAATCAGGTTTATTGCTGATTGCAGAAATTATGTAAATTAAGTCTACATAAGAATTTCAAACTGAAAAATCTGTGTCATTCGTGGATGGGGCGTTGGGCCTGCATAATAAAGGTACATTGCTCATTAGTATAGCATCACAGGGATGGGCCAAGTTAAACTCTGTAACTAGCATTACATTTTTTGAAGTAAAACTTCTTTAGCTGACGATAACTCAGATCTTTTCAAGCGGAATTCAATCGAACGGAAATTACGTCGTATTGTACTATACCATGAAAATAGCTAGGTATTGGTTAGGTTCTGTGAAGTAATGGATAAAACGTATACTTAGTATATGGACAAGATCTCTGGTTCGAATTCGGCCATCATTAAATTTATTTTTTTAAATCTATTATAATATTATATTATGTCCCTTGATGATATAAGTGAGATAATATGGAAGAGATATAAAAAAAATAATTTAATGACGTCGGCCGGAATCGAACCAGCGACCTGGTCCGTATACTGAACATACGTTTTATCCATTACTCCACAGAACTTGGAAGGCTGAAAATTTCTGAATCGTTAGATCAATACGTCGAAATCATATAAAATTATTTGTAAAGCGGTCAATACACGTGACCCGAACGTATAAGAAAATTCGAATGAAAATTTATTTGTAAAATGAAAATTGTCTGTCCGCGTGCTGGAATGTTTTTGGTTTCAAATAATTGTAATATACCAAACATTTAAAAAAAATAATCTTCAAAATCGTAACTGTTCTGGAGAATTATGAAGTGAAAACATTAATTGATTATTAATATTAATTGATATTAGTGTAGCATCGGATCGGTTTTCTGTATTCCACTAATCGTTGCGGCAACATTTGCATCGTCGTCCCGTGGTGCGGGGTGTGTGAACGAGAAAATATCAAATATTAATTTTTAAATAAATTACAGATCTGTTGTCTCTTATGAGAATTTTAGTATTTTCTAATTTCTTACCAGTACAGTAAAACATAACATAAACATAAGGCATAAAATTACTATTGTCCCATAAAAATTATTTTATGTTCAGTGAAATGTGCAATCTATTTAATACTCTATAACTAATCTATAATATAAAAATGAATCGCAAAATGTGTTGGTAAGCGCATAACTCAACAACGCCTGGACCAATTTGGCCAATTCTTTTTTTAAAATGTTCGTTGAAATTCAAAGATGGTTTTTACGGCGAGAAAAATTCGAATAATTGCCAGAAAAACCCTAAAAACAGCCCTTTTCTTTTTCCCATACAAACGTTTTCTAACTAAAACGAGCTTTATTGCTATTTTACCGGGTGTTTTTAGATTATACCGGGTGTTTTTAGATTATACCGGGTGTTTTTAGATTATATCGGGTGTTTTTAGATTATACCGGGTGTTTTAGATTATACCGGGTGTTTTTAGATTATACCGGGTGTTTTTAGATTATACCGGGTGTTTTTAGATTATACCGGGTGTTTTTAGATTATACCGGGTGTTTTTAGATTATACCGGGTGTTTTTGATTATACCGGGTGTTTTTAGATTATACCGGGTGTTTTTAGATTATACCGGGTGTTTTTAGATTATACCGGGTGTTTTGAGATTATACCGGATGTTTTTAGATTATACCGGGTGTTTTGATTATACCGGGTGTTTTTAGATTATATAAAACGCGTTACGAAAAACGTCTTATACGAAAGGGACTTCGTTCTAAACGCGTGTCCCGCGACACGTTCCAAGTTTTTTTTTAAATTTTTTTTTTGGGAAAAAAGATTTATCTTCGATTTTTGAACATTCACAAATAAAAGCGATTGAATTCGCGCAAATTCAATACACTTTAGAATTTAATGATAATGATTCTCATCTTTTATATCGTATATATTACATTTACACCCGGGCGAAGCCGGACTGGGCCGCTAGTGTCTTAATAAAAAGCAAGATTTATTTTAAAAGTTGACGTTTGTTTTTTATGATCATATCATAGAATTTCCTCTGAAGTTTGTTGATAAATGTTTGCATGAACATTTGTTAACAATAGATTGTCATGGAATGTAAAAAATACGAAAACGAAAGGGTGGTTCCAAACGAACCTTTTTATAATTAATGACAGAATGTCACCATGTTGCAGTTTTAAAAAATGACAAACTTATTCTTCTCGAATTTTGATCATCTTAAAACAAAAATGTCATTCAATTAAAGGGTTTTCACTTTACGAAAATACAAATAATGAACAATCACATCATAACAAAAAGGATAACTGGAAAACATTATGTCAATTTTCAATATCTTTAAATGCAAAGTAGATTTTCAATCTTTTGTACAACGAGACTGATCGACGCCTGGTCAGCCATTATGACACTCTGCGGCACGTTGTGTCGTATTACTAGTTACAGTAACTAATAAGTAAAAATATCAATTTAAGGTATATGACATTACATTGTTTTTTAAATCTATTCAAACGTTAATTGTCTGTTGCCTACATGACTAGCTATATTGTTAGTTAATATAAATATCACACTTGTGCCGCATGACGTCACCAGTACTGAGAGCGATATAGCGCAGCAAATGTCATTTTTAAACATTGAAGTAGCACAATATAATATAATATTACAAACATTTGTCGCCAATAATTTTCTAATTTTTAGGACTCTGATTATGAGTAAAAAATATGAGAAACTTCCTGATTCTTTTAGACTAGTACCGTAGTTGTATTCCTTTTTCCTTACTTCCCATCACTACTTTCGTTACTATTGTTACTTATACTGTCCATGTGAATCATTCGAAAGCCTTAACGTCTTCTAGACCCTAGTATAAATTAGCAAATAAATAAATATAATTATTGCCAATGCACGCACCGTTGTTGAACATTAAAAACCGGGTCATTAAGAAGCTTCGTTTATTAAATCGAGTTTCGCTTTAAAAAATGCATTTGAAATTAAAAGTGACAGTCCCACATCTGTATTCGCGAAATAATGAGCGTAGTTTAGGCGTTGTAAGAGAACAGGTCCCGCTATATCGAAATTATTTCTAGATATACAGTATAGACCTACCGAAATGGTTCTTGGTACACTTGATAGAATGCGAACGCATATTTTAACATTTTTATCCGACCCGTGTAAAGTAGTATTGTTTAGAGAAGATAGTATCGTCATTTCTGCCCATGTATTTTGGGTCGGACGAGTCCAAGGTTATTAGAAGGACACAGGTTATTTCGTTACATGAATGACGTCAGCTGGCAAAAGTCTAACCACTGGCAACGCTGGGGGTGACATAATATTATCTGAAAAGACTTCGTTTTCAGAGGGCTATACTCAACGACAAAACATTTTCGGATCCTTCATAAAAAGCCAACTCCCGAAGTTGGTCGATATCGTTTTTAAATACCGGATATAATCGTTTAAAAATTGTTTTAAAATAATTTAAATATTTCCTGTAGTCATGTTTTCTCAGTGTTGATATTGTCAGAGATGAATTTTGTCAACGTTGATACATTTCCTTATGTAGCATTAAAAATAAATAAATTATGCTTTCAAATACAGATTAGGTATAGAATCTGATTATTAAATCCACGTACTCTGTTATTAAATGCTATATACTAGCTGCAAACGAACGAAATAAATCTTAAAAATTAATTATAAATTAAGACAGTTTTAATTAGTTTTACTTTTTAATAAATCATTCCCTTTATAATCTGTTAAATTATCAATTATAAATTTATATAATTTTCGTATAGGAAATATGTTCTAGTTGACTACCCACTGAGGTGCCGTTGTTGACGCTAAATTAGTCCAGTCGCAAGAAAATCCTGTTTAGGAAAACAAGTTTAACAAAACATTTTTGCAAGTCTAAAGCTGTAACATGATAACTAAGAAACAGGATCTTGACTTTTTTGAAGTAAAACTTTTGGCATGGTAGGGTAAAATTAATTTCCTTAATATATCTTGAAAACATTTGGGTATGTCAAAAATCCGCCAGATACGTGGTTACATTGACATTAAATTGATTCACTTTTTTACAGATGCGGCTGGTAATCTAGTTTCCTCCGCGTATTGATGCCTGAAAAAATTAAACTAAGATTTTGTAACAGAAAAAGTTATGGTGCAAAACACTTCCAAACTATATCAGATAAACCCCGGCTTACGGTATTCCATTTTTGCTATTTTACACCAGATTCTTTTAGTTAAAATTCGAAACAGAATTCTTTGATGACAGGTATAAAGGAAAAATCTGACTTTTTAGCCATTAATACCAAACGAAAGAAACTACAGTTGAGACTTGAGCGCAGTAAAAAATTAAATTTAATCATTTTTTTACATAAATTCCTTATACCTGACACCAAATAATTAAAAACTTACATTAGTAAGATCTATTTCAATTAAGAGTTATGCAAATTTTAATCGTATCTATATTCTATTATTATGCGAACATCTGACTGAAGAAAAAGTGTCATCTTTAAAGAACTGAGTTCCCATTCTAAGCTCCAAACTTAAATAAATTATGCTTGTGATGGAAATTAGACTGTGAATGCGTTGATAGAAAATCGATCGGTTTTTCGTACTACTGCATAGAAGGCCATCAACATTGTTTACGGATAAATTTATTACCTGTCGAACGGAATATCTTAATATGCAATTTGATGATACTCATTTATATAAAATGGAACTCCTTGAATGCGTCGGTTAGGGATGCCAACTTCGCACAAATTAATTTCACACTGATGCCTTAAATTCTTATCGTTCGTTAATTATTATCTGTCAAACGGCATTATAAGATTCATTCTCTGGATTTTAATCGCTTTATTGATCATACGAATTAAATTTTTTATAGGTCTTAATAGGGGTGTGCGATTAATGCATTTTATTTTTACTATTCCAACTCAAGAAATGGGGAGTGGTACTAATTTAGATCAAAATTCACATTTCAAAATTTTACAATATTGTTTCGTTTTGAGGTCCGCTGAATCCAAGAAAAATATTTTTCGAAAAAGTCTATTTATGTGTTTTGTCTGTCTACACGATATAGGTCAACCGGATAAGCGGATTGAAACCAAACGAGAGGATATTTAATATGCAAATATATAGAACCCTATTGTTTTTATTAGTATTTGTTCCAATAATGTGATCGTTGAAAGGAAGTTTGGATGATGAACAATCAAAAGAAAAAAACTTTACCGATGTTTTGCTTGTAGCTAACGTTAGTCCCTGAAGATGAAATAAAATATTGTTTTTTGCACATTTTTGGCTATTTTGTAGTTTGTGCGTACGAATAAGCACGGATGTGTGTGTGTGTGACTATAGTCGACGCGACTAGAAGTTTCACTTCTGTTGTGTGTGTCTTTTCATCAGACGGTCGAACTTACCAGGGTGTGCACTTTTGAATTTGCCGCGAACAAATCAAGAAAAAAATGTGAAATTGTAAAAAATGAATTTTAAACTAAATTCTCCACTTGTAGAGTTACAATTGTGAAATTACCACAGCCTTATATTTGAATATTGCTACGTGAAACGGTGATGCTTTGAGATTAGTACCGTTATTTATTTCCCAGTGATGAGTTTTGAAATCCAAATATTTACAAACTTGTTTGTTCTGATACACAATTAATTAAAGTCGCACCTTAAATTAGTACAAAGATAAGTGATCAATCTGAAATTCATCTTCATGCAGATTAAAATATCAACATTAACATTTAAACGTAAAGTGAAGTGTGTGAAAAAATGTCTGTAAAAAATTATACTTTTTTTCACATAACTGCAGAAAGTCGTGCCCCATGCAACGCTATAGTGTATTTGCCAATACATAGTATATGGCATATACACTCTTGACGTTCGTCTGGATAACATTAAAAATGCTTTAAGTTCAACGGCGAAATTCATTTTTTTGTTCGTAGAGCAAACAAAACTGATCGACGCCTGGTCGGCCACTATGATGCTCTGTAGCACGATGTGTGATATTAGGAAAAACATAAATTTAAAATATGGTTATTCAAATACGTCAAACTACAAAATTGATTAGAAAATTATTTTTTACATCTATTCAACTGTTGTCTTCTTTACTTGTTATATTATTAGATATTATAATTATAATAATAATAATCGATATTCTAATTTAAAAAAAATTGAATTTACGAAAAATTCAACTTTTTGAAAAAGTTTGAAATTAAAAAAGACGGAATCTCGACGAAAAATTCAAAATTTCGAATTTTTTATTTTTTTATTGGATTTTGTGGGAACCTAAATTCGGAACTGAATATACTGTGGAGGTAATAAATAAAGTAATTTAATTGTCTGTATGTCAGTAACCATTAATTTATGGACTTTTTTGTTCAAAATGATCGATACACTATATCATACTAAAATAATCTACACTCTGTATTAGGATTTGAGTTCGTGTAATAATATTTTTAAAAAACCCGGGTTGCAGTGCCAAAACCCTGCCGACAATATAGTGTATTTGCTAATACAGGTATTGTGGCTTTATTAAATGAAAGTAACTTTGTTTTTGGACTAAATAAAAAAAATTGAACCCCTTAATACACCCCTTACAGTAATAATTTTATTAGTTGAAATATTGTTATCAATCCAACATCTGCACCAAATTAAATACGACTTCAGTAAGTAAATTCGTATACGCAAACTACTGTTTTCATAAAATTTGTAAGTCCGGTCCTGTCAGGCCGATTTGCTTATAATTTTAGGAGCACTTTTTAATTGCTACTAAAAGGTTAAATTTCAATTTTGAAACGATTCTGAGAATTTTTTCGGTATTTTTGGGCCCAAAAACTTTTTTCAACCCCTAAAAACTACCCTTAAAATGACCCGATTGGGCCCATTTTAAATAGGCTTCGTGCGGTGATGGATTCCAACATGTATGCCAAATTTCGTTAAAATGAATTAACTCCTTCGAAAGTTATTGCCCGCACATATAAATATATATATATATATACGTATATAAATATATATATATATATATATATATATATAAACATTTTTAAAAATGGTGCCAAAGTGTTTAGGAGGTTATGAAACGTCGAGAAATTTTGGTCCGAACCCTAGGTCCCGCCATCCGACCGACGCCAATAGTGTATGTTGCCATATGGCAAATACATTAATAAATACGTACATCTTTGCACTTATTAGCAACAAACTGTTTTATCAGCAGGGTCTGCACTGCGACCCGTGTTATTTTTAATGTTATGGTAGTGCAAATAAATAAATAAATAAAATACTTTAACGACTGAACCTCGGGGTAAGATCTGCCAATATGAATAAACACTCAATTAAAAAAAAAAATATATTATACTTTGTACAGACATTTTTTATTGTTTAAATATTTGATCGAATCTTAGTTTCCTAAGGTATTATCAACGAAATAAATATGAATATCTAATAACAACTAACAGAGCAGAGTACTCTAATTTAAAGTTCTTATAAAAATACACATATACAGGCCGACACAAATATGTGTGGACCTTAAATGTAAAAGGATAGATTAGTGTAATGATTAGTGTGCTAGCCTCTAGAGTAGACTGTCATAGGTTTCCAATTCAATTTCCGCTAGTGGATATTTTGGGGAATAGTTTAATTTAATTTCATATAATTATACCTTAGTTGTTAAGTGTCCATAACTCGTTGTTAAGTCGACAAACGTGTTAATTAAAGACAAAAAACCGTTTCTGATTATCATGTGTGGTTCCTTCGGAAAACCATTCACAAACACAGACTCGAAATTTTGGCCAGAACGCGGAAGACCCCCTTGTATTACACTTTTTTTATTTAATTTCTGATTCTCAACATCTCCTATTCAAGATTTTTTTGATCATAATTGAGAGATGTTGACAACCACCGATCTAATAAAAAGCATCTGTAATTTGCACTGATTTTTCACTCGGCACGTGGTAGAACATGACTAGTAATAACAAGTAATTAAAACACACTTGAAAATTCTACAAATAATTCTTTATTTCTTGACGATCGTTTCGGACAATAAGTCCATCTTCAGGAGTACAAAACTTATACTGTATAAGTTTTGTCCGAAACGATCGTCGAGAAATAAAGAATTATTTGTAGAATTTTCAAGTGTTATTTTAATTACTTGTTATTAAAAAGCATCTGTAAACTATGGTAGATTATTGCCGCTCTGTATAAATATTCCAAGCATACTTTTCAAGATACAATTATGCAAATTTTTATTGCTATTAAACGAAGTCGAAAATATTATAAATAGAGTCATTAAGTAATAAAAACGCATCATTGCGATGATGACATGCGACTTGTAATCCTAACAAAGTGAATACACGGTGTGTCCACAGGATTTCAAAGCATAAAACCTTTCAGTTATATAATTTTGAGCGATCAGTTAATTTCTTGTAAGTTTAAGTGTCGTTTTTTTACTTCTCGGTGTTTTAACAAACAATTTGAGTCGCGTCATCTATATATATAGTCTATATATTGTATATAAAAATGGATGTTTGTCTGTTTGAGATCGACTTCGACACTATTTGACCGATCACCATGAAAATTGGCACATATATTGTTTCACGAAGAAGGTTTTTGTGCTATCCACTGTGTTGTGTAATTCGCTACTAGATGGCATCAGGTGGACCAACTACTACTGTCGCGTTGTCGTGTTTCATTTCAATCGCGTGCAGAGCCGCGGGTGGCGGCTAGCTTATTATATAAGTTGCCGAGATTTCCTAGGAAATTGGCACTGTAATATAACGGTCGTAATATGATGGTAATTGACTTTAAAAAAAACCCGTGGATTTAAGTAAATAGATGTGGTTTTCTCGATAGCAGCGACACCACCGTAACGCAAAGAGCTGCATCCATTTATTTCTGTGCAACATTTCTTGTTATGTCATTCACCGTCATATTACGGCAAACAAAGTACAGTACCGCTTTCCTAGGAAATCCCGGCTTGAAGACTAGCGGCTAGCGCACGCACACTACTTGGTTTGCGATTAAGTTGTTTATATATCAGATCCATCTATTCGCTGAAATACACAGTTGACGTCTCGCGAACGCGCGATTGTTGAAAACACTTAATACACGTCATAGAAGGTTCGTGCTACACTCTTTGCGCTCAAGCACACGAATGCGAAACTAATGCATCGATTAGATCGAGCGAAACTGCGACTGAGTTGTCATGTTGTTGCCAAATCGTGCGATCGAACAAGACATTTCAAGTGATTGAGGAATCGTCAAATCGCGATGCAGTTGCTTAATCGGGTGCTTTCGATAAAAAAAGCAGCATGACTTTAAGATCCAGTAACACATGAGTTCGACTATGTTTCGAGACCCCGTAGACATACAATACAGAGCCCTAATAGATGATAAAACGTTAAAATAATGTATAATTACCGTTCGTATATTTATTTTGCTAAAATTATAGTGTATAAAATTCTTTGCAAAATAAATTTCAATTAACGTTGCTCTTTGTGAACCCAAAAATTTATGGATTAATGATGAAGACGTATTTTACGAACATGGCTTTAAATAATCCGATTTCCGTTTCGCCAATTTAATAATATTCAAGCCATTAAAATGTAATCCTCTTTTTCGGTTTTATGCAATCCGTCACGGCAGTCATTTCAGTATTTTTTTCCAAGGTACAGTGGAAATACTTTTAATTCGAAGTCGAAGGGATTGGCCGAAAATTTTGATTTATCATGTAATAAAATATATTTTGCGACCACAGTACGAAATTTCCCAAAAACATATTTTACAATCTGAGGGGTCAGTCATTTTAAATATCAAAGCTACGTCTAAACGACGCGCGAAACTAAATATCCACGAGCAGAGGTGGAATTCGAACTCACGACAATCTGATCGAAAAGCTAGCGCGTTGACCATTTCGCATCATTCTTATCCTCTAGGCGGCCATTTTATAGTGTCCATTATTATACTTATTACATATTTTATGAGATAATATGTATTATTATAATGCGGCCTGTTTATGTATTCATGCTGTAAATAATTTTAATATCAGGCGATCACATAAGATATTTAAAATAATTCACAGGACTGTATCGTGCCTGGTATTTGACCGCCCATATTACATAATGTATTATAATGCCTGCGTGATTCATTACCCGTATAAAATCTGATGTCCAAGCTCAGAAATGTGTACAGTTTGTCTGAAAGCAATTCTGAACATCGAAAATTAATAAGCACAATAAGGAATACATAAACAAAATGAACAGTGCGACAAAGATAGAACGCAAACACGATTAGATTTATTGAAAAGTAAAAATTCAAATAAATGTATTTCGAAAAAAACATAATTTTGCAAACATCCAAACATATCTAGGATTATGATAGTGCTGCATGAGTTTCAAAAACGATTTTTAGAAAATTAGCTAAAAGTGCCACGCTGCTAGAGCAACATAGGAATTTTGCAGCTATTGCGTTTACGCACTAACTAAGCACGGTGGGACTCCCCACTCTCTAATTTCAAATCCAAAAACAGAATCAGACAGTGTATTGAGAAGTGCATTGAAGAGCGCGATTGCGCTCCATAGCACTCAAAGGGTTGAATAGTTTTATTTAACGTCACGTTTCGTATGTTTATTTAGTTGTTTCAAATCTGGCGATTGATTGAGTTGAAATTTTGCATCCCAAAATATGGACATTCAAAAACGTGTGAACACCTAGTTTGACATTCTAGTGCTGGGTTGTAGAAAGCATTATGTTAGAAAAACTGATTGTTAGACTGTGGCCACCCATATTTAGTCACTAGAAAAGCATACTAGAATTTTAAATTGATCCTGTTCGAAAAATAATTATTTTTTTTTGACATCTATAGTAGTGCAACATTTTTTTATTATTCCTACTTGGATTTGGGACAGTTATAAGGCCTAGGCTGATTTCGCACTCACGGTGTTCTGGTATATTTGAGATTTGTCGCTTATCCGCGCATCGATCTCTACAAAGACTCTGCATGTTGTACGTTCGGCATTCCAAGCTTTTAATATTCTCCATTGCAGACCATGGTTTAACTATTTGTCAATGTTTAATGACAAACATCCATATTCTTCTCTGTTGACAGTTTATCAGATTATAAAAAAATAATAAAACTTTTACGACCTGTTACCGTTTCAGGGCCAGAGAATGATTTTTAAATCAACTTTAAGATCATTATCAGATTCTTATTTTTCTTAAGTGAAACTTCTTATGCAAATCGACATTGACTATTAACGCTAACGTTGTCACCGTGGTAACCAAAAACAATAATATATTGTTGTGTAAATTATAATTTACATTTGACATTTGTGCATTGTCAAAAATTTGATTTGACAATGACCTTAGACTGTAAATATACAACCGTAAAATATGGTTCGATTTTATAGAGAATGAAAAAAGTGCCTAGGAAAGTGATTTTAATCGTAATATGTACTATTATGATTTAAATTACTTGTCTAGGCAATTTTTTAAATATAATAAAACGAAAAACCCCAGTTGCCAATATGTTTGATCATTATTTAAGACGGAAACCATGTATATTCTTACAAAGCTCTTACCGACTAACAAATTCACTCTACGGGACTAGTGACTGTGTTTCCTCGCTGTCGGATCAGATTTTCGTAGGGTTGCCTAAGCAAGTGATTTAAGTCACTACATATATCTTCGTATATGGTGGTGTTGATCCAATAGAATGTCACAGTAAAGGAAGATTTGGTTGAGGATCAATAAATAAATAAGCTTTACCAAAGTTTCGCTAATGGCCAACGTTTATATATTTTCGAAACGTTGGCCCTTAGCGAAACTTTGGTAAAGCTTATTTATTTATTGATCCTCAACCAAATCTTCCTTTACTGTCACTACATATACTATCTTTTTTAAAAAATTTCATTGCCTTTAAAGTCGCAACCACTTTTCTCAAGATCGCCGTCTCAACTACTAGTACTATGAAGCAAGAGAAATATGAATACACTAAATTCTACTGTGTTGTAGCTTTTGAGCATTGCATAAGAAGTTGCACTTCTTCCGACTGTCGCGACACATGACTTTTTTTTATTTTATTGGTCATACCGAGACGAGCATAAACGATATTAATCAATATAAAAAATGTTGTACCAGTATTATTACAACTGCTCTTAAATACCGGCTTTTACGACAAAGTCAAAAAGAAGGGTTTTGATTTTAGCAGTCTATGATCTAATGTTCGTTGTTATGACACTTCGGCGGAATTGAAACGCCAGTTAATCGGCCAGCTCAGTGCTGCTGTGTCGTGGTTCAAAATAATGATGCCTTAATTCAGAATGCAACTTACCAGAGTGACGGAATGATGATCATACTTCCATGCAACCCGTATCGCGAGATCTAAGATATTTACACAATTACTCGTATAACTACCGATTAATTGAAAAGCATTTGTTTCTCTTGGCCCGTTTAGCCGTTTGACTGGACAGACAAATAAACATTTTACACGTTTTTTTCACTCCGCGAAACTCAAGTATGGAAAATGTAAATTTCTGAAAATTGATATTAAATTAATGCCATTCTCCTACATGTGAAGTAATATGTATTCTATAATATTGAGGTTCGTCGCTTAATTGCTAGTTGATATCACCAGATTAGTTTGCCGTATTATTACAGTGAGATGGTATCGCTTCAAAGTTGTACGTGATTTTATCGATGTTTTAAACAACTTAACAAGGTGTCTGGTTAATAAATTTGATTATTCGCTCATAATTCCTTCTTATGAATGTTTCACGCATACATGTGTTCCAGAAGTATACCGCCATATGTCAAAGTTCAGAGTTGAGTAAAAATGTTTCTTTATATCTGGTGTGGCTATTTAGCTGCGATTTAGAGGATATTTATAACATAGCAAAAAAAATTCATAAAAAATCAAACCGCCATCAAAAAAGCCGCTAAAAAGAAAAAAAGTGGATGTGTGTAAATATGTACGCGCGTTTGAAGTTATACTTCTTTGACTTGATTGCGATAATTGATATTCACACTTTTGTTAAAGATGTATATTGATAAAATAAAATTGGATGTCTAGGGAGATAATAAGTATAGTTAGAAGCTAGGCTGTTCACTTCGAATAGGTACTACTTACTTATTTTGAATAATAGCTTTAATAGGTGGCAAACTCCATCAGCACATTGTAACAGAGAAATGAGACGTGTCCTCGAAGTAAAACTGCACTGCATCGAAGATTCAGCTTTCTCGACGATTTCAATCTTGCCAATACTCATAGTACATTCATATTAAATTCACAACTAACTTCATTGTGTCTCATTTTTGTTGCATGCTGCGTGCGCAACTTCCGCAACAGAGAAAATTTTACCCTCAATGCGCCAAAAGAAGTATAACTTCAAGAAAATTGATGGCACGTTTTTACTAATCTTCTAATCCACAGCAAAAATGAGTTTCATAGTTCATAAGAACACATTTCCTCAACACTTGAATTTTTTACGGTTGATCTATGACCGTTTACTTTTGGAACTGTCTGTACAATGTTAGGCAGGTTTTATATTTCAGAAACCTTGAATGTTTCATTTTATTATCCGGTTGCAGATTTCATTTTTTATTGTAATACAATAATGGGTGGATAATGTGAATTTACTTTACGTAGTTTATAATAAATAAGTCGTAAGGAACACAATTGCTGTCGTTTTATATTCAACTAGCTAATTATGTATTTTATGAAAGTATAAATTTGGTTTTTGATTCTCGAATTATCAATTAATTTTGTGAATTACAACGTTATTATAAATTATCTAAAAAGTATTATTTTTGCAATTACTTATTTTTTTTTAACAGCATTATAACCAGTGTTGCCAGACGTCCCGATTTTGGCGGGACGTCCCGATTTTTAAATCAAAATTAAATGTCCCGCGCGGGGCAGGATCAGTCCCGCTTTTCGGGGATAACTCGACCGTGCGTAAATAATTATTCTCTTATTGTAAGTTGCAATTTGTAACACTCACTCTTCAGACTATTGTTTGAAACACTATAAAACTTTTTTGATTTTGATTTCTGTTTTTTTTTATTTTTTTATTCAGAAGACGAATAAGACTCAACTACATATTTAACGATAGGGTAAATTTGATTTAAAATATCATATTTTTATTAAAATACATTTTCTATGGTTATTTTTGCTATCTATTGTCACGTAAACGTAATTTGAACTCAAATAAAAAGATAAATATTTAAAAACTTCTGATTATATACGTTTTTTACTATGTCCCGCTTTAGACGAAAGAATCCCGCTTTTTTCACTCAAAAAGTTCCAAAATCCCGACTTGGCAAAAAAAAATCTGGCAACGCTGATTATAACTGCGTGGTGGCAAGTATAATAGTTTAGACGTGTTATAATATATTTCAAAATTAAGAAATAAGGGACCCAAAATTAATTGTCTGTCCAAAAATTACGACCCTGCATACAACTAACATCATAAAATTCATTTAGGTCTAGAACCATGCAGCAAGAATGAAATAAAATGATTGTGATCTCAAAAAAAATCATAAAACGATAAATTTACTGCAATTTTCTCGTAAATTGTTAGGCCAGACTTTTTACTTTGAATCGCCAACATGAACTTCTACAGAAAACATTTATCAAATCCAACGCACACTTAATTTAACAATTGAAATGTAAAGTTTCATGAGACAACCGCGTGTCTAAATGAATAAATAACGTGGATAGGACAATAACTCGTACAGAGACAATGCATCTTCGGAACAATTCGTTTCTTGACCAATTCAAGACTTCGTTTTTTTTTTTTAATTGCATATTTGGAAGTTCAGACAGACAAAATGAACAGTTGTATAGGTACTGCAGAATTTATTGAAGTTATAGTTCTTTTGGCGCGTTGAGAATAAAATTTTAGCAGGCAACGAAATTTGCGTCTGCACAGCTAACGAAAATTCGAAAGTATTAAGTGAGTTTGAAATAACAGTTGGACGAAATCAATGCACTTTCTGCCATCTGAACACTAATAATATACTGAACTACTACAACCTTTTCATATTAGCGGTAGTAGTTCAGTAATTTCTAGAAATTTTATCAGACAAGTGATGTTGTCGGGATTATCTTGGAGGATTTCTTCGATGGAGTCGGGGAAGTTTGATATTGTATTTTCTGCATGATTCTAGTATATGCTTTACCATCAGTGATGTACTGCATGTTGTGCATAGTGGAGGTTCTTCTTTTTTTCTAATGTAGGAGTGTATTATGTTTGTATGGCCAATTCGTAATCTAGCGAGGGCCGTTTCGTGTTAGCAACGTTTATCGTTGCTTTATAAAAATCACTTATATATGTCAGTTAAACTGTAAACTATGTGATTCATCCTACATATGCGAGTAGTATGTTGATTTTTTTAACGATGTGGCGTGGCACCTCCAAGTATTCCTCATTTATAAATCGTATCGGCAACCAAATTGAAGCTATTACACAATCGAAACTCTTTAAATTTTATCATTTTATGTTCCACCTAATCATTTTAAAAATGCGATTAAATATAAAATCTATGGAGCTTGGACAGATGTTCAACGTCCGACTATGTTCCACAGAACTTGATATACTAGATTTAAGTTCGCTGCATACGATGCTGGTTTTGTCGCTGAATTAACTGCTTGTTTTCGCTGCCACATTTCAGGCGTACTGGGACGCTGGACGGTGTGATGTTTTATGCGTATTTTATGCGCGTTCTGAAGCTAGATGGTTTTGACTGAATGTCAACACGATTATAGCAAACGTTGTTTGTCGCGGACAAATAGCATTTATTGCGTTTTCATTAATTTACTAACTATAAACCGTCACAAATGGCAAAAGTATACGCTATGACGCCATGTTTGCTTACGATGTTGGCCCTAATCGCCCTTGGGTTTTTATGGCTGATGCATGCCCAAAGACAGCAGAGAAGCCCCGATTCTGATGTTAAAATCCAGCTTATAACCATGCAACGGAGCTCACAGTTACGTCATTTCTATCCTCGTAGCCAACGCGACTACAAGTCCCAACAGTAAAACCTCACTGAAGGATAACTTAAACATTCTAAATTTCCCGACGTGTCTAAGAGACATCTTTTCCATAGTACAGAAAATATTTATTATCTCTTGCAGTTTATAAAAGAGAGACCATAATCTATATGCAGACCTTAGATAGATATTGAAAATTATAAACAAACAAAATTATTAAATTAATTTTTTTTAAATATATTAATAAAACATATAAAAAAAGTGTCACTAGTAAAAGAAAAGAAAAAAATATTTTGCTAATTTGAGAGGTTTGAGATATCTAACTATTTGTAGAAGTAAAATAGACCGGCTTAAACGATTGCATATATGATATCCGCGTCGTACTATGAGCGCTTTATTTCTATGGTCATTTCCTTGACTAAACTATGATCTGAACACATCTGAACATGACGTTCGATTGCTCGTATTTTCGCAGTTTACTGCCAGTTTCGATGCCTATACTAAAAACATACGTGGGTCCTATTGAGAACCCCCTCTTTTTTGGAGTCAGTTAAAAACTATGCGAAATGTTTCGGTGGAGTATAGTATATGAATTAAAATATCGAAGAAAATAAATTTGACATTTTTCAAGGCCTCGCTGTGCTGTGACACCGATCAAGGTTCTATTTCTCGCATTATATTGGCAAGATACGCAAAAAAATGTGATGCTTATAGTTTAGTATTCGTTACCGATGTAATTTATGCACTACGAACCTGTATTTTATATGACAGACAGACACACAGAATATTGTTTGCTGTTGTGTTTTGTCTACGATAAAATACGACGGTGTTATATTGTTTTATACTGGACGGAATTTAAATTATTGTTGGGTCAATTTACGAAGACTTGCGCGTCATTAAATCGTAAATTACATTGGATCCGTATTTCTCCTGATCCGATGTGATTGAGAAGCAGATACAGTTGTGTTGTGGAAATATCTGACGAGGATTTTTAGTGTTCTGTGCAAAACGGAGCACTTATGGGAATCACTTCGGTGTCTCTCCGTCCATCTGTCATAGGAAATTTTCTCTGAGACTATTTGACGCAAACATTCGAAATAGACACGGTAATAGAGTGTGGTGGAATTTTGACTCTAGGGGTTAATTGAGAAATGAAATTTTTTTTTCAAGGATAAGGTGTAGGAGGTTAAATGAAAGCTTATTGAAGCACGAATTAAAAAAATATTTGTATATTTTTTTTAAAAAAATTTCGCGAAAAAAGATTAAAAATGGTTGTTCCTCACCCTTATCACCAAAAGGATTGTTCAGAAAAAACCAAAAATTGAAAATTATTTTATGTCTGCTCGTTTTACCGTAATGTCACAAATGTGATATTTGTCAAAATTTTTTTACTGCACAACATGAAATTACGAAAAGCCTTATCAACAATTTTCTTTACAAATGTATGTTAAAAATACTGAGAAATTTAGCTTGTTCAACATTTTTTTACGTTTATTTTTTCTATACTTAGGTATATAAAGGTTTGTTAAACTTATTCTATTCTTGTCATTTTTATCTAATTTTAAATCATTTATTTAGATCCAATATTATATAAAAATCTGACCCAAAGTCATATGAGAAGAGTCATACATGCACTTCTAGTTTATCCTGAAAGCTTTAGGTACCATCAAAGATTCAAAAATGTTTTTCAATGAAACTGGCGATTCTCATACATTCAAATGCAGAATGTTCGTAATGCGTGTAAAAACAGGGTCATATTGAACAGCTGGTGAATAGTTACTTTAATCGCGTGCGCATTGAAAGTGACGTGTCAGATCGGACACCGTAGATGTTGTATAAACAGACAAACACATGACAAACCACTGTACCTCTATAGAGTTCGCCGTTTGGTTTCTTATCCGCGCGTTTTTGCTTTATTATGCATATAAAACACCAGCGGCCGCATGTAGGTGTTGTATTATGGCAGCTAACCGGGCTGCTGCAGGCTGCTGCTAGTTCCGTTTACATTATCAATGTCCCACCATTTTGTAATCCTATGGTCTCTAGGTCGGTCAGTTGAATCGCCAGAGGTCAAGGTTAACGCAACTGTCGTCACATGACGCCCCGATGGCATCTTGTATATCCTCATAGTTACACGCCTACCCATAGGCGTCGAGTCAGGAGTACCGCGTGGTCGCTAAACTTTTCTTGAAATTGTTTTCATCCCTAAGGATCCTCCATCATATAATAGTAGATCGTTCACCTATGCTGTGTTGCAGAAAGCGTTGTCAGACTGCGCCTAAATGTATAAAAACTGTACCATTATCACAATCTAAGGTTATTGCTAAATCAAGTTTTTAACAATGCCTTCTGCAACCCAGCATTCGTGTTGTAATGAGCTATAATACTTCGAGGTGTGACATTATGTGTAAAACGGACATCAGGGAGTTTTAATAGTTACACCTGTCGCACGAGGTATAAAGCGTATTTTTTTTGCACATATATCTCATAAAATAGCTGTTTTTAATTTTATTTTTAAAAATTTTGACAGTTTACTTTGAGACAAAGGTCACTTTTAATAGTAAAATAAAACAAAAGAATAGTTACTTCTTACCACAACAGATTTATTCAGTGGATGTACATTTCGAGAGCTAAGCTCCCATCTTCAGCAGTGTTTTTGCTGAAGCTTAGCTCTTGAAATGTACATCCACTGAATAAATCTGTTGTGGTAAGACGTAACTATTCTTTTGTTTTATTTTATTGTTCCAACCACTGTGCTCTTAGGTTATTAAAAAAAAAACAAGTAACAGGCTAACAGCGATTTACTATCAAATTGGTATTCGATCTCGTGCGTCAGCTGGAGAGGATAATCGAGATTATCAAAACGCACGAGGTGAAGAAAGTAGAAAATTCACTTGACATGTTTTTCATTAATTTGTATTATAATAAGATACTAGTACTGTAGCCTTTGATAGCCACCAATAGTCGTTTTAAATGTCATGCAACGAAAGAAAGTAAAAACCAAAATAAAATTGTAAAAATGTTTTCAAATATTTGAGGTTAATTTTTTGTAAGAATTATTCTTATAGTTTTTGAAGATTTTATTTCAATAAATTTCAATAAATTATTAACAATCAGTTTTTAATCACGCCAAAGAAGTATAACTTCAAACGCGCGTACATAAGTACATGCATCTACTGTTTTTTTTCTCCGTTTTTTCTTATTATTTTTAATGTTATTCTACCTATTTCGTGAGACATCTGATATAAAATGTGAATTTGTTGATTGTGAATAAAATATTCATTAATAAGAAGATTATAGAATTTATTGTCGATACATAATAATATGATATCGATTTATACGTTAACAGTAAAAAATATAATTTAATCTTTGCCAATAAAATTGTATAACCAACTTACATCATAATAATATAACTGACATGAAAAATACATTGTCGTGTATTTAAAAATATGTATTGAAATCAACGATCAGTTCTTGACGCATAATGACCGCCATTTTGTTTATATTTAAATTTGTTCACGTCAAGGATTTTTTTAATAGACATCTCCCCGCCCCTAACTGAGAATTTTTTTTTATAATATTAAACGTAAATTGCTTTGTAACAGTCGTTTTTTAAAAAAATCTTAAGAACCGTTTTCAAGTTATGGTTAAAAATAGAGTATTTTTTGACGCTTGACATAGGAAATATCTGTAAAAAGGGTAGAGTTTAATTGCAAAAAAATCCAAATTGACACCTGCAAAAACTCTGAAATTCTAATAGTTGCTAAATACTACAATTTTCCATAAAATATTCAAATTTGATCAAATTTCTAGGAAAAGTGATTAAAGTATGTTGTAATCATTAAATATTTATTATATTTATTAATACATTGGAGGGTCACTTAAAATTGAGTGAAGCCTTGGTTTTATGATAGCGGTACCGTAATATAGCGGTCGCAATACGACGGTGAATAAGGTAACAAAAAACGTGTCAGTAAAAGTTATGAAGTTGCCAACGTTTTTTATTTGACTGCAATTTTTCCCTGCTTTTATGAACACTCGTATGTTTTGATTTATTGAAAATTTATTAAACCGTGTAATGTTTTATAATCCTAATTTAGACAGCCAGAGAAATTCTGTTCTGCAATAAAAAAATACTCACTTCACTTATCATCGCAAATTAATAATTTCTTTATGTTACAAGTTACTGTTCAAAAATATTCCAGTGTTGAATAGTCAATGGCCTGTAATGAGCAATGTTTCAATTTCATACGCTTTTAAAAATAATCCCGACAGTTACGGGATTTACGCAATAGATTTACGTACTTTTACATACATAATATGATGGCAGCTGATGCATGATAAAAATATAAATTAGACAAATTGAATTTGTTGATCAATCATGGAAAAAAATTGGTCATATCTAATTATCAAATTGTAATACAAAATAATGTATTTTTTTAACTTTGGAATTTTTTGTCTGGACATTGATTAATAGCCAAGAACTATTAAGCATTTTGGGATAGGTATTTGAGACACTGAAAATTTGTACAATAACTCTTCAGTAATATCTGAATACAAAAACACAGACCTGGCTGAAGGGTAGCGGGGCTTAACCGACTTAACCGATTTTTCAAACATATTGATCGCCTGGCAGGTAAAATGTTCCACCGAAACGACCTGTTTCTTTGAATATATCTATTATTAGTTATCAATGTTATTCTGTTTAAATTTCAGTGTGCCTTAGATATATATTTTTAAGTCTTAAAAAATATAATTTTTGCAAACACCTGGCTAAGTCTTAGACTCGATTAAAAAATCTGGATTTTTTATTTTTCAACTCATTAAATACCAGATTTCAAGGTATTAAAATTTCAAAATTGCACAAGAATTTAAAAATCGGTTAAGTCGGTTAAGCCCCGCTACCCTTCAGTCAGGACTGTGTTTTTGTATTCGGATATTTCTAAAGACTTATTCTACAAATTTTCACAGTGCCTCAAATACCTTCCCAAAATGCTTAATAGCTTTCCGAGTATTGCGCGCAACGGCATTAGCATATTAGTACTCGTGCTGAGTACGGATTACACACAAAATCCCTCTTTGACTATATTATCCCCTCCTTGTGAGTTTCCTTAAACTAGTGTTAAACTCACAATGTAAAACCGACCCTACAAATGAATTGAAATTATATCAAATTGAAATTCAATTGACTTTCGAAATTAATATTCTCTCTTTTTGTTCTGCTTTTTTTCACAGAGCTACTGATTAAAATATTCTTGTGTATTAATTTATTAGTTCATCGACACATAATTAAAAAGATAACATGCTCTAAAATAACTTTAACAACACGTTTAATATTTTAATCTGCATATTTATATCGTTCGCACTTTTTTATTATTTTTTCTATCTGTACTGATTGTCTGTCACTGTCTTGTCTATGCAGGATGTTACAAGGCAGACTAGGATCATAAAAAAACTGTATCAAGTAGAGAATTAGGATCAATAAATATTGAAACATTGATTTAAGACAAATTTAGTGCAGAATAAAATAGTTAATTTATGACAGTTCATAATAGTTACGGTTGCACTCACAACGTACGAACCGTAGAACACATAGGGTGTCTCGATTATATTTTAATATTGCTCCATTATATTCGTAAATGAGATTAAATTCTATACAAGGGTGCTATGAATGAATGACGAAAATCTCTGTAAAAACACAATAAATATACATTATATATTATTATAACTGTTGAAGTGACACTATTTGTACATGTAAATGTACAAAAAATAAAGGCTATTATTATTATTATTAAATGCGTACAATTTGCGTGTATGCATTGTTATTTTAATTATTAATACCTCTGCAAAAGCCACCAGCATTAAAAAAAATATATAAAAAATAAATTATGTGCAACAATTAATATAAAAAGTTAATATGTATGCAAAGTTTAATTGCGTTTATGTCGAAAATTTTATATTTTGATAATTAACAAAAGTCAAATTGATTGAGTCTTAATCGATAGATCTTTAAAACTGGCTCATTGTTGGCACTAAGTGTGTCCGCCTCCTTAATTATTTTTGGTGCAACACATAATCTACGTAACAAATTTATGACGGGCCATAAAATAGATGTAGAGATTATGTTTAGCTGTTTGTATCGGTGAAACTGCCAGGTGCTTGAATCAATATTGACAGATGTAGATGAATTTAATTGTATATATTGTAGGTATATAAGTGCTCATTACACAATGTAGTCACATTAGCTAGAGGAAATTGCCATCTTAAAAACAATTAACAACATCGACGGTATCCAATTTTGGGTACATAAAATACAGGTAGATTAATACAAATGTAATATTATAACAATAATTAATCAATATCAGTGCTTCGTAAACTTTTTCGCTTACACACCTTTCAGGTCGACCGTACACGGAATGCTTGAGCAATTGTTAATCGGCGAATAACACGTCCGAACTGCTGTTTCTCTGTTCCTAGATAACCATGCTTAAGCTGATATCAGACGCTTTACTTTTTGTTCATTTTTGTCTTTCATCTAGCATCTTTCACTCGAAATGAAACGTCTAAATACAAGGTGAAACAATAGTGACGAATGAATTCATTAGTGAACCTAGATATTGGAATTCGGCATCATTCACTTGCGCTCCGAATGAATGAAAAATGAAACGTCTGAATTTGGAAAGAACAGTCACTCGGGTTTGGCCATTTTGTCTTGCGCCTTGTAGCGAACAGACTTGGGACTACGACACCGCATAGTGAATATACAAGGGTGTCCGAGAATTATCTTTACAACTTTGAAATTTAATAACTTTTGAAATAAAAAAGATATTCACATTCTGTGTTCTGCAGTTATTAATGCAACTTTTCTGTTTAGGTTAGCCAGTTGTAACAGAGCATGTGGACCCCACAGGAGAAAGCACAATCTTTGTCTAGACCCACCATCCGTACATGGCACACCAGCTTCATGACCACAGGCTCAGTGTTACATAAGAAAGGAGCAGTACGACCCAGCACAAGTGATGAAACTGTTGAGCGGGTTCGCGAAGCATTCCGGCGGAGTCCAAAAAAATCAGTTCGTTCGGCTGCTACACAATTACAAACAGTCCACGATGCGCTGCACATGACACCCCTCGACTTCTTTCTCTGGAGTTATTTGAAGAATATTGTTTATCGGAGAAAGGTTACTGACATTGCTGACTTAAAAACTCGCATTACAGAGGCTTTTGCCACTGTCACAGACATTATGTTACAGCATACCTGGCAAGAAATCGGTTACCGACTGGATGTGCTTCGGGCCACACGTGGTGCACATGTGGAGGTGCTAACCTAAACAGAACAAAACTTTATGAGTTGCACTAATAGCTGCAGAAAACAGAATGTGAATGTCCTTTTTATTTCAAAAGTTATTAAATTTCAAAGTTGTAAAGATAATTCTCGGACACCCTGTATTTTTTTCGTGTACGAGACAAAATGGTATTCAAGTGGAACGACCAAAACACTGTTGTTTTTGGAGAATATCAAAAATAATTATCAATGTCTTTGGAAACACAAACTCGACGAATACAATAACAGAATAATACGGACAAGTTTTATAAAATCTCTAATTTAATGATTTAAACTTGGACTTTCCGTCTTTTTTGTCAATTCTTCGATCAAATGATCACAAATCAAACGAATTCCAAGTCGCACAACTTCATTCGACGACATCTTCGAGGAAAGGACTTAGGGGATGTATTAAGTGGTTAATTTTTTTATTTTTAGTTCGCATATCAAAGCAACTTATTAGCATATATTGTCGACAAGACTTGATATTACGAAACGAGTTTTTTTTTTTAATTTCATATATCATAAGTAGTGAAGAATCACAGTGTTGAATAAAGAATTAAAAATATAACTTTTTCTTTTTGTTACAGATGGAAACCTTCTTCGCCCTTGTTGAATCGACGTCAAGTGGGTGGAAGAAAATCAGAATCTTGTATATTAAAAGAAACACTAAGCATTTACATCTAATATTATTGAAATATATAACATCTATGTTATTTGAATGAATATGTTGCATTACTATATTTTTATTGTATTTGTAAAGATTGTAAGAAAATAAACTCAAATTAACTAAAAGAATTATTGTATTTTTTAAAAAAGCGTAATAATATATAGCCTAACATTCGGAGATTTATTTTCATTTTTATTTGTACTCCAGTAATCCAGTTTATTATTGATTCACACCTATGATTAATTATTGCACGACAACGCTTTGTTTTAATGTGCCACTTGAGTATTATATAATTAACGGTAGTTCAATTGATTGACGTCCGATGTCGCTACACTAATTTTTATTGTTGCTAATTTTATTTTACGTTCGCACTTTTGATGGTACGCGATTTAATGGGATCCGATGGCGACAAGTGAAACTCTGTCTCTCGAAGGCTTTATTTGCCTGACACTAGACAGACCGTGGTCGCATAGCATTCATCTGTTTATTGTCCTGCGAGGCCCGGTGTTGCATAGCATTGTGACTCGTATGTTGTTATCACATCAGTTACGAGGATCGGCTTAAAAAGCGGCGTCTGCAATAGTATGAGGCTGATTGTCGCACCTGTTTGCACATCGAGCATGCAAGACAATGCGATCGGGGCGGCAATCGGTAAACTGGAGGGGGGTGCCCTGCCACAAAAAGAAATCGGCGGCACCAAGTTTTTTTTTATAATGGGAATAAATTAATGGCCACGACGAATGGCATTTTATAAATTAAAAAGGGAAAGAAATTTTTTGGTTGGATTTCTTTTTCAAAAGCAATTGTACCCCCCATTAGCCGGTTCGAAAAGCATATTTTTGTGTTGTGCGCATGCGCATTCATGCAAATCGGCCAATTTTATTTACTGCGCATGCGCAATAAACAATATTTCTGTTTTTTTTTAATATCAGAGACAGGTTGCTGGCATTTTTATTTAATTAAAATAATTGTCCAGCCATCGGTGGACATTTTATTTTATGAAATAAAAATGGCAGCCTATTTGTAATTTTTTCTTTTTATTTTAAAAAATATGAGGAGGCAATTGTTTTTTTTTTCGTGATGCCGGCCCGAACCATTGGCATGTTCGACTTACAACAAACGGTGCCAAAAAATTAGCCTCGTACTATCCAGGCGTCGCTTTTCAAGCCGATCCTTGTAACTGATGTGGAAACAGCTAGTTACATGCTATGCAACGCCGGCTCTCGTAGAACAATAAACAGGTAATCGCTATGCGACCACGGTCTATCTATTGTCAGGCAAATAAGGCCTTCGAAAGACAGAATTTCGCTTGTCGCCATCGGATCCCATTAAATGTCGTACCGTCAAAAGTGCGAACGTAAAATAAAATTAGCAAAAATAAAAATTAGTGTAGCGACATCGGACGTCAATCAATTGAACTACCGTTAATTATATAATACTTGAGTGGCACATTAGAACAAAGCGTCGTCGTGCAATAATTAATCATAGGTGTGAATCAATAATAAACTGGATTCTGTCGGATCAACCAAGTCATTAATACACATAGAGTACAAATAAAAATGAAAATAAATCTCCGAATGTTAGGCTATATATTATTACGCTTTTTTAAAAAATACAATAATTCTTTTAGTTAATATGAGTTTATTTTTTTACAATCTTTACAAATACAATAAAAATATAGGAATGCAACATATTCATTCAAATAACATAGTATAGATGTTATTTATTTCAATAATATTGGATGTAAATGCTTAGTGTTTCTTTTAATATACAAGATTTTGATTTGCTTCCAACCACTTGACGTCGATTCAACAAGGGCGAAGAAGGTTTCCATCTGTAACAAAAAGAAAAAGTTATATTTTTAATTCTTTATTCAACACTGTTATTCTTCACTACTTATGAAGAAAATAAGCGTAAAATTTAAGCTTATTTTGTTACCATGATCTTCGAGGACACACGATTTCTAAATTTAAATAAAAATTAATGGTATAAAAAATGTGGGACGATCATATTGACATCGACGTAATAATAATGTTATTAGGATACTCGTCGGTTTAACATTGCACTGGTCCACATTAATAATTATGTTCTTGCATAATCGCACGCAGTCAGACGCCACCGCGCACGAGTATTGTGTACACTCGAAGACATTAAGTACAGTGGACCCCCTGTAATGTCTAATCCGGCACCCCCTGTAATCCGACATGGTCTATTATTTATTATTGAATATTTTTTTGACAATCTTCGCTAATGCATGATTGAACAAGTTCAGAGTACATATATATAACATATAGAATCTTATCATTGGATCTGTAATTTGTCGGATTACAAGGTACTCTTTAGGAAAAAAATCCGAACTTTAGGGGGTCTTAGGCAGTTTTCTATAATCCGACAAATTCGATAGTTCGACACGGCCCTGCAAAATGTTTGTCGGATTACCGGGGGTCCACTGTATGGGCATAAATAGGTAGGTACATGATTATCTAATTATATATGTGTCGTCACGAGAAAAATATGTCTCAGTCAATAAATTAAAATCCCACCAAAAACATTTCATGTGAAGTTGGTTTCCAAGCCTCCACAACTTCATAATGTTTTCACTGTTATAAAAAGTTATGAGATCTCTAGTAGAGCCAAGCCCCTAGCTGAGCTATGATTTGTCCTGCGCATTATAGTCTCCGAGGCCTGTCCAAAGTCCAAAGAATATACTTTGGACTTTAGACAGGCCTCGTAGACCATGACGTGCTGTACAAATCGGACAAAAATAAATTAAGTTCGGATTTGATGAAGAGATTAAAAATTAACAAAACTATGATAACTGCTGACCAGAAAGATATAAAAGGCGGTGTAAGTAAAGTTCGAATTTGATCACACATTATAATTATTAGTGTATTTGCCTTATATGACACCGCATACACTATATGGTGTCGGCCGGATGGCGGGACCTAGGGGTCGGACCAAAATTTCTCGACGTTTCATAGCCTCCTGAACAGTTTGGCACCATTTTTGAAAAAATACTTAATTGATTTAAACGCTGGAATCGATTACCGCACGAAGCCTATTTGAAATGGACCTAATCGGACTATTTTGAGGAGTGTATTTAGAAGTTCAAAATTGTTTTGGGTCCTAAAACACCGTAAATATTCTCGGAATTGATTCAACATTGAAATTTAACGTTTTAGTGTCAATTAAAAGATGCTTCTAAAATTTTAATAAAATCGGACCGACAGAACCGGACTTATAAATTTTACGAAAACGTTTCGAATAGAGGATTATACTTAGGTACTAAAGGCTGTAGCAGATGTTGAATTGATGAAAGAGAGACGAAATATTGGAATTAAGAAAAAATATTATTTTAAGGGGTGTATTAAAGGGTTAAATTTATTTTCTCCAAATACAAACAAATTCATATATTAAAGCTACACTGTCTGCGAATCAGCTTTTTTATTATATGGCGTATATGTATTATTAAAGAATGTCCAACATTTTAAGAATTTCGTGTTTTTTATTGTTAAATTAAAACGGAAGGTCAAATTTGGACACCCAGTAATCAGTATAATGTGTACCCTACTACTATTTTAATAAGGTACAATATAATGTATGATCAGAGAGCACAGACCAATTATTTATTGCCACGCCACATTACTGCAACCACACCGTAGCCGAGCAGTGTAACAACACGGTCGCGGCGGTAGGTAACATGTCGAATCTTAATTAATTATTATTATAATGTCAATGCATCATTTAGTTTGTTTATTGCTTGCCAGGACAGTTTATCTTTACGTTGACACAGGGTGGGTAATACCCTTCGATTATACACTCATGGACTTCTCAAGCTTCGTATAATGTTTAATAGAGACACACGTAAACAGCGTTGCCAGACGTCCCGATTTTGGCGGGACGTCCCGATTTTTAAATCAAAATTAAAAGTCTCGCGCGGGACAGGCTCAGTCCCGCTTTTTGGGCATAACTCGACCGTGCGTAAATAATTATTCTCTTATTGTAAGTTGCAATTTGTAACACTCACTCCTCAGACTATTGTTTGAAACGCCATATTTTTCTAATGAACAAAACTTTTTTGATTTCGATTTCTGTTTTTTTTAATTTTTTTTATTCAGAAGACGAATAAGACTCAACTATTTAACGATAGGGTAAATCTGATTTAAAGTATCATATTTTTTTTAAATATATTTTCTATGGCTATTTTTACTATCTATTGTCACGTAAACGTAATTTGAACCTAAATAAAAAGATAACTATTTAAAAACTTCTGATTATATATATTTTTTTACTATGTCCCGCTTTCGACGAAAGAATCCCGCTTTTTTCACTCAAAAAGTTCCAAAATCCCGACTTGACAAAAAAAAAATCTGGCAACGCTGCTCGTAAACAACATCAGTATAAGTCGGTACACTATAGTCGCTAAACTGTCGATCTCGATAGCAATTTCTATAGCTCGCGTAGAAATAAAAATTAATTTAAAAAATGAGCCGACATTCAAAAAGAAATCTGTTTGGAAAGGATAAAATAATTTTTCTCTTCGTTTTATTATTTAGTCACCTTCCCTTGCCTAAATTCGATTAGTAATTTATTAATTGCGACGATTTCTAATTAAATGTAGGTTAGGAAAGGTGATTGAGAATTTCAAAAAAATATTTTATCTTTTATAGTCATTCGAGCTCGTTTTTGGAAGCCGATTCAACGTTTTAAAAATTATTTTTAAATTATATTTTTTAAATTTTTCGGAAAATTTCCGAAATGTCGTATCTTTGTTCTACGGTGCTTAAGACAGAAGTTATCATTAGTATATGTATAAACGGTCGCCATTTTGAAATAAAATAGCAGATTAAAAACAAACCTACTTATGAGCACTTCTTGGGCATAGCTTAAAATGTTGGGAGTTGTTTTGATTAAAATATGATTCGTAAATAATTATAGTAAAACATTTGTATATGATTGTTTTTATTATTAGAGGTAGAATCTCTCAATAGGCTCTTTAAGAAGGTAAAAGAGTCCATCAGATAATTAAAATTACAAAAATAATTCCCAATGTACGTACTCTACTATATCAGACCTGAAGCGGTGTGCCCAGGGTCCCGCGATCGATGGGGACCCCTAGAACCTGCCAGATCAGCACCCGATAACCGATGCTGCCGCAAATATATCGATATATTTTTAGTGTATTTGCCATAAGGCAACATACACTATTGGCGTTGGTCGGATGGCGGGACCTAGGGGTCGGACCAAAATTTCTCGACGTTTCATAACCTCCTAAACACTTTGGCACCATTTTTGAAAATGTTTATATATATATGTATATATATATATATATATATATATATATATATATATATATATATATATATATATGTATATATATATATATATATTTATATACGTATATATATATATATATATATATATATATATATATATATATGTGCGGGCAATAACTTTTAAAAGAGTTAATTGATTTTAATGAAATTTGGTCCACGTGTTGAAATCCATCACCGCAAGAAGCCTATTTAAAATGGGCGTAATTGGGGCATTTAAAGGGTAGTTTTTAGGGGTTGAAAAATGTTTTTGGGCCCCAAAATACAGAAAAAATACTCAGAATCGTTTCAAAATTGACATTTAACCCTTTAGTAGTAATTAAAAGGTGTCCCTGAAATTTAAATAAAATCGGCCCGACAGGACCGGACTTACAAATTTTATGAAAACACTAGTTTACAAATAGTGAATTATGTACTGAAAGTTCTATATAATTTGGTATAGAGGTTCGATTTATAATAATATTGCAATTAAGAAAAAAAATGATATTTTAAGGGGTGTATTAAGGAGTAAAATTTTTTATTTTGCCCAAAAACCAACTTAAGCTCGCAAAATAAAGCCACACTGCCTGTATAAGCAAATACACTATATTGTCAGCAGGGTTTTGGCACTGCGACCCGGGTTTTTTAATATTGTATTTGTTAATGATTGACTTGCTTAGTAATTACGCCTTTTAAAAAATATAGTCATAGGCGGCCTCATTATCCTAAAGTGTCCAGGGCCTCCAATAGATCAAATACGGCCCTGGCGACTGCTCATATTATTTGACTTGCACAGCACCGTACTCAGGAGAAATGTTCCTAGACCGCATTTTGTTTCAAGGTCGTAAATAATGGAAGCTGTGTTTTCTGGTTACAGAAGTTTGTTTCGAAATTCGCGCACACGGATTGGGGGAGGACTTCTGCTTCAAATAAATTGTAAGTAAACAAAGTAATAAATATACCTACATGTTTCTTCAAGGACATTGTCTGATTTGCCACTTGTCCACTTCGTTTGTTCTGAAACAATTTTGATAACGTTTTATATTTCCGTATGGTAAACCTTATCATAAAAATTATGTAGAAACACAAATAATGGAAAGATATTTCAGCATTAATGTGTTGTAGATTGGTGTTTCTGTACTAATCCCTTGTTATTACAGTTTTATTGTACAACTTTTAGATCCTAAAAAGAGATCATTGCCTTGTTTCATTGTTGTTAAGAATGGATTTGTCAGAATAAAAAACTTGAATATTATGTGATATATAAATGTTAATCAGATTTTGCGAATAAAATATTGATATTGATAACTTATTTACCCACGTCTTTGCTCGCGTTAACGTCGGTGAAACTTTTCCTACCTGACAGTGTTTACACTTTATATATTGAAGTTTATAAATTTATAGATGAAGTTAGTTTTAATAATAATAATAATAATAATAGTAAATTTATTAACCCTTACATACATATACATGCAAACCGCAGGAAGGCTCGTCAATTCACTACACAAAATAATGAGTAAAAAATAAAAAAATAACTTACATTTGACATTAAAAAATATATACAAAAGACATAAAAAAATACAACTAGGCTAAAAAAGTGAGCACTACAAATAGTCGCCAGCACTGTAAAAAGAGTGCTCAATTAATAACAGTTTTACTGCCTTATTAAAACTATTGATACTATTAATATTTTTTATATTTGTAGGCAATTTATTATATAATTTAACGCAATTATATAAAGCACTTTTTTCATAGAGCGTGGATTTATACAAATTTTGTGTTTCCACCTGGTATTGACACTATGAACTTCTCTTTTTAAAAACATTTCTGGATTTTTTTTAACAAATTTTAGATATTCATAAATAAATAGACACGGAATAGTTAAAATACCTAGACTTTTAAACAAAAGTCTGCAGGGGGTCAGCATATTTGAATGAGTCATAATTCTTATTGCTCTTTTCTGTATTACAAATATCCTCTGTATAATTGTAGATCCTCCCCAAAAAATGATTCCATATGTACAAGTAGGAACAAAATATCCGTAATATATGAGTTTTAAAATGTCTTCTGAAACAATACACCTGCATTTTTTTAACAGGTAGCAAATTTGATTGATTTCTGGGCAGATAGAGTCAACATGTTTAACCCAGGATAAATCATCAGAAATATGTAGTCCAAGAAATTTTGTGTTGATGACATTTGTAATGGATTTATTATCTACTGTTAAATATAAAGAAGAATCCGGTACACTATGATTGGAATGGAAATTAATTAGCACAGTTTTATTTTTGTTTAATACCAGACCATTTTGTTCACATCACGTTTTTACATTTAAAACACCAGTACTAATATACCGACTGTCATATAGTTATTAATAGTTAGTGTACTTTAACTGAAAATGTTTTTCAGAAATTAGAAATCAGAAAAATAGTTATTAAATATTAAAGTTAAGTCAAATTTCGGTAGTAAACGTTGAGAACTTAATGTGTTATTACCGAAGCGATGGTTGTCGCAAAGTTTCGATTTCTGCCACCATGAGCGTGATCTGTCAGCTTGCTCATACATTGTTAACTCCGTGTACATAGTCTCTAGTCAAAATTTCTTTTAAAAAACCGCTGAGACACTCCACCCGTACATCTGACAAGCAATCTTTGAACTTATAAATATTATAAGACTTTCATCTTCGTTTTTTTTTTTTTTTATAATTTCAAAACGGATACAATATGCGTGCTAAAAAAGAATTATTATACCTTGTTTTCGAATAGCTGCTGGCTGCATCTGACTGCAGCACTGTTCTGATTTCCATTATATTATTATTTACTCGCCTATATGATGTATTGTTACGTCAAAATGCGGCTTTCTTATGTGCTATTGCAAAATGAATACAATTTATATTCCAATTTATGACCCAAAAACATTTTCGGTATAAAAATTCAGGTTTGGTTATTTGCTACTGTATAATTTTTGTCGAGTTTTTAAAAGTACAGCATACACAATTTAAATCGCTTATATTATTTACTTTTTAAGTATTTTTCACTTTATAGCAAACTTCTTGGCCAGCTCGTACCGTTGAATAGTAGTGGAAGGGGGTCATCTAGTGAATTGGTAATTGACATTTTGTGGTTGATAAAAATATTGAGCTGACGTCATTCATTAACAAGGTAACCTGTCTAATGACCTGGACTTTATAGAACATTTAACTCACATGCGTTCAAAGAGTTTTTAAGGTTATTACTACTGTAGGTATATTAGTAGTAAATGCGTTTATGGTATAGTGTACCTATTAAAAAATGTTATATGACATAAATTATTATTTCTTATTCAAATATTATATCCTATAGATTATAGAATATAGATCATAATAAAGTTTTTCTATATTGAAGAACATTTGTCATAATATTAGACAGCAGTACTTACTTATATTTCGGATA
Organism: Venustoraphidia nigricollis; assembly: GCA_034508555.1. Taxonomy (NCBI): domain Eukaryota; kingdom Metazoa; phylum Arthropoda; class Insecta; order Raphidioptera; family Raphidiidae; genus Venustoraphidia; species Venustoraphidia nigricollis. The sequence goes on along the minus strand of JAVRKA010000004.1, from coordinate 5,186,640 downwards.
ATGGATCTGACAGAGACAGATATAGTTCAAACATTGCTGACACCCAATTATAGTTTTGCGGTGAGTCTCTCACTACACATGTATTAAAAATCTTATTTTTTATAATTAATTACTTGAAAGCTAGACGAACAACAAAAAACTTAGTTGAATGTATTAACATTTCAGATTTATCTGGGCATTATTCTACTAATCAAATAACCTAATATAATTTTATGTATAACTATTATAAAAACACAACGTCTCTCTGTCTGCCTGTCTGTCTAATAATATACTTTAACGCTAAAAATACCCAAACAGCGGTTTCATTGATCCTTAAATAATTATGAATTTTTTTGGAATTATTTCCTTGCATGGTTTGGAAACTTCTGCGTTTTAACTCCAGTGTTGATTTAATATTCATCTTATACGCAAATTACATTGAAGTTATTTAAAAATATGTACTTAAGCATTTCGTGAGAGGATTATAAAAGCACTTACTTATTTCTCTAATAGCCATGAAAAATAGTTAAATACTGTTCTAATTTAATAACCGTGACGTAACTTTGATTTTTAAATATTATACAAGAAAAAAATGTTTTAAAATAAACCATGCACAATACCAAAATTAACACCTTACTCGTGAATTAGGCAGAACTAGCCAGTGGCCATTTTTGCACTGTTTGATATACAATAAGGTAAATGATATAGTTGCTGACCGGGCTGAAGTCCGAAAGTTTGTTTCACTGTTGCATTTTAATTTTGTTTGTTAGAAGTTTTTATTTTGTATTAGCCTAAACTCGCGACTTATAATAATTATGTTTGCGTCTTCGTTTTCGTGAACTTGATTTAGTTCGCAGATTCTTAAGTTTGTATCATTAAACGGAAAATAATTAGACTACCTTTTATTCGTTTTATAATATTCCAATGCTTATGAAATAGATCACAAGTGTGTATAAAGTTCTTCCCTTTGAGAATAGAAGCTCTGTGATACAAAATCAGTATTTTTTTTATTCCATATGAAATATCAAGTATAATGATGCGAGCAAAACAGCATTTAAACGAAAATTGGTACACCATCAATATAATCAGTACTCATTCTAATAATAAAAAACCCGGGTCGCCGTGCCAAAACCCTGTCGACAATGTAGTGTACTTGCTAATACAGGCAGCGTGATAATAATAATTTGTAAACACACGTGACCTTGAAACAGCTCTGCAAAATGCAGAACTAAACGTCTCCTACCCCTTCATAGGTAGAACAGACCGGTCTGAATACAAAAATGTATATCAACGACGTATGTGCGCTTTGTTTCTAAGTTATTGTCTTTGTTTCGTGACGATTTCATATGTCGCTCGCTCGCTTTTTTCCAGTTTACTCCCTGCTCCGACTTCTTCGTAAAGAAGCTTAGCTTCAACTAGCTAAATATTTAAATGTAAGACAGTCTGAACTTATCATCAAATGTATCATTTACCCGTTGTATTATCATGTATCGCGAATAATATTATAGATAAAGCATGAAAAAATTGGGATAAACACTATAAGTAATAATTTGGCAATATTTTTTATTAAATTATATACACGTAGCGGCATGTACGATACATAAAAGTACATTAAAAATACATAAAAATTTGCGATATTTCAGTAAATTATCCACTTAAAGTGCAAAAACGTTCATCTAATTAGATATGAAACTAGAGCTTGGAAAACAAGGATGTAATAAATCAATCTTTTTGCTATTTATTAATTTTCGTGGAAAGATAAAAAATGATTTTTTTTATCGCAGACAACATCAAGAACTACTGAATCGATTTTAAAAATCAGTGGTATTGCAGACGCTAACAGAAACTTTAATTTGTTTATTAGGCTTATCTGTTTTTGTTAGACTATGTCAAATCTTATGATTTTTGAATGGTTTTGTCTTTCAATTTCAATATGGAATTACAACTAGGATATGGAACATTTTTTTGGGAATTTTACCGAAGCCTTTTCTGCAATAAAAAATATGGACTAACCCTAAAATTTCCCGCTATGTAACGTAATAAATTGGTACCATTGAAGTAACACATTAAAGAAAGTTATAAAAAATAGAATTTCTGAGTCATAAGAAACCAAAAAGGAAAACAGTTAATTTTTTGGCTAGGTTTTTATATTTAAGCTAATTTAAGGTTTTATAAGCTTTTCTAATCACCGCATAAACAAGTAGTTTAGGAGGCATGCGACAAAAATTTTATTTTTCTTTGAATAACTTTGAGACTACTTGACCCATAAACTCAATCTAATCAGATCTAACTCTTAATAAACCCTTTCGAATGTCATAAACCTGATCTCAATCGGTTGATTAATGGAGTCATTGCTCATTTTGATTTATTCATTTTATATAGATTGTAAGTTTTTCTTTGTTAAAATAATGTTTAACAATTCCACATTTTTAATAATGAATTAATTTATAGATACAAATATAGAAACTTCGGTTAGTAATTATTTAGAACAGATCTGCCTATATTCAATACGCATCCTTATTAATTTTGTTTTCAATAATTATAATTGTCGATAAAGCACGCTCATATTACGAAATTATAGCACTAAGGAAGTAGTCGGTATTCATTCAGATTAAAATGAATCAAAATGATGGCCATAAAACGTTCTCTAAATATGCAATAAAAGTAACTTTGGTACGCCCACACCTACAAATAACTAGTTATCCATTCGTTATCTAATAATACGTTGCTATTACCCGTTTTGAGCTGATTACAGCTTTTTAATTCACAATGAATGTTTAATTTAGTATCGTATGAACTGTCATTGCGTAAGATCACACATATGCCAAACCGGACCCATTAGTCATTGGCAAATATTTGCTTCCAATGTTTGTCTCCCCATAGCACAAGCAGCATAGGTGGCTACACATTGACCTAATATGTTCCTTGGCGAATATTTACTTCCAGAACACTTACCGCTCAATTATTTTGCAGTAGATATTTATTACAAGAATCATTAATATATTTAAATAATTATTTTATTTAAACCTCAACTATGAAGATTTTGATTGCAATAAATTACAAATAAACAAATATAATTTAAACAAAATGCAAGTAACTTCGTGTTTTTCTGTTTCAAAAACAAAATACAAAATGGCTAGTTCTGTGAGTATTTAAATACTAAATGCAAAATACGTTTTCTCAAAATATGTTTATTGAAATAAAATACCTTTTTGCATTATTACTTCGCGTATTTCATTGATTTTATTACAGCATAATCGACGAATGTGTGACCAGGGTCATTAGAACATTGTCAAACAATATGTCTCATTTGACTCAGATCGGTAGTTGTCGTTCTATTCGACCAACCATCTAATTACCTTCCCGCCTCGAACATCTGGCGATCATTGTCACTGGTGATATGACCACATGATGGCTATTGGACAATCTTGGGCCAAATGATGCTTAAAACGCGAGCGTATCGAATTGGTTTTGTATAAATAACGATTTCATGTGTAAAAATCATTTATATGAAATTTCCCGCGCCCCTGATTTTTTTAGAGGAAAAATGAATAGAAACGAAACTGTTCAGGGCTAAATTTTCTCCATGATAGCTCCATGATAACTCTGTATAAATATTATCTTGTTGATGTCTCCTGTTTTTTGAACTGATTATAGCATCCAATATTGATGTTAAAATAGTGGTTATTTATGGTAGTGTCCAATCTCATTTTGACGAGATAATTATCGGTTAATTAACCGGTTATCTATAAAACAAAATAGCTTTTTTTGGTTTTTCCCTTTCTCAGAGCAAAAGCAACATGAGAATTGTTAGAATTAATTAAATAATGTATTTATATTTATCTAGATTGGTTATAAAATTAAAATTACGACCTAAATTTACAATCATGCGCAAAACTTTTTGCACAGTCTTGTATAATAATAATAAATACCCGCGTCTATTTAAATAAATTACCGCGGATATTTAACGGGTTAATTACCCGGTAATTTATTCTTTTGCATCACTAGCGTAATCTTTTTAGTGCTAATTTCGTCAGTAAGCGAAACATGTATTGATTTGTATTGATTTTTATTTTTTTCCTCAAATAAAAAACAGGTACAGGTATTACATTTATAGTTTAAAAATAGCACTCTGTAATTCAATTATACGCTTTCACTGCCAGTGCCATTGTCTTATATCAGGAATACAGGTCGGCCGCAGGGGCCTATTGTTACACTAATATTATTCCAATGAATCAAGACTACTTATTATTTCTAAACGTTTTCTGTCCTTGATTTAATACAATGACTAAGATATAAACGCCAAATGAAGTAAATTAGTTTTATAGTCCGTCTAACATTTATATGTGTCAGAGAAGAATCATTAAGTAACTGCCTGCTTAATAATACGTAAGAAATATTAGCAAACATAGTAATTTCTGTATCTAAAACGTAAACGCAGTTATTATTACTCTACGAAAAACGAACGCAGCGATTTTTAATAGTCGCAATTGCATTACGTGTGAGAAACATACTATTTTTTTGCACATACCGCTTATAAAATAGCTGATTTTTACATTATAATAAGTAGTTCTTTAATATTTTTAACAACTATATGTGATGTCTTTGAAATATTTTTACGCAAGTTACATCTGCATTGCTACCTTTGTTCCTCCTATAGTGTTAAATAGTAACTGTCAGATTACTTTTGAAAATTACTATTGAATTTTTTTTTAGTTCACAGCACTGGCGTTAAAAGGGTCACTTTACAACCGCTAGAGGTTTGCAATTCCTAGGAGCTGTGAAAAAATCAAACTTCTAAGTCAACGCAATCAAAAGATACGACCGTTTATGTCGCAAGGGAATCAAAACCTATAGGGTACTTCCCGTTGACCTAGAATCATGAAATTTGGCAAGAAGCAATGTCTTATAGCACAAGTAAAGGAAAAAAGTAGAAAATCGTAAATCTGTGGTTGCATCACAAAAAAATATTTTTTGCGATTAAGTATAAACTTATTTGCAGTTGGTAAACTGACCGCGACCTATGTCGATATATGGGGACAACAGTTTTCCAACGGAAAAGTTAAGTTTGTCCTTCAATCCAGTTTATCTTTCCGTTAAAACAATGTTTAGTAGGTACTTTGGTGCTTTCATATTTTTTTTTGACGCTCATCAAAACATATAGCTTAATTCCCGTTGACGTAGAATCTTGGAATCTGGCACGAAAAAAGAAAAAAAACCCGAAAATGATAAATCTTTAATTTTATGTGGATTCCTAAGGGCGTGGGTTCTATTCGCACTTGTCTGCCTTTTTTAAGATATCCTATAGATTTGATTCAACAAACGTTTTACATTATTGTACCTCAATTTTAAGTAATAAAAAGAAAACGGAGGAAACTTCTTCATTACGTCTAGGAATTTCTCTCTATTGACACATATTCTAAGAATTTTCTTATACCTGCCTGATTTTTTTCATAATTAATGAGCAACACCAGGTTTAGAAATGGTAGGTTAGTTTTTTATTTATAGATCATTGAATATGCAATTAAATTATCAATAATCCATCAAACGAGATCGATATATAATTGATGAAGAGTTCGGATCCATCAAAGAAGAGATTGCTTTAAAAAATGATCAAGCGTAGATCTACAGCTGGAGATCTTTAATAGTGACCTCCGTGCTGCTCTATTATTATCTACTCTATTAGAGCGTAATGCATTCATTAAATAGAGGTTATTTATTATAGATATTGCAAAATTATATTAAAAAATAATAATAAATTGTTGTTGTTTAATGTATGCGCCAAATTTAACACGTCTGTACCTAATTATAAATTACATATAGCATAAATATTAGCGGCAATATATGATTGTTATCGAATGAACTGTACTTAATGTTTGAGATTAGGTACATTTTAAATGATGTTGAAATCATAGTCATATATTTTTTCGTCATATAATGACCATAATATATTATCATTGTTGATTGTACTAACATAAAAATGAAATAAATGTTCGTAGTTTAATCCAAGTATTCAAATTTGATAATTAATGGTACAAATGATTCCTCATTGGTAATTAGGCAATTTGATTGTTATTTTTAAATTGTCTTAAAATGTTCATATTATTCCACAGGAATTTTTATTTTGCATAAATGTAATCGTTTTGTAGGATAAAATAGCACTAGAAATTTTAAATAGTTGGCGCGAAAACACGAGCCGCCCTGTTTACCTAGTATCACGTCATTCTTGTAGTATTCAAACAAGTGCAAATAAGGTTCGATATTGTTTACACGAGCTCGTTTAGTGTTTACTCACGAGTACGTGGGTCGTGTGTGTATACATATACGTGTGTTTACTACAAATCTGACGTCAGACTTCAAACCATCAATGCAATAGATAAAAAAATAGAATCGTCCCACGTATGATCAAATTAGTTTTTAATAGTGCTTATTATCCTTCGTACAAAAATAATGTATGCTAACTTTTTCGTTCTTATATCCTTCCTCTTGAGTATTAATTGTAGACAAGTTAGCTTTCTTATTTCAAGTTAAAAAGTAAAATTTTGTGCTGAACTTTGTTTGTTCATCAGGACTTAGGGTTCAATGTCTTATGCACAGCCATCTGATGGTATGAAATATTCTAATTTCATTTCATAAACCATCAATATTTTGTATATCCTATTATATTAGTCAGCCATTTTTTAAACGATTCGTTTAGACATTTCGTAAACCTTTTTTGAAATATCTACTTACGCCATATGGCTGCCACATAACTGTCACATATATTCATAATAAATTCTAATGACAAACTATTATTTAATATTTATATTGAAGTCAAGTTTAAGTTTCATAAAATGTATAACAATTCAATTCATGGCGAACAAAATAAAGCAGTTATAATAACAATAAATAACAATAAAAAATACAAGAACTTAGTCACACATAACAGGGTTAATCAATTGTTGATCAGCAATGAATTATGGATTAGCAGTTGGTACAGTGGTTGATTTTATTGTTGTTGATATCAACTTCGATACCAAACGAGCTTTATTTATACCGGATGTTTGAAATCGAATCGATATTTCTAAAGGAACGCTTAGTATGTTTCATTTTGATGTGACAGCGGGCGAAGCATTCTTGGCGGCCGGCTTACAGGTAAGTGTGTCGACGACTGGTGTTCTCCCTTTTTATGCTTGGCGTGCTAGTGTTCTCTGTTCGGTCGTAATTCGTTGTGTATGCCGGCCATGAAAGACTACACAATTGGATAAAATATTTCACTGTTTGAGAGCCTACTTCTCTGCGAGTTTGATAGACTATAAATTATTACGCTACGGTAGAAGAGGAATGAGCAGTGACCAAAAATGTAAAACAAGTCAGGGATTTTCGAAATAAATTGGTGTAAGCTCGTTAAATACAGTATAGTGATATAAATCCCAGCAAAAAAATAATGTGGAAAAACGGCCTAGTTCGATACAAAGAACAAGTGAATTTACTGAATTTGCCGAAAAAAAGGAGTGAGCTCTAAGGAAGTGTCACATTTCACTTGAAAAGTTTATATGCATAAGTCATTTATTGTGTAATAACTTGGACCCTTCCTAGATCACACTTTTTTTGCAGCAAAGCTGACAAACTCTCTTATTCTTTATATCAAACACACATTTGAAGAGCGCCATATGCATAAGGTCGTAAGTACCAAATACAAAATTTTACAGGAAGACCAAAAATGTCTTTGAATCAAATATCGTAAGGCAAAAGTTATTGTGCTTTTTATATAACACAATTTCCTCGGGAATCTCCATAATTCTTTGATTAAATAAACAATTAAATTACACACAAGAGCACAACAAACGTTTACTAATCAACTATCACAATAACCGACAAAAAAACTGCAACATTGTTGGCACTTAGTCCGTTTTGATATTAATGTCAAAATTATTTACACTTGCAGCAGCACCATCGATCTGAAAATTTTTGTGCAAGTAAATCATGGCACATACAATCCATTTTACGTATAAAATCGCTTTGGTGAAAAACGGCACTTACGACCTTATGCATATGGCGCTCTTCATTTATGTTTTTGATGTGATTTCATTTATTTTTGTAAAGTTATATTCTTATACTTAAATACCTATTGCCTGGACATCATATTGTAATGATATATCACACTTTACCCTGTACATCATCGATTAAACGCAAATAGTCTTCAGACGACCGGTTGATGCATTCGGGTCGATGCTAGCAAACCGGCTAGATCCTTGTGAATTATGACAATGTATCAATAAGTCAGGCAGTGTCCAAAATTATGATTGCTGGACACTCGTATCTTGGAAACTCTTCTACCTAGGCGTATATAATTTGGAATACTGCTTCCCTGCCTCCCTGAAAAATAATGAGTTCTGTAACGTAATTAGTCTTGGAGATAGAGGGGAGGTTAAATAGGGTTTCGAAATTGTTCGCGTAAATATAGTACTCGGTACTTTGTAAGAACTTGATTGGTGCAGTCCGTGTGCTATGATAAGGCGAACCCGTTGCTCTTAAGTATTTCGCTGCTAAGCTAAAATTTATCCGAACAATTCTGGGTTTGAAAACTAATAGATAAACAGCTTGTAGAAATACGATGTATGGCGTAGGTGTTAAAGTAACTTAAAATGATTCAAACGCATTAATATTGCATGTAAGACATAAAACAGAGCATTAAAGATCTCCATATTGTACAGTATTTCAGAAAAGTTGATGGAAACTAAAGCGGCGTTTACACGCGTCGTATCACAAGACCGCGATTCAGTGTGTAGCATAACTACTGATTGTTTTTGTACTTTATATTAAAAAAATCCTATAAAGATAGGGAACTAGTGTTTGCCATTTGTCAAAACAAAATTTAATCTAGCTAAAAATGAATGCACCGTTATATGTTATTTTTTTAATTAATGGACTGAAAGCTATATAGAAAGCTATAGTAATTAAACTGGCCCTGACCTCAAAACTTTATTATTTCCCTTTTTTTTAGTGGCTTTTTTGTGAGAGTTTTAATTGTTTTAAATTTCTTTTATGCTGTGTAAATTATTACCATCTAAAATGTTATTAAAATTAAAAAACAAAAAAAAATACAATTGAGTATTTGAGCCTAGTTTTGACATTTCCAACAATCAGTTGAGCTGTGAACAGTGTGAGCTAACAACTGTTCTTAATAGATGTCCTTAAGACTTATACATAAAGTGTAGTTTAAATTTTATTTTTCATGATGTAACGTCACTTGTCAATTTACCGGAAAGATTATTTTTCTGTTAATTACTATAAAAATTGTCAAAGTTAAATAATTTTTTTGTGCAATTGATAGAGCAAATTGAGAGCAATTTTTTTAGCAAAAAAAATTGTATAAAAAGTGAATATTTCTCATTCTATAGTAAAATCAAGTTTTCAGTAATTAGATTTTTTTAAAAATTAATTATAAATAAACTAATAATTTTAGAAATGGAGCAATTACTGATAGAGCATTTAAGGAGCAATTTTTTGATATTTCAATAATTAAGAAAAAAATAATTTCCGCGCTAACTTCTTTCCGGTTGTCAATTTCCGTTACAACTCTGGATGACTGCGAACTAGAAGGGGTTGAGCGTCAATAATATACAATTCTTTCTATCCTGCGAACTAGAAAGTTTAACTTTCATATTTTAGATTCGAATGATGTCATTTGCGAGCTACTAGAAACATGGTATAAAACGTAAAATGGAGAGCAAAAAGCACAGTTTATTGATAGTGATTTAAAGATTTATAACATGAGTTAGCCGCCGAGCAACATCCAACTATGGTTTTATTGTCCGGTACAATCACATAGAGATTATGTGATCCAAGGTTACATAACTAAGTGCTCGCTAACGCTAGTTTCACATACAGACTATCAGTTATTGTGCTGGGTTCACATTAAACTGTTTGCACTCGCGACATATTGTAAAACTGATAATAAAATGTTTTACTACGATTTTTTGTAGGTTAATGTATAAAAAGGACGATCTTTACTATATAAAAATTTTTCTTTCCTTTGCAGGGGGTGCATACGTTTTCGAAAACAACGGGATTACATTGTGTTTTTCTATAATTTTTAGAATTCCGTATCTCAAAACGAAAAAAGGAACCTTTATCGGATCACTTCGTTGCCCGTCTGTCAAGCCCCTTTTTCTCAGAGATGCGTGAAGCTGTTAAGTTGAAGTTAATATCAAATACTCAGGTCTGCAATCCCTTGGAGCTATGAAAAAATCAAACTTCTAACTCAACCCAATAAAAAAATACGAAAACCGTAAATTTGTAGTTACATAACAAAAAAAATTGTTTTTTGCGATTATAAACTTATTTTCAGTTGGTAAACTGACCGCGATCTATATGTCGATGTATGCGGACAACAATTTATCTTTTCGTTAAAGCAATAGTTTTTTTATTCAGACGATTATCAAAACATATAGGTTAATTCTCGTTGACCTAGAATCTTGTAATTTTGTACTGGTAGCGGGTCTTTTAATGGACCCTGGGCTGAACGTTTTTGTAGGAGGCGGAATTGAGGTTTTGTTCATAGAAGGTTTATCATTGTATTTAATAAAACATTATTTTCTTACCAGTCTTTTATTATACGTCGTCACTTAATTTTCCAAAATTTGACAAACTGTCTGAGCCGACTGAACTGTCCCCGACTAACCGACCGAACTGCCGCACGAATTGAACGAACCTGAACTCAACTGACTGAGCTCGTGATCAACCAATGAACCCCCTTTTATCCGTTTGTGGATGAAACCTTTGGACGGCAAAAGTCCCATGTCAGTTTTTTAACCGCGGGACTCCCGCCGAGCCGGATTTCGGATCCACTTACGTTGCGATATTTTCACGCGCCGTAAGTTTGGTTGCCAGGTGGCATTTATTGCAACACAGGGACGTACTATTACAATTTGGCGCGAGTAAAGGAAAGAACCAAAAAAATGACAAATTTTTTATTCGATGTGGAATTACTACGTGTTATAATAGTACGAAATCCTAAGGGCGCGAGTTCTACTCACAGTTATCTGCCTTTTTCTAACTCAAAGAGATTTATTTTGTCATTATAATAATCTGACTCATTAATAATGTAGTTTCTTCAGACTTCAAATAGTTCAATAGTTCATTTAAAAATGCTCTGTTATTTTTAATAACTTATGTAAAAACTGTTCATTTTGGGTTGTCTTATGAAAGTTATGTGAACGGAGCTTCACAATAGGAACAATACTGTGCAAGAGATTGTCACATTCAGTCACGACTACGCGCATTTGTTTCGCTGGAATTTATGAGCAGCTTTAGAGTTATTGCTGAATGCGCGAATATACCAAATATTGTGTGGAGGTATGAGAAAACAGATTTAGATACATTTATACAAAGACTCTTTTATTTTTCATCTTTTGGAGAACTGATTGCTTGATACGTTTTTAGGGTTCCGTACCGTAGGATCTAACAGCACCCTATTGTTTTGGCAACGTTGTCCGTTCGTCCGTCTGTCAGAGACTTCTAACTTCTAAATGAAATTCACACACGTAAAATTTTTGCCAGAAAATAAAACCCATATTTAAAGTTATAAGTACAAAACATATTTGAAAAGGGCATATGGAAGCAGGAAAAAAGTTTGAATTCTACTTATGCAGAGCACAAACATATTCTAAAAAACTTTTTATTAAATTTAAATAAAAACTTGGTGGGGCCTAAAAACTAAGTTTTTCGACTTATTAGTCCTTTATTCTTGCACCAAAGTATTCTTACATTGTTCATACAGAATACAGCTCTTAATGAAGAGATGTAACAGTAGTAGTCTTGGGAATAATCGAAAGATTTTCGTAGTCGAAAGGTTGCTATTCAAATGATTTTTATAATCGAATGATTCATCCAGCTGATGTATCATAACAGTAGGCGTGTTGGTACAATGCGTGAATGAATGAATGTTTCAACTCTCGAATGAATTTTGCTCTCGGTTTCGATTGTCAGTCTTGAGTCACCTTACATACAGTGTTTTATAGTACAGACGCAGGATAAAATACGTAAGTAATCGTATGCATTCAATATGATTATTGTTATGCGTGAATGGATGAATGTTCCAATTTTGCACTCGGTTTCGATTACCGTCTTGAGAGAGTGATCTACATACAGTTCTTCGTAGTAGAAATGGAGAGAAAAGACGTAAGTAATCGTATTCAGTACTGTGCAATGCGTAAGTATCTCGAGGGGTTAGGATGCGAGTGAAAATACAATTCATTCTATCTATGCATTCGATATCATTATTATAACGAATGAATTTTTGATTATGAGACATGAGAGTCACCTGCATGCTGCGCTGCATAGAACAGTGGCAGATAATATTAAATACTGTGAAATGCAATTTGAGAGAAAATTGTATACCATAGTGTTTTAATAGACGCTCTATAATCTACAATCCCTCTCTCTCTCTCTCATAGTAGTTTAATGAGTAAAAAAAATGTAGCATAATAACTTATTAGTAAAAACTGTATTTATAAGTCGTTATAAAAATCATTCGAATGATTCTGAATAACCTCTAGAGACATTTTAATAATCGAATACTTCGACAGTTTTCACTCGAAATATCCCACCTTTAAACAGTAGTCAAGTTAATAGTTATTACATGTTGTGATGTAGTCCAAAGTTAACTTAACACACGCAAGTAGTCTGCATTCCGTGCATGTAGTCTGCAATAGATTTATAGCGGTTCTAAAAGGATGCTATCATGTCAGCTCTCATGGTCGAAATAGACTGTCAGTTTAGACGAGACGCGACCAACATGAATGCAAAATGCATTTTATACTTTAAAGTCTGTATTACATACAGACAACTCTATATACCTACTTGTAAGTTGTAGATAGTTTTCGATGGAATTTATAGTTTGATAACATTATAGACCTATCTTGTACCCAGTGTTAAGCTGGAAACACATTTCACTGTTGCGTTGTTTTCTATTCTGTTGTGAAGCGCCAGGAAGTGTGAACTCACTAAAATAATGTCTTGTGTTGTGACACAATGTTGTGATCGAGTGATCCCACTTGTACCAGTACACATGCTTTTTTTACTTTTTCTATGATAACTGCTTCATTTCAATGAGCTATAGATATGAAGTGCTAGTCTGGCCTGCATGAGCAATATTAGGGAGCATCCATAAACAACGTGGTCCTAGTTCAGCTTCTCTGGACCCCCCCCCCCTTCCTTTAATTTTAGCCTAACGTAGCCTTTCCTATGACCATCCCCGGATGGAACATAGTTTTTTTATTATCAAGCCCAGAAGACTTTTGTAAATTATTTTCATTGTGCCAATTAAAATATACTTGAAAAAAATTACGTCACTTGACTCCAACTCCCCCCTCCCCTCACGTAGCTCACCCTAGCTTTCGAACTGCCCCCCCTCTTGATCGAGCTACGCGGTTTATGGACGCTGTCATGCGAATGGCTGCACTGTGTTTCATGCGATGTTGCGTTGAACCGTTGCCTTGCTAGGAAGATTATATAAGCAAAGAGCCTGTGTAATTGTGAAGGCCTTCAGTTCTAGGGAAGACCTACTGGCACAGACATGCATTTGTTGCATCATTTTAACCTATTAATAGATATTTTATGTTTCTATTATTAATTTGCAATGTGAACCACATATCAGTAGACGCCTTGTCTCAAACTACTGTCAACTTTTATGTTATAATTATATACCTACTTAGAACACTAACTGACAAGTGTTAAGCAATTTAGAATTTAATTTCTCCTTCATTGTGAACAATACCGCAATAACCGGACGTAAAATTCAGTTTTTATATTATAAACATTGGTTAAATTTTGCAAATAATTAAATAGACTAGTTACAAAATATTCTAAATAGCAAACTGCGAAATTAATGGGTTCAAAGATAAACTAATGATGATGAACATGTAAACATATACGACTGGCAGTTGTTTTTCGCCGAATGTGTCACTAGATCAGCTTGCGAGGTTAATATCATGAGAACTGTTTAATAAAACTGACAACCAATCTGTTTCCTAAACACATTATGAATTATTAATTATATTAATTACTTTAAATTAGAGATGTAATTACCTGTTTTAAGTAATTAATTGAGGATCGTGCGTTATTAAATATGCTATTTGATGACAGCCAACGTCATTTCATGTGTCTGTTGTTAAGGTTGCATTCGGATTTCTATTATTTTTTTTTGTTTCACATTTGAAAAACATAAAGAACGTTTCACAATATCATATCACCTGATAGAGATTTTGATGAGAAATAAAAGAAGAGAGATTATAGATTATAAACGCTCAACATTTGAGGTCATCTTTTTATCTGTTGCCCTGCATCGTTCCGTTCGATGAATTAACTAAAGTTGCATATTTACTATTTAAATCGTTGACTTTAGACTTCAGACATAATATGATGTCGTGTCAAAAAATACATTTTTGCATACCCTTTATAATATGGCTCCTTTTTATGTCTGTATAACGGTAGTAAAATGACCCTTTTTCGTAGTGGTGCGTAAAGTAAAACAAAAATAAGGCGATTTTACCAATCCAGTAGTTATATTTCTATCAGTGGCCATTTCAGTGAAACTAAAATATCAAATTACTTAAATATTACTTGTGGTGTACCTCAAGGGTCAATTTTAGGACCGATTTTCTTTCTCATTTTTGTAGTTGACCTACCATCAATTTTATCTCACTGCTCTATGCACTCTTATGCTGATGACACACAATTGGTACTTAGCTTTGATCCATGTGAATCAGTTAAATTTGGTAATTTCTTTAATAATGATCTTGAATCTCTCTCAATCTGGGTCGCTAAAAATGGACTTAAGGTTAATCCCGATAAATCGTTGTTTATGATAGTAGGACGTAAGATACAACGCGAAACTTAAATTTATTCTCTTTTACAAAAAAAGTCAAAAAATAATATTTAAAAAATTTAATATAGGAGTGATTATATAATTTAAATAACGATGTATAGACACCATATTTTATGAATCTAGTCGCTAAAATTATCTCTCCTTATTTTTAATTGTATGTTTTTTAATTACGTGTGTGTTTACTACTTATATAATATGTCTATTTGTATTTTTCTTTAATCAAAAGGTTAAGTTGTAAAGCAGTTTTGTTAACTGAACTTCGCCTGTTTAGTAAGTGTCTCTACTTATTAAATAAAGAACTTATTATTATTATTATAAATGCGTATGAGCGACAGATAAGCCCAGTAGACTCTGAAATGCAAAAACACCAGTTATGTTTAATCAAATTCTTAAGAAAATTAATAGCTCCGCATTTATAAAAAATAATCCAGATAAAAAAATGCATTACAAACTAGGTAAATAAACTACTATTTGCTCACCTCCCTTTTCATGCATGTATAACGCTCGAGTGACACATTTAACATTTTTGGTGTATAAGAATTTTAGTCACACATTTCTGTGGTCTAACCACATGAGAATAAAACGCAACCAATACCATTAGAAGTGAGCTTGCTCAAATTGAACTGTCAAAAATTTTGAAAAATAAGATAAAAACAGCTTTTTTATAGGGGGTGCAAGCTAAAAATACTATATTCTCGTGCGTGATGATATTATTGCTCTTGTGACTGTTGAAACTTGCTGGCCTCAGTTTTTAACTGACTTCAAATGGAAGAGGTTATAAATTCGTCACGTATATTTTTTTATTTTATTCAGCCGTATCTTTTCGAGGAGGCGATTTGAAAATTTTCGGATCCATTTTGTTCAGAATGTATTTTTCCGGAAAACGTAATATTTCCGAAAAGCATAATATTATCCAAAAACATAATATTTCTCAAAAACATATTTATTATATTATATTATAATTATATTGTACAGTTCGCAAAATAATTGTTAAGCTGTAGGCCTAATATGAATTGATAGCTCTATAGCTGTCTTTGTCTCACCGACAACACCGTTACCGTCAACCCCAGCCGCCCCCTGCCAATGAATAGGGATGTTGACTGTATTCAAATAAAAACGTAATTTTAATGTTAAGTGGTAGTTTCTATAATAGAAATACTAAAAAACACTATATTTTATTTATTTTTAAGGAATTTAATTAATATTTAATAAATAAAACCTAATACAATTACTTTCAAGTCACGTGACAACGGACACCAATCAGAGCGCATGACGTCACGGAGTCATGTACAAGCATCAGACGCTGTCAAAGACTTCATAGTCTGTAATTTATTATCATTTGTTTATAGGAAATGTCAAATTACATGTAACTATAGCGACAGCTACGAAATTATAGAATGGTAGCTCCCGTGTAAACTTTTGAGCCTCCTTTGGTATGACCGGATGACGTCACGGCATCACATGACAAGTATTGGCGTTTTGGACCGAAATTTGAAACGGAATTTAAAATACATGATTTTTAAGGCTTGAGTCGTATTTAAATAAAAATAATAAATATTTGTGGCTATATTAGGTACTTATGCACGATTTAGAACACTTTCCCAAAAATAGTCAACATCCCTATTATATACGCGTCTATATTTTTATTCCGTGACCGCTTTTTTTGCAACAAACATGACAAATACCGGAAGAATATTGTATATTTATAGATAAAATTAATTATTTACATTGACCAAACAAAAAACAAAACAATCTCGGTAAATATAACTATTGTGCGGGTGCAGTTACATTGTATATAATTACGTATGTGCGGTCAACGCCCACACGCCAACACAACAATTAAAGTCAAACATTACATATCCTTTATACGGCTACATTATATGACATCACAGTTCATTCATAAATTATTTTGTACAAACAATGAAAAAATGTTATTATTATCTTTAAAATGAACAGAAATATTGTAAAAAACAAGGCACGTATTATGTTGCAAGGGATGGGATCAACTGCAACTCGGTATTTGACAGTATAAAAATAGTATATTACACCGTAAGGGCAGAAAGTTGAAATTCCTGCATTGCTCAGAACATGATGTCCGAGGAATTTCAACTTTCTGCCCTTACGGTGAATAATGTTTTTCTTCATACCATGCCGAAAATACGTACTTTCGTATCAGTGTGCATGAGAAAACTGATACAGAGTGTATGCAAGTAATTCCAACGTGCATAAATGTTAGACTTTCTGCTTTAAATTCGAAGCAGACAGTACGTACTTTCGGCATGGTATGAAGAAAATAAATGATTAAAATATATGAATATGATAATTTATCAAATAACAAATCAGAAATTATCGGTTTGTATTGACAAAAACACGAGTTGATTTATTATTCCCGACATGATGGTTTGAAGTATGACGTCAAACTTGTAGTAAACACACATATGAACGTGCCTCGTGGAAACATAACCAAACTTTATTTGCACTTGTTTGTACACTACGAGAATAACGTCACATTAGGTAAACATGGCGACTCGTGTTTTCACAAATTTTGAGTGTTATTTTATTGTACAAACGATTACATTGAAGCAAAATAAAAATTCCTATGAACTAATACTATGAGAACGGCTTAATACTAGCGCAACAGTTGCGCGAATGTTTGCTTCTCAGAAAAATTGTTCATTTCTAACGAGTAAAATGTGAGCGAAGTTTTGCTCATCTTTGCGTCCAAGTGAAGTGACAAGGAAGGGATTTCGTATCACTGTTGAATTGCTTTCGTGTTGCCTCGTGTGAGGATGGCTTAACACTAGTGCTACAGTTGAGCAAATGTTCTTTTCTCAGGAAAATGGTTCATTTCTAACGAGTAAAATGTGAACGGAGTTTTATTCATCGTTGCGCCTAACTAAAGTGAGAAGGAAGGGATATCGTATCACCGTTGAATTGCTTTCGTGTTGCCTCGTCTGAGGATGGCTTAACACTGGTGCTACAGTTGAACGAATGTCCTTTTCTCAGAAAAATGTTTAAATTCGAGCTAGTAAAATGTGAACGAAGTTTGCCTCATCCTTGCACCCAAGTGCATTCTAGACACATACACATACAAAGGCGTATTATTGTTACGAATGTAACCGCAATAATATCCTTACCACGATGACGGTAATAAATGATAGAGCGCAAAAGATAAATGACTGGTCAGTCGTTATCAAACGCGCGGCTACCGCGCAGCTGCACAACAGCACTTTACCGCAACTTGCGGACTTATGATGCCTATAGTATGTAATATGCTTTAGGTCATATTTTCTGATTATAACTTATTACTATTTCGGAATATCGCAACCAATTACTCAGTCGAATTACCGTCCCGGTACCTATACACGTTAACCTCAAACGTAAACGCTCATCGAGCAAAAAAAAATGAACCTTTTTCATAAAAAATCACTAAAAGGCGTAAAATAACATAGTTTTGAGGTTGGTGCCAATTTAATTACTATAACGTTTCATATACATAAACATTAGGAGCACTGTGGCTGGAACAATAAAATAAAATAAAAGAATAGTTACTTCTTACCACAACAGATTTATTTCTATATAAATTTGTTGTGGTAAGAAGTAACAATTCTTTTATTTTATTTTATAACGTTTTATGTTCTTCTTTTAAATTGGAAAATTAAATTGGAACAAATATTTCTTTTTCATTTGACAGGTGATAACAAAGATCGTGGAAATGCTTTTATTGGAAAGTATTAAAAAAAAAAGTTGCGTCAAATAGTTTTAGGAAAATACCGTGTGCTAAACGGACGGACGGACACCAACGTGATAAGTATTCCGTTTTGCACGAAACACTAAAAAATTAACTAAAAAACATTTTTTTGAAAATAAACAAACAAAATTTAAAAAGCAAAAACGTTGTACCTGTTTTATTTTCTAGTTAGAAATATTTTAGGAATTGGCATTTTCCAGAAACTCTGTACATCGTTAAATAAAAATTTCCATGAAAAACAATTTGAACTGTTTCTCACGAATAATTTAGTTTTGGTTTGGTATTTTATCTGCTGAAATAATGATTTTGGTTACTGAAATGAAGCGGCTTTAACAGTTTTGGTTGTAATCCGTGCTGAATACTACGCAAATACACAAATTATAATTTACTACTGCCTCTCGCCGAGAAACGGTAATTCCTGTACCACCGGTCATCTTGTTGGGGTTTTCCATGGTTTCCCTCAATTAAATATCGAGATGGTCCTTATTCGAGACCATAACCAATTACCTTATCCTAATTTTCTATGATTCCTTCATTCGTCCTTTGTTATTACATAAGTTGAAGTTTTAAAAATAGTGCGAATGGCGTCCGTTATGAGATAAAGCCAAGAAACGAATGTTAAACGCATTATTATTATTATTATTTAATTATTGACTTTTAATATAGTCAATTTATTAGTAGTCAAAGAGACTGCATTCTTTGGGGGCCTCTTAGTGCATACGACTGCATATTTCAGTACTAACATATTTATAGCCTGAGGAAGTCAGTGCGAAGAGCCGCCATATAATAAACTTTAATGCGACAAATTACACACATTTGTAATATTACAATAGCTTCCCTTTAATCAATTACATGGTGTTGTGATCGAAATGCCTGCGGCCAAAAAACCGTGTGGCCAAAAACGGTGTTAAAATGTGTGCTCACTGCACGCTCACAAACAATTAAAAAAAATACGAGTTCAAATAATGTCTCAAAAAAAGGATAAATAGTATGTTACACCGTAACGGCAAAAAGTTGAAATTTCTGCACTGCGCGACACATGATTTTCTCGGTTTCGCCTCGAACATCATATTACGCGCAGTGCAAGAATTTCATCTTTGTGGCCATACACGAAAAAACTGTTTCGGCCCACCGTTACAGACGGCGCGCGAGTAATTCCAGCAATGCATAAATGTTAAGCTTTCTGCCTTAAAATCGAAGCCGAAAGTATGTACTTTCTACATAATCGCATGATTTTGATAATAGAAAGGCTGCTATTCGAATGATTTTCATAATCGAATGATGCATCCGAAATGATTCCTTCACTTGATGTTTCATAATAATAGGTGTTTTGGTACTATGTGTGAATGAATGAATGTTTCAACTCTCGAATGAATTTCGCTCTCGGTTTTGATAGTCAGTCTTGAAAGTCACCTGTATACAGTATTTCATAGAATAGATATACAGATGATAAACATAAGTTATCGTGTTCAGTACTGTACAATACATTAATATTATCTCGTGTGGTTAAGTACTATCCAAGGGATTCATTCGATTTGTTTAGCATTTGATATGTTTATTATAACTAATAAATTTAGCTTTAGTTTTCGATTATGAGAACTGAGAGAATCACTGCACGCATGCTTCATAGAACAGTGGCAGATAAAAGACTTAATAATCATATATTAAATACTGTGGAATGCAATCTGAGAGAAACATTTACATGGAGCGTTTCAAAGAGTAAAGAACGTAGTATAATTTATTACTGAAGATTGTATTAGAAGTCGTAACTCGTAGATATAAACAGTATTCGAATGTTTTTAAATAACTCTCGAGATATTGTAATATTCGAATAATTTCACTCGAAGTATCCCATCTCTACTTTTTGTAGTTTCAAGAATGATTAAGGAATAACAGTCATACAATGGATCGAAATTTCAGGTGTGCCTTCAACACATACATTATTTGGTGTGACTTTTGTTAGTCTGATTGCGATAACAATGACGTAATAATGTTTGACAGTCAATGACAAGTAATGACGCATCCTTCATTGTCATCAAATCATCATCTGCGTGTTTGTTGTCATTATCTGTAATAACAACAATAATATTTGTGTTGAGTTGTAACCCGTAATTCTGCCCACACAAAATACCGTTCCTTCTTAGTGCGATATTTATAAATAAATATTATCTACGTACAGAATATTTTTACGACTAAACCGAAATGTATTTTCCACGTAAGTCTTCATTTGAGTTAAAAATTGATTATGATGACTACGATTCAGTAAAAAACCTGACCCCCGGCTTCACTCGCATTATACATAACTTTTACACACGGCTTCGCTTCCGTGAACGTCAATTTCTCCCACACACTTGCTCATATAAATGTTGGTTTTTACAGAAAGTCTAGCTTAAACTATACGCTCTACCTATTATAGCTATCTAAAGATCGTTGTACACGACATCGTTTTTGTCCTCGGAGCCGCGCTGGCTGCGAGGATGCGAGCTAAGATGGAAATGACACCACTGAGGATTCCGCTGCGTGGTGACAAAAGCTGGATTACAAAATTATTTTTCGAACTTGATTCCCTGCTTGACTGGGGCAAGAACCAGCCAGAAAGCAGTGTCTTGACACGTTAGCGACATGGGAAAACGTCACAAACAAATATGGCATCATAGACTATAATTTTGTGATAGTTTATAGTTTATACAATAATCCTACATTACAAGTAGCTGAAGCCATAATAATTAAGGTATTGATTTACGCGTTGAAAGAGGAATCATACCACATAATAATAAATAGTTATGTCTTCATCTTCTTTCACAAATAGATAAAAAGCAATAAATGATATTCGTCTCTCTCGTATGTGAAACCAACACGCATTCAAACCATGACAAAATCTAGCGCCGTAGCACGATTGGAACCTAGCAGCGAAATCAAGCAATCAATTCAGCGACGAAACTATAATCTCATGTGCAGCCGCCATAAGTAAACAGAACTACTTTTGTTCATTCCACGGAATCGTTGCCGGATTGTTTTTCAATCAAGGTGGAATTTTGAACACTTGAAAACAAAAAAGCGTGATTTATTTGATAAAACCGGGACATAATAAAAAAAGCAATCGTAATCGTTAATATTTTTTTTTTTTATTGACACATTACAGTATATATCAAACGTAATGATATCTGGTATAACGACATGCCGGTTGTAACGATCAAACATAAGAATCCCGTTTAATTTCCGTAATAAATATGAACAAAATATATTGGTAATTACGACATTCGCTATAACGACAGATCAGTTACAACGACTAATTTTTGGCCAAATGGTATATCCATTTTAACGACGAGCGGACATGCACTTCGTATCTAATACATACAGAATTAGACATAGTTTTTGTATTTACTTGTATTTTAAAGAATTTATATTTGGTTGTTTTCAAGAGAGAGATTTATTTTTTTCAGAGGGGTTGTATATATTTTTTGCGATACATTATACATTATAGTATCATGCAAGTACAAATTATATTTATGTAGTACATATACGTATCTTGTTATGTAAAGACATTGACATTATCAAACAACTAATCAAAATCAAATCTATTATATTGGGTTGGGCTTAATGAATAAAATAAAATTAAAACAATTCCTATTTTTATTTAAATTTACTAGGAAGTGCTTAAATTTATATGAACATATTCATAGAAATTTAAGCGTTTCTTCGTAATTTAAAAAAAAAAGCAACTGTTCTAATTTTTATCATGAGGCTTCATATTATATCCGATTAGATTTCATTTTAATTGATTGTTTAAAAATGTTAATTGTTTATAATGGCAATCGGATATAACGACGTTTTTTGTATGGTCCCGAAGCCGTCGTTATAACCGATATATACTATATATTGAATGAGGGTGAGGCTAATTATTTTTGGTACAAATATACATAAACAAAATTAAGCAACAATGTAAAATTTACGTTTTGCTTTGTAAATCAAAGCAAAAAAAAACAATTCGTAGTTTTCTACAGATTCGACTTTTTGTAAAATTTCTTGACTTTCTTTTATGTAATGGTAAAATTCTGCATAGAAGAACTCAAATTGGACTGGACAAGCAATTTTGCTTTCATCAAATCCACCGAGCATCTGTTTCTTGATTTCGATCATTTTAAATTCATTTGTAAATAATGGATCGATTTTAAAAAGTCGTGTTTTAGATCCGTTTTTTAAATTAATAGGTATATTTTCTTAATTTTTCGTTTTAAATATTTTTAATGAAACTAAAATCTTTAAGCTGAAAAAATATATGCTTGCAAAAATTATTATATCTTAATCACGTATAATACATTAATTTGTTAAAGTGACTTATCATTATCGAGAAAAATTTCTTCAAACTCTCAGGGACGGATCTACATGGGGACTCTTAAGACCTAAACCCTAGGTCTTCAAGTGTCAAGGGTCCACAAAAATTTAATTATTATCATACATTTCTAATGCTTTTTCATATGGTATTATTATCATGGGTAAATTTTCTCTCTAATTAAATGGCAATGATGATAGAATATAATTTAATTTTTGAACGCATTGTCAGAAAAAAAATACATTTAAATTAATTTACATAAATTTCGACGAACAGTCGACGTAATTATATATTAAACATAGTTTACCTGGTAATTAATTTTCCAATGATGTATGGAATGATTAGTGTGAATTTTATTTGAAATCAGTTCAACAGGTTCAACAATGGCATTTAATCATTTAAGAATATACTAATATGAATGATTAATTACCTATAATTAATTTAATTGTTGTAATTAAGTACTATTTAAAGAAATACATTCAAAATATATTTTCAATGATACTTTATATAAAATAACGCACAGAAATTGATTTATTTCTTTAATGTCATATTTATTAGTTTCTTAGGTGTAGTCATTATTTTGTATCACTTGTGCATTAAAAACAGCTGAACCGATTAGAAAAGAAGCAGTAAGTATTTGAGTTCCAGTATACACAAGAAAAATAATATTTTTACTTGAGAAACGCTATTACATTATATCATAGGTTTGCTCTGCTTTGCCTCTTTAAATTATTTATATATATTTATATTTTGACTTGATAAAACCTAAACAGTTTAGTTAAGGCCCCAGTTTTTTTGTACTAGGGCCTTTGGTTACCTGGCTACGCCTCTGATCGCCAAGTTTTATATAGAGATGCCGAGCTCATATGAAGCGACCGATTTTTGTCCTTTTATAAACTAAATCTACTTAATAGTTAAGCCATTATATAATAAATCATAATTTCTAATGGGCGTGTACATAGTTGCATTTTACATAATATTACGTACGTTTAAAGATATGAAGTCACCATCAAAATTAATTTATGCAAATAAAATACGGTGCATCTACCCACGCGCTATATTTTGAATTTTTTTTATGGCCTTATGGGTATTTAAATGCGAGATGTAGAAATTTGATTTTAAAGACTCATTAAAAATAATTATAGGTACTTTTGTTGTGATTAGCGGCTTCAGTTTTTTTTGTTTTTTTGCTTATTGCTATGAATTATGAGTTCGGATATTTTTTCAATTACTGCCATTTCTTCGGGTCAAGGCCTCAAGTCTTTTCGTCTTTTGTAGATAGAGGTGAACTGGGGCATTATCTAAATCAACGATCCAACACAACCTAGACGTCTTATAAAAGTATACAGGATGTTTAAAAATGACATCGACAAACTTTGGGAGACGATTCCTGTCCTGATATGAAAAAAATTCTTATGAATCAAGGTTAAAAAATGACGTGCCGAACAGGATAGGTATTTTACCATGGGTTTGACATAGATACCTAATATTTTTGTTGTATGACCTCAAACACATTTATTAAAAATCAAAAATAAGACAATGACATCAATAAATTAACAGATTCTTGGATTTCGACACATTTTATATCTTCTGAATAATCAAGTATTTCGCAGAGAGGTTTAATTATTTTTAACGAAAGTCTAATGAATACAGTAGCATTATGAATGGCTGTTATAAACTATGTGCAATATAGAGTGACTATAGTAAGAGTGTGAAAAATAGGGCACGTGACCTGACCAGAACACGGATTCGCTACGTCATACTGGGCCATTTTGTACGCGGCGATCGAATGCATTGGCCACACTCTTAACTATAGTCACTTTAAAGCAGTGGTGTGTGTAGTGGCACAGCACTACCACCATTCGAGCTAATCGACAAATTAGTTTTCATTGAAGTTGACGAACTAAAGTAAACTATCTTTCTAGATTTCTTGGATGTCGCAATCTAAACGACGTGCACTTTAAACGTTTTCTTTCCCATTCAAGCGCGTCATTAGATGTTTCCCACCAACATTTCATTTTAACAAGAGTCTCCATAAATTAATATAACATATTATCGCTCAGTTCGTATTTCTGTCGCAATGAACGAGACACATTTTTCCTCAGTGCACATAGTCTATAGAAACAATGATAAGAAAGACCGTTATTTTTAACGATATGGTCGTAGAGAATACGTTAAGTTGTAAGATGAATGCAGTAATTATAACCGGGCGACTGTTATTGATGAACCTGCCTCCGCAACATGTAATTACAAACAAAAAGAGGTTTTCGTTTCATCTGCAGACAAAAGCATTCATACTATTTGCAATGCTTATGTAATGCCAACTTATATGCACCACGTATTAACCGTTTTATTGTATTCAATTACAAAGTACTTTTACGGGCAATTACTTCTGATTACAAATTGATGTGTTTCAGTGTTAAACACTCGGTATATAAATCGAACATTTCTTTTCTTAGGGCAGTGGTCCCCAACCTTTTAGTAGAGGAGGAGGGGGCTAGTTGTAAAATGTTAATCATTTGTACTGAATTATTGGAAATTTTAGTCCATACGCCTGAAGTTTGGAAAATTCCTTTCAGGACACGCCGTATTTAAACATTCAATATCGATTTAGTATATCAAAGAAAAACAAATGTGTTTTATAATAATTCAGCTCACGATTATAATTTGTACAGAAATAAGGCGTGTCATAGCTTTTTTAAATTATAAAATACGCGACAAAAGAAATGATACACCAAGTATCATGTCAGTCCGTATAGAATTCTTAACGTGTTTGTCTCCTAATTCATCAACCTTACCTGATTCATTCTTATATTATGGAGAAGTTGATTTCATTCACTTTTCATTTTCTCAGTTATTTCATTGACTCACATGCGTATGAAAAGATCCTACGCTTCAAGTTCTATAAAGCAAAAACAGTTTATGGCTGATTTAACGATAAAGGAAAAATGACGATTTTAAACATCACGTTGATTCTATAACTCAAACTAAATCAGGTTTAAGAATAGCCGAGCGTGTTGTAAAGCGATACGATATCTTGTGATAGAAATTTAAACCATAAATACATTTTACATAGTAGTATATATATAAAATGGCAAGATTCGACATTATATATTTGTCCTAAGCTCCGCCCTCAGTTCATTTTTTCATTTAAAGGCCACTAACAGCTAGGAATATTTGGGTTTAGAATTAATTCATATTTTCGATTTATTAATTCTTAATAAATTTAAAATCCAATTGACACTTTTATCAGCTCTTGAGTAATAAAGTGGGTGCTGGGGGCTTGTAACATGGCAATATTTCATATAAGCAACGGCATTGCTATACACTAGACTATTCGCAAGTCCAATTTTCAGTTTACTATTAATAAATAATAAGTTAAAAATTGCATGTGAAAACTGTGTCAGCCCGCCGTTACAGACGGCATGCGATTCCAGCAGTGCATAAATGTTAGGCTTTCTGCTTTAAAATCGAAGCAGAAAGTACGTACTTTCGGCATGGTATGAAAATCATATATTTTTACCCATCTTCCGACGACTCTGAAGTAGGAATGTCACCGTAAAACTGAGACAACAATTATAAAACATGGCTGTTAGTTGTGAATTGCGACAAAATGTAGGTGATCAAATTTTACGGTGGAAACTGACTGTAAGATAGTTGAGAATCTCACAGGCTTCGCTCGATCGGCCAACAAATTTTGCATAAGCAGTTTTTCCTTGTGAGCACAGATTTGAACATAACAAAAGTAAAATGAAATCTCATGATGTATTACCTACATGGAGTGATATGCTCATAATAGAGATTGACAAGAAATGAGTAATGATTGTTGTGTAGTGAGTTAATTATTATATATGTCTGTTGCAGGTCACTTGTACAGCGTACGTACATGCAGTCTGCTTCTGTGCGACTCGAACATCAAGCAATCTCTGTTGTTATTGACGCCCACATGGTTACTATATGACGCTGACCCGGCTTTCATTGCGTTGGATCATCATTTATCAGCTAATACTAAAAAATCAAGGCGATCGAAAGATCGCCGAGTTCGTGCGACAGACGATCTACTAAAAAGCTTTATTTTACAGGAATACAAATACATTTTAGTGTTTAATTTTTACATCGAGAAGTGATGTTACTGTGGTTATTTAAAGAAAAATTGGCCAAACCCGCATCACTGGAATCTTAGACAACCACACATTATGCATGTTGTCAGATCGAACGACTCCCGTCTATGACTTCGACAAAACCGATGACACTATAATTCACGATAGAGAGGAATTGAAGAAGATTATTCCCCAGTTATCAAATGGCCTCACCTGGTATACGGATGGCTCAAAGATGCCTAATGGAGTCGGAGCTGGGATCCATGGGGAGAGACCGAGGAGAGACATTAGTCTGAGCCTAGAAACTCACGCCTCAGTGAGGTAATGACAATTGCGATATGCGCACAGGAGAAGATTGAGCTCATTCATATTCTTTTTGATAGCCAAATCTCTATAATTGTCACAGATTTCTAAGTGATCAGGGTAAGAGAATCAAAGTTCATATTATGTGGGTACCAGCTCATGAAGGAACTCGCGGTAATGAAAGAGCAGATACCCTTGCCAGACAAAAAGCTTCTGAAAAATTCATTAGAACTGAGCCAGTCTGAGGAATTTCCCCAGCAAACTGTCAGAAGATGTATCTGCGAGCAGCGTCTCTCAGATTGGGATCTGGTTTCAGGTAACAAACATGGGAAGAAGCTAACCGACGACTTAATTAGACTCTCAGAAAGGTGACTGGGTTTTTCACTGGTCATGCTTTACCGAGAGAACACCTACATATACAGCAGGATACAGCAGGAATCAACACTATGTAGATTTTGCGAAACCTACAGGAGGACAACCATCTTGGCTACATTGATGAAGATGGAATAGTTCCACAGGACAATCTAGTTGCCAATCTTCAATAACATAAGTTAGTAAGGAAAAAACTTCGAAATGTAAATTTGCCTTCCCGTAATTCGAAATCTCGTGACGTGCTGTAATGAAATATTGACGAATGCCACGTTTTTTTATTAAATTTTTAGGGTAAAAATATGTGTTTTTTGAAATTTTTAAGCAGGAAACTAAATTTTGTAAAGCCTAATGCTTAACCACAGCTAATAAAAAGGTAATAAAATGAATTTCGCGACCACAGTTCAAAATTTTCTCAAGAACATATTTTACGATTTGAGGGATCAGTCAATATTAAGGGACTGTGATTAGTGACGTGCAAAATATGCATTGCTCGAACGTCAGATCGTGGCGTTGTCATGTCGGCTGAGAGATTTGTAGATACTGCACGGAAATTTCTCGCCACGTAAAAGAAAATGATATCAATAATAATATACAAACTTGCTATGAATATTAAACTTTCATGTTGACATTTATTTATATAACTTGTATTCAAAGAGATATTATGCAGATTAATGCAAGAATACTTCTGGTATATTTTTTGAGTTAAATATGTTCGAAAATAAGTTGTCCAAAAAACTATCCGGGTCTAAAAAAGTAAAATAAATATCATTAAATAATGTAATTAAATTAAATACTCAAAGATAGTTTTAAGAATTTTCTATTAAGAACTTTGGGTAATTACCTGTAAAATTAAAAAAAAAATTGCAGCATTATTAAAATTTGATTTATTTTCATTATTCCAATTACCCGTGATCTTGTTTTCTATTGAATTTATAAAAATTCTGAAAATTCACTCAATTTATAGAGCCTCAGTTACTAAAATTTTTTCAAAGTAGTCTTGAATTG
The DNA here is from genome assembly GCA_034508555.1 of Venustoraphidia nigricollis. Lineage (NCBI taxonomy): Eukaryota > Metazoa > Arthropoda > Insecta > Raphidioptera > Raphidiidae > Venustoraphidia > Venustoraphidia nigricollis. The sequence goes on along the minus strand of JAVRKA010000004.1, from coordinate 5,157,925 downwards.
TCTGTTGCCACATTCTTTTATGTGATATATTATTGTGTATTCGTGTATCATAGCGTTGCGAACACAAGAGTACAGATAGAAGATTTGAAATTATCTCTGTGTCTTGTTAGATATTTATGATTGATATGATTTTCACTAAAACAAAAATGGATAACTTTGAACAAAGTTGGCACAGTTTAAAATATATAAATCAACTAGAGTTAATATATTGTACTTAATAAATAAATCCTTGCAGTGCTCTTTAGGCGCCGCACCCGCCATGATACGGATACACTTTTTCTGTAAAATAAAAACTTTCTGTGCCCACACCAAATTCCCCCAAAACATTATTTCAGATTTTAAAATGTGAATATGGATAATAATTAGTTCAGATATCTTTTGACACTCGATGACCTTTAATAAAAAATTGCAGAAAAATGATTAAATTTCAGTTATCCATGAAGTTGATATTTATGAATTAACTCACATCAGTACAGTGTAGAAATCAATATGAAAATCTGATCTGTTTCAAGGACAAAGATAACCTGTGTAACATGTAAAATTCACAAATAGACATACGTGTTTGTATCTTTAAGTAAAAGGCCGGCGATGTACGTGTAAATTAAACATTTAAAAATAATATAATTGATAAGTATCTTATTCGACATTTTATTATTATAATATGCGCGCACTGCAGGCTAAACAAGGTCAATTGCTTCAATTATTAAACGTGCTAACAAATAATGTAGTTTGTTTTTTTTCTTTCAAATAAATTATTTAATTTAAGTTTGTATCAATTTATTATAAAATCATTATATATACTTCTTTATCCTTAATCCAATTTCCGCGGTATCCGCGTTTTTTCTCGCCCTTTTCGAATATCTTTTGAATAGCTTTTTGAGTTCATTGCGCTTAAAGAAATAATAAGCAAACATTGCTGTTTACGGGTACTCGGCCCGTGTGTAAGCATGTTAGATTTAATAGTATATTACGCACAAGAGCAGAAAGTAGAATTTCCTGCACTGTGCGTCATGATGCCCGAGGCGAAGTCGAAGGCATCATGTGTCACGCAGGACAGGACTTTCAGCTTTCTGCTCGTGTGGTGTATATTATTTTTCTTCATACCCGGTCGAAAGTACGTACTTTCATCAATATATAAAAAACGAATTACTTTCAAGTGAGCAATTTAGAGGTTATACGTAATGACACATGTATCCAATAATGTCCATGTAGTAACATTAGTTCGCTACTAGTGCCTACTGGCGAACACGTGACCTCGCAAAATTTTTGGGGCGAAAATTTTTGGAGTGAAAATATTAAAAGTGAAAATATTTGGAGTGAAAACGGGGTTAATATGTTTTGCCATAAAAGACACTTCTTATCTAAGAAATATAAAGATCTTTATTCAATCGAATTCATAGTTGAATTGGTTAATATTGAAACAAAGATATTTTACAATGAAAAAAATGCTGTAACTAAATTATAAAACGATATTTACTAACTAACCTAGGTTGAATGCAGTTCAGTAAAACATCGAATTTAAATAAACATAACAATTCCCTCATTTTTAGGGGGTCCAAGATTAATAGAACAGTGGGTTATTACATAGATTTTGCAGCCGAAAATCGAATTTTTAAAGTAAAATCGACCTATTCAGTAGAAGTTCCACATTTATACGGCCTATTGACAAAATCGCTTTATTAAAATGAAGTCTAACTTTTTTCGAAGAATAGAGTAGAATAGAATAGACATACAAATATGACATACAAATATGTATAGGATTCGTCAAAAAAGAAAGATAAATTACAACTCATCATCGACCCTATACAGACATTGTTTAAGAAGAGTAGTTTTCAACTCTTTTTTAAATTTGGAAATTTTTAGATTTTTGAAACTATGTGGTAATTTATTAAACAATTTCAAGGTGTGATATTCGGCGCTCTTGTTAAGCAACGTCAGTGTAGACTTCGGCAAAATCACATTTGAATTATTCCTTGTGTCATGTCCATGGATAGACTGAAACGTATCATAATTATTGTTGAAATATATTATGTTTGTACAACGATTATTATTCGCATCATCACAGCGTGCATACTGTACAAAATGATTTCAATGTTTTATAATTTATAAATGTATTTATTATGTAATGAACATTTTTTGTATAAAATGCAATTGTAATTATTTTTTCAATTTACTGTAAATTTAACCATATAATAAAAAACACTTTGAGTTTAAGTTAAAATATTTCTTTTCTTTTTTGAAAATATCTAAAAGGTTATGGGCCCAGAGTGGTTTTAATTTATATACGGCAATATTAAAGTAATAGTCAAGTACAAGTAAATTTGTTTTGTGATTAACTATGGCGGAAGCATTACGGTCTTGTGTAACAAAATTGAATAATGAAAATTATCAAGTATGGAAGTTTAAAATGGAGATGTTACTAATTAAAGAAGATTTGTGGAGTCAAATCAATACAGAGCGACCAACAACGGATTTTGCAGCATGGGACAAAAAAGATAATAAAGCACGTGCAACAATCGGATTACTCGTTGAAGATTCTCAGCTTATTCATATTCGTAAGGCGACTACAGCAAAGCAGGTTTGGGATTCTCTCAAGAACTACCACGAAAAGTCAACCCTTACCAGTAAAGTTTACCTGTTAAGGCAAATCTGCAATCTAAAGCTAACAGAGACAGGGAATATGGAGGCTCACGTAACTACAATGCAGGATCTCGTGGACAAGTTAACGGCACTTGGTGAAGAAATTAAGGACCATCTATTTGTAGCTATGTTGCTCAGTAGCTTACCTGAATCATACAGTACACTAATCACAGCACTCGAGAGCAGACCAGAGGAAGAACTAACATTAAATATGGTTAAAGGCAAATTAATCGACGAGTACAAACGACGTAAAGGTGTTCCTGACTCAGATGAATCAAGTACTACAGCATTAAGGGCATCACAGAAGAGCCGTACAAATACTGACAATAATAAATCATGCTTCTTCTGTAATAAATTGGGACATTTCAAACAGGACTGTTTCAAGTATAAGAAGTGGAAGGCAAATAAGGACAACGGGCCCAAGGCTAACACTGTTGAAGATGGTGAAGAGCAAAAGAGTTCCATTTGCTTCAGCGTTCACCAGACTAAAGGTCATCAGGATACGTGGTATATTGACTCAGGAGCTACAAGTCATATGACCAATGATCAAAATTTTTTTGACCTTTTAGAACGAAAGACTATGTGTGATGTCACTCTGGCAAACGGTGAAGGTGCAAAAGTTCTCGGAATAGGATCTGGAAAATTACAATGTCAAGATGAGAAAAATAAAGTTATTGAAGTTCATGTCACAGACGTTCTATATGTACCAGATTTGACAGAAAGTTTACTGTCAGTGAAGAGGCTCACAGAAATGGGTTTTACAGTGGAGTTCAAGGGACAGAAATGTTCAATTGCCAAAAATGATGTTGTGATGGCTACAGCAACTTTGTCATCCAATATGTATGCAATGAAAATAAAAAATAAGGCATTAACAATAAAAGGAAATGAGCATACGTCTAATTGTCAACATACTTGGCATAGGAGATTTGGACATAGACACCCTGAGGACATAAAGAAACTTAGAGATAAAGAGCTGGTGGTGGGTTTAAATTTGCAAGACTGCGGACTCAAAGAGGTATGTGAATGCTGCCTTAAGGGGAAGTTGCCAAGAAATTCAATTCCGAAACAAGCCACAACCAGAGCAACATCAGTATTGGAGTTGGTGCACACCGATCTCTGTGGACCTATGCAGAATGCGACGCCAAGCGGAAAAAGATATTTAATGACAATCATAGATGACTACAGTAGATATACAGAGATATATTTCTTATGCAACAAATCAGAGGCCGCAGAGTACATCATGGATTACATAAAGTTTACCGAGAACAAATTTGACAAGAAAGTCAAGATTATAAGGTCCGATAATGGCCGAGAATATGTTAACAAAGAATTAAAAGAATCGCTAACTCAGCAAGGTATAAAAGTTCAATATACAGCACCTTATTCTCCGTTTCAGAATGGAGTGGCAGAACGTAAAAATAGAACATTAATGGAATCAGCCAGATGTATGTTAATAGATGCTGATATGGAGAAAAAATATTGGGCAGAAGCAGTCAATACAGCGTGCTATTTACAAAATATTTTGCCCACCAAGGCAATAAATCAGACACCGTTTGAGCTGTGGAACAACAGAAAGGCTAACGTTCAGCATTTACGCGTTTTTGGGAGTAAAGGGTACACTCATGTACCAAAGGAGAAGCGAAGAAAGCTAGACGATAGGTCAATATTGCTCACGTTTGTAGGATATTCAGCGGAGTCAAAAGCATACAGGATGTTGGATACAAAAACCAATAAAATCATCATCAGTCGCGATGTAAGATTCATTGAACATAAAACAAAGGATGAAGAAAATGACAATCAACCAGAAAAGAGTGATCAGAAACAAAGAAATGAGAAAGAAGTTTCAATGCTAGAAACAATAAAGGACAACATTCAAGTAAAAATTAGTGAAACTCAGTCAAATTTTGAGGACGAACGAGAACAAGATTTAGATAAGTCATTAGAAAACTCAATCGAAGCTGAAGAAAGATTAACTGATGAGGATGACTCAATTTTAGAACAAACATTACCTGAAGGCGACTGTACATACATTTATCCAGGACATGCTGAAGATCTTGAAATTCAAGAAATGAGACGTTCAGAAAGACAGACGAGAGGACAACCACCTCAAAGACTTGAATATCAAGCAAGAGTCGCAACGGAATATGAAGAGCCAAGAAATCAAGATGAAGCACTTAACGGAATTCATAAAGACGAATGGATAAAGGCTATGAACGAAGAGATCAAATCAATGACAGATAATCATACTTGGGACCTAACTGAATTGCCAAAGAACAGAAAAGCTATTGGTTGCAAATGGGTGTTCAAAAGAAAAAGGAATACCGTCACTGGATCAGTAAAATATAAAGCTAGATTAGTAGCACAAGGCTTCAGTCAAAAGTACGGAACTGATTATGACGAAGTGTTTGCACCAGTAGTCAAAGCAACGACCTTGCGTCTGTTGCTCACTGTGGCAACACAGAAGAAACTAAAAATTTACCACTTCGATGCAAAGACAGCATTTCTGAATAGTGATCTAGAAGAAACGATTTATATGAAACAGCCAGAGGGCTATATTAACGTTAAGAAAAAGGATTTGGTTTGCAAACTTAACAAAAGTATATACGGCTTGAAACAGGCAGCAAAAGCGTGGAATGGAAAGCTGCATGAAACAATTGTTAACTTAAAATTTAAGCAAAGTACAGCAGATCCGTGCTTATATTCAAAGAAATCTTTAAAGGGAGTTCAATATATAGCAGTGTATGTAGATGATCTTCTCATTGCCGATGAAGACAAAGAACAAATTCAACAGACAGCTGATGGCCTCGAAAAGGAGTTTGAGCTTACGAGACTTGGGGAACTGAAGAATTATCTCGGGATCAACATTCATAGGGACTCAGAAGGAATCTACTACATGGATCAAGCGCAGTATATCCAAAAGATAATTAATAAATTTGGATTGCAAGACGCAAAATTCTCAAAAATACCACTAGACACTGGATATTTGAAGATAGCGCAAGATGGAATGACTATGAACAACAATGAAAATTTTCAAAAACTTATCGGAGCTTTGCTATATGTATCAACTCATACGAGACCAGATATAGCAGCTAGTGTTTCGATATTAAGTCAAAAAATCAAACAACCAACTAAAACTGATTGGAAGGAAGCCAAAAGAATTGTTAAATACCTGAAAGGCACAAAATATTTAAAATTGAAGCTAACTAGCAACAATAGAGGCCTTGAAGTTTACGCTGATGCTGATTGGGCAGAAGACAGGACGGACAGCAAGTCACATAGTGGATTTCTATTCCAATATAATGGAGGTACAATAGCTTGGGCTTGTCGAAAACAATCGTGCACTGCATGGTCAAGTTGTGAAGCCGAATACATTGCAATGGCAGAAGCAAGTAGAGAATTACTCTGGATTAGAAGTTTGTTAGAAGATTTTGGCGAACAACAGAGCAAACCAATTATACTGCACGAGGACAACCAAAGTGCAATTAAAATGGTAAAAAACGGCGATTCAAGAAATAAAACCAAACACGTAGACGTAAAATATCACTTTATAACGGATCTAGTCAAAAAGGAGATTATAGAGATAAAATATTGCCCAACTGAAGAAATGATAGCTGATATGATGACGAAACCATTATCGTTTAAAAAGTTGAAAAAACATAGAGATGCGTGTCAGCTAGTAGAAATCCAATAATTCATATATTGAAGAAAAATAATCGTTGAAGGGGGGTGTTGAAATATATTATGTTTGTACAACGATTATTATTCGCATCATCACAGCGTGCATACTGTACAAAATGATTTCAATGTTTTATAATTTATAAATGTATTTATTATGTAATGAACATTTTTTGTATAAAATGCAATTGTAATTATTTTTTCAATTTACTGTAAATTTAACCATATAATAAAAAACACTTTGAGTTTAAGTTAAAATATTTCTTTTCTTTTTTGAAAATATCTAAAAATTATGAATACGTCGTTTAAAAAAAACATAAAGCAAAATGACAAGTAAAGTAAAGTTATACTTTCTTTGGCGCGTTGAGAGTAAACTTTTAGCAAGCAACAGAAGTTACGTATGAAAATTCGATAGTATGAAGTTAGTCATAAGATGCTCAGATTGAAATGACGGACTAAAACTAACAACACTTCTTATTCTCAGTTCTGTTTCACTTATTAGTTATCTACGTATTAAGATGACCTCGTTTAGCGCTGTTTCATATATAGCGCTGGAACTTATTGGAATGTATCTCCTGCGTTAAGCGGGATCTTACTGTATTCTGTGGAGAGTAACTTATTTGTAACAATGTATCTAATGATGACTTTGGCCAAAGGTGCTCATACAAAAGAATATCAATTGTGCTTCTAAAAAGTTTCATTCAAAATTTGTACTTGAAATTATGGCTTTCAAAAAAACTTCTGATACTTTTTGGTCGCGACTCTTTTAGGACTCTCGGTATATCGATTGTCATGCAAACGTAAATAAAAATTCGATTTTCGATATGTTATTATTGATAATAATTGTCAATAATTATGTGTAGGTGGCAACGCGTCTGTGCGTGTATTGCATAACATTAAACGTATGGTATGATATAATTTCATACTTTTTTCACATGGCGTGAGATTTATTTCGAAAGTTAATTTGGAAATAAATGTTTTCAAATTATATCTTGCGTAGCCAACGGGAAATATGGTAACATGTACTCTGTTTAATTAATTATACATAAACAATAATTTTTCAAACTTCAAATAAGGAACCATCTCGATATTTATCTGGAATTAATTGAGGGAAACCATGGAAAACCTCAATCAAGATGGCCGGTACAGGAATTACCGTTTCTCGGCGAGAGGCAGTAGGAAAAAGTCCCAGCCACATCTGCCCCCGCCGGGATTCGAACCCGGTACCTCCCGAATGCGAGTCTAGTGCTGTCACCAGTACTCTACCCAGCTCGGTCATGGTCATGGCTGATTACCTATCAAACTCCTAGTTTAAAAAATTACCTACCTTATCCTAATTTCCTATAATTCCTTCATTCGCCCATTGCTATTACATAAGTTGAAGTTATAAAAAATGTAGAAAATAACGGGAAGTGGTACATGAAAAAATGATAATGGTGCGAATGGCGTCTGTTATGACATAAAATCGAGAAACGGACGTTAACCGCATTATTATTATTATTAATTTTTCAAACTTCACACAGCTATATGGGCTTATTGAAGTCTATAATGGGGTCACATTTATACTGAATTAAGACTCTTTAAAATGTAGTTTAAAATTAATTTTTAATAACATCAAAATCAGAACTGACATTTTGTGACCTGATCAAACAAATAATACTATAAAATACATAAAAAATGTACAAACTTCATTAAAAAAAATGTTAAAATTCACCCAAAATTTTGTGAAAATTCACCTAAAAAATCAGTATGTCAGAATTCACCCAAAAAACTGTTAACATTGAGAGATTTTCAAATTTTGTCCAAAAATTAGCTATGAAAAAATTCAAAAACATATTTTTTAGTGTATTTGCCATATGGCAACATAGTACACTATTGGCATCGGTCGGATGGCGAGACCTAGGGGTCGGACCAAAATTTCTCGACGTTTCATAACCTCCTAAACACTTTGGCACCATTTTTAAAAATGTTTATATATATATGTATATATATATATATTTATATATATATATTTATATATATATATTTATATATATATATTTATATATATATATATATATATATATATATATATATGTGTACGGGCAATAACTTTCGAAAGAGTTAATTGATTTCAACGAAATTCGGCCCACGTGTTGAAATCCATCACCGCAAGAAGCCTATTTAAAATGGGCGTAATCGGGCCATTTTAAGGGTAGTTTTTAGGGGTTGAAAAATGTTTTTGGGCCCCAAAATACCGAAAAAATTGTCAGAATCACTTCAAAATTGACATTTAACCCGTTAGTAGCAATTAAAAAGTGCCCCTAAAATTTTAATAAAATCGGCTTAACAGGACCGGACTTACACATTTTTTGAAAACACTAATTTGCAGATAGTGACTTATTTATTGAAGGGTGTATTTAATTCGGTGTAGACGTTAGATTGATAATAATATTACAATAAAGAAAAAAAATGTTATTTTAAGGGGTGTATTAAGGGGTTGAATTTTTTATTTTGCCCAAAAACAAACTTAATTTCACATAATAAAAGTATACAACCTCACGGCCCTATACAAGCAAATACACTATATTGTCGGCAGGGTTTTGGCACTGCGACCCGGGTTTTTTTTATTTTTGAACACCTTAGACAGCCTTAACCGGTCCACACACACACACACACGGTGTACTGAAGTCAATGCCTGGGCCAAATGTGATTGTTTTGTATCACAATTGGCTCTGTGTGCAAATGTGACAGGTTTGCATTACCGTGTGTAAGTAGATCGGTTTAGACTAATAGAAATTGACATATTACACCCAAAAATAAGGTTAAGTGTGTGATGTATGATCTCGCTGTTTTAAATTTCTATCTCTTATAAATGGTAGTATAGACCTCTGGGTGCGCTTATTAAATCTAGGATTTCGGTTTCTGTCAGAAATCGAATTTAAACTGTATTCGATGCGTACTTCAATCTTTTCAAAAACTTGAAAAGGGTTTATCTTTGAAACCGTAAGTGATACAGACATCCGAGTTTCTACACCAATAGGTGTAAAGTTGAGACGTTAAATGATTCGTCTAACGGCTTATTTATTTTATGAATGCATTATAAAATGGCTCGAAGCCAATTTAAAGTATAGCCATTATTGTCTTGTGTGAGACCACACCTGACGTCAATTATTTCTTTAAGAACTGACCTCATAAATATAGCCAATATTGATTGGTTTTAATTTAGTGTCAAGTATATGATGTAATAAATAGATCACATAAAAAAATTGCAAATTGCAAAAAAGTCGGCCCGTGTGCGAAGGATTTCATTTGAGACGTTTTCAGCCAAGTTAAGGGACATGGTTGCACACAATGCAGCGTCGAACTAACTTGAAAAATGGCCGACGATACTTATTAAGTATGGTAATGTAAGCAAGATGAGTTCAAGCCGTGTTGGGGAACAGAATAGCGAACTGTTATCAAGACACGGCGTATTGTATGTGTCCGTGAAACTGAAACAGTATGCATGTTATAACACATTATAATATTGTACTAGGGCATTACAAAATTTCAAACTTTTATCTCAAAGCGTAAATATAGGCTCTTAAGTCCCAAAATCGCAAATTTTGTGACTCACCAAAACCTGTAAGATGCATTTAGAAAATTTTATTTTTGAGATTTCTCTAAGTCTATTGGGCAAATCGATTCAATTTTTCAGGAAATTTAGTGGAACCTTTTTGAATGCCGTTTAAAAGTTAACAGCTTTACAGTCACACACACCAGAACACCATCCTAAAAATAGTCAGAATAGCTTCCTAGGATCTCAAAACGTCGAGATTTTCAAAAATCGAGGTGAACACAACTTCCAAATTTTTGAAAACAGCGGCAAGTTAAAACAATAGAAAATCTCAATTTCATCCTAAACCCCTAAGCTAGGGAATGGCTGGTTCTTTGTACGGAAACAATTATTAACGTTGTAAAAAATAAAGTATTAATATTCCCCATTAAAAATATAAATCTGAAAAATATGACAAACATTCCAATTTCAAAGTCAAAATATTTAATAACTTTGAAACAATGGGTTCTAAAAGAAAATTAATGTCATCTCTTTTCAGACCATATGTTCAAAAATGTAATTTTTCAAATTTGGAACATCCAAAAAGATGCTGTTTATGAATTGTTGGACCCATAAACAGCTTCTGTATACCGCAGTGCGGCGGTGCAGTTTAGTGCCTGAATAAACCGTGTAATAATGTCGTGCTTCCAGGAAGGTAACTATTTTTAATGAAACGATTAACTCATTGATCTTTTCTCGCTTCAACTCTCGGAGCATAATATGTAAGGTAAGATACATGAACACGGCGGGCAAAATACACTAGTTACGGTGCAATTTACTTCTGCACGATATTTTATGTTGTTGTCGAGTCAATTTGCAACTCGTCCCGTACTCTTGTCGCATTTTCTGCTACCATTTCCAGACAATCCAAATGCTTACGTTTTATTGCTATACCAGCCTTTATCTGCACGAGGCAACACGAAAGCAATTAAAGTCACTAGGTGATGTTGGCGATATCGGCCATAAAGACAATATCTGGATATCTGGATCAACAGAGCACACTCACACGAGGCAATTTTTTAAATAGTCAACTCGTGCATTTCTAAGAGAAGATGCAAGTAGGTCCATTATATCGATTCGAAACTTTCGAAAGAATTCTTATAATGAATTTAAACACATCTGTGTTTAAATTTGCCGGATAGACAAGCTTTGCAAGAACAATTTGCGCTTTTTATGTTACTATTGCAGTTAATCTAAAAATATAAATTTATTAGCAGTCGTATAACTGTCAATTTATAATGATTCCTTAAATAGTATATTACACCGCAAGGAATTTCCATTTTCTGGCCGTGTGGTGTATACTATTTTTCTTTATACCCAGTCGAAAGTACGTACTTTCGTATCAGTGTGCACGATAAAACCGTTTTGGTCCGCTGTTACACATGGCGTGGGAGTAATTCCAACAGTGCATTCTGCCTTAAAATCGATGCCGAAAGTACGTACTTTCGACCGGAAATAAAGAAAATTCATTTTTTTATTCATCTGTTCGGAATTCCACATGTTGCAGGTCGCTCGGATCGCACAGATCATGTCAATCGAGTATATCGCTGATGAATTGCTTTCGAACTGCCCCGTTGGTAAATCCCCACTCCTTTGCCTAAGAACTGACAGGGAAGGGATATCGTATTGAATTGCTTTCGTGTTGCCTTTTATGCGGATGGCCTGAATGCGTGTTCTGACCAAAAACTTTATCGGAACTAATATTTAAGTAGTATACGAAATTGACTCTAATTAAAAGAAGTTAATTAGAGTGGTTGTGATCCTTGATGATTGTTGGATAAGTGTAGATAAAATCTGTGGCACAGGATCAATAAACACACAATACTGAAGTTTAAATTTGCATTTCACTGACGTTTCGATGCGCTTTGCACCATCTTCAGAGTTCGAATGCTGTCAATTCATATCAGTATTTCGTCGAGAGATTAAAAACATGGTGATATAAATGGTAAAATGGATATGTTTGTAATAAAATGTTCTGTTTAAAATTGTTTATGCCAATTATTAAAATTGTCACAAATATAAAACTGATGGCATCCACTCAAAACGAATTTTATTATAGACTATTGGCATAAACAATTTTAAATAGAATATTTTATTACAAACATATCCATTTTACCATTTATATCACCATGTGTTTAATCTCTCGACGAAATACTGATATGAATTGACAGCATTCGAACTCTGAAGATGGTGCAAAGCGCACCGAAACGTCTGTGAAATGCAAATTTAAACTTCAGTATTGTGTTTTTATTGATCCTGTGCCACAGATTTTATCTACACTTATCCAACAATTTTAATGTCGAAGTGTTAACATCTAACAGACACTAACTGCAATGTTGCATTAATACGGCGACATATCGGGAATAATCAACCGTATCTTAATCTGATATTAGCCGGTATGAAGATAGGTTTAGTTTCAGTGGTTTACTATTTATTGCGGTTTTAAGTTAACGTGGGTCAGTAAGGAAAAATATTGCTGGAGAGCAGTATCGCTTTATACAGAGATTGACGAGAGCGAGAGAGTAAGAGATTGTAGATTATTATAAACGAAAATACCCTAAATAAGAAGGCTTGATGCTTAAATTACTAAAATTCTGTAGTAAAATCAACAAAATGGCATTCAAAATATACAAATCATATGCAGAAATTAGAGCTTGATGTATTGCTGTCGATTTATTAATATTCCATTCTAGTGTTTAGTTATTTACTTAGCTATATTTTTCACAACAAATGAAGAATGTCCGAACGATTTTTCAAAATTGTTTTCTTTTTTCGTTCTGCTTCCATCGCTCCCTTATTTTTGTCAACAGTCCCAATTGCTTTTGAAAATACTAGTGCTCCTCTGAATTGCTTGAGCGCCCACGAAGGGGGGGGGGGAGCTTCGTGGGCGCTCAAGCAATTCAGAGGAGCACTAATATTTTCCGCACACTTTGGAAAACACTTTTAGGTTATATCTTTGTGCAACCCCAAACACGCTGTGACGATTCAGTTTCATTTTTTCTGCATTCTACATATTTTTTTATTTTTATTTATTTCCAAGTTACCACCCTCAGCAAGTACCATGTGATAAATGAGTCCCTGTAAATGTGGCGAGGAAAGTAATAAAACGCAGTTTAAGTCCTGCAAACTACGTAGGTTGGACCAATTATACAACAGTAGTGATTCACTCACTTATTTGTTGTTTGATAAAGAATTCAACAGGTTTATTTCATATAATTGCATTAGTTCACTTATAAAATAAAATGAAGATATAATCAACATCTGAATGCAATAATTTATGTTGAAAGAAACATTGCAGTTAATAATTTGTGTATTTATGTTGATCTAACAGTTGCCAAGTAGGTACTCGTTAAACATTATAAATTTATAAAGCATGATATAATTCTGCACTACGGTTTCAAATACTTGACAGATGCCTGACTCATTTTTTTTATTTGGCAATCTGTTTAAGGCGACTGATCCCTTAGAGTTTACACTGTAAAATATGTCCTCGGGAAATTTCAAGCTGTCGCCGCAAAACTTATTTTGTTGCTAATAAATAATAAATAATATTGACTCTACCAACAGTAATAGATATGTTAACAAAATAAAATCAGTTGCAATACTGTTCAATATTTTTATTTATATAAAAGACGTTTCAACCAACAGTCATTTCATCATGTTGATTTTTGAAAATTTGGGACTTATTACTTATTTAGCATAAGACCGAAGTACAGTTTACATGAAGTGAGAGCATCAACCAAAGGGCGCTGAAAGACAATCTCGCTCGACCCTGATCAGGAGCTAGGACCGGCGCTGTTTCCTAGTTTGTAAAGATTTGTGGTGGTTTATTCTGGCCTAGTATGCGACATTGTGCAGGCTTGTGCTGTGTTGGTTGTTCAGGTTTGTGTTTAACAGGTGTGAGCGCTCTTTTAAGACTATTATTAAAAAGTTATGTTTTTTATATAACAGATTATAACAGATTACTTCCGGATTTTACTTAATTCACTTTTTTATTTGGCAACATAATGTGTATTGTGGATTATAAAATTTTAATAGCTTTATGGGATATGAAATTCATTTTTAGAATGTGTCACGTTTTACAGTGTAATAAATTGTTTAAAATAATCATAAATTTATAAAAATTCTGTTCACATATTATAATTTAATGGGAATATCTAAGCAGGCAACAGTTTGTCTTAAAAGCATTTCTTGGTTATGCAATCTTATCATTTTTTATTTACTTTCCATATTTTAGAATAAAATGCTGCTCATTTTCACAACATATTAAAAACGAATTATAAAAAAATAGTTTGAATAAAAGATTTCTTAAAATGAAATAGATCTCTGTATTTGTATTCTGGTAAGGTAATGTTGCCCTTTAAGCAAGGTTTATAACTTATAATTATTTGGACAAAGAAATTATTTAGTTTTCATCGTTTATATGACGTTTTCAGCTACTAAAAACTCTAAAAAAACTGTTTTTTGTCACATGAGAGTCGAATACAATTTTTCTTCATACCCTGTGGAAAGTACGTACTTTCGGTCTCGATTTTAAGGCAGAAAGATTAACACTGCTGGAATTACTCGCATGCCATCTGTAACGGCGGGCCGAAACAGTTTTCTCGTGTACACTGATACGAAAGTACGTATTGTCGAACAGGTATGAAAAAAAATAGTATATTACACCGTATGGGCAGAAAGTTGAAATTCCTGCACTACGCGTAACGTGTTAATTTTAACTTTTTACCCTTACGGTGTAATGTAAATTATTAGTGTCGAACTTTGGCTTCTACAAATTTACGAGACATTTTTTAGTTTATGACTATTGGAATATACATATGCTTTTTAACTGCATCAAAGTTAGCTTGATTCTTTATTTAGTTCATGTGCTCCATCTCTCTTGTGCTCTTGTCATATATATGTGGCTTCTGTTGAGCCATTCAGGTTTTTTATAAGTCAAATTATCACTACATTTCAGTGCAAAACCAAAATTGGCCCTGGTTAATAATTTGTTCATTCCGTTAAAAAAATACCTTTAATTATTCTAAAAAAAATTAAACTATACTTACAGACGCATGGTCAAACGAATGATCCGGCTTTTCTCTTGAGTTACGGAACTCTAAAAAGAAAAAAAAAACTTATTTCTTGTAAAGAAGGGGATCAATTGAGATCCATTTAAGAACGTGCAATTCTATTTCTGCAATGGGACAACTTTACTCGAAAGATTTCTATTTCTGCAAACGGACAACTTTCCTCGATCGTTAGACAAATAGTTAAATAGCTCGGGTTTGTTGCACTGTTATGAATGGAATACTATTAATGTACTGACACATGGACGATATCGTGTTAGCCTTAGGGCTCAACGTTTCATCACAATGCATTAGACTCTCTTCTTTTTTTCATCTCTTCGTGAACATTGAATTCTGACATGATAATTACTTTTCCACTGTTTCACTGACCTCCTCTTGAACTGTGAAACGTTTCGTAAAGATATTTATTTTTAATTTGCAAACAGAACAAACGTAAAAGATGGTGTTAACTTAGATACCGATTTTTGAGGTAAATCTTATTTTGGCACGGTACGAAAAAATTGTTTCTTTAGAATGTATACCATATTGTGTATACCAAGGGTGAGCAATCTTTTTTATAGCATGGATCAGAATAAATTTCACAGTTTTCCGGGGGTCGTAGTAGCTAATTGACACCTTCTTGTAACCTGTATTTTTTTTAGTGTACAAATATGAAATATGAATAACTATTGATCAAAAAACAATAAATGTGCAAATATAAAATATAAATGAAAAAAGTCTTTATTAGGGTATTTGCCATATGGCAACATACACTATTGGCGTCGATCGGATGGCGGGACCTAGGGGTCGGACCAAAATTTCTCGACGTTTCATAACCTCCTAAACACATTGGCACCATTTTTAAAAATGTTTATATATATATATATATATATATATATAAATTGAAATTTAACCCTCTGGTAGTAATTAAAAAGTGTCCCTAAAATTTTGATAAAATCGGCCTGCCAGGACCGGATTTACAAATTTTATGAAAAACCTAGTTTGCAGATAATGAATTATTTACTGAAAGGTGTATATAATTTAGTATAGAGGTTCGATTGATAATAATATTGCAATTAAGAAAAAAAATGTTATTTAAGGGGTGTATTAAGGAGTCTAATTTTTTATTTTGCCCAGAAACCAACTAAAGTTCGCATAATAAAGCCACACTGCCTGTATAAGCAAATACACTATATTGTCGACAGGGTTTTGCACTGCAACCCGGGTTTTTTAATCTGGTGCTGGAAAGATTTTGTTAGCCTTTCAATATCTGGTTCAATTTATGTGGTGCTTAAAATATTTATTTATAGTTTCTTCTAAAGACGCCGCGGGCCGGATAGAAACTTTATGCGAGCCGCAGTTGGCTAGCAGGCCGGGGGCTGCCCACCGTTGTTGTATACTATAAAACTTGCTTGTAAAACATCAAGTTAAGGTGGAGACGAGTTGCCTCGTAACCCAAACGTCATAGCTTGGATTCCGACAGCAGGATTTGGCATTGCTATTCGAGTTTGTGTTTTCACTGTCCAGCCCTTAACGGAACTATTAGATATAAATAAAAATGATATCTCATTATCTGTTTATTGATAGAAAAAAGCTGTAAAAACTTTGATTGACAAGGCTGCACACGTATTACGGCCTTCTGCTGACAATAAAAATGTGTTACATGCAAAACAAATAATGAATTCTTTATAACATATATATAATATTGTATCTATTATGCACTTAGCTGCACTTATAATTTCCGATTGTACTAGGCATGCAGAAAGTGTTATTGTGATTTTTTTTTGTAGATTTATTATGTAGGTACTAATATAGTATATTACTCCGTAAGAGCAGGAATTTCAACTTTCTGGCCGTATGGTGTATACTATTTTTCTTCATAACCGGTCGAAAGTATATACTTTCGTATCAATGTCCACGAGAAAACTGTTTCAGCCTGCCATTACAGATGGCATGTGAGCAATTCCAGTAGGACATAAATGTTAAGCTTTCTGCCTTAAAATCGAAGCCGAAAATACGTACTTTCTACAGGATATGAAGAAAACAACGTTCTATATCGTTTAACGTCTTTAATAATAGGTTATGTTTCCAATATGCATTTATTATTATGGCGAATGAGACATGTTAAAAATGAGCTATAATCACGCACGAGAGACAATACACCACAAGAGCCGAAAGTTGAATTTCCTAACACTGCGCCACATGATTCCCGAGGCGAAATCGAGGGCATCATATATGTCGCGCAGTGTAGGACTTTCAGCTGTCTTTCAACTCGTGTGGTGTATACTATTTTTCCTCATAACATGCCGAAAGTACATACTTGCACCAATATATAAAAAAACTACTTACTTCCAAGTGAGCAATGTTGAGGTTATATCCGTAATGACAACACATGCATCTTATAATGTTCATATAATAACGTACCTTTTACTGGCGTAAACGCCATCAGTGCGCATGAAAAAACTGTTTAGACCCGACTATACAGACGATATGTGTGTAATTCCAGCTTGTAACAACAGAAATGTTGTACTTTCTTTTTTGTCCAAAAAAAAAGAATACAATTCAACGATTTTACTACGGTATAATACTCGTCACGGTTCTAAAAAGTTCCGAAGTTAGTCACAAACAGCGTCGCAAATGCATATTTTAGAGCCGTCCACGTTGTTTTGTGGAAATGGAAGACTCCCACCACCTCCCAGTTACCGGCACAGAACGTGCGCTCGTCGGTGATTGGTTATCGCTGGTTGTCGTGTCACTTGTCGCTTTCCTGCTATAAAGTACAGTCCACTACGCTATTGTTATTTGTTTCTTTCATTATTAATTGATCAAGATGCCTAAACAAGCACGAAAAATAATTTTTTGGATGACTTTATGCAAGGAATTAGACCTTCAGGTTAAAGAAAAATAAAACAATAAAAAATAATAATATAGCACGAGTTTGTATTTTTTCAACCGACTGTACATGCGCATGCCTCCATTTGCATCTAACTTCAGAACCTTTTAGAACCGTGGCGCGTATTATAAATGTCACGCAAAATAGCCAAGAACCCTATACAGGGTGTTCTACAAGCTCTATGGTAGGTCACTTGATTTTACACATATTTTTTTTAATAAACATGGGTCCGATTCGTTTTTGTTTAGAAGTTACAAGCATTTAAAGAATCAAAAACGTAGGCTGATAAATAGAAATATCGGTTGTTATGACAATAATTATAGGTTAAGGAGGTCCAATATCATGGCCACCTCGTTCACCCGATCTGAATCCTCTGGATTTTTATTTATGGGGACACATGAAGCAGCTGGTCTACCATGTTGAATTTGCTACCCATCAGCAGTTACTTGAAAGAATTCAAGATGGTAGACCAGCTGCTTCATGTGTCCCCATAAATAAAAATCCAGAGGATTCAGATCGGGTGAACGAGGTGGCCATGATATTGGACCTCCTTGACCTATAATTATTGTCATAACAACCGATATTTCTATTTGTCAGCCTACGTTTTTGATTCTTTAAATGCTTGTAACTTCTAAACAAAAACGAATCGGACCCATGTTTATTAAAAAAAATATGTTTAAAATCAAGTGACCTACCATCTGTCAAAGTTTGTCATAGAACTTGTAGAACACCCTGTATAAATGCGCGAGAAAACTAAAATACTGGGGTAGTACGTTCCGTTACGATTATTTTACGAAGTTGTACAACTTGCATTGATGGTGGTGGAAGCAACGGGTATTTGTGGTGCTAAAGATATTTGTTTGTGTGAAAGTACGATACATTATTTTATCTGAAGGTTTAGATTATGAGGTTTGTGTTAAAAGTCGCTACAATAATCACACTGAAATATTTTCTTTTCTCCTTAGAAGTTTCTAAAATGTGATAAAACTGTACCACTTATTAAGAACTTGCGGAAGCCATTTTTATATTTGAATTGTTATTTAATTTTTATCTTAATATTCAAGAAAATTAAGCGTCTTTTTCATTTGAACTTTGCTATTTGGATAGCAAATTATAAATATTTTGACTCAGCAATTTTTTAAATATACAAAGTACTATTTTAGATCAAAATTCACTTTTCTAAATTTTACAATATTTTTTCGTACTGAGGTTCAACGAATCCAAAAAAAACATATTTTTGGAAAAACTCTGTGCGTCTGTTTCTCTGTTAGTCTGTAAGCACGATACAGGTCAAACGGATTGAAATCAAATTTTGGGAGGATGTTTGATATGCAAATATGAAAAGCCCTATTGTTTTTGGGGAAGATCGGCGCATGAGCAAAAGAAATATATGCTTTAACGTGGTTTTTTCTCATATATATACTTTTTCGTACGGACAGACACCAAAGTGATCTTATAGGATTCATCGAATGTATGGAACACTAAAAATTACTAAAAAATCAGCAAAAGACATTTTAATCTGAAAAGTAATAAATTATTGTCAACGTAGCCTCCAACGTCAAAGATGCTCAATTTTATGAAGTAACACAATGAGTGAACGAATGAGCGCGTTTGTCTGTTAAACAAGTGCTACCGACTTGAAAACAAGAAACTACCACGCGTTCAATCATTGTCTGTCTCTCTCTGAAATATTGTACTCAATATATTATTGTTTTTCGGACACTGACAATGTATAACGTATTTGATTACTTGCTATTCTTCATTATGTCAGACCAAAGGGGGTCAATGACAACAATATCTATAAGCTATAATAAATTGTGTAAGGTTTAGTTTTTGTGTGTGAATGATCAATGGTCACTTTTATAGACAAATCATTATTAGAAAAAAAAACCCGGGTCGCAGTGCCAAAACCCTGCCGACAATATAGTGTATTGCTACAGACAGCGTGACTTTATTATTTGAATTTGTTTGTTTTTGGAGAAAGTAAAAAAATTGAAACCCTTAATACACCCCTTAAAATAATATTTTTTCTTAATTTCAATATTTCGTCTCTGTTTTATCAATTCATCATCTGCACAAAATTATATACCTACAGAGACTTCAGTAAGTATAATTTTCTAACCGCAAACGTTTTCATAAAATTTATAAGTTCGGTCCTGTCGGGCCGATTTTGTTAATATTTTAGGTGCACCTGTTGATTATTACTACAAGGTCAAATTTCAATTTTTAATCAATTCCGAGAATATTTTCGGTGTTTTCGGGGCCCAAAACAATTTTCAACCCCTAAATACATCCCTTATAATGGTCCGATTAGGCCCATTTTAAATAGGCTTCGTGCGATGGCGGATTCCAGGGTGTGGCCCAAATTTCGTTCAAATCGAATAAGACCTTCGGAAGTATCGTGCTCACACACACACACACACACACACACATATATATATATATATATATATACATACATACATACATAATTATATATATAATTTTTACAAAAATGGTGCCAAAGTGTTTAGAAGGCTATGAAACGTCGAGAAATTTTGGTCCGACCGCTAGGTCCCGCCATCCGACCGACGCCAATAGTGTATGTGCCATATATGGCAATACACTAATAATTCAATATTATGATCTTCATAACCTCTTCACTGCCAAGATTGCTTTCTCGTTTCACTAATCACGTTATTAACCATTTCCCAGTTTTCCTTGAATCCCTACTCAGACAAAAGGCAGAGCATTACGAAACGAGAGTAATAAACATAAAAATGAAGTATGTCATTGAAGCCATATTTGATTATCTAAAAAAAACATTTTTTTAAATAAGTTATTAAAAATATCAGAGCATTTTTAAATAAATAGATGAACTATTTGAATAGATTACATTATTAATGAGTTTACTATCGTAGTTACTGCAGTGGGCGGAGGTGAAGATTTCGTCCACTGACATTTCACACATACTTTGATAAAACGCGGCGATTCAAATGGTTCCGTCGCATCCATGTTTGCACCGATACGTTTCGGGGTTCCTAGGACTACAAGTAACGGAACTACTGTAACATTGCAGTGTACAAATATTGCATATATAAATTATTAGAAGACGAATTTTATTCCGTAAACGATTTTTTAAAGTGTAATATCTAAATGTGACAATTTTGTGCAATGACATGAAATTATTATTATTATTAAAACAAATAATTCAAAGGATATTTTATGGAGCAGATAAATTAGTTAATAATTATTTTGTTTAAAACGACGTTTCGTAATAATTTTTTACTTCCTTTGAATTATTTGTTTTAATTAAAAATAAGGAGCTGAACTTTCTGTAAAAAATATTATTATTATAATCTAGCGAGTGGTGAGTGATGATCCGTGCTACTCAAACTTAGCTGCTTCTCCTCCGTTAGCTAAAAAATGATGCGTGACATTTTGCTCCTGCTTTTTGAAGTTATAGTACTTTTGGCGCACTGAAGGTTTTTTCTCTGTTACGGAAGTTGCGTACGCAGCATGCAACGAATATGTTACGGAAGTTGTTTCTGATAACGTCGAAATAGTTATTTCATAAAACAACAAAGTAGGTTATACTAGCGACATCGGATGGAACTTTTTAAAAGCTAGTGCTGTTAATAACTTTTGAAAGCTCAGTAACCTCAATACTTGCATTTTTTTAAATTATGGATTCAACAGTAGAAAATCCTTTAATAGTTAAAAAGTTACTTTATGCGGGAACTAAAAATTATACTTTTGGAAATGAAACAAAGGTCAAATTTATATAAATTATCAGACCGCTAGCATAACCAAATCTATGTTTAAAAATGTTTCACGAACTATACCATCTCTAACGTGGAAGGAAAGTTTGGTTGAGGAACAGTTGAAAAAAAGAAGCTTTACCGATGTTTCGCTTTTAAGATTAGTACAATTTACCGCCCTTTGACTAGCCTGAGATATGTACCCAGTTTGTTTAATTTTAAAATTTAATAAAATTGTATACGCAAATATTGTAAAATAAAACAATTATTATATAATCTTGTACATTTTCATAGACCCTGAAGATGGAAATATATTTTCCGAAACGTAGGCCATAAGCGAAAAAAAAAATAAAAAAAAAGGCCACAAGCGAAACATCGGCAAAGCTTCTTTTTTTCAACTGTTCCTCAACCAAACTTTCCCTCCACGCTAAAAATATATATTGGAACAAAAAATATTAAAGACTATATCATCTCTCTAGACATCCTACTTTATTTTATCAATGCACACCTTTAACGAAAATGTGAATATCAATTATCGCAATCACGCCAAAGAAGTATAACTTCTGCCGCGCATACGTAAGTACACGCACTACTTTTTTAATTATCAGTGCTTCTTGCAAATGGTGGTGTTTGTCGAATCGAGGTGATGAATTTCGCGCTTTTCATTTTTAAATAATTTTTATATGAATGAAATGGCACACCCAATTCTAATAAAATTTACAGATCTTTCAATGTAGCTCCATCTAGTTTATGGTTTTGAAAGTGGCAGTCAAAGTGCAAAATTTAAAAACATTTGCAAACCTTTGTTGACAAACGTGATTTAAAAACTATCTGACTGAAGACCATTCATAATTTATTGAGTAATAAATCTTTTTGGTCTATAGCTGCTTCGGGTATATAAATTCCAATTACGCCTACGTATTTCTACGTTTTTAGTAATATACAAAGTACTGTTATGTTATTAGTTAATTATATATTAGCCAAATATACATCGATGGTTAATGACCAAAAAGGCATAGCGACAAATTGTAAATTTTACAGCAGAGCCAAAAAACGTTCTGCCTATATTCGATATTTGCTTGTTGTTATTATGTTTAATATTAAAATCTTTTTGTCATCATAATATGATTATGGACTATTCATGGTTAGACCCTTTTAGGGTAAAACTTCATTAATTTGTCGCCTGGACAGTTTTTCAAAAGCTACAACAATTCACTACGTCATCCGACGCACATGGTTTACCAGCTTGTACTGGAACTAATAATGATAACCATTGAGACATAAACACAAAAAAGTGGTGCGTGTACGCGCGGCAGAAGTTATACTTCTTTGGCGTGACCGTGATAATTGATATTCACATTTTCGTTAAAGACATACATTGATAAAATGAAATAGGATGTCTAGGGAGATGATAAATATAGTTGGAAAAATATTTTTAAACACAGGTTGGGTTATGTTTGTGGTCTTATAATTTATATATGTCGAAGGATAATTAAAAAATTCGAATTTTTGCGGAAATCTTAGGACGTTTGCAAAGAACCGGATTCCAATGACCCGGTTTTTTGCAATCCGCCTAGGATTTTCGCGAAGATCCGAATTTTTCAATTATCCTACGGCATACCTATACATATTTTACCTTTGTTCCATTTTCAAAACTAACATTGAAAAATGGTCGGCCAAACTGAGACATCCTGTATAGACAGAGCGTTATCTCATATGGATATTAAACCCGTTTTCAGGTTGCAAGTACAAATTACATAATATACAACTTAAAGTGTGGGACAAGAAAACACTGTGGAATTTATTAGTTATGTTCACTAGTGCACAAATTACCAAAGACGAATTCCTTACAAATAACCAGTAGCCGCAAAAGTAATTGATTATAAATTTTAAACTGGTCACTCGCTTTAAGCAGTGTTACCAATCTTTCTGTCGTTTAGTCATCTAAAAATATCTGCGGGCTAAAGTCAAAATCGGTTATGTTATTATTTTTTTTAAATAGGCGCTGATAACCTTAACTGTCAAGCGTCTACAATCTGTCAAATTTCTTAACAATCTTTTGCGTAGAACTGTAAAAATTTTTCATCAATAAATCGCTCAATCGGCTGGAATTTTTTTAAATTACTGGTAAGTTTCAACGTCGCTACCGCTAGTATATTCATTTCAATACACAGATATTTGTAATATTTTTGAATCTAATTAATAAACTCATCAAAAACGATGAGGTTCTCTCGAGTTTAAAATGTGGGTATGTTGGGGAACAAATTTCATGCCACTTTTTAACATTTTGACATATGAAGTTTTGTTATTTGGCCAAGAAAAAGTTACAAGACATCGGAATGTAAGCATGTGGACAAGCTACTGTCAGTTGTTTTCAGTTTTTTTCTTTTATTGCCGCCGAAGATAATTTTTTTGCGGTTCTTTGGATCTTTCATTGTAGCGATTTAAAATTAAGATAAGAAAGGTATTGATATAAGATAAAATATTGCAGTGTACAAGACTGGTAGTCGACCATAATCGTATAACAAAATAATTTGTTTCGACATATCTGCACAAGACGAAAGCAAAAAATAAGAAAAATATTTTTTGCACGATCCTCTATAGAATAACTGCTTTTCATGTTTGGATAACGGTTGAAAAATGGCCCTTTTCCGCACTAGTGAATTTCAAGTGTTGCTTGTTGCAAATTTCAGTTTTAGCTCGTAGTTAAAATTCATGCAGTAGGTATAGGGAATTGTATAACCTCCTTTTTTGAAGTCGGATAATAATAATAATTATCGACATTAAAAGTGTGTATTACTTAGTATTTTAAATCACTTGCACGATTTGTATGCAGAAATTGGTAGTTAAATGGCGGAAAATTGTAGATCAAAGGGTTAATTATCCAATAAGTAAGTATCATATAATTAGATGCTAATTTTCTAATAAAACTTGTAATAATAATAACAACTCAAACGGAAGATAGCATCGGTTAAACAAATCACGAAATTGAAATTAAAAAGGGAATAATTATAAGAAATACGTGCATAATAATTACGTTGCGGTTTTTTTGCATACATGTTAAATGTACTACAAT
Source organism: Venustoraphidia nigricollis (assembly GCA_034508555.1). Taxonomy (NCBI): domain Eukaryota; kingdom Metazoa; phylum Arthropoda; class Insecta; order Raphidioptera; family Raphidiidae; genus Venustoraphidia; species Venustoraphidia nigricollis. Next base: position 5,133,273 of record JAVRKA010000004.1, on the reverse strand, counting down.
CATTTATAAAAAATTATGAAAGATATGTAATAGAACATCATCAAGGTCAACACGAATTATGTTAGTGTTATTGTATTGTTTTCTGTAAGGCTAGGCGCGCATGACTGATAAATCATTCGATCGATCGTACCACTGGATTAGAGATGGGAAAAACGGGTCTTTTTAGTGATCTGCATCTTTGCATCTGGATCCCGTATGTGAGCCGGCTCACTTAACCGGTTCAAAAAGAGCCGAGTTCTGAATATGTTACTGCAGTCTAACACTGAGTTACCTAGTTCAGTCAATCATATCACGACCTGTATAGAATCAAGAATGCATAGCCAAACATGTGATACATGAGTCATTTGAGCTGACAGATGCATCAAAGCAAGAACTGATACGTAAGTGTAAACTGTGCTTCTGTGTGTTAAGTGTTTCACTGAGTTATGCAGATCCGTTGATCCGTCGGCTCAAAAAAAAGTGAGTCGGCTCTCACGGATCTTCTGTCGGAGTCGGCTCTTTGAACCGGTTCAGATCTGAGTTACACAACTCTACACTGGATAGTTATGACAACGTTGTTAGAAAAAGCGCCGATTTTTTGTCGTTTTATGCGTACTTTTTCATATAACACCGTTGTCATTAGGCCGTTTTCACAAGGTATTATTGCGTAACCATGTATAATATATACGGTACATATATTTCGCACAAAAAAATAATTAGATACCATATAAAATTTAAAGTTTAAAGAACTTTTCGGTGTTAGAGTTATGGAGCGAAGACGTAGAAATCGACTGTTGGTGATGATTCTTAAAATGATTGTAAAAAAATGCCCTCGGAAAATTTCAAATTGTGGTCGCGAGATTCATTTCACTACTGTTTTTATTAGCTGTGATTAAGCGTTAAAAATTTCGCTTGTTGTTTAAAAATGTCTAAAAATGCATTTTGACATGAATACGTCTTTAAATTTGCTTCCATAGTAGGAGGCAATTAAAAAAATCTGTATCTATAATTTAATTACTCCACTCAATATAGATAAAGATCTTTATTTGTTTGGTACAAATGTACATAAATAGCGTCAACAAATACCATAATTATAAAAGAGTTCTAAAAGAATTATAAAAAAATTATAAAAACTCGTTCAATTTATAGTGAGCCTTTGCTAACAAGAATTTTTTTAATGTTTTCCTGAATTTTTTAGAGTTTACAGCCTTAATTTCAGTAGGTATATTATTGTGTATTCCTATCATAGCATTGCTATAGGATCAAAGAATTCGTTACGTTAACCCATTGTGTGCTAGTGGTACTCAAAAGTACCGCTTTTTTGAGCCTCTGTATTCCCACAAACATATTTTTGTCATATAATTCCAACTAATTCTAACTAATAAAACTTCAAACAATAGTGACACCAACCTAACATAATATACGTACAGGATCTGTACTACAGCTTTAAAGTACCAGTAATACGAAATCAACGATTTAGTGAGCTGTTTTAGAGAAATTCGTCTGGAAAATAACGGTACGTTTAAGTACCACTAGCACACTGTCAGACTTTTAGGTCTGGCACACAACGGGTTAAGTGAGGACAGTGACGCATCTCTTGCGGTGGAGGGGGATGCACCGCCATTTTGAGGTCGTTTTTGTGTTTGTTCACCGATATTTTCGTCAATAATTTGTAAACCGATTTGAAAAATTTCAACGCCATTTTCTTCAAAATCTTACCGCATTAGTACCGTATAGTTTTTATTAAAATCGGGTCATCCGTGTTTAAAAAAAGTTATTTAAATAAGTGTTTATTACTTTTTCCATTTTTTAGTATTTTGTTCCTTAAATTTTTGACGTGAATACGTCTTTAAATTTGCTTCCATAGTGGGAGGCAATTCAGAAAACTGATGATAATAAAATCGGAGGATATAAATAATGCAATGTCGGCATTTACTGGTCGAAAGGCCAAATCAAAATATAGAGAACGTTTACGGTTGGAAAAAGCAATTCAGTGTTACCCGTAAAACACCAAATGAAAGACTAAAGCGGTGCCGTAACGTATATGTATTCAAGTAAAACGTACGGCCATGTCCACGACACAGCCGCACCTCATTTTTTATTTTTATTTTTTGTTGTATATAGCGCCCATAGTAATACACACACTGTGAAAATTTCAAGTGTGTACCTATTACGGTTCAAAAGATACAGTCCTGTGACAGTCAAAGAGACAATCAGACTGACAGACAAACACCGGAGCCTTAGTAATAGGGTTTCCTTTGGGTATGGAACCATAAAAATCCACATCCGCATCTGCAGATGTCAGTAAAACCCACATCTGTAACATCCCTGGTCTGTACTCTTCGTTGTGATTGGCATACATCAATCAAAATATGTTAAATTTAATTTCTAGACCACATACAATCATTGTTTGTATTAAATTATACATGTGTTATATGTGTGGGATTTAAACAATATATGAAGCGCACTTAAATTATTCATGGCTATATATTGTACGATCATTGAAAAAAAAACTAGTATACTATCCACATAACAGTAACGATGTGGTGTGAAAATGAAAGTAAATATTGTAATCTAATAAATAAACATAATTGATTTTATCTCTCAATTTCATTTGATACAAATATCAACAGGTATTCTAGACACAGCTAAGCAGTAGCGAAACTGTAAAAATGTACAAATATTTTTTAGTCTATCAACTGTTGATCTGGGTCTAGTAACAGTTATCATTAAATTATTTTCAAAAAAAACCGGTCAAGTGCGAGTCGAACTCGCGAGAAGAAGGTTCCGTACTATTCCGTTTTCCGTGAGTACTTTAAGACTTAAGATTTTCGTTACAATTTTCCTGTAAACTATGGGTGAGACCCGACATTCCCTGTTTTTTTCAAAATTTTAGGCGCAGTAGTTTCGGTGATAAGGGGGGAATGGTCAATTGTTCATCTATTTGCTTAAACAACTTTAAAACTATTTATTTTAAAATTATAAAAAAAATATACTTAAGACCCCTACCACAAGCCCTTTCATTTGATATGTCACACGGTACAGTTTGCAAAACTTTTTTTTTAATTTCCTAATTTTTTCCCAAAAAACTAATAATCTACAATACTAAATAAAATTAACTGCTGAACGTCTAGAATTTTAGAGTCTAAAATATTATTACATACATGAAAAATTTGTTGATTCTATGCTTAGAATGTATAACACATAGTTAAAAGACAATAATTTTGTGGGCGCATTGTACCAGTTATACGAGTATTAATAATTTTACATATCTAAATATATTTAAGCAGTGTTAGGACCTTCAGTTACCAATGGTCAATTAGAGAAGTCATTAGTGTGTGACCCTATTTACTACAAACACAATTTAGACCCCGCATACAATAAAAAAAGAGTTCTTGTTACTGTGTCACTACATAGTAAAACGTGATGGTTGATTGACTTGCAAAAATTACTCAGTAGGTAGTTGCCTATTAAATGTAAAGATGCTTCGCCATAAAATAGATATAATTTACAGACATAAAACAACGGCGCAAAAACGTTCCACGCATTTAAATACTTTGCATTTTTTGTTAGAAATCAGAAACTTTAGGGATAAGGAGACACCTTGCGCCATCTCCAACCCATCCCTGGTACAAACAACTTTGTTATTTTAAATAGCACCTAATACTTTTTCAACAGAATTGTATTAATTAAGAAATATCTGAGGTTCAATTTGGAAAAATAACTAAATAATACATACCTACATAATATATATTTTTGCAGTTAAAAGCTCGACATTAAACCGAATTTCGTTATTTCGATAATTGTTTTATTTTATTATTATTTGTCACCAGAATATTGAAGAATTACAAAATTACAAAAACATTTAAGGCTAGCTTTCCGTACATAAAACTAGGGGATGAAAAATTTTATTTATCATCGGGCAGGTCTTTAAAAATGTAACAAAAAGTTCTTAAGTGACATTTTTCCTCAGGTAGATATTTCGTTCAAAAGAAATATAACTTCAAAAATCAGTGCACATTTACTTGATACCAATTATTAATCTGTAAGCACTAATTCCATTTCTGTGACTAATCTCTCCATTATAACAGTTTGAAAGTATCCATCAATTATTATATTTAATTTTTTAGCAGTCACAATTACGTTTGCGAAATAGTGTTTTATTTCATTTGTGGGCGCTCGAGCACTTACATCAATTTTCAAAAGAATACGATCATCTGAATACGTTTTATGTATTGTATAATAAATCCCAACACAAACATAATTAGTGTGAAAAAAAGCCAAGCTCTGGCGTACCTACCAGTTTGTTTGACCATCAGAAGAATTGCAATATAAAATATTTTCAAATTTTCCAATTTCAAACTAGAAAAATGAGATTTGCGACGACAGAAGTTCTGAAATGAATTAACGCTGTGTCACATCTTCAAATTTCTAATTTTATAAAGTTGGATATTAAAACTTTGCCTCAAGAACCTATACTGTATTTTTTTGTTTCGGAACTTGTGTTTCATATCCTACTTTTAATTTTGGTAATGGAAAAGAACTTAGTACTCTTTTTTGCAATTTTTCCATTTTTTTTATGGTAGACGAAAATTTCTTTTCTTATTTATGTGCTTGGTGGCGTATTGTAACGCTTCCTCTAGTACTTTGGCCCAACAAAATAAAAAAAAATGAATTTAATTGGCTTCAAATAGTCTAGGGGGGTACCAGTGGACGTACAGAATGCTTAATAACTAGTCCCATTCATCGACCCTTTGCTGAAAACAAAAAAAATAGATTGCTGAAAACTCGAGCAATAAAAAATTTAATATACTTATTTTCTTTATTAGCAGAAAAAAAAAATAAATACCACCGAATATTACATGAGGAATCATAAGTTATAGTATAGTATTAATTATAATCATATTACAAAAATTTTTCTATAGAGGAAAACCTTTGGAAAACAAAATAAATTGTGCAAATTAGTTAAATAAAGAAAAATATAATTAATCGTCAGAGGTCTAGCCTTCGTGACAACTAATTTTCTTACTTTTATGTATCCAACAATTGAAAACTGACTCTGAATTTAATTAATTAAATAAAAAAAAAATATTTTTATTCAACACCAATACAACACAAAATGTCCGACGACCGCACTTTTCGAAAATAACTCCCTGACTGCCTGATAAGACCCGCGATCCGACGTTCAGATACCAGCTGTGACGTTTCACAGCTGGACCATGTGACATTGCCACGACCCCTACATTTGAAAATGGCGGATATACCAGCGGTACTGTAACGTTATGTTACAGTATCAACATTTATTACAAAGCTAGTTAATTTTCATCACAAAAATTTACAAACATTTCCCAGCTTAGAAGTTTACAGAGGTTCTTTGAGTTTTTTGTTTTTTTTTTTGTACCCAAATCCCTACGTATGTGTTAAATTTTAAGTTTGTAAATGCATGAAAATTACCCTGTAACCTATAGTGTAATTTTTGCGCATTTAAATACTTGAAATTTCCAAAATATGTGATTTTTGAGATAAAAGCTTGAAATTTACAGGATCTTAATAAAACAGACCTTAACAACGTACTTTACAATTTGTATGTAACTTATTAAGTAACAAAGTTATGTGAGTGGTAAGTAAGTTGGTTCGTGTAAATATTATCACAGCGCGTGCAGGAACTTGGCTTGACGCACTGCCGTGCGCGTGCGCCTAGATTTAACAAAAGTGCTAATCTATCTATAAAGGGATTTGCCAATTGAACGAATGTAATTATTTATTTGTTGCATTGAAAACATAGTATAATTATCGGTTCTATATATGTTTTATTTAGCATCTACTAATTAAAGTCGTGAACAAAACATTACAATAAAATATACATTAAATATCTCATCTGCTGCGGAGCTTGTCTTATCAAATTCAAGGTTACAGCTGTCTTTATGCATTGTTATTGATAAACAATATTATAATGATATATTTCGAGAGTGATCTTGAGTATCGGGTGTTTATAATTTACAAACCAATACAAATCACTAAAATCGATCTTAACTTTTTTTGTAATTTAAGTTTTTAGTTTAGGCTAAAAGACCACGATTTGTCGGTTAGAATTCCAAGTCGTCTTTAAGTTCTGAAAAAACGTAAGTGATTGAGATCAAAGAATTACATATAAGTTAGTATCTGTTCTGGTAAAATCTCATTTAATTTACGTTCAAATAAGAATTAAAGATTTTTTCTCCTTGACATCACATATTAAAATTGAGAATGTAGCATACCTGACATGCATCGCATTCATCATTTTACACGTAGATCTCGAGAATTGATAAGAAAATTAAATGCCTTGATTCATAAGCCATATAAATGACTTGACAGTATTGCAAATTAATTCAGACTTCAATTTATCATTATCAATGCATAATGTGAAATATATCCAATTATACAAAAATAATTAAAACGTATTTAAAACTATTAAATCAATGATCTATTAAGGTAAATATGCCTTTGAAACTGTATTTATTAAAATATAAAATTATTAGGAAAGTGCACAATTATTAAAAACGCATACAGTCAATTCAGCAACGTTTCGACCTTTTTGCTGAATTGATCGTTCGTCATTTTAGTCTGAGTTTATGGCCAACTTCATACTGTCGAATTTTTGTTAGCTGTGCACACGAAACTCTCATTGTCTACTGAAATTTTACACTCAATGCGCCAAAAGAAGAATAACTTCAATAAAAAAAAATGACAATCCTTGTCTACAATCCAAGATTGATGTATCCAACATTCCCCTAAGAAAGTTATTATGGCGTCACTAATATTAGAAAAAGAGGTATAACGTCAGATTGTAGTCATTGAAGTGGAGGAGCTTGTTGTTTAAAAATACACGGACATTTAATTAACGTAAACTTTTTTCCGTTTATGTACATGCCATATTGCAGCTGACCTTAGAGTATTAGATATTATTAATGCATTTTTGCAAGACTGAAAAAGGCAATAAATTACATATTGTATAACAGTTTGACAACAAATTCGTTCTAAATCAACATGATTTACAACATTTGGGTTTCATAAAATATTACATTCTGTCAAAGTTTTGTACCCAAACCTGTATTTCAGAATGCAGGTGATTGCAATGAAGGAATTTAAGGCCAAATTTCTCAAACACTAAATTTTGATGGTTATCGCAGTAAAACTTCTTTTGGTACAATAAAATCGGTTCATGAGATGTACAGTGTAACGAAACGTTGCAATTCACATATACTTGTAAGAAGCGGTTGTTTAACTTAAGCTGAGGTAACTGTGAGGTACACAAAAGGTCGCTGGTTCGATTCCGTCGGTCGGCGGCTATATATATTTTTTTTCGTCTATAAAAAAGTCTATAAAAAGCGAGCAAGTGCGTCGAATTTGCATGAAGAGAAACAAATAAAAAACAAAACAACATATAAAACAGAGACTGTATATTACACTACACATTACAGAAGTAAAACTGGAATAATTTTAAAAACAAAAAAAAAAAATTATAATGACACCGACCGCCGTGATCGAATCTATGACCTTTAGGTTACGAGGCAAGTGCATTTTTATTTCCTTATTTGTACAAATCTACATTAAATTCATTATGTAATTAAAATCACTAAATAGAATGCATTAATTGAGAGCAATAATTAGTTATAAACAATTAAGAAAGTAATTAAAATGTTTGCATTCCAAAATGTAAGTAATAAATTATTTAATTAATTAAATTCAGACTGATGGTATCTGCAACAATTAAAATATTTTGACACTAAATAAAAATATTTTTTGATGCCCTTAATCTTTAGTTAGCACACCTTCAGTGTTCAATAAAGTAATAATTTCGCTTTAAATTTGATGATTTCTACCTAAATTTTGATAAATATCAATCACATGATCGGTTGATACATTTTTGATTTGTGAACTGTGATCTGTGACGCAGACAACCCGTGAGAGCTCATGACCCTTTAGGATATATGGGACCTCTTTTATACAAATTTGAGTTAATAAAAGAAATAAACAACACTCCAATTATATAACTGGTATTTTGTCGCAGAATCTAAGGGACCCTAATTGCGCAGTCCTGTACAACCCAGTGAGTCCATACGAAAATATGTGCCTGCAACATTCTATTTTTTAAAAAGACTTTTTGGATTCAGGGAACTTAAAAACATAATAATTGATCAATAACTCAAAATCGACCACAAGGATTACCTTTATATGTAATGTTACCTTTTATAACTCGAATATTTCGAATTTTGAACCAATATTCTATGTATTTCAAAACCAATTAGGTGAATCATTGTTAAACAAAACATATCTCATGCTTCTGTTTTATTGGCAGCATAAAAAAACTAAAACCATATACTGTCAACTAAATACAAAGCTATTTACCTATATTAAAATAGATTATTGATTTTACACTAATTAAACCATACTTTTTGTGATGAGTAATTTTTACCACGTGAAATAATTAATCACGTCCATTTTTTTACTGCTTCAGTTTTAACGGTACACTGTTAAACTGAATATCACACTTCTTAATTAAAATATTGATTTAATTTTAAACAGAAATTAATTAAACACGCACGTAAGATTTTTTGCAATATTTTCCTTCTGTTTTTTCATTCATAAAATGAATATGATGTAACATTTGGCCATGGCGTCTTTTATACTTTATAATAAATACTTTTTAACAATTAGAATTTTTACTTTGTACCGTAAAACTTCTATATCAAAAAAAAAAGTCGCGGTAGATGTCTCTATCTGTGTGTACCGACTAATCTCGAGAACTACTTAACGAATTCGAATGTGGTTTTTACCGTTCGATATATCACTTCTTGGGAAAGGATTTGGTCTATAATATCTGTTCGATCCGAGTTTTCTCCAGACGCAAATCGAATGGAATCTGCTATACTGAGAAAATTTCTATTCGGTTTGTACGATTCGATAACTAGTTTATTTTTTGAGGAAAAGGTTTAAATCTATATTCGGTTCATCCGCATGCTAATTGGATTTAATCCAAAATGGACTGAAACCAAGTTTATGGCAAAAACGGTATGAATTATAAACATTATACTTAATAATAAAAATTATAATACGTCGCGGGCAGTTAACAATAAATTCGAGCAAACGAGTGAAGCGAGTGGATAACGTATTCATTAATTATAAATTGCTACCCAGAGGAAGCCGAACTGGACATCTGGTGAGTATATAAAAAGCAAAAAAATATATTCTTTTTATTCTTATCCAGGACGCAATAGCGAATAGGTGCGAGAAGCGAGGACAAAAAAAAACGAAACAAAAATAATGTTTTTTATTAAGTAATGTTTTGTAAATTCGTAAAAATAAGAAAATTTTAGATTAAGTTTGAATATCTACAGATATTTCGTCCTTCATTCTTAACTGACTTCTCGACTTTGGACCTTGGGTTTGTTTTATTCATTTTGTTGTTTAGCAAATTATCGCACCGAATATTCAGATCTTTTAATACTCTAGTCCCAGTACATTATTCGTATTTTAAGTCGCAAATGTTTGGTTAAAGTTCCACTGCAGTTGCTTAGATTATATTTACAGGGGGCGATAAGACAGTAAATGTCTTACAACCGCAGCGACATTAGATCTTTTGTGAATCCCCTCATATTTTTATTTTCAGTCTGGTAGAATTATTGCAGTACTTGCAGTTGTTTAACTTAGTAGGTAATCAGGAAATAAAAACGAAACTGTTTTTAAACGGTGTTAGGTAGGTATTTAATGGGACACACCCATTAAAATATTATATGTGCGCGATACAAAATGGCATACGTCTTGTTCCACGATTCAAATAATTTGTTTTCGTTGATTATTATTTTATTGTTGCACCACGTGACAAAAAGGAAGCGGTTGACTGACCGGTTACATCGCGACAATGCACATAAATTGCTATTAAATAATCAGTGTTGAACTACAGTAAAGTACCGATAAACAACACTTTTAATACCAGACGAATATTATATTTATCTGATTCATTTTAACTTCCCGCTACTGAAAATTTAAAAAAAGATATTATTGGTCTCAGTCCGATTTTCGAAAATCGATTTTTCGTCAGATCTCGACGTTTTGGAGTTCTAAGAAGCTATTTTGATTATTTTTGGATAAATACATTTTTGTCAAATGATATCTTTAGACTTTATAGCGAATCAATCGAATGAGATCTGGTTTGCGGCATTCGAAAGGGTTTATTGAGACAGATCTGGTTAGATACGTACTATGTTATGTAATTCTTATTTTTGACTAGCCTATATACAATTTTTGTATCTTTCAAGGACCAATAAACTATAGTAATATTACTATTAAATTTTGCTACTTTTTGTAACTGTTTATGACCTGTCTCTTGTCTTTGGCCAGTAGTATACTTCATTTTGTCTACAACGGCTAAGTTCACGTTAAGTCCCATTGGTTTACTTGCGCCACTCTGGCCAGTTATTAAATCACTCTTTTGTTGTTTTTAGGTGACCACTTTTTCAGTACAGCAGCCATAAGAAATCTCCATCCTCCATATAGTACAGCCTCTTTTCATCTGGAGGGACGTCATAATTTAAAACCACGGGTTATAGAGCACGAAGTTCGTCCCTACACTGTAACCTAAACTGGACAAGCTAATGTGTGTGGTATCTTTAAAAATCTACCGTAACATTTCATATCGTAGATATCGTAGGTACTAGAAAGTCGACACCGCAATAAAGTTAGGCATTCGTGTAACCAGTCATTATTTAAGACAGTAATAGATCTGTATTATGCACACATCATAAATAATGTAGACTACGTGTGCACGTATCATTAAGTATATCAGAATTACACTTTTTGGGTAGTACTAACCATAGACATAGAAAAACAACAGAACAGCGCCATTCACTGACAGATTTAATACGAGTAAGACGTTAAATTTCTGTTGCTTCTAGAGATACAAAATACTTATTAGTCAATGCAATTACAGCCTCAATGGGCATTTCAATATGAATTTTTGATGTTATTTATTATACGTCAAGATGTGATCTGGTGTGTTTTTTACTAATCAGTGAATTTACACCAAAAGTTCAATGACTTTTTTTATAAGGTTTTACATCAGGAACTATCGAGTTGTACGAGAATTGACTGTATATTGTTATGTAGATATGCGATTTTTTACTTTTGTTTTGAATTAGCGACTTCGATAAAACTGCAGGGGGCATAGATAAAACATCTATCGTTGAATAATTAAAATATAATAAAGCAAATGTTGCCCGTGACTTAAATAATTTTAATATATTATATATTTTATAGCTTTTCATTATGATAACTACTGTGCAAAAATACCTCGCTGTTGTTGATGAATATAAAGTGTCTATCAAATTAATTAATGACAATTAAAGCGCAAAAACAAGTTCAGAAATTTTATTTTACTAAAGTTGGGCCATTCAGATAGTAGGCTGTCAAGGCCGGCGTTGTTCCAAAGCTTCTTGGTTTCCGGGATTGTAGGGAGTGGTTCATTAACAACTGCGGTAGACATTTTCAAAAGAAAAATTACTGCCCTATCCCGGAAGGACGAACTACGACCGAGCAGAAAACTTATTCACGCTTAGTAGGAAAGGAGGGACAATATCCGTCGTCGACAATATTTACTTGTGAGCCATTAAGTTGGACACTTCATCGCTTTTGAAAATATCTACCGCAGTTGCAGACGAAATGTCAGGTAGAAATATCAATAGACCATAGACTTACGAGCAGGGAAACCAACAATATTTGAAAGTTGGTCTACTTCCATGAATCATTCTGCTCGAATCATTATAGATTTACCTGACAGTTTTTTTTAAACAATAAAAATGCAAATAAATAAACACAGTATTGCTTGAATCCATACAAAGGGTACATCAGTTATCTGTAATGTTTTTTAAGAAGAATGTATGTCTATAAATTTAAAGACGTAAAACAAAAAATGTTTATATATATAGGTATTTGGATTGTAATAAAATAATTACAATTTCTATATGTTTAATAACTGGAAAATGAATAATTTAGCAGAATTATATTCTGACTTGTTTCAGTATTAAAAAATAACAAACAAATTTTAGCTATGCTAAATTTCAATTATCTAATTTATACTGTTTAGCTCTGCGTGCCTGTGACACACATGCAGACACCGGAGCGACGCTGTAAGTGTTTCACGAAAATCGACCGTTATGTTTCAACTGTACTTTCGGTATACCACTATCTCACGAACTGCTCAACCAATCCCAGCAAACCAGTTGTCAAGTGATCGAGTCACTTGGCCCTCTTCTACAATGTACTGAGAATATTGACAACTGACTCTAGGAATTGTCTGCGTGAGAGTTTTTGCGCTGACAATTTCTAAATTGCTCCACTAAAACTTAAATATCTCGGGAAAATACAAAGTACGTTGTGGTCTTTAGAACAAAATCTCTTTAATAACACCAATTCCGAATACTAAAAGCAGTCATAGAAATAATAACAACATTCGAACCTAAAAATTTGAAATGTCGAACTAAAAATCGCGATAAAACACAAACCAAAAATTTCAAACTAAAAAAACCGGTAAATCCTACGCAGAGCGTCAACTGGCCTATCGTTTGAGACCAAAATTAAAGAAATCTGGCGAGGACTTAGAACATGGCAATCATTTGAAGATTGATGAAACCCCGTCAACCCATGATTCCATATCTATCGGTAGTCCCACGACTACTAGGGCATTTTTTTTCAATTTTGGCACGGGATACTGAAAATAGAATGTGTCAACATTAGTAATGTTAATTGTAGATCCTGCATCACTGTCATATCATAATTTATTTACTCTTCTATGTGAAGTTAGAGCACGTGCAGTATTGCAAGGACAACGATATAATACTGACTTGGGGAACATACCTACGTTTTGTGAATTGTGGTTTTGTCCCGGACACAAAAAATAAAAGAACAATACAAAAAAACCACAACAGGTGTGCACATTGTAACTGAAGATATATGCAACTACAATAAGTACTGCACACAATTTATAAAGTTTGTTCATTTTAAACTGAGCCTTGATTGGTTATAAAGATTCCAAAACTGAATTCTGAGATTTGGTAATTTCGAACAAATTTTTTTACTGTTAGGAATTTTAATTTATGATTGATTTCCCAGTATATTGAAGTTATTGTAATATGGGTCCGAAATCAACATTTTAATAATTTTTTCAAGGTCACTAAACTTCCCAGTCAATACGAAAGTTACTGTAATCTGTCCGATAATGAAAATCGTGGTTTTCAAAATTTAGAGAAGAAGTCTGTGTGAGCGTAACTTTTTTCGTCTCCATTATCTCGTGAATAAAAAATGATACCGACTTCGTTATAGTGCCAATCGTCGCGTATTACCATAGATAAGAGTTGATCAGATTATCAATAACTTTGGTCCAATATAGTCGCCACCACAAAATGGCGGATTATCATCTTCTTTACAACCCCCTTCACATCATATCAAATGAAAGGATATGACAAGAAGAATACAGTGTGACTTCCAATATGGCGGCCAAAACAAGATAACGGATCACCTTTTTCTTTATAACCCCCTCGATATTGATATTCAGTGAATAGTAGAATACAGTAAGCTGTGTGGCGTCATTTTATACTCACAATGGTGGACAAAACAACATGGCGGATTACTTTTTTCTTTAAAATCCCCTCGATATTGGCATAAAATGAAAGAATATGACAAGCAGATTACAGTAACTATGTGACATCATTCTACATTCAATATGGCGGCCAAAACAAAATGGCGTATTACGGTTTTCTTCAAAAAATCACTAGTAGAATACAGCAAGATGTGTGACATCATTAACGGGCTGTGCACTTTTGGTTTTTTCAACTATTTTAGAATTTTTGGAAAAGACTTCTAGGGTCTAATTTGTTAAGATCATACTGGGAAGTTGGTCGTGTGGACCTCAAGGGTCGCACTTGTAGAGTTCTAATTTACGACCACCTCACGGCTTGTTTTTACACTATTTTTGACGAGACGTATTCACTTCAATAATTATGCCAGTTTATAATGATTCTTCGTAACATTCATGCGGAGAGGTGATACAATAAACACGCGTTTGCCGGATACATTCCAGCCAGACCGTTGTTAATTCCGTAATTGCATTTCATTCTGTTCCAGCGTCGACATTATTAGGAAGCAATTGTTTCCTCGGTCGGCTTAGGTTGCTTGATTATTACTGTGATTATCTTACAGGTAAATAATAGATAACTCTTTTGTCGGGCTGTTAGCAATGAAAATTATTGTCTTAAAAATTAACTGAAATAGTTTCGCTGCGATTATAAGAAACTCATGCAAAATTTTTATTTTTAACGAACTCGTTTCAAAATGTCGGTCTAATGAAAAAAAATAGTTCTTCCTTATAAGTAACTGAAGTCAGAAAAGCCAGTTTTTAAGCAATTATAATACCAACGAAAGAGAATACAATTTAGAAATCCAGCAAAAATTAACTTTAACAATTTTTTACTTAAATCTTTTATACCTGACACTGGAGAGTTTTCCTGCGTTCTTGACAGTTTATTAATTAATAAGATCAATTACTTTTTATTCCCGTATAGTAAAAAGACTCGTTTCGCACTAGTGCGTAAAGTAAAACAAAAGAAACATGAAACGTAGTCATACTACCATTTTCATATGAAAATCAAACGCAGCCTACAATTAGAAGTGAACTTGTTCAAAATTACTGTCATTTTTTTTTATTTAAATGAAAATCAGCTATTTTATATGAGGTACGTCTTTAGTGCGTGATGATATTGTGGACTGTTAAAACTTGCTGGCTCTCGGTTTTGACTTAATGTCACATTCGCCATAACATAATATGTCATGGCACACTAGAGACAATCTATTATTATAGAATTGTAAATAATTAATTGTTTTATTTAATTTTAAAATTTAATTGACATCAAGTAACCCATTATAAGTATTCGAAGTACTATAAGCGCATTCCAGTTAGTTGGGTATTGGAATTATTATAAACATAAAGCAATTCGTTAAAAAAAATACATAATAGTTCTCTAAATTCACGTTAGGTGGGTACGAACCCACTGGTTTCTTTTTAGGCAGAGGTTTTCGAAATATTTAAATTTATTTTTATTTTTCTAATATAAGTACCTATTATAGCCGACTAAAATGACAGATTCAGTGTTGTGCTAAATTCGTAACTTATAGAAAATCGTGCTTGTATTTTTACAATTTGATTAATTATATTAGTGTATTTGTTTCTTCATATATATAGGCACAATACAAATACACTATAATATCATTTATAATAAGGAAATTTGGTACACAAATCATAGCAAGTTATTTATTAATGAACGTAACTAAACCAATTTAAGGAGTGTATTTAGGGGTTAAAAAACAAAACTGAAAAATTATTGGGTTCGTTTTAAATTCAAAATTAAAACCTTTAAAATGTAATAAAATTTTAATAACAAAAATATCAGGAATAATTAGTAATTTCTAGTTTCCAACAATCGTACTCTTTGTGTTCTTAGGAATATAATGTCAATTTAATATTTGGAAGAGGATGAAAATCGAGTGCATTCAGAAACGTACAAGTAAAGCTAAAAAATGCCTGTAAAAAAATAAATTGAAAATATGAATTAGCAATAAGCTCAAACAATCCTGGCTACTGGTGGTTCTACTATTATTCTGTCGGAAAGGTTTCGCAGTACGACCAGTATTTTTTTTTATCATTAATAATTATTTATTGACAGTGTTCAGATGGCTAGAGGAAAATCAGCTGGCAATGATACATATTTTATGATATATTGTGTATTGTGTTTGTACGTTGCAATTAAATTATAATATTAACATATGTAGTGTTGAAATCGAGAAATTGGTGGGACTGAGGTCAGTGCCTACTGAATTACAATGTATTTAATGATCATGAAAAAAATATTACGTTCATTCTGATCGGGTTATTCATACCAAACAAAATTAAGAGGGCTCTCTCGTTGATAACCAAATACTTTCGATTAACAAAATACCGATCATAAAATCATTTTATTAGCAGAAACTGATAGTTATAGAACAACCGGTTAGTTGAATCAAAAATATATTAAATGAGACAGTAGTGTAAGGAAAAATCTAAATAGTTTAACTTTACTAATATGTAATTGGTAGGAAGTGATCTAATGCTCGCATGTTATGTGAAAAAAGTTGACCTTGAATCTTCCACCCAATGTCATAACTGTTAGTGGCATCGAACGGCCTTCTTCGAATTTGGCAACATTTGTCCGACATTTTTTTCTGGAAAATGTCATCCTCAAATTTTATTCCGTCGGCCGGATTAAAATGGAACACCCTGTAAATGACTGTTTTTTTAAATTGTATCGCAATGTAAGTTGACGAATTCACATGTAAATTGCATCATGGACATAAATAAATTTTGAATTGAATTTGAAATTTGAGTTTGACCTCAGATAAATCAGAAACCATTTGGTTATCAGTGAGGGAGTCCTCTTAAATTCGCTAAACAAAATTCTCGAGCGACAAATTATTATGTAGGTACTTATTACTTAGGTATATCGTGCATACATTAAACATCGATACAATTATAGCTTGCAGCTGATTTACACCTCTTCCAGCTCGTTATGAAATTTCTAACAATTAATCTTGTACACAGTTTTAATGTATTGTTGATATTGGCAGGTCAGCCGGTCGATTAACACTCTACGAGGGGCACGCCCACGGTGTAATATTATATAGCGTTTTATTTGCAACGTATAAATCGGAAAAGTAATCTTTAAACTAATTATAGACCAGTCGACAAGTCGTTTAAAATGACTGTTAGCGGGAGCAATTTCGGACATCAACAATAAGTAAGTACTCGAAAAAAATATTTCGATGCCCATAGATTCAAAACAAGCAAATGTATGACTAAAATGTAAGGAACATTTTTTGTAGAGAATTTACTCTTCTTTAATTTTGATAAGTACGTGTTTTTCTCAAAACTTGATATTAATCGAGATATTCATAATATTAGGAAAAAAATAAAATGTTTGGCCATTTTTAAAACATAGTAGTCAAAGGGTTCAATAGTATATTACACCGTAAGGGAAGTAAGTTGAAATTCTAGCACTGCGAGTAATTTGATGTTCGAGGCGAAGCACAACATAAACAAAAATATTAAATCTAGAGGAGAGATGTCGGATTCTAAATAAATTAAGCAGGGCAAATAGTACATATAAGACATGTTTCACTACAAAAAAAAGTGTTCCTTTCAATTTACAATTAATAAAAAGAACAAAACAAATATTTTAAACGCATTTATTCACAAAGTCGGACAACCCGACGATGCGCTGCCCCATATGTGTCCAGGTTTGTGAAGCTGCACTGTACCTAACTCAAACATTACTCTACGCAAGAGTGGAATTTTAGACCCTGAAAAAAAATTTCAAATCTAATAACTAATATCTAATAACTAAAAAGTATACAAACATTCGCGTTGAATCGGTAGTCTCTTTTTTTTAAGAATATATTAAAACTTAATCTGATCTGAAAGATTTTATACACTTACGTTAAAACTGACATGTTAGCAAACAAAAATAAATGCCGGACTGATCATACAAACTTTTTATAAATGTTTATAATTAAATTTTTATCACATTAGCTAAACGGGATTTTAATTGTTTGTTCGACAGTTTGACAGAAATTTCGATATGTGTACATTTAAAATAGATAAAATCAATAACTGATTTTATTTAATTTGGTGACATTGCAACTGCTAATGTAAAATTGTGAAGGTTAGCCGTTTTGACGAATAGCCTTTAGGGTATTTTTTTTCATCTACTAAACAAGTGACAGGAAAGTTTAAACGGATTTAAAAACTATAGCAAAAAATAATGTGCTAAAAGAATAAAAATAGATTAAAAATAATACTTCAAAAATATTTTCCAAAAAAATGACACTTTCGTAAATTATGATGAATTATTAATTTTAGCTTTCTTTTTTCAGTCAGAAAATTTTAACCATGCTCAAGAGAAATCCAAAATAATCATTTTTATGTAATATAATATATATTTTTTGTCTGCGACTTATTTTTACCGCTTTTTTATTGAAATTTACATACCTTTAACGTCAATCCAACTGGGGGTCAATCCAATTTGTACCCAGACGAAGCTGGTCCACAAGAATAAATAAACCACTAGAAGTATAACTATACTACACACTTTATTCCTTCTTGTGATTTCCGAATGATGCTTCTGGTTATTTATTTATTTTAATGGCTAGGTTGGGTAGTTTTTTCAGAATCTTTGTGTAAAAATCGATTTTCCGCTATACTACTAAGTCCCCTCTGACATAGCGTGAGTTTTTATAGACTAAACCTTCCTCAAACAAAAAGCAATTGGTAAAATCCGTATTCAAATCCGATAAGTAATTCTCAAGATTATCTGGTTCATACACACAGTCAAACGCCTAGCTCCCCGCTAGGCGTTTGATTTAAATACTATACATGCATGTCAAACTAACCAAGTCAGTATAAAATCCCCTTTTATACTGACTTGGTTAGTTTGACATGCATGTATAGTATTTCTATAGATATGTAAATAGGGTTGTCCCACCTATCAAAATGTAATAATTTTGAACAGTGCTCCTTATTCCGTATACATAAACAAATAATGTAAACTAAATGTTTCGTTCATATCGTCATCGTCATGCAGAACTATCGTAAGTCGCAAAATGTCAAAAATGAGTTATAAGTACCTATGATATAGTAATGCTCGTATTTTTCTAGTGTAAAAGTATCGTAAGTGTAACTTAAATAATAAGTTACACTTACGATACTTTTACACTAGAAAAATACGAGCATTACTATATCATAGGTACTTATAACTCATTTTTGACATTTTGCGACTTACGATAGTTCTGCATGACGATGACGATATATCCTTCTTCTTATTTGTAAACCAAAATAAAAAAAAATGTAGTCACTTCAAGTTGCTGAGTTTAAGCGCTATATGATGGTGCCAAAACTAATGCTAACCTAGCTAATCGCTTTCGCGTATAGAAAAAATCGGTATGCATATAGAAAGAGATGTATATACATATCAATTATCTATACCACTACCGCATGACTCAAGTCTGAAGAACCAATGGACGTGATTCAACTACAGACAGCCAATCAACCGAAGCTTTCTAGCGAAAACATAACTCCGTAAAACTACACACTTTTAGAAGAGAATTTCTTTTAAAAAAACTTCTGAAAAGTTCTAGGAAAAAATGGTTTATTATCTATTTGTAACGGAGAATCTAACCCTAAAAAATGTGTGACAAGTTCATTGTTACCAATGAATAAAAAATAATTATGGTTGTCATTATAGTGATAATTAAAAGAATCGTAAGTATCAAATTAAAAATGCTAAAAAAACAGCATAAAATGAAATTAAATACGTTTGGTACAGCTTAAAAGGAGTATATTGACCCTGTTTTTTTAGCCAAAACAGTTGCATTCAGTTAAGATAGAAAAAAAACAGATATTACAGTAAAAAAAAAGTTCACTGACATTTGTCTGAAGACTCATAAAGGATGAAAATTATTCATAGATAATAACTAATAATAATAATTAACAAAATACAATGCTACATAATACAATATCTATTAATTGTATATTATGTTCGTTATAATACCGTGAGTTTGTACAGCGCTGGCCAAATTATAAACGAAACAGCTTTTCGATCTACGTATGACTTGGTACATTTTGGTTTAGCAACGAACTAAAAACAACAAAACTTTTATTACCACCTTACTGCATCTCTAATTTAGCTCACACAACGCGTGCGTATGGGGTCGTTTTTTTTAGTTGAAATTTACATAACGAATATACTACGGTTTCAATAAAACCTTGTCTTTAAAAAGTTTTTTACTATTATTTTATCTTGTTGTCCTCAGTCTTTCAAAATAATAAAACATTAATTTATTAAAATTAATGGATTATATTCAATTTTAAAAACCATTGAATCACGTATTGACACCAGGAGAATTCATATAGGTGTACAAAATTTCATATCCATCATCATTATCGTATTCCACTCCTCAAACTCTTTCATTTGATAATCAGATCAAGAGGACCGTGAAGGAAAAAGTAATCCGCCATTTTTGAGCGTCCGCCATATTGAATTTATGCATTGTCACTGGACTTATACACTTGTGCAAAATTTCAAAGATCAAAAACTTTGATTGAGAGTTTTGACGTAAACTGGCAGATTGAATGATTGACAGACAAACATGGCAAGTTAAACAAAAGCTTGTAAAAACCATACCTGTCGTGAAACAAAATTTTATTCCATTTCTATTACGTGGTATTGATTTGTGGAAGCCTTTAATGAGAGTCGACTGTAAAACCAGTTAGTTTTATTTTCTTTATTTTTATATAATCGCGTGTCTTGAAACAATACAATTTGTACAATTGATAATAATAATGGCTTCGGGAATTATTTTGAAACCATTATTTTCGACAGATTTAAACCTTAAATGTTTCAGACCTCAAGCAAACATTTCAATCAATATGTATAAAAAGTCAGTCGTTGTCTGTTTGAGGCATGAAATTTTTTTTAAATACGCATTTTTACAATGCAGAAAATTTTGATTAAATTAAAATTGAATAGACATTTCAGCTTCGGGCAAACAATTATATATAATTAAACTTTAATATGGTATTGATACATTTTTCAAACCTTTTTTATTTCTTATAATTTACATTGTATTATTTTAGACTCAACGCTATTGTTGACTGCTATTTTATACAGGGGCTCGTACTTAATGAGGGCTCATAGGAAAATATGTGCGTATTCCAATTTTGCCAATTTCTTGCTCCCCATTTCGCTAGCTTTTTGACTGAATCCTTATGAAACTTTTTCTAGAATAAAAAATCTTAAAAGTGTCGATTTCTTTATGTAATGCAAAAATAATGTAGCAATCAGCCAGTCTACGATTGGTTGGTTAAATCTACTGTGTTATGTCTACTGCTCTGCCCGAATCACTATGCAGATATAATACATACATCTCTTTCTATAAATAAAGAAGTGTGACTTGTCTTCTAAGTCATCGTATGCTGGGTTATGTTCTGTGTTTAAAAATATATTATGTGTATACATTTCTTTAATTCTTGTTTGCAATTAAGAAGAAGAATGTAAGAACGAAAAAGTTACATTATTTGTTTATGTATGAGGAGTAACATGCACTGTTCATAATTATAAATTTTGATGCGCGGGACGACCCTATTCTATTGATTTTATTTTACAATATTGTACTCTGATTCTGCGAACAACAAAAAAGTCAGTAAAAATATTGGAGCAACTTCTATGAATCATCAAATTAGCTTTGGAGGAAACTTATAGACGACCAATAAATACACCCATACCTCGCTTTACGGCCTAGAAACGTTCCAAGAAACTTGGCCGCAAAGCGAAAAGCCGTATAAGGAATCAATTATTCTAAATTGCAAGATTGGCAACATGTAGATATATCGACATCGAAAAAAAGTTTTTTTTGCCGTTATAGCGAAACATTTTAAGCCGTAAATCGAAAACGTGCCTTAATTGAATAGGGCCGTTATAGCGAAATGTCGTATAAAGAGCGGCCGTATAGCGAGGTATGAGTGTAATTATCTAATTTGTACTGATTCTTGGAGTGCAGTATCATCACTAAATAGCAAAACTTACGATAATCCAATTCTACAGGACATAAGAAATCTACTATGTAAAATGCTATCGGAGCAATATAAAATATTATTCATGTGGGTTCCGAGCCATTGTGGTATTCCGGGCAACGGACTTGTAGATCAGGACGCCAAAGCCGAAACATCCAAAAATAATCCCTCCATACAACTACCAATAACCAAAGATGACATGCTAAACATACAGCAAAAAAATATACATACAGAATGAAACAATGAATGGAAAAATTTAACTAACAATAAATTACTTAAAATAAGGGATTATGTCAACACCAAGTGTACATCAACACACAGTCAGAAAAGAACTTATATCATCCCGAATCGGACATACGGCATTAACACACGCACACATTTTTAAAAAAGAACCTCCACAGTCTGCGAAATATGCAATCAACAATTAACCGTAGAACACATCCTAACAACATGCACAAAATATCAGCAATATAGATTCAACTTACCAGAACAACGCTCCAAGATATTTGAAGACGAAGAAACCTCAGTAACAAAGTTAATTAACTTCCTCGAAATCTCCAACCTGAAAAAATAAATAAAATATAAATTAAATTCACCTTTTATATTATATACTAAGATGTAACCAATTATTATATGTACTTATTTACTTATCGCATATTACTATATTGTATATATTTATTAGTACAGTGTAAATAGCCCTAGTTGCTGCACACTGTTTTTTTTAAATAATAAAAAAAAAGTAATATTAAAGTGGTAAAATGATACAGCAAAAACGAACCATTCTAATCCAAGCTCGCATCGTATAGAAGTTTAGTAGACAAAACACCCAACATTTTAACAGATAATTTAATGTAAATCGGTACTTTTTCGATTTTTTAATCATTATTGTCAGTATCGCGAATTTACACAAATTATAGATAAATATCGATTATTTTACAATTGCCTTGAATTTTTTTTGCACACCTGACAGATATACCATGCCAAATATATAAATATTTTTTTGCAAGAAGTGTTAAAACGTATTCGAGACATGGAATTAGCCTACAATCGATTGGATGTTTTCCATATTATCAGTTAAATTCACTACCTATTAAAATGTTTGTATTGTTGTCTTGTAAACTTTAATACGGTAGCAGTTTGGACTATTATTTTTGATCAACCGTTCTCTAAGGTCACGAATTTATTAAAATTAAATTAAATTCCTATATGCCTACTACTTATTTTGTTAATATCAAAATTTCTTTAAATACCTTATTTACATCAAAAAACGTATAAAAACATGATAATATGCGTTTATTAGCTATAAATTTACTTATATACAAAAAAGCAAACTGATTTTAAATGAACATTGTTTATTTATTTGGCTTCTTTGGCAGTTTAGCTAGTATTTCACAGATAATAAAAATAGAATAAATGGAAATATTCACCTATCTCAATCGTTTTTTGTATTTTAACATTCCAAATAAAATTTGAAAATTATTTTAATAGTAATTGGCATACGAAAGAAACCTAATCTGTTAGCGGTCAATACACCTAATTTATAGCATAGTTCAGATTATTTACCTATCAGACCCGCTAACAGAAACTGTATTTTATATATTATGTAAACGTGCGCGAAATTGGATATAACATAGCCTTTTCTTTGAGTTGAGAAGACCTATATACGCATACCGAATTTCGTACACATCGAATTAAGGGTGGTGCGCAGGGCCTACAAAAATTAATTTATTATCAGAAAAAAACCTTTTCATTAACAATGAGCATTTATCGTATAGTAAAAATAGTTAATATTAATGATTATCTTTATCATGGGTAAATGTCGACGGTTTTTTAGGTAAAGTTTGACAATTTTCGAGTGAATTTTGTCACATCTTTACGTGAATTTTAACATGTTTCTTGCTTGAATTTACGGTATTATTTCTTTGGTCAGGTCACCATGTCTCAACTCTCATTTTGATGTTATTAAAAAAGAAATTCAAACCCCATTTTAGAGATTTTTAATCTCATTAGACTTATAAGCTCTAGGACTTGAAAAATCTAGATTTATCCCTGCTCCGAATTGTGTTCAAGAAGATGTTAAGGGAGCCCCATACAATTTTTACTATAGAAGCTTTTATTATTGGTAATCTAATTTTTTTTTGGTACCTCGATTTGTTTTGTAGACAAAATCACGACTAGACATGTAACTATTTCAATATAACTGATATCAGCGGATCAAGTTTAATTTGCCATTCAAAAAATGATAATAAGCTGTAAGAAATAAGCATGTATAATTAGGTATAATTCATTTTCAGTTATCGAATTACAGATATTGTTGACAGATTTTCAAGAAAAAAACTGCAGGTGATATATTACATTCGATTAAAAATTTAATGCCACTTTTATACAGGATGTCCTCCAATAGGATGTACAGACTGTTGCGATCTCAATTTTATTCGTCTAGTTTAATATTGGTTTTAAAATTTTTGCGTATATCATAATTTGAAGACAATGTATCGGTTACTAAGGTTATATCTTAAAAATTCGATAAAAATATTAGTACTTCACAGGTTAGTAGAGTATTATAGGTTGGGCGTAAGAGGCTGTAAAAGTGGGCACGTCTGTGATTGGTTGAATCGCTTGCTTGATTATTCAATTATAATAAAAGTTTAGCAGTTGGCAAAAAGCTCTCAAGACCTATTATCCCCGACGTCCCGCCTAATCACACTTTCAACAATGTTAATATGCGTTATGCCCAATCTACTAACCTTGAGTAGATTATATATCTAAGGGTGGAATGAAGTTTATTACTGACGATTTGTGACGGCATGTTTAAAACGAGAGTAAGCGAGTATTAACAGTCAGTAATATAATTACACACGAGATATATACATGTTTTGTGTACGTACTTACTTCCTATAAGATAGTTGTTTTTCACTTCGTATTTTATATTTTTGACAAATCACTTCTGAACGGACGTCACTTCTAATGGAAGGCTATAAAGAAAACAACTGACAAACAGTGTTTTACTATGGAATTGGTATAGCAGGACCAGTTTGTTTTTTACTACACCGTACTGGTACGTAATGTATCGTTTAACATGCCTGTAAAGCAGCTATTTTATAGGGGGAAGTGCAATAACTATATTTTAATCATTTCAAAGCTATATGCGAACTTTTATGTACGAGAAAATAATAATTAAATTCATCTTTAAAGTTCAATTCCAAAATATGTAATAATAGAAATTAGTTTCACGGGTAATTGGAATAAAAAATCAATTTAAACACTTATTGACTGCAACGTTTCGTCTTTATTAAATCAAGACTTTTTCAAGCTCTCAGCATGTTTAAATTATAATAAAACTATGATATAAAAGGCAATTTTGCATTACAAAGATCAATAAAATTTTATTGATCTTTGTAATGCAAAATTGCCTTTTATATCATAGTTTTATTATAATTTAAACATGCTGAGAGCTTGAAAAAGTCTTGATTTAATAAAGACGAAACGTTGCAATCAATAAGTGTTTAAATTGATTTTTTATTCCAATTACCCGTGAAACTAATTTCTATAATAATTAAATTTCGATTAAAGTATTTCGTCATCATTGTAACAGTATTTCTGCAAAGCTGGACACATTTCCATAAATTTAAAAATATATAGAAAGTGTACAAATGAATACTAGTTTATGTTTAGTTAATGAATTTCATTTAATCAATTAATTAATGCAAGACTTTGATACTGACGAATCCTGCTGTATGAACGACCTTAGTTGTTGGAGCGTTTAGGAGTATTAGACAACAAATATATTTTATTCTATTTCACTTGATGTTATTTCTTCGCACGTTGTGGCGATTTATTTTGTCACCTGAACTTTTCGACTTAACCGAACATCAGGAGCATACATTCGATTGTGGGACATTCTGTGTATATTATGTGACAAAAATTTTAATCCAACGTGATATATCATCTTGTATAATTATTCAATAACATTCACAGTGGAAACCTACCGTTTTTGTTTGACTATCAGCAAAAAAAAACTTTTTCGACCTTTTAGATCAATATTTTCAAGGTAACTTTTAATTTGCAAGTTAGTAATTATTGTCTTTACATTAAGTATTTTCATTTCTACAGGTATTTGTGTCCGACTTGGCGCTTTCTTCCTTTAAAAGTTTCTTTCTTTAGGCGTAAAATGGAGCATCGAGCAGTAGACACCCTATGCGCACCTTAAAAAAAATGCGGAAACCAACTAACCTGTGGGCCGGCCCTAAAACTTCCCTCTATATGTTAAATGCGTTGTAATAAATTGATACTATTGTATTTATAATACATTAAAGAACGTTATAAAAAAATTGTTAAGAATTTCTGAATCATAAAAAAATGGTTGAATTTAAAGATGTTATTTTTATTTTTTAGTCTTTGCTAGCTAGACTAACGAATGTGCTCTATTATAGCTTTGTGCGGCAGAGCCGAGTTTTGTTCATATATAGGAAGCTATATTTATGTGTTAGTTATGTTAAGTTAGTTATGTTATTCAAATTGTAGCTTTTTGAAAAAGGGTGATTCTGTTCATTTTTAGATTGATTCGAGTTTATAATTGCCTCGAAAATTGTAATTGAAAATCGCGAACAGCAGTTGTCGGTTGGTCTGTACGTTTGTACGTCCGAGCTCTACAGGTCGCAATTTGTCATAGAACCCCTTGAATGATATATTATTCACTTGTTAAATTTTAATTATACAATTTAAAGAGGTAAGTTAATGTCGGCATATGGAATTACATAATGTTTGCTTGTTAAATGTGTTTATCATGTGATTATATTTTTATTATTCTTTAACAAACGTATTAATATAAATGACAGCCGTGAGTTTATTACAAATTACATGTCACTAGCAAATATTCTTGTACAAGTATTCAAGTATTCGCAATTTGTTTTTACATACACTTTAGTAGTAATTAATTAAATACAGATGATTGAATAAAAAAAAAATTAGCTACTAGTTTTTAAATTTGCATAGAAAAAATGTATATTAATAAGAATATAGACGAGTATGATTAGAATAAATTAATTAATGATTACTTGAATCAACCGTTGCCTTTATCAAAAAAGTTGAAACTAGATTTTCGGAATGCACTGGATATTTTCTCAAAAAACCGTGTGTTTGCTTTAAGTAAAACGGCAAAAGAATAAAAATATTTTTTTGATAAACTTCTTACAGTTCGACGTTTTGACAAAAAATATATCTTCCTCAGGACCTTAAGAATTGGCAAAGAGTTAATTTGCATTCATGGTCTAAACCAGCTATGAAATAAAAAAATGAATACAGATAAATAAAATAGAAGTGTTTGTGAGTGATTTCCGAATTTTCAACTTTCCCCGTTTGCATTATCGATTACTAAACCAAAACTAATCTTAAATGTGTCTGTTCGTATGAACGGATTTAATGTGACTAATTCCTCAGATTGTAAAATATGCTGTCGGGAAATTTCGAACTGTGGTCGCAAAATTAATTTTATTACGCTTTTTATCAGTTGTGATTAAGCTTCGTTAAATTCGTCTCCATGTTTAAAAACATATTTTTGCCCTAAAATTAAATCACAAAACGTGATATCCGTCAATATTTCTTTACAACATGTCACAAGACAAGCACGAGAGTGATTCTATAAAGATTTTTCATCGGATGTGCGGAGCCCTGAAACATAAATCCCATGAATAATATTACCAAAATAATGAAAATGTTTTGCAGACAGAAAGAAGTTTCTGTTAAGAGATTACCAAACAAGTCTTTTGTATAGAGTGTCCCGTTTTTCTAAAAGGTTCACATCATGATCAAATAATTAGGAATTAAATGTAGGTACACTACAGGTATGTTTATTTTTGTGACCAAAAAGAATTTTAAATTATCTTTTTCCCGATAAATAAAATAACGATATAAGAATGCGATGTATTCAGTAAGTAATCAAAATTAGCATATTAAATTGGGCTCCAAACGATTACAGCTAAACTTTTTTTTGTAATTTAAATGAGCAGTAATTAAGTATCGGCTACTGTATACGACGAATACTGCAGTCGTTTGGACATTGAGTATTTAGTAGACAAGAATATTGAATACTGATTTGTGTTCGTGATTTTAAATAATAGATTCTGGAAATTTTTCATAAAAAAAATTAATTAACCTATTTTAAAATATGGATAATAATTGAATCTCTAATGTATGTCTCAGTCATAGATGTCTATACTTAAGTGAAGAAGTTGGTATCTGTATTATTTCAAATCTGTTCAGTATAGTGACTCGAATCCGATTATAATGAATTCGGGTCAACCAGTTATTATAGACCCAAACTTTTTCTAAGAAATAAGCTATCGAATAGCAAAACCGCATTCAAATCCATTTAGTATTTCTCGCGTTTTTAGAGGACATACAAATATGGGAATTCCCATAGACAGCTTAAAAAAAAATTGCATCCGATTTTTTTCGGTAACTTTCAGAATTTAATTCTTTAGGTCTTCCTGAATTTAAATCATCAATCGGAATGATTCCTGTGGAATTTTCAAACGTGATGCAACCCAACGTCCGATCTGATTGGCCATTTTTTGGTATAATTAAAAAAAAAAAACTTTTACGAGATTTGAGTTTTAATACAACTATGTAATTGATGTTCACCTAATTTAGCACTGAGTCACTTTTTGGATAATGAGGTCCCAATAATCCAAGTAATAATACTACTGGCTTTTTAAATTGGTTACCTAAAAACCAAAAACAACGGTTGATTAGTAGACTTGTCACACTGGTACAGAATTAATCAAATCATTCAGATTTTTTTTCTTTAATTTGGTACGTTTTTAAACGCGTGATAACAAGACGTGTATCTGAAGAAGTTTGGTGATGGATTTTTCACAAACATGTTTTAAATTTAAGACCCGAGGTTATTCGTGAGTCTATCTTCGTTTTATGGAAGGAGTTGAACAAAGATAAAATCCAGTTGAACGTTCGACGGTATGCTTTTGATCAGAAGGACGAAAATACTCCATCGCGGGTGAAACTGTTACTTTTTAGTAACTGTTACCGTTGTTGTGTCCTTTTTTACATCCGTATTGATCAGATACTTTTAATATATGTACTGTGGATAGTACGAAAATCGCAATCGCATGATTAGGGTGTAAACATATCTCTGTCCTTTTTGCAGTTCTGATTGGCTACTGTCATAAAGACATAAAACTGTTGATAAAGAGAAAATTCAAACTAATATACTGACGGAATAACCAGGTAATTACTTCGAAAAAAGGGACAGAGATATATTTTAGCGCCCTTTGTTTCCTTCACTCACCGGACATTAAGTAAATAGACAATACTTGATATAGTAATAAGCTGTCGGCAACATCTGACCCGCTGGGTACCAAGTGACTCATTTGACCCACTTCTTCAGTTCCGCAAATAAAGTGTAATTATATAAAATAAATTATAAAACAAAAACATGGAACAAAACGCTTTGAGAAAATATGAATAATAAGACTAATATTTTGTTTAGTGATGTTTTAATTTTAATATTTACTAATGGACTTTTACAAAATGAAAATATCCATTGACCCGAACCCCCCTCTTATTAGTCATATTTTGGTTGATTTTGATCCGAAGCCGACTTTACATTAGTGTCGAAATGCGAAACGTAGTTTTATTTTGGGTTCTAATTATGAGTGCTACGATTTGGAGACAAGTTTTTTACCCGACTACCAAGAAGAGTTAAGTTTTTAGCGCGTATCTATGTATGTAATATTCTTTATTACCCCGTATCATCCAAACAGCTAGACGGATTTCTAAAATTAAGGTATCGTTGGATTTGTCTCGGCAACCCAAGTGCCCTAGGATAGGTTACGTCAAAAAAATCTAAATGGTGGATTTTAGGTGCCATAATGTGTGGCTCTAAAAAATTAAAATCCAAAAGGGTATCAAAATGAAGAATGCTAAAATTTGATTACAAAATTTACACAACTTATATTATTAAGTGTCTACACCAAATTTGGCAAATGTTATTTTGCAATCGCAGTTATCAAATACGCATCACTGTTACTGTTGTTTTGCCCATCACTATTTTATATTTCAACGTGAGGCCGGAGCGCTATCTGCTACGAAGCAATGTTGATTCAGCCATGTGTCTGCTCAACCCATAGATATAAGGCTCAACCACTGACTGACTGTCGTGGGTCGTTAAATTGATTAAGGAGACAGTTAAGGCGGACCGTCGCCCCAGGTGATATGTTTTAAAATGCACATCAAAATTAAATCATAAATATTAGCTCAATGCTCCGCGTTTATGTTGGCACATACACTGCGCTTGCGCACACAAGAAATCACTATTTGTACTGTGTAATAAGTAAATGGTGAATTCTCTCACTCTATTGAAGACGAATATTATTTTTGCACGACCGCGACCCCCTATAGAATATAATAGAATTTTATTGCATAGCCTGGTTTAGGATACAATAATCGTACACAAAAGTTACCTGCTTTGAATGCGATTTTACCAATCCGATAGTTATTTCGCATCTTTGTCAGTTTGAATTCATATGAGTGTCAGAGAAACAAAGTAGGCTGAATATAGATATTAGATACCAATGTAAGTAGGGTTATCTTTCAATATTTTCGAATGTCACAACACAAATTTTATAAGCTCTTAGATAAAATTTACTAAAACAGCACCAAAATACGAGACTAAGTCGGTCCAGCACGACCAGATATAGGATTTGCAGGTCAGAATTAAACCTCTACCGACACGATTTTCTCTGACAGTTGTTGCTGGTTACAGGTTAATGTGCCCTACTACTAAATAATACAGGTACCTTGACGAACAGGAAATTCTGGTCCGTGCAGTACAGGTCATCAGCCTCGGATCTACGCTTTTTTCGAACCGGGGCAGAAACTTGATAATAGCGCTCCCTCCCTCCAGAGTTGAAGATAAATTGTTAAAAAACTCAAAAATATATAATGGGTGGCATTTTTTGTGACCGGGAAGGGAGAATAAGAACCTTTAAATAAATTTGCACTCTTTATTACCTATTATATTATTTTGGCTAACCCTGAAACTGCCCCCCTAGATCCGGAACTGCTGGTCTTGTGCGGTAGTTAAATAATAATGCATGATCTTTCATTTATGTCAAAAACTCAATCAAAAACCCAATTCTAGCGAAAATAAGGACAAGTTGCTGGAATTTGTCGCTAACATTAGCATGGATACAGAATAATTCTTTACATAAATACATATGTGATGTCCACAAATTATGTTCATTTGTGCTTGAAAATTGGCCCATTTGCGTAATCCACACTACCAAAAAAGGTGGACGCATTGTATCTTTGCTTTGGTACTCGTTTCTATATGATATTGTTATTTTAACAATGACACAACAGATTCGTATTATATCAATTCAAAAATGAAACCTGATTAAGAATGTTACTTGCACTGCATTCATTCACGTGAATTCTTTAAGTAATGACTATTGCAACTTTACGACTGTAAATCAAAAAGTCAAACTGAACATTTTTTAAGAATACAATTAAGAAAGCAAAAACACCTTTACGTTAAGTATCTTCTATGACAAAATATATAAAGACGTCCGACACAATTCGGAATAACTTTCCCATATATGAACTCCGTGCAGAATTATTGTAGGTTCCAATGTGACAAATTTCGCAAGCTTTCGGTGGGTGTTTTGTATTGTTTGTACCCGCCATTAGTTATCTCTAGTTTTAAAAAATCTATTGTGATATTGAAATTGCTATTGTCGCAAAGTATGCACTATTTCTTAAGTCACAAGTACAAATTTTCTTCGCGTTTATTGTTTTCTTGACAAAATCATATTGTTTTGGTTATAATTTGACACGTAACATGAATATAATATGACGCGGTCAGTTTAGTAGAATATTTTTTTTAGACTTGGACTATATTTCACTTCCAGGGTTAATCCCAGTTTCTCTTTTACGTGACTTGGCCATAAAGTCATCTGTTGAGATGTTTTCGTGCAAAGATAAAATCTACTAAAATAAATCACATTGGAGCGATAGGATAGTATACCAGTTAAAAATTAACTAGGAAAAAGCTGACATCCGTGGCCTTAAATCAGTCATCAATAAATTTCGGAAAGATTTATAACCATTATATGGTTAATAACAAGGTTTGTATGCATTGTACACGTCTGCCAGTGGCGGTACATGAATTTATTTCAGAATTTCACAAATTGCAACTCAACTGCAGGCCCTTGTCATGGGTTTAGTTTTTGTAACCATCTTAGAAGGTGTAGACGTTTATAGCTTACATTGTCAAGGATCTATAATCTTTGATATCTTCATCTAAAGAGGATGTGGTTATAAGTTTCTCTGTATGTAAATTACAAAATAGATAGCGAATGAAATTTTGTAATATTTATTGCTAATTAACCATAAAAAAGTTAACGTTTTCCACTTTTAATTAGACCAATAAATAAAAGTGGAAAACGTTAACTTTTTTATGGTTAATTAGCAATAAATATTACAAAAATTCATTCGCTATCTATTTTGTAATTTTTTAGATCATGATTGAGAGAAAAAAATATGAGAAACTGCTGAATTAACAATTCAATAATTTTTAATGAGAAAGAATGCGTTGGGATTTTTTAGTACTCCCTTTTTGGGTTGCGTTTCCCAATTTGCACACTTCGGGTGTATTAATTTATTGTCGAACCGCGTTAAATAATATCACAATGAATATGAATATGAATATTTATTTGTAAAAGAGACTTACAGAGAGTCTATTACATTGTCAAGTTAAAAAAAATAACATCACAATGTCAAAATGTTTGTCTGCGCGCGCTAATTCGTTACAAATAAGTAGAAGTACGTCAGTGGACTCAAAAGTTACAATATCGAGTATGCAATATAACTATCAATGACTCTACAAGTTTTAGAAAACAATTTATTATTGTTTACTAAGATACTAAAATAGTAGGCGTGAGTCATCATTATAGTACGGTTCGTTTAATGGAGCTTAAAAGCAACGAAACAATATAAAGCATACCCGTTCTATGCATTAAAATTAAACCACTTATATTACATTGTGAAGTATAAGTGTATAATTTCATCCTTAAATTTTAAATTTATATATGCTTTGTTCCAACTTCGCTGCGAACGGTAATATTACCGTCACGGTTATGCGCAAATAAGACGCATTCTAACCGAGATACCTACGAACGGTTGCCGAACCGTCTTTTAAGCGTTCCAACTAAATTTGTGATCGTTTGGTGATGGTTTTGAAACTATCATTTCTAAACATGAAATCAAATTGAAACTGTGGAAACTGACATGCGCACTAAGCATTTTTCTACGTTTACCTCCATAGATTGTTTGTCTCTGTTTAAGGACAGTTGCTGGTTTATAAATTTATTTACCAGACACGTGCTTTTATTTCACGCTTGTAAAACTATTAATTTAAATATTTTGATAGTTCAATTAAATTTAAAATATGAATGATGAAGGCAATAGCAATATTTTTTCTGTCACCATTTATTGTATCAGTCGCACGGCCGGAACGGCTCAGTCGATTTTAAAAAAGTGTTTTTTATATAGTATATGTAGGTTGCATAATTTCACTCGGAAAGAAGTTGGCTTGTAAACAGTGATTTTTTTTTAGATTAGCCGCGTGGATAAACAAATACGCGAATTTTATAACTCTATAATAGTAGTACAGATATCTCTTTAGTACACCCTGTATGTCCAAATTTTATAAATACGATGTCCAAAAAGTGCCTCTGTTGCTAATTATACAATCTTATGCTCATTATGCAACGTCCAGTGACTACTTTATTTATGAGTGTAAAAACTGGAACTATTAATAATCAATAAAAATTTCAAGGGTAATAAAATCGACACCAGAATTTTTTTGAAATAAAAAAATATGTAAATTGGTGAAATAATTGTTCAGTTTGTAATATATTAAAAAAAAGTTGTTGAAATTTGTTATCTTGATTAGAATATTCGGGCTCTTGAATACTGCTGAACACAAGTAATAAAATATTTTCATTTTAGCAATTAGTACAATCGTAAAACGCATCAGCTACTTTAAATTTTAAAACTAGATCCGAACATATTTTATGGATATTTGTGACGTTTTATGAATATTGACTTTTTAAATAAATATTTGATTGTAAAACTTACTATGATTTGTTCTGGTAAAAAGTGACTGTTCTTTGTTTTTTTTTTTTTTTTTTGTTCCAACCACAGTGCTTTTAATGTTTATATTACTATATGATCTGATTTGTACAGGGCGTACGTTTAATGTGAAAAATCCATATAAAAATTCCAGATCAACTGTGTCAAAAATCCTTAGAGAGGTCAACTTTATTTTTGAAGCAAAACTTCTTTAGGCGCGTTTCATGAGTTTTGTGAAAATTAAATTTGAAAAAAAATTGTTGAGCAAATCAAATTTGTCAGTATTTTTAACATAACTTTGTAAAGAAAAAAAAATCATAATCATAATGTTGATTTGCCTTTTCGTAATTAGAAATCTCGTGACGTGCTATAAAGAAATATTGAGCAATATCTAGTTTTTTTGTTGAATTTTTAGGGCAAAAATATGTTTTTTGAAATTTTTAAACAGTAGGTCAAATTTTGAGAATATTAATACCTAAACACAGCTAAAAAAACAGAAAGAAAATGAATTGTGGGACCACAGTTCGAAATTTTCCGAGAGTATATTTTGCAATCTGAGAGATCAGTTACTTTAATAGAAAAGTATTATATTACCAAAGTCAACAGTCATTATTTTCATTGTGAAATATGCTAAAGTTAAAGTAATTTGTGATTCATCACAATTATTGTTTGGAATTAATCATTATCCTAAAAATACTTTGTATAATGAAATACTGTAGAGGAAATTACAGGAATCATAAATGTAATGCAGCGAACGGTTTCTTATACTCGTATAGCCTTGGTGTTGATGTATGGCCATTGCATAGAATTACCGTTTTGTAAACACAGAAACACGAAACATCACACTTAGAAATCTTACAGTTATCTGCTCATAAATTTTATAACTTTGATCTGAAAATGTAATAGAAAGTTATGTATGGTATTGACTAATATTTTGACGAATGTGACGTGTTAAGACCTCTGTAATCTAGTAATCTTGATTTATACCCTAAATATTATACCCTTTAAAAATTCTCCTAATTTTTGAACACGAGTTTTTGGATTATTCATACTGGTTTAGTTACCAGTGGTCACATCGTGCTATAAATAGTATATTTTCTTTGCAATTTTCTATAATCGCTAATACTTCTTTCAAAATTGAAAAGAACAGAAATAGTACATTACACAACAAGGGCAGAAAGTTGAAATTCTAGGAACATGATGCCCTTGGCTTCGCCTCGGGCATAATGCCAGTTCAGAACTTTCAACTACCTGCCCGTGTGGTGTATACTATTTTTCTTTATACCCGGTCGAATATACGTGCTTTCACCATTATATAAAAAGGCTCATAACTTTCAAGTGAGGAATTTTGAGGTTATACGCAATAATAGCTGTTAGTTCCTACTGACGGGCGGCAGTCTCACGTATCAGTGTGCATGAGAAAACTCTTTCGTCCCGCTGTTATAGATGGCGTGCGAGTAATTCCAGCAGAGCATAAATGTTCCGCTTTCTGCCTCAAAATCAAAGCTGAAAGTACGTACTTTCGACCGGGTATAAGGAAAATATCTTAGATATTATAAATTCATCATTGAAAATAAAATATAAATTATTGTTTCTGTATTTTTGAAATGAGTACTGTTTTTACATATATATGTATGTGTAATGTTTTGAGAAATTATACCCTTTCACGAAAAAAACGGAATTATCTTAGATCAATAGGTACTTACATTAAGTACCTATCTATTTGCTTATTAAATTTATGTGTATAGAACGCGCCATCCAAAATGATCCTCAAGAAATACGTTACACTATCTGTTCAAACCTATTAGAATTCGATTTTTTTCTTGGAATCTTTAACGAAAATTGAAAATATCGGTGCATGATTACTAGATATAACATTATTTTATTTTTATACCGGTTTTTTAAATGACTGATCTCTCTCGTTCGGGTAGTGCGCTCAAAAGACCATCGAACATGTACTTCTTTTTTAACTTAAGTAATTTCAGGGATAGAGCATATCCTTTATGAAGGTTTCAGTCACCCCGTTTACTCAAATAAAGATTATTTTCAGGATAAAATGTAGCCTAGATCTGCATTAATAGATGTATAGATTATATAATATGTATAGAAATTAGACATATACTTCTCTTGAATTGGATTTTATTCACAATTTCATGGGTTTGAATTTTTTTACACGAAACCCTAATTCTTTTTCTAAAATAAAATTATCCGAAGTTACTCTTTAAATGTATTAACTGCATTTGTGTTAATCGAATTAACTTCTGTAAAATTCATTAAAAAAGCAACTCTCCCAGTATATGAACTTTGCAATCCATTGGCTATATACCGGGTGTTTTTTTCAAAACTTTGAATCGATTGTTCCATTGTATGGCAGTGAATGGAGAACACTTTGAAAACTTATTATCTTAATGTTAAAATAAAGAATAATTTAATTGAAGTGAGATTTTTAATGCAATTGGCAACTCGGAATACTCCCCCACCCCTCATCATTATCATCAACATTATCAAGACTTTACATAAAAATAACAGGGAAAATTAAAAAAAGTTTTAGACAAAAGCTGTTCATTTTTTCACAAAAAAAAATTTAATCATAAAAATCGGGAGTTTTCATTTTAAAAACAAAAGTTACCTCCTTCCCCTGCCGAGGGGTGGGAGGAGGGGGTTGGTATTACGTGTAAATTATTTCCCCTTCAAAACCCAACAACTTTTGCCTAAAACTTTTTTTGATTCAACCGGTGTATCAACAAAAAAATCCATTCAAAGTTTTGAAAAAAAACACCCGGTATATACAATTCACATCAATTAATACTTCTGTAGAGAGTGCTGTATTGTACAAAGTTCGGAATTGTGGATTTTATTTATTTGTCTAGATATTGTGTTCTAGCTTAGATAAATATCGGGATAGAATTGGTTGCAGAATACTATAGTTGATAATGGCTGAGCACATGCATAAGTTCTTCCACCTACATGGAAAATAATGAACATGTACTTACTATGTACACTGGACTGAGTGTACAGTATACATGGTCATTTACAATTAAGCTATAATTTATTTTATAATTCCACAATATTCATGGCCTGTCAGAAATTGAACACCACATAACTTCAAACACGTAATTTTATGTCGAAAATTTCAACAATATTAGATATCGTGTCCATCGTGATAATAATAATAAAGAAAGTGCACAGGGTGTGTGGACAAAAAATATAAGATAGATTTATTTCATATACTACATTTCGTCTATAATAAACTTTTTTAAGTATGTACTTCAAAATATTCACAATATATTTATTGTTATTATTTTGAAGTACTTGAAATAGTTTAAGTTTATAGACGAAACGTAGAATTTAAAATAAATGTATTTTATATTTTTTGTTCACATCCCTGCGAATAATTTTTATTATCATTTCAACAGACTTTTTTCGTAAAAATTAATGAACATGTACAATGTTCGTTCTTGGTAAGCCAGTACTTCGATGTCAGTTAAGTGTAAAACCTAGTTTCTAGCCGTTAATATCAAACGAAAGAAAATACAGTTTAGACTTAAGTTCAGTACAAAACGAAAGTTGACAATTTTTTTACTTAAGTCCCTTATGCCCGACATCAGAGAATCATTCTTCCCCTGTCGTTACTGTTGTCAAACACACCTATTAATAATTAATTACATATCATCACAGAAAAATGTATTAAAAGTATAATAGATTGTTTAGAACATAGAACATGTTTATAGTTCTTGTTTCCTCTACTTATTTATAAAGTTTGCCAGAGGCATTTAATACGAACTACGCTGATAGCATCTAAAGTAATTAAGCATTAATTAAAATCTTGAAGTAATTGATCTCATTAAATGCATTCGGAATTAGTAAGTGCAATCAGCAGTTTTGTAACAGTTCAGAACTGAGTTGAAAATAGGGGTGAAGATGAACTCTGCGACCTGAGGTATTCTTATAATAACACACCGGTTTTTTAGGATGCACGGAATCAGGGTCGTCCCGAGGAAACTTTGAGCGTTAGGTCATAGGTCCGCGCAGATAAGATTATAAAGCTGCTATTTGCCTAACAAAAAAAGTATATACCTAGGTATAGTTAGTAATTTCTCGTAAATAAAAATTTATTAATTTTAGTTTTTTTATGAAAACTAGTTGCCAATAGTAAATCACTTACTGAGAATGTTGTTCCGCTAATTACAATTGTACTAGATCTATAACATTTGACAAATTTCTATTACACTGTTATATTTGCACAAAATCTATTACATTTTTTTCCGACGATTTTTTTTTTTTTTTTTTTTTTTATTATTTAAGAAAGAAAGAAACAAAATAAAAGTAATACAGATATACAAACAGAAAAGGGAGGAAAATAAAAGAAGGAAAGGAAAAAAGGAAAAAAAAAACAAAAGCGTGTATAATGATGTGCATCGACTGTAAAGTCATGAGCACTAGATCGATAACCATTAGTTAAAGGTAAGATAGCGGCAGGTGTTGAATACGGATGATTTGTAGGTAAGTATGATTTTTTTTTTTTAATTATATATACTATTTAGACTATTATATACTATTATAGACTATTCATTAAATTGGTATATTTTAAGAATTTAATTAGTTTTCCGACGATTTATTCAAAAATTAATTTAAACTTTCTGCTATTGATTACATAATTAGAGAAGTTAAACAAAACAAAAAATATTCAAAACAACCAATTCAAAGCCAGTATTCGATTGACAAATACAACACGCCATTTCATAATCGACTGAGGCGCCACCCATTAGAATTTGCGCATATTAAGACGAAAATCTCTCATCTTTTACAGTTTTCCCTCAGAAATTTGATACAATCAATTTAGTACCGAGACAACGCTGGTTACTGAATGCTGTGTTTAATTTGGTTGCAGATATTAAATCCATAAAATTCATGCCAAATATTTAAATACTGAAAAATTTTACAATGTTAAGGAATTCATTGACTTAGAAAAATAATTTTAACGGGGTTTTACACTGCGACCAGTGTTTTTAACTTGCCAGTACCTACCTTGGTTCGAAAACAGAAACCAAATTATTAAAATATTTTTGTGTTTCAAGATTTCTACAATATTATTACGCTATTTTTGAAAAGAAACGTATGTACATGATCATTTCTTTCTAGAGTGCAATCTCGAGATTGAAAAATGATATCGACTACTTACGTTGAGGTACTAAACGACGCGTTAACGTAAATGTGATCTGAAATAAATATTCAAATTAGTCCAGCTGTTTTCTTTTTGTTTCAACAAATTATCAAAAAAAATGCAAAAAAGTATATTTTAGGATCTTTTGAAAAAGTGTTCTCGCGTCTCGACGCGTGTAAATGTAATATGAACGAAATTTTTATGAAAATCTCTCTATCCATTTTTGAAAAAGATTCCTCGGATTTAATTTGTTAAATACGTCTCCCTATTTAATATTAAATATTGATCGTACTGAGAAGTTGGTCATGTGGACGTTAAAGGTCCCACTTGTAGAGTTCTAATACACAACCCAACTTACGGCTCTTATTATTTTTATTATTGCTGACGGGAAAACAGTTCTTATCCCATAATCTAACCAAGTAACTACTCTATATTATTCATCCTTTATATAAGAGGCCATAAATTACTGATTGATCATTCACAATTAAGTCGTAACTTTCCTTATAATTATATGTACGTTTTATCAGAGCTCAGTGCGATTTACTACAGGCTGTAAATAAGTAACGTAAAACATCAATACTACGTTACGTTATGTATACGAATTACTGTCAGACTAACATAAGTGCACTTGAGTCATAATTCAAATTGTCTGTGAATTTGCGGTATAAAATTATAATTGAGGATACTAATTTTAAAAACTGTTTTATCCACTGAAATTATAAGTTAAATCTATTGCAAGATATTTATATTAAACAAATGAACATAATTGGTTTTGAAATTAAAGCTCCAAAATACACATTACCATTCTCTCAACAGACGCTTTTGACGTCGTATTTGTAATTTAACGTTTCAATAAATCAGGGGCAGCCTGGGATAGATGTAGCCTTCTTCGGGATAGGCAAATTGATTTTTTTGTTCTTGTGTCGAATCGGTTAATGTTTGTTTTTAC
Organism: Venustoraphidia nigricollis; assembly: GCA_034508555.1. Classification (NCBI taxonomy): domain Eukaryota; kingdom Metazoa; phylum Arthropoda; class Insecta; order Raphidioptera; family Raphidiidae; genus Venustoraphidia; species Venustoraphidia nigricollis. The sequence continues at coordinate 5,093,340 of JAVRKA010000004.1, read as the reverse complement.
ATGTATCAAGCTTTGACACATATACAAAGATAGTAATGACATAATGCCACGTTTTATAAATAGGGGAGCGCAGTCTTCACTATTTTTGATATTATTCTTACCAATTTTTTTGAAGTTTGAAAATTTTGCATGGGTTAGGAGAATTACCCGTCAGAGTTAACAATGGTGTAACGATTAACGCTCTGACATTGATGTAGCCACAGCTTAACAATGTTAATTTTTGAAAGGATTAGAAATAAGTACATCGACTGAATTAAAACCTGCATATCTTGACTTCCTGCATGAAATTTATTTCACCACAGGAAGTAATGTTAAATAATTAACAAGTGTCCACATACCAAACGGAATATTTCAACAGGACTATAAATTACTCAGCGTGCAATGCAATTAGCCGTTATCTTCAAGTTCAGAAATGTTTATCTGTCTACAATAATCTATTCGAATATTTATCTTCATTAAAAAGATTTGTTTTTAATAGTTAATTTTTTGTGCATTATTTACAATCAAGCACCAATTCCTTGGAAAAAAAACTTGTATCGAGTTGCACTTTCATTAATAATGCAACTCAGTTGTATAAATTATGGTTCATTTTTAATTAAAAATCAATTTTTTTTTCTTATGTAAATATTTATGATTTATGAGACTTTTGTTTGTTCCTTGGAAACTTTTAACAAATTGATAAAACTATTCTAAAAATACATTTTTCAAGGTATTTTATTGTAAAACAGAGGATCTAAATTTTAAAAGCACACCAAGTGCATACCGTAGTGGTGAGAGTTCTGAACTCATATTTGGAAGGTACTGGGTTCGACTCCCGGCGGAGGCAGGTATGAATAGGACTTATTCCTACTGCCTCTCGCCAAGAAACGGTTATTCTTGTACCGGCCATCTTCCATGGTTTTCCTCAATTAATTCCAGACAAATATCGACATACGAGTATATGATTCCTTATACTTAAAACATAAAAAGAAATTAAACGTCCTTCCAAAAAGTCACTAAAAAGCGTCGAATCATAAAACTTTAAGCTAGGTTGGCGCCAATTTAATGATTATAACTTTTTATGGAAACTTTGTACTTTTATTAAATGGCCGTCTAAACTTTAAACCGCCTTCTTCCTTGATATTTGATTACTATGCTAGAAAAAAGCTACTAAACCAATTTAAATAAAATTTATGTACCACTTTGAAAATATTTATCGAAATCGGTTAACAGATGTTGGAGACTTGAGGTAATATACATAAAAAACTTCCTTTTTTGAAGTCAGTTGAAAACGACTAAAGCGACTTTAATAAAATTTATGTGGAACCATTTCGTAAGCATTCTGAACAAAGTGGCGTCAAAATTTTTCAAATCAGTTAAACTCTCGAGAATTTAAAAATCTACATAAAATATTATTTTTAACCTGTGTGAAATTCTGAAGGCAAAAAATTGCTGGAATTTTTTCTTATAGTAGTTGATTATATAGCGCACCTTAAATAAAAATACTAATACTTGAAAGCATAGCTTCAATTTATTACAAAAAAATCAATTAAAACAAAGATCCAGTTGCCTAAAAACATGCATATGTTTATTAGTGTATTTGCCATATGGCAACATACACTATTGGCGTCGGTCGGATGGCGGGACCTAGGGGTCGGACCAAAATTTCTCGACGTTTCATAACCTCCTAAACACTTTGGCACCATTTTTAAAAATGTTTATATATATATGTATATATATATATATATATATATATATTTATATACGTATATATATATATATATATATATATATATATGTGTACGCGCGATAACTTTCGAAAGAGTTAATTGATTTCAACGAAATTTGGGCCACGTGTTGAAATCCATCACCGCAAGAAGCCTATTTAAAATAGGCCTAATCGGGCTATTTTAAGGGTAGTTTTTAGGGGTTGAAAACTGTTTTTGGGCCCCAAAATACCGAAAAAATTCTCCGAATCGTTTCAAAATTGAAATTTAACCCTTTGTTAGTGATTAAAAAGTGTCCCCACAATTTTAATAAAATCGGCCCGACAGGACCGGATTTACAAATTTTATGAAAACACTAGTTTGCAGATAGTGACTTATTTATTGAAGGGTGTATTTAATTCGGTGTAGACGTTAGATTGATAATAATATTACAATTAAGAAAAAAATGTTATTTTAAGGGGAGTATTAAGGGGTTAAATTTTTTATTTTGCCCAAAAACAAACTTAATTTCACATAATAAAAGTATAAAACCACACGGCCCTATACAAGCAAATACACTATATTGTCGGCAGGGTTTTGGCACTGCGACCCGGGTTTTTTGTAGTAATAATAATCTAACATGTAATGAAACTATTTTGTTTTAATTAAATGAATCCATTTTTAATAATATAAATTTATAAAAATACTATGACTAAATTATGATTTACAGTTTTTTAAAAGGAGAGTGATACGGAAATATAATGAAACAAAATATAATTTGTGGAAATATTGCTTTCTGTCGTTTAAAAGAATATATTTCGAAATAAGTAGGTACTAACCTCGTTTGACTTCAAAAAAGGAGGGTTTTTTTATATATGTTACCTCATATATATTTGTGAACCAATTTTGATGATTCTTTTTACTATTTAATAGGGTATCCCTTCAGGATGGTTTCACATAAATTATACTTAAATCGGTTTACCAATTTAGTATTAAAATATTAAGGAAAAAGGCGGTTAATAACGTGGAAAATTAATATTGCAAAGGCACTAAAAAGTAAAAAAACAAAAAAAAGTATAACCTCGTTCAATAAAGCCAATAAAAGGCGTAACACAATAAAGTTTTGAGACCGGCGCCAATTTAATGAAGGTCTATAAAATGTTATAGTAATTAAATTGGCACTGACTTCACTTTATTATTTTACGCTTTTTAGTGACCTTTTTAAAAAAAAATATTATTAACTCGATTGCATGTGCGAAATGAATGTAAGATCTCATAACGCCATATTAATAATATGAAAGGGACTGTCATTCTCGAGCAACACCAGGTAAATATGCGATTTGTTGCAGTTATAAGTTATAATATTTGTAATGGAGTTATAGTCGTGAAATAATAAAAATGAATATAAAGGTCGTTCGAAGGTGCAAGAATTAAAGAAAAATAAGTAAATATTCATTGATGTCTTCATTTACAAATTTGTTATAAATAAATCTTTTTGTGTGAAAAGATTTATTATAGTAATAAGAATTATTGTAATATTTTATTGTGAAATTTCCATAATACAACAATTTTGATTTGTAATTTATGTCAAATATTAAAGAAATATTACCTTTTAGTGCGATGTTTTTAGAAGCTTTTGTATAAACAGGATCCACAAGAAAGGTAATTTATTCTTTTACATGGCAACCTTGAAAACTTTAGACGTATCATCCAATTATGCAGATAGTAAAAAAAATCATAATAGGTCTGGCGCCAATGTAGAATAGCTAATAAATTGCATTAAAATATTGCATCAATAGCAATAGTAATAGATGAAATAGTAACGTTATTTCTTTTTTTTTGTGGATCTTTGGATGCTAAAACCATTTCTTGCACATCCCTCTATAAAATATACAAATGTATAGCGGTAGCAGTTAGGTACTAAGATAACACAGCGTTGTAAACAAGAAATAAAATTCCGCAGCTTTTTTCGAAAGCGACCTCTCAGTTACAGCACAGAAATAGCACATTAGGAGTTGTTATTACAAAAGAATACACATTTAGTTATCAAAAACATTAAAAATACACTTATTATGATCTGAAAATCAGCTATTTTATAGGACGTACGCGCAAAAAATGTAGTATCTTGAATGTAATGCACAAATTTATATACAGAAAAAAAAAACTGCTAAAAAATTATGGAACAGGCTTAATTTTCTAGTATTTTTAACATACATTTGTGAGCTAAAAACTATAAATTACACTTTTCGTAATTTGAAATCTCATGGTGTGCAATAAAGAAATACTGACATATATCACGTTTATTGATATAATTTTTAGAACAAAAAAAAAAGTGTTGTAATCCAACAGTGAATGAATAAGATGCGTGGGTTTGTTTCAGTGTATGCGTCCGGATTATTAATGCGTTAATTGCAATAAAACGGAATTACCATTATTATAGAGTAATACTTCTGTTGAAGGAAGCGGTGCCACTCTAAACAAACACAATTTTCCGAAGGTTGTTCACGTCAGAGATTTCAATGCATGCACACAAATACATCCTTTTACACTAATATGTAGGACATTTCACTGCAGAAGATATCACTTACTGCACAGTATGGAATACGTTATTATAAACCAATAAGGATGGAAAAAACTTATAGACCAGGGTCGATAATTTTTAAGACCAAAAAAAATTATAGTAGGATGAAACCCATTGGAAAAGGTAGAGAATATAACAAAAATGAAAGGAAAAATAAATTACGGTCGATCTGAGGTCGGGAAGGGGGTGAGTTTTTAAGGGTAAAAAAACGGCTTATCTCGATTTCCGGCAAAATTACAAGTCCTATGAAAAAAAGTTAAATGGCAAAGTTGTAGGTAATAAAAATATCTACAACTTTTGTTTTTACACTTTTTTCACATAACCTCAAAATTTATGTGAAAAATTCAAATAACCAAGTTTTTGGTTTTTTATGTTTCACCTTATTTTGACTTAATATCGAAAAAGCACCCTAATTTTAGGGTAGTAAAATGATCCATTTCACAGTAGTGCGTAAAGTACCATATAAAAAACGGCCGTATAGCGAGGTATAGGTATACTGATTGTTTAGTTATGGTAATATGTCCGTTGTTATACTGCTCATCCCCATTTGTGAAATAATATTAACGCTTCTAGGATGACATTGATCAGTTGGTGGTAACGGAACACTACACAAAGATTCACAACATGCCAAATGCATCAGAATGAAGAACTGGTAAGTACATTACAAAATAAATGACCACAATCTCTCGCCGATGTTCAGAACGATATGTCGATGCATATGTCTTCCAGTTTATATGCGGAGGAACCTTCGCCAATCCCTTATAAAGTCGTCCATTAACTAATTGTTAACAATCACTAATGATGCGTCCTGCTGAGTGGTGTCCAAGAACCTTCGGCAATCCTTTTATTGTTGTTAGAATGCACATACTTAATAGTTCGCCTCTCATAACTAATGTAATTCCATCATTCTAATATTCTGGAATCGGTTGTTCGATTTTACAATAACCTAGATAGTTGAATATGACTAATCTTGTTTTATTACCTATTATTGTTTACAATCATTAATAATGCACCATGCAGAGCTAGGTAATGTCGGTCCTTCACCGTTCCCTTAGAGCTCTTTCACACTAGTCGGATGCCGAAATGATTTTTAATCGGGTGCCGGACGCCTCCTGTTCTCGCTACACGATAAAAGGCCGGTCCCTTTGTTGATTCGAGTTCATTTTTGAAACAAGACGACGACAAAGTCCTTGTAGTGTAGTACAATAAGAAGAGAGTGAAATTAAAATTAGAGTTTAAAGAAACTAAAACAACACGTTTTTATGAACTAAAAAAATGCTAAATAATTTGACAACAAAATTAAAAAGCGTGGGATGCTATTTACTTAAAGTTTCATAATAGTTTCACGTTTACAATCAGCTAGTAAATGAATCATTTATTACAGTAAGGCTAATTTTGTTATCAAATTATTTTGCATTTTTAAGTTCATAAAAGCGTGTTGTAGTTTTTTTAATTTTTTTAAACTCTAATTTTCTCTATAAGACTAAAAAACAAATTGCATTGAGGTAGGCAACTCAACGTACGTAAATGCACAACGTGTTAGCTTGCTTGCTGTACTTTTTCATGTTTTTTTCCTAAAGAATAATGGGACAAACGTATTAAATTATTGTATTGTCGTCGGTCCTTGATAAATGTGCAAAGTTTCAGTTTTGCATTAGGTAAGTTATTATATAACATACAAATATACACACAGGTGAAGCTAACAAAAACGTGTTAAAAACGATTGCAACGCTGGTTTTTATTAATGTGCGAAAAGGACTGTTAGTGTTTTTTCATTGTCGAATAACTACGTTCTTTCTATCACATAAATATGCCGATGTTTCACTGGAAAGACGCTTACACGATAAATTATAAAGAATTTCTTACTATTTTTAACAAAACAACAACAAAAAAACGCTAATCAAAACTTACAATTATTGAATAAATTTCCGTATATATGTATAATAAAAACCCGGGTCGCAGTGCCAAAACCCTGCCGACAATATAGTGTATTTGCTTGTATAGGGCTGTGTGGTTTTATACTTTTATTATGTGAAATTAAGTTTGTTTTTGGGCAAAATAAAAAATTTAACCCCTTAATACACCCCTTAAAATAACATTTTTTTCTTAATTGTAATATTATTATCAATCTAACGTCTACACCAAATTAAATACACCCTTCAATAAATAAGTCACTATCTGCAAACTAGTGTTTTCATAAAATTTGTAAATCCGGTCCTGTCGGGCCGATTTTATTAAAATTGTGGGGAAACTTTTTAATCACTACCAAAGGGTTAAATTTCAATTTTGAAACGATTCGGAGAATTTTTTCGGTATTTTGGGGCCCAAAAACAGTTTTCAACCCCTAAAAACTACCCTTAAAATAGCCCGATTAAGCCCATTTTAAATAGGCTTCTTGCGGTGATGGATTTCAACATGTGGCCCAAATTTCGTTGAAATCAATTAACTCTTTCGAAAGTTATCGCGCGTACACATATATATATATATATATATATATATATATATATATATATATATATACATATATATATAAACATTTTTAAAAATGGTGCCAAAGTGTTTAGGAGGTTATGAAACGTCGAGAAATTTTGGTCCGACCCCTAGGTCCCGCCATCCGACCGACGTCAATAGTGTATGTTGCCATATGGCAAATACACTAATAATTGACACATCAGTGCATAAAGAAATACGTTTTACACGTCATATTTATTTACAAGCGACACAACCGATAAAAAGTGGCAATTTAGGGTAAACATGCCGGTTACCGACCACTTTTATTTAAATCCCTTGTTTCGTTAATTGATAATTATATTATTGATATTTTTGTTTCCAATTAAATGGATTAAGGTATAACAATGTATTGTAATACTTGCACAAGTTAACAATTAAAAACTTAACTATTGCAGTTCGAAAACAAAAAGAGTAAAGGGAATTCCCGATTTAGAATCTAATAAGAAATATGCTCTTTAAATCTTCGACGACACTTCAGGGACATTCTGTATAATGTGTGTATAAACTATAAATCGTAACTATTGTAATCTGGCAGAAGCACCTTTGATCGACGGCTCCGTTCCGGCCGATCGGGTTCGCCGTCCGCGCAGCAAGGTCTGACCCGTCACGAAGTTGCAGCAGGTCACAATGCACACACATAATATAAAGGTACACACGTCACTGTGCTGCCAGTCTGTAATCTTTTTTCTCTGTGCAGGGACGGGTCAATATGTCAATCTATATTATAAATAATGTCTATGGTTAATGTCGAAAAAGACGTACCTAAGGAAGATTTTGTAAATTTTACAGAAGAGTCCAAAAAAAACATTTTACGGTCCTATATTCGATATTTGCTTGTTGTTTAATATTATTATCTGGGTGTACGGCAGAATACCTACCAAATTGAATAATATTCTCGAAGCGATTCGGCGTACTTTTGAACCCCCGTAACTTCGGTCTGGATAACAGTACAGGCCTGAGAAATTTTCAGGATGGGGTGGAGTCACCAGACATATCAAATTTTGTCTTCATAGCCATGCTGCTTTGAATTTTGCAAAGTTCTGATGGGATATGGAAGCTTCATTGTTAAACGTTTTTAGTGTAAAACTGATATTTAGAAATTTGTCGTTTAGGTAGTTTTTTAAAAGCTAGAGCAATTCACTACGTTTAACCAAATTGCATCGAAAATGATACAATTCAGGCAGAAAAAAAACTATCGCTTGTGCCTTTTTGAACATAAACCCTCGATATGTAATTAGTTATTGGAGCAAGGTCGCTAGTTTTCCACTGAATTTGCTGCTGGGATTGAAGTGACGTCACTGTCGGCTCCGTTGCGTGGTTACTCACTGGATTTCAAAATTTGAACCGAGGTTACTTTTCGTGTTTAAGCTGGTTTGAGCAAGAACCAATCATAAACAGTATTTTACTTATTTATTTATTAATTTTTATTGTCACGTAAGACACTTGCTAGCCTGAAGAAATGTGTAAACGGTCCCGGGTTAGCAGGAAAGAAGAGGAGGGGGTTTTAGTGGGTATTGCCCTAGAGTGGAGTCCCACACTATCTGCGGTTGCGGGTGTCCGTAATGGATTTCCCCCTCATTAAAAAAAAAAAAAAAAAAAAAAGTGATATGGACACACGTCATAAACAAAGATGGCGTCATAATGTGTGTTCAGTTCAGAGACAATAAACGTCCACCGCTAGTAGATACAGATGTTAAGTCATACCGTTGGATATTATTTTTATTATTAGAGTTGTCAATTGAAATTTCGTGGTTGATAAAAATATGAACGGTCTACCATGGATCGAGGTACCCTTGATAATCCTCCACATATGTTAACATTCGAACTGTCACTACGCGCGCACTAAAACCGACTACAAATCCAACCGTTATATAACTGTTACAAAATTTAACGCCACAACATACTTGAAATATAGCAGCGAAATCAATGAGCGACTCCAGCGACAAACCCAGCCACGCATGCAGCGGTCTTTACATTAACCGTGTGAAGTCTTAACACATACAACCCGTTACAAAATTCAGCGCCATATCACGCTTGGAACGTAGCAGCGAATTCAAACAGTGAATCTAGCGGCGAATCCTGCCTCGTGTGCACCGGCCCTTAGGATTTCAGTTGAAAGAATACGAAAATTTTAAATCAGTCCAGATCTGTCCACTGTGGTCAGTCAAGCATAAAGACGATGTCCACTGTAAACCGTGGGTTTTATTGTTGTTGGCATAAGCACAAACGTGTCCATTGTTGTCCATTAACGACAACACCTCCTTTCTCCTTATATAATTATAATAGGTGCACACATAATATTGGGTGTTGGATTCAGTCAGCCAGATTATAAAATCTGATCGGACAAATTAAAACAAGGTTCATAATGTTCTGATGATCAGATTTAAAATCTAGCCAAGGTATGAATATTATAAAATGGAAGAATATGTATGGACCTGTACGTTTTTAAAAGATACCATATCAGTTTTCTGGATCAGCTCCCCAAGTGGTCAAATATGAGACCTTTTTAGTTATAATTATTAAATAGATTTGATTTTTTCCAATTTTCAAAAAATGTATTCGTGAAATTAATCAGAAAACGGTATAGTACGGAACCCTTTTCTTGCGGGTGCGACCCCCACTTGTTTTGTAATTAATTGTTATTCACAATCTTCATGGTTGAAGGTTTGATGAAATGGTTATTGAAAGGTATTAATAATTACAGAGTTATTAATATCTACTGCAAAATATTCGCCAAGGAACATTAGGTCAGGCTGGGCCAGTGTGTAGCCATTGAAGTCATTGGAGTAGGGGAGGACGAGATTTGAAGCAAATATTTGCCAATGAATACTGGACCAGCCTCGGCGTGTGTCTGGTTGTGCGGAAAAACTGAATTATTCCCCAATTAACTCTTTTTTTCTATATGTCCCATTACTTCTCCTGTTTATACAAGGAATTATAGAACAAAATATTCTTTGACGTGAGTCATTTTGCCTCGTGGGCATATATTATATTATTGCGAAATACGAATGCATTTGTATATTTGTGTGAAGCAATCGTAATAATAACATGCAAGATATAATCTGACGCGTTTCTTGTAATAACATAGAGCTAGTGAACACTTTCATACATGATCGAAATTTTGTAGAAATTTTCTTATTACGTAGGTATATAGAAAAAGGAATACTGCTCATTCATTTTTCTTGAACAAGCAAATTCTTGCAAATTTCACGTGTATGTAAGCAAATGTTTAACCTGCAGTATTTAAACGAATGTTATCCAGTATTGGTCTATAAATTGTGTAATGTTTTATGTTATGCAAACTATGTATACTGGTATTATAAAGATTGTAAACAGATGAAGGAGAATTCTGTTTTGAGACAGGATAGAGTCCACATCGACTGTATTGCTGAAATAAATATACTTTATTTAAAAATATAATTCTTGCTTTTTTATTGGTTTCATAATTTTTTTTAAACAGGACTGCCAGATTTGCATAGCTTTAAATTTTATTAAAAACTTTCCGTACGAAATCCAGGCGAAAAAAAAAACACTTTAAACGTACTCAATGCAATTTTTTGAAATTTAATTTAATACCACCTGTCAATAGATTTGGACAAGCCAAGGTCATTAGATACACAAGTTACTTTGTTGATGAATGACGTCAGCTGGAAGACCGTTCAGTAAGTTTATCTACCACTCAATATCAGTTAACAGTCCACTGGATGACGTCATTCCTCACTACTATTCAACGAAACGCCGCCACCTCTGTATTTAGTAGCCTTGCGGACAAGCCGAATAGGTCTGAAAGAATAGTTGAGAAAATTTCAAGCGGTAAAATTAATTCTTTCCGATTACAATCGAACCTAGATAAGCAAGAGTTCAAGAAACCGTGACCTCTATTTCGCTTATGGAGGTTTTTCACTAACCCGAGTTTTTAGCTTATAGAGGTTTAGGGGTGGCCTTTCTCACTTATAGAGTTTACAGAAAATATGTACTGATAAACATGTATTTATTATTTTACCTAGATAACAAGAAAACAAAAAATCTTACACTAATATTTGGTCATTCGAATAGAATACGAAAAACAAAACCAAGATACAAAAAAAAATGTTAGTTCAGCTATTCATTCTTAAATTTCGTGGAACTATTAATACGTTCGACTATCGCTTATAGGTAGTAGTCTCAGCTATAGATGTCCATGAGTGAAAAACGTCTTTCTCTTAAAGAGGTTTCTGTTTCTCACTTATAGAGGTTTTAGAGGGTTACAAAGACGGTACCTGGCAATTACTCTCACTTAGAGAGTTTTCTCGCTTACCCACTCACTCAGGTTTGACTGTATTTTGCAAAACTCAAGTTGCGCAGCGAGATTATTGCATTTTTTTCTGTGGTGAAAATCTTCACAGGCTCTCAATGATAATAATGATACGGTATGCGCTCTGCAGCTCAGTCATTCATCAGATCAAGCAGTGTAATTGGATGTGCAGCAGCCGCTTTTTTACCATATCATTATCTCACTTTTAACTTTGCATTGCAATACATTGTCATTAAACTTGTCAATAATTATCATTCGCTGAATTTTGGATGTGTTATTTTACTTATGTAGGTACATATTGGGCAAAACATATTTTATTGGTTTTAACTTTTAAGATGTGCATCTATAGTAAAAAATCTCTGATCACAATTAGTGGTACCAGATGTCCCGCTTTTGAGGGACCATTGTGTTTTTCACCCCTCTCAGGACACGTTTAAATATAATTTTGGCACGGTAAATACTTAAAAAAATTGAGCGCTCTAACAGTAGTCGCCAGGATATTAAATATCTAACCTCGTTAATGAGCAGACTTTTCGTGAAACTATTAGTCTGGTATTGCATAAAATTATTTCACATAGCCCGAAAAAACAGACAAATTTTATATTTTTTAAATTTTTACATAGTAACCGCAAATATTTCGGGCATAAAAGCCAACACGCATACAAACTCTCACAAAATCCGGCGCTACAGCGCGCTTGGAACTTAGCAACGAATCTAGCATCAAAATCAGCCTCGAGTGCAGTGGCCTTTAGCCTGCAGACTTGCCTATCTCGCACGACTCATTGGCTAACTATAAAGAGTCTATAAGCAAAGATACCTGGTGTGGTATTATTGTATAATACAGGTTCAGTGGATATCGTTCACTTCCTCTTTACATGTGTTTGCTCGGCCCGAACTCTGTTCATTGTGCAACCGTCATTACACCGTCATTATCTTCATGCTCGTGTTCAATTTGTTGTTATTGTCCGACGCGCAAACTGGCGCAACGCCTACTTCGACCAAATAAATGATAATACGTACGTACCTACGCAATACATACATGTTTCACATGAGGAATGTCGTGACTAGCTTTTAGTTTGGAAGCGTTTTAATTGTTGCTTTGATTCAAAAATATGTCATACACAATCTACTATTTGGTGAAGACCAAAAAATTAAAATAGAATGGGATGGTCATCACATCCTGAAAGGATTTTTGAGTTTCCCCTTTTATCAGCAAATAATCTGGATCTTCTTATAAGCTCTAGAAGATTGGCTACTAGATTGTCCTGTGGAACTATTCCATCCTCATCAATATAGCCAAAAATGGTAGCCCTCCTGTAAGTTAATGTCTCACATTCGAACACGATATGTGTGGCTGTTTCATCCTCCATTTCGCAAAATCTACATAGTGTTGATTCCCCATCACATTTAGGTGTTTTCCCAGGAAAGCATGACCGATTAGAAACCCAATCACCTTTCTGAGGGTCGCCCTGTAGAGTCTAATAAAGTCCTCAATTAGCTCTGATGAAGGACCTACAATAATTTTCTTCCCATATTTGTTACCTTAAACTAGGTCCTAATCTGAGTGATGCTGCTAGCAGGTCCATTACTATTTGGTGATTACTCAAGAATTTTTGTTGAAATAAACCGTGACGTGGCCCGTTGAGGTCAACAGGAACAACTTTCCTGTTTGATCAATATTGAACATTAAATATGTAGAAATTCAACAAATTAGTCCCGAGAAATATTTCTTCATAAATACATTTTTTTTTTGTTTAAACGAAAAAAACGGCAGGCCCGATTTTGATAAAGTTTCTTTCGGATCATATACTGACGTTAATAAGCTCCAATTAGCATCCTTATAACGTGATATAATTAATTAATTATTCGCGACATTTTGTGTAAAATCTACATTTTTTGCAGTAATTTTATTTTAACAAAAAAACGGCTGGACCGATTTTTATAAAATAAATGTGTTCATATTAACGTAATGTACGTCGATTGGCACCTAGACGTAGTCAATATCATTTTTTATTCTCGAGATTTCGTCTTAGAAATAAATGACTACGGACGTACGTAAGAAAGAGAGACATTTTTTTAAAATTCACAAATAGTTTACAAATAGTGTGTAAAAAATTTTGATTTTCGGCCCCCACTGGAACGTTAAAAATGTAATCTCACCAGCAAGACAAGCGTCATTTTTAGCATTTTATAAAAGAAATTTATCGTTACCAGGGTATACTTATACTTAATTTATGACAATCGTTTTCACAAATATTTCATTTACACAGATTATACAGTAATTACGAAAAACAAGACGTATCTTCTTTTTGAAGTCGACAAATATTGACAAACTTTCGATTCACTTCCGTAATACTTGTACGAATTTACCGCTTTCGAACGACCAATAACGCGTCTGAGCGCATATTTCATTTAATTGTCTTAAATTAATACTTTGGTCGGACCTCCTCTTTGTGATTTAGTTCACTGATTGACTCTTCTGGGTTTCTTCATACTCGACGATACTTCAATGTAATTCTTAACGAATTATGAATACGAAAAGTAAAATGGTAACTTATCCACATAGCAATTATTAACTTTCATTCCGATACGAACAATAAACATCGTGTTATTTCTTTATCATTTAAAAACAGGGATGAGATAATTTTGTCGTCTACATGTATCAACTAACACTTTCCCATACGTGTTTGTGTGTTTGAGCGCGCTAATCTCTGGAACCGCCAGTCGGATTTGAAAAATTCTTTTTGCATTTGATAGCCGAATTCTTGAGAAAGGTTATGGGCTATTTAATATCACGCTACGACCTTTAGGAGCCGAGCAAAAATAAAATATTATATAAAAATGCACATGATTAATAATAGACTTAGTGTTTGACCGAAAATTGGCATATATATATGTATTTTTCATGGAGAAGGCTTTTATGCTATCCACTTTGTTGTAACTAATTACTAGTAAGGCTACCTTTATTGCCTATGAAGTAATTTTTTATTTTATTTTGGTTCAAACATTTTTGTCAGTGGTAACTGACTGGTCGTTTTTGAAAATTACTGTTGAATTGGTAACATTTATTTATTTTAGTTCACAGCATTAGTATCAAAGGAGGATTGGTAAAATCGCATTTTTTTTCTTTACGCCTGATTTTACTATGACTTTGTTGGCATGAAAAACAGCTAATTATGGGGTTGTACAAAAATAAATTTTAGCCTTTAACCCTTAGGAGTAATATTAAAAAGCACGAAAATGCGTCCATAATGCGGTTACCACAACCAATATTGTCAACCTGACCGATTAATTAATCTTCAATTATAGATATATTTAAATAAATTAAATTCCAATCAAACCCAATAAGGTATCCGTTTTAATAGAATACCGAACAGAAGAATGTCTTTGGTTGACTATGAGAGAATCCTCTTAAACTTACATATAACCGATCTCATGTAAAAAACTCTTTTATTTTCCGATAAATTGCATTTTGTTTTTTAATGTGTATATAAACGTATAAATAATAGATTTATACTTTAAAAGGTTACAACCATAAGCTGCAAAAATTAATACGTATGTTCTTAGTAAGATTATGTTTAACTTGGATGTTTATTCTGTATTTTTTCACTAGACTTAGTCGCCATATATATTCTTGTATAATTAATCATTAGCATGAAAATGTTAACCTTTTACACGATTCCTTGTAGAAATTAATTTGAAATCAGACATCACTGCTGGATCTTGTTTCGCTACAAACTGCTATTTTTTAGAAACATTCAGACCTATTCTAAATTTCCTCCGTGAAATAATTTGTTTTATAGAATTTTTGAAAATCCAGTAGAGAAAAATAGAGAAAACGCGCATATTTTTTAATACTCAAATTACTAACCAATACTATTTACTAATTACTACCAATAGCAAGTCTTACTGAAAAAGTTGTGCAGATCGTTATTTTCTCTCACTGTTCATTCATTTATTGTTGTAGCGTAAACTATATGGCCTACGTATTTATCAAGATAGTATAAAACAGTAAAAAAGATATTCAAATCAGTTGAGTGGATACAAACTTGTTCATTTATCCATTTCATCAAATAAAAAAAAAATAAAGAAAATCACAATTTTTGAACAGTTGTATTGTACGTGAAAAATGGTTGGATTTTAATGAGCTAGGGCTTATCTGAAAGCTTGCACTATCTAGTTTTTGAATCGATAACAAACATTTTTACTATCACCCACTGCTTCGCGAAAAAAGTTAAGAGTCTTTCCTAATTTTTTTATGAACTTAAAAAAAAAGTTTTTTGGAAAGCATTCAAAGAATTTAAGAGCTTATTCTTTCCTTCACAATTCCGTTTAAAAAATAAAAATATTCAAAAAACCGATTCTAGCACAAACTACAAAACACAAAAGCACAATCTAAAATGTCTAAAATATTTTCGTAATGGCTTTGGATTGTTTTTTGAAATTATGTAACAACCAATGTATTTTTGCCAATCTTGTGCTTAAGCCACAGTCAGCCATCTCTCAGCGCTATTTATTTGCATGCGCGCGCCAAAAAACAAACATTAATCTACGAAATAAATCAATTTAGACTTGTCTATTATTTTTTATTTCGCAAAATTCTGCGTCAATTTCGACTTTTTGTCTGTATAAATAAAGTCAATACGTAAAAAACGTTTTCAATTTTATTCTATATCAATTTCAAATCTAGTGAATTGTTTTTTATGCGTTTTAAATACCAAATTTGCGAGTTTGCCATGTCAAAAATATAATTTTTTCTTATTGTTTAAATTGTCGTCTTCGACAAAATATTCGAGTATGTGCATTTCGACGCTCAGGTTATACTGAACTCGTCTTTTGTTTTATTAATAATAACATGAGTTAAAAAAACAATTATCCGTGCCACGTGTATAATTACTTTATGCTACACATACATCAGTTTTTCTGAAACACGTGCCACCCTATAGTCATGCCACTGAGTAAAGTCTAATGTAAAATGCACTTACTAGTATTTTGGAAATCTTTCATTTCTATGAAAAATCTTATTCAATCTTCGTTCTTACTGCTTGAAAAATAAACTAGAAATATGCCATATGACTTTTACAATGTTAGAGCACTGTGGCTGTAACAAAAATAAAGTATAGTTACTTCTTACCACAACAGTTTTATTCAGTGGATGTACATTGTACATTTCGAGAGCAAAGCTCCCATCTTCAGCAATACACTACACTATATTGCTAAAGATGGGAGCTTAGCTCTGGAAATGTACATCCATTAAGAAAACTGTTGTAGTAAGAAGTAACTATTCTTTTATTTTTATTCAAGTTTTTACAGTTTTTTTGATCTAAGATTGAGATCAAATAAACTGCAAAAACTTTATATTCTAAATAAATGATTTAAAATCAGATAAAAACGAGGAAATTAGCATAAGTTTTACACACATTTTTGAACAGAAAAATTCGATTTGAAAAAAATATTGCGCAAGTCAAATTTGTCATAATTTTTATCATAAGTTTTCTAAAAAAAATTCGAAATGTTAATTTGCCTTCCCGTAATTCGAAATCTCGTGAAGTGCTGTAGAAAAATATTGACGAATGTCACGTTTCTTTATTTAATTTTTCTGACAAAAATATGTTTTTTGAATTTTTTAAGCAGCAAGCCAAATTTTGTGAAATACATTGCTTAATCACAGCTAATAAAAACAGTAATAAAATGAATTTTGCGACCACGGTTCGAAATTTCCTGACAGCATAATTTACGAGCTGTAGGTTCACCATAAACATTATAAGTGTTTAAAGGATTATTACAAGCACTAAGTTCTCAGCATTGCTTAGCTCTGGTTTATAATCGAAAATAGTGAGTTCAAATTGGATGCCGCAAGTGACTTCTAATAATAACACAAATTGTAGATGCCTTATTAGAATAGTTCCCATTTCATTGGTTATGTGGTTATAAATATCCCGCATTAGTGTAACATTACTATTTACTACCGTATATACGTTTTGATACATTGGTATTATACACGTGTAGTTGTTATATTCACTACAGTCTATATACAAAGCGGCACTTTAATGGTGTCTGGTTAATCACGCTTAATTAAGCAATCAATACGATATAATTGCTGTTTTCTTTTTTAGATCGCGCTCACTTGATACCAGAGCACCTTATATTGCTTTACCTTATAAACAAATCAGAGGTTAGGGGTGTCCACGAAGATAACCGTGAATTAAATTTTTCGTTGTCTAACTGAATGAAAAAATTCGAAAGTAGATAAATCTTGTGGCTTAGAAAATTAATTTCAGTCAGTTTACAACAGAAAATTTTAGTGCTATTTTGTAAGAATTTACTGAGCTGTCAATTTTTTGTCAGTTTCTAAAAAAATATTATTATAATTTTATGACATTATGTTAAAAACGAGTGCCAGTGAGTTTTTACAGTAATGAGCCATAAAATCATTACGCACGAAATACATATTTTTTGCTGATTTTTCACATAATCTTCAAAATTTTTTGATAGTTTAATTTTGGACAAATTCACTTCTAATTGGGGGCTACGTTGGATTTTCATACGGTTACATGATGGTAGTGCGACTACATTTATCTTTTTTCTGTATTAGTTCGTATAGTGGGTCATTTTACTATCATTATGCGGTCATGATTAGCAGCTCTATTTTATAGAGGGATGTGCCAAAATTTTATTTTTTAATTTTTTAGTCTGATAAATTAAAAAAAAATGTAGGTACAAAAAAGTGTTGTATTATCTAAACTACATACAACTGCAAAGTTTTACGACAACTAGATACTGGGAACGGGGTGAAAATCGAGTTGCAAGATTTTTTTTACATACAACTTACAAGTCAAGCGAATATAAGTATAGACATCATGCACTACTAGTTATAAATATATATTTTTCCACTATAAATATGGACATCCCTGTGCTACCGACACGATTATTTAATGAAACACAGCCAACGACCCCTACTGATCAATGACAATTGATTTGTTATTTATCGATTAATAGATATATTGAGCAAGTCAGATTCTTGCTACGCTCCATTATCCACACACACATAAAATATCTATTACAATTCATTTCATCGCTGACCAATGAGTATTTCTGTAAGTAATTTCTTGAAATTGCTTGGTGAAGCAACCAAATTTTAATTATAGAGTTGTATTTGTTACATATTATGAAATGACATTCACAGCTTAATAATATTGATATCTAGCTGTGAATCCGGCTTCGCTCGAATCAAGTTCTGTGCGGATATAATCTTTAAATTGCAGTTAGAGTGTAGGTATATACATAAGTACTGACTTGTTATACGTATCTTAGTACTTAAATTACAGACAAAAAGAATAGTAATTTGTGATAGATTTCAATCAAGTCTACTGTACCGAAGCGTCATCTATGAATCACTTTATCAATGACTTAAACAGCATTCGATAGTAAACTGTTTTATTGACAGAGATGGGCAAGTTGCTATGGCGCGGGTATTTGAAATATTTGTCATTCATTGTTTTATAGTAATTGTACAAAATGAGTATTCGAATTTTGCGAATTTATGTTATTGATTCGAAATTAATATCTTTTTTGAGCATAATAATTTTTTGATAGATTTCAATCACGTCTACTGCACCCTTCGACGGAATTATTAATATAGAAGATGATTGTTCAAGAACCCGTAGTCAAAAATTGTAAGACTTATAAAGACATTTGATTGTAGATTATAGACGCTCAACATGTGAGGTCATAGGCCCTAATAATTTGAGATAAACTACTATTTTGTGTGTAAATAAATACACTAAAGTAAGGAATTCGGTGGTTAGAGCCTTTAGCGTTGGGGCGCTTTAAAAGGTGTAAAAAACTAGTGTTTTATGAAAAATGAAATTTAGCACATAGTTATTTTATTGAATATAATTTATGACACAAATAACAATCATACCTTATTGTCATAAAATCGATCTCTCGGTAGAAGTTTTAAGCTTCTACACTGGCAAATTTTACAAAATAATAGTTTTTTTTTAAACACTGACTTGCTAACTATAGAATATTTAGTTACATCATAAATAACAGGGAATCTCAAAATATTACACTTTACAAAATCTTGCAATTTTCGACCACGTCATGTAATTTTTTGAATTTTTGAATAAAGGTGTTTTTAAATACCGAACTACTTAACAATTTAATTTCGGTGTGTGTTTCGCTTATCATGTTAGCATCATCAGGAGATAATTAAATGTTCAGTATTATCATATTATTACATTTTTTACCGTTTATACCGTACGTACAATGTTCACTACTCACGGATTCGATCCCGGTTATGTCGGATCCGGGATCTGAAGGAAATATTCTCATAACCTAAACGTAACCGGTTAAAAAATAAATTGTCTACAATATATTTTCATTTTTCAATTTGGATACCAGCTGATCAACATCGATCCAGCCACTTACTACACAGACGCAAAAATCCTAGAATCGCCATTTTTTCATCTAGGTATCACAACAAATTCTCAGAAACTAATAATCTCACTTATTGAGCGTCTGTATTCTATAATCGATCCACTTGCAAAGTTCTAATGACCTCAGTTTTCGAACGTCTACAATTTACAATCTCTGTTCTCAATGTACAATAGTTTAGAAAAACCCACAAGAAAAATTACTGACTTATCCTTACGCTTTTGTATATTATTTTTTGATCTAAAAGGTCACTGGTTGACTCACTGGCTGAGACGGTGTGGTCTTTGGAGTCGATTATATTGTTCTATATGTTTTATGCCTGCAGGAAGGTTAATTAACGACATTGTCTCATTTGTTAATCTCTTTGTTCCAGCCTAACTTCCAGTCAAGTTATCATAATTTTTACCGTTACACATATTTCTTCCTCTGACCTTACACGTTAAATACATTGTCAAACGAAATAATACATCTGTATAGGTTTAAGTGCTAACTGATTTCCCAAAACTTATTATTAATACCGACTTAAGGCTGTCGGAACGTTCTGAATTTTGTTTGTGCTATGACCCAGCGGTAAGGGGCGAGGTAGGCAAAAAACATATTGTGGGTGTGACCTTCTTTAGCTTTGTCTCGCTCAAATCATCCGCACGTTTCAATTTTTAGCTGATGCCAACTACGAGGATAAAAGATACTATTGCAAGGGTGCCCGCTGTCAATTGATTACTCTAATTTTTGGAAATATTTTGAAGATTTAAAAAACTTTTCCGAAAAAGGAAGAGTCACTTTAGGTTTGTGATGGAACAGTTTTGTGAAATAAGTGTGACGTTGAAAACGTGTGTTTTTTTTAGCACAATTAATGCCAACTTTCTTCTACTAAATCGTACATAAATTACAAAAGTAGTCCATTAGAGACCTAGATTTGTCCTTTATCTTCCTTATAGAGAAATAATTTTTGCAGAATGTTGACGAATAAGTCTACGATCAGTTGACAGCCGAACCTCTATTTTTGGCTTAAATTCAAAGCGTTCCGACAGCCTTAAGGCTGTTACATAAGAGGCTGGTTTTGCCGCTGGAATCGCTGCTGGGACTTGGCTGCCTGCGAGGACGAAAAAAGTCGTCACTGTGGGCTCCACTGCGTGGTCGCAAGCTGAATTTCAAAATTAGAACCGTATTTGACTCTCTGCTGGCTTTGAACAAGAACCAATAAAAAAACAGTATCATGTCACGTGGGTAAATGTCACAAACAAGCATGGCGTCATAATGTGTTTTATACAGAGACAATAAAGTTCACTTTTATTAACATTTGAACTGTGACTGCGCGCGCATCAAAACCAGCTACAAATCGAGCTTCAAAACACGCATTATGTAAAGCCAACACATAAAAACCGTTAGAAAATCCAACGCCTCAGCACGCTTGGAACTTAGCAGTGAAATCTTGCGGCAAAACTAACCTTATGTGCCAAGAGAAATGTTTTCTCCGCTACATCCATAGATTTATGACAATCGTTATCTAAGTTGTATCAAATATATCGAACTCGTATAGTACGAAACCTTCAGTGTACGAGTTCGACTCGCACTTGGCCAATTGTTTTAACGTACCTCGAGTTTTTATTTTAAAAATATTCTTACATGATGCAAGCACAAAAAACTAGTGAAACGTTGTAACTCAGTTGTGTGATTTATTAAAAAAAACGTTTTATATAAATATACACATGTGGACGCATTATCATGTAAATTGTAAAAATAATTTTTTTAAATGTCATAAACATACAGATTAATATAAATTGTCTGGACAAAACATATTGTTATCCTAAACTGTTGTAAATAAAATTGAAACGGACACCATTTGCGTATTTAGTGATATTACATATATTAATTCTAAGCAAATTTGACATGTCAGGGTCGTAATATTACGCTGAAAAATTAAAATGAAAGTCGGTGGCGAGAGAAGGTTGCTGCTAAAACTAAAATAATGATGAGAATTGCTCAAATTGACGTTATGTGATATTTGCTAATATTTCATTCTTCTACATATTATGTACTACATGTGTTTTGTCTCACTCATTTACGGTAGCCAATAGCCATGCCAGTTTAACTTGGTTAATGTTTATAAGGTATGTTAAGGATGAATCGACATCTGTTTTTAGATGCAAATCAAGTATAATATTCGTATTTGATTTTCAGGACAATCAAAAATAATACTAGAAACATTCGAACTAAAACTACAAATCTAGCTTCAAAACAAGTATCGTGCGCAGCCAACACACATGCAAACCGTCACAAAATTCAGCGCCACAGCACGCTTGAAACCTAACAGCGAAATCAAGCAGCTAATCTAGCGGCAAAAACCGCCTCGTGTGCTGAGACCTCTAAATTTCATTGTAATGCTATTGGGTATTTGAGAAGAATTAACTAATCCTTGCTTAATCCATAACTCGCACATGAAATCAGTGTAGGTAAAACAATTATCAAATGTGGGATATTTTATAATAAAAAATTTTGATGATGTCATGTCAGCAATTATTCTTTCGGCGCCGGTGCTTATGAATTTGTAATATTGAGGATTATAATAATATTGTGTGTGTTTTTTATTATGGATAATTGATTTAACTACTGTGTAATTTTAGAAAGGAAAAATGTTATAATAACAGATCAGCAACAAAAAAAAAACTTGCTATACTTTATTTTCTATGTACTAATTTTTCGGACAGCGAGTGCTCCTGCTTTGAATATATAATAATACATAATTATTATGACACGTACAATAAACGGTAAATTGTAATTCAGGGATATCCATGCAAAATTTTAACGTTAAATTTTTACTATTTTTTCTGATAAAGTATTTTGATTTTATTTTTCCTACCCGAGTTTATTGCGTGGTTAGATTTAGTGCTTCAAAAACAATCTAGAAAATACGCTTATATCAATGCACTAAAAAGTAAAAAATTAATTTCTCTCTTTTTTATAACATTGGGGTGTCCGATGAATTAAATGAAATACACGAAGACCTCGCTTAACGCTGCTCCACTTAACGTTGTTTCAGTATTACGCGGTTTCTAAAAAAAAAGTATAACGCAAATTATGGATCAATTTATATAAAATGATTCAAAGGCAAGACGAAGTGTCATTGATGCAATATCTTGCTATCAACAACAGCTTGCTGACCGAAACAGAAAAAGGTAAGCGACATTATTCTTCACAAAAAACAAAATAATGTTTCAAATGAGGAACCTTTCTCATCACAAATATAACTTCTTACTCGAGCTTTTATTTGATTTTCATAAATATTTTATGAACAAAAATCGATATTAGCAATTAATAAATATATAATTAATGTGATAAATAAACATTTACCAATAAATGTTACAAAATTTAAAAAAAAACTAGCAAATTTTCGTTTTCTCGGTTCTGCCTATTATCTACGTATTAAGATGACGCAGGAACGTATCTCCCGCCTTAAGCGGGGTCTTATTGTATTCGTGAACTGATTTTCACACACTTCCAAACGTTATAAAAGAGAAATATTATCTACTTTGCACTGCGTTAATAGTATAAGCGTGCTTTTTAGACTTTTTGAAACTGTTCGCAATTAAAAGCGAATGTTATAGATGTTAGCACTTTAAACGTCTAGGTGTAGTCTAATCTGCTGTATCACAAGGAGTTTAAATTTATATATCGACAATGTTACATCAAACACCAACTGAACGACATATAACAGATTTTTTAAATTGTTGTTTTGACTATTGTTAGAGGTTACACAATAGGAGAAAATGGCAATACGGGAGCGTTACAATTTTACTCCTTCTTTGTACACCCCACGTAGGATGGTTTCCGATTCGAATATCAGATGTCAGGCACATTGCTTTTAATTGGGACATAATTTTATTTCTAAATTTTTACACTAAATATCTGTATACACATTCGGTGTGTATGGTATATTAGTGTACTGTAGACTCAGTGAAATTCACTATGAACGTTAGGTATATAATCCACGGTTACAGTTTTAAAAAAAACCCGGGTCGCAGTGCCAAAACCCTGCCGACAATATAGTGTATTTGCTTATACAGGCAGGGTGGCTTTATTATGCGAACTTAAGTTGGTTTTTGGGAAAATAAAAAAATTAACTCCTTAATACACCCCTTAAAATAACCTTTTTTTTCTTAATTGCAATATTATTATCAATCGAACTTCTATACAAAATTATATACAACTTTTAGTAAATAATTCACTATCTGCAAAGTAGTGTTTTCATAAAATTTGTATGTCCGGTCCTGTAGGGCCGATTTTATTAAAATTTTAGGGACACTTTTTAATTACTACTGGAGGGTTAAATGTCAATTTTGAAACGATTCTGAGAATTTTTCCGGTATTTTGGAGCCCAAAAACGTTTTTCAACCCCTAAAAACTACCCTTAAAATGGCCCGATGACGCCCATTTTAAATAGGCTTCTTGCGGTGATGGTTTGCAACACCTGGACCAAATTTCGTTAAAATCAATTAACTCTTTCGAAAGTTATTGCCCGCACACATATATATATATATATATATAAACATTTTTAAAAATGGTGCCAAAGTGTTTAGGAGGTTATGAAACGTCGAGAAATTTTGGTCCGACCCCTAGGTCCCGCCATCCGACCGATGCCAATAGTGTATGTTGCCATATGGCAAATACACTAATAAGAAACTCGATAGTGTCAAAAGTGTCAACATCTTTTTACACTTGAACACGATAACAAACATATACCTATTTTCTCATATTCAGCACCATTAATTGAGTTATGAAATAGTGAGAGCAGAAAACGTTTTGGTGGATGACATTAAATTATACCAATATGCAATTAAATTAATTTCTTTTTAATTGGTCAGTTATATGTACCTGCGCAGTCTCCAGTCACCACAGCCGTCACACGTGATGATGGCTGCTGTCCATCTAATCAAAAGTTGGCACTTAATTAACTTGATTTGATAAATGTATGCATGCAAAAACCTCTGACCATATATACGTTTATGGACTCCTTTACGATCACTATGTATGCGTGAAAAGCATTTTACAGGAGGTATGGCAAAAAAATAATATTTTGAATTTTAGAAATAGCTCCTATATTTATTGAGTTTGATGGCCACTGAAAAATTTATAAACTAAAATGTCAAAATAAGTAATTTCGAATGCACTATAATCAGGACAGATCTGGTATGTGTTGAATACTCGTCACGCTTGAAGCTTGAGCAGTCCAAGAATGTATAGTCAAAGATGCAAACGTTACCTAATGCTTTGTGGTTGTCCCCGTCTACAAACCGAAACTTTTGTTCAACTCTTTGATGAAGATTAACTATTTGGAGTTTTGTATTTTTTTTTTGTTTCTGATATTTTTCAAATGTATTTTGTTTTCTCTTCTTTAGTCAGTACTCATTGGTAACATAATTGTTTATTCTTGTAACTATTGGTATTAATATTAAATAAATTAAATTAAATTAATAAATCTGTTATATAAAGTTGCCAAAACTATTTTCAGGGTTATTAGGGGTTTCACAACATACCTATGTGACAAAAAGTGGCAAAAGAGGGGGAAAATAATATGTGTCTTTATAGTAGATATAACGATTTAAAAAATATTTTAATTTGTTCACATTTATTGTTTTTCTGAAGAAATTGAAAAACCACTGTTTTTAAGAGAAACCACATTTTAGTTGAAGACCATATTTTATTTTTAAAAACAAACCACAAAACAATCTAATTCTTGTCTTCAAATACATCAAGCTTAACTACAGGTTAAGCGTAAGTAGCTATAAAAGTGGAAACGTCCGTGATTAGTTGAATCGATTGCTTACGTTATTCGAAAGCATTAGCTTGATTTTTCAGTT
The DNA here is from genome assembly GCA_034508555.1 of Venustoraphidia nigricollis. Lineage (NCBI taxonomy): Eukaryota > Metazoa > Arthropoda > Insecta > Raphidioptera > Raphidiidae > Venustoraphidia > Venustoraphidia nigricollis. Next base: position 5,067,972 of record JAVRKA010000004.1, on the reverse strand, counting down.
ATTGGTATCACATAAATTACACTATTGTAAATAAGAAATATTAAAAAAAAACATATTTAGAAGGATAGGACAAAACACGAATAATTTTTGCTATTTATAAAAAAGTTATTTATGAAAAGGTTTAATGGAACCTCTCTTCCGTCTCGCCTAGTCACACTTCAACAATATAACGCCTAACTAACCTTGTAAATTCATAGCTTCGCGACGGTGCCAGTGTGTTACTGTAGTTTACTAAATGATTACTATGCTAACAGCACCGATAAAAGTTTAACATTAAATACGATTTAGTCATCAAAGCCTCATAAAGCCAAGAAATTTATTATGTGTTCTTTACATTCCCCGTTGCATCATTCCTTAAACCGAGAAAGGTAGGTAGATATTCTATGCCGTGACTTTTTTCACGAACGTACAGTATATATTGACATAAAAAACAACAAATTAAACTGCTTCATTTGTCAACATGGATTCCGTTAAAATGCATACAACAAATCAAACCAAATATGAAATACGCAGATAAAAACCAAATGTTGAACAGTTGTTTGTAACATTATTTTTCAAGTAAAGCGCTGATATTATCTTTGCTCCATACAAAAGGGCGGAGCATATCTGCATATTTATTTTGAACAGGCTGTACATATCTCTGAATAAAAGTCAAAAAGACTTATGTCGAATTTTAGGGAACATTTTCTATTTTATCTGTCTCGTGTGCAGAAGATCACTGGTTTAATTCCGGCTGACACCTCTATTTTTTTACTATGCATTTATTATTCCAGTTGATGTTTATTTATATAAAAAAAATCATCGTAACGTAAAAAAGCGTCATCCAATTCATTGCACAGATTTTTTGTTACTTGTTTCACCGTCATATTATGGCCGCTATAATTCAGTACCGCTGTCTTAGGACAACAGGGCTTTAAGCCCAGCTAGTCAGCTGACCAATAAGGTTAGAAATTAGCTGACACAGTGGAGTCGTGCTTTGTTTGTACAAGGCTTGGGATGTTGAAGTAGAATTGTTCGAACGTCTCGCCACTTCCATGACATTTCGCCGAGTTATTCTTGCAAAATTATTTTTTTTTTTTTAAACGTTAGTAGAGGTACCAAAAAATTGACATAAGCAGTTTAACTTAGGACTACAGATAATATAGTACCTATAATATGTTTGAGTAACATGCAGTTGTAAATGGTAATAATTCTGTATTTATGACGTTTGTTAATGATAATTACTAAACAAAAGTTGAAGATCTTAGAGATAATAAAAAGTCGCCATGTCAAAAACAAAATTTATTCTGATTAAACCGATGGCTGATAAGTAATCTTTCTGAATGTATTAAGGAACCGACGTCATATTGTTCAGTGAACGAATAATTGATCTCTGAATAAGATTGAAATAATTTTGCACAATAAATATCGAGTTTTGTATGATTATATAATTTTCCCTCATATATTCTATACGTACTTTTAGTATGAGGTTTTTAAATGTTTTGAGAATGTACTCTTTTATGAAAACACGGTTTACCTAAAAAAGTTCCTCTAATAATGATTATTGACACATTCAAGTTTGCTGAATCTGAAGAGATGTTCGTGTCTTAATAATCCTATTACTGTCACTTGTTTTGACACGTTATTCACTTATTTTATTCATAATTTGCAAAACGCCCAAACCTTGTCGATCACCGCATTCAAATATTAAGTAAGCGTCCTCGAAATTTTTTGAATTGATGTTTTCATTAGTGTATTTGCCTGTACATAGTATAATGGTACACTCACTATTGGCGTTAGTCGTATACTGGGATCTTCGAGTCAACGGTTCACATCAGTTTGGCAACGACAGATTTATAAATTCCAAGGTTATTAAACACAGAGGTGATCTCGTTCCGTTGGATAGTAGTGGGGGGATGACATAATACAGCAGACCTGTCAATTGATATTTGTTATTGATAAAAAAATATTGAACGGCTTTCCAGCTGAAGTCATCCATTAATGACTTGTGTATCTAATGATCCTTGTATAAATACCACAATCGGCTCATAATATTGATTTTAAATCGATACTTCTATTCGTTCCTAAGGAAAGTTAATTTTGTTACGCGATAATTGTACATAGAATTAGAAATTAATAATTTTCGGATTTTTTCCTTCACTTGTGCAATAAAGCTTTGCTTCGTGCAAAATTTCAAGATTCTGAACGGGAAGCAAAAATCATTTTTTAATCTTTTTATTGCACTGATTTGAGACTTAAATTTATTTATTATAGGATTATAAACTTTATGCTGGGTTGCACAAAGGATTGTCAAAGAAATTGATTTGACAATGACCTTAGATTGTCCTCGTATAATTACAGTTTTCTAATAACAAGTAATTAAAAACACTTTAAAATTCTACAAATAATTCTTTATTTCTCGACGATCGTTTCGGACAAAAAGTCCATCCTCAGGAGTACAAAAACTTATACTAAATTAGATATTTACAGTATCCGAAACGATTGTCGAGAAATAAAGAATTATTTGTAGAATTTTCAAGTGTTTTTAGTGTATTTGCCATATGGCAACATACACTATTGGCGTCGGTCGGATGGCGGGACCTAGGGGTCGGACCAAAATTTCTCGACGTTTCATAACCTCCTAAACACTTTGGCATCATTTTTAAAAATGTTTATATTTATTATGTATATATATATATATATATACATAATAAATATAAACATTTTTAAAAATGGTATATATATATATATATATATATGTATATATATATATATATATATGTGTGTGTGTGTGCGGGCAATAACTTTCGAAAGAGTTAATTGATTTTAACGAAATTTGGCCCACGTGTTGAAATCCATCACCGCAAGAAGCCAATTTAAAATGGGCGTAATCGCGTAATCGAGACATTTTAAGGGTAGTTTTTAGGGGTTGAAAAATGTTTTTGAGCCCCAAAATACCGAAAAAATTCTCAGAATCGTTTCAAAATTGACATTTAACCCTTTAGTAGTAATTAAAAAGTGTAATAAAATCGGTCCGACAGGACCGGACTTACAAATTTTTTGAAAACACTAATTTGCAGATAGTGACTTATTTATTGAATGGTGTCTTTAATTCGGTGTAGACGTTAGATTGATAATAATATTACAATTAAGAAAAAAAAATGTTATTTTAAGCGGTGTATTAAGAGGTTAAATTTTTTATTTTGACCAAAAACAAACTTATTTCACATAATAAAAGTATAAAACCACACTGCCCTATACAAGCAAATACACTATATTGTCGGCAGGGTTTTGGCACTGCGACCCGGGTTTTTATATCTTGTCGTTGCATATAATTTAACTTCATAATTTAATAGCTGTAAATCATGAGTATGTAACGTGTATTATTTACGCCATTCATAAAGACTCGAGTGATCTCTTATGAAGATGAATTTATTTCTCATGCGCTTAAGTGAAAGGACTATGTCTTTAAGTATCTACATTTGTACAATTATGCCCGTTGCATAGGCAAAACTAAACCCGTTTTCTTCTTAAAATATATCCCTTTAAACAAGGAAGTAGATTTAACGTATCATCCAGCGCAATGATTAACGTAATGCCGATTATACACCATAGTTGTATATAATTTTGCACTCAGTTGTTGGGACTTAAACTTGTTGAGTGTTCAGTTCTTTAAAATATAACAATAAAAAACACATAACCCAAATAAATAACTGAAAATATAGCAAGCAAAAATGTCTAACAAAATATTTAATGAATGATTATTTTCGTGATTCACCGAGCTGGGTAGAGTAGTGGTACAGCACTAGACTCGCATTCGGGAGGTCCGGGTTCGATTCCCGGCGGGGGCAGATGTGGCTGGGACTTTTTCCTACTGCCTCTCGCCGAGGAACGGTAATTCCTGTACCGGCCATCTTGATTGAGGTTTTCCATGGTTTCCCTCAATTAATTCCAGATAAATATCGAGGTGGTTCCTTATTTGAGACCATGGCCGATTACCTATCAAACTCCTAGTTCAAAAATTACCTACCTTATCCTAATTTCCTGTAATTCCTTCATTCGCCCATTGCTATTATATAAGTTGAAGTTTAAGAAATGTAGAAAAAAACGGGAAGTGGTAAAATGAAAAATAGTAATGGTGCGAATGGCGTCTGTTATGACATAAAGTCGAGAAACGGACGTTAAACGCATTATTATTATTATTATTATTATTTTCGTGATTCGGACGCAAACTACCAACTCAAATTATTTCATTCGTTTTTTTTTTTTTTTGAAAATTATTGTTACAGGTAGAGCAGACGCTACGAGTTACGACCTAACATAAGCAATTCATGTCAATATTAAGAAAAAAAAACGAGGAGAAATACTTATTAATAATTTTATAATAACTACCTAATAAGTAAATTAGTTTGTTGATCTTTCTTTAAAATGTTCTGTAAAAAAACAGGACTTGATGTTTGACAAAATCGTGGGTTCTGTCACATAACATATTTAAATTTTCGATAATGTAAAAAAGTAACGCATAAGAAAACATTTTAGTTAAAAAACTTATCTTACAAATATCAAAAGGATTTCATTTATCACTAACAATTCACTACATATAAATAATGTATCTTTTTAACACGCTTTTATTAGCTTAGCCTGTACGCTTTTTGTGTTTGTAATGGAACCTTTGAAAGTGAAATTCACCCACTTCAAAACGTCCGATTAAACTGAATCTTTACACACTTATCAAGGACCGATGACAATACAATAATTTAATAAGTTCGTCCCATTATCCTCGCCAGAACCTGCAAGATGAAAAAACTTGAAAATTACAGCAAGCAAGCTAACACGCTGTACAGTGACGAACGTTGCGTTGTCTACCCTATAGTCAAATGCAATATTGTTTTTAGTCTTGTAATTAAAATTAGAGTTTAAAAAAACTAAAACAACACGCTTTTATGAACTAAAAAATTCAAAATAATTGGACAACGAAACTAGCTTACTGTAAAAAGCGTAGTGTGCTATCTACTTAAATTTTCATAATAGCTCTGCGTTTACAATTAACTAGTAATGAACCATTGATTACCGATATTAAGGCTGTCGGAACGCTCTGAATTTTGTTTGTGCTGAGACCCAGCGGTAAGGGACGAGGTAGGCAAAAGACATATTGTGGGTGTGACCTTCTTTAGCTCTGTCTCGCTCAAATCATCCGCACGTTTCAATTTTTGACTAGTGCCAACTACGAGGCTAAAAATTTTTATTGCAAGGGTGCCGCTGTCAAATGATTACTCTAATTTTTGGAAATATTTTGAAGACTTAAAAACCTTTTCCGAAGAAGGAACAGTCACTTTAGGTTTGTGATGGAACAGTTTTGTGAAATAAGTACGAATAAGGTCATAGTGTGACATTGAAAACGTGCGTTTTTTAGCACAATTAATGCCAAATTTTTTCTAGTAAATCGTACATAAATTACAAAAGTAGTCCATTAGAGACCTAGATTTGTCCTTTATCTTTCTTATAGAGAAAGAATTTTTGCAGAATGTTGACGAGTAAGTCTACAATCAGTTGACAACCGAAGCTCTATTTTTGGCTTAAATTCAGAGCGTTCCGACAGCCTTAAGCACTCCAAGTTTTTAGTGTATTTGCCATATGGCAACATACACTATTGGCGTTGGTCGGATGGCGGGACCTAGGGGTCGGACCAAAATTTCTCGACGTTTCATAACCTCCTAAACACTTTGGCACCATTTTTAAAAATGTTTATATATATATGTATATATATATATATATATATATATATATATATATATATTTATATACGTATATATATATATATGTGTACGCGCAATAACTTTCGAAAGAGTTAATTGATTTCAACGAAATTTGGCCCACGTGTTGAAATCCATCACCGCAAGAAGCCTATTTAAAATGGGCCTAATCGGGCTATTTTAAGGGTAGTTTTTAGGGGTTGAAAAATGTTTTTGGGCCCCAAAATACCGAAAAAATCCTCCGAATCGTTTCAAAATTGAAATTTAACCCTCTGGTAGTAATTAAAAAGTGGCCCCAAAATTTTAATAAAATCGGCCCGACAGGACCGGATTACAAATTTTATGAAAACACTAGTTTGCAGATAGTGACTTATTTATTGAAGGGTGTATTTAATTCGGTGTAGACGTTAGATTGATAATAATATTACAATTAAGAAAAAAAATGTTATTTTAAGGGGTGTATTAAGGGGTTAAATTTTTTATTTTGCCCAAAAACAAACTTAACTTCACATAATAAAAGTATAAAACCACACGGCCCTATACAAGCAAATACACTATATTGTCAGCAGGGTTTTGGCACTGCGACCCGGGTTTTTTTATAGTAAAGCTAATTTCATTGTCAAATTATTTTGCATTTTTAGTTCATAAAAGCTTGTTGTTTTCGTTTTCTTAAACTCTTCGTATTACATTGTGTAAATATTGCGACTAGGCAGCGTTACACGGCGAGTTACACATAGCCCATAGCATGCTCTATAAGTCTTTGAATAGTATAAAGTTCTTAGCTGAAATGATGTACAGTAAAGCTCATTCGTGTTTGCCTGACTACAGGTAGATCGCGTTACAAGAACATCACACAAATAGGTGTGTGTGTGAGGCGCAATCTAGTGTGTGTAATGGGCTCATACCTGAGGAGATGGGTCTTTCGTATCGGGTCACAGGGTCACCACTTCGAGCCTCGCCTAACCTCGATTGCACCGTACACACGATCGCACCACAGACACTAGGGTCGTTACACAAACAATTCTACACACAGACAATAAAATATAAGTAAAAAACAACTTTATACAAATACGCTTTTATTGAAATTATAATTATAATTTTTAAAAACTTATGTTTATAATTATAAACTCTATGATAGTTCATTAGTCACAACTCACGTAAAATTATGAACCGAAACTATTAAAAATTATTTTCTCCTTTTTGATAGTGCTTCAAAAGAAGTCTATTTTTTTTATTAAAAAAGATGTTAATACAATAGCGAATATCTAAATAAAAAAATATATATATTTGCCCAAAATGGGGCTTGAACCCACGACCTTGCCAATACCATTCTATATTACCACATAGCAGTTTCAATAATTTGAAAGAAAATATTAGTTCAACTCAATCGAATTGCCGGAAGTGCGTTAAAATCGACATGCAAGATTGGTAGCAGACAAACAGACAATAAACAGTTAAATAAAAACATATAATTTATTAAAATTAATTGATTACTTAATTCTAATAGAATCTTTAAAGTATGTCATCGGAACTGCACGTGTATGCAAAATTTCAACACAATCGGATTACCGGAAGTGAATCAAAATCGACTTGCAAGATTTGTAGCAGACAGACAAATCAAAGAAAGTTAATAAAAGAATATAAAAATATAATTTATTTTAAGACACAAACTATTATTTTATTTGTAAATTTGCAAGTGTTTTAAGGTATTATAACTATGCCTCACATCTTTTACTCGAAACGCTTTGAGATTACACCCGACCTTATGTAATTTTATAGGTTCGACTTGTAACAGAGACGATGATTGTCTTATAATATCGTGCCATATGGGTCACTGCTTCGAATCCCATCTAACCTCATTTGCACCGTAATTGTAGTTGCATTTTATAAACACTAGGATCGTTTATTTCACTAACACATAATATGTTGACAAATTCCCGTACAGGTTTTAATAGTGTTTCGCAAATGCATTCAATTTACCTCCTGTTTTACACTGCAAAATTAGCCTTCCGTCTATTTAATTATCTTTTTTATATTCTTAAGATGATTGTTCACTTAGATTGTGAAAAATGCAAATTTCAAACTGTGGTTAAAAAACGTACTTTACTATTGTTTTTAAGCTGATCCATAATTTACATTATAGTGGCAAATTTTTTTTTAGAAAACTCGTAATACTGAAACAGCGTTAAACGAGGTTTTACTGTACTTATATTTCACAATATAAGTGGCCCAGTTTTTAGGCATGGTGCATCTCGACTAACGACGAACAACCCGTAGTTATAAATTAGATCCGTCTGACCCGAAATGACGCTACCATCTTCTCTACCCGATACTACTCTACCATTTTTGAACCGGTCAGCAGAAGACATTCAAACGTATCGATATAAATTAAAATAAACGTTTGATAATTTGTATGATAATAAAATAGCAAATTAAAAGATTAAACTTAACATGTAACATTATTTATAATATTAATTAAACGAAGTGGGAAAAGTATCAGCAGGGGTGGTATTGCTGTAATAATAATGGATGCATTTTGCGTTATATATATTTAGCGTTGTCTGCATTAACGTGTAATGTACCTGCAGAGCTCATTGTATCGGTATTAAATAACCAAGTACAAATACACCACGATGTAATTTTTAGTAATTCCTATAAACGTAGCATTCAATACTGGAATTTATTTAAAACGGTTGGTTCATTATTAGTAACAGTTCAGATTGATTCCTCAGATTGTAAAATATGCTCTCGGGAAATTTCGAACTGGGTCGGAAAATTCATTTTATTACTGTGTTTATTAGCCGTGATTAATCACTAAGCGTTACAAAATTTCGCTTGCTGCTTAAAATTGTCATAAAACATTAATTTTTGGCCCTAACAATTGAATAAAAAAATATTTGTTTATAGCCCGTTACGAGATTTCGAATTACGGGCAGGCAAATTAACATTTTTATGTTTCTTTTGTACACTTTTATGTTAAAAATACTGAAAAATTTGGCTTGTTCAATAATTTTTTCCAAATTCATTTTTTTCTGCACAATCATTTGTGTAAAACTAATTTTCTCGCTTCAAATAAACTGTAAAAACTTGGCTAAAAGTCTTATGAGAAGAACGGTACAAATTTCTAGTTTATTTGAAAGTATTAACGTCAAAGATTGAATAAGATATTTAATACAAATTAGAGATTTCCGAAACGTAAGTGCATTTTACTTGCACACCCACCTCCAACTGCTTGTAAGATAGAACTATGTGAGTAAAAAAGGGGGTATATTGAACAGCTGATAAACAGTTACCTTAAAAACTCAGTAAGGATGGTGACACGGCAACTAAATTAGGTTGCAGCACCGAGAAAGTGTTACGAGTCGAACGAGTGTATGTTTTCTAACAAGGGGTTGTCCTAAATATTAGTAAGTATTAGAGATGGGAAAACGGGTCTTTTTAGTGATCTGCATCTTTGCATCTGGATCCCGTATGTGAGCCGGCTCACTGAACCGGTTCAAAAAGAGCCGAGTTCTGAATATGTTACTGCAGTCTGCCACTGAGCTACCTAGTTCAGTCAATCATATCACGACCTGTATAGAATCAAGAATGCATAGCCAAACATGTGATGCTTGAGTCATTTGAGCTGACAGATGCATCAAAGCAAGAACTGATACGTAAGTGTAAAATGTGCTTGTGTGTTAAGTGTTTCACTGAGTTATGCGGATCCGTTGATCCGTCGGCTCAAAAAAAGTGAGTCGGCTCTCACGGATCTTCTGTCGGAGTCGGCTCTTTGAACCGGTTCAGATCTGAGTTACCCAACTCTAGTAAGTATCCAACACACTGCAATGCATAGTTACCAAACGCTTAATAACAACTCAATGTTGCTTCCCAAACCTAACCTAAGTCTTTTTCGTAATAGCCCCGAATATTCGGCTTTAAAATACTATATTACTATTACCATTGTCCAAATTTAAAAAAGTCCTTAAGTCATTATTAATTAAAGCTTGTTTATATTCCGATAATGAATTTTATGATGTATATGGATGATTTTTATGTATTTTTAAATTGTATTTATTTTGACGAATCCTGCTTGTTGGTTATTTCAGATAATAAAATTTCTATTCTATTCTATTCTATGAAAATGGTCATTTAATTGTTGATCACTAGTCGAGACACACCCATTGATAGTATTAGATACCACGATTGCCTTTGAAATTAAAACTCATGCCGCTACTGATTTCTCATTTCCCAATCTTATTACAACAAAGAGAATCCACCTTGCTACTATCTTCTCTAAGCTATACTAGTCTACATAATTACTTTGAACAGAGAATAGAACTTATGTGTTATATAATAGTAGTTTATGTACCTCGTACATAAATGCAGTTATTTTGTTATGAGCTGTGACATTATGTTACGCGAACGTCAGCGAGTTTAACAGTCACACAAGTTACAATCCCATTACGTACAAGATAGGTATATTATTATATAAATTTCGGATGGCAAAAAGTACATTGATTTCGTCCAACTGTCATCGCCAGCTTTGTACTGTCGATTTTTGTTAGTTGGGCGCGACCAGCCTTATAATGGCGAATTTTCGTTAGCTGTGCGCTCGCAGCTTCCGGTGCCTGCCAAAATTTTACTCTCAGTACCTACGCCAAAAGAAGCTTAACTTCAAAAATGATTAGTTAGAACAACGATACTATCCAAACTCCATTATGATATTACTTACTGTGAATGAGATGTAGTTGAAAAGGAACGGTCTTGGAAGTTGAAACGCGGTGTTTTCATTTATTTAATAGTATGTTATTATTTATATAACTTTAGTGTTAAGCAACACACAGACAGACTGATCTACAGATATATTCGAAGACACGCAATCGATTTTCCTGAACGGTATATTAATGTACGTATTAACGGTGGTCGGGAATCCACTAACCACGTTCTATATTGTAATACAATATTACAGATTTAATTTCACCATTCAGTTAATCGAAGATTTTCATTTCTTTGTTATTGAAAGAATCATTCAATTTACAGTCATTGTATCATGATATTGTACAGGTAAATTATTACTATAAATTATGCATTTTATATTAGCTGAAAACGTTCTAATGCTGTTTTGACTGTAAATGTGGGAGCTATTTGTCCAAATAAGTCTATTATAATAATAATAATAAATATACTTTATTCTTTAAATACTGCGAATACAGTGTAGAATGAGTCCGGATAAAACTTACATTAGAATTATTAACCTTTATTTATTATTGATATACACATTAAAAAGTCAGTATTAAAAAAAACAATTTGGCGTGCTTAAAAATTCATCGAGGCAGTAGAAGTTGTTCTGTAGAAGAAAGATTTTTAAACGTTTTTTTTTCTATATACACAATTAAGTTAGCAGGAAAGTGGACAAATTGATGTAAAACAATAAACCAATTATTAATTTAGCGACGCTTCGGTCATTTATTTGACCTTCATCAGGCATCTAATAAATGACCGTAACGTCGCTAAATTAATAATTGGTTTATTGATTTACATCAATTTGTCCACTTGACAATAAATATTTGTCATTTATAAATACGTTTTTATTATTCAAAACCACGTAACAAAAATAACTGGGGTGACATTTTGGGGGTTGGAACGGATTAATGGTAGTTCAATTGTTTTGTATGGGGAAATTTGCTTCGAGATACGAGTAATTCAAGATACGAGCAAGGTTGCGGAACGATTTAAACTCGTATGTCGAGGTACCACTGTATTAACAATACATCGATTTAATATGATGCATCGTTACTATACATCGAGGGTTTACAATACATCGCTGTATATCGTCTATTCCTAAAATGGAATACGATACCAAACACACTTATGTAAATTATTTATCTTCATATAACAAACTATATCTGAAGGTAGGTATAGAAAAAATTCCAAATTCCAGCGTTTGCATAGCCAAAGATTTATTATAAATCAAATTGTCCCGTTCAGAAAAGACTTAAAGACGCCACTGCTCTATACCTATGTAAATCAGTTGTTTCTATTAACTCAATCAATACAACTTTGCATTAAGACATAGCTAATTTGCGGTGATGTCCTCGGAAAGATAGGGGATTCTTGGAATCTCATGTAGTAAAACCACACCACAATCGTGACCAAACGAAGAATAGATTGTTAAAACTTTAAGGTTACACATAACTTATTCAACAATCGTTTTTAGCCATTTTTAGTGAACTTATAATAATGATTGTTGCAGAAAATCGATTGATCAACTCATCAGATAAAAAGATTTTGCATCGTGAAAATTAATCATATACGTTGCACTCCTATATTTCGATATAGAAGTGATAAGGTCCGAGATAAGGTCAGATTCTATTACACCTCCTAATTCCAAAACGGAAGGAAATTTTTCTAACTACGCAATACGTTCCTTCAAAAGTCAAGTGATGTACAATCATAACAATGATCAAAACAAATATTTGAGAAGCATTAATAATAAGTGGACACGCCCAAGTGCGGTTCTACGTAGGGACTAATGGAACTTAAGCCTTGGGATCCTAAATGTCAAGAGCCTAAAAAAAAAATTGAATTTGGACATTTTTTGGGTGATTTCGGACATTTTTTTGGATGAAATTTGACAATTTTTTGGGTGAACTTATATTGTTGTCCAGGTTTGCTTTCGATGTTATTAAAAACGATTATTGCAATTGTACGACTAATAGTAATCTACGATTATTTATGATTATTGTCAACGGTGTAACAGTTGACAGTTGTGTATGCATTAATTGTAAATTACTGACGTGTTACTTATTAGGACTTGTTTAGTAGGATATCCATTGTTTATACGATGTGACCACGGTTGACAGACCCCCAGCGTTGAAAAGTAACAAATCTATTAATAATTATTGGAAAGAATAAGACATTTAAAACATGAAGTGGCATTAAGCCAACGCAACCGTCGCAGCTGGTGAAATACACAAATAAAAAATGCCTTAGTAATAATTTTGCAACATCTTTGCTTTTCATAAAATGAGACGTATATACGCTGTAAATACTTATTTATATGGAAATGATTAAAATGGGTGGAAAACTTTCTTACTTGGTGCTGTTTAAAAATTAGCATAAACCATAATGTAACACTGTTGCATCTTTCAGACTGCACAAGTTCGCACATCAGTGGCGTACCTTATAAATAGTGAATACGTCCGTATTTTGCTAAATTAAAAAAAAATGTTTTATGACTTTTTAAATTATAATTTCTTATTTAAATATTATCCACATTCTTTAAATAAAAATTCATTTTTTTAATATTTAAGAAAATAATAATTAAACATTAGACATAATTTGACTGCAGAAGTATATTATGTATAATGATTGTGACAGAGACAGATATAGTTCAAATACACATAGTTAACAACTAGTTTGACAGTTCTTTCGACAATTTTTAGGTAATATTTCCCCAAGACTTCACGTGAATGTTAAAACTTTAGCGACGTACCTATTTTACATTTTTTTACGTTAAAGGGGTGATTCAACGGCGGAAAAATATAAGAGATAGCTTGGTAACTCAAAATGGATAACGCAATAATGAAACGAGTTTATAACTCTAAAGAAGTTTCACTTCTCACGTGAGCTAATGTGAGTGAGACTCGCACGTGTTTTTTTTTTTAATTTCTACGTTACTTACCTAAAAAAGTCAAACTTTCCATCGCTTCTTGAAAATTTTGTTTGGACGAATTTTATTTAATTTTAATAATTATGTGCACTTCTGGTGAGTTTCCCATTTATCATATTTTTTATAATTACTTGAAAAGTAGTTAAAGAATAAATTAGTAGAATGTGTGAATATGTTTGTTTTTGTTTTGAAATAAATGTTTATTATTATTATTATTATTATTATTATTATCAATTATATATACCTAATAAATTCAAATTTTCATGTGAAAATCGTAATAAACATTTAAGGAGTAAGAAGTCACATTTATATTTCAGAATGTAACATAAGCGGCATAGTTTTTATGCATGAGTCGGGTATGCTTCACATTGTTTCAATGCCTTAAGTAAACTATTCTATAATAATGACTAGCTTCTTAAATTCTGGTACATGACTATACTTTTAAATACTTCTATAAAAAAGTGGTTCGAGAAAAGAAACGATTGAAATATTTCCTATTATTAGAACTAAAAAAAATTTAGGAAAGATTTCAACACAAGGTGTCAGTGAAATTAAATAGTTCCGCGACTTCATTCCTCTGAATCATCCCATGTTCATTCAATCTTTGGAAATGTTTAGCGCAGTCTTAGTTTCGTAAAAAATATTGATTTAAATTAAATGACTATATAACACCGTAAATAAAAAAAACTTTGACTACGCCAATGTGGTTCGGAAGATACTATGGGCTTGGTTTTATATGCACAGGAAGACATGTAGAAAACAGTATCTTACACTTTTATCGATCAAACGTAGTTTATAAGACATATATCACAATAAAAAAAAAATAACAGCAGGTGAAATCATTCTATAACGGACGATAATTATTACTGAGATGTCATTTTAAAAATTGAATATAAAATCAACAGTGCGGTTTTAATTGCCCGCTCTATGGCCATGTTTAGTGTCGAAATACCAACTGTCAAATAAATATATATTCCTAAATTGGATTTTTCAAGATGTGAAATTCATATTACCATTGACTATTCTTTCTTTCAATGAATCTCTTAATAAGAGGTTTAATATTTTGCATGTAGACACTAGGAAAGTATTAAAAAAGTAATCACAAAACATTAACGTATTTTTCTTCAGACACTTTTCGGTTAATCAATGTGTTAGGGATTGAGTAAAAGTATCATCTCCTGACAAAAAGCACAAACCCGCTACCTGTACGATTCGAACACTACAGACAAGCAAAAACCAGCACAGACCGGCACAAACCAACAAATTTTAGTGTACGTTTCGTGATGTGTTGTAAACATTTTGCAGTTTTAAGTAGTTTTATCATTGGAAATTAATTTTCAAAGTCTGAACTCTGGACGCAGAAGAATATATAACATCAACGACAAATGTGCGCTTTGTTTCTATGGACCTTTTCTTGTCTTCCTTGTCTAAGTTATGATCTGAATATACAAATACTTATGTGCCTTTATTTCGTGAACGATTTCACATGTCGCTCACTCATTTTTTCCCAATTTACTGCCTGTCCCGAGGCCTGCGTTGGGAAGCATAGCTTCAAAAATTACAATGTGGAGTTATAAAACACATCCAAGAATACAAACACCGATTAAATATATTGTGATTTATGTTTCTAATTGAAAATTTCAATTGATATAATATTCAATGACACGCGAATTTCTATGAAAATTACATCAAGGTTTGATTCGATTACAAAGCATGACAGAAATATTATAATAAATATTTTCAAGTCATGAATTTCTTAACAGAAAATCACTAGGTATGTGATATCAAAGGAAAAAAATGCAAAGAAACAAAATTAACTGAATTGAAATGAATTATTCAAAACGTATTTAGAACATCAGTCGATATATAATAATCAAGATAACGACAAAGAAGATAAAAAGAGAAGGTAGATGTGATATTATGGCATAAATTCATATGAATATATTTTAATAATATTGTAATAGAATTTATAATAAGTCAAAGCAAAACTAATTTGTCATTGACTCCGGTTTGTTCAAAACCGATTATTAGACACTTATTAACATTAGATGACGGACAGAGATTTCTTTGTCGCAAGAAAACACATCAGGGTTTAATTTTCCTCATCTTTAACGTAAGGAGTTAAAACAGCAAATGTAATAGCCGCTTTCTTCTCAGTATTCGCTTCACCAGGTTTAAGATGTCCAAACGTAATGTTAAAA
This sequence comes from Venustoraphidia nigricollis, assembly GCA_034508555.1. NCBI lineage: Eukaryota > Metazoa > Arthropoda > Insecta > Raphidioptera > Raphidiidae > Venustoraphidia > Venustoraphidia nigricollis. The sequence goes on along the minus strand of JAVRKA010000004.1, from coordinate 5,052,385 downwards.
AAGTGGCAAAAAAGTGGACTACAGTGCACTACGTAATCGGTCTTAGAGTTGGGTAACTCAGATCTGGACCGGTTCAAAGAGTCGAGATCCGTGAGAGCCGACTCACTTTTTTTTGAGCCGACGGATCAACGGATCCGCATAACTCAGTGAAACACTTAACACACAGAAGCACATTTTACACTTATACGTATCAGTTCTTGCTTTGATGCATCTGTCAGCTCAAATGACTCATGCATCACATGCTTGGCTATGCATTCTTGATTCTATACAGGTCGTGATATGATTGACTGAACTAGGTAACTCAGTGGCAGACTGCAGTTACATATTCAGAACTCGGCTCTTTTTGAACCGGTTCAGTGAGCCGACTCACATACGGGATCCAAAGATGCAGATCACTAAAAAGACCCGTTTTTTCCATCTCTAATCGGTCTACCAATCATCATTGAGTAAACCAGTACATCCACCATTAATTATTATTAAGTAAACGGGACGTCCTGAACATCAGCCTACCAGGTGGAAAATCATGAAAAGCCTATCTCGTTTGAACTTCTTAAATATCTATATTTCGTGATTTGCTCCGTGAGAGAGAGATTGTAGATTATAGATTTTAATGCACTTTTCATGATAAACCAATTTTATTTACATTTCTCAAGATAATGATAAATGAGAAGCAGCACCGGGAGTGTACAGAAAAATAAAAAAAAATCAAATTGGCTTCAGACAAAGTTTTTAAAAGTTGAAAGTTAGAATATTTTAGATAACGTAAAAATTATAATGAAATAAGTACTTTTGGGGAAATATTACTCGAAAATTATCAAGACAACTGTCAAATTATTTGGCACTCACATTTGAAATACCTATATCTGTCTCTGTCAAACACACTATAATATGCTGCTCTCATACAATTTTCAAATGTGTATTTATCATTTTCTTAAATATTACAATAATAAATTTCGATTTATAGGGATATAATACTTAAATAATAAATAATGATTTATGACGTCATTTAATAGTTTTTTATTACAATAAAATACGGATGTAATTACTACTAATACGGGTGTTGGGCAAATAACCTTAACAGAGCTGCTAGTAACTACAAATTGTCCGTTAATTTTAACACCTAAATAAAGGGTTCAGTACACATCCCTTTACTGTACGAATAATACTCAGAGATGAGCCTAAAAAAATCTTATCCACCGTAATTGGTTTGGGTTTCAGATACGAATGGCATTTTGACATCCGTGTGTAGGTACGCAATATGGTTACCCTAATAATTTCAAGACTGTAATAGTTGCCAAACCCTAATCCTAAAGTAACCATACTCAATATACATAACTTCGTTGTGGGTCTCCTAGAGGCATATACACTGCACCTTGCAGAAAACGCCTACGTCTTATAAAATACGGTGTCATGTGTAACACCATAATACCGTTTTAGATTATTACCTACAGCAATCAAATCAAGATGCATCTTAATGCATCACAGTCTAATTTACATATTATCTAATGCAATGTTTCGCAGTTTTTACACGCTATCGACATTCTAATAATGATTTTAAACCAGCGCAGTGAATAAACCCTATACAATGTTCTTGAATTGTTTTTTTTTTCATTTACCGAGCGGGAACAGTAGTGGTGAGAGCACTAGACTCGCGTTCGAGAGGTACCGAGTTCGAAACCAGGCGGAGGCAGATATGGCTGAGACTTTTTCCTACTGTCTTTCGCCGAGAAATGGCAATTCCTGTACCGACCATTTTGTTGAGATTTTCCATGGTATTCTTCAATTAATTCCAAACAAATATCGAGATGACTCTTTATTCAAGGCCATGGTCGACTATCTATCAAACTCCTAGATCATAAATTAAGAAGTCCCAGCCAGATCTACGTTCGCCGGGATTCGAGCCCGAATACGAGTATAACTCACCACCACTCTACCCCCTAGCTAAACAGTCCTAAATAAATAAATAATATAAATCAATAAACAGGAACGTTTTATTGAAAATTTGCATATTCTAATTTATCTTATTCTATATATTTACACTTCCTTCCGGTAGTTAATTTTTTTAGCTAGTTTCGTCAAAATCATGGATCCATCTTTTAAAACTGTACTATACTTAAAGAAAAAAGTTCTTGCCATCCCGAGACCAAATTCAATAGATTTTCCAAAGTTGTCTATAGTTTGTCGTAAAAAAATTGTTTAATCCAAGAGTTAAAGATGTGAACCATTAATGCAATTCACAATCCTCGTGAGGTGTGCAGAATATTGTTTATTTGTTTGTTGTATTTGGAAGCCACACCATCAACAATTGACCCAAACAACAATTAATCATTTGATCTGACATATGGTATTACGCCTAACTGCATTGTTATATATCCGGCATCATTACAGTTACATATATTCTGTGACCACAAGATGAATGACTTATGCATATATTTGAGTACAACTTCTTTAGGCGCGTTTTGTGAATTTCACGAAGAAGCAACTCAATGAGTTACAGTTACAAAAAGCTTGTACTGTTTTTGCGTGGCCTGCTAAGCGCGTTTCTGCATATGACATAATAAAAACTAATTCTTCGTATATATAGAAACGGATTACAAAGTTCGCATACTGCGAGAGTAGTACAGAAATTAGATTAATTAACCCAAAAAAATAAAATCGCAACACGTAATAGTGAAGGCTTTCACGGAGAACGTTGTTCCAAATCTTCTTGATTTCCGAGCTTGTAAACCCTATTCCATTGATATTTATACCGGTCGTGACAGCCTACACAAATGTGTCAAAAGTGTGCCGACATCCGGAGGAACTCCGAAATAAGAAAGAAAAAAAAATGTAGAAATACCAATGAATCACGGCCTACAAGAAGATTTAGTTTGTAATTGTACAAAAATATAAAAAATTTCAAATAGACCACTTTGCCGTGTGGTCGTAGATATTATCGCGATTTCATTACAAGTCGCCCCCGCGGTGTGCTAATTAATAGTGTAACACAGGTGCAGTCAGCTGGAAAAAACCTGGTACAATCAAATATGTCACTGCTGTCATTAATTTTAATTGAAATTAAATATTTATTCCAAAGCTGCACGTCTGATTGCTTTGGTTATTACATGAAACTTGTATCCTTTATTGGAATCTGTCAAATAGGAAGTGCTTTAAAAACATGGCGGAGTTCAAGGAAAAATTTCGATAGTTCCTTCACATTTCATTACAAAAAATTAATAACTATAATAATAAATAAAATAATAAAGCAAGTTTTACAGGATTTAACTGGTAGTTTTATATTGTGATATTCAAGAACGTCGCGGATTCGATTTTCGATAAACTTTTTGTTTATTTTACTTGTTAGTGTATTTGCCATATGGCAACATACACTATTGGCATCGGTCGGATGGCGGGATCTAGGCTTCGGACCAAAATTTCTCGACGTTTCGTAACCTCCTAAACACTTTGGCACCATTTTTAAAAATGTTTATATATATATATATACGTGTGAGCAATAACTTTCGAAAGAGTTAATTGATTTCAACTAAATTTGGCCCACTTGTTGAAATCCATCACTGCAAGAAGCCTATTTAAAATGGGCCTAATCGAGCCATTCTAAGGGTAGTTTTTAGGGATTGAAAAATGTTTTTGGCCCCAAAATACCAAAAAAATTCTCCGAATCGTTTCAAAATTTAAATTTAACCATCTGGTAGTAATTAAAAAGTGTCCCTAAAATTTTAATAAAATCGGCCGGACAGGACCGGATTTACAAATTTTATGAAAACACTAATTTGTAGATAGTGACCTATTTACTGAACAGTGTATTTAATTCGGTACACACGTTAGATTGTTAATAATATTGCACTTAAGAAAAAAAAATATTTTAAGGGGTGTATTAAGGGTTAATTTTTTATTTTGCCCAAAAACCAAGTTAAGTTCTCATAATAAAGCCACACTGCCTGTATTAGCAAACACACTATATTGTCGGCAGGGTTTTGGCACTGCGACCTGGGTTTTTTTATTTTTGCAATCAATTGTTTAACGATTAACTTACACTGTTAGCATGTACATTTTTTCCCTTATTCGAGTAAAATTTCTAGCGTAATATTTAAGTAATTTTAAATTCGCTCTAAAAATTCTTTAAAACTATATAATTACAAACTAAGTTACGATTGTGTTTAAACTCACTTCTGTATAATTCATTTAAAAAAACTATATATACAAAGAGTTTTTTGTTAATACTAAACGGACAAAGTAGGTCGCGCAAAAACGTCACATTTGTTCGTAACGTCAACTTACCGAGTAGCCCCTTTACGAAATTCACAAAACGCGTCCTAAAAGAAGTTTTACTTCATTAAAGATGCAACGCACGGCCCAAAACGTATTTAAAGCAATATGTAATGGGCGTTCACAAATATTCAGATTGGAATTCGCTACTGCTAAACACATCGTTAGTTTATACGTATAAGTAATGACTCAAGCTTATCATATATTTGGGATCTTGTTTTTCGAAGTACAGGCCAAGTATCTTCCCATGCGTTCCAGCTAATGACGTATTGATAACGTCTTAATTGCTACACTCGATTGCTTCTTATTTTATATCAAATAATATTTTTTATATACAGACTGATTTAAAAAATTTTAAAAGTTGCATACGTTACATGTGCAGAAAGTGACGTGTTATGGAGTAGTTACTGAACGCACCGATAGGGTTCTCCTTGTGACGCACTACAAATAGAGTGACATTAGAAAGAGTGTGGCCGGCAGGTCACGTGACTTGGCCGGAACACGGATTGGGTGCGCCATATTGTGCCATTTTATATGCAGTGTACAGCTGTCGACTTCTTCTGTACGCAATGTACAGCTGTTGGCTGTTTCTCTATAGAGGCATTACATACGCAGTGTCCACCACTTGCGGGTCAATATGGTGGCAATCGGATGCATTGGTACCACTCTTACTATATAGTCACTCTAACCACAACTAAAGTTGCGAAGCAAAGTAGAGCAATCGTCTATCGTGTTGGGTCTATGATTTAATTAAAATATATAAATGTTCCCGTAACTATGGAAAAATAAGAGTTCAAATAAATACTAAAAGCTCAATAATAAATATGGTTGACAGATAATCATTTTAACCGAGTTCAAAAATAGAGGTTATACAATTCGACGCATTTCTTTCTTTTTGTGTAAGTTCCACGAGAGCTCCGCTAGTTGTGAACCGAGTTGAAAAATGTCGACGCCAGTTTGTTTAGAATATTATCGGATTGGTATCATATAGTTTTTCTTAAAATCGGTTTATCCGCTTTTAAATAACTTCGAGAAAATATTTTTTATATACATGTTACCTAATACCTTCAGCATTGGTAAACCGATTTTGATGATTTTATAGCATACCTTCAGAATGATCCCACACAAATTTTAATTAAATCGATTCAGTAGGTTTTTTTATCTATTTTCGACGATAGCTCTGCCAGTTGTGAACCAAAACTTTGCAATCTTTAAATAATTATTGTATCACTGCGGTAACTATCTCTGTTAACATTTTATCAATTATGAACAAAGCAATTCGAAATCTTATGATAAAATTGTAACGATTGTTTTTTGTTTTTTAAGTTTTATTTAGGGGATACTTATTTGACGACCCGAACGGTTCTTTTATAAGCCGCTTAACAAGCCATGTTTTATATAGATTTTAATTCTGAACAAATTTTATTACCGCGTAATCAGTTTACTTCCTAGAGGTTTGTTAATCAGTTAAAAAGCTATTAAAGTCGCATAAACCAAAGAGAAATATAGAAAAGTTAAATATATAGATAAACAACCAACTAAACGATCACATTTCAGATAAATTATCTTGTTTTTAATCTCTGAACTGATACTGCAATATTAATTTGTTACTTTATTGAGCGATTCAATATTGTTATTGCATCGTAAAAATCAAACATTGTATATTCAGTTCGTAGAAAAAATCAGGCACACTAGGCACCGACCTAAGACATCACCTCAGAGGAGGTATAAAAAATTATTAGACTTCTGATCAAAAACTATATGTTTGCACAGGATTTATAGCATTTATGATTACTTCATTATGATTTCAGCCCGTTTTAATGATATCAATTATAATGCAAACTTATTGCAATATTATGCAAATCGGGGTGAAAACAATGCTTTCTATTAATTAAAATGTTATTACTAATAATAATAATAATAAACTAGCGGATCCGTGCGAATACTTCGTACCGCTAGTGGTCAGTTACGTAATATAATAGTGTGGAAATAATTGTATTTTATTCTGTTCACACTTCGTCACTTAATATTAACTGTTAAAATAAATAGTTTGCCACCAGATGACGTCATTTGTTTTTTCTGAAGATTGTTTTCTGTAATAAAACTGTTAATTTTTTTAAGCAGTAATTTTGTATTAAAAACATTAATTTTAAGATATTCACTTAGTTTTAGTCCTTAGAGAAAAAACAATCCCCAAAACAACGTACTAAGCATTAATTTTGATACAGTATTAAGGGAGATATTTCATATACCAATAAAAAACACCTTTGAGAAATAATATGTACCGATAGTATATTCTGTAAATGTGAATCCAGAACGGAACAAATTTACGTAAGCAGTAAGCACTATAAAACCTAGGGCACCAAAAAGGTAAATCCGGTGCTGAATAAAATTAATACATTAAATGGACTGCAGTTAATTAAAGTTTCTAGTAGCGTGTGAGATCCCACAGGTAACGGCTAGTAATAAATATTTATAAGATTGAGACGTCGACTTATGATTTCGCATGTGAAAATTAACCGAAGCTTGTCATATAGGTACGTCATTTCTTTTTGACAGATCAATAACTTTAAAATAATGTAACGGCTGCTGTTTATTTTCAAAATTAAAAAAAAAAACTTTTTTACAAAATTTTATTGCAAAAACGTGTAGAATAATTGTAATTTGAAAAGTTACTATCATAATTTAAAAAAAAATCTGTAAAATGCACAATTAGTATTCCGTGCCGTCAGGCCCCTACAGCCAAATTTTGATACTATTTAAATCACAGATATCCCACTCAGACTTGGTTTCGATCCGATCAGCTGTTCACCAATATCGTACAGACAGACGAACAGACCTTTTTTAGAACTCTTCTGAAGATCTCAAGTAGAAAACATATTGTGAAAAGTAAATTTTAACCTAGTACAAATGACCTAATTAATAACCAAGCATTAATTGTTACAGAAGTTTTAATACTTACATCGATCAGCGGGTGAGATAGAACAACCACGAGACGTAGAAGCTCACGAACATTGGTTTTTCGAAAATATATGTTACTCATGCGCCTGCAAAAAAAAATAATACAAAATTTACTACAAGAAGATCCTAAGTATTTTTCCTAGGAAGTCGCTGCCTAAAATAACTGTTAGAAGCATAAAATGTTGTAAAACTAATTTCTAGAAAGAATAATATAAAAAATAATACTTGTCATCGTGGAACAACACATTTAATGACAAATCTTTGTCTACATGCCGTGAATTTTAATTAAAGAAAATAATTTTATTAACTACGCTATTAGCATATTTTAATTTTTATTACTAATAAAATTTGTAATAACTTTTTCCACATTATTTATAGTAAATAGAAGCAATAATTTTAACTAAAAATGTTATGAAACAACTTAATAATAGTTTCGTGTGTGATACCTAATATAGAAAGTTTAAAAAGCGTATATTTTTAGGTATTTTGAGCAAAATTATCATTAATAAAAAAAACTATCTCAAACATCAGTTTAATAATAATTAATCGTATCTTTAGGAGTCTTTACGCGCGAAGTCGCTCGGTTTAATGTCGGTTTTCACAGAAACTTGATCTTAACCTGATAATATAATATTTAACGTACTTACATATCGATATTTTTTAAATCTAAAAGATAAAAAAATGACACTAAAGGAATGCTACTTCAAAATATTTTTTTTAACATCCAAAGTTAATTTATTCAACGCCTAAAATTGAGTTCCCAAAATGTTTATCTGTTTTAATCATTCGTTGAAATTGAATAGATGGTTTGAAAAAGTAAATAATTTTATATTTTCGTGCTCAATAATTATATATTTTTTTTAATTGAGCAGCTAAAACCACTTTCCAGTTTCTTACAATATCACAAAACACTATTTAAAACCATAGCTAAATCTCCTGTTCTGTACATGCATTGAAATCACCGCTGATGTCAATTAAACAATTATTATCGGGGTGTTCTATGTTTCATATTGATAACTTTATTAATTTAGCTGCTAGAAATCTATTTCCAATTCATTATAACATTGGAGATCTTAAAATTACCAAAATATAAATATTTATAGTGTTGGCTGCTATTGATCGTCTGTTCTACCCAAGCGTTGAAATCGCCGCACCTGATTCTTCAAGGCATTGCTGTGTAACTGATTTAGGTAGGTATGTCTCATGTATTTCGAAATTATGTATAATAGCAGTAATTGCATCAAATGTTTGTATTCGTTTTATGGAATTTATTTAATTATTTATTTATCAATGCATTTAACGTGTTTAATATCCGGAAAAAATAATATTCACTTTCGTAAAACAAAATTGTTTATCAGCACGCAATATTTGAAACAAACAAGAAAAACATTGAAATATTCCGGAACATGATCTAATTTTTTAATAGTAGAGATAGAATGAAATAACTGCAACAATTATTTGATAACTATTAGTAAAAATAGCTACTTTCATTACTTATTGGTATAGGAAATAGTAGTTTAAGCATCAAGATTGTAAGTAATGTATTATTTTATATGTACGAGTTGTGGCATTATTTAAACAAGCGATTAGCGAGATTCAACAGTCATACGAGTCATAAAAACAATACTATTGAGACACATGCCACTTTTTTTGTATGTACCTATCTCCTATAAATAGATACTTTTCACTTTATAATAAGTATTTGACAGTTCAGGTCCGACCATATTAGAACCTACTTGGATGTTTACTAAGACAACGCCTACTTTTCTGTCTCTGTCGTTCATATGGATTTAAATGGCAACTGAGAGATAAATTAATATTACATTTTATTTTACTTTACGCCCTAATACGAAATGGGTCATTATAAAACAAAACATTATATAAATATTATAAAACAAAAAAAAAACAAAAAAATGGCATATCCCCTATAAAATATCTGCTTTACATGCATTAAAGTTGTCCACTTCTAAAACATACTACATAAATTTATTTGTGAAACGTCACATACGTAAATGATATAGTAGTGTTATACCAAAAAATGCAAATTTTTAAATACCAAACCTTCAAATCATTTGATCACTGTCTTAACGAGAAAGCCATAACATTAATTTTAGAATATGTCTGAAAAAAAGGGTCAAAATACGTTCGTTACACTCGCGAAGTAGTTTTCGGAATAAATTATTTTTTTTGAAATATCTACGTATAAACACTTACAAGCGGTGAGTTTCTATAGAAATGTTACCCATGCTTATATAACAGCATCCAAACAAAAGAGTGACCCCAACTAAAATTATTATTACCCCATTTTGGGCTTCACAAATCTGGATTTATTTGTGATCTAAATTATACCTATATAAGATATTAACAAAAAAAAATCAAGTGGGGCATGCAGCGTTTAAAAATGTGTTTAAAAATCATTACTTTGCCTGGATTGTACATTTATGAATGTCTAATGTTCGTTTAAAAAAAAAAATAATTATAAATTTGAGCGAACGAACGGAGTGGGTGAGTAATGAAACAATTAATTATAAATTCGAGCGAACGAACGGAGTTAGTGAGTAATGAAACAACTAATTGTAAATTTGAGTGAACGAATGGAGTGAGTGAGTGATGAAACAATTAATTATAAATTCGAGCGAACGAACGGAATGAGTGAGTAACGAAACAATTATAAATTCGAGCGAACGAACTGAGTGAGTGAGTAATGAAACAATTAATTATAAATTCGAGCGAACGAACGGAATGAGTGAGTAACGAAACAATTATAAATTCGAGCGAACGAACTGAGTGAATGAGTAATGAAACAATCCTAACTATTAAAATCGCGGGCGGAGCCGCGAGAACCCGCTATTGAAATATAAATTCAAGCGAAAAAGGGTGCATTTGGGAGAAGTCGGACGGAGCAATTATGTAGTTTTTAATTTATACTATCTGTAAGTGTACGATATATTTTACAAATCTGTGTCGATCAATAAATTTCAACACATATTCGTTTCGTTTCACTACCGTGCATTTATAATCTTGAAATAATAATCACTCATCAAACGTCACCAACTCTCCTTTAAAAGTATTTTTACAACAGCTTCGCATGAATGAACATTACGATTTTAGTTTGATAGACAGCCCTATATAATAACTACGCTACCGGTTTTTGTTTTTCTTTTGAGCTTGCGCAATGTACAGTTAAAGCGGTAATCATACAGATTGACGCGCGAGAATCGAGACCTTTTTATCCAACTTCAAAAAAAAAAATTCTCATCTATATTTTTGTTCAGCCACAACTTTTGGACAGTAAACCGATTTGAAAATTTTCCGCACTATTTTGCTCAGTGATTGGTGTCATATACTTTTTTTACGTTTTGAACTAACTTCAGAAAAGAGGTTCCTATGTTTTATCATAGTCTTTGTGAACCGATTTTGATTTTTTTTTTCTGTTTAATAAAATATATCATCAGAGTAGTCTGCTATTAATCCATTCAGAAGTTTTTTTTTCTAATTTAGTATTAAAGTTTTAAAGAAACTACATATTGCAGAGACACTAAAAAATAAAAATTAAAAAAAATTTGAAAGTGCATTGGCGCCAGCCTCAAAATTTTATTATTTTACTTTTTTTGGTGACTTTTTTGAAGGCGGTTTGACTTTTTTTAAAGTTTTTTTTTAATCTACTATACTGTACAATCGACGTCAGAATTTACAATTTACAGTTTAATTTTTTTGTCAGTTTCTAACAAATGTAACATTACCTATAAGTTAAAGTGAGAGAGAGTGCTATGAATTGTAACCTACAAAATAAGTCCATAAATTTATGTATTTTTATTTTATTTATTTATTTATTTACTCGTTACTACAGTATAATATTAATTTATATAACAATTATTATTTTCCTATCCAATTTGGCAATGTCAGTTCTTGGGTAGGTATATTATTATAAATATTAAATTATTTTTAAACGACTTAAATCGACAGATATGTATTTTTGCATACGTTCACGCAGGATTTCATAATCTGTAGAACGATTTCGAAATTTTTTTCTTTTGTTTGAAAGAGGATACTCCCCAGGTGGTCCCATGTAAATTTCGTTAGAATATGATCGTGATGCCGAAGATAAACAACGGAACTTCTCAACGAGCACACGCATCGGCCATCATGGTTGCGTTAATCTATTCTACATGTTCAAGCGTAACTTTTTACCAGATGCACCGATTTTTATAAAAAAAACTTGAAGCAAAACTTCTTTATTCTCGTTTTACGCTCGACTGCTGGGGTGTAACAGATAAAAAAATGTCACCGTCACCGTCAAATCAGCGTCAAGGTCTTCTCTATCATCGCGCAACTACACTACTATAAAAAAGAAGTTTCGCTTCTGTCAGGCGTCCCCCGACGCCTACTCTTTTTGTGTTTAGTAGAGAATGTTCTCCCGTTGGTCAGGGATTCTCAGCCTATGACTTACAAAATTTTGTAGCGCTAGAATGAACTACTCTTGTCGTAGTTTGAAGAAAAAAATGTGAGAAAAAACATGTTTAACCATCATTAGAAAAGGAACACCTCTATAAAGGACAAATAAATAATTTAATATTTAACTTTAAAAAAATGTGAGTGACGCTGTACTCACGAAAAGTTGATATGTAAACTTGTGAGGTTATATTGATTTCAGTACACTTGCAAATTCTTATATACGAATAAATTATTTCATTCAACTGTTCAACAGTTAAGACGTCGCTTTTCAAGCTAAATTTTTATCAATATGCGTAGAAAAAAGTTTTTTCGAAATAGAAATTGTGCAAAAAGTACACAGCTTAAAAAAAGTTTCAGTCGATTATTTTTCAATAATTTAAAATTCTATAACGCTTTTCTTATGGAAAAATATGTGGGGCCACAATCTAAGGTTATTGTCAAATCAGATTTTCTGAAAATGCTTTCTGCAACCTGTCATAAGCTATAGCTTTCAGCACCCGCCTTTTGTTTGCCATCGATTGAATGTCGATACATCAGCCATATTTATGTTAGCCTGAAGTTGTAAATCGTGTTGAATTTTCTCTTTCGGCGAATGTCAAAAATCCACAACCGATAAATCAGGGGAGCGCGTCATCTTGCATGAATCATCTGTATTATACTATACGTGTATATAATAATATATGATCAGATATTTATTGTTATGTTATTAATGATGGCTCGTGATGTCTTCATGCGAGCTATCAGGTACTTTCGATCAGTGTTATCTCTGCAGTGGACCAGACAGAATAATAAAGCAAATGTACAACAAGCAGCATGCCTCCTTCTCAGGCGTCTTTGACCACACATTTTTGTTACTCAACCGACCGCATTGAATCAAAATGAAATATGAATATTTTATAATTATTCTAATCAATTCTCATAAATAAATTTGTAACGGAACCTACATCTGCAGTAATTTCATATTCTGGCGAGTTTGACACCTAGATGAAAAAAGTGGGTGTGTGTAGGATCTTATGTCCGTGCGTTCGAAGTTATACTTCTTTGACGTGATTAATATATATATATAAAAATATAAAAATTGATGTTGGTATATCTGCTTGAGATTAAGGGACTTCGAAACAGTTTGACAGATTACCATGAAAGTTTTTTAGAAGATTTTTATGCTATCCAGTTTGTTGTAACTCGCCTCTAGACTAATATACAATCGCTGCCGTGTCTCATCTGTTATTTCAGTTTGGGTGTCTTATGACTTACTTTATACTGTCAAATTTTCGTTTAAAATTTTTGACACTCAATCCGTGAAATATAACTTCAAAAATAAAATTGTCATGCTTTTTATATAAAGAAAAACGAATTGTCATGGGAAAATTTTACTTATAAGCCACTATTTACTAGTTGGGAAGTATAGAACTGATTGCTAGTCTAATTTTTATGTCGTTTTTAAATAATTTATAATACTGAACATATTTTTAAACAGTAATATTATTGAAACTGTCTGAGTTATGTTGCAAACATGTTATTTCAAACTACAAAAATGAATATTTAAAAATATGTGGTTATAACTTAAGATTAAAACAACGACATATTAAATATTCTTATAAAATAATTAAAGATGACTAGGATTGATAAACAAACTATTAATTAAGTATAAAAATTAATAAAGATTTTTAACGAAGTGAGATGCTTTTGAAATGTATTAATTAGTACCATTAATCAGGCCGTAAGTTACTAAAAGTTAAACATATAATCAAAATATTTACAATTTATTACAAGTAAATAAAAAATGAATTAAAAATATATGTTGTAAAAAGTAATCAATAAATCATAGATTGTAGCTTATATGAAAGATAACAACACCAGAAAATGATGTTCCTAACCTCTTATTTAAAGTAAGCAGCGTATATTGAATTGGTACAAGCCGCTATCATATTTATACCTATAGCTATGGCGCATATTAAAAATAAAAGGTTAGGAGACCTTTCTATCCGGTCTCTATCGACAACTACGCACCGTGTGATTTTTCACTATATCGCGCGTTTTTTTTTGTCCAACCCCCTATAATAGTTGCTTTTGACGAATGTAAATCGGTCGGAAATTGGCCGAAATGAAGACGAAAACCGCTATTTCATAAGGTTTAGGACAGGGTTTAATATTTTTGACAGCTGCATATTTGCAATCTATTTCCGTTATTAACGATAACTACGCCTACATTATAATCTCTGTGGTATTGTAACTGACAAGTCGTTTTTAAAAATTACTGTTGGATTGGTAAGATGGCATTTAATTGTTTTAATTCTCAGTACTAGTATTAAACGTATCATTTTACTAGTATATACAGGCAAGAAAGGCATCTATTTTAATAGGGGGGTGTTCTAAATAGTACCTAGTTTATGTGCCTCGTACGTAAATGTAGTTATTATGTTAAAAGTTGTGACACTATGTTACCCGAGCGCCAGCGCGTTTAAGTCACACGTACATTTTTTTGCACGTACCAGCTATGTCCTATACAATAGCTGATTTTTACATCATAACAAGTATATTTGTAACAAATTCGACAGTTCATGTTCGGCCATATTGATATTTATGAGTACCTACTCTGGTCTCTGTTGTTCATATGAAATTAAATGACAACTGACAGAGATAGCACTATTGGATTGGTAAAATTGTTCAACTGCACGCACGAGTGAAAAACAGCTATTCTTTAGAAGGTCGTGCAAGAAATAGATACTAATTGACCGGAGCTAAAAATCGTTCAACTTTTAAACACATATTTTACATATATATGTGCGATTTGTACACTAATAAAGAAAAAAGCATCGTGTGCTCTAATAAAATTTGTTGAATTGCAGATTTAACAAATCTACGAATCGAGTGGTATGAAGTAGAAGTTCCATCGGCTAATCTTACCTAACCGGAACGATTTCGTCTTATCATAAATATTTTTTGAGATTTTTAGACGGTAATCAACTTGGACCCCCTACCTACCAAGTCGACACTGAATCACATTAATTTAACTAATATACGATATACATACCTACCTCGTATTTAACGTATAATTTTTATTAACATGTTTATGTAAAAGCATATCGCAGATAATTTTAATTAAAATATACGGTCCTTCTACAATTCGTTTCGGATTTTATGGAATATGACATCATCAAAAATTCGCAACAGATAATGAAACCCTTTGATCTCCGTGCAACCGGTATAACATAAAATATAACTTACAGTTTCGTTTCACGGTTACGGGCGTTACGACCCAGCCACGTAAGGTTAAAAGTCAGAAATATAGTTTTTGCTATTATGTATATTATAAAACACCCATTGTTGACGTTACAATGAATATTAAAAGAATATTATTCAAACAATGTCACGGTCGAGTTTCACCCGAATCTTTCACTATCGCGGCAGCTGTGTTATCATTTACTCTACAGTAACATATCGAAGCAATCAACTTTTCCATAATAAAGTATAATTGCACAAGTATTTCACATCCGCCGTAAGCTAATTTTATATTATGAACCTTCACTTAAGCGAGAGCTAATCTAAGAATAAATCAACGGTGACACTTTTCCTATTAATCTTTGTATAACTCATAGAAGCTTCGCTCTTTCATTACACTTATGGAAAATTTCGTTAATCTATGTTTTAATGGCCTAAATATCATAACTTACAGTCTTATTACAGCACAAGAACATAAGGTTTAAATTCACAAACAAATAATAATAATAAATTTATTGCACAAAAAAATATGTAGTACATATGTGAGGTCGAAATGGTACATCACTGTTCACGAGAAAACTGTTTCGACCCGCCGTTACAGACGGCCTGCGAGTACCTCCAGCAGTGCATAAATGTTAGGCTTTCTGCTTTAAAATCGAAACCGAAAGTACGTACTTTCGACAAGGTATAAAGAAAAAAAGATTATTTGGTCCTTAGCCCAAATAATCCTAGCTGTTGTTGGCTTTTAAAAATATTTAAGATTATATCTTACGTGCAGTTTTTAGATATTCATAAGATTTAATGAATAGCATTAGCATTTTGACAGGTCAAATTCAATTTCTGCAATCTAATTAAAAAGAGAAAAACAAACTTGATAAATATGTGTACTCAAATACATGCATTACAAATCATGAGAAAGAAATAATAAACTTTCTCATAATAAACTTAACAGCACACATATTCTATACTTGTATAGTTTATTCGCAATGTTGAGAGATTCACGATATGAATTAATAATATCGATCTTATAAATCCTGTGATATATAGTTTCGGTCGCGGTTCATCGATAAATCAGCAGCGTATCATAACTGGGGCACTAAACAAATAAATTCAATGTTAGTGATGACAAACACACCAAAGTTCAAGACGGGACTGACGTCAGCTATTTTTATCAAACTATAATGACAATAAGTTTTTTTTTATTTTTTAACGGAAAATTAGACAGTTCAATTTTAATATAGTAAACTAATATATAGTAAACTAATTAATTATAATGGACGTGAACAATATTGAGTATCATGACAATATCAAAAATGTCACCACTACGTAAATCTTTTCCTTTAAAAAGTCAATTTATTGCAAATAATATCAATATTCTGCCTTGATATCTTTGCCATTTGTTAAACACTGCCATTAAAGTTTACTCCACCAAAAACATTTCATGTAAAGTCGGTTGCCAAAACTCACAAATTCAGAATGCTTTCTGTGTCAAAAATGTATCGAAGCTCCTATAGCTAAGCTTCGATATATATATATATATATATATATATATATATATATATATATATATATATATATATATATATATATATATAATATATAATATAATATGTTATATACAGGGAGTTGGAAGGGAAAAGTTTCCGAATTCTTAATTTTTCCGCTGTTTATATGCAAATCCTAGCCTACATATAAAATTTCAGCCTTCTAGGACTTCAGGAAGCACCCTAGAAATTTTGATGAGCATCAGTCAGTGAGTCATGAAATAGACTTATTTCAGATGTCAATAAATCTGAAACCATATAAGCTAGATAAGTGATCGTGGGTGTATTTGATAAGTTTGCTAAGAACATCTTATTCTGAAAATTTCAGCTTCATAGCATTATCCAGACCGAAGCTATGACAGTTCGAAAATACGATGAAACGCTTCCAGAAAAGGTAGGTAGTGCCTCGCTTCCTTTGGCCCATCTTGGCGGGTGCACCTACCGTGCCCCCAGATAATCAGTACACATTGCCACGCAATCAAATGACAAATCTGCTGCAGGATGTCATCTCCCCACTACTAACCAACGGAACAAGGCAACAACTGTAATCTGATAACCTCAAAGCGTCTATAATCTTACGTCAAAAATATCGCAGGACGAGTCGCTTGTGCGCTGACTGAGATACAAAAAGAATGCAGGTGTTTTCTTTATATTATGCCAGTGAAATGATTAATCTAAATGTTTATTAGGAACCATTCACTTCAATAATAATATTTGCGATGTAATGTGCTATCCAATGCGTACACAATGCCGCCTGAGATTCGTGAAACAAGAATAAATTATTCAGACAAATTATATGCACATCAAAATATGTACTGGCAGCACAAAAATAAATTAAAAGCAAATTGACTTTTATGAATTAGTTTTTATTCGTGGTTTCTCTTGTGTTCAGGTCACATGCTCCCGGTCGTTATTTTTACCCGAGGATAGCTTTTTCGAAGTTATACTTCTTTTGGCGCACTGACGGTAAATTTTTCTCTGGTACGGAAGTTGCGAACACAGCATGAAACGAATATGTTGCGGAAGCTGTTTGTGATAGCGTCAAAATAATTATTTAATAAAACAACAAAGTAGGTTATACTAGCGACATCGGACGGAATTTCTTAAAAGCTATTAGTTTATACTTTTTTGCGCTTTAGTCGTTTTTCATAGACATGTCCTGAATTAAGAACAACTTTTGACAGTTAAATAATCTCAATACTTGTATTTTCCTATTTTATTTTATCAATCTTTAACCTTTTATCGGTATTTTGTTGTGCAGTGTTACTCGAAATTATGTATTTGGTCATCAGTGACAGAAATACCTTAAAAATAATTAATTAGTTCGCTTCATTTTCCAATTCTTTTAAATACTTTTCTGAACAGTCTATATAATGATTTGTCTCATTAAAATCAATATTCATATAAAACATTTCACTTTTTGAAGTTCTATTAAATTAAAATAAATTAGACCTTTCATTTAAATAAGAATTAAATTGATTTTTATTATTATAAGTTAGTAGATTCACATAGCATAAAATAATGGATCTGGCCATCATTAATCATTGAACCGCTATGCTCCGAGATGCTTACGTGAATTTTTCGAACAAAAAAAAATAATAACTATAGTACGGTTTGTCTATTCTAGATTGAATTTTAGTCAACGTTTAATACCTGTAAGGAATGGCCCTGATGTAATAGCTCCAGAGATTTGTTCAAAGTTGTCATTTTTGCATTCGTGCCCAAAGAAGACATTTCGAACAGTAATGATGGATTGCACAAAGCATTGACAGATAATTACAGTTTTTAATTTTTATGCATACAGGAACAGTCTATAGTGGTTGTGAAACTCCCTGCCATGTAGAATATTAGTTTGTACTCACACAAATACAAATGGTTGATGTAAATAGAAAAAGATCGCTTTTCAAGCTAAACTTCGATCAAAATGCATATAAAAATATTGATTCGAAGTAGAAATTTTAAAAAAAGTCTATGTTAAATACAAAGATAGTTTTAAGAAAATATTCTTTCAATCGTTTAATTATTTTTCGAGCAGAATCGTTTTAAAATTCTAATTAATCTAATTGGACAAAGATGTTTGATTGTGACCACAAATCTTTCTCCATAAGAAGAGCGTTGCATTTTAAATTTTAAATTTAAATTTTAAATCGATTTTGATCAAAATTTAGCTTAAAAGCAATCTATTTCTATTTTTTATTGGTTATTAAGAGTTTTTTTATTTTATATTTCAATTGTAAATTTATAAAGTGTATTTTAATAATTCAATTACAGTTATAAAGCTTGAAAAAGTCCCAAGCAAGGGAGGAAACGTCACTATAAATAACAAATAAGTGTTTACTTAAAAAGTCCTTTTTCCCGACAAATCATTTTTATATGTAATATCTTTTCTGAAAGTTTCATCTTCTTTAAAATCGGAACCATTCTTTACGTCCGCCGTTTGAACAATAATATACAAATGGGAAAAATTTCAGTTAAATACTAGCAATTATTTACTAGTTGGGAAGTATAAAAGGCCTGGCTATCCAGTCAAATTTTCTTCTATTGGTATAATTTGCGAGGATAAAGGCCCGGACATTTCGACTGCTCGAGGTCTCCATCACAGGGTTTATTAAATCGGCATTGCACATCTGGCAACACTGTCTAATTGTGACCACTGTGTTCATAACATAAATACACAAATTTGCAAATTATCCTCTTAAGTAAATATCTTCGAACGTATCGTATATAATTAGTAGCATTCATGTGCATCGTCGCTTTTTTCGGCGTGCCGAAACCAAACTCAGATAAATGAATATTTTATTTGTTCTCTTTTTACATGAAACAAGTTTTGGGATCTGCGTATTTGTTCGGTACAACCAAAACCTTTTATTACTTTACAAAAGGTTTAAATCTGATAAGTACTAACTTCTACACTTGTGGTTACACACGAAATTTCTTGTAAGCAGGACCGTCTTAAAACATTTAAGCGCCTCTGATAATCGACCCAACGAGTTCCCTGATGCCTGAATTTAATTTTCGGTAAAATGAAAAAAACCGTTAAATACGCGCGTTTATCCTCTCTTGTAGTCCGAGAGCTGTTAGACATTTTTGGATAAATCTTTGAGGCGCTATGAAAATTTGTACAATACCTCTTTAGTAATATCCGAATACAAAAACACTGACCTGGCTGAAGGGTAGCGGGGCTTAACCAATCAAATTTTTAATCACCTAGCAGGTAAAATGTCCCACCGAAACGACCTGTTTTTTGAATATATCTATTTTTAGTTACCAATATTAATCTGTTTAAATTTCAACGTGCCTCAAATATATTTTTCAAATTTTTCAATGGCTAAGTTTTAAACCTGATTCAGACATCTGGCTTTTTTATTTTTCAACTCCATAAATACTAACTTTCAAGGTACTAAAATTTCAAAATTCCTCAGAGGCTCTTTATTGCGAAAAAATTTTGCTAATTTAAAAATTTGAGGGTCGGTTAAGCCCCACTACTCTCCAGCCAGGTCTTTGTTTTTGTATTCGGATATTACTAAAGAGGTATTGTAGAAATTTTCACAGTGCCTCAAATACCTACCCAAAAATGTCTAACAGCTATCTTACTATTGCTTAGGTGTGCTGATTCAAATCATTAAATGTGTAGACGTTTCGCTTCTGTCGGGTGTCCTCCGAAATTGAAATTGAATTATTCCTGACTACCCACTAAATTTCCAGGGTTAATACATCCCTGTTAGAAGTCAAAAAAACTTTTATTAATATCCTCCGGGTAAGAAAATAGCCTAAAGTAATTACCGACAACGTATAATGATACTCGATCAGGTGCTCCGTTTAGTTTAATAGAAATTATTCTTGTCTTCAATGCCGTTATGAAACGAAAATTCAAACCATTCAAAATCATAACAAGAGCAAGTTTCGAAATAACTGTCGAAGCATAATTAATTAGAGCTAACAAAAAATGGTTTCAAATGCATCATAATTAGGTAACTGATCGACTCGGAACGAGATTCGTCAAAAACGCATTTGCCGTGTCAAGGATGGGATCAGTAATTTTACATTCTTTGAGAGTATGCTTCACGGTGTCATAAATTACAAGATATACAGGGTGCGGCAGAGAGGACGGACGGTTTTAAAAAAATCATAAAATAGTTAATTTTTACTCAAAAACAAATTTATTAATGGAATCAGGTTCGCAAGGAAATAGCATTTGAGACAGTCAAGTGTGGAAAATCACATCAGGCATGTGGTGGCCGAAATCGTTGATGCAGTGCTGGAGGCCTTCTTGGAAGTTCGCTCTCTCAACTTGGGCGACTTCCACGCGAATTGCGTCCTTCCATTCGTCCAGAGTTCGGGGCTTGTTCTCGTATACTGTAGCTTTGAGGTGTCCGCATAAGAAAAAATCGCATATGGATAAATCTGGGGCCCGAGGAGGCCAATGAACATCGCCAAACCTGGAAATAAGGCGACCAGGGAAGAGAGGGCGAATAACGTCCATTGATGCTCTGGCTGTGTGGGCGGTCGCCCCATCCTGCCCGGAGATTATGCACAACGAATGAACTTCGCACGTGAGATGGAATTGAAGGACGCAATTCGCGTGGAAGTCGCCCAAGTTGAGAGAGCGATGTTGGAGAGAGTCTACGCGAACTTCCAAGAACGCCTCCAGCACTGCATCAACGATTTCGGCCACCACATGCCTGATGTGATTTTCCACACTTGACTGTCTCAAATGCTATTTCCTTGCGAACCTGATTCCATCAATAAATTTGTTTTTGAGTAAAAATTAACTATTTTATGTTTTTTTTAAAACCGTCCGTCCTCTCTGCCGCACCCTATATAATTATTGATTTGAATTGACAATTTTTTTCTTTAATAAATATTGGTCATTATTGTTTATATCTATTTGAACAGAATCAAACCTTAATACAACAATAAATAACACCGAGCAATTTTAGTATCGATTCCTCATCTTAAAAGACCGGATACACATGTCAAACATAAACCTGCACGATTGGACCAGCACAAACCACCAAATTTTAGTACAAGTTTCGTGATGTGCTACAGACATTTTGCAGTTGTCAAGTAATTTTATCAATGTAAATTAATTAATGAATACGACACATCACTAGCACACTAGATCGGCCCAGCACGGCTATACAGAAATTGCAGGCGACCGACTAACGATCGTTGCTGGTTGCCGGTTACAGATGCTGGACTAACGCGCGCTATTCCGTTAAATAACGAGGTTTTTTTGCTCCATACTGTTGTGGTCTATAAAGTTTTTGCTTGACAAATATGCGCGGTTTTCTTATAGAGTGTGCGAAAATAATGTTTCAGTATGCGGTAAGAGCTAGCGAAAAATATAACTGTATTATCGAAAATGGCAAGTATCATGAACGAAGACTTTTAAATTAGTTTTTCCCATCCCTAAGGGAGCTGGGTTCGTCAACGCAGTTCTAATACAGGAACACTTTACCTGCACAATAACACGCATTGCAACATAATATAGTTCAGTGCAGACGACGTGTTAACATGTCTTGTTCTACAACCTTCACTTGCCCAATTCTTAAAGACAATTTTATCTCTTTTTAACCCGACCACCTTTAACTGAATTAGAACGAGACAGAAGTGACTAGAGGCATCACTGAGAATAATGCAAACTGACTTCATGTCAAAGTGTCAAAATGAAATGTAACAGAAGTAATCAATGCACTTATCTGATTTGTTAAGTATTTATTGATTGATGTTGTTTTTGTTAAGAAATGTATCGTTACGGTATTGAAGTTAAAAATTGTAGGTATTGTTAGCTACATATTTACCTTTCATTGTTCGTCAAAAATAGCCCTTAATTTAAGTTATTTCTTCATAGATTACAAATTGAATATTAAAATATTTCATCATATAAATTCAAATGAAGGAAATGTTTATTAACAAAGTTTGTGCCGCCATCGTCTCTTGAATTAATTTCACAGACGAGTTTTAACTTTTGAATTAAACTTGGTGTAAAAAACCAGGTGGATACGCCGTTACTGTTCCAAATTCAATTCGGATTCAATTTTTTGCTGGAATCAGTTCAGGAAACCGTACTGATTATGAAAACCTTTGTTACCAGACGATAATCTGGTCTGATATTATTTAAAACGATTTTTAAAGCAATAAGAAAAAAAAATGCAATCAAACAAATTTTGTTTATATTTTTTGACCGATTTTCAACAAAAAATTTATTTTACAGTGAATTTTAAACAAAAAATGTTCATACGGTAGACTAAAAATTAGCTTGCGCAAGATGTGAAGGTATAGTTAACAAATATGCCATAAATATGAGAAGAATTCACTAATGGGATATGTCACTATAGACTGTAGAGTAACTGATAACTTATTCCGTCGCGATAGTAGAAAGATTCGGGTTTGGTGCGACCAGCGACAGTGTTTGAAAATATTTTTTTTCTAAATAACATTGTAACAATGAGTGTTTCATAACAATTTTAGCGACCTATAATGTTATGTTTAATATTATTAATATTTAAAAATGGACAAAAACGCCAATTTCCCGTTTTTTGATGCTCTAATAAAGGAATGTTTATTACAATACAATTTTTTATGTCATATTCAGATTCAGTTTAATAATTCCAGCTTTTCATGACCTCAAAAAAATATGTGGCATAGAGGTGCTTGCTATCGTGCTCCAGTATAAAAAGTGTTAACACTTTTGACGCCATTGTGTTTGTTATACAAAAGTGTAAGTAACTCTAACGTTGTGAAATCTACAAGGATTTGTCATTTCTTTGCGTACATTCTACTCAAAACATGTTCAGTATCACTAGCCCGTTTGTTACAAGTGTGCCAGCATTTTTGGTAAACCTAACGTACACTTTTCAGGATAAATTTCGCTGAGTTATCTACATCATCTACGTTACACTGATATAACAAAAATCAGTTGAGCCTATTTCGGTGAATTGGGTGATTGTTTCCCAAAAAGCAAATATTTTTTTTATACATTTAATAAAATCTAGCGGAGCCGTGCGAATCCTTCGCACCGTTAGCGGTCAGTTACATAGTATAACAGGGTGGAAATAAAGTTTTTCTATGCTATTCAGAGTCTTCAGCGCCACTACGTCCCTTCATATTACCGACAACTGTTAAAATAAACAGACGACATTTCTTTTTTCTGAATGTTATTTTCTGTAATGAAATATTTAAAATTTCTAAACTAATTTTTTTTAATGAAAACATTATTTACCGTCATTAGAGAGAAAAATAATCTCCAAAATGGCGTATCAAACATTTCTTTTTGATACAGTATTAAGGGAGATATTTCTTACCGACAAGAACACCTTCGAGAAATAATATATACGGATTATAAATAAAGTTTGTAATTAGTTGCTACTGTCAAACACGCCTATAATCCAAAACACAGATTTACACGAGCGAAGCCATGGGTAAATTTATAAAAATACGTAAATGAATCGTCTTGCATTCAATGTATACAAATGTAAAAGCCATTAATAATGCACTCTGACTTCCAAGAAACTGTCACGTAGGTACAAATGTTGCGTGAAGTATTTTGGAACTTAAAATTAATTAAAAACCAGGCTGTGCAATGTGTTCTCATTAATTAAAAAATATTGTTTATGTAACTGGTTCGCTTTCATCGCTTGAATAATACGGACACACGCATGCAAATGACACGCTCATCAATAAAATAAAAATTTGACATATTTTTGAAAAAACGTGCCCAGTTCTTGATTTGTACTATTCTTATAAAATACGATCGACCTGTTTACGTAACCAAGTTGTTACCAAACGCATCTTCCGATCAACAGTATTTAAACTTTTGATATACCTATACACAAAATGTGTGTTTAGTATATTAGAGTGGGTAAATAGCTCAGTGAAATTTACTCTGAATAGTGTACGTTAGGTTTACCACAAATACCAAACGGACTAGTGACAGATTTCACAACAAGGTTTAAATTTAGGGGCTAGAACAGAAAGACAAGATGGTTTTATATTTTATATTTTTAGATTGTTTTACCAAACCAACCCACTACTAATATAGGTCAAAAATCACTTTTCAAAATTTTACAATGTTTTCGTTTTGAGGTCCTCTGAACCCAAAAAATATTTTTTTTTGGAAAAAGTCTATTTATCTGTTTGTTTGTTGGTCGGTTTGTCTGTGAGCATGATACAAGTCAAACGGATTAGCGGATTGAAACCATATTTTGGGAGGATATATAATATGTAATATGAAGAGCCCTATTATTTTTAGGGAAAATCGGCGTATGCGCAGAACAGAGATTTAAGCAATGATGTGGTTTTTTGTATAATAATGGTATACTTTTTATAACGATTTATTATTCTATTTATTTTTCAAGACAGTTTCGTAGATACATTTTTTTCTCTAAGCTTCATAGTTTCTAAAATATTTTGAAATAAAAAAAAAAAACAGATGTACTTTTGTTGTGAAGATCTGTGAAAAATAAATGAGTTAGGTAGCTGGCAAGCATGCTTTGGTTATTTTTAACATTTAAAACCAAAAAAATGAATAGCAAAAATAATATTTATTACTAGTCATTACCCACGTCACCGCATGCTTTAATAGAAAATTTATTTAATTTATTATATCAAATGTTAATTTTTTTGAAGTTGGAATAGCCCTGTCGCCCAATTAGTCGGAATTTTTATAGTGAAATCGGTTCATTTCAAAACACAAAAAAAAGCAAAAAACAAGTAATGAAAGATATACTTCGTTTAACATTATTGTCAAATATGTCACGTGGTCTACTCTACTCTACGAATACCTACTTCAGTTTTGAATGTTTATCGGAACAAACCTATTATATATTAGATTGAAATCGATCATTCATTTTCCGTAATATGATCGGTAGTTATTTTCATCACATCGTCAATTCAAATCAAATCGTGATATTGTCAAAGTATTGAACACGTGTTGATCGTCTTTATAAGGACCGCATAATATATAACTTACTATATATCTACTTTCTTTATTCTATTTAACACATGAATTCAATTTACGCAACAGTCTTCTGCTGCATTTTTGATGAGATATCGCGTGTCATTTGTTACATCTCTGCTCCAAAAAGAGAACTGTCCAAATCCGACATTCGACAAGTTGTCTCATTTTAAACAAGTGAAATCAACACATACAACTGAAATGTGTATTTTATAAATAAAAGTAAGGTAAATTAACTGAAACGAAATTTGTAATAGATTAATTATTTCAATAAATCCTATAAACTATAAAATTCCTTCGGAGAAAAAAAAATTAAAAGAAAGACGAAACCAAAGTTGAAAATTCACTTTTTCGAGACCCGTACCTTTAATTAGATACCGAAGTTAAAAAAATCACACCAAACAACTTAAACAGTGCTTTTATATTCTTCTGGGTACAAATTAAGTTATAATAAACATTGTTTGTACCAAAAATACTAATAATTCATAAATAAATTGATCGACTCAAATGATTGTGAGTCTTTCTCTATCGGACGAACGATGTGAAATTTTTGGTACAAGACACTTTAATCTGGAAAAAATTGTATTTATAGTTTATATTTATAGCAAGGGAAAAATTTAGCTATCAGCGTCGTATGTATATCTATAACGTACGATATATATAAAAAAAGCTGCATATATAAATTTACTCGATTTTAGGGGTTATATACAAAGTTGGGGCTTGAAAAATCGAAAATTTTTTTTTGCATATTCTGAAAGTACATACTTTCGAAAATATCTGTGCAAAATTTCATCCAGATCGGATCACTGGTTTTCAAGTTTTGTAAGTTTGACTGAACAAATGTTTTGCACGAATGAAGTTGACACAAAACTTTAAACGCGATTATCTCGGAATGCGTTTTTTTCAAAAGTACTGTTGCGGTGAACGTGATATCTCAAAAACTTTTCAACCGATTTTCAAACTTTTTTTTTAAATATTCTTATTTAAGATCTCGTGTACCTGAACAATTCATTTTTCATCTGAAAATTTTTATTTTTTTGCAATGAATTTTTTTTTGAAATTTTGACTACTAAAAAAATCGATTTTTCCTGTCAACGTGGTTTTTTTATTGAAAAAGATTTTTTTTGGAAAACCGAATGGTTCAAGTACACCACAATACATTTTTCTTAAATAATTTTTTTACTTTTTTGATTTCGGTTGAGCGGTTCCCCTTGGAGAATGTTCACCGCAAGCCTCTGCAAAAAAAAAGCACTGCGGGGCATAACTCCTACAATTTTCAAAATTTTTTCGAAACTCAAAGTGTTTTTATTTCTTCGATAGTACTACTAGAACACTGTGTTTTGCTTTTTCCGATAAAATTTGCATAAAACCCTTTTAAAAAATCACGAACTTAGCTCACTTTTTCGCCCCAACTTTGTATATAACCCCTTTAGAGCAGCAGGACGGTTATAGTAGTTCTTATTTCATATAATAATTTTATTTCTCCTTATAAGTAATCAGATGTTTTGTAATTCATTTATTTGGTGATAATCTTTTTTTCTGCCATCACGAATCTTTCAACATATTTTACATGCAGATTTCTTTTGAGTTTTAGTTAATATAATGTAACAAAATGTAATCAAACAGGTGGTTAATTAGACAGACATACCACATTAATAAGACTATAATGTAGGTATAAGGTACATGCTAAATACTACTGATTGTTAAATTTCTACTTTAATAATAGTCATTAACAATTGAAAGGTAATTATAATTTTATTGTTATAGCACCACTCATAATATGCTTGTTTCGTCAAAAAAATGTTTAAACTATGTACAGTTATTAATGTAAAAAAAAATATAAATCATTATAATAGCAAAAACGATAATACCTAATTGATAATAATTTATTTTTAACGAAACGTAAAGTTGTAAAATAGAATGAAAGATGTCCTATTACAGATGCCATATAGAATTGTTAAAAAGTTCCACATCGTGTCAATATAATTATCTACACAGGAGAACTATTAGGGCTTAAGTCCTGGGCCTCCAAGTGTTAAGGACCCACAAAAGTTGAATTATTATCATACATTTATAGTACCTTTTCATTAACAATGAGCACATATAGTATAGTAAAAAAAATTATAATGAGCCTCACCCTCATAAGCTCACATAAGAAGTTTAACTTCTTTAGTTTTTAATATTATTCCTCTTTTATTTTATGAGAAACTAATATTTACACATACTTAGCAACACTCTATAAACTTCTGTCCTTGTCAGTTTCATGTAATTTAGGAGACAAACTAACTTCCCCTTTATTGGTAGTTCTACTTCCCCTCGATTTCTTACTTTTTCCAAACAGATACGTCGCTAAAGAAGTTAAACTTCAAAATAGTTAATATTAATATTATCATGGGTGAGTGTTGACAGTTTTTTTAATAAATTTAGGCAATGTTTTTTTTTTGATGAATTTTGACAACAATTTTAATAAAATGGGACCCCATTGAACTTAATAAATCCTAGGTCCCGCAAAAAAAATAGATCCGTCCCTACCTATACAGATTGTTTCAGAATTAAAGTTAGAAAAATGAAATCTAAGAGAAAACGTTAGCATGTATAGTTTATAAATTGATTTTATATTATTTTAAATTTTAATTAAAAATATCAGAACCAATCCTATCCCGGTGCTTATGGCAACTGTATAGGCAACAGAAAAAATGATTTATTTTAAGTGATTATATTCACAGAATTGAAAATTAAGTACTATCGTTATTTCTGTTTGATAAATTCAAGGTACAAAATCGCTGCGTTTATAATGTCCACGCATTTCAAACTTCAATGTTCAAACATAAGAAAAAAAATGGAAATAGCGAAGAGCATTACGCTAAAATACTTTATTAATGTTTTTTGTAATATCCATAGCTGATGCGCCGTAAAACTACTGATATTTGTTTGTTCATAGCAAAATAATAAACGGTAATTAACGTATAAGTAATTAATAAATATTTTCCAAACTCTGAAAAAATTTGACGTAAAGTAATTAAATGTCTTTTTACCTTTGATTGTAATCTTTGAAAACTAAGCAAAATTAAATGAAAACGTAATGTACGAAGACATGTACTTACCCAAAACTTTGGAGATTTTATTAAACAATTTAATTCACAAACTCACGAATTCAAAAATGTTACACAGTTTTATTAAAAACGGGTGTTTCAAGGCCTCTGCGTGCTTCTGCAGAATTTCCGTAAGCTTCACCGTATTATAAAACAACGTCTGATTTTTCAATATTCGTAAAATTGTGCCATATTGTTTTATGACCATCCCGACAGAGCAATCGGTAACAACTGATTATAACATTTTGCATTTTATCACAATTTTATAGTAGTTACATAATCAGTGAGCAAGGTTAGTATTTAGTTAGTCCTTATCGAGTGCATATTATGAAATTTAATTCGCCAGTGGCGGATACAATTTTTTTAATGAATTTTTTTCCTCAAAATTGAGGTGTAACAATTAAATAACCGGACTGGTCTGAAAAATACCCTTTTTTCACTTATTACAAAATATTACAAAAGTTATTACAAATAACAAGCTATGTAAAATTACAGGTTATTTATGAGAGTAACCATTTTGGCCAAATAATTCGTCGATTAATTAACCGGTTAGATATAAAACAAAATAGCAGCTTCCGGTTTCTGTTTCTCAGAACAACAAAAAACATAACAATAGAGCAGTTTTCAACAGTAGAATCGAAAGAATTAATTAAATATTTTTTTTATATTTATGTAGATAATTAAATAATCATAAAATTAAAATTAAAACTTGGCCGCAGGCTTATATAATGATAATAAATAGTCTCGACCATTTAGCCGGATATTTAACAGGTTAATTAGGAAATCAGTTATATAATACGAAAATTATCAAAATTTGCTTTCAAAAAATTATTTGCGATTCGTATAGACAGACATTTAAAAAATGGTTTATTTCAAAATGTATAGTTTCAGTATTGTCAATTGTGTCTGATAATTCATTCTATAATTTATTGCGCACCTTGTATATCGGGCTATGATAGTATTTCGTTGTTTTATATTTTTCGTTTAATTAAGGGGTCGCATTTACCTGAACGCATTCAAAAATGACGGTTTTTATTTGGGAATTTTTTAGGCCGGACAGTGTTCACATTTAAATAAAATAAAAATGCCATATTTGTAAACAAATTTTTGACCCATAATATTTATACTAATATTATTCAGTATTGTTCAATGACCTGTATAATGCTTTATGTTATATAGGCTGCGTGCATTGATATTGTCAAGATTGTAAGCGGATGCAGTAGCATCTGTGTTGAGACAGGATGGAGTTCACATTGGTTATATTGCTGAATTGAATATACTAAATTTATAAATTGAATTTATAGGTTTCATCATTTTATTTCCTACATGTTCTTTATTGATCACTTATGTTTAAAACCTAATAAAAAAATAGAATATATATAAGATCCTGTTGGAACAATGACGTCTCATTATTGGTATGAAAACTGCTCAAACAGTAATGGATTTGAACAATTAAAAAAACTAATTGTAAAGTAAGGTTATTTTTATCGCGTATGAAGTCATTTTCTTCATTTTACTTCAAGATTTTTTAAAAACAAATAAATACCAAAATGTTGCTCGAAAAAAATAACTTAAATTCGAATCGTTTGTTGTGTATCCGTCTTTACATTGTGTAATTTATAATAAGTTATGTAATGTTTAAATAAATTGTAATGCCTCAGCCACACACTCGACGAGTGGCATGGGAAGTAGAGAGGAAAAGATGCAGAGACGTTGTGTGGCCGCGTTACTCGTCATGCCGCACGTCATGCTCCTCGTCATGCCCAGTGCTCCCTCGATTGTCGGTTTTTTGTGCGCGAGTCAAAGGACCGGCAATAAGAGCACGAGTAAGCCGGCCACATACTCCCGCGCCACTCAGTACGCATCAAGCGGTCTAAGTGTAAGGCATAGTCCGCACGCTGCCACAGTATCGACCTCCATTGCCGAGAGGCGAAAGCCGAGTGCGGAGCGTCGCGAGTACAGCAGTGTCTGGCCGCTTAGGGCAACATCGCGACAGCGCGATGAGCAAAGCGAGGAGCAGTGCGAGGAGCATAGTCTGGCAGTAGGGTTAAAGAATAAACCGATGGTCTAAAACGATATTAGAATTGATTATTTGAGTAAAACGATTGTAACATTGTTAAAACAAATAAATAAATAAATGGCTTTATATGCAATGACAATAATTTAATTGAATTTTTAAATTCATAAAAATATCGAGCAGTTATCGTGCGGAAACTATTCCGAAACTCCGAAACTATTAAACGTACAATTTTGAAAAAAATAGGAAATATAGGGCCTCACTCATAGTTTACATGACTACTAAACGAAAATCCTAAATCTTAAAGTTCTCACGGAAAACGGAATGCTACGCTACCCTCTCCACGTAAGGTCGACTCGCACTGGACCTGTTTTTTTAGCCTATTTGCTTTAAGGAATTTTTTTCCCGTCTTTACTTCTGAATCACCATGTACTCCGACATGGAAAGTAAGTCTCGGAAACTTTAGCGTTGCAAATAGATAGCCTCTATCAAAAAGTTAATAGGTACCGTTTGATTTCCCGTAAACGTAATGTTAATAAATTATCACCACTATATTGCATTACGTACAATAAGTTTAAGTCATTTATTGTCTATTAATACTCAAAGAACGATTCAGCAAGGATATGATTACAGTATACATATAACGCCTACATTAAATAGTAAATGATACTGAAATGACTTCCATCATCATAAAACGTATTCTAAGTAGCAATAATTCACTTGCATGTTTGTGTAAACATTCTGCATTTATTTTATTATTGCCCGCTGTATGTTTATATAAAGTTTATAGAATAAAGTTTGGAGTTTTAATTGACGGGTTCTTGTCTAATAACTTCATTGTCCGGCAATTGAAGCTTATGTTATCTTAACATTTGATTGTAAGCACTGGATTTTCTAACTGTCTCTCGCCAAGAAACGGTGAATCCTGTACCGGTCATTTTGTTGAGATTTTTTGTAGTTTCCCTCAATAATTGAGTATTTTCGAGCCATCATAGCTTCGGTCTAGATAATTCTAGAAAGCAAAAATTTTCAGGATAAGATGTCCTTGGCAGACACACCACGTATCAATTCTCTAGCTTTTATGGTTCCAGATTTATTGACATCTGAAATACGTCGATTTCGTGACTGACTCATTCACTCACTCACTGACTGATGATCATCAAAACCTCTAGGGTACTTCCTGAAGTGCTAGAAGGCTGAAATTTGGTATGTAGGCTGGGGTTTGCATATAAACAACGGAAAAATTAAGTAATCGGAAACTTTCCCCCTCCAACCTTTCGTAAAGGGGGTGCATATCTCGACATAAAGGAATATGTGCAAAATGTGCGTTAGTGGTCCATAAATGAAAAATAGTGAAAAAAAAATTATCTAGGGCGCCTGCCCCTAGCTGAACTCCGGTTCGTATTGCGCGTTATAGACTTTGGACAGGCCCCATAGACTATGACGAGCAGTACAAACCGGAACTCAGCTAGGGGTTTGTCTCTACTGGAGATCTCATGACTTCTTAACAGTGAAAGCATTATGAACTTGTGGAGGCTTGCTAACCAACTTTACATGAAATGTTTTTGGTGAGATTTCTTTTTACAAAAAAATGGAAATTCTAATTACTAAGTCCTATTTCACATTTAAATATATCATTGGCATATCTAGGGTTATGTTCAAGGGGGTGACGAATGAAACTATTCTTTAAAATTTTTTCAATTTTTTTTATTTGTAGAAAAAATAGTTTTTGAAAAGCTATTTCATAAAAAATTAACTATAATCGACATTTTTTCCTTCTAAAGGGAGCGGTGGTTCACAAACGCTTGGGAATTTCTGGAGTAGATAAAAAAATCAATAATTATTAATTGATTGATTCAACATCCTGTTAAAACAACTGCAGCTGCCCAACAACTGTTCGAACAAACTATGTTTCGGTTATGTGATGCGATGTGAACCAGCATTATGCACCGGTTGTGCAGGATGACTTGTTTAGCATACTATGAATGTACATTGTACAATATAAAATCGTGCCACGGCGATCACCGCCAGGCGTCGTACAACATCTAACAGCGCGTGAATTCGCTTCGGGCTACTTGCGCCACATATTACCTATGTATATTTTTTTTGTACTTCCATGTATGGAACAAACCTATCAGAACGCGTTGTGCACAAAAATTTGTAAGCGGTCGAACTATGTAAGCGCCGTCCAGCAAATAGTAATTTTGGTCACTGATCTAGAACGTAAGTTTGTAAGTGAGCAAAATTATACAGTTTTGTATAAACGCCGTCCGAGAAACAGTGATTCGTCAGCGATCTGAAACGCGTTTGTAAGTAGACGAAGTTTACAGTTCGGCCAACGGTCGAACTGTATAAAGCACTCATGCCATTATTATACTCTATCAGCGTTTTTTTATCTTTCCACTTTACCTTTTCATCGTGTCAAAAATATAATTCAAGCTGAACAACGTAAAAAATGAGATTAACAAATTCTCAGATGTGCGAGTTCATTTTATATGGAGCATTGATGTCTCCTCGTTTTCAAATAAAGCATTGATGTTTCCTTAGTTTTAGTGTTATAGGTATTTATAAATTTGCATATATAAGTAATAAGTTGAATTATGTGACTGTCTTGACAAGTCCTTCAGAAGTCTCCCTTTGCAAAGTGTACGGGATATAAGCTAACCGAATGAAATGTTCGATTTCAACCCCAGACTAAGTTTTTGTGTTGTGATCATGTGTGCTAGTTATAAAGAGTAAAATATAATGACTTTTTTCTTTTTTGTCCTTGGTAATTAATATAAAATTTATTTGTTGGGAAAAAGGACTTCTTTAAATGAACACAATATATAACAAGTAAGTGTTCACTTAAAGAAGTCCTTTTTCCCAACAAATAAATTTTATAGTAAAATATAAAGTTCAAATTTTGATGAAATTTTTGATAACGTTTTTACATTTTCTAAACATTAATCTAAAAAAATATGAAAAAATTAATAAATATTTTTTGCAACACCCGCTATAAAATAGCTGCTTTTCATGCCTGTATAGCGATAGTAAAATGATCCTGAAGTAAAACAAAAGTAATGCGATTTTACCA
This sequence comes from Venustoraphidia nigricollis, assembly GCA_034508555.1. Lineage (NCBI taxonomy): Eukaryota > Metazoa > Arthropoda > Insecta > Raphidioptera > Raphidiidae > Venustoraphidia > Venustoraphidia nigricollis. The sequence goes on along the minus strand of JAVRKA010000004.1, from coordinate 5,018,793 downwards.
CTCCAATAGTCAGTAATTGCCATTTAAATTCATATAAGCGACAGAGAAGCAAAGTAGTAGCTGAATTGTCCCCATAAATACCGCAATATAGCCGAACGTGAACTGTCAAAAATATTACAAATATAGACGAGAAAATCAGTTATTTTATAGGAGCTACGTACAAAAAATGCAGGATATATTTTGATTGTGTGGGTTTTGTAGCTCGTGTGACTGCTAAAACAGAATTTAAAATACATGATTTTTAATGCTTGAGTTGTATTTATGTAAATATTTTATGGAACGGTATTTTGACCTATGTATTTTTAAATAAATATTTTAAAAAAAATAAATATAAATAATACATATTTGTAACTATATTAGGTACTTATGCACGATTTAAAACACTTTCCCTATTAAGAGGAAAGATATAAGAATGAAATATTTGATGTTTTCATTATTTATCTATAGGTGAGGAATATTGTGTACTGTTAAAAATGATCAAATTTTGATATGTGGGACGACCCTGACTTTCATGTCGAAATTTTGCGTAAATTATATAAATATGTTAATTATCTAATGTTTTTGAATATTTAGTAAAATACTAAACGTCGATCGTTAAAAGCATTACCACATCATGAATAACAGAACTATAATAAAAATAATATTCCCGTAAAACGTTCAGAAGCAAGGGATTATACCGAAGAATTTATGAGTGTATTTTTAATTTCTTGAGCGGCCTTCGAAAAATCCATTTAAATCGTAAGATTTGCATAAACATTTATATGATGATGAGCAACGATAAAAAACACCGTAGTTGCCACTAATAATGTGAATATCGCCACTAGGCGGACAACGAGTCGCTAAAATTATAAAACGATTGTTGAATAGTATAAATACTATAAATGACTATCTGTCGAATGCCCACCCAAAAATAATTTTCCATAACTATACGCTATCTCCGTATCCCTATTAATTTTATTGAATCGCCTTCCTTGAAATTTATACTTAAAAAAATGAATAACAATGTATTTTATTTGTTCAACGTTTCATTACTAATTCCGTCTTCTTCGGAACCTTAAAAATTAGCAAAGGATTCTTTTATATTCATTGCCAAAACAATGTCGTAGTTCTCCACGATTCTAAATATTCTTGTCTTCGATTCAATGATATTTATACGTTTAATCTGCAAATACGTAGTCCGCCTTTCTGTGGTTGATCGTTCCACTCAATGTTATTGTGCGTTGCAGTGCTGGTGTCCAGGTTTTACTTCATCTTTTCGGTTGAAAATCTGCATGTCTTTTTGTATTTCTATGGCCTTCCTGTAGATGCGCAAATAGTAACTCGATGTTGTTTCGATAACTTGAGGTTGTTCGAAGAGGATCTTGCGGTTGTCCAGCGTCAATGTGTTCTAAGCTATTACAGATTTTTCGATGTTTCTCAGTCTACAGCTTCCCTTTTGGTCTGACTTTACGTTCCCGATCCTCGCTGCTTCAGGGGATGCACTACTTTCCAGGTGTTACCAGTTTACCAGTGAATAACTTGTGCCCTTAACTGATTTTAGGTATTATTATCATTATTCCTGTAATATATTTTCGTAATTTGTGATTTGTATCTCTCTCGATTTGAGACCTATAATCAAATAAACAAACAATACGTTTTCAATTCTTAAGCTAAAAGAGATACTGAAGTAGGTGTAAGCATTATTATCGAATTCATCGTACCTTTTTTTATAAACATTTCTAATTTGAAGAAAGTTGCTTTTCCCCTACTTACTATGCAAGGGAAGTATTGGAATTTATGTCCGTATATTATTTGATCTTCACATTTTAATGCCCGAAATGACCTCAAAAAGTTTGTAGCAAAAATGTCGAGTATATTCGATCGCGCTGAAATTCAATTTCCGGCAGTTTTCAACACTGCTAAAAACTACCCCGTTTTAACATGTTCTAAATTCGTTGGCTGAATGGTATCCAAAATTGTTATTTATAAAAACACGTTTCCCTAATGAGTTTATCAAAATTCGAATCAATTGGAATATTGAGACTATATTTCATTTCAAATGAGCTCTAATTACCTGCGAGGGAATACAGGCTTAAATTATCATAAATAATAATTCATCTTTAAAGTTCAATTCCTGATATATGTTATAATAGAAAACAGTATCACGGGTAATATATTATATCATAGTTTAACTATCGTTTAAGCATATTGAGGTTAGTTACACCATTGTTTCTTTTTAGTAAATTCTTTAATCCATAATGTTTAATATTTTTATTATATGAATGTTAATTTTTGTAAAAAATTTTTAGAGCTTGAAAAAGTCTTAATAAAAAAAAGACGAAACGTTGCAATCACTGAGTGTTTAAATTGATTTATATTCATTATTGCAATTACTCGTGATACTGTTTCTATTATAAATAAAAAACCCGGGTCGCAGTGCCAAAACCCTGCCGACAATATAGTGTATTTGCTAATACAGGCAGTGTGGCTTTATTATGCAAACTTAAGTTGGTTTTTGGGCAAAATAAAAAATTTGACTCCTTAATACATCCCTTAAAATAACATTTTTTTTAACTGCAATATTATTATCAATCTAACGTCTACACTGAATTAAATACACCCTTCAATAAATAAGTCACTATCTACAAATAAGTGTTTTCAAAAAATTTGTAAATCCGGTCCTGTAGGCCCGATTTTATTAAAATTTTAGGGACACTTTTTAATTACTATAAGTGGGTTAAATTTCAATTTTGAAACGATTCGGAAATTTTTTTCGGTATTTCGGGGCCCAAAAACATTTTGCAACCCCCAAAAACTACCCTTAAAATGCCCAGATTGGGCCCATTTTAAATAGGCTTTTTGCGGTGATCGATTTCAACACGTGGACCAAATTTAGTTGAAATCAATTAATTCCTTCGAAGGATATTGCCCGCACACACATATATATATATATATATATATATATATATATATATATATACATATATATATAAACATTTTCAAAAATGGTGTCAAAGTGTTTAGGAGGTTATGAAACGTCGAGAAATTTTGGTCCGACCCCTAGGTCCCGCCATCCGATCAACGCCAATAGTGTATGTTGCCATATGGCAAATACACTAATAATATTTATTTTCAATAGATCAAAACACATTTTTTGATATAACAGGTCAGATTACAAATATTATAGAAAATATAGCGACTGTATTGAAAAAAAAAACATAGATAAAAAGACATTAAAAGTCAGATGAAAATTCCTGGACAGACTAATAAGTTTATAAAAAAAACTTGTGATTTTTTTTATAAGCCCCCAATTAGATATTTTTTAAATGATTTTGCAGTTTATTAAAACACTTTTGTCCCTTAGCAGAAACATCCTGTATATAAATTTACGAATAATAATTACATAGTATATAAACGCGAACAGTAAAAGAGAAATTGTAATTTATAATATGTGTACAAGATTATAAATCAATTTAGTTTGGAAGAGGCTACAGTAAGCACTTTCTGTGCCTACCGATCAATGTCGCAAACATTTACCGATATAGATCACAACCGACCGCAAACAAAACTATTTGTAAATACCGATAGAGCACAACCAAAAACTGATTAACTTATCTTTATTTTATAGTTCTTTTGGCGCGTTGAGCGCAAAATTTTGCCAGAGAACAGACTCGCACCCAGCTAACGAAAAATTCAACAGTCGTTGGTCGCGCTCAGCTAACGAAAATCCGACAGTATATGAAATTGGCCACAAGAGGCTGAGACTAAAATGACAGATGAACGCAATATCAAAGCACTTTCTGTCATCTGGAAACTATATAATATACTAGACGACTATAACCTTTGATTACAACTATAATAGTCGTTTCAAGTGTTATTGCATACAGCGGTAAAATGTAAAAAGCAAAATAAAATTTTAAAAGTGTTTTCAAATATTTGAGGTTAATTTTTTAAAATTATTGATCTGAAAATTTTTGAAGATTTAATCTCAATAAATTATTTATTTTTGGGGAAAATCGCACATAAACAGAAGGGCTATACGCTATAATGTTCTTAAATTGATAATAAAACTGATGTTTTTTGTTCTGAATCTTAGATTGATCAAAAAATTAATTAACTAGTAAGGATTTATGAATTTTAACTATAAAATTGGTTATTGGGAAATTGGACGGTGGCGCAGAAAATGACTAAGTACTTATTATCCAACGTTTTGTTGTTTATTTGGACTTCTTCAAGGGTCTATAAAGAAAATTAATAAAATATACAAATATATACAATATTCTTAATAGCTTCATTCTAAACAGTGAGGTAAAAATATTGTTAACTAATATATTATATTGACCTTGTTTTTTTGGAGCCTTGAAAAAGTCCGAATAAAAGACTAAACATTGAAAAAAAATTCATTAGTAATTTGGTACTCTACTAATTAATTTTCCACTAACCTGTATCTCAATAAAAATTAACAAAAGTATTTCATATTTGACCGATAAAATACTAATTCACAACAAAAAACATTATTGTTTTATTTTCAAAATATTTAGAAAATTACAAGGTTTAGAAAGTTCCCTTTGAATGAATAGATTATAGAATATTAAATCGTTATGAAAAATATACCACTGTAATTTAAAAAAGTTATGGAATTATATCGCCTTTTTCGCGAAAAACAATTGGGCTGGTGAACGTAAGCCTTCATATTTTAAGTTTTACAAATGTCAGTATTTTTGAAGTTACCACCTGGCTGGAATTTTCTAAATTTTAATATCGTTTAATTGAAATACTAAAATCAGTTTTTAAAACAATTAATTATTTATTTTTTAAACTTTCATTTGACACAAAAAATAAATTACAATATTTTTACAGCCAATTATTATTTCCAGACAAAAGAAAACGGATAATTTATATAAAATTAACGCTTTCGCAAAAACTAAAAACAACTGATGTACATAAAATATATGTGATATCGCATAATTATGATGGGTGAGAGTTTTTTTAATTATATTTCAATTAAACAATTTTATAAACCGCGGAAACAATTTATGCTTTCAAGTAATTTTAATTGTTTAATTTAACAACTGTCATTGTCAAATTTTGGATTGTAAAGTACTAAATAAGAAAGTGTATATTATTCTGATATAAAATTATTAAAATACAATTATTTATCTGAAATTAACAGCATTCCAAAAATAATAATCATTATTAAAGTGTGTAGGTTTTCACGGCCAACGTTGTCCCAAATCTTCTTGATTTTCGGGTTTGTAGCGTCCGCAGTGCCCTTCTAGGACACATCTCCTCCTAGAAGGATACTTCACCCGCTGTCACATCGCCTTTGATAATCTCTATCGCAGTTGTAGACGAAATGTCAGGTATAAAAACCACGACCTACAAGCTCGAAAACCAAGAATATTTGGAATGTAACTGATTCCGCAAAATTTTTAATATTTTTATCAGATAATAGTTCTTTTTTTAAGGTTACAAATAGGCTTTTTGGAAATACACCGCTTATCAGTTTAACATTCTCTTAATAATAAATTAAAAACACAATTGTCACTTTTACCAGTTCTCGGATTAGAACCTGAGAATCAGAAACTTTTAATAAAAGAGCCATGGAAACGCCATATAAAACGGCATCCCTGCATGCCCGACTATTCTCAATGCCCACATAATGGTTGGTTTCCGCATGTAAAGTGACTCTCCCCTTCCTACTTAATTTTTTAACGAATTGAGTTAAAAAGTTCCGACAGATTCGAGATAAAATCTTAAGTCCCGACGGTGACAGTGTTTGAAAATAAATTTTTCTGAGATAGCTGATATAACAATTGGTGTATCTTAATAATTGTAGCAAACTATAGCTATCTTACTGTAGTAATTATAAATTTTAGTCTTACTAACTATACCGTAAATAATCAATTTACTAATAAAATCTTATCACAAAAGATATTTTGTTGATTAAGATGAGTTTGTTTATGGAAATGCAGATACAGATTTTGTACATTGTAGACCCTTTATGAAAATTCAGACACCGCCAGGGGCACTAAAAACTCAAAAATATTTAGATAGCAAGGCGGATTATGTTGCACCTCATTTGAGGCCCACACGACCGAAGTGAAACTTCTTATGTATATAATTAAATGTAAAAGTCAATTACGGTTTATTATTTTCTTATTTATATAAATCAAAAGACAGTTTTCTACTATTACAAAAAATTAAAAACAAAAAATCAACTTAAAAACACAAGATATTACAAGTATACTTAGCCCATGGAGGAATCGAACCCTTGATCTTTGCGTTTAACTCAGTTCGTTAAAGCGCCATTTAACAAACTGAGTTAAACGGAGTTGTTAGTCTTTACCTCGCATTTACCTCGTCTCATGTAAAGTACGTTACTCTTTTATGAACGCATTTGTGTCACTTTTAATTTTCGTTTCATTCCTTTAATTACTGCACATCGTCAAACTGTCCATTTTATGGTTATATGGATATATTATTCAAACCAGAATTAATTGCAAGCAAGTCATTAATTTAAGGAAAGCGCCCGATGACATGCCTTCTTACAAGAAGAATTAGTGACGTTAAGTAACGTAAATTAACATTGAATAAAAATACCTTTACCGACCATATAAAGTATGTGAGTGACAGTAATGACCCTCTGGTTGGTGCATAATTGTTCACTGACGGGGCTTAAGATGCATGCAAATTGTTAAAAATTTCGTATTCTAAATTTTAACCACTTTTCACTAAAGACTAGTTTACACTTAATATGCTTACATAACGTAAATAATAATTGAAAAAAAAACAGAGAAGGTTCGTGTATTTACGTTTGAAGTTATACTTCTTTGGCGTGATTAAAAACTTATTTTTAATATACTTACATTCAAATAATTTATTAAAATACAATCTTCAAAAAGTTTAAGAATAATACACACCTAAAATTAACCTCAAACGTTTTAAAACACTTTCAAAACTTTAGTTTGGTTTTTCCTTTTATAATCAATCCAGTGAGTAATCAAAAACACGATATTGTAAATTCCGCTGGTCGACATTTAAAACGACTAGGTTATAGTCGTCTAATATATTATAGTTTCCAGATGACAGAAACTGCATTGATTTCGTCCATCTATCATTTCACTCTGAGCCTCTCTTATGACCAAATTCATACCGAAAAAATTCTTAGAATCGTTTCAAAATTGAAATTTAACCCTTCGATCGCAATTAAAAAGTACCCCTAAAATTTTAATAAAATCGGCCTGACAAGACTGGACTTACAAATATTCTGAAAACACTAATTTGCGTATACGCGAATCTACTTACTGAAGTTAATTTGATGCACATGTTGGATTGACAACAATATTTCAACTAAGAAGAAAATTATTATTTTAAGGGATGCATTAAGAGGTCAACTTTTTTTTTATTTTGGCCAAAAACAAACTTAGGCTCTTGTAAGAAAATTTCAATACCTTTATCAGCAAATGCACTTTATTTTCGAGAGGGTTTTAGCACTGCGACCCGAGTTTTTGTGTTTTAGTGTAATACCTGTGAAATTGCATTTTTTTAAATCACAATTAATGTATGCAGACTTTCTCTCCAACTGTTGCATCTAAAGACTATAGAAGATTCACATGAAGATTCCCGGTTCCCTTTGAACGATGCCGATTTACAGTGCACAAATGTATACCGGGTGTTCATACAAAAAGCGAAACAATGAAACGTAGTGATGGGCACATAATACGTTTAAGGCTGTCGGAACGCTCTGAATTTAAGCCCAAAATAGAACTTCGGCTGTCAACTGATTGTAGACTTATTCGTCAACATTCTGCAAAAAATATTTCTCTATAAGGAAGATAGAGGACAAATCTAGGTCTCTAATGGACTACTTTTGTAATTTATGTACGATTTACTAGAAAAAAGTTGGCATTAATTGTGCCAAAAAAATACACGTTTTCAATGTCATACTACGACCTTATTCGTACTTATTTCACAAAACTGTTCCATCACAAACATAAAGTGACTCTTCCTTTCTCGGAAAAGTTTTTTAAATCTTCAAAATATTTCTCAAACTTAGAGTAATCAATTGACAGCGGCACCCTTGCAACAATATTTTTTAGCCTCGTAGTTGACACCAGGCAAAAATTGAAACCTGCCGATGATTTGAGCGAGACAGAGCTAAAGAAGGTCACACTCACAATATGTCTTTTGCCTACCTCGCCCCTTACCGCTGGGTCTCAACACAAACAAAATTTAGAGCGTTCCGACAGCCTTAATTGTTCTACGTTTTGAGTTAGAAATTGGAATGTAATAATTAACTTCTTTTTTTATTTATTTCATATTTGAAGACAAAAAATATGACAGGTCACTAGAAGGTGTCAATTAACTATAATGGTCCCCGGAGAAAACGTAAAATTTATCCAGTCAATGTTCCAAAAAAGGTTGTCTACCCTTACTCTAGAGTCTTAGTCTAGCATATATTAATAATTTGCATTGTTTCCTGTGTTACTTCAAAGTCAGACCACATTAAAGTTAAACAATCGGATTTCGGTGCATCAAAGCCCTAAGGCAACGTGTGATTTAACCCAAATGCGGCAGCCTTATTATCTCTGTTTTATTGTATTTTTGATCGGACAGCTCTGGTCCGCTGGGAACGTACACTTGAACAAAGAGTGACCAAATTGTAATTATAATAATAATAACAAAGTACATCAATAACTATAACAATGAGCTTCAGTTCATATTATAAATAGCACGATGACTGCAATTATTCTTCTTTTAAGTTTATTCTTTTTATTTTTGCTTGTTGAAATATAAGGGTCAGTGCACACATGCTATTTCTAACTATTGAAAATTTTCAAGTTATTGGTTTCGTTCCGATTTTCGAAAATCAAGTGTCCATTAAATCTGGATAAATTCTGATAATTTAAGGAAATAAATTATTATCTGGATATTTTCGTTTTATTTAAGATATTTTCATCTAAAAACGATTCGAAAAAGGATGTACCAAAAATGTACAAAACTAGTTTTGAAATTCATAGTGGAAAAATCATGTAATTCCTATGAGGCAGTGGTAAAAAAATGCACTGTGTCTACATTTTTCCATGAAATAATTTATTGTTTATAATTTTTGAATTCACCGTTTCAATAAACAAAAAAATAGAATATATTTACGTTAACAAATCTAAGCTTATGTTAAATTTTTGTAGAAATTAACAATTATTCCTCATGTTACGTATTTTTCTAAATTTAAAATTAAGACCATTTTTATACATCACATAATATTAAAAAAAATATGTAATTTACAAACAGAAAAAAATTCATAAACATAAAAGTTACATGTCAAATAACAAAGTCCATTTGAAACTGTAGTAGGTACAGTATCCTACTCTTAAGTCAATTTATTTCTTCTTCATCTATGGAACTTCTGCATGGTCAATGTTAAAATTAAATTTCTGTTTCATTCTATCTACGTAATGTCAAAGTTAGAAAGAAATAAAATTAAAGGACATTGACCACACAGATTAGCATGTTCACTAAATACACAAGTTACCTTGTTAATAAATGACATCAGCTAGAAGACCGCTCAATTTTTATATAAACCACGCAACATCAATTGACCGTCACCTGGATGATGTCATCCAACAGGTCGAGATCGCGTCTAGAAAATAACTAAGGATCACCAATCCGGGGCTCTGACTAAAATAAAATCATGGGACATATTTGGTATAAAATTGGAAATCACGCCTGGTTTTCAACTAATATCACTAAATACGCCCCACGATTTTATTTTAGCCTGATCAAAGCCCCAAATTGGCGACCCATAATTATATTCTTGTTTTAAGTCCACTATCTATTGTACAAAAAACCGTTTAACTTAAAAAGTTTTGGTCCTGCATTTATGAGTTTATTGCTTTCCTTGCCCCTCATCCCAAGTCCTGTTAAACTATCCCTCTATGTGTCCCAGTTTTATATGTTTTTGAAGTTACGGGAATAAAATGCTGGCACATGGGTTAAACCCTGAAGCCATTGGTGGTGGTTAAAAGAAAAAACAAGCTTTAAAAAAAATTCTACCTATTTTATTCTTTACGCACAACCTAACATTATTAAGATAACCTAGAGAACATTTTGAAATTGGATTTGAAACAAGAATGGAGACTAGAGAGGGGAAATCGTAGTAATGGAAGGATACTTTAATATTTTAAAATATTCGCGAAATCAAATATATTTTGACGAAGTTAAATTGATGTTAATCCGTTTAAATAAATGCAGGACTATTTGTGTATGTTTATTCATTGCAAAAAATCTTATTTATATTTGGCTTCACCATAATAATGATATGTGTAAAACACATGATACCAATATGGTTCGTCGTAATGGTCGCACGCATAAATAAGCTTAACGCAAACTGGATCTCTCCGTAACGGCATTAGTCCAAAAACTATTAAATAAGCAAGTTTATACGTTATCTCTTTTTTAAAATCAGTATAGTCCGTTTGAATAGCTATTTTTTGTAAGTTATCTAAACAGTAAGTAATGAGATCATTAATTCGACAAAACACTGCAGCTTTGAGTACAGCGAAAGCTTGTATATCATTATCAAAGTCAATATCTACAGCTTCATTGTTGTATTTGTAATAAATGTATTGTACTATTCGATCAATAACTTCATGAGGGTAGCATAAGGTGAAAACAGTTTTTTCTTCAATTTCAGTATACTTCCAAGTTCGATTAAAGAAATTAGCTAAATATGGACTTAACGAGTTAATTACTTCGATTTGAACCAGATATCTATCGCCAGTAACATTTTGCAAGATGGAATCATATAATACATGATCGAGTTCTGATAGTACCTCACCTTGTTCCAAATGTCTGTAGTCCTTCAAACGGTCTGGATATCCCATTTTTATCTGCAACAAAATTACAAAACAGGTTTTGTAAATACAGTTGTTCCGAGAGAAATATGCCAAACTTCAGGAATGTATAACGTAGGTCATTTAAAGTATAAAATAATAAAAATTCCGATCGCAGTGCCAAAACTCTGTTGAAAATATAGTGTACTTGCGAATATAGCCCTTGTGGCTTTATTATATTAACTTATATTTGGTTTTAGACAAAATAAAAAATTTAACCTCTTATTGCATCTCTTAAAATATTAACTTTTTCTTAACTGCAATATTATTATCAATCCAACATATGCACCAAATAAAATATACCTGACAGTAAGTAAATTCATATCCACAAACTAGCGTTTTCATAAATTCGTAAGCCCTGTCTTGTCAGGCCCATTTTATGAAAATTTTAGCAGCACATTTTAATCTTTATTAATGAATTAAATTTCTGTTTTGAAAGGTTTATGAGACTTTTTGGGTATTTTTGAACCCAAAAACCTTTCCCACTCCTATGCCAAATGGCAAATACACTAAAAAATTACACGCCAAGATATTCAATACTTGTATATATATCCGATTTTATTAATTATCGTACGACATATATGTCGTACGATAATTAATAAAATCGGATGTTTGCAAAAAACCGGATTCCAATTACCCGTTTTTTTGCAATCTTCCTAAGATTTTCGTAAAGATTTTTTCAATTACCTACGACATATGTATATCTAGTTTACAATTTAATACAAATATGCTTACTCACAATTTCGACCAAAATTATATACAACAACCTTGTCAGTGAAATAAAAAACAATGATTTGAAATATTCTACAAGATTTTTGTCTGCATTACGTAACATCGAGTTTACATAATTCTTAAAAGCAGATTTGTATTATCGGTAGAAACACGGAATAAACAGTGTGGAAGTTAAAAAAAAACTCAGATCATCTGCGGCAGAAATTCTGGACATGTCAATTTTATTTTTTTGACGCGCGTCTTTTTCGATACTGGCTTTAAAAGGATTTATTGAGACTTAGATCTGATTAGATTTTGGACTCAATCGGCCAAGTAGTTTCAAAGTTATTCAAAGCATAAAAAATAATGTATTTATGAGAGTTCTGGCCCACCCTCCCTGGAAGCTGAAACAGACACGAAACAGTTTCCGAAACTCTCATAAATACACTACTTTTTATTCTTTGAATAACTTGGACTGATTTAACTCTTAATAAGCCACTTTGATCTCCGAAAAGCCGATTTCAGCCAGTTGATTCCGCTCTAAAGATATCGTACGACAAAAATTATTCTTTGAATAACTTCAAATTAAAAATAAAAAACTTCGCTTTTTTGTGGCATAACTCCTAATCTACTTGTTTTTTATAACCTTCTTCAATGTAATATAAACAAAAATTTATTGCATTTAACACAGTCTTAGAGCTGACCCACCGGTTTCCACATTTTTTTCATACGGATTATTCCAAACTACATTATCCGTTTGGACGGATGAAAATGATGATGTTCTTGGAAAGTTGAATGTTAAATTATTATATTTGTAAAAATTGTTACCTATGTAGGTTTTTCACCACGAAAATGATACCCATAAAGTACAGTACGCCAATATGTTTCTTGGTAATGTTTGGCTGCAGTCATAAGTTTGAAGCAAACTTTTTGTTGTGGAGGCATTCGTCCATAGCTTACTAACCGAACAAGTATATAAATAATTTCTCTTTCAAAAGTAGTATAGCCTGTTCGCATCGCTATATCTTCTAAGTGGTCTAAACAGTAAGCCTGAAGATCATACAATTTATAAAGCACTGCAGCTTTGAGTAAAGTGAAAGCTTGAAGATCATTATCAAATTCAATATCTATAAAATCGTCGTTGTATTTGTAATAAATATATCGCACTATTCCATCAATAATCTCATTAGGATAATATAAGTAGACAGCTTTTTTTCCTTCAATTTCTGTGTCCTTACTATGTTGAGTACATAATTTAGCGAAATGACTATTGCTCGATGTTATTACATCGAAGTGGACCAAATATCTACCACCAGTTGTATTTTGTATTAGGGCATCATATAAGACATGATCATTCTCGGAAAGTATGTCACCCTGCTCTATTTTTTTATAGTATTTACGTTGTGGATTACGGGTCATGTTTTACCTATGACAAAATTATAAAATATGTTAACTTTTTGACCGAATTGAGCAAAGCGCTCTACACATCCAGCCCTGGAACTCGGGGAGGGAAAACCGGGGCACCTGCCTTGGACAGCAGTTTCGGAGGGCGCCAAAATCATAATATAATATGTTTGAAAATTGATAACAAATTATTTTAAAAAAATGTACTAAAGGGTTCTTATTCTTCCCTCCCTGTCACAAAAAATGCCATCCATTATATATTTTTGAGTTTTTTTAAAGAATTTATTTCAAACGCTGGAGAGAGGGGGCGCCACTATCAAGTTTCTGCCCCAATTCGAAAAAATCTTATACACAATCGCGACCACCAGTGGCGTAGCTATGTTTTTGATTTAGGAGGGATACGGCCATTTTGACAATTCAATATAATATAAGCATTAGTATTTGTATGTAACTGGTTGACATAAAAACGTTTTTCAGTTCCTTAAAATCCACACCCACTGAGTCGACTCGGATCGGCTTAATTTTGGAAGAAGTCGATAGGCAAAAAATAAATACCTATACCAGTTTTTACACTGTTAACTACATCAGATATCTAGTACAATTTACACGATAGTAGTAATAAATTTATTTGTTTGAAAAAACTCCATGAGTCTAAAAAATGTCAATACATTTAATAAAAAGAGAAAAGGTAAAAGTAATTCATTAAAAAATTCATTAATCGCATAGAAACATTGATGAAAGCTAGTTTACAATTTAATACAAAAATATATTTAGTCACAATTTTTACTAAAATTAGATACACTTAAATAAGATTGGTTTATCACAAAAATTTAAAACTTATGTTAAAAGAAATATTCTACAAGACTAAAAACTGCATTACATAACATCGAATTTACTCAAGGAGGACTTCTACGTTCGACCCAAAATTTTCGAGCCTATGTTTGTGAATGGTTTGCGATTTGCGAAGGAACTACAAATGATAATCAGAACCAGTTTTTTGTATTTTATTAACATGTTTTTTGACTTTAATAATATAATTTTTTTTAAAAGTTTTCTCACATTCGCGACCTTGAGACGCCTTTGATCGCGTCTCTGTAAAATTAGATTGACTGAAACAAAAAAAAAGTAAAATATGTCTTTAATGGTTTTTATGTTGGCTAGTTCAGGCCACAATCTTTTTTGAACTGTTTTTACGTTCAATTTTTACAACCATTATCAGTTCAAAAAATACAGTGAAAAAAAAACTGGTTTGTGAAAAAGTTTCCATTCTTGAAAATGTCAAAACCTAGCCAACGTAAAGATAATTTTTTTTTTTTTTTGTTTCAGGCAATATAATTGGCCGAAGTCACGCCTCTCAATCGACTGTGACGTTTCGGCGAAGGCATGATCAAAGACACTCCAAGGTCGCAAATCTTAAGAAAACTTTTTTCAAAACCAATATTGTTAAAATCGAAAAACGTGTTAGTAAAAGACAAAAAACTGTTTTTGATTATCATGTGTGGTTCCTTCGCAAACCATTAACAAACGTATGTTCGAAATTTGAACCCAAACGTGGAAGGCGCCCTTGATTTTTATTTAAAAGTAGATTTATATTATTTGCATGTACACTGAATATATTCATTTACTGCCGGTCATATAGAGGATTTATGTTCACAAAAACATAAGCAATAGTCTTTGTAAAATTGTGCTTATTATTATCCTCTTCAGTTCCAATATAATCTGGTAAAACGGCTTTTGAAAAACTGCCTAAACGACAAAATTCTGAAAGACAGTTACAGTAAAATGGTTCAACTATGAAGTTTCCATAATAATATTATGGATAATAAATGTAATAATATTAAACACAATTACAACAAGCAAATATGGAGTATAGGACACCGTTTTTTGCTTCTCCTATTAAATTTATAAAACGTCGCCCATGCCTTTTTAAACATTAACCATCTATATGCTAGCTTACTTTAATACTTACAATTTTGACTAAAATTAAATGCAGCTAAATATAATTGACTTATCACTAAAACTTAAAATTTGGAAGAAATATTCTACAAGACTAAATTTATCTGTATTACATAACATCAAAATTACATAATTTGTATTTAAAAGTAGATTTGTGTTCAGGTTATTAGTTATAGAGGTGACGTCATTCCACTATATGACGTCATCCAGCGAACTATCAATAGATTTAGCGTAGTTGGCAAAAATATGAACGGTTTTCCAGCTGACATCACTCTTGAACGAAAGTCACCTCTGTATATTGAATTTATATTATCTGCATACGGTTAGAACAGAACAGATAGACAGAATGAAAAAATATCCATATTACCGCTTACATTATTAGTATTCGTTGACATGTTTGTGCAAAAATCGTTACATATTACGTTGTCTCTCACCAAAAAAATGTGTAAAAATTGCATCCTCCCAATATTTTTCTCTAAAAAATTTAGCGGCGGCCCAAAGTTTTATGCACAGTGGATCTTCGCGTGCTGGCAATTGTGCAAAGTTAATTATTAAATGAGCTAATCTACATGTAACGTCTTTTTCAAAAGTAGTGAAGCCCCTGACATATGCAATATGTTTTAAGCTAGTTAAACAATAATCAACTAGACCATGTATTTTACAATACATTGCAGCTTTGAGTAACGCGAATGCTTGAACTTCGTGGTCAAACTCAATATTGACATATTCATCATTGTATTTATGATACATATATCGCACCATTCGATCAAGAAGGTCATGAGGATAAGTTACGGTGATAACTCTTTTTTTATCGATTACTTTGTATTTCCAAGTTTGAGATAATAAGGAGGATAAATATGCACTGTACTCTCTTATTACTTCGAACTGGACAAGGTACCTATTGCCAGTTGTAGTTTGAATTATGCAGTCATAAAACATATGGTCGAGCTCAGTAACTACGTCGCCCTCCTCCATCAGTCTATAGTTTTTCAATCGGTCTGGGTAGTCCATATTTTATCTATGACAAAATTACAATATTAGTTTAACATCCTTACCATAAAGCAAGATATAGAGAAGGTATAATACTCGCCACGGTTCTAAAAGTTTCTGAAGTTAATCACAAATACCGTCGCAAATGCATATTTTTGAGCCATCCTAGTTTTTTTGTGGGATAGGAAGACTCCCACCATCTCCCAGTTACCGACACAGAACGTGCGCTCGTCGGTGATTGGTTATCGCCGGTTGTCGTGTCACTTGTTCCTTTTCTGCTATAAAGTACAGCCCAGTACGCTATTGTTAAGTTGTTTTTTTGATTGTTAATTGATCAAGATGCCCAATACAGATTTGCATAGACAAGCACGAAAAATAATTTTTTGGATGATTTTATGCAAGGAATTAGACCTTTATATTAAAGAAAAATTAAAAAATTAAAAATAATAATATAGGACGAATTTGTAGTTTTTCAACCGACTGTACCTGCGCAAGTCTCCATTTGCATCTAACTTCAGAACCTTTTAGAACCTTGGGGCGTATTATAAAACGACATATACTTTTTCAAAAGCGAGTGCACCCGATAGTTCATTTTTTGGACACTAATATCGTTGATGTTCAGGAATAGGGAATATACATGTGATTTAAATTTACTTGATTTTTTTTCGTAGAATCTTTATTGTCCGGACATTTACACAATGATGTCAGGTATAAATAACTTAAATCGAAATATATAGTTCTTTAGTCGTTATTACCAAACGAAAGAGAATACAATTTAGACTTAAGCTCAGTAAAAAATTAAATTTAACAATTTTTCTACTTAAATACCTGAAACCAGATAATTTATTGGTAGATATTTTAAAATATACAGGATAAAGAAATAGCGAAGTTTAAATTTCAAAAATGTAACGTTTATTTATTTTACAATTTTTTTCATTGTCAGTTCAATAAAACTATAAAAATTTAATTAAAATCACCGTTTCGATAAAAATAACACGTTTTTTTTTAAATTTTAATTTACGGACATGCTTGTGAAGCAACCATGTGAAGAAGGTTCACAGTTCGAATTTTTGACACACATAATAGAAACACTAGTCGTCCATCTATAATCTACAATCTAATTTATCACAAAATTAGACTTCAGATAAGAACTCGGTAAATACAAAATAAAGCACTAAAACTATTTCTATACTATAAACTATCCCACAAAACATGATCGTCTATTTACGTGATTTTAATAATAAATACATTTATTTTAAGAAGCCCCATGGGCATAAAATATGTCAACACATTTACAAAAAAAAAAAAAAACAAAGTAAAAATTCGTTAATTGACGAACTTTTTTAGTTTACGTTTTAATACAAATATATTTAGGTACTTACAATTTTATAGGTATGTAAAAACAGTAAAATAAAATTGAATTATCACTGAAATTTAAAACGAGCATTGGTTAAAGTTAAAATACTAATTTGTCTGCATTGCATAACATCGAATTTACATAATTAGTTTTTAAAGCTAGATTTGCAAACTGTTAAGATGGGAAAATAAATTTACGTTCAATGTAGTTATACAACAAACAGACAGAAATTGCAGTTTTCTCAAGAAAAGAATATTCTTGGAAAGTAACACTTGTTTTCAAGTTATACTTCTTTTAACGCGTATTGAGAGTAAACTCTTAGCAGGCAATGGAAGTTGTGCGCGCAGAACTAACAAAAATTTGAAAGTACGAAATTGGCCGCGGAAAAAAAGTAAAAACCAAAATAAAATTTCGAAAATGTTTTCAAATATTGTAGATTAATTTTTTGTAAATATTACAGTGGAATCCGTTTATAATGACATCGAAGGGAATTGACAAACACGTCATACTAAGCGGACGTCATACAAAGCATACTATCGCTTAATCCGATTCTTGTTTTTGAAAATCATTGAGATTGTCGAATGACCCACGCCCAATTCCTTTACGAGAGATGAGTTTGAATCTTCATTTTCTAATCTGCATATTATTGCACCTTTCTCCTCAATCGTAAATGCTTTACGACGTTGAGATGACATTTTTTTACATAGGATATCACTAAAAACAATGCATGACGTTCATCTATCAATTACTCACTGAGACTCAAAACAAAAACAAGACACGTGCCGAACGTCGTCGGGAATCAACGAACATTGCCGAAGGTGTAAAGAATCATGTCGGTTACTATAAAGGGACAAAATTTATTAAAAAGGGTCATAATAAGCGACATGTCACTGTAAGCGAAGTCATTATATCCGACTTTGTTACAAAGAATTTTATATGAAAACTAAACCTTGTTGTGTAATTACGTCATAATAGGCGGTTGGTCAATATAGGCGGAGTCATAATAAACTGATTCTACTGTATTCTTTTTGGAGATTTTATTTCAAACGCGCGCAAATGAGTGCAAGCACCAATTTATTCGCTGAATAATTTGTAAAAAATGGTACTATAAAGAATACCTTGTTACACCATAATAATAATAATTGTAAAGTTCATTATACCAGTAATCTTCTTTGTAATGTGCAGCTACATTCAAAAGTTTCAAACAAAGTGGATCTTTTCGTGGAGGTATTTTTAAAAATACTATCAAATAGACAAGTCTATAAGTAGAATATCTTTCAAAATCAATGTAACCCGTTTGAATTGCTATATTTTGTAAGTTATCTAAACAATACGTAACGAGACCATGCAACTGACAAAACTCTGCAGCTTTAAGTACATCAAAAGCTTGTAGTTCATCATCGAAGTAAATATTTATAGGTTCGTCGTTATATTTGTAATAAATGTACTGCACCACTCGATCAATAATTTCACGAGGATAGCACAGAGTCAGAATTAATTTTTTTTGTTTTTCTGCAAACTTACAAGCTTGAGTTAAGAATTCAGCTAACGATCCACTTAACGATTGTATTACCTCGAACTGGACAAGATAGCTATCACCAATTTTATTGTCTAATATAGAATCGTATAATACATGGTCGAGTTCAGAAAGTTCCTCGTCGTCTTCCAGATATCTGTAGTCTTTCCAACGAATTGGACACTCCATGTTTTATCTACGAAAAAAAATACAAAAATATGATATACAATACATTTTGATATACATTTTTGTTCATCGAAAAAAAATAAATATTAATTTTCCCTATATTTCTATTTTACGGAAATATAAATTAGTAGCGGCAGGATAGCTCCAGTTTTGCTACCATTGTTAAGAAACATCCATTGTTACAATGCAATATTACAAAATTTTATTTTCAAACACTGTCACCATTGGAACTCCATTTGATAATACATTTTTCTAACATTGCATTGTAATAGTGGGTGTTTTTTAACAATGATAGCAAAAGTCTAGCTATCCTACTATGATTAATTATATAGTCTTATGAACCATTGCTCAAACTTTGCTATTATAAATTTTTATGTTTATTTATTTTACAATTTTCTCCATCAGCGTTACCGTAAAATTTAGGTAATCGGAAAAATTATTTTAATAATAAAACCACTATCAACAGTAGGCGTTCAAAATATGCTTTTTTATGAAAAATTGTAAAAATGACGAACATGTTTCTGAAGCGAACATGTGAAATTTCTCTGATTTTTTGACACATCTGTGCAAGCTCTAATTTTTGAATGCTTAATATCATATAAACAGAACAATAAACGCTAATGATCTCATATATTCTAGTCGGAACAATTTTTTGTAATTGCAAAATCGCGCCTGAGATTTGTTTTTTAAGAGAACTTACTAAAACCGTTACAAATTCATTAGTTATTAACAACCTCAGACAGCATGTTATGCTCGTCTATTACGTGTTATTAATAATAATAAAATTATTTATTTTAAGCAGTCTCTTGGGCATAAAATATGTTAGTGTGTTTATCAAAATAAATCATAAAAGTTCCACATTAAGAAATTCTTCAATTGAATAAAAAAAACTGCTCAACTTATATCTAGTTTACAATTTAATATAAATGTGCTTTCTTACAATTTGTACCAAAATTATCTACAATAAAATAATTTTATAAAATTGGTTGATCACTGAAATTTAAAAAGAATGTTGGTTTAAATGAAGTATTTCTTAAATACTAAATCTGTATTACATAACAACGAATTTACGTAATTTTTAAATATAAATTTGCATTATCTGTACAAGCACGGAATAATACAGAGCTCTGTAAAGTGTACTATCCATTTGAAATCTATAATAGGATCAAACAATTTACTATAGAATAACATTTCTTACTGAAAGTGTGGGCCCTGGGGTTTCTCACAAGGGGGATACCAGGCTATTTTCTGTCAGCTGATAACGCTACTAGCGTTCAAATATCTGTACTTCTATACAGTAAATTTCAAGTAGTTGATTTGATAAGTTATAGCCTAGGAGTAATTGGCGCTTAATGAATGTCAGTGACTAACTGGACGGAATTTTTTTGATTAATTATCCTGATCATAAGAATGTACTCTGCCCTGGGCATATTGCCTTAAATAAAATTATTTAAACAATTTAAAAATAATGTAATTTTCAAACGGGACACATTCTTTGTTTAAAAACATAAAATATTTTAAATGATGATTTTTTAAGTTCAAAAAATTACGAGTGACTATTTTTAACTAAATAAAATTTCACAAAAATATACGATGTGATATAAAAAAAGTTTTTCCGACTCTGCATAATATAATTGAGAAAATTCGTGCTACAGGATAAAAAACGGCCATTGTTAATAACCATTTTTACTGGTATATTACGTGCGTTTGCTAGTATTATTAACAATGAAACTTTTCTTATTCTGAATTACGGATTTTCTCAATTATATTATGTAGAATCGGAAAACCTTTTTTCTATCGCATCCTATAAGCTGTTTAAAATAGGTAATAATTTGCTGGAATTTGCAAAATTTCGATGTCCGAAATCATATACTCATCATATTCTTGTTTATTCCCTTGAAGTTTTCGAAAGCAGTGTTACCTATGTGTTGCTTCATCACGAAAATATTTAACTACTTCACTATGCCAGCTATCTTCTCTGTAATGTTCGGCCGCATTCAAAAATCTCAAACAGATTCGATCTGCTCGTGGAGGCATCTGTCTCCTGTTGATTAAATAGGCAAGTCTATAAACAATGTATCTTTCAAAATAAGTGTAACCCGTTCGATTTGCTATATCTTCTAACTTATTTAAACAGTAATTAACGAGACCCTCCAAATTACAAAACTCGGCAGCTTTAAGTAAAGCGAAAGCTTGAAGTTTATCATCGAACTCAATATTTACAACTTCTTTGTTGTATTTGTAATAAATGTATTGCACTATTCGATCAAGAACCGCACGAGGAAAGCACAAAGTCAAGACTGTTTTTTGTTCAATTTCCGCAAACTTCCAAGTTCGAGTCACGAATGCAGGTAAAGAATCACTTAACGACTTGATTACCTCGAACTGAACAAGATATCTATCCCCAGTTGAATTTTGTATTATGGAATCGTATAACAGATGGTCAAGCTCAGAAAGTTCCTCACCGTGCTCCCAATATCTAAACTCATTCAAACGGATTGGATGGCCCATGTTTTATCTATGAAAACATTAAAAAAAATATATACACCCCACCTATGTCTGCCTTATTATAAAATCGCGTACATTAAACCAGCATTTGCATCTAACAGCTTACAACCAGCAGCATGTCACACACTAAACCAGCACAAACCTGCATTCATTAGATATTTTTTGCCAAGATTATTAATTTATTGTTATTGCTACCTGCGGCTCTATACGCGATTGAGATGAAACACGGCAGCGACAACAGTAGTGGAGCCTTCGGGTCTACCTGGCGTCATCTAATGGCGAGTTACAATAAAGTGTTTAGCATTAAAAACTAGTGTCTACGAAAAAATACACATATGTGCCAACTTTCATGATCGGTCAAACGATATCGAAGTCAACTAATTTCAAACATCAGTTTATATATATATATATATATATATATATATATATATATATATATATATATATATATATATATATATATCACAGGTCATTGAAAAGATCGTCGAGTCATCATGAACGGATCGTTTACGAGTAACATCGGTCCATCACGGCGACCGACTGTTGGTAGTTGCTGGTTGCAGATTGCTGGTGTAATGTGAGCGGTCTTTAAGAATTTACATTCTAAGTGATTGTTGGCACATTTTATGGTAACTCCTTTTTTTAAATTTATACTAAAGAAATGGTAGGTAAATAAAAAAGATTTAGACGTAAGCACGTTAAAAATATAGACATCGTTGTGTTATTTTTTTTATTTGTAAAAAAATTATGTTAACTAAAAAATAATGTTAAATATCAAGGTTGTTAATACAGAGGTGACCTCGTTTCGTTGGGTTGTAGTGAGGGATGACATCATCCAGCGAACTGTCAATTGATATTGCGTGGTTGAAAAAAATATGAACAGTCTGCCAGCTGACCTCGTTCATGCAACGAGGTTACCTGTGTTCTTCTAAAAATCATGGTTTAATATCACCGAAATTCACAGTGACTTTTTTATGTAAATTACGATTGTGATTTACATACGTGCACTCTCTAAAAAGAGCCATAGTTTCAAAAAGCTAAGAAATCACTTGAAAACAATAAACATTTATTGTTCAATAATTAAGTTTATTTGTTTTATATTTCCATTTTACAGTAATATATAGGGGTCTTAAAACATAGAATAAACAAATAGCAAAGTTTTCAATTTCGAAAAGTTAATGTTTATTTATTTTACAATTTTCTCTATCGTCAGTAACGTAACAATGAAAATTAGTGTCCGACCGAAAGTTCGGTTTCGGTTTCGGTCGAGTTTCGGCAAAAAAAACGAGTTTCGGTTTCGGCAGCAAACCTGCCGAAACTACAACCGCAACCGAAACTGCATTCGGGAGTTCTCGCGCTGTGATCGGTCATGTTCGGGGCGTTAAATTCCATCCAAGCAAGTAAGCGACGAAGACATTTTTCCGCGTCCACGTGCCTTATCATGTGGTGAGTGGCTTGTGTTCACAGTTCGTTTTGTTTGTTGTGAATTTTCGTGTGATTTATTTTGAATTCGGCAAGTTTTATTACGTAATATAGCATAAGAGTAGGTAGTAAACATCAAAAAATAATTCATTATAACGAATTAATACATTTAACTACAAACTAATACATATAAATTCAGTTCGGTTTCGGTTTGGGCCGAAACTGATAATTTCGCCGAAATTCGGTTTCGGTCGTAAAAACCAGTTTCGGTCGGACACTAATGAAAATATTTAATCAAAATAATTCAAGGAAAATTATAAACCTGACGAACATGTCATGTAAAGTTTAATTTTTCGTTTTTTTGACATATCTGTGCAGGCTCACACTTTTGAGTGAATATAACAAGCGGGACATTAGACACTGATTACATTAGATGTCGACCGTCTATAGTTTACAATCTCAGCTCCTCCAATCGCAATTAGGACCAAATTTTATGAATACAAATTCAAGTTTGGGAAACACAAGCAAATTGTACACTTAACCCACATAGCATGTTCTATTGCAGCGATTTTAACAATACATTTATTTATGCTTGTGAATCAAACATGTAAATGTTCACTGTTCGAATTTTTTACCTTAGTTATCGAGCATCTAAAATCTAATTTATTACAAAATCAAACTTGAGATAGTTTTTGGAAGAACTCGGTAAATACAAAATAAATTACTAAAACTATTTTTATACCATAAAGCACCCCACAAAACATACTCGTCTGTTTACGAAGATATTAATAATACATTTATTTATTTTAAGAAGCCCCAAAATATGTCATTACACTCACAAAAAAAAAATAAAAGTTACACATTAAGAAAATTGTTAAACGTATAAAAACATTGATGATCATATAATATTTACATCGTTGACAATTTAATAGAAAATGCTTACTTACAATTATTGTCACCAAAATTAAATACACAGTAAATTAAAATAGGTTTAGTACTAAAAATAAAACTAGATTAAAAACAGTATCCGATAAGACTAAAGTGTGTCTGCATTATATAACTTCAAATTTACATAATTTTTGAAAGTAGATTTGTACAGACGTTGAGAATTTGTTAGCATCTGTTTTGTTCCAATAATGTAATCGTTGAAAGGAAGCTTAGATGAGGAGCAATCAAAGGAAATAAGCTGAACATCGGTAAAGCTTTTTTTTTATTGTTCCTCATCCAAACGTCCTTTCAACGAAGACGTTAAGAATATTTCTTGAAAGCTGTACTTTTTATTTTGTCGAAATCTTCGTAAATATTGTTACCGCTTCATTATTACACCTCGTGTATAAAATCTTCTAAGTTCTGTATAGCAAACCCTTTCGTTATAATGTATGGCCGCATTGATAAGTTTAGTGAGAACTGGATCATCTCGTGGAGGCAGACTTCTAAATTGATAATAATGGGCTAGTCTATAAGTAGTGTACTTTTCAAAATTGGTATAACCCGTTTGAATTGCGATTTGTTCTAATTTGTCTAAACAATAATGAACTAGACCGTCTATTTTACAATTAATTGCATTTTTGAGTACCATGTATGCTTGACGTTCATCATCAAATTCAATATTTACAATCTCTTTGTTGTATTTGGAATACATGTATCGAATCATTCGATCAAAAACTTCAGGATTATAAAAGAAAGAAACAACTCTTAGTCCTTCAAATTCTTTCTTTTCGCGATTTTTAACAGCTGCGTCATAAAGAAATTCACTGTATGCTTTTATTACTTCACTATGCAACAGATATTTTTCACCCTTTGTATTTACGAATATGAGATCATATAAAAGATGATCAAGTACAGAAAGTACCTCGCTCTCCGTCAATTTTCTATAGGTTTTACGATGTTTCTTATAATACATGTTTTACCTGTAACAAAATTATAAAATATGCTTTGTAAATATGCAAGATGTTTCAGATTTGATCCTCCAGGTCTGTATATCGAAACATATATATCTAATACTCATATATTGCTATCCCCCGTAAGGGGAAGTGACATGGAGTAAGTGAGACAGCAAACGACTACTTCTATCTCTTTTTGGACTCGTTGTGCGCTAGCGTCATGAGTCTGGTGGGGCAATTGGCGAGTGTAGGGGGCAAACCCCCTTCCTTCGCAGCTTAAAGTCTAGTTCTAGAACATGCGCGTAGGACTAGAAATAGTTAGGACAGAGATAGACGCATATATGTCTGCACCATAATGATTTCGTCCCTCTTCAGACCTCTACTGCTCTACTGGCGATATAGGAGTATATGTCTCGAAATAATGGGATGGATTTTTTTACAAGATGGCAATTATTATCGACGATATCTCTGTATAAGGCAAAAGGCAACATCCAACTTTTTTCTTAAGTAAGACAATATGTATTTTTAACAGGCTTAAAAAAGATGTTATATAATTCGTTGCGTTTTTTTATGTATATATATTGCGATATCTCCGTTAATTCAAAAATGGCGGAGATATATCGCGGAACACACAAAAAACGCGTCGAATGGTTTTTTTCGTATAACTCCGCCATTTGTAAACCGATTTGAAAAATTTCGACCGAACTTTGTTCAAAATTTTTTAGGTTTAGGTCCACATAGTTTTTCTTAAAGTCAATTTTGTAATTTTTAATTGATTTCAACAAAGACATTTTTTATAATATTCATGAACCGATTTTAATGATTCTTTTTTTTATTTAATAAAATCAATTCAATATTTTTTATGGATGTTCTACGATATCTCCACCAGTTGTGAAACAAAATTTACAATCTTTAATTAATTATCGTATCACTGCAGTAACTGTCTATATTAACCTTTATAATTATTTAAAACAAATCATATTTCAAAATAGATATTTAATAAATAATAAAAAGCAATATAGGCTATACTTAAAAAATAACCGAAGTTTGTTTTTTTTTCCGAAAAATAATGCTGTTATGCTCAAATGAAAATAAATTTTAAAAAAATATAGTGAAAATTTTAGCTCCAACAGTTCTAACAATGACCACACTTTATAATTGCAAAATCACTTTTGGGAATGATTTTGGAAGACATCAATAGATAACAAACAAATCACTATAATGCAAAAAAGGAAAAGATATAAGTTACACATTAAGATATTTGTTAGTCGTATAAAAACAATGTTGAACACAAATACATATGTTTACTTACGATTTTGACCAAAATTAATTACAGTAAAATAATCGGTTTGTCATTTAAATTTAATGAAAGAAACATCGGTTCGCATAAAGTATCTATTTATACAAATCTAAATTTGTCGGCATTACATAACATAAAGCTTACATAATTTTTAATTAAGGGACTATTCACACTGAAACGAAACCGACACTTCGTTAAAATCTTTCAAAAACAAACAAAATCTATGATTTTGTTTAATTTGTACTGACTGTAGAAAGGTATTGTAAATTAATTATAGTCGCTTGTCAACAGAAGTCATAAGTATCTGATGTATGTATTGATCACAGCTTATATATATTGTTGAACTGATACTTCAAAACATTGTTTGCCATTTTGAAATCAGCAAATAAAAATACTAGCAAATTTCTCAGAAAATATAATATATGGTCTTTTTATTTTACTGTCACAATTGGGTTACTGATTAATTTGAAGAAGAATGGAAGAGGTAGGTACTAATAATATTAGGTTCATTTTCAGTACGGTGTATTTAAAGATTATTATTAATTCAAGACGTACCTGTATTTGAATGAAACTATTTTTTTGATCTTTTGGAACAAACGTCCTTTATTACTACACAACGTTGTAACAATAACTTTAATATTTTATAAATTTATTAAATACAATAAAAGATAATTCGTTTTTCCTTTATATAATAAAAATTTATAAAAAATTTTAATGTGTGTAAAAACATAATAAGTACTTGAAAATATTAAAACTTAAAAATCCAGTATATATATATATAAACTTATAATTTAAAATGCGCGTCATAATTTAACTCTAAATAAAGCCTAACAATTTATAACTGCAAAAATAACATTTTGGTTTTACGCTTTTAACGAATGGATGTAAAATATAGACTGAATTTAATTTTTGAATAGATGGTAATAATTCCAGAGTTACGACGTCAAATAAGAAGTCACTTGTGGTTAACAATGAATTTGTTTATAATAGCCTGTGTTGGCAACACTGAACTCTTCAAACACAACCGCGTGTTTGTTGGTCAAACGCTCCTCGAACCGTTTGAACTGGTTAATTATTTAAATATGAGCTTTCATAATTTTTGCCGAATTGTTATTTTTTGAGAAAAGTTATAATTTAAAGTCGTCAATAATAACAACACAATTTAAAATACACGTTAAACGTGGCGTAAACTGACAAGCAAACGAATGTCTAGTCCCAAGTTCTTCTGCATACTCCACTGTTATGTTATGTCGTAATATTGCTGGAGTCAAAATGTGACGAATTCTGACTCCAGCGATTCTACGACATCATAACAAAATATGAAGGACGGTTCCAATTGAAATAGCCATGTAATTTTAAATTCACACAAAAGTGTAATGTTCTTCTACCTAATACTGGATCTTAGTCAAGATTAGTAGAACACAGAGGCTGCCTCGTTCGATCAATGAGTGTAAGCGCGAGAATGACGTCAACTGGTGGACCGTTCATATTTTTATCAACCTGTAATGACAATATTGAAAATAACATTTATATTTAACTAGGATTATGTAAACCCCTTAAAAATTCTGTTTTTTCGCAACTGATTTCTTTGACATTTATTAAATATTACCATTGAAGTTTATAAGCCTCACGCAATCAATCAACAGGTCCACCGGATGACGTCATCCCCCTACTAGTATCTACCGGAACGGGGCAACTTCTGTGTTTCTTAGCCAAGTAAAGATGGCTGCGTTATATTAAAAACTTGATCGTTAATTTAGCGGAACGACTATATATTATATAAATAACTAAGGGCCCACATGCTACTTCTTGTATCACGATTGTGCGATTAAGTCGCTTATAGATTGTCATATACAGTTATTGCCTCGATTGTCAAAAACGGGTCGCAAGTTCGCGCAACATCGTGTCATGAATTCCGATGAGACAATTCACACGACTCATACGTCGAGTAGCTGACTGATAGTAAATCGCGATGCAGTTTTTAAATTGCACGTTTTCGATATAAAAAAATTAGCATGTGTGCCCTGACTCACGCAGAACGTCCCCATTGTAAAAATAAATAAAATCAAATAAAAAATAAACTTAAACATCAGTCAGCATTTGTACTAGCCAATGCGGATCAATTTCGATTCCATGCTGTTGTAAATATTCCCGACAATAATTTACTAAGCCAGCAATTCTCCAACTATTAGCTGCCAAAAGAACTCTGTAAACATGATCTATATCTTTGAATATCAAATTAACGGGCACTTTATTGTAGCAGGAATAAGCATACTGTAAAATTAATTCAAGAACGTCAATTTTTGCAACCCATACAAAATTTAAACATGTATTTCCTGGTGCCCAAAACTTATTTAGAACGTATTCGGCAAGGTAATCACTCATTTTGAATAAAGGCGCCACATGGGCAAGTATGATATTGTCAAATGTATTATCTATTATACAGTCGTAAATTACAACAGGTGTAGGAACAAAATCTTGGCGATCGATAATTCGAAAGTTAAGAGGTTGCATTGGTCTATTATCCGGGTTAGGCATTTCCTCAGAATTAGAAGCCATACTTAAAAGATCTGGAAAAATATATGTTTTAATTAGAGCTGCAGCAGATATTTTTAAAAAAGTATGGTAGAGTCTCGCTAGCGTGAATATTAAATATAGCGTTGAATATTAAAAGGATTATTCAAGCGTTCTTTTAAATCTTCTTGTAGACAGTGGTCCATTGGTATATTTACCTGACATTTTGCGAAGTGTCGTTTTAGGCAGCTCACTTATTACCTGTGAGTCGCCTAAAAGGACATTTCGCCCGCTGCCACATCGCCTTCGAAAATATCTACCGCACTTCTGGTTGAAACGTAAGGTAGAAATATCAATGAATCACGGCCTACATTTCTCAACGATATTTATTTTTGACCGTGTTATTTTTCCTTAGTTACGAAAGCGATACTTTGTCAAATCTAGTAATTTTAAGATACCTTAGAAGTACCACCTATTGACTCTTTCCCAAATTAATTCTAAAAGTATTTTAGAACGTAACTTTACTTTATTAAATTAAAAAACGTACTTACAGTTTAAGCGAAACTATTCGAAAAATGTCAGAAAATATAAAATAAAACAATAAATTTAAAATTGAATTTATGTCCATGAGTATTATAACAAAATCATTTTTATAAAAATTGCGAATCAAGTACTAACAATTCCCAAACCAATCGTTGCATAAGTTTTTTAAATTCGTCAAGTACATGCTAAAGGTACGTTTACACAAACGAAATATATCTGATGCTGCCATGATGAAATTTAAATTTTATCTCGTCTCAAATTCTGAAACAAGATCGAGATGTAAATGTTCAAATTTCGCCATAGATAAGAAACAAGTTTCGAAAAAATTGTGGAATTTTGAAATATTTGTTATTCTTTGTATCTTTATATTAAAAAATATTAAAAGAAGAAAAAATCCTACTTCATCTAACTCAAAAATACAAGACAAGCTTTCAATATAAAAAGTATAGTCACGCAAAAAGATAAGTAAAAGTAGGGACACTATAACTAACTACTTTTTACCCGACTACTTTTTTTTTGTATAATCTTATAATCATATATGTATATAAGCATATATATGTAAGATTTCAAGCTATCAAGCTTTTGTGTTACATGCAGTCGGGTTTTTTGTTCAATATATATTTCATTTTTACGCTTTGTAGTTTTATGGACAATTTTTTATTTATTTATTAACAAATTATTTACTTTTTTAATTCTACTCATCAAGACATTTAATTTGATACCCAGTTCAGTGAGACATCGATTTTTTTACGTAGAACAATACGGCGGCTGTTGACCACCATGTCGGAATATTCGTAACGTCAAATATTCCACGGCACTCAGAGGATCTAGAGTCAAGACTATTCTAACAAATCGGTCCATCCGTTCCAGCTCTAGAGTGTAACATTCGGACATACACAGTACACATGATTAGATTGATTGCGGTAACCACAATGTCCTGTCAGTTTGAAGTCGGCTAAAAATAATAAATCAAAAACTTCCTGTAGTGAAAAGATTAAATTTTCAATTTATTATTGAAAAATTATTATTCAGACATACGAATTCATTTGAAAAATTAGAAAACCATGGTCTCCGATCATTAAATTGATTAACATTAAAAATGAGGCGTTGTTTGTTCCTTAAAATATGTTAGGTGTTTTATATCGTTTTAGAGTTTGAGATAGGAAGCACATTTTTAAAACAATGAGCCATCATGCGTAAAAAAATTAAATATCTAGAAGAAAGTGATATGACGAAAGCCTTACGGAAGATTTCTTGTTACAGGTGGTATATTATCATCTACAACAAAAACAATGTCACCGCTGGGACTCGAACCCAGAATTGCCAGTTTCGCGTCGAAGATGAAATACTAATTCCGGTATATTTTTTCCTCGACCTTTCTTTCTTTCTTACTTCCTTTTTTTTGTATTTTTCTGTTGATCCCCTTCATTTTTTTTTTTTTTTTACTTAGATTAATTCATTTCCTTTAAGGAGCCATGAAAGACATACAATTATATTCGCGGTAATCCCGAGGATCAGAAAGATTAGTCACGAATATAACTGTGATACCGTGGATGAGATAACCCCATCTATTTCACGCTGGCTGTGTTTCCAATTGCACCACGGTGACTGTGACAGCACGTAATTTTGCTTACCTTATCAACTAACTGGCTCAGAAATTCCACTACATGCGAGAGCTATTTGATATAAAAAACAAACCTAACATTATGTAAAACTAGCCACACGCACTCAATCAATATTACTTCCAAACAATATGTCACATTAATATTTTAATTTGCTACTATTTAGAATTTGTAGCCGAATCGTTTTCAAAATATGACAATTTTCTCGAATCACTCATCAATGCACTACCATTGTTGAATGAATAGAGTAAAATATTAAATCTTGGGGACGGTTTGGTAACACATTCTAAAAAGTTGGTTACAATTTACAAATTAAAATATTAAGGTTACAAATTTTTCGGATTGTTTCGGGAGGCTGGGCATGACATATTGAGAAATCGGTTATATCTCGGGATTGCAACTGCGTAGTTGCGAGTTGGTTAAGAATAGTTACAAATTGAATATTATAAATATATTATTATATTGTATGATTTGGGAGGCGGCCCCCCGATGAAGAAATGTATTTTCAAAAATGTTGCATACAAAAAGTTACAAATGAAATGGAATCGATTAAAGTTTGTTAAGCGATTCAGCTTAAACTGGGAAGACGTAAAGAAATTATTGGAGTTGAAAAATCGTTAAAACTTCTTAATTCCCATGAACAATTTAGACTTTTTGCTTTAAATGTTATATTATATTATTTGAAATCAGAAACATTCCAGCCCGCGAACTGAAAATTTTCATTTTACAACTAATTTTCCTCCAAATTTTCTTGTTTTAGATATAATTAATCGATCTTGACTAAAGTTTGTGTGCTTATTTGAGACGTACCGATCTAACGACTCTGAAGTTTTCTGCTTTCCAAGTTGAATATTAATATTTATAGAGGAGTTTTCACCCGACATTCCTCGCGTCAGCGGTATATTTTGTTACAGAGTGAGTTCGTTGTGTTGAAAATATTTTTTGAATATGGATGAAATTTTGCATAATAGTTTGAAATACATTTATTTCACGATTAACAATCTTTGAGAGCATTATTTCCATTTTGGTTTAGAGCAAATTTTTCTCCGTTTATCCTATACACTCGCGTCGGTAATAAGATAATAAACGTTTATAATAAACGCTGATCAACGTTTGCTCCTAGAGGACTAAAACTTTCAGAATTGTTAGGTCAATACATCTTACACAAGCACACAAAATAATTTATAAAACAACCAATGTTTATTACATTATAAGCGACGCGAACGTATAGGAAAATTCAAAGAACACTTACTGTAAAATGAAAAATAATGTAAGTTATATGCTTAAAATTTTCCTATTGTGAAATAAATGTATTTGGAACAATTTTATTCAATACTCAATATATAATTTCAACACAATAAATGATGAAGTTTGGATAAAATTCGTGGTACAGGATCAATTAAACAACAATACTGAATTTAAAATTGCATTTTTACTAGCGTTTCGGTACGCTTTGTATCATCTTCAGATTTTCAAATGCTGTCAAATCATCAGTATTTTGTCGAATGAAAATTGGCTTCACTAATTTACAAAATTATTGGTACGATGGTTAATTAAAGAGTATAAATTAAAGGGTATAAATTAAAGGGTTAAATTAAAGGGTATATTGGTTAAAATTAGTTTATGCCCCTAATTAAAATTGTCACGCCAGTCTTAAAAAAATTCTAGAGTGGTTACCATCATTTTTTAAAAAAATCATCAAAATCGGAATTTATTTTTCCTGACTAAAATCCTTCATTGATTCGACTTGCATTCTTGTCTTACTATTTTGATATAATAATAATTTAATAAAGTGTTTTTATTCCATGGAGATATTGGAAAATGTACAAAACAAGCCATAAAAATTATAGATAGTACATGTTAAAATTACAGAACAAAAAAATCCTGATAAAATCATGGTCAAAGCTATCATCATCAAGGCTTAAGGAAGCTTCCTTAAACAGTCAGTATATTATCATCTGCAACAAAAAGGAACGTCACCGCTGGGACTCGAACCCAGAATTTCCAGTTTCGCGTCGAAGATGGAACTACTAATTCCAATATTTTCTCCAACATCTCTTTCTTACTTCCTTTTTTTTGTATTTTTTTGTTAATCCCCTTCATTTTTTTTTTTTTTTTACTTATATTAATTCATTTCCTTTAAGGAGCCATGAAAGACATACAATTATATTCGCGGTAATCCCGAGGATCAGAAAGATTAGTCACGAATATAACTGTGATACCGTGGATGAGATAACCATCTATTTCACGCTGGATGTGTTTCCAATTGCACCACGGTGACTGTGACAGCACGTAATTTTACTTACCTTATCAACTAACTGGCTTAGAAATTCCACTACATGCGAGAGCTATTTGATATCAAATACTAATCTGATCAATTGATATTTCAGCTACTAGCCGCAACCATTGCATAACATTTGGACGATAAATTCATTTTATAACGTAAGCAACCACTAAGAAAAAATTAATTTCATCCCTAAAGAGGTGAAAAGGGGTAGATTTGTTTTTGACTGATTTAATCGTTCTGTTTATACTTTTGGTCTTTGAAACGTGAACTTTGGAGGATAGGTGTCTTCTATAAGATAGGCACTCGCTAAAAAAATTCTATCATACCAATTTAATGCGTTTTTTACAGAATTGATAATTTTGTCCATACTGTTCTTCTCTGAAACATGCAATTTGGAGGATGTCTAAAGCTGCGACCAGACATGCGGGATTCGCGAAGCGCTAATCGCCTAGTGCCGCGTGCTTGGCTTCGTATTCGGCAAGTAGTGAGCATGTTTATACAGACATATGGGCTCTGTTTAAAAGCGTCGTAAGCGTCGCTTTCTTCGGGAACAGCGAATATAGCCGAGTGCAGTGCGAGCATCCGTTTGGTGCGAATCAATATTTTTAATCATGGACAACAATGATGAAATTTGCACAAGTATTCTCGTATTCGTGCACTTTGAAGTGGAGAGGCGAGCACTAATACTCGTCGCTCGGAGATGTACGAGCACCCATCCTCACTACTCGCTATTCGGCGAATAATCGGCTCGGCATTCGGCGAATCCCGCATGCCTGGTCGCAGCTTTAGATCGTCAAAAATATTCCCTATGAATGAATGTTCAAAATTTCACCCTATTATATAAGATTGAAAAGTAAATTATATTTTTTTTTAGGTATCCTACTCTGAGAAACATGTCATTTTGAAGATATTTTCTTTTTAAAACGCAAACATCGTTTAATGACAAAAAAGTTGAACGATCTTATGGATAACAACTCTCGATCATAGACGTCAGTTCCAAAAATAGTTTTCAAATAAAAAATCTTGGGTCGCAGTACCAAATCCCCCCGACAATATGGTATATGTATTTGCTAATATAGACAAATGTGGGTTTATTATAGTCTATGTTTATTTTTGGATACATCCCTTGAAGTTTCAATATTTGGTCTCTGTTTTATCAATTCATCATCTGTACAAAATTAAATACAGCCTTCAGTAAGTATAATTAAAAAAAAGAAATATTTTTTTAATTAAATATAACTTTTTAATTATGGACCAACAAAAAATAATAAAAGTAATTCTGCTATAAAATTTGTATGTGATCGTTCCATTTATGTAAAAAAAATATTAATTTAAAACCCAAATACCGTAAGGTCACAGATCGATTTTTTATCAATTCAGATCTGGACACAAATATTACAGTGTAAACTCTTTATAACGATAAACTCTCTATAACATAGAAAAGATCACAATTTGGTTGGTTTACCTTAAAACCCATACATTGATACACTCTTTATAGCGCAGCAGCCATTCTCTATTACGAAGAAATGTGTTCATATTTAGACACAGAAAATCGTCATTGTCGGTGTTATTGTTTATGTTATTTTATCAGGTTAGAAAAGACGCCGACTAAACCTTTAATTTTTATTGTTAAATCAAGAAGATTCCACCACATATCAAGAGATGGATAGAAAACATAAGAAAATACAAAACAAGTACTGGCAAAGCAAAAAACGTCAGGCAAAGTTAGCTGACGATATGTATTAATTTTATCAAAAACACATATTAAAGATTATTGTTAATTTGCTTGTTTTTCTTTCTTCACTCCATATAACGGTAGCTCTCTATAACGATAAAAAATGCTCGGTCCCTTGAGTTTCGTTATAAAGAGTTTACACTGTATCTTGGAAGAAAGCGGGAGAGAAAGAGAAAGCTTTGTGATTGATAAAGATGACATGCGCAAGAAAAGGTTAAGTACAGTGAATTAGTATATTTACATACACCGTAATTACTGGTTACTCATTACTGCAACCGTCCGAGCCATGTTGTGTGTAAAATAAAATGCATAATTCAACGAGACACTTGGCGAATCAGAATATCAGTCGGTGCTCATAAATAACTCCACCTGTTCGTGTTGCTCCACTCGACGCAGTAATTCGTTCACACTTTACATAATATACAGCTCACACCCAGTGCAGTAGTGCGGAAAAACAATATGCTCTGATGGCTTACCGGAAAAGAAATGTCGCTAACTTTGACAGCAGAAACCGATTGTACGATACAAAATTCTAAAAATTTGTGTATACTTGATCTATATCCGAATCTCTACCGGACCCAGTGACATAACAATAGTGTGGCAAGACGGACAAAATGCCTCGAGCCCCTGGCCGTAGGGGACCCCTGGACCAAGAGGACCCTGAGCACAGGTGGATCCTAACATTTATTATTACAACATTTAGTATAATTTATTAGTTTTGTATTTAATTAGTTTAAGATATAATTTACTAAAATACATACACAAATTAAACAAAAGATTTGAACGCATAGGAAAAGTTATCACACATTTGTGGACGCATCTGATACGTAATAAAGTCCTTGGCACTTGTAAGCGGAACGCTGTAGCTGGAAGAATTGAAGTCTGAGTTTTCGATCCACTTTTGAGACACGAAATAAAAAAGTCATCTTGTATTAATCATAAAAAATCATTTTGTTCCTTCAAACTTTTCTAAAGTGTGCACTGCATTTGTAACCACCCTGTGAGTACGACTAGACGTGCCGAGCGAACATTTTCAAATTTAAAATTGTTAAAAACTTATATGGGACAATAAAGGTTACGCAACTTAGCTATTCCATCCATCGAACATTACAAGGCTCAAAATTTGAACTTGGATGATGTCATTAACACTTTTGCTGAACAGAAAACCCGAAAAAAGAAATTTTAACAATTAAAATTTTGTCCTGAAACTAAAATTGTGATTTCAGTCGAATATGCTCTTTAATTTAAAAGTTAGTAGAAAATCAACTAATTATAATAGCGTTTCTACCTACTTTTAGTGGTGATTTATAAAAAAAGTAACAAACTAAAACGTTGGTTGAGCTTTTTACAGAGATGGAGGACCCAATCCAATGAATTTGCCACGGGCCTCAAACGGTATAGTTACGCCACTGCCCGAACCGTTCGGGTTTCTGTCCGGATTTGAAAAATGTTCAAGTTTATTAAAATTAAGGATGTTTCCATTTAAGGGAAATACTAATAATAACTATAAAAGATCGCGTTTTAAACATGTCACAGCTCATTCGACACTGGATATACATTCCACAATTTTTGGTCCGATTACGCCGCGTTTCAACAAAACCCGTAGCTTTTACGGTTTTAGAAAATTAAGAAATCTCAACAACAGTGGCACGATTTAAAGTTACCAGCCTGTACCTACCTACAGCATATAATTGTATATTATTTTCTCGTATAGCTCTTAAAATATAATCACTTAAACCTTTCAAGGTAAAACTGCTTCTAAAGGTATCATGCACCTCCGTTCAGCTGCATCTGTATTTGAATTGAATTTAATTATTTAATTAAACGTCAACGTAAATTAAGAACAACAACACTCATGCTGGGTTGCAGAAAACATTATCAGAAAATTTGATTTAATAATGATCGATCTAAGAACGTGACCACACGTAGTTCTAATTGTAAAATTTTAAATGAATCCTGCTCGAAAAATAATTGGTTGATAGAAACGACATTTTTTTTAAATGAGTGTATACACGTATTTAATACAATTTTTTTGCACAATTTCCACTTAAAAACAATATTTTTCTATAAGCATATTGATCAAAATTT
This sequence comes from Venustoraphidia nigricollis, assembly GCA_034508555.1. Lineage (NCBI taxonomy): Eukaryota > Metazoa > Arthropoda > Insecta > Raphidioptera > Raphidiidae > Venustoraphidia > Venustoraphidia nigricollis. The sequence goes on along the minus strand of JAVRKA010000004.1, from coordinate 4,981,897 downwards.
AACTTGAAAACCGATCTTTTTTACGTAGATCAATAATTTATTTTTGTGTGAGTACAATCTAATGTTCTACACAACAAGGCGTTTCACAACGGCTCGGTCAGCTGGCAGTGACTGCTTGAGCGGTTTTTCGACAATTCCAGCAGCTGTGTATGATTAGTTTGATGCATGCCTTCCTGGTCACGAATAAGAAAATGTCAGTTCTCATTAGCAAATTAATTTTCTAACGTAGCCAAGGAAAATAATTTAGACAATATTAGTTTAGAAAAAGAAAAAAAATGTAGCTACTGCATCGTTAATATTCTGAGTCCATAGACGGCACTATTTTTTGACTGCTGTAAATCTATAATATTTGACTATAGTTTGTAGAATTAATGTTAAATTTTGTCTTTAAATTTATTAAATCATCAAAACTGCACATCTGTTGGAGAGAAAGGTGTAAAATGCATTGTTAAAACAAAAAAAAAAGACACGTCACGAATTCAGTTCACAAAGATGACTCGAGAGAAAATTGACAATCCTCTTTTGTTTAATTTTTTATAGACAAAGGAATTTATTAGTTGCGAAAGTTTGAAGGCAGGTTAAAAATTGTCGCAATAGTAAATCGATTTGTGTTATTATTGTTATTACAATGCAATTTTTACTTTGTTTTCTATTGATAGAGATGATTTCGCAATACATTGAAGATGTTTCAATTTCCGAGAACAATAACGCATAGATAGATTGCTTTAAGAGCAACTACAGCTTCTTTAGCGTGCTGCCTTTGAGATTAAACTATTGTGGGTTCTAATCCCACCTCATCCCATGCCTGTTTTTTGATGTTTAATTTCATTAATGAAAGTAGACTCTAAAGACTTTTATAGTCTATTATAAATAAATTAAATTAATTAATCTGCAACTTATTTTCAAATTATACATCGCTCAGAATCTTTTAAAGATAAATGTTTATTTAAAAATGCAAATATGGAGCTAGGGGCATTATAACCTCAATGTTTTTAAATAGCAAGTGACGTCACCTTGTACCTCATTTCAATTGTCCACGCACTAATTTAAAAAAATTCAAAATCATTATTCGTTCCTTAGTTATGACCAAATAAAAAAAAAATAGGTAACTCTTTATGCAGTCAAAAATATTTTTTTTTGAAAATCCGAGCACGTCTTTCATAATAGCAAAACAAGCTTCCAGTATAGAAAGTATATCTATTTTTATTAAATTGGCACCAACCTTAAAATTTCATTTTTTACTGACTTTTTTGAAGGATGATGTTTTTTTATTTTTTACAGTGGATTTGATTTCGCCCTGTTTTCATAAGATTTCGTAAGTGCTTTGTTTATAAATAATAAAATGTCAACCGTGGTGATACAATAATATTTTAAAGATTGTAAATTTCGGTTCACAACTGGTGGAGATAACGTGGAACATTAATAAAAACCACTGAACCGATTTAAGCAAAATATATGTGGGATCGCCATGTCCTATTAAATAAAAAATGAACCTATCAAAATCGGTTCACAATGCCGGCGATTAGAGGTAGCATTCAGATAAAAGTATGTTTTTTTGAAGTTCTTTAAAAACGGATGAACTGCTTTTAAGAAAAATGATATGGTACCAGTTCGATAATATTCTGAACAAGTGGCGTCGAAAATATTCAAATCGGTTCACAACTGGCGGTACTATCGCGAACCATACACAAAAAAAGTGGTGCGTGTACTTATTTACGAGCGGCAGAAGTTATACTTCTTTGGCGTGATCGCGATATTTGATATTCACATTTTTGTTAAAGGTATACATTGATAAAATAAAACAGGAATCTACAAGTATTGAGGATATTTAACTGTCAAAAGTTGTTAATAATTCAGGACATATCTGTGAAAAACGATTAAAGCGCAATAAAGTATGAACTAATAGCTTTTAAGAAGAAGAATAAGTAATTTGACGTTATCAGAAACAATTTCTGCAACATAACTTCCGTAACATATTCGTTGCATGCTGCACAGAGAAAATTTTACCCTCAGTGCGCCAATAAAGTCAAAAATACGCGTCGAATTGTATAACCTCTTTTTTTAAAGTCGGTTAAAAATAAAACAGTATTCGTATAAAAATAACCGTCACGGCTGGGATTTGAACCCAGAACATCCAGTAGCGCGCGGTGAGCTTGCCATCAGCTAACGATTACCCAACCTGTGTTCACTTGAGTGATTAACAGTGTCACACAAATTGACTAATGCGTAGACAAGGGCACATCATCTGGCATCACGCCGGACATGTTTCCAATTACACCACCGTGCCGATGAGGGAACGCGAATTTACTTACCTTATAAACTACAACCATTTCAGAAATACCACTTCATGCGAGAGCTAATTTTAAAAAATAATTGTAAAAACGCATATACCGATTTTTTGAAGTCATATAAAATGCTCTCTATTCTAGTAAGGTGCAATTTTAGTCAAGTATGCCAGAATAATCGGATGTGTTTTATAATTGAATAGTCTTGAGTCACGTTACATACAGTGTTGCATAGTACGGATGTAGGAAGTGCCAAAAAGTATCGATATATATCGTATTGATATTTTTTCAAGTACCGATACATTTTAAAAAAAATATCGATATATCTGTCCAATTTGAAAGAGAACATTGGCACTCGAAGAAATTTAGTATACATATTGGCTAGCTTAATATAATCTTAAATACCAATTAACGGACATTATTTCTAACAAATCAACTAATAAATATTTATCTGAAATTAAAAACAACGATAAGATTTTTTTTTTTGTTTATTGATTAAATGTCTAATACATTTAGGACCAGATAATTTTAGAGATTAATCGAACAATTAATAAAGCCAGGGATGGTGAACCTATGGGATGCGTGCCAGAGGTGACATTCGACAGAAAATTGTTGGTACAACATGAATTGAGGTGTAAATCGAAATAATTAAAAATATTCTAGATGTTGTAGAAATAATATGAAATATTGCATGAATAGATATTTTGACTATTTATCATTCCGAAAATATCGAAAAACGTGTTTGATATGTGCTTTATTCACTGTTATTGTTTTTGGTACGCATTTAAAAGTATGTTCCAAAAACATTGTTTCTTTTTCAGTTCGACATTTTCGGTAAAACTATCCGTTTTTTATCTTGGTGTTTGTTTTTCCTTCCGATGTCGGTCGATGTTTGATCGAGAAAAATACGGATCCATTTTACATCACTAGACAATACCGACTATTTTGAAAGATTGCAAAACTGGAGTAACTAACGCCCTTAACGGACATAATGACGTTAGTAAGAAGCATGAGATGAATCGTGACGTTATGCTCATATCCAAACAAAAACACTTTCATATTTCATACAGCACTGCAGACACAGTTATATTCCGCCGTCTGTTTATACATCAAATACTTTAAGGGTGTCACGGAGGTATTTCGAAAATGATCTAAACCGAAAAATTTCACTCAGTTTATTTATAAATTCTTAAGCTAGGCGACCGGATTACAGCAAAGCTCACGCTACTACTATAATAGATGTATTTGGTTTATTACCCTACTGCCAGACTATGCTCCTCGCACTGCTCCTCGCTCTGCTCATCGCGCTGTCGCGATGCTGCCCTAAGCGGCCAGACACTGCTGTACTCGCGACGCTCCGCACTCGGCTTTCGCCTTTCGGCAATGGAGGCCTTACACTTAGACCGCTTGATGCGTACTGAGTGGCGCGGGACTATGTGGCCGGCTTACTCGCGCTCTTATTGCCGGTCCTTTGACTCGCGCACAAAAAACCGACAATCGAGGGAGCACTGGGCATGACGAGGAGCATGACGTGCGGCATGACGAGTAACGCGGCCACACAACGTCTCTGCCTCTTTTCCTCTCTACTTCCCATGCCACTCGTCGAGTGTGTGGCTGAGGTATTAGAATATAGAATAGATAACTCATTGAAATTTACTCTGAAAAGTGTACGTTAGGTTTACCATGAGTCTATATTTATAATAAACAAACTAGTGACATATTTCATAAGGTTAGATTCAAGTTAGAATTAAAACAGAAACACAAGTTGTTTTTATATTATATATTTTAGTATCCATTTTAAGACACAAAAAAAATATGTAAAAAATAGATTACTAAAAACTGTACTTCGCAAAATTAAAGGAGACTTCTTCCCGTTGAATCAACGGGAAGAAGTTTAAGAGAAACCTTAATAACCTAAAATTAAAAGGAAATTGATTCAACATAAAATGGATAACGCATCAATGAAATGAGCTTTTAATAAACTTAGAATTTCGTGTAATAAAAATAAAAAAAAAAAAAAACGATACAAATAATATAAACGACTCAAGAAGTTTCACTTCCCCCATGAGCTCATGTGAATGAGACTCTCGCGTTTTTTTTTATAAAGAATTTTTGAAGTGAAACTTCTTTAGCGACGTATCTATTTTCAAAAATGATTCAACGGCGCGAAAATATCATAAGAGTTGGTATCTCAAAATGGATAACGCATCATACAAACGAAAAAAGTTTCACTTCCTCCGTGAGGTTCACACGTTTTTTGCATGATTACAAGACTGATAGATTAAAAACTAAAAAAATTAATAGATTTGTGGAGAACTTTGTAGGGCCAACCTAGTTCTGGTTGTGTGTAGGCGTTTGTTAAACATTTATCATAGATTTGTTCGAACAGAAACTTTATACCTATTTATTATATTATTACATATTATAACAAAACTGACATCAGATTATTTCAACCGACGTCTTAACGGTTTAACCCATCATTTGCCAAGTAAATATTCAATCACTAAACATGGTTGGATTCAAACTATTTACCAGTAATTGTCATCTAACTTTGAAAAAAAAAACGATTTTAAACTGTATATTTTTTATAAAAATAGTTATAATACATGAAACCACGCTGTGGTTAATTTTTAATTATAACAAAGTATTGTTTAAACTGTTGATAAAAACAATACTAACAAAAATCTTTATTTATATCGTACATATCAGTACATAACAGCGTCAACGGTGTATAATTTTTTATGTAATTTTTACTATATGTAATCGAAGGAGAGATGCAAGACCAATCCTTAAAGGATTGAATCTGCTCCAATTGCCTGGCTGCAATAAACTTTATTATTATTATTATTATTGAGAAGGAAATATTCCTTAAAAAAAAATTTGCATCCACAAGCACCCAAACTTCAGGTTCGTCACCGTCATACTAGGGATACTTGTGGAGCAATTTGTAAATGTAACCGCGTCTCAAACCATGAAATAAGCACGGCCTTTTGCATACGGCAAATTAGTGACTCAGCAATACGCTGACATGCCGGAATAGTTTTCATATTTGCCAACAGTGACGGTTTTGCTCCTCCAAGAACACCAATTATAAGGACAATTAATTTAACAGTATACTCTGGGTACTGCTTTCTGAGCTCAAAAAGAAGATCTTGATATTTTGTCCGCTTCTCAGTCTCCTTTGCGGCTATGTTCGTTTCAGCAGGGGCTGAAAACTCGATAACATACATAGTTCGCGCAGGTTTATCAAGGAGAACTATGTCAGGCTTTGTAGCTGAAAGTTGCCTGGTAGTACTAAATGAGTAGTTCCAGAAAATCTTGCATGACTCATTTTCGACAACGGACTCAATATCATTTGGAGCATAAGGTAGAACAGGAGTTTTATCAACACCATAATGATGTCTTAGGTGGTAGTATAAAACTCTTTGAAAAATTATAATATTTACCAAACTTATTTCTGTTTTGTTCTGATTAAGTTTAATGTAATTTTTGTTCTTGTTAGGTTCACTGGTTTTCTGTGTTCTCAATCCTGAATATCAGAATATTAAGAAAAACAAGAACACATCGATTTTTTTCACCCTGTGTTTGCTGTAAAGTTAAAATGGAAAGTAATAGGTCCAAAAATTACGTGCATATTTTGATATGATGTTGAAGTTCCCATGTTGCAAAAAATAACTGAGCTGAATGAAAAATAGAGATACATGTAGGACCATCATCTTTAGATGCATTATTATACCAAAGAAGAAACACGATGCATATCAAAATTTAATATATTACATAAGTACGAAATTACAGTTAAGCCTCCACTTTGTGTGGGAAAGCTGATGATACGATATTCATTTCCGGACTTGGAAGCCGAATTCAAAATCAGAAAAAAATCAGACTTTTTATAAACTCCAAAAACTGAACATGAGTCAGTTAGTTACATTTAAGCGAAATAAAAATTGCTGAACTAACACTACGATATGAACATTTTAAGACAATTTGACTCTTTTTTTAATTGTCTCAAAATAGCAAACATTTTCTATTTTGAGACAATTAAAAAATAATAAGTATTTTATTCAGTGTGTTATATTATTCCATGAATTGTGTAATCCTTTATGTTATGTAAACTGCTAATACTGATATTGTGGAGATTGTAAACGGACACAGGTTACTTAAATCGTTAATGAATGGCGTTAGCAGGAAGACCGCTCAATATTTTCACCTATTACGGAATATAAATTGACAATCCATTGGATGACGCCATTCCCTACTACTATCCAATGGAACGAGGTCACCTCCGTATCTAATAACCTAGGTAAACGGCTACGAAATAGGTAAGGCACAGTGGCATTTCGAGCTGAGAGAGATAAAATTATAAAACCAATAAATATACAATCGATGTGAACTCTATTCTGTCTCAACGCAGAATGCCCCTGCATCCGCTTACAATCTTCACAATAACAGTACGCCCAGTTTACATAACATAAAGGATTACACAATTCATAGAACAATATAACGCACTGTATAAAGGCCCCAGTACACAGTGGTCTGTAGTGGGCCATTGTAGACCTTCACCATTGTGTACAGGGGGTAATGGTCTGTAGTGGCGGACAATTGTGAATCGTGGTGCGCAATCCATTTGTTGTCGGTTTTTTTGACACACTTCGAAGGAATCGTAGTGTAGCGTGGCCTGTGGTGTTCACACAGTGGCCCATTGTTTGGACAGGTACCTACTTTTTTTGTTGCGTGCTATACTATTTAAATTTTTAATCGCCCAAAATGTCAGTATCCTGGAGCAATGAAGAGATTTTTAAGTTTATAATACTTGTAAACAGTATATACAGCCGCGGCCGTAATTACTTCCACGTCCATCGCAAGTGCTTCGCCAGGCAGAAATGAGCCATGGGCCATTGTGTGATAGTGGCCTACAGTTGCACATTGCAAAACATGGCCCACTACAGACCACTGTGTACTGGGGCCTTAAGATTCGTTTAAATATTATTGTAGGTTAAACATTTTATTTACATAGGATAGAGTTCATATCGATTGTATTGCTAAATTAATAGTATATTATACCGTCAGAGCAGAAAGTTGAAATTTCTGCACTGCACATAACATGATGTCCGAGGCGAATCCGAGGGCATCATGTGTCGCGCAGTACAGGAATTTCAACTTTCTGGCCGTATGGTGTATACTATTTTTCTTCATACCATGGCGAAAGTACGTACTTTCCTATCAGTGTGCATAAGAAAACTGTTTCGGCCCGCCGGTACAGACTTTCTGCTTTAAACTCGAAGTAGAAAGTACGTACTATCGGCATAGTATCAAGAAAAATGTATTTTCTATGACAACTGAATTCTTATTTATTTACTGGTTTCATTATTTTATTAATCTAACAATAAGTAATGCGTGTGAACATAAATATAGTGTTCCACTGTAGTACTCACTCAGTATAAACAATGTTGTTACGTGAACCATGTAGCGGTTGATTAGAAAAGCGAATGTCTGTTCATGTAATTGATTTCAGCAATATTTCTGTGTCTAATAATAAAGAGATAATGTGGGACTATAATCCAGTCAGATTATTAAACATTACATTTTATGTATACTACTATATCATACTGCATTTATTATAGTTGCTAAGCCTGCCGTTCACGATGAGTAAAGCGGTACGCAAGTTGATTAAAATCCGTCTAATGCTGCTATGTTTAGCGATAGGCATAGTTTTGACCAATGTGACCAGGCATACCCAAAAATTTTAATTGAAATTCATTCTCAGTCTTAAGAATGTATGGGGGGTGTGTTAAATCACAGAAAAAGGAATGAAATTTTATCTGCAATAAATACCCCAAAATTTACCGGCATATCTAGTAACAACCAAATAAATAAATACATATTTTTTTAATGACTTAATTATGATTATAAATAGATGTGTTATTTAACTATTTTACTTATCAGCCATGGTTTTTTTTGTGTATAATTTTATGAATATTGATATCGATATGTCACGTGTGTGTGTGGAGTATTCAATAAATGCAACTATACAATTCTTTAAAAAATTTATTTGTGATTAAGTCAGAAACTAAATCAAAAGCTAAATCAGGCATATTTCGGCAAAATTTGCTATTATAAACAGACAAGTCGTGTTAAATATTACAACGGTAGTTACATAATATGAAAAAAGGTAATTTTATTTTATATACTGTTAATAATATTTTTTGCTTACTTAGCTATAGTACAATATACGAAAATACTAGATGTTTTGACAAATTGATCATTTAAACCATTTTATTAAAACTCCTCTGTTTTAGTGTCAGTCAGTTGAGCTATAACTTGGTTGTAGAAAGCCTTGTTAAAAAATTAGATTTCACAATGATCTGGGCTCATATGATTGCAGTTTATATATGTGCATGAGCAGTCTAATGTCATTGTAAAACTTCCTGTCTTGTAGAACATTAAATTACCCTCACACAAAAACAAACGATTGATCTACATAGAGACCTAAATTTTGATTAAAATTCGTGAAACAATAATAATAAATGTTTATTGTTTATATAAAACGCACAAAAGGCACGGTTCAACTTGCGTTGATTTTCCGCCTAGCCCATAAAAAATTACAAAGAAAAAAATACAAAAAGAAAAGAAAAAAAGAATTTCTAAAATGGTGTTTCGAAGTGGAAATAGTACAAAAAACTATCTTGCATTTCGAGCAAGATCGATTTTAAATTCTACAATGTTGTTTTACTTATGGGGAAATATGTGTGGTCATAATCTAAGGTCATTGTCAAATCAGATTTTCTGTCAATGCTTTCTGCGCACCAGCAATATATTATTACATTTCAACAAAACAGTGTCTTATTTTATTTACACTTAATTAGAACTAACTTGAGTTTCTGACATTGTTTTGCGCGATACAATTGACATAAAATAAGGTTCTAGGAATCTAGTGTGACGAAATGAAAACGTCGAGTTTTTTTTAAACAAATTTCAAATGTACTTTAACTTTAATTTACATTGGGACTAGAGTAACGACCGAATATGTTGAATTTCGCTCATACAAACAATTATATATTATCTAAATTAATTTCGCAATTTTGTTCTATAAATTAGAAATATTTTTATATTGAACCGAGCTTATATTAAGTTCTAAAATAGTAATTGAAAGTCGCAAACAGCAATTGTCGGTTGGTTTGTAAGTAGGTATGTACGTCCGAACTGCACAGATCGCAGTCCTTGACGGATCGCCTTTGTTTATAATTTTTCTATAACGATTTTAGGTTGACACCAATTATTTTACTATTTAATATCAATTAAAATTTTCGTTATAACTATTATTACCAATAAACATGAAATACTACTGGATTTGCATCATCTTCTTGTCTCTTCATAATACATTATCGTCGGTCAGTCAAGCGTCAGCTTCGGTGTGTTTATCCGGAAAAACTTGCAGTGATTGCGTTCAGCAGCCTGATTGTATTTGGTGTTCAGATGTGGTAAATAATTTATTTTTTAGCACGACTTTCCTATATAACATAGTTACTATGCCTGTACACTCATACTGTCAAATTGCGTGAAGTAAAATAAACGTTGTCATATTACCATTACCATAGTCTGACCGCATTAGAATTAAAAGTAATATTGTCCAAAATTGAACTGTTAAAAATTTTGAAAATTAGATCAAAATTAGCTATTTTATAGGGGGTACTTGCGAGAAGTACTATATATACCTCGTGCGTAATTATGTTAAAACAAGTCATAAATTATTTGGTGCACATATAAAACTGTAATTATATGATCACAATCTAAGATCATAGTCAAATAAAAATGTTTGACAATCTCTTCTGAACCTAACATCAATTTATTTTTAGAAATAATCATAATGTGATCATATAAATTTGTAGCAAATGCAGCCGTTCACATACTTGATGAATTATGTTGATTTGACACTTATGGTCTCTGTTGTCGAGCATCCATAATTCGATATCTATTTATCTCAATCATAATAATTTGCATTAAGATTGTAACGCCCCATTTAAACACTAAAAAATAACTATATGGTTTAAATTTAGCATATAAATAAAGGTTTAAGAACGTTGACATTCTGTCTTTAATAATATTCTTTTAGAATGCCGTGCATAGTTCTCGTTGTCGAAACAGCTCCTATACAAACAATGTGTGTAATCACAAAGTATCAATAAAAGATCTACAAAACAAGCAATCAAATCAATGCCATTGTGATCTGCATTCCGATAAAAATGCTAAAATATGCAACTATAATGGATCATTGCGATGCGGAGCTTGTTACTGCAATCCAGGATACTCTGGAAGATTTTGCCAATGTTTGACACCATCTGATCATAATATTTCATCAGGTAACCAAGATATGTTTACTCATGGTCAAGAAGAAGATGAAAATGGCTTGAAGAACATCTATTTTCAACTTGACGATACTGTATTTTTTCTCTTTTAAAAAAAGCTTGGCCATTAGATGTCTTCAAACAATTTTAACTTATTTTAGAAAATGACGCTGCCTGTAAAGCATCCAACGATACCAGGACATGTTCAGGACGTGGTAGTTGCATTTGTGGAAAATGTGAATGTGATGTCAATGAAAATCCTTATGATTATGTCTATGGTTCGTATTGTGAATGCAGTGACTTCTCTTGTGAACGCAACAGTGATGGCATTCTCTGTGACGACAGTTCTGAATGTGTATGCGGCCATTGCGTCCCAACAATACTAGAATCCGCTGCTCAGATGAGCATTTTACGAAGTGTAAAGAATTATTCACGTAGTCCCCACTAGGTAAGGCTGACAGGGATCTAGCTTTAGGGTTTAAGATTTGAACAAGCAAAATGTTTTTGATAAGTCGCAAAGAAATAATTTTATTTATGTAAGCTTCACTGTCAGCGTTAAGTTCCAAATCTTCTTGATTTCCGGGCTTGTACGACGCTGTTCACTGGTAAGTTCTATCTGACGTTTCGTCTATACAGCTGCGGTAGACATTTTCAAAGGCGGTGTTGCAGCGGACTAAGTGTCCTCCTTGGCGACTCGCAGGTAAGTGTGTCGAGGACAGGTGTTTATATATTGCCGCTGATGGAGAACCACTAGATACTCTTCGAAGAAACCCAAGTTATAGACAATCTATCGAATTTGTCGCGCGTATTTAGGGTCGCCATAGAAATAAAAAAACGAAGATTTCAACCGACTAAATCTAAATAAAACTTCAACACCAGCACTTCGACAGAAGCAGAAGACCAGCCACGGAAGAGCGAACTATGACCGAACAGACAACATAAACACGCTGAGCCTAAAAGAAGGAAGAACACCAGTCATAGCACTTGACCCACTGTCACACCACCTTTGAAAATGTCGACCGAAATTATTGTAGACGAAACGTCAGGAAAAAATATCAATGGACAAGTCCAGAAATAATTTCAATAATTCATTTTTCAAATAAAACATAAAACACATTCTTGATTTTGATGAAAATACTTAAAACTTTTCTTTCAAGTCCTATATGTTCCATCATCTGACCACCGCTAAACATAAATAAATATGTATAATAATCTCGAAATTTTACAGAGTACTAAAAACTAACTTTATAAAAATAAATAATATTGAATGATGTTGTAAGCATAAATATACTACAGTTATGAAATAGTAAAGCATGTTCTTTCTCGCTTATGTTGTGAAGTGTCTAAGGATAAGCGAACCATACTATAGATATGTGGTGTTTAATAATTATTATCACTTATCAGCAACTTTTCTATGTATGTGTTATTTGGTGGACATTGATACAAATAAGATCATTTATAATTATAGAAGAACATTCAATAAATTTAATCTAAATTATTTTGTTTCTTTTATAAATCGCCCTTCAAGTAAAGGCTAAAAGTAACAAAACAGATAATTTTCGAATTGAAATGTTGATAATAAACAGCAAATATTGATGCTAAAATATTACAGTCCATACAAAAAAATAGAAAAGGTAATATTTAGTTTCACTTTATTAATTTTAATTTAATTTAATTACCTGATTTTGGTTTCATAATATTTTAACTGTCTTGTTTAGTGACGGACAAAACTGATCTTTTACAATAACTGATATTCTTAAAAATAACCTGCTCTAAAAAATTTTTGTGAAATAATAATTGTTTTGTTGATCAAAAAAAAATTCCTAAAATAGTAAGCATAAGGTACAGTTCCATCAACCGTAGATTTCTGTTCATCAATAACTCTCCAAAATTTTACGACACAATATATTTTAAATGAATCATATTATATCGATTTATGAAATATGAGCTAAGTAAATGAAGTGAGAATTTTCTTTTAGATTTTTGCACTCCAGGGACCTCAAGTAGAGAAAATTATGCCAAATTGTGTGAAAAATAAATTTTGACCTAAATTAGTTCCATTCCACCCTTGTGGAGTTAAATAATGAATACTTGCATTAACTAGTTTTTTACGATATTTTTAGAAAGTGAAAACTACGTACGCTACGTTCTCAATATGAAATACTCGACCAGCATATTTTTTTTGTCTCTTCATATGTTATTTATTGTCAATAAAGTGTCAGCATCGACTTGCATATCAAGAAAAACTTGCCAAGATTGCGTTCAGTTACCTGACTGTGCCTGGTGTTTAGAGCTGGTAAACCTACAAATCGTTGAAATTATAGACAGGAAAAAAATCCCGCTGTACTTATGCCTATAAGGGTCCCTTATGCATCCCCGACATCCAAAACAGGTTCTTCGTTAAAAGACGCCCAGTTCATTTGTGATGCTTGTGATATGTGTACCACCTTGTAATTAAGTTGGTAAACTGTTTCATAATAAAAATCAAAATTTCCCAGACGTGACGCATAGGGTTTTTAAAGAATATAAAATTAAAAATATAAAATTCCGAATCAAAAAACTCTTGGTCTTTTTAGTCTCCAAAGTGTAACAGTATATTCAAAACCCTAATCGCTGGCGCTCCTAAATTTGAGTGGCGAATGTATGCAATAACCACGCGGTTTGGTTAAAGCTTGAAAGAGTTTTGTGTTTCGTTTTTTATTTTTGCTTTGTGAACTGTCCTGTCACCAAAAGCACTGCAGCATTTAAGGCTTATTGTGCTACCTCATATACCACCCAATTCTCTACCCTTGTTCTTTGCCAGTCTGTGAAAGCTAGTTGCACAGACCAAGTACTGAGATACTAAGAGCTACTAACATAGCTGAGAATCAGAAACTGTGAAATCCAAGACTTTGATAGTTGGTCAGAAATTAATATTTTTGATTAGTCACTTCTAGGATTTTCTAAAAGCTCCTCAGTCAAAGCCCGAAAAACAAAACTATGTCGAGTTTTGATCAAAACGCGTGGTTCTTCTGCACATTAACCAATCAGCATCCGTGTTACGGATTTTGACTTCATCATAAATATGAGAATACGGACTTATTCTATATCCAGTTTTAATAATTATTCTAGAATGGATTTAGTACTATCAATTGTTGGAACCGTTCATATACAAGCACTAGTTGTTCTCGTCAAGTCTCGTTGAACAATCTAAATGACTCACATTTGAATGTGTGTCCTTGTGAAGTCCAACCTGAGGAAAATTCATATTTATGTCACGATAATGGCTCGTGGCAATGTGGAGCATGTTACTGCAATCCAGGATACTCCGGGAAAAATTGTCATTGCTTAACACCATCTGATCATAAAGTTTCATCAGGTAACAATTTCAGATATTCATTTTTCATTATCTGTCTAGGAATGAATGTCTATTATACAGAAAATATTAAGTCTAGCTTACTGAAACGACGATATTTTGATCTATAAAATGGAATAATTTTTAAAATTGAGTCGAGTGCATAATAATTCCTAAAATAGTAACTGAAAATCGCAAACGGCAGCTGTTGGTTGATCTTTACGTACATCCGAGCTGTACATGTCGCAATTATTGATGGATGGACATGATATACTCTTATTCGCTTTGTTTATGCTATCAGAATAGAGCCCTTTGGCGCATATAGCTTAGTCTATATAAAAAAAATAGAACCCTGTTGAAATTTATTCAAAGACGTTCAGTAGTTTAATTGTTAATTATTATTATTATTTTGATTGATTTCAGAACATGAAACTACGTGCAAAGCGACCAATGACAGTAGAATATGTTCTGGGCGCGGTACATGTGTTTGCGATAAATGTGAATGCGATAAAAATGAAAATCCGAATGAATATGTCTATGGTTTGTTTTGTGAATGTGACGACTTCTCTTGTGACCGCAACGTCAATGGAATTCTATGCGGTAACAGTTCTTTAGAGTGCAAATGCGGCAGATGTGTCGAACCACTATTAACATTCGAAGCTACTAAGAAATCCTCCTTTCACACAAGCGTTTTACGAAGCATGCAAGCTTTTCGACGTAAATAATTTTATTTACCTACATTTATTGTAACTAAACTGGCCCCGTTGAAATTCGACGGAGGTATATGTATCTCAGAAATAAAAAAATATTAAATTGTAATAATATTATCTATATATATAAAACAGATCTGTGACGCTAAGAAAGGGTTTTTTTAAATTCCATCATCTATCATTATTAATAATTGTTAATTCTGATACAAAATGCAAAATATATTATACTTTAAATTAAGAATTGAAACCGAAACCGTTTCAAATCATTATATTGGCAGAAAAAAAAACAAAACCGAAACCAAATAAATCTTGAAACTGCTTCCAATCGGTTTTCATGAAAATTTTCATTTTTTCGGTAAAATAGAATCGAGTTTCGGGAAAATTGCAATTTCGAACTTTTCTGAATCGAAAATCAAAGCTGGAAGCGTTTTTAATTGTGCGATGCTCAAATGAAGTCAAGAATAGAAGACGAATCACGACTCAGAAAAGATTTTCTGAGTGTCCCTTTCCCATAGAGTTGATTTTTTATTATTATCAAATTTTTATTTTTTCCGTTATTCATTATAAATAAGATAAATATAAAATTATGATTAATTCACTAGTTAACACGCACTTCAATGTTTTGAAAACCACACGTTTTGAAACAACCTTAATAAATATGCAATGTTTTGATCAGAACGGCAGTTTTTAAGCAAATTGTATAAATGATTAAATTACGCAATATTCTCAGAAATTCTCTGATGAGAGTCTTCTGACGTTATAATGAATGGCGGCCAAACCTCGATTCAGAACTATTTCATTCGGAACTATTAAATCAAAAGTATACCGACTCATCTGCATGCTTGCCTGATACTTTTTTTGATTAAGAATGATATGTCCGATTTTACTTAACGTTCCACTCGTCGCTAGTAAAAAATATAAATAAACAGTTCCTAGAAGTAAACTGGGAATTAGGAATGATTGATTTTGGATCATCAGGGAGTTTTAGTTTGGCCTCACGAGCGGACTTAAGTCCAATTATCTCCTAGACCCCCGAGCTTGTCGAAGTCTTCTTATGCTCGATTTCAGCACGACTTTGAAAGTATAAATTAAAGATAAATGTATTTACGTAGATCTCAATTTTACATTGTAATTTAGTGCTAAAAGTACTTTGAAAATAATATCAGATACTTTTCTAATCACAAATGATGAAATGTAAAAATACGGAAATATATTAGCATCCGCACTTGCATTCTGACATAATAATATACTTACGCAGGTATATAATACACAATACACACCTAACGGATTAAAAAAAATGTAGGTCTGTCCTCAGGTCCGCTCAAATTTTTCAGTGTGAACGCAAGAGATTTTATTTTTTTTAATTATTAAAAAGATTATTTATTGTCTCTGTTCAAAATTCACCCAAAAATTTAGCATCGTAGGCCTCGCGAGCTAAAGCCTGAATGCACTTCTATCTGGCCTAAGATTTCGAAGGAGATCTAGAAATACTTAACTTTTACTTGGGAGAGCGTACTTAGTTTTAAAACAGAATAGGGAGATTTTGCCACCCAAAAATTTATAGAATTTAGATTCTAACTGCGTTCTGTAAGTTATGTGCCAAGTTTCAGTTTGATACCTTTGTTTAGTCCAAAGAAATTCTGGTATGACAGACATACGGACGGATGGACAAACGAGTGATCCCATGAGGGTTTCGTTTTCAAAATACGGAACCTCATAAAAAAAATAATTGTTGGGTTTAACAAATAACCATTCACACTATTAATTTAATTGAAAGAAGTTTCCGCAACCTAAAACATACAAAAGTTTTTCATCAAGTCTTTTTGTTGTGTTTGTAATTTTTATACTTTAAATTAAGGCACGCTATTCTTAATTCAACAGAAGTTTATTATCAAGTGATCATTTTACAATTTATAATAATTAAATAAAAGATATTCTTATTATGTAACCATTGAAAGGTTACCTGTTAATACATAATACACTACACTTTTATTTTCAAAACTCCAATTAAATCATTCATTTTTTTTAAATTTTTTTACAGATCTGAAAATGCTTTTATGTGCCGCAGAATATCGTATCCTATCTATAGAAATGGTGGTACAATGGCCGCATAGACACGTTAATGAACTGTCCCCGCATAGAACCCCATCGTTATCTCTTTCGCAAGAGAAATTGTCACACTCACAAAATTTGCCATCGATAAATTCAAGTGGGTCGCCTTTATAATCACATTCACAATTACCGCAAACGCATGTCCCACGTCCTGAACAGATCCTGGTGTCGTTGGGTGCCTTACAAGACGCTTCGTTTTCTGAAATAATTAAGAAATTTTCAGATAACTCGTCACGGGAAGTAATTTTTATGCAGAAATATTAACTCACCTAATGTAATATTCTGATCAACAGGTGATAGACAATTGCAATGTCTTCCAGAATATCCTGGATTGCAAGTACAGACTCCGCATTGCAATGTGCCTTGAGAACCACAGTTTTGAGAATTATTTTCAGGATCCATGTCACAGAGACATTTGTTTGTGTTCAAATCTTTTTGTGAAACATCTATCGGGCGACTGCACAAATTTAGTTCGACAGAGCTATTGTAACAGCGTAATTTATTGTAAAACTAAAAATTACAATAGTAGATAATTAGTCAATCTAGTTTGTAACGAATTATTTTATGACGAGTTGTGACAGTGTGTTAATAACGATCGGTTAGCGAGTTTTAACAGTCACATGAGTCATGAAAACATTACTATCATCTCCTATAAAATAGCTGATTATCACATCATAATAAATATATTGGTAATATTTCTGACAGACCTGGTTTATATATTTATATATTGGTATCTATGTGAACTGTTCAGCATCTACTTTACTTCTCTGTCGGTCGTATAGAAATAAATGGCAACTGACAGAGATATAACTATTGGATTGGTAAAATTACTTTACGCACTAGTACGAAAAAGGGTCATTTTACTACCGCTATACAGGCATGAAAATCAGCTATTTTATAAGACGTCGACCAATAAAAATTAAAAACGGCAACTTTTTTGGTTTTTAATCAAATTAGATCTTATCTTGATGAAATAAAACTTTATTGATGCAGGTACAGATTTATTTATTTTTTGCGTATACTCCATATGCCAATAGGACGGTCGTAAAACAACCCATTTGTACGTAAAGTACAAAAAATGCGATTTAACCAATTCAACAGTAATTTCCATAAGCGATCTGTCAGCTACTATTAAAGATGATTGACGATTTAAAGGAGGCACAATTTTCATAAAGAACCAAATAGAAATGAAGTTTGTTACACATAAAACTGTCAAAAATATTGAAAACTGAAAATTAAGTGAAAACCAGCTATTTTATAGGAGAGATGCGTAAAAAATGTAGCATATATCTCGAACGTAATGATGTTATGACTTAAAGTTCACACTCACTGACTCGGATCGAATCGGCTCGACACGAGCGGCAGTTTTGGAATATGAAGTTAAATGAGTTCTCACGCACTGGACGGCTCGGATCAACTTGGCAACATCCACTGTGCATATACACTGTCGTGCCGAGCAGATCCAATTTAGTGGGTGTGAACCTTTATGCGATTATTAAAACTCGCTGACACCTGTTTTTTCATAATGTCATAACTCGTAATGTAATACTGGTCATATTAATACATTCTAGACATATAAATTATACAATTAAAAAACTGACGGGTTCGCAAGCAGTTTAATATCAAAAAAAATCTCTATAGTGAAAATTGTTTTTTTAAGAAATATTCACAAAAATTTCGGTATACCAGAGACGTTTCAGACATCTGAAATTTAGTTAAAAATTGATACCGTATCGGAGCACCAAACGCATCCTTTTTCTTGAAGACAGTCACTCAGCTGTTTTTTAATGAACAGGTTGATGCTTTCGCCTGACTGATAGACAATACAAAAATAGCCGAAAATATGATGTTAGTGCAGTTCTTCATACTTGAATCCACCTATTTAATTATTATGCAGTTAAAATGTTATTTAATTGAAAATATACTGTCAGTTTCATATAAGACGCAACAGAATATGATATGATAGCTATGCAAATAATTAATGCATTACAGAAAATTGTTCCTCATAAAATGCAACATAGACCAGACGCCCAAGGGAGATTCGTATGAAAACTATGAAAACCGCATTCGATGTCTGATATAGGTTCCAGAAGCCACAGAGTTCGAAATTATTAATGTTGCCAAGAAAAATTATGATCAAATATATTTGTTTACATCTTCGCAAATGGTCAATTATTGTTTTGTGTTGTGTCCGTTGTCCTAAATTAAATAAATATTAAACAATGCGTTTTAAGAAAATTAATATAAAATCATAATAAATTACCTGCCTAATAAAAGTTCTTGCTGTATAAAAACATATTTGTTGCATCTGACATGTACTACTGATTAATCTTAAAATGTCAGTTTGAATTATTTTTAAATAACCTATAATATTCTGTGATAATAGATGATAAACTTATTCTGTAAACAGAGGTGTATTTACAAATTTCAAGCATCTGTCCTAAAATTTACAACAAATACATTAAATTGGCAAATAAATAATCTCGTCATTCGGCAATGTAGAGTTGCTTTAGTGACGTTACAGTCCTACGGTTTCAATAAAGCTGATAACAATTGATCCTTAAAAACAACAATATAGAAATAACTATATGAAGAAAGGTACCTAATAGAGCCGCGATATATAATCTTTTTTGTTTAATAAATAGAACTTTCTCGGCGACTATATGCACGTAAATAATTGATAAGGTAAGTATAGTTATCATATTTTGAGGTTTTAAATTAATGTTTTTATCACATTATTGTTGAGGTATGTAATCCGATCCATTTTCATTGGACAAGATCTTCGTCAAAGTACATAGATGTTCTTTATACTATGCCTTTGTTTTATATTTATATAACCCCCAGCTACATATACTTTTGTGCCAGGATTTAATTAGATTTTTATCCACTCGTTGAATCGGTATTAATGTTTGAAGAAAAAAATACAGTCCTGTATTAAAAACAAAGTCTAGTCTCGCGAACACAGTATATGTTTAGTATATGTGTATGTAATAAATAGTTCTACATCTATATTATAATTAAACATGTTTATTTGAATATACAACAATTATTGGAACTTTTATGCTGGGTTACACAAAACATTGTCAAAAAATTAGATTTGGCAATGGCCTTATTTATTTATTTATTTCCAATTAAACATAAATACACATAGATAACAGACATTAGTAGCTTGGAAATTCCTGCCCAACTTGGCTGTAATAATATAATAATTGTAATAATATAATTACAGTTTTCATAGATGCAAGAACAGTCTAATGTCGTATTCAAACTCCCTGTCCTGTACATAAAATTGTATGCACACAAAAACAAATTCTTGATCTACACAGAAAAAGATCGTTTTTCAAGTCAAATTTTGATTAAAATTCGTAGAAAAATGTCGTTTCAAAATAAAAATTATGCCATGAAATATATTAAATACACATATACAAAAAATATCATTTCGATCGATCAATTATTTTTCAAACAGAATTGAATTAAAAAAGTACAATGCTTTTCTCATGGAGTGTTCACAAGCTAAGGTCATTGTCAAATCAAATTATTTGACAATCCTTTCTGCAACCCAGCATTAACTTATTATTCGATAGTTTAAATATCAACAACAAATTTAAATACTGGATTAGCGTGTTATTAATTTTCGCATTATCAACCAGACAATAAAATCAACCTATCAACAACCAACGATAATTATTGAAACGATCTTCGTAATAAATGTATATACCTCTGACGCAAGGAAAACACAAGAAAAAATTGCTCTAGAAATGTTAATATTAAACTTGGCACTCGTTAGGTCAATAGGTCTCAAGTAAGCATAAAATTTTTTTGACATGATCGGATAATTATTTGTAAAATGGAAAATAAACGTGACTCGAGCGTACAAGAAAATTTGGAGAAAAATTAGTGGTAAAATGAAAATGTTTAATACGCGAGCTGGAATGTTTCTGATTTCAAATAAAGTGATATAACAAAGATTTAATACGACAAAATCGACATTGTCCTTGAAGATTAACACTTTTTAACAATTTTTTAGCTCCATTGACTCAACTCAATACGTCACGCCCAGGCTCCCGAAACAATTTGTAATTGTAACCTTAATATTTTAATTTGTAACTAATTGTAAGTTGTAACTAACTTTTTAGAATGTGTTACCAAATCGTTCCCGCTTAACATTAATCTCAATTCATCAACAATGGTAGTGCATTGTTAAGTGATTAGAGAAATTGTCATATTTTGAAAACGGTTTGGCTACAAATTCTAACAAGTAACAAATTAAAATCTTAATGTGACATATTTGGAAGCTATATTAATTGGGTGTGTGCCATGTGGTTAGCTTTATACGGAAGTCAGGTTTGATTTTTATATTAAATAGCTCTCGCATGTAGTGGAATTTCTGAGCCAGTTAGTTAATAAGGTAAGTAAAATTACGTGCTGTCACAGTCACCGTGGTGCAATTGGAAACACAGCCAGCGTGAAATAGATGGGGTTATCTCATCCACGGTATCACAGTTATATTCGTGACTAATCTTTCTGATCCTCGGGATTACCGCGAATATAATTGTATGTCTTTCATGGCTCCTTAAAGGAAATGAATTAAACTAAGTAAAAAAAAAAATGAAGGGGATCAACAGAAAAATACAAAAAAAGGAAGTAAGAAAGAAAGAGAGAGGTCGAGGAAAAAAATATACCGGAATTAGTATGTCATCTTCGACGCGAAACTGGCAATTCTGGGTTCGAGTCCCAGCGGTGACATATTGTTTTTGTTGCAGATGATAATATACTAGCTGTTCAAGGAATCTTCCTTAAGACTTGATGATGATAGCTTTGACCATGAACAATAAATATATTTAAATTTACATTTTTAGTCAAAAGCACCAATGTTCAAATTGTCTCACGACTCTGTGATATTGCATTTAACCATGTATATTGAGCTGTTAACTTACAGTTCTGCGGTTTCAATAAAGTTTATCAGCTGATTATAATTGATCCCTAAAAACAACACCATAGAAATAACAACATGCAGAGAGGTAATCAATACAAATATATTACATTGTTATTTATTTTCTTAATGCATTAAAATTTTAACATGCTGTTGCCATTTTATTGTGCTTATTGCCAATTGTTTTTAAGCTTTCTATGTATATGCTTTTAATATGTATTTTAATGATTTTTAATTAACGACTTTAACGTGTTTTTATTGTTATAGGTATATTGATACTTTTTAATATGTTTTTACTTTCTAAAGATTTGTCTAAAGCAGCGGTTCCCAACCGGTGGGTCGCGACTCGATCCTAAAACTATCAGGAACCATCGAATAAACCATCAGAAAAGATAAGAAAAATCGAATTGTTTTGATTGTTTTTTTACAATAATTTTACCAGTTTTACTTCTGTAGTGCGTAGAGTAAAGGCCAGTCTCTTTTCTTATTAATTCTATAGAACAAAAAACCGCCTGTAAAGCACCCAACGACAGCAGGATCTGTTCAGGACGCGGCTCATGCGATCATAGAGGCAACCCACGTGAAAATATCGTTGGTCAATTTTGTGAGTGTGATCATTTCTCTTGCGAGCGGAACAACGATGGAATTCTATGCGGCGACAGCTCTATAAAGTGCCAATGCGGCCGTTGTATCAATTGGAAGTCGATCAACCCGATAGCTATTTCCGGCAGAGTGCAAGCAAGCGTTCTCAGATCTATAAAAAAACTAAAATAACGATTCGAATTTATTTCACTTTTTTATCACATTATATCTATTCAAAAGTGTTTAAATAGTGCATTTTCTTTTATTATGATACGAATTTTATACAACTGTTTGTCTGTTTATATTATAGGTATACAATAAAGTTAGAAGAAAGTAAGTCAAAAAATAATTTTATTGTTTGACAATATACTTTGAAAGCGTCAATTACTAGTCGTAATACAAAAATTAAACGTTTGGTTTTTCACAAATTCATCAGTAACATAATCTACGAAATAATACAAAACATGAGAAAAATGAGAAACTCATATCATAGATCGCAACTCAATTTTGAATGGCAAGAAATTTTTTATAGATCGAGGCGTCGCGTAAAATCATTCGTTAAGTTATGAAATATTTATAGGTATGAAAAAGGAAATTACTTGAAAAAACTCAAAATATGAAAATGAAATGAAAATGGTGTCAAATAAATAAAACCCATCATTTTTTAAAGTTTAAAAGCACCGATTCATATTTTCAATTTATTATTTTTCAAGTTCGAAAAGTATGTTGAGACGTTCACCAGTTCTCGGATTAGCACCTAGAAACTTGTAAACCATGGAAACGTCTTATAAACAACGACATCGCTACACTCTTAGTTTCTCAAGCTCTAAGACCCATCATATTTCAGCGTCAAATTTTTCTAGACAACATTTTGTTAGTTATGCCAAACACCTACGTATACGGTATAATCCACGTTATGAAATGTATATACAGTAAAAATGTAGTTAATATAAACGTATACATAGAGCATATAATGACTTTCACTTCCGGTGTCGCACGCCGATTGAAGGACCAATCAGAACGCAACCTATATATATTTATCCGCCGACGCAGCCAATAGGGAGCCTCGAATACCTACCATTTCAGAACATATGAATGTATTATTTATATGTATATTGTATACTTGTTAGGTTACGCCCTAAGGCTAAGGGCTGTTTAATATTGTATAGGGCGAATGTCAAATATCGTTGGCTTAGAGCCTAAGCCAACGATATTTTAGACTACAAACTCCAGAACTACCAATTTTACAGGAGACAGTAAAAATGAAAAAACCCGGGTCGCAGTGCCAAAACCCTGCCGACAATATAGTGTATTTGCTTGTATAGGGCCGTGTGGTTTTATACTTTTATTATGTGAAATTAAGTTTGTTTTTGGGCAAAATAAAAAATTTAACCCCTTAATACACCCCTTAAAATAACATTTTTTTTTAATTGTAATATTATTATCAATCTAACGTCTACACCGAATTAAATACACCCTTCAATAAATAAGTCACTATCTGCAAACTAGTGTTTTCATAAAATTTGTAAATCCGGTCCTGTCGGGCCGATTTTATTAAAATTGTGGGGACACTTTTTATTCACTACCAGAGGGTTAAATTTCAATTTTGAAACGATTCGGAGAATTTTTTCGGTATTTTGGGGCCCAAAAACATTTTTCAACCCCTAAAAACTACCCTTAAAATGGCCCGATTACGCCCATTTTAAATAGGCTTCTTGCGGTGATGGATTTCAACACGTGAGCCAAATTTCGTTAAAATCAATTAACTCTTTCGAAAGTTATTGCCCGCACACATATTTATACGTATATATATATATACGTATATATATACGTATATATATATATATATATATATATATATATATATATAAATATATATATACATATATATATAAACATTTTTAAAAATGGTGCCAAAGTGTTTAGGAGCCTATGAAACGTCGAGAAAATTTGGTCCGACCCCTAGGTCCCGCCATCCGACCGACGCCAATAGTGTATGTTGCCATATGGCAAATACACTAATAATCGTCTAACTAAGTAGCATGTGCCTGCTCTAGTGTACGTAGGACTCTGTTACATTTTTGGAGTTGTCTGTTTTGCTAAAATATGGATAGCATTTGTTTTTAACAGATGACATCAAAATCTAAAATTCGGACACATGTCAGCTGGTTTGTAATCGTCTACGATGTATGAATAATTAGTGTTCGGTAAATAAAGTCCTTGAACCCTTTATTCTAGTGTATTTAATTTTAGTAATGAAAAGAAGTTCGGTTCCCAAAACAGCAGTTACTATAAATATGCTGTTAAAAAATGAACAGTTAGGTAAAATTGTAGATTATACACGCTCAACATCAGAAGTCATCAGCGATTAAATTAACTAAAACTCTACTACGTAAAAGAATAAAAAAACCCGGGTCGCAGTGCCAAAACCCTGCCGACAATATAGTGTATTTGCTTGTATAGGGCCGTGTGGTTTTATACTGTTATTATGTGAAATTAAGTTTGTTTTTGGGCATAATAAAAAATGTAACCCCTTAATACACCCCTTAAAATAACATTTTTTTCTTAGTTGTAATATTATTATCAGTCTAACGTCTACACCGAATTAAATAGATCCTTCAATAAAATAAATGTCACTATCTGCCAATTAGTGTTTTCAAAAAATTTGTAAGTCCGGTCCTGTTGGGCCGATTTTATTAAAATTTTAGGGGCACTTTTTAATTGCTATTAAAAGGTTAAATTTCAATTTTGAAACGATTCTGAGATTTTTTTCGGTATTTTGGGGCCCAAAAACTTTTTTCAACCCCTAAAATTCACCCTTAATGTGATCCGATTGGGCCCATTTTAAATAGGCTTCGTGCGGTAATGGATTCCAACATGTGTGCCAAATTTCGTCAAAATTAATTAAGTCCTTCGAAAGTTATAGCCCGCACACATATATATATACCTATATATATATATAAATATATATATATATATATACATATATATAAACATTTTTAAAAATGGTGCCAAAGTGTTTAGGAGGTTATGAAACGTCGAGAAATTTTGGTCCGACCCCTAGGTCCCGCCATCCGACCGACGCCAATAGTGTATGTTGCCATATGGCAAATACACTAATAAAAAAACCCGGGCGCAGTGCCAAAACCCTGCCGACAATATAGTGTATTTGCTTGTATAGGGCCGTGTGGTTTTATACTTTTATTATGTGAAATTAAGTTTGTTTTTGGGCAAAATAAAAAATTTAACCCCTTAATACACCCCTTAAAATAATATTTTTTTTCTTAATTGTAATATTATTATCAATCTAACGTCTACACCGAATTAAAGACACCCTTCAATAAATAAATCACTATCTGCAAATTAGTGTTTTCAAAAAATTTGTAAGTCCGATGCTGTCGGGCCGATTTTATTAAAATTTTAGGGACACTTTTTAATTACTACTAAAGGGTTAAATGTCAATTTTGAAACGATTCTGAGAATTTTTTCGATATTTTGGGGCCCAAAAACAATTTTCAACCCCTAAAAACTACCCTTAAAATGCCCCGATTACGCCCATTTTAAATAGGCTTCTTGCGGTGATGGATTTCAACACGTGGGCCAAATTTCGTTAAAATCAATTAACTCTGTCGAAAGTTATTGCCCGCACACATATATATATATATATATATACGCTTATATATATATATATATATATATATATATATATATATATATATATATATATATATATATATATACATATATATATAAACATTTTTAAAAATGGCGTCAAAGTGTTTAGGAGGTTATGAAACGTCGAGAAATTTTGGTCCGACCCCTAGGTCCCGCCATCCGACCGACGCCAATAGTGTATGTTGCCATATGGCAAATACACTAACAAGCAAATCAAAACATTGTATAGTACCCGATAGATTTTTAACTTCAATTCCTGAACAAGTTCCCAATTCTACTGATAACAAACAAACATCATATCATATTTTGAAAATTTTTGAAAATTCCAAATGGTGCAAAATGATCTTAAGGGTCATAAATGCCGGTTTTATGAACATTTTCAAAAAAAAAAGTTCACCAAATTTGTTGAGTACCCCGTTCTACCCTCCTGTTCTATTTTCTAAGTATTTTTTATGTTAACTTTCTAATTGAATAGGTACGCCACAGCCACGCTTATTGACTGCCTCAACGCATCTCATTTGCCTCTGAATCCGTTACCGCTCCCATGGAAGACCTCAGCACCCAGTGGGGAACAGTAGGTATACCTACCGCCCCCGTTGGTAATCTATGATGTAACCTATTTATTAGAAATCACAAAAAGTATATATCTTTGCGATCGATTCAATCGATTTTTTAAATTTATTATTCTCTATACTATTTCAGAATAGATTAGAACCGTAATTATTTCTACGATGCTACAGCTGCGCATTGTGTGATTAAACGCAAAGAAATAGCCCTGTATATAATTATTATCACAATGTCCGTATATAAAAAATAATTACCATAATGTCATATTGACAGGAAAGCAACAATATACTAGGTAGAATACTAATTGAGGCTAACAAGTTGCATAATGCATATATGTATCTACCTATATTTAACCTCTAACCCAAATGTTGACGTACAACGTACTAAGTATAAGCTAAGAGGTCGAAAGTTCGCTAATTTTCTCGTCGAAATGCATCGTGCGAAATTCAACACTCAAATTACAAATATAACATAGCTTCATAACATAACGTGGATATCAATCCAAAATGTAGGTACATTATTACGTCACCTATTGACTGTACAGGTTACTCACCTGACGAATTTAAAAAAAGTAAGGTTGCCTTTTTGCCCAATAACAGTCTATTAGCAAATTACCATTCCAGCTCCACACTAATTTAGATCAAAATTCACTTTTAACAATTTCACAATATTTTTGTATTTTTAGTGTGAAAATTAACGACTTAAATACTTAAAAAATAAATAAGCAAGACAGTACGAGTTACGACCAAACAAATAATCATATTATACATATTGCTCTTTGGCTCTTCACTTATGTTTTCCGTTTTCCGAAGCAAAATAACACATAACCTCAAACCTGTGAAGGACTGGATTTTAAAATAGTGAAAAACAAATTCAAATCGGAGTTAATCGCACACATACATAATAAATAATAATATAATCCCCTTTCTTAATTCAGTTATAAAACAAGCAGGTTTCTGTAATGATTTTTCGTTAGTATAGTTAATAGTATTCGAGGATTTTCGACAAAAATCAAACATAATGGATTTTATGTGTTACTCTTTACTTACACTAAAAAGAAAGCATAGTTACTTCTTACCACAACAGATTTATTTATTTCGAGAGCAAAGCTCCCATCTTCAGCTGAAGATGGGAGCTTTGCTCTCGAAATGTACATTCATTGAATAAATCTGTTGTGGTAAGAAGTAACTATGCTTTCTTTGTTATTGTTTCAACCACAGTGCTCATAATATATATATATATTTTACTTACACTGTTTATAATAATACAACCTCTTTTTAAGTCAGTGGAAAACAAGTAGGTGTGTTTACCGATTCTTTTTAGTAGTTTCAGTAAAAATAGTCATTGGTAGCGCTGTATAATTAAAAAAAAGTATGTCATCGCTGGGGTTCGAACCCAGAACTTCCAGTTGCACGCCGGCGAAGAAACAGACTGCATATATCTTATCAGAAGAAGGTATAAACGTTAATGAAGGAAGTAGTATGTACAAGTATCTGTTAAGATAATTATGCAACTATGAGTCGTTTCAGCCAAATTACAAACTCGCGCCGGACGTGTTTCCTATTACACCACGATGACTGTATTTGAACAATTTTCTAAGTTCATTATAAACTAACAGGTCTTAAAATTCCACCATATGCGAGAGCTATTTTAAAAATAAACTAAAGATGAAATAAATCGGATTACTGTCCGGTATTTACTCGTTTTTTTTCGTAATCGGCAGGATGTCAAATGTGTATTAATTTTGCAATTATAAAATTCGATTTAAAAATTAAAATAATTGTTTAAAAGTTGATTGTCAAAATATAAGAAATTAATTTTCATATTTGAAATAGTAGTTCCATATTTTCTATTCCCTACGAGGGCCATCGACGTTTTAGGTACATAATATAGTACAATTCACTTTCGTTTTATCTTTGTTATAATACCCTCAAATTTAAATCAAATCGGGAATATATGATAATGTGTTTGTGAATGTTTGAATGTGTATATATAGCCACAATAACTTCCTTTTTTTATATACTTGTCGCCGGGCAATAATAAAATTTCATTTTTTATTTGAGAAATGCCCTGGTAGTTGTGGAATTTCCGGTAAACATGGAATCATGTATCAAGTATCGGAGATGCGGACCGCTTAGACGATGACGGGGTTTCATCAATCTTCAAATGATTGCCCGATTACTTTGATTTTAGTTTCAAACGATATAGGCTTGTTGACGCTCTCCATAGGATTGACCGGTTTTCGGTTTGAAATTTTTGGTTCGGGTTTCATCTCGACTTTTAGGCCGAGGCATTTCAAATTTTAAATGTTGTTCTTGTTTTCTGTGAGTGCTTCTGGTACTTCTGGTATTTCTGGTACGGATTGGTGTTATTTTAGAAATTGAGTTCTAAAGATCACAACGCACTTTGCGTTTTCGCGATTGGACTTGTAATTCCCGAGATATTTAAGTTCTAGTGGATCAGTTTATAAATTTTCGGCGCAAAAACACTCTCACTGAGAATTTTGGCAACTGACTTCAGTCGCCTCTAGGACTGAAGTCAGTGGTCAAAAGTCTCAGTATTAGTAGAAGGGGGGCCAGTGACTCGATGACTGAGAGATAGTGGTATACCGTAAGTACATTTGAAACATATAACGGTGGATTTTCGTGAAACGTGCGAGTAAGATATTAAATGCCTATGAATTCCATGTCAAAAACCTAGGAATTCAACCAAGAAACGGTTTATTATTTGCCGGTGTTTAATTAAAACTCTATAGGTTTTTAGTAGAATCGATAAAATAAAATATCCATTCAAGTTATTTAAATAACAACAAGAGCTGTCGCACGCAGTGGAATCTCTGAGTTATTTAGTTGATAAGACAAGTAAAACCGCATTCAACCAGTCACCGTGGTGTAAGTGGCAACATATCCAGCGCGAAATTGGTGGCACCATCACGGCCTCTTTTCTTCGTATAAAAGTAGGTATACATAGTTAGGGATCTCGTTTGTCATTCGCGTTTCGTTTATAAGGACGTGTATGGGCTCCAACGTGAAACTGGAAGTTCTGGGTTCGAGTCCCAGCGGTGACATATATATATTTTTTTTAAATTATAGGCCAGACATTTCCAAACTTATTTGGCCAAATGTGCTTTCCGGGAAAAAATCGCTCAGCGCGTCGCTAGAAATTTATTTTCTTCATCCAAAAAAAAAATAAAAGAACAATTTTCATACTTGAAGTACAAACTACAAAACCGATTTTTAAATTTATGTGGGACCTCTCTGATAGTATGCTCTATTAAATAGAATAAGAACAAAATCAATTTACAATTGGCGGAGATATCGCAGAACATAAAAAACGCGTCGAATTTTAATTACTCCTATTTTTGAAATCGGTTAAAAGTCATACAGATCACTTAAAAATATCTACTGAAAATAATTTGTTGTTCAAAATACCAGACTAAACATTTTAACGCCTGAAGAAAAATGTTCAATGATATTTTTAGATGGAATTAATTAACAATTTACTAAGTATATTTAAATGTATATCGGAAAAGTTTTTTATTTATTTTAATAAATAATGCTTTTCCAAAAGTCATATTAGAAAAAAAATATAGTAACGTATACATGCACAAAAAATCAGTAATATAATAGTCTGTTACAGTTAATGTGGGTAAATGAAGTGCCAGTTTAAAAAAAAAAAGATTTGAATCAGTTGACCAACCACATTTTAATTGCTAATTATTTTATATTTATAAATTGTGTAAGAAACGATTTCACGAAAGCGGTAAACACGTCGAATATAAATGCACAGAAAAAAATTGATTGCAATTTATGATCAATGCTGTGCTAATAATTTAGAAAAAACGCTAGTCGTGGTGCCAAACTTGGC
Organism: Venustoraphidia nigricollis; assembly: GCA_034508555.1. Lineage (NCBI taxonomy): Eukaryota > Metazoa > Arthropoda > Insecta > Raphidioptera > Raphidiidae > Venustoraphidia > Venustoraphidia nigricollis. Next base: position 4,951,490 of record JAVRKA010000004.1, on the reverse strand, counting down.
AACAAAATAGTGTATGTCTATATAAATAATATGTTCATTGCTCATCTATCGCATTAAGCTCCTCGTTTCTAGGTTGTTTTCCGAGAACTGCGGGCAAACATTTTCTATTGAAAAATAATAAATTGAAAACAAGAATTGGTACTGCGCCCGAATAACCCTAGCTCTTGAACTAAAATAAATAGTAACATTCAATCTCGATTAGAAGCATTATTTTACAGTTTATAAGTTGTATTCTTCCGAAGGAACATTGGCTTATATATTATATTAATACTTTATAAATGAAAGGGCTTTTAGTAGGTCTCAAATATATATTTTTTAATATTTTTCACTATGAGTGCCCATTTTTAGAAATAAGTATAGCGTAAATGTCAAATGTGTTGTGTTTAATCTATTTCTATAGTGTGCTGTTGTATTCTGAATTTCGTACAATTATAGGTTGTCGTGATTGACAAACAAGTACCAAAATAAATTTTAAAAATCCTAACTAAGGGGTGCATACAATCACTCTAATATTGTCCATAACTCCCGTAAAACGTGTTATTTTTGAGAGACACTCTGTATAAATAATATTTTTATGGCAATAAATAAACGGCACTAGCGGTGTAATCTAATATTGCTTACCAGTTTACGATACAAAGATTTCGTGAAATACTGCCCACGTGTAAGCAGTAGAAATATTTTTATTTAAAAAGGTTATGAGCATCTTAAATCACCTGATTTGCATCATAATAACTAAAAGTACATTGTACATAGAAAAGATGTTTTGGTAAACAGTTGTAGTTGATATTTGATAAAAAAAAACAGACGAAATAAGAAGCTTTAAATCAAATTAATGTGGTGCTAATTCAATGTAACAGAGTTGGTATTCACGCTGACCAAAAAATTCAGTTAACCTGTTAGTGCCAAATAGTAGTTTATGTGTCTAGAGTGTAATACGCTGTTTTATGTGCGAGTTATGATGCAGTGTAACATTAATATAACGAACCTCAATATAACGATTTCCTCGATTTAACAAATTTTTCGAAATCCCCTAGAACTGCCCGTAAGAGTTAATGCAAAATATACCTCTACATTACGAAAACTTTTTGTCAAAAACCTCTTTATATTTTAAAACGAATTTTCAATCATTGCAGAATATAAATAGAAAATATAATTTACCTCTATTTAACGATTTTTATCAACTTATAACCTTTACATAAGATCAATCACAGACAATTCCACAATAACAACAACAATTTATGTCTCGACAGGTTCAGAAACGTTAAATTTATCGTAAGACAATCATTACTGTTTGATGTAAAGTAATGTAAACTGCTGTTGGTCACTGTTGTTAGTAAATTTAAAGTTGCATGGCTGAGAAAGGAAAAATGTGTTCTTAAACCGTCGCGGTCGCAGAGAAACGAAAAATCATTAAGTATGTAGACGAGAATCCTACAAAGAAAAAATTAGACATCGCTAAAGAGTTCAGAATTCCCACAAATAGGTACAATGGCCACAGTTTTAAAGTTTAAAGATAAGTTTTCAGAATAAAATGGATTTTCTTACCTTGTTAAAACGAATCTTAGACCAACCTAACCTCTATATATAACAAACTTCAGTATAACGAATTACTTAGTATAACGAATATTTACTAATTCCCATCAGATTCGTTATATCGAGGTAGTACTGTATTATGGAAAAAAGAACGTTAGTTTTAAAAACCGCGCACTCCTATCCAGCATGGGCTAAAATGACCAGCACAGCACGAGCCTACAACCTACATAATGCACAGTGAACCAGCAACTTTTAGTGCAAGTTATGTGTGCGGCAGACATTTTGCAGTTTCCAAGTAGTGAGTGAGCAGCATGGACGTGTGTAGTTCTGTGGATTTTTTCACATCAGACATACTCATTCAAAAAGGAACCACGAAATGGTGTAATGAGGATTTTTCTACTTGTAGTCCACAAAAAGAATTTAAGGGAGCTCCGAAGGCCCCGTTACGTTCTTAAAAAGTGGTCACTGTACGGTAAACGATGTTTGTCGATGCGGTGCGAATCTGTGCCTGCCCGGTAGTATAAATCGATCTTTATCTGTTTCTAAATCAATACTGTTTCTATATATTTGTTTTATAGATGCTATAGTAATAAATTGTTGACGTTAAAACTGGACCTTTCTCATTTCATGTAATATATTTCGAACACGAAGGAGCGCTGTATATTCAAATGTACAAATTTAATGTCTTTTCTTTCAAACTTAGATATTTCAATAATTCAATTAATAGTCCAAGAGCTGTTGATCAAAAATTGCAAGTTTTTTTTAAAGGGTAATATTTTGAGAACAGCTAGGACTTAGGATATAGATATGTATATAAATGCACTACAGTCAGCAGATCAGCGGTCGAGACCTATAGAGGCTTTAAAGTGTAAAAACACGACTGTTTTGTAAAAACTGGAATTCGGCTCAGGGTTAATTTACTACATATAACTTATGAAAAAAACTATTTTGATACGTTGATCTAGTCAGCAGTCGGTAAAAGTTTAAAACTTCTATCGACTGCCTAAGTTTTATCAAAATGAGGTCACACTTTTTTAAACGGTTTTTGGAGTTATGCTTCTTTTGGCGCGTTGAGAGTAAAATTTTAACAAGCAATGGAAGTTGCGCGCGCACATCTAACAAAAATTCGAATGTATGAAGTTGGTTGCGCTAACGAAAATTTGAAAGTATGAGGTTTGCCATAAGAGACCCAGACTGAAACGACAGATGGACGAAACAATGCACTTTTTGCCATATGGAAACTATATACTTAATAATATACTAGACCAGCGGTTCCCAACCGGTGGGTCGCGACCCACTACTGAGTCGCAGAAGGGTTACAGGTGTGTCGCGACTTGATCCTAAAACTATCAGAAGCCATCAAAACAACCATCAGAAAAGATAAGAAAAATCGAATTGTGTTTTGTTTTCTTGGTTCTTGATTTTTGGCATCTGGGGCAGACAACAGAACCACTACATCCCTCTCAGATGATTCACACAGGGGACTCCACCATGGACCGATGAACCGTGAAAGGTGAGTCGCCAGCTAAAAAAGGTTGGGAACAACTGTACTAGACGAGTCTAACCTTTGATTACGACCAATAGTCGTTTGAGTGTCATACAGCAGAAAAAAGTAAAAACCATCAAACAATGAAATTTTGGTTACGTTTTCAAATATTTGAGGTTAATTTTTCCTAAGTATTATTTTTAAACTTTTTGAAGATTTTATTTCAATAAATTGTTTCCACGTATAAATATACTAGTTAATCTCGAAATATTAGTCTTTACAGGAATATTGCAATTTTTTAGCGTGGGCTCTTGGACTATAAGTTTATTGCTGGCAATAATAAATTATGATAATACACACGAGTTTAGAAAGTTAATCTATAGGAAGCTTTTCGTTTGCAACTCTACATATAAAACATTTATAATTATTCTTCAAGGACTGCGACATTTTTGACAGCACAATTATTAATTTCCTAAACAATTTCGTATTTTTAACAATTCGTTTATTTAAATAAAACATTTTTTATAACATTTACTTAACATTCCAACGACATAAATGAGAAATGTTATTAAATTACATTAAGAACACACAATAGAAGTAAAACTCTCTCATTCTCGCTCACTTCCTACACTTAAATAAAAAACTGACAAGTTATTTTTTTAACATCACTATATAGAATTAGAATCGACTACTTCCGTTACATTTTTATTTATATCCGTTTGAAATTACAGCGAGTTGAATGAGTAATTTGACCTTGAAAATGATAGTGCTATGATAGATTCACATCAAAAAGCTCTGTCTATAGTTCACAACTTAAAAATAAGAAAAAATTGGCGCTGGTGAAGATACATAATTATCAATCTATTTATAATTTCATTTTAAAGAAACTGGTTAATTCTGTTAGATATACATGTTTCACTCAAAAATTAACATCATTTCTTTTTGTTTTTTTATCATAGTTCGTAAAAAAAACGGTCAAATGAGAGCCGAACTCGTGTGGAGAAGAAAGTTCCGTATCAATCAGTTTTCCGTGAGAACTTTTCGCTTAGGGTTTCCTGTTTTTCCAAAATTGTAGGCTAAATAAATAGCTTAGGAGATAAGGGAGGAACGTTCGATTTTCATATATTTACTCTTAAACTATGCATTTTAAAATTATAAAAAAAATATATTTGCATTTCTCATAACGAGTCCATTTGTTTGATATGTCACATGTTGCGACATAATTTTTTTTTTAAATTTTCTATTTTGACCTCCAAAATCGAATACGTTTGTGATTGGTTCATCTAACTCTATATATGTACCAAATTTGAACTTCTCCAGCCAGTAAATTTGGAGAAAATAAGCTGTAGCCAGACAAACACGAGAGTGATCCTATAAGGGTTCCGTTTTTTCTTCACTTGTACAGAATCTTAATAGTATATTACACCGTAAGGGCAGAAAGTTAAAATTCTTGCACTACGCGTAACATGTTCGAGGTGAAGCCAAGGGCATCATGCGTCGCGAAATGCAGGAATTTCATCTTTCTGGACGAATGGTGTATACTATTTTTCTTCATATCCAGTTGAAAATACGTACTTTCGAATTAGAGATGGGAAAAACGGGTCTTTTTAGTAATCCGCATCTTTACATCTGGATCCCGTATGTGAGCCGGCTCACTGAACCGGTTCAAAAACAGCCGAGTTCTGAATATGTTACTGCAGTCTGCCACTGAGTTACCTAGTTCAGTCAATCATATCACGACCTGTATAGAATCAAGAATGCATAGTCAAACATGTGATGCATGAGTCATTTGAGCTGACAGATGCATCAAAGCAAGAACTGATACGTAAGTGTAAAATGTGCTTCTGTGTGTTAGGTGTTTCACTGAGTTATGCGGATCCATTGATCCGTCGGCTCAAAAAAAAGTGAGTCGGCTCTCACGGATCTTCTATCGGAGTCGGCTCTTTGAACCGGTTCAGATCTGAGTTACCCAACTCTATTTCGTATCACTGTGCACAAGAAAACTGTTTCGGCCCACCGTTACAGACGGCATTTGAGTAATTCCAGCAGCGCATAAATGTTAGGCTTTTTGCTTTAAAATCGAAACCGAAAATACGTACTTTCGACAGGGTACGAAGAAAAGATATTAATACACTACCTTTATATTGTTATGATATATCATGGATCGGTGATGCGAGATTTCATTATATTTTCCTTACTTTTTACGAATTTTTTCAAAAATTATAATTATTCGCCCGTGAAATACAGGGTGCGTGCTGTTTGACATACCATCAAATTATTATTGTTTTATATCGAGTTGTGTCAACAGGCGCAGGTGGTCCACCCACTCACGTACTTGTCAGCGCAATTATGTCGATGTTTGATTGATATCTTATAGTGCGTGTCCGACACTTGGCTAACCACCGTTCCATGCGTGCCCAACTCACCATCGATAACTCTTTCATGTTCTGTTAACCTGGGACAATATTATAGTCTAAAAGCCGACAGACTTACGGTTATTGGACAGTAATAGGTATGAAATAGTAGGTACACTTTTTCTTTTGGACTATTTTTTACATTATTTTTTTCTAAATTTGTCTATGGGAGAAAAACTCATTAGTTCGACCGACGGGTTATTGGATTTAAAATGACGTCATGTCTGTAGCTTATCGTATTCCACTCACCAAACTCTCTCATTTGATACCCATGTTAAGAGGGTTTTGAAGAAAAAGGTAATCCGCCATTTTGACCCGTTCACCATATTGAATTATTGCACTGTCATCGGACTTATACACGCGTGCAAAATTTCAAAACTATACTTTAACTCTAGTCGAAATTTTGATTGCAAGATTTGATCCAAACTGACACACCGACAAACATGACAGGTTTAAGTAACTGATCTCGATCTGGATTCCGGAACTAATTCCAATATCGAGAAAAGTCTACACAAAATACTATAAATATAAAAGAAACATGTCTTTTTTTACATATTGATATAGAAAACGTTGAATTTCGAGTCACAAACAACAAGTAAAAAAAATCAACATTATCGTCTAGTAATAATTGGAAAAATTTTGAAAAAAAAATCTCAGATCGTAAAATATGCTCTCGGACAATTTCGAACTGTGGTTGCAAAATTCATTTTATTACTGTTTTTATTAGCTGTGACAAAGCAACAAGCTTCACAAAATTTGACTTGCTGCTTACAAGTTTCAAAAAACATATATTTTTGGCCTAAAAATTGAACCAAAAACGTTAGTCATCAATATTTTTTTACAGCACATCACGAGAGTTTGAATTACGGGAAGGTTTAGTTTACTTTGAAGCACGAACATCAAAGATTGAATAAGATATTTCTTAGAAATTAAAGATTTCCGAAACGTAAGTGCATTTTACACGCACATAAACATCCAACTGCTCGTATAATATAAAGCTACGCGGATGAAAAAGAGGGTATGATGAACAATTAATAGTCACCTCGTAATAAAAAAATGCATATATTTTACTAATGACTAGTACCTCTGTGATTGCCTGTGTTTTTTAAAATCCTGCAGATACCAACTAAACAGGAAAAAAATATGTCGTCACTGCCAGGATTTGAACCCAGAATTTCCAGTTTCACGCTGACTAACTACAGTGCAAATGATATAGATGATGAACATGAAGGGGCGGGGCGGCCTACTTATGATAATGTAGAAGTCAGGTATCGCGCCAGATGTGTTCCCATTTACACCACAGTGACGATGAAAGAGAACGTTTTGCTTATCTTATCAAATTACTAACGAAAAAATTCCACTGCATGCGAGAGCTAATGTTTAGTACGCCACAGAATTGCTATCGTTGGACCAAGAGACGTTTCGTCAAATTTTTCATATACCTACCTACTTAATCAAAATTTTTTATTGGAGTTAAAAAATAATATATTCTTTGAAAACAAAAATACGTTTTTTAGATTCGGGGGATCTCAAAACGAAAAAATATTGTATAATTTTGAAAAGCGAATTTTGAAGTTGGAAATGTAAAAAAAATCCGTCACCGCCAGGATTTGAACCCAGAATTTCCAGTTTCACGCTGACCAACTTCAAGGTGTGTAGTGTGATGAGAGATAATGTCGAGGGACGCCTTCTTAGGATCTTTGTGTAGTGTTGTAAATATCGCGCTAGATGTGTTTCCAATTACACCACAGTGACGGTGAAAGAGTAACGTTTTTAGTATCTTATCAACTTGCCAGGGAAGAAATTTCACTACATGCGAGTGTCAATTTTTAGAATGATACAGAATTGCCATCGTCGTGGTTGAGCCTAGAGACATCTATTGAATATTTTTTAAACTCTGTTATTTTCAGTGTTGTAGCCGCATAAGGTCGTCTCGCTTATCGAAACAATTTTGAACATATTATTCCTCATACATATAAACAAATAATCTAAACCAAATATTTCAGTTTAATGTATTCATTTCAAATGGCTGAGCTTAGGTGACATATGATGACGTTCACGGTAGACATGAGCCTGCAAATCACTTCCGCGCATAGAAAGAGATGTATATCTATATCTCTACTAAAGGCCATAACGTCCAGCAATATCCTATAGGCTATAGTAGACGTTCTATAGAGTTACTCATAGATTTATACCGCCTATGACTATTAATGTTAGTGTATTTATACAGTTTTTGATTATTTAATACTCACAAGCAACAGAAACACAACAGCTGATTTAGTATCTAATTTTTCTTATCGTTTGACATCGAAAAAATGGATAAAGTTGTAGGAAGTAGTGTCTCAATTACGAAAAGTTATTTTTTTTTTGTTTGTGTCAAAGGAGAGACAAAAAAAACGTTTTTCAAAGTAATCGCGTGGGACTAAACGTATTTAAATAAATAAACATTATATGGAGTTATTCCTTAAACATCTCAAAAAATTATGTACGTGCAAATACTTTTGAAAGCCTACATTGATTTTAGTAAAATTTTATACCCATATTGAAATCCATCACTGCACAAAGTGTATTTAAAATGGAACTGATTCGACCATTTTAAGAGTGGCTTTTAGAGGTTGAACAAGGTTTTTGGGCCCAAAACACCGAAAAAAATTTGAAATTTAATCTTTTAATGAAGATTAAAACGTACATCGAAAACTTTAATAAAATTGCCCCCACAAGACCGAAAATGCAAATTTTATGTAAATACTAAGGGTGAAGATGTTAGATTGATGATAATAATATTGAAATTAAGACATTATTTTAAGGAATGTATTAAGGCTGTCGGAACGCTTTGAATTTAAGCCAAAAATAGAGCTTCGGCTGTCAACTGATTGTAGACTTATTCGTCAACATTTTGCAAAAATTCTTTCTCAATAAGGAAGATAAAGGACAAATCTAGGTCTCTAATGGACTACTTTTGTAATTTATGTACGATATACTAGAAAAAATTTGGCATTAATTGTGCTAAAAAAACACACGTTTTCAATGTCACACTATGACCTTATTCGTACTTATTTCACAAAATTGTTCCATCACAAACCTAAAGTGACTCTTCCTTTTTCGGAAAAGTTTTTTAAATCTTCAAAATATTTCCAAAAATTAGAGTGATCAGTTGACAGCGGCACCCTTGCAATAAATTTTTTAAGCCTCGTAGTTGGCACCAGCCAAAAATTGAAACGTGCGGATGATTTCAGCGAGACAGAGCTAAAGAAGGCCACACTCACAATATGTCTTTTGTCTACCTCGCCCCTTACCGCTGGGTCTCAGCACAAACAAAATTCTGAGCGTTCCGACAGCCTTAAGGGATTAAATTTTATATTTTGTTCAAAAACAAATTTAAATTTACATAACAAAGCCACAAATTCCGGTACTAGCAAATAATATTGTTGGCAGGGTTTGGCACTGTCACCCTAGTTTTTTTTTGTCGCTTAAAAAAATATGTCACCGCTAGGACTTGAACCCAGAATTTCCAGTTGCGCGCGTCGGAGCCGAACTCCTCCGTACTGTTTTTTTTTTGTTTTTATATTCGGTGTTTTGTGTTTTTTTTTCTCCATTTTCTTTTTGTTTTAAAATTTTTTTTGATGTACAGGAGAATCACAGAAGTAACGCCAATCATACCTGCCGCGGACAAGTTTGACTGTGCTAATGCCGTGAAAACAGCTACAAATCACGCTGGATGTGTTTCCAATTACACCACGGTGACTGTGACTGCTTGTTGTTTTATTTGCCTTTTCAACCAACTAGCTCAGACATTCCACTACATGCGAGAGCTATTTAATATAAAAATCAAACCTGACTTCTATGTATAAAGCTATCCACACACCCAATCAATATTGCTTCCAAACAATGTCACATTAATATTTTAATTTATTACTATTTAGAATATTAGCCAAACTGTTTTCAAAATATAACCTTTTCCTCGAATCACTCAACAATTCGCTACTGTTGTTGAACGAATTGACAAAAATGCATTTATCATCGAATAAAAAAAACTTAGTAAATAAATAGTAAGTCGACTTGTTTAGTCTTTAGTTTATTTTCATAAAATAGCTCTCGCATGTGGTGGAATTTTAAGGCCTGTTAATTTATAATGTAGTTAAAATGTTGTTCAGATACAGTCATCGTGGTGTAATAGGAAACACGTCCGGCGCGAGTTTGTAGCTTGACTGAATGATTCGTGGCTGCATAATTATCCTTACGGATGCTATACATACGACTTCCCTCATTTGACATTCACCCTTTCTTCTGATAAGAGATAATATGCAATCTGTTTCTTCGCCGGCGTGCAACTGGAAGTTCTGGGTTCGAACCCCAGCGATGACATACTATTTTTTTAATTATACGGCGCTATCAATAACTATATTTTTACTGAAATTACTGACAAGAATCACACACCTACTTGTTTTTTGACTAACTTAAAAATAGAGGTTGTATTATAATATACAGTGCGAGCAAAAAGTAACACTTAAAATTAATTATGTTTATGTCATCGTTAGACTGGTCAATTTGCATTTTTAAATTGTAATTTTCTGCCATAAATTACGCTGTTCTATTCCGTCCAGAAGTGACGCAAATAAAATATTTTAAATAGCAACCAGGCACACATTTTTGTTTGTCCTTTTTAACCTCAACTCTTAACAGCGATTTCCTTTTTTAATTCGGTTTAGTTAAAATAAAAACGGTATAATATTTGTAATTAAAAATGTAGTGTGTCGCTGGGGTTCGAATCCAGAACTTCCAGTTGCACGCCGGCGAAGAAACAGACTGCATATTATCCAAAGTAGTGAAATATTTTTCTACGGTATTGTACCACTTCTTTTTTTTAAACTCCCCCTTTATTCAATATTTCTTATTTAATTACTGTTTACTTTTCCCCTGTCAAAATGAAAAGTGCCCGAAAAATATGGCGAAAACTGAGGCATGCTCATGAAAAATGAAAAGGTCTATTCATATTCGTATTATCTTTATATAGCATGTTTCGACGAATGAGCATTATCGTCTTTTGGACCGACTTATACTGATATGTTGGTAACGCGAATTCCTAGTAGACGAAATACAACCTTTGACCATACACTTATGGTCTAAGTGTATGGTCGCAGGTATAAGCATAAAGAATCATAATAATAACCGAATATCGAATAAGAATTGAAAATGTTATTAAAAAATCAGTATATATATAAATAAATTATTATCAATTACGATTCATATAAAACCTAAACAATATCGTAAACAATGTATTATTCTTAACTTTCACTATATTGTTTAAAATATTTAAATAATATTTCACACTTGTTTATAATAATCTACAATTGCAGATTACTTAAAAATGTTTGAATAAAATTGCGTTATTAAAGAATAACTTTAATGTGAATCGACTTCAGAAAAGGTTGAAATATAGTAACCTGGATATAATTTAGTGTCATAATGGACTATATTATAACGATGTGTAAAAATATGTTTAATAATCGCTAGCCAAGGTGGCGGCGAGATAGCGCAGTTGCCATATAACCTAAAGGTCGTAGGTTCGATCTCGACGGTCGGTGCCAACTGCCAATATTATTTTTTTACAATTATACCTACTAGTTATACTTCTGTAGTGTAAAATACACGGCCTTATTTTTATTTGTTGAAATTTCAACCAAAACGCAAGAGAAGCCGGATATGAGGTAACCTATTCTGTGAGTGAAGTGCCTTATATTTGTGTACCAAATTTCACTGAAATCGGATTAGGGTTATGGCGGAAAAAACCGACAACCTGCATTCACCGTTTTATTTATTGGTATATAGTGATTTTTTCAAATCGGTTCACTAATTTTTGAGAACATTTGATGGCTTCTTTTTAAGTCAGGTAAAAATGTTGTAAAGCACTGAAATAAAAACACATCGGATATGATAATAACACCTTCAAAGATATAGAATCTAGATGATCGCATCTAGCTATGCATAATAATATCTAGATGAAACAATAGCTAATGTTTCCTTATTGTTGGGTACGTTGACCTGGTCTTTGTATTTAGCCTGTTTTTGACCAAATGTTATAAATATTGATAATTACATTTTACTATCATATATTGAAAGCGCTTATACTAAGCGAACTGTATCAAACTTGCGAGGAGAAGGTTACATATCATTCCGGTTCTCCGTGAGAACCTTGGGATTTTCGTTTAGGTTTTCCTCTAAGCTATGAGTGAGGTCCTATTTTCTCTTTTTTTTTCGAAATTTTAGGCTCAGTAGGTAGTTCCGGAGATGTCAGCTGGCGGGAGGGTAATGCTCAATTTTTGTATATTTTCTTTAATATCTTTTGAACTATGCATTTTGAAATTATAGAAAAAATACATTTATATTCCTTGTATTCCTCATAACGAGTCCTTTCATTTAATACATAACATGATGCAATAAAGAATATTATTATTATTATGTTACCAGTTCATACGAGCAGTGAAAAATGAATTATTTATAATTTGGACGCAGATAGGTGAATCGACAAAAGATAATAAAAAGCGTGCTGGAAGGCGTTGATAATAGACAATGCCGGTCGGACCTGCCTTTCTTTCAACACGATCTGGTGTAGTAAATATTTTGATTCTGGGCAGTGTGATAATGGGATCGTGCCACGACGCGTCTCGCTTATAAATCATCACAGAAACCGTAACCGAAACCGAAGATTTGCGATAATATTTGCATTGATTCACTCGATCGAGGAATGCAATCTCTATAAGAAAATATTTGATCAGAAATACCTTACCTTTATTATTCTTGCGTAATTGTGTTTTACTGTTCTATAATCTATTGCCTCAGCCACACACTCGACGAGTGGCATGGGAAGTAGCGAGGAAAGGAGGCAGATACGTTGTGTGGCCGCGTTACTCGTCATGCCGCACGTCATGCTCCTCGTCATGCTCAGTGCTCCCTCGATTGTCGGTTTTTTGTGCGCGAGTCAAAGGACCGGCAATAAAAGCACGAGTAAGCCGGCCACATACTCCCGCGCCACTCAGTACGCTATGCTATAAAGGCATAGTGCGCACGCTGCCACAGTATCGACCTCCATTGCCGAAAGGCGAAAGCCGAGTGCGGAGCGTCGCGAGTACAGCAGTGTCTGGCCGCTTAGGGCAACATCGCGACAGCGCGATGAGTAGTGCGAGGAGCATAGTCTGGCAGTAGGGTATGGAAGTAGGTAATTGGAAATTACTAACAATAGTGCTGGGTTGCAGAAAGCATTATCAAAAAATTTGATTTGCCAATTACCTTAGATTGTGATCGATAAATATTATTTCTCAGAGGTGTTTTTGTCGGTAGGAAATATCTCCCTTAATACTGTATCAAAATTAATGTTTGATACGCCATTTTGGAGATTATTTTTCTCTCTAACATAAGTTAAAGTTTTCACTGTTCTGAGTTTAGCAATACTGCTGCACTTGCAAATATACTAATTAGATTTAATGACTACTTAGTGCAGATACAATATCAGTGAGGTGCTGCTGCTGCTGATTTCACACGTGATCAGCACGTAGCGTCTACGTGACCCCGTGTCGTCGAAGAAATAAAGACAGTCACTGAAAGCTAAGTTGAACTCCTGAACACGAGGTCAACTATTGTGTTCGTGTAAGACGGTAGAAATATACTAATTGTCCATATAATTCGAAAGCTGTTAGACATTTTTGGGTAGGTATTTGAGGCACTGTGAAAATTTGTACAATACCTCCTTAGTAATATCCGAATACAAAAACACAGACCTGGCTGAAGGGAAGCGGGGCTTAACCAACCCTCAAATTCTTAATCACCTGGCAGGCAGAATGTTCCATCGAAACGACCACTTTTTTTGAATAGATCTATTTTTAGTTACCAATATTTTTCTGTTTGAATTTCAATTTATTTAAAAAAAATATATAATTTTGCCTGGCCAAGTTTTATATCCGATTAAGATATTAGCTTTTTTATTTTCCAACTTCTTAATTACTAAATTTCAATGTATTAAAATTTCAAAATGCCTCAAGGGTTTTCTATTGCGAAAAAAATTTTTGCTAATTTAAAAATTTGAGGGTCAGTTACGTATGCCCCGCTGCCCTTCAGCCAAGTCTGTGTTTTTGTATTCGAATATTACTAAATTTTCATAGTGCCTCAAATACCTACCCAAAAATGTCTGACAGCTCTCCTGCTAATATCTCAACTAGTAAACCCATTCTAAACTGAATATCCCCATTATAAAGTACATACGGAAATAGTGTAGAGTAATAAGAAAATGGGTGTAAAGAAGTATGACTTCAAACGCGCGTACCTAAGTACATAGGTACGCGCGTTTGAAGTCATACTTCTTTGACATAATTAAAAATCAGTTTTCAATATGCATGCTAAAATAATTTATTGAAATAAAATCTTCAAAAAGTTTAAGAATAATACTTACAAAAATTAACCTCCAATACCGTTACGGCCACAAAAACATAAGTTTTTTAATATAGAAGTAATAAATAACTAAGATATAATAATATTGTGAAACTTCTAATCAGGTAAAGATTTTTTAAATTATTTTAAATTATTTTAAATTTCTATAGTGCACATAACGTTTCTTAGGCTGAAATGGATACCTAATCAAACACGTTGAAGTATTATTTAGAGCTCGTCTTGACAAAATCAAATTTTATTGTTTTATGCCAAAATTACCGCCAGCGTATCTATCCGCGAGTAGTCTAGTTTACATATACTTACAACACACGAATAAAAAATATAGTGCTTTATGCACTATGTAATATTATAATAATAGATTCATAATGTAAGATTTTTATTACTACAATATGTGGATTGTATAATAATGATTTGTTTATCGCCGTGAGCTGATTTTTAACACGAACGATTCAAAATCAATTACAAAATCTCCATCCATGACACATCTTTGCGTGTTCGGAACATAAATTCTCACGTCCTACTTAGTACTTTAATTACATTGCTTAAGTATGTTGCTTTGAAGCAGCCTCTGGTTTTGGATACACCTATAAAAAACTTAAAAAAAATAACCTCCTTCAAAAAACTTAATGAAAGGAGGAATATAATGAAATTTTAAGATCAGAAGCATTTAACAAAAGTATACTTTAATAAATTGGTGTCGACCTCAAAATTTCATTATTTTCCTTATTTTGGTGTCTATTTTCAGGGAGGTTTTTTTTTGGAGGATTTGAAATACGATAAGTATATACCTGTACGATAAGTGTATTAAAAATTTGGGAGAGCCCTTGACACTTGGGGGCTCAGGGCTTAAGTCCTATTAGATCCTATATAGACCCGTCTCTGCCTATTGCTGGATACCATTCACTTCGCCCGTTCAATCGCTAGTTTTAAAGCTGAAATGTTCGGGCCAGTAAAACCATATTTTGGATACAAGTTTATTAGATTTTAATAATAATAATTTATTTTTGAACATTTTAAAAAACAACAATAATTGATTTTGACAATAATGTAATAAGAAATTAAAGTGATCAAAAAATAGCTGCGGTGTTGAAGTTTACAATAAAAATAGAAATTAGAAATCACAAGAAGCAATAATTCTCATTATTCATTATCTACTTGCAAAATTTCATTTTTCTAAATTCCTGTGTGATTTTTTGATCACTCGTATTTAAAAAATGTTATTAATAGCATTTTTTTAATTAGACTTTATTATATAAAAAATGAGTACAGTTTTTCTTAATAAAATTTGTCAAACTTATAAACTTCAAGAATTTCGAGGGAACCTCTCGAATAAGAAAACGTTAGATGCAAGACAAAAGAATAACAATAGTTATTTTCTAAATTTTTAAATGGCTAACATTTTAACATTAATTGTTTCTTCATCATAACTTTATATTTTCTGCAATAAGTAGAAAATTCTTTCAATGTGCCATGCTATTCATTTTTCTGTATGATCAGATGATCAGAAGAAAATGTCTAATAAAATAATTATAGGAAATGTAGGGTTTCCAAGAAGGTGCAATTTATGTTAAGATGTTGATCATTAAAGATTTTAGCAAATAAATTATGTGTTTTGCACTTCTCTCCCTATAAAACAGGCTGCATAGCGGTCGTGAAATGACACATTTAACACTAGTGCTGTAAAGTTGCGTATAGTAAAAATATATAGTAAAATATACGTAGTCATACAACCATTTCCATAGTAAATCATGAGTATTGAAACTGCAATTAGAAGTGATCTTGCCCAAAATAAAACTGTCAAAAATTTTTAATATTATTGAATATAGGAGATAATCAGCTATTTTATAGAGAGTAACTGCAAAAAAATGTATGTATATGTGTCTCGTGCGTGATTATTTTATGACGTGTTAATAGTTGAAACTCGCTGTTCGCTTGTTTAAAATCACAAAATAATTATTCACTCATTAGATCCATGACCTGCAATTTCCTTTTGGTCCTGCACCTCGTTCTTTACATATACTTAAACAGTTTTTCGACAGACATTACGTATTAAAACACTGAAAATTTAAAAACATGCTGGTTTTAGAATATGTAACTAACCATCATAATCAAAATAACTTCGATCAATGGCATATATGAAACTTTGAGCAATTTTCCGTTTAAATTCTTGGCTAGTGAACTCTTCTAAAGACGTATAAAAAAGAGACACGCAGCTTAAATTTACTCCATATCTGTAAAAGTAACGAGCTTCATCGGTAAAATTAATATGAACGTCAGCATCCTCTTCTGAGACTCCCAGTGCAAGAAGAGATAATCTTCTTTCTCTGTCGTAAATTGTTATAAGTTCGTTACCGCGTGTTTGACGTAATTCTGCGTCAACACAAACGGAAAGAAACATCGCGACGTCAATAGCTGGTGAATTGACGTGAGCCATTTGCCATTCTGTTAACATCACACCTACCGGATTACCGCGATCCTAAAAAGAATCGATATTTTATTAAATCCCCGGGAAAAAAATGATCAAATAGGAAACATTTTGATTCGCTCAATTTTTTTAAGTTTTTATTTTTTGCTTTTTAGTGAATTTGCAACGTAGTTTGCACGTTATCAAATATTAACCAACTTCTTCTTTTCTGATATTTGATTGCTAAACTTAAAAACTAGACATATTTTTCAGAAATATCTGAACAGTTGAAGTAAAATTTGTGTAAAATTACTCTGAAAGTATGCTCTATACTATAGAGCATACTTTCAGAGTATTTCTATAGTCTATCTAATAGAAAAAGAATAATTAAAATCGGTTCACTCCTAGCGGAGATACCTGGAACATACATACATAAAAAACGACTGAACCGATTAAAGTAACATTTAAAATGTTCTATATTAAATAGAACAAGAACACTTAAAATCGGTTTACAACTGATCTGAGATATCGCGGAACATACACAAAAAATGCATCGAATTGACCTCTTGCTTTTTTTATATCCGTTAAAAATAGGACAGAAATTTAACAGCGCTGTTAATTTAATATTGCCATATAGAATAGCGCCATACATAAACAAATAAATGTTTATTGCAGAAATCATTTTTTACAACAAATCCAAAATAAAAACACCATATCCTAACTCCACCAGTAAAGTCTTAAAAATGAAAATTAAATACATACGTTATATCTAAATTTTATAGTTTTAGGATTTAAATTGCCATGAACTATGACACAATTATGATCCGATAAAGCTCTTTGCATCATTCCTTCCATATCTCGTGAAAATTGCGCCCAAAAATTGTTTATTAAATGAAAATATCGTTCAACGGTAGGTAAACCCACAATATATTGCAATCCTAATTGAATGTATGTATTATATGTTTTGAGAAGTTTTTGAGATGAAAAAAATTTTCCGTAAATTTCCCACACTCCGTAACCAGTAATCGTGCTCGACGGATGGTTAAACGTGTATCTACCAACAAAATACGTTAGCGCATGAAACTTCGCCAGAAATTTTATCATTAGTCGACAGTGTTGAACATCAAAAACATTTTGATAGCGATATGAATATCTCTCCGACTCGCTGAATACAATAAATTCTTCTTGTTGTTCAATGTAACAATTGCCATAAGCGAAATGATATTCCCGAAGTAATTTCAAACGATTTACGTTTACGGAGAATCGATCAATGTCTGGTAAAACATTACTAAGTATATATATTTCTCTTTCAAACAATTGATTCAAGTATTCGGATTCATCCTTTGACAAAAAGCGGTGCGTGGCAAACTTAACATAAAATTTGAAATGACTAAAAGGTTGATTGCCTACGCACTGTTCCATACACATTTTTTTATAACGTCCGAAGAAAGACTCCAATACGGTTTCTTCTCCATAATATACACTTACTGTCTTCGGATCATAGTTTAGTGCATACATTGCATCACTTATTTTGGAACCAAGTATTACATTACATGCCGACTCCATTTTTTAAAACGTTTTTTATGAAAAGTCATGAATCAGTAATAACTAACAACAAACTACCACTAATCGATTTTGAAATAGCATTTTTGATTTATACTGTTAGGTCATTTCTTAATGTCAAAAAATGATCAAAGAATATCTCAAAACACTTACATAATAGCCATATTTAAATTCTCTGGTGTTAGGTATAAAGAACATAAGTCAAAAATTATTAAATTTATTTTTTTACTAGACTAAAGTCTAAATTCTAACAGTAGTAGTAATTATATCTCTTTCGTTTGGTAAGTATTAACGGCTTGAAAACTAGGTTTTTCGACTAAATCCTGTATACCTAACACCAAAGAATTATTGACGCGTATGTTAAGATGGTTAAATTTTATTAATCAATTAAATTGGATAAGTTATTGGAACATGTATACAAGAAAATTTGATTGGTTAGTGCTAATTGATTTCTTATACTCACGATTCACTTTTACAAACCGCTTGATCACTGAAATAAATCGATCTTGAGAATTCCAGCTGATAATATTACCTAATCTAAAAACATATATATTTATATCTATTCATATATCAAGCAGTTCTGAGATAATCGCTGCCAATTGCCATATATATCCCTGATTTGCTTTATATTTTTTGCGAACTGATCATCCCCATTTTGACGTCCTGTGATAATATGTTAGCTATGTTACTCGGGAAAGAGTGAAATTTTAAACATTGAAAAAAAAATGTCAAGTCGGTCCACTAACTACTGAATTCATACTACACTTGAGTTTTGACACGAAATAATACTATATCTGGTGACAGAAATTTAAATCATAAACACATTATACATTTTACACTTTAAAGTTTAAGACTGAAATTGATAATAAATACTAAGGTTTATAACCCTACTAGCCGCTCCCCGCAGCTCCGCCCGCGATTGTAATGATACACGGTAACAACAACAGTATAAGTGGAATCTTGATCAAGACCTAACAGCTACATTTTCAGTCCATAGAAACTGTATTTTAAAAATTAAAGTGTGTTAATCATTTTGACACTCCTGTAATTCCCCCCTTTCCACACCTTAGAAGACTATTTTAGTATTTCTACTCAACAAAAGAAACATGTCTGCCAAATTTCAAGTCTGGAAGTCTAATAATTTCGGAAGGTATAGTGATGACCTGTCAGTGACATTCATCCTCTATTTCACCCCCTTTAAGTTTTTTTTTTAGACAAAAGGTAGACTACGTCCTTCTTTAGGATGCAATCTATCTACTTGTCAAATTTTATCGAAATCTGGTCAGCGGTTTAGGCGTGAAAGCGTAGCGAACAAACTCACATTCGCATTTATACTATTAGTTAGGATCAGAGTTAGAACAGAAAAACAAAGATGTTATTATATTTTGTATTGTTTTTATATAACAATGATTGTCTAAAATCTAAATCACACATTTGTCTACTCTACTCTACGTACACCTTCTCAAGAGTCGGTACTACTAGTGTTTACTCCTTTGATCTGAGATATCAAACATCAGTGTATCTTACTCCTTTGTATAACAAACACAATATTGTAAGTATGAAGTGTAATATAACTTTTTACAATAGAGTACGCTGTACGATACCAAACACGGTAAATATCGGGCGTCTGACAAATGTATGCAGCCCTGATTCAATTAAAAATGGCCTTAACACGACTTTGACAAATTGCAATGTACATACGATACAAGAAATTCTTCGTTAAAGTACGACAGAGTAGATATCTATTTATAAATTAATGTCTGGCATCGGTCAAATTATTTTAGTGCAACAGTCCGATGCCCGATCGACGTACTCAACAATTGGATATTATCAGTCGAATGACACATGTCACAACAAACAAACTGAATAATAAACTCGTTGAGAGATGCAAACGTCAAAGCAGTGTCGTACCTAACAATGTGGTTGTCCCACATTTTTTTATAAAAATATATATAATGCTATGAGAAGAGTTAAAAACAACGATAAGTTTTGACAGAAGAAACCGTTAAAAGAAGAGAAATTTAAATAACCAGTGAAAAAACAAAGACATCAAATAGAGAGAGACAGTAAACTCAACGCGTCAATGTTATTTCTGGTCCTTCATTTGGCGTTTACGTAATTACCTATTATTCTTAAAACAGTCGTTTGGTTAACATCTTCCTTTTTTTAACCGCCGATGCAAACAGGGGGGTGTTATAAGTTTAACGTCTGTATCCGTGTGTCTGTGACATCGTAGCTTACAAGCGGAAGAACCGATTTGATTTCTGCTTGTTTGAAAGGTGACTTGATCGAGAGTGTTCTTAACTATGATTAAAAAAAAATCTGTTCAGCCGTTTAACTAGTTAAAGTTGCGACGTTTCATTAATTGTTGTAAATTTACAACAATTAACGAAACGTCGCAATTTTTAAATTAGTATAACTATTTTTAATTGTCCAATTTCCGGCGAAAAATAAAAAAAACCTATAAATAGTAATATTTCTATCCAAACGTTGTCGCGAAAGGGTCCTTTTTTTAAGCGCCGATGCAAACAGGGGGGTGTTATAAATTTAACGTCTGTATCCGTGTGTCTGTGACATCGTAGTTTACAAGCGGAAGAACCGATTTGATTTCTGCTTGTTTGAAAGGTGACTTGATCGAGAGTGTTCTTAACTATGATTAAAAAAAAAATCTGTTCAGCCGTTTAACTAGTTAAAGTTGCGACGTTTCATTAACTGTTGTAAATTTACAACAATTAACGAAACGTCGCAATTTTTAAATTAGTATAACTATATTTAATTGTCCAATTTCCGGCGAAAAAATAAAAAAACTTATAAATAGTAATATTTCTATCCAAACGTTGTCGCGAAAGGGACCGCTAAAAGGCGAATATATATTATTTTTCACTTTTAAGTGGTTTGTTATGTGTCGTGGGTTTTTTAAATTTTTAATTTAAGTTAAAAACCTTCACTGTATCAGTGGCCCCACATCTCCAGTATTCTTAATCCGGCTCTGAAGGCTAGATCAGTCAATAATTTAACTGACGCTACCTACTGTATTGTAACTGACCTACTGTGTCAAGGGGGTCATCTATTTTGGCAGCATAAAAACAGTGAACAATTAATAGATGTGCGTCTCTATCGTTAGCAAAATACCTATACACCAGTCTGGTTTCCGCATTCATGTAATTATTTTAATAGCATATAAGTTATTATAAATATGTACTTTATCCTACGCAGGATTATGTAACAAAATAATAGCTTTATAAGATATAAGCAGAGTTGGGCAATGCAGAAAACTTAGTGCTGCAATAATGCTTTAAGTATTTATAATGCTTAAAGTACTTTGCTTAAAGCATTTCGTAAAATAGATGATCGATGCTTACAGCACTTGAATAAAGACTTGCTACTTATTAAATACGTAAAGGTTATAAATTGCTTAATAAGTATTCAACAAGCTTGCTAATCATTTGAGATGCTTAATTAACATTTTAAATGCTTAATAAGCACTTTCAAAGTTTAATCAAACATATTTCATCTATCTTTCAGGTTCGTAATTCTTTCATTCGATATCAGAGATCAATTTCTTGTTTGTTTTTCCCCATCAACTAGAAATATTGTTCGTGTCCAAAATTTATATCATAAAAATGTTGGAAGTAAAGATTTTAGAAGTTACTTTAAAATGCTTAATGATAAAGCACATTAGTATGTGCTCGGTGCTTTTTAGTCATTTTTGAAAAGTACTTGTCGCTTGAATAAGCTAAACAATTATGAAAGTGCTCGATTCTTGGCACTTCAAACACTTAGGTTCGCGGCGTTATTCGCAGCTCTGGGTATAAATAGTAGAAGCATATCTATTTATAGCACCAGTTTTTGCACACACCCCTGTAAAATAGTTGCTTTTCATGCCGATCGATAATGAATTACGTTGAGATCTAACCCTGACCTTAAATAAATAATTAACAATATAATAATTACACCTACGAATATCAGGAACTTAGAAACAGTATGTTGTAGTTTTGAACGCTATCAAATTCAAGAACAAACAAAATGAAACGTTAATGGAAAAATGCAAAGTTAATAACAAAATTGACACATGCAATTTTATTTGATTGCATATAATGAGAAATTGCCGCAACATTTGGACAACCAGCTATGGATACTCTGATTTTAATCCAAACTGTTTATTTTTCAATAATATAATTGACTGAAAGGTACACTTCGCACTCTCCAGCACAATAATTACACCATGTCTGATATGTCCATCAAACAAAAACAAGTATGTTTATAGTGGTGGGTCGTTGCCGATTTTAGCGCCAACGAAACGAAACCGTTGACTGAGTCACACCAAATAGTTGATTACGTTCAATAGTTTACATTAGCTACAAAGAACGTTATAGACAAAACCGTTGCGAAAAACAAACTGTCCATTTCAACTTGTTGAAAAGCCAGTTGATTTCGTTAAATAATTTAATTAACTACAAAGAATGCTATAGGCAGAATCGTTGCAAAATACTAACTGTTCACTTCAACTAGTTGAAAACTCAGTTGATTTCGTTAATATCTATTATGAGGAACGCTAGTCAGGACCGTTGCGAAAAGCTGTTTGTATTTTGTTGACTTTAAATTAATATAACAATTAAACACAGTCCTGTGATTCATATGTCGGTTTCCATTCGTTCGTTGTTTATTTCTAAAAACCGAAACAGTTGGTCCGTTGACGAACGAATAACAGTTAATTTTACTAGTTCGTTGAATCAACGCCCACCACCAATGTACAAGTAAAGTTTGCATTTACATA
Source organism: Venustoraphidia nigricollis (assembly GCA_034508555.1). NCBI lineage: Eukaryota > Metazoa > Arthropoda > Insecta > Raphidioptera > Raphidiidae > Venustoraphidia > Venustoraphidia nigricollis. Next base: position 4,928,871 of record JAVRKA010000004.1, on the reverse strand, counting down.
TATACACTACGTGAATATACCAGGCGTCATGGATAATATTCGTCGACGGGTCGTCATTATATATACTATAAATTCAAAATTTAAGGAATGAGTCATAACACTTAAACTTTACAATCAAATATTATAAACATCCGCACTCACTAAATCGGATGGTATCGGCTCTACACGATCGGTAGTCCTGGAATACATGAAATTAAATGAGTTCCCACGCACTAGTCGGCTCGGATCGAATCAGTAACATCTAGGGTGCGTATACGCTGCCGTGCTGAGCCGATCCGATTCAGTGGGTGTGGACCTTAAGTGGTACCTATAGTATGCTTTGCATTGTATCATTACTTTGTGGCGCCATTAAGGCTGTCGGAACGCTCTGAATTTTGTTTGTGCTGAGACCCAGCGGTAAGGGGCGAGGTCGGCAAAAGACATATTGTTGATGTGACTTTCTTTAGCTCTGTCTCGCTCAAATCATTCGCACGTTTCAATTTTTGGCTGGTGCCAACTACGAGGCTAAAAAATGTTATTGCAAGGGTGTCGCTGTCAATTGATTACTCTATTTTTCGGAAATATTTTCAAGATTTAAAAAACTTTTCGAAAAAGGAAGAGTCACTTTAGGTTTGTGATGGAACAGTTTTGTGAAATAAGTACGAATAAGGTCGTAGTGTGACATTAAGAACGTGTGTTTTTTTAGCACAATTTCTAGTAAATCGTACATAAATTACAAAAGTAGTCCATTAGAGACCTAGATTTGTCCTTTATCTTCCTTATAGAGAAAGAATTTTTGCAGAATGTTGACGAATAAGTCTACAATCAGTTGACAGCCGAAGCTCTATTTTTGACTTAAATTCAGAGCGTTCCGACAGCCTTAAGTGAACAGTTCTATAATTCCTTAAAATTTGTATGGATTATATGTGAAAAGTAAAAAAGATAAAACATACATTTTTAATGGTATTGAAATAAGTGAGATGTTTACTTATCAAATACATTCGGTATCCACTTCTTTGAATCCCAAATCAAATTTTTAATTACATTTCGAAGTGATGTCTGAAGGGCAAAAATTAAAAATCAACAGAAAAAATGTAAATCGAGGTCGGTATTTTTTTAACACACTGCACAAAATTATAGCTTAGCTCATTTTAAAAACGGTAATTTTATAGACATTGCATTGTAAATTTTTAATATAACTTTTTTAATGACAACAAAGTATTGTATATTCATGACACTAAAAGTGTTGACAGCTATTATTTAAATAACAGGGGGTTTGGATAATTAAAATGTTAATCTGCTAATAAATAATTATTACTTCTGTGATAATAATACAAGAATAAATTATAAGTAGTCTATAAATTAGTCAGGTGACACTTCAAATTGAAACAGATAAAACTTTTTTTTTGCTTATGAAAACTATAATTATTATAGAAATAATAGCTAATACTTTACTATATTGTTATGAAACACCCATTGTTGCAATTATAATGCGGTATTTAAAAAAAATACTATTCAAATAATGCCACTGTCGGGACAAGAACCCGAATATTCCTCTATCGCGGCGGCTCAGTTACCAATTATTCTATATTTAAGCAATTAACATTTCTCATAACAAAGCATATTTGCAACACTATTTCATATCCTCCATGAGCTAATTTTACATTAAGCACCACTAAATCGACAGGCCAAGTGTTATTGTATTTTGTTATTATAAATGGAAATTTAGTTTGTTTAATATTATACACTTTATGAAAAAACAAACAAACAACGAAAACCGTCTATGGCAATTCAAAAGATGAAAATGAGTTTCTAATATGAAAATATATTTATAGAAGTTTTTTTATGCAGTTACAGACATTGTATACTTTTTCATTAACAATGGTCAATGAGCATATAGTAAAAATAATTAATATTAGTGAATGGATTTTGACAATCTTAAGGATAAAATTAGACAATTATTTTGACGAATTTTGACAATCATTAAGGTGGATTTGGGCGACTCTTTTTGGGTGAATTTTGAATTTTTCGAGTCAATTTTTACAATTTTTTGAGCTATGATAATTTTAGATGCATTTTCACAATTTCTTGGGTGAATTTATAATAATGTTTGTTTGGTTAGGACACCAAGTTTCAATTCTGATTTTGATGTTATTAAAAATGTGTTTAAACCCCAAGTTAAAAATTCTAAATCTAATAAAGAATAGGGCACCGAAAAACCTAAATCCGCCCCTGATTTTGCCACGCAATAAATGTTCATGAGAAATAACATAATTATTATTGTATCACGGACAAAACTGTTTCAATCAATTCATTGCATTTGAGTACCTAAAAACTTCACATAAAAGTAATAAATAATTGAAGCACCATCCCGTGTTTTACAACACGACGACTTTGAGGGCTACTTATAATTTGTAACGGCAGTCACGATGACAGACGTCAATCTGCGGTCACGACGCTGTAGGCGTTTCAGCTGCAATAATATTTTATTGTTGAGGGGTGTAACCGCAATTTGTTTTTTGTTTCAATTTTTAGTCGAATTCGGTCTAATAAGTATAAGATCAACTCAGATTTTCGCAGATTTTTCTTGTTCATAATTTCATCAGATAGATAATTTTTCTTGAAACTATCCATTTTTTAGCTATTTCCAAATAACTGTTTCACAATGCTCTACAGTCTAGAGCAGGTCTGTCAAATTCAAAGGTTGGCATGGACCAAATCAAGGTTAATAGATTACAAAGGTTGTCTCATTCCATCTGACCAACCAGCGTAAGCATGGAAATGATGTCAGCTCTCAGACCGTTCATATTTTTGTCAACCTATAATGACAATATCAAAAATTTTGGCAGGTAATGGAAATTGCGCGCGCACAGCGAAAGAAAATTCGACAGTATGAAGTTGGTCGCGCTAACGAAAATACAACAGTATGAAATTGGTCATAAGAGACCTTTGATACACCCAATAGTCGTCTTAAGTGTCATCCAGTGGAATTTGTAATATCGTATTTTTGACTACTTAATGGATTAAATATAAAAGTAAAAACCAAACTAAAATTGTGTGTTCAAATATTACAGAGACTGTATACAATGTATATTGTTTTTCGCAGAATAAATGAATATGAATATGAATATTTTTTTGTAATTATTGTTCTTAAACTTTATGAATATTTTATTTCAATAAATTATTTGCATGTATAAGTATTAAAAATTAGATTTTAATCGCGGAAAAGAAGTTTCTACGCGCCTACATAATAACACGCACCCACTTCTTTTTTCCTGTTTTCCAGTTCCTCGTAATCATTTAAGTTGATATATAATTTTTTGGACATAAAACCTCTAATTATAATTCACGTTTGGACTAGCGTAAATACGGGTGAATTATTGTTGGAGTGCCCTCCTATCGCACGCAGATCATGATTTTGTTTATTTCATCAAGACAACTTACCATCAAATATTTATAATCTCATTAGTGATTATTTGATTGATGTTCCATTGTTCAATTGAGTTTGATTGTTGCATGACTCTGGCATGTCTATCTGTTAGTGTCTGTAGTGCATATAGATGCAGGGCTGTACATTTTGATATCATATTTTCATTTACGTACTTCTTTTGCATATTTTCTTTGTAATAAATACAAACAAAATTGGAATTTTTGATGCGTATTGTATTTTATTAATTGCATAATGTGAACTTTAGTTACGTAATGACGGATTTTAGTTTAAGATAAAATTGTATTTAATTTAGAATCGGCATTCCACAATCGTCTCCTGTATAGTTAAAACAAAATTGTACTAAAATTGTATTTCTAAATATTAATGTTATGAATAAAATTCAGTTTCAATAGGGATGTTAGATAGGGATGTTATGATAGAAATACTAAAAACACTATATTTTTCCTTATTTTTAAGGAATTTAATTAATATGTAATAAATCAAACCTAATAAAATCACTATCAAGTCACGTGACAACAGACACCAATCAGAGCGCATGACGTCATAAAGTCAGCCGCTGTCAAAAAGCTGCATTGTTTGGTTAATATTTAGTGTGTAATTTATTCGAAAATTTCTTTACAAAAAGACTGCAAGGAGTTTTAACGTTATGGAAAGTGTATTTATTAAGGCTAATACATAGTTCGAATACTTAGAATTCATCTTTTATAACAAGAATTACGAAAAAAATTTTCATAACCTCATTAGTTTACTAGCGTTTATGAGCACAGCCTCCTACTTTGTGACCGCATCTATAGAATGGTAGCTCCTTTGGTATGACCAGGTGACGTTACGCGACTAGTATTGGCGTTTTGGACCGATATTTGAAACGGGATTTAAAATACATTATTTTTAAGGCTTGAGTTGTATTTAAATAAAAATAATAAATATTTGTGGCTATATTAGGTACTTATGCACGATTTAAAACACTTTCCCAAAAATAGTCAACATCCCTATTATACGGTGTATAATTTATTAAGTGCAAACATAACAATTTTGTAAGAAGATTTTTACGAAACTTCTACGTAAATTTACAATGTAGGTACATTGTACACAGACCGAATTAATTTTTATAATTCGTATTTTTGATTTGTGTTACGACATGACTCAAAAACTACTGAATCGATTTTGATCGGACTTTGTTTGTTAGCGTCTCTACATCGGGATCCAGAATAGCGGTAACCTTTATCGCAGCCAGTTTTATTAATAACTTCCCACGCTTTCCTTGTCGTACTAAAGGACTTTCAAGCCAGTTTTATTTTTGCCTTCCTATGATATTCTTATTTTACTAATAGACTTGCTGACTCCAATCAGTGGCGTAGCTGAAAACTCAGAGTTCCCCCTTGCAAAAATCTTTGTTTGGCCCTTCTTTTCAATTTATCAATATAATTTATTTCAAACGCCAATGAAATTCTGTAACACAGGACGTAGTTGACATGCATTAATCATAATATCGACATTTAACTGACCACCGATACCAGTTGTTGAATGGCTTGTAATTGTCTGCGTTAAAAGCAAGGCTAATGGGGATTGATTTATTGAATTTTAAAGATTTTTTAGGGTGAACGGGGTTCCCCGCGCCGTGAGTGCTGATAACCATTAGCTACGCCACTGACTTCAATAAACGATCTGCCTCCACCAATACTAACCAAATCACAATATGGAGAATTATCTCTACGAAAGTGATTAGGGACTATCTATTTGCAAAATTTCAACTTCTTGCGTTTTCAGTACTTCGAGATTTTGTCCATTGATCAGAGGAACTGGTGGACTCGTAGATTAGGCTTCGTTAAGTGAAAGTCGAAGAGATTGAGCCAAAACTTCGAATAATCGAATTTTTGAAGTCTATATCGTTTCTTTCTTTAAAATTGTCAACTCATCTTACGCTGACCTTGAATTGATCTTTCCTAAGACTTTTGGCAAACTCCACAGTTTTGCTTCTGAAAACGGCACCGCATTGATAGAAATTCTCATACCACGATTCTGTTTAAACCGCTTCCACTGTACACTCGTCGAATTGCGGGAAGTCAGGACCTTGGACGCGTTTCGCTTTTCAAATTCAACAGAGCGTTGCTGGTATGCCAAACTACTTTGTCACTTCTGATTTTTTTCCTCCCTTTCTCCACTATGCGAATATCCTCCACCTTCTTCGCTATTGTTAATGTTTTATAAGACATGCTGTTACTTACATTCTCGGACATTTTAAATTTCTAAAACACTCAACGTTTATTTCGGCCAACGATGTTTCCGGTACGGTAGCCATGCTTGGGACTACATTTATAACAGAAAAAATCACCATTTCAGACGTTTCTAGAAGAAGTCTTCTTTGTTTTAGATAGGATTTTATTGGATTCAGCTAAAAAGATCGAATTATCTAAGTTGGTGTTCGAATTATCGAAGAAAATATTACATTGTACTATATGAGGAGTTCAAGGGACCAGCCAAGAGTTTGAATTAACGAAGTTGAATTGGCTCACCCTTCTTTACATAGCAAATGCGTGTTCAACGTAAACATATAATAAAACCTTCCTCTCTGTACGTTCATTTTATACTTGTATAGTTAATTGAAATCATTAAACTAGGTAGTTAATATTTCAGTTTTAGTTTTCATCGAAAAAATAACATACGATACACGAAAGCATATTTTATGAATAAGCGTATTAAGTTATTGATTTCAATTAATATAAACGGAAATTGTTTTTAGGGTTCCATACTCAAAGGGTGAAATCAGTTTGTTCTTTCTACGTCGTTATTTTGAGCTGATAAAAAAATATTTTTTGGTATACCTACTCGCTAAACGTTGAACGCAAAAACAAATTTATACTTTTTTTACCCCCTTTTCTAAACAAATTAAGTCAAATAAAAAAATTGGCATATAATATCTGTCTGAGTTTCATACAATACTTTCGTTATTTTTATCATTGGCACTTATGGTTTAGGAGCTAAGAAGGCAGACGCACAGACAGACACACAGACAGTATCCATCTCCATTCTAAGTATTAGGCAGGAGCAGCGACTGATCAAGAGTTCTAACCGCCCTAGGCTAATTATGAGGACGCGCCCCCGCCAGGTGTATTACGGACGGCCTAAAAAGTAGTACCTAAGTGAGTAGAGTAGCACACGATTTTAGCGCGCCTCCCCTCGATTCTCGCGCCCTAGGCTGCAGCCTAATTAGCCTAAGGGTTAATTAGGGCCTGGGGAGGAGTGGGGACAATGTCGTAGGCTATCCATGTGTAGTACATATCAGTGATATTGCAGCAATCAAGGCTATCACAACAGACAAATGGCATTTTCACTTCAAATACAACAGATAAAAAACAAGACACTGTTTTATTAAAGCGTCGGATGTGAATGACCTGTCACTAATGCAGGCCATCACTTACAGAATTACGAATGCTTAGAGACGAAGCCGGGACAAAATTAGAGCTCGAATTGCAAATCTCAAACACATATAAACACACTAACGACTCGAAGTGGCGAACAATAAAAACAAGACGCGTAACCGACCTAGGTTAACATGAAACATAATGTGTCTAGCGAGTAGCGACCGCGTACTCTAAAAAAATGCAAATTCTCCACAAAAAGAACAAGCATTTGTTTCATTCAATTCTTTTGCCAGTGGCGTCGAAAAATTTTAGAATAACCTTTCGTGTAGCAATGCTGTCCTTTATATGGTTAATAGTGTTGTCACGACTCTCTATTAGAAGCCCTCAGCTCCCACGCCCCGTAACCAGAGAACTAATAAAAGTGCCAATTTATAATTAAAAATATTAAAATGAACATATGAATTAGTGCTAGGTTCAAACAACCTAGCTATTAGAGGCAAGGGTAGCCCAAACAAAGATGATCACACGATTATTTCAGTTATTTTCTATACGATTTTTTTTTAGTGGTACAATAGGCAGTCGCATTACTGATATACTTATAAAAAGGAAAAGTTTATATATATAGCATATTACGAGCTATTGAATCGATTTAAAAAAAAAAGCTTTGACTATGCAGAGGATTTCTAATTTTTTAGACTTTATATTATTACGCTATGACAAAACGGGGATGGGCAGTAAGCGAAATTGTAGAGCACACGATACTGAGCAAAATTGATGTACGCTGACTAAACTTGAAATTAAAATGATTTTATATCATTATGAGATTTGTTCCAGATAATGCTCGAATCAGATTACGTCATATATCAAATGTTGATATTTAAAATAAATATGTTATAGTATAAGATATACTTTTATTATAGAAAAACAATTCCAAAATTTTCTATAATAAAAGTATATCTTATACTATTATATTTTCCAAATTTCTTTACGTAAAATATTATAATAATATGTTATAACTTTTATTTCTCATAAAATCGTAATTTTTTTCTGCTTGATTTCCAAAATCTATAGAACTTTTCTTCTCTTATCTGTGGCAAGATAGTTTAGCACGCGTGCACTTGTGAATATTTTTGTAGAATGATTTTAAATCACCAAGAAATCTTGCGTGAATTGCAAGTTGTAAAAAAATAGTGTCTAATAATTGTGTTAACCGTTCTATTTCCATTAATAATACATATTTGGACTAAACATTATATAATTGCTATCTATAAATCTTCGTATAAAAAATCTGTAGTGTGATTTTTTGTCCATCATTTGGCGTTTAACCGAACCATTTAGCTTTATAGCGTCGCCGTCAGGAGAGCTGTCACCGTTTTTACGCGTGGGAAAAGGATTTGAGATAAAGAATGCAGGGGCTATCTACAGCCTCTACAGGTAATATATACAGCCCCAGATCTGGGGGGGGGATACGAGGTATTTGCCCCGGGCAGCATTTTTAGGTGCGCCGAAATCATAATATGACATGTTTAAAAATTGATAAAAAATTATTAAAAAACAGATACTATTAAAGGGTTCTTATTCTCCACTGCCGGTTACAAAAATGCCAACCATTATATATTTTTGAGTTTTTTTAAACAATTTATCCCAAACGCTGGAGGGAGGGGGCGCCACTATCAAGTTTCTGTCCCAGTTCAAAAAAATCGTAGATCCAAGGCCGAGTATATACTCTGAAGTGATAGATATTTTATTGTTTCATTGCATTTAAATAGAAAATTTCGCTCGTCCTATCATAATATACAATGTCGTATTCACGTCTCGATCGTGTTCGACTATTGAAAACAGTCACATAATACAATACTGGTGCCACCATCTATTACACTGTTGTGTAAACTATCACGATTTCTGATTTAAAATAACTAAACTTCCATGGATTAGGATTAAAACCTTGAGTTAGTTGCGCCTGTAAATCAGTAGTACTCAAGTATTTCGTACGCAAAAAATAAAATAAATAGACCTACTAAATCTAAAAATATACTAAATCTACAAGCTAATTTCACAACGGAAATATATCTTCATCGAAATGCTACTGAATAATGTGCTTTGATCGCACTCACTATAAAATACAACAGAGTCGAAATTATACAAATCGGGTAGCTCCTCAAGAAGTTGAAACTGAACAAAAAAATATATATACGAGTATATAAAATATATACCTGTCGAATTAAAAACCTCCCTTCTTTAAATATGTTCAAAAATTAGTGACGCTCGACAGAAACAATTAGTATTATATTCGCTCAATTTAAATCATATCGGTTCGAGGCCTATCGTAAATGAAAGAGGACGAAAATTTATATAAATTTCGTACAACAGAATACGTCGAAACAGTTTTTTATACATATGAAAACAGAATAAAAACAGTATAAATTCTATTTTATCTAATAAATCGCGCATTTGTTTCAGTTCTCTTTGTCTGTTGCACAGTATGCTATGGACATCAGAAGATTGCGTGTCCTGGAAAAAAAAGGACGCGATTTCAATGTTTCGACATTAATATTTTGGAAATGCAACGCCTTCTGAGTTAAAGATTTTAATAAAATAATTATTAGAACATAACATTTTGACAGCTCCTGTAATTTTAAATATATCTATTATCTGGTCTACTTGAAAACCGGTTTTTGTGAGTTTTTCAAAATAGGAAAAAACATAATGGCGGCCAAATTTTTTGAAGTGAAAATAATTTTTGAATGGGTAAAATCTTATGAGTTCGCGTCTTGGTGGTCAAACGATGGGCTATCGAATGGGACCTTTGACCACTCGACCAGCGTTTTTTTTTTAGTACTTGTGAAGTTATCGCAAAACAAGCTGGACCACCGTTTTGACACCTCTGACTAAAGCAAAGAAGTCAAATTTAACTCTTTGGTTCATAACAGAGGCTAGCCCTCGTATTTACTCAATGTTTTGGCTCTATGAATATGATCTACTCTCAATGTGTCTGTTCTCTGCAATGTGCTCTCAATTGTCAAATTATTTGGCGATCTAAGCATTTTACGTTTACAAAGCAAAATCATCTGAAATCTATCGCACACTGTCTTCGAAAGTAGTTGAAAATGATCAACAATATAGACAAACTCGCAGAAGACTTAGAAAAACAGGAAATTGAAGTAATGTTTCATGTCTGTGTTTTGACAGTGTTTCGTTTTTAGGTTATATTAAACAATTTTGTTCTTTTTTTAAGTCTCCAAATGGAATTCCGCCACCGCAAGTATACGCGCAACTTTTAGCTGTTTATTTATACCAAAATGATTTGTAAGTACTGGGATACAAGTAACGTGTATTTTCAATTGTAATAAAATTATTGATCTGATTCCAGATGCAATGCTAAATATTTATGGAAGCGTATCCCAGCATCAGTGAAAACGTCGCATCCTGAACTTTCGCAAGTGTGGAACGTTGGACAGCATATGTGGAAAAGGGATTATCCAGCGACATACACAGCCCTAAGTGCTGTACAATGGCCAGAACAAATTGCTGAGATTATGAAAGCTTTAATGGGTTTGTACACGCTTTTTTGTACGTATTTTTTTCAGACGTTGTTTTATGAACTTGTAACATTTTGAATGTTGAAACAGAAAACGTCCGCAACAGAGCAATAAACCTAATAGCCCAAGCGTATTCATCGCTTTCAATGGACACCGTTGTCACGATGACTGGCCTGAACCAAGAACAGGTCCAATCTGCTTGTACAGAAAATGGCTGGTCGGTAGAGAGCGATACCAAAATGGTACTTCCGTGCAAACCTCCACCCGCACCAACTTCAGATACATCAAGCGAAGACCAGCTCTATAAGCTCACTGAGTTTGTATCATTTTTAGAAAATTAATTCAATCTTTATCTTTTATAATTCATAATTTATGTCACCAAATACATTAATAATAAATACATTTTTTGAAGTTTTATCATCCTTTTTATTGTACACTTGCTACTTTTTAATCTCGATATTTGCAATGATGCAGTGAGACTCCATTGCCCATTTGTCCCTCTGTCTAGAATGTCAAGCCTTTAACTTCGAAACAGTTAGTTGTAGGAAGTGAAAATTTGGCATATGATAGATTCTAAGTGGTTTTAAGGAATTTATAGGTTATTTCGTTAAAATGACTTCTTTTTGTGATTTCGGAAAAGTCAGGAACGTGCAGAAGCCGGCAAAGATTATAAGAAAATTATAGCGAATAATTTACGGGACTTCCGGCGCATGACACACATCCACGGTTGAGCGCTTTTGAAGCAAAGCTTTTTTTGGACGTTGCGCGCTCAGCTGCTGAGTAAAATGAGAAAAGCGTCATACGTGACTGTTAACTACACGCGCTCGCGCGTTCTATCCACGCTCCTTAACTAGTGCGCTGATTTGAATCATTAATGGCCATTTGCACCGCTAGAGCTTAAAGTTAAGTGGAAATTAAAGTGAAAATTTGGTTTGCACCGCCTCGTTTAAGTTCCACTTAAATCGCTAAGTGGAACTTAAAGTTAAGCTGTGGAAATCTGGGGCTTAAGTTCAACTTAAACATTATATTATGATACGCGCATGCGTGTATTGCTTGTATTTATTTACTTTTGAGTTTTGACAAGTCAAGGCGTCAGAATTATTGTGTGAAATGATTATTAATATTAAAAAAAACCCGGGTCGCAGTGCCAAAACCCTGCCGACAATATAGTGTATTTGCTTATACAGGCAGTGTGGCTCTATTAAGCGAACTTAAGTTGGTTTTTGGGCAAAACAAAAAATCTGACTCCTTAATACTACACCCCTTAAAATATTTTTTTTTCTGAATTGCAATAATATAATCAATCGAATCTCTGTACCAAATTATATACAACTTTCAGTAAATAATTCACTATCTGCAAACTAGTGTTTTCATAAAATTTGTAAGTCCGGTCCTGTCGGGCCGATTTTATTAAAATTTTAGGGACACTTTTTAATTACTACCAGAGGGTTAAATTTCAATTTTGAAACGATTTGGAGAATTTTTTAGGTATTTTGGGGCCCAAAAACATTTTGCAACCCCTAAAAACTACCCTTAAAATGGCCAGATTGGGTCCATTTTAAATAGGGTTCTTGCGGTGGTGGATTCCAACATTTGGGCAAAATTTCGTAAAAATCAATTAACTCTTTCGAAAGTTATAGCGCGCACACATATATATATATATATATATATATATATATATATATATATATATATATAAATATATATATATATAAATATATATATATATATATACATATATATATAAACATTTTTAAAAATGGTGCCAAAGTGTTTGGGAGGTTATGAAACGTCGAGAAATTTTGGTCCGACCCCTAGGTCCCGCCATCCGACCGACGCCAATAGTGTATGTTGCCATATGGCAAATACACTAATAATAATGAATGATTATAATGATGATGATTTAGAGGTAGTCGACTTAATTTTGTACGGTATTCCGAGGAAAATATATATTAGATCAGATCACTTTCATGATCTAGATGAACTGAATTTTCATCGAAGATTCAGGTTAACAAAAAATACGGTGTTGTCGTTATTAGAAATAATAGAAGATCAACTGGAATATCCTATGGATATGTAAGTTAAAAATTACAAAGAGTATTTACACAGGCCTTGCTTTCATGTAAGTACACCAAATAATGTTAAAAACTTTATTTCAGAAATAACTGCGTTTCTCCAATAAACCAAATACTAGTATTTTTACGATACTGTGCAACTGGTAGCCATTTGATGAGTATAGCAGATTTTAGGGGAATGCATGTCTCCACTGCATCCCGAATTATTAAAAGAGTATCTCATGCAATTGCCTCACTTTATAACAGGTTTATAACATTTCCTCGCACCAGAAATGAAATTAAAAAAACACAGAATGATTTTTTTGACGTGGCATCTTTTCCCAATGTAATTGGCGTTATTGACTGTACTCATGTAAAAGTTCAATCACCAGGTATTTTTCAGTGTTTACTGCCAAAATGTGTTCAGTTAAATTATGACAGTTAATTAAGAATTTATATTAACTCCATCGATATGACTAAATTATAACGCTTATTTTTTAGGTGGTCAGGATGCAGAAGCTTTTAGAAATAGGAAACAATATTTCTCTATTAACGTGCAAGCTATATGCAATGCAAATTTAGAATTTATAAATGTTGTAGCGCGCTGGCCGGGATCAACGCACGATGCCACAATATTTAATAATAGTAACATCCGTGCAGAATTTGAGCAAAATCATTTTGAGAATAGCATTTTATTAGGTAATTACTTGTTGACGAACGTTTTTCAACTGTTTTCAAATGACGTCTCCTACTAATATAAAGTATTATATAAAATATAATTCATTACGTGAACACTTTTAACTGCCACTAAAAAACAATTTTGTTACAATTCAGGTGACAGTGGATATCCGGTAAAATATTATTTAATGACGCCTTTACTGAATCCCGAAGCAAGGCCCCAACAGCTCTATAACGAATCATTAATAAGGACACGCAACCTAATAGAACGATGCTTTGGAGTTGTTAAAAGAAGATTTCCGGTGTTGGCATATGGGTGTCGGTTAAAAATTGATACAACATTGGCCGTTATCACAGCAACTTGTGTTTTACATAATATTGCTAGACGCATGGGTGACGAAAACCCACCACCTTTAGAAGTTGATGAGCACGTGCTACAACAATTAATTATGAATGGACAAATTCCGCAAGAGAATCATCGACGAGTTGGAGCAGCTGGGGGAATTTTGAAAAGAAATAGTTTAATCAATAATTATTTTGCACGTTTGTAAATAACGCTTTATTATAAAATTTATATTTAAATAAACAAATAACGAAAAATTTTATTTTTATAAACAAAAAAACTATAATAATGTTAATAAAATAACGTAAGTATAACTAAAAATTTCATTTTTCATTAAATAGAGTAAACGTAAGTAATATCACAATATACTGAATCACAACTTACTAGTAACATAGGTAGATGCCGATTTTTCTAGTAGACAGGAAAATAATGCAGTGTAATACCTATAATATATTGTGTGGCAAGGGGTGAAACATGACGATTTCAGACGAGGGTGAAGTTGCCTGCCCGAGCGAAGCGAATGCTCGCATCACCCGAAGTCTGAAATCGTGTTTCATCACGAGCCACACACTATATTTTTCATACAAACTGCATCGAAAATGGGAGTTTGAATGTCTGGAGCCAATCAAAACTAGATATTTTTTGACTAATAGTGAAAAAGTATCTTATAAAATTGCAGTAATCCAAAGAAAATTGGATATTTTATTAAATAGAATATCGGTCAGATTAGCTAATTATTAGAATGACATTTAGAGGCTTGAAATAAACAAAAGCTACTCTGACATGATTGAAAACAGAACTGAAATCCATAGCAACTTTCCTGTCCGCTAACAGTTGCATGAGTCTGAAATTGTCTAGTTTCGATTGGCTCAACAGGCATTGAAACTCGCATTTTCAATGCAGGTTATATGAAAACTTAATTTTACAGCCTCATATTTTTTAAATGTTCCTCCTTTATCTTCTTTTCAACTTGTAAGATTTTCAGTTTTTCCTCTTGGACGCGCATTTTCAACTTGGTTAATTCAGTCTTCAGATCTGCTAAATCAGAATATTTTTTTTCCAAATTTGATGATTGCATAAATGCCGCAGGTCTCCGACGTTGCGTCCATGTATTTTTTAAACGAGGATTTACTGGAGCCTGAAGGTCTGATATTTTATACCGACTCCAGTTTTTCGTCATTGTTGCTTCTAGAGAAGTCTCGACATAATCAATTTCATTCTGAAAAATTGTAATTTATAATTTTAAAAAAGCAATTCTTACGAATACATTGCAAAATAATAATGTTTACTTACTTCTTTGTTTTCACTATTTTCAGTGGGAATATTGTTATTAATAATTTCCGTGAGAATATTTTCGTCTAAATATTCCACTTCATATTTATCAGGATCATCCAATAGATCTTGTCCGTCCGTAAACAAATCCTGTAAAAAACAAATTTCAAAGTTCACATTTCATTTCTAATTTAGTAGGTATTTATTAGTGTTGGGCATAATCGATACATTTCAATAATCGAATGAATCGAAATAATCGGTTTTTATAATCGAATGATCATTCGAATTATCGATTATGAATGATTTGAATTATCGATTATGAATGCGGCCCGCAAAACCTGTGAATTCGGCCCGCGATATCGATAAGATATATTATATTTTTATTAAAAAATAAATAAGTAAATAGTAAAATAAATAATACATATTACAAATAAGATACAATAAAATATTTTAATATTTTTAAAAAATTCTTACAGAACTTTAACCATACGCGTTTGTATGAATAAAATATTGTTTACTTTATATTTAAAAAATTATTGTAGTATGTCTAGTCTAGTTATTACGCATTGGTTTTGATTTTATTACGTTCTTTTTTTTTTGGCCCGCCAAAAAAATCGGGAATATCAAATTGGCCCGCCTACGAAAAACTTTGGGAGCCCCTGGTTTAAACAAACGAAAGCACCCCCACCTTCAGTGCAACAGACTTCCCAATGTGTGCAGATGCAGAACCGAATGATATATCATTCATAATCGACAATCGACATACATACATTTCATATCTCGCTAACCATAATCGGTTCATGATATCTCGCTAAGCATAATCGAATCAAGCGAATGATATCTCGCTAAGCATAATCGAATAAGCCATAATCGAATGATGTATGATAATTCATAATCGACAATCGACATAGTACTGTGTCGGGATTAATAGTTAATACAAAACACATTAATAATGGAATCGCTGGTATGATTCAATACAAAAATAAAACGAATTCTTTATTATTATAAATTAATTATAACTCATAGATTTGTATTTAAAAAAACAATATAATCTAAATATTTGGGTGAGAGTCTGTTCCTCCTTGGATTAGTAATGACACCAGTTTTTGAAAATATCCTTTCGGAAGGCACGGAGGTAGCTGACGCACAGAGATTTTTTATGAAGCTCGTATAATTCAGGAAACAAATTTTTGTTTTCTGATCAAAAAATAAGGGGATTGGAAGAGCGAGATATATCGGGCATTGACAAATATTGTTTTATGATTGCAATGGCTTTTGTAGTAATATAGTGACAGTGAATAATAAGTAATAAGTTAATAACCGGTCACTATGAGAAATGTATGTACCGTATACACGTAATCTCAAAAGATACGCCGCCGCTCTAACTTTAAGTAATGCAGTCAATGACTGGTCTACTGGAGTCTGGGAGACTGGAATGCCAAAACAGTACAAACGAAAGTACCCCCACTCTTCAGTGCACGCAAATGCAGAAACCGAATGATATAATATGATATATGTCGGGATTAATTCACATACATTTCATATCTCACAATCGATTGAAGCGAATGATATCTCGCTAACAATAATCGTTTCAAACGAATGATATCTCGGTTAACATAATCGAATGATCGATTATATGGCCATAATCGAAATATTTCGATTATATCATTCATAATCGCCCAAGACTAGTATTTATCTATAAATTTCAATCATACCGGGCTATTGTAATCATATGAACTATCGCCGTCATAGGGATTAGTCAAGCCTTTAACACTTTTTTCTGGTAATATTAAATCTAATAAGTTATTTTCATCTTTTGTTTTGAATGTTCCTCCACCTGTTTTTAATAAGTTGACACGGGAATCAGCGACATTTTTCCGATGGTCTTTTTTAATATTTAAATAATATTTTTTTAGGGACTCTAAATTTCTATATATATTGGCAATATTTGTCTTATTGAATTCCATTGTAATTTTTTTCCAGGATTCTTCTTTCTCCCTCCACGTAGTAGCATTCGTCCTTTTACATTCTATAATGTCTTTGTATTTAGCGATTATGCTAATTAATAGCGCTTTTTCGTCGCCAGTGAAATTTGGCCCTCTCGCTTTCTTATTTTCCATAATCTATAACAGATGTTCATTGAAAAAATATGTATATTATATCTTAAGAATTAGTAAATATTAATAGTAAATTAGTAAATATTATTAATAATTACCTTCATGACACTTTGAATGATTTTATATGGGTTTTATATTCAAAGCTATGACGAACCGTAGATGACGACGAACAAGTTAACCTAACTTAACATGAATACCGGCTGTCAAAAATAAGTGTGTACAACACAACAACAATAAAAATATTACGATTCAACTAGAAAACTCTGTGTATCCATATTGTTTCGTCGAAGGACCAAATCCATGTAAATGGACAAAGGAATATTTTTATTTTTGGACAGAAAAGCAAACACAGTTTTTGACAAAATCAAAGTTTAGAATAAATTTTATTAAAAGACAAAGAATTAAAATTAAAACAAATTACATAATATAATAAAAAAAGGAAATTACATAAAATAACAAAAACTAAGGCGGACTCAAGAAAAATATAAATTCAATACTAAACACATATCCTACGTAAGTTGAACTTAAAAATGAACGGTGCAACAGAATCTTGTTCTTAATGTTAAGTTCTACTTACGTAAGACCTACTTTTAAGTTCTAGCGGTGCAAATGGCCATTACTTTTTAGGGCAGAAATATGTATTTTTTGAAATTTTTAAGTAGTAAACCATATTTTGTGATGTTTAATGCTTAATCTCAGCTAATAAAAAAAGTAATAAAAACAATATCGCGACCACAGTTCGAAAACTCCCGAGAGCATATTTTACAATCTAGGGGTTCTATCACCTTAAGATATATTAACATATGTATTGAACTCTTTATTGCACATAGAAACTTCAAAATTGGACTGGAGCTACTCATCATAAATAAATAATGACGTGTTTCAGGGTTTCTGGATTTTCACGTTTTAAAGGGGGGTGAGGGAATGGGGTTTATATATAAAATTCCGGTGTGTGTGTGTTTGTAATTCTTCTCTTTCTAAACGGCTTGACCGTTTTTGATGGAATGTTTTTTTGTACTTATAAGGTCACCTGGATAGTTCTTAGCTATAATTGAACCTAGTAGGTGGCGATGTTGTCGAGATCCAGATATATTTTTTTTAATTCTCATTATTGTTCACATCCATATATAATTAATAATTTTTTTTATTTTTTCAAAGGAAATTGGACAATTAAATATAGTTATACTAATTTAAAAATTGCGACGTTTCGTTAATTGTTGTAAAACTTTAAAGAGAAAAGTACCAGCTTTGAGACGCTTGACTCGAGATTTATCTGGAATTTTTTTTTGGAGTCCATAGTCATGATGCAATTTTATAAAAAATTAAGGGACATTTTTCTTTTTTTTTCAATTGTCACGGTTCGCTAAGGGGTGATAAAAAAATTTAAAATTTTGACTCAAAAACTAGAATGTTCAAGCTTTAAAATGTGCTATAGTTTTTTAAAATCCGATCACATTTCGGGAAATTACAGCAATTTGAAAACTACCACAAATAGTAAATTATTCAAACAAATTGAAATTATGAAATATTTTTTTCAAATTACTATTTGTGGTAGTTATGTATGTGGTAGATATGTATATGTCTTTATTAAACATCTAAATTTTATTAATGATATGGTTAACTAGTTAAAGTTGTGCTTGACGAAGTTTACAACAATTAACGAAACGTCGCAATTTTTAAATTAGTATAACTATATTTAATTGTCCAATTTCCTGTGAAAAAAACAAAAAAACTTATTTTTTTTAATTTTCCGAGCGACAAATTTTTTTTTTATTATTTCAGCCTCCCAGCACTGCTGGTGAGGTCTGTGGCAAGACAACGTCTGCCTACCGGGTTCGCTAGTACTTAATATTACTATAGCAATCTAGATCAAGGATTAATTTTTATTTCTACTTTTTATAAAATATTCGCACAGAAAAGTAGGTACCTATCACAATCTCTCTGGTACAATCAGAATACATTATATACAGTAGAATTGATGTATCTTCAACCTGTCTGGACTAATCGACTTCAGCTTCATCCTCACTTTGGGGCAGTCATAGATCAGTCTTTATTATTTTGAGGTTGAGCGTTGTCTAACGTATTTTTCCATTGGCTGAGTAGCGTAGGAGGAGACACTTTGCGTGAGAAGTAGGGACGAAAAACGTATGGGCAGAGGGGTAGATACGTGAGAAAAATCAGTTGAAAATACGTGAAACCGACAAAACTGTCTATAACGAAACCCAAGGTTATTACATACAGAAGTGATCTCGTCGTGTTGGATAGTGGTGACTAATTTAGTATGGGAGCGTCCATAAACCATGTCGCCCTATTTCAGCCTCTCTGGAACCCCTCCCTCCCTTCATGCGCCTTTCCCTTTGACTCCCCCCGGATGAAACATGTTTTTTTATTATCAAGTCCAGAAGACATTTTGTGTTTTCTGTTAATAAACTATTAAAAAAATTTGGTTTCAACATACAACATACAGCATTGTAAGAGTATAGCATTTTTAAGATATAAATGTAGCCAATGTTTGAAAATAAATATTCAACTTATTCTGCAAAGTATTTTCATTGTGCCAAAGAAAACGCATGAAACAAATTACGTAGTTTGACTTCAACTCCCCCCACCCCTCACGTAGCTTTCGAAGTGATCCCCCCTCCCTCTTGGTTGAGCTCACTATACACGTAGATTTGGTTTTTACTGTATTATATACCTCTCTGCCAAAAGTTCTGAGTCTTTACTTATGGCAGTAGCCAATTATAACCAAGAAAATCCTTGACACAAAAAAAAAATATTTTCCGCAATTATAAAATGTTTGAGAGCTGCAGATATATAAACTTGTGTATGCTATTGCTGCCAACCTTTAAGCGATAACAAATTAAATGATTTTGACGTTTGGATTTCCCTACGCGGCTACGCCATAAATTGAGTTCTATTTATAAATAGATTGGAAAACGACCATAAAAATAATTTCCGTGCTTTAATTTGTGTATCAGATTTATTTTACTAACTACGACATAGTGTTTACTACAAAAAGGACGTTTAAGTAATGTAAGTTAATGATATTTTCTTTGTTCTAAGTCATGTTGAGTACTTAAATTGCATTCTAATTGTTGCTTAATTTTCTAAGGTGAAATATGTTCAAATAATAATTAATATTGTTACTATAAATTATTAATTAAAAACTAAAAAGATTTTAATTTTATAGATGGGGACTCCGAGGGATTGGCAAATCTCGAAAAAGAAAGTGAACGAGCGAGGAGAGAATTTACTTGAGACAGGACAATGGAGTGACTGCAGTTTCATCGTTGGAAGTGAGCCTCATCAGCAAGTGTTTCCTGGACACAAATTATTTCTAGCAATGTCCAGTCCAGTTTTTGAAGCTATGTTTTATGGCGGTATGGCTGAGAAAAATGATCATCCAATTCCAATATTAGATGTACAACCTGATGCTTTTAAAGCTCTGCTAGAGTATGTCACATTTCTTAAACAATACTATATTGACCTTAGAATTTAGAATCCCACTCTTTTTATATCCTCTGATCACACACAGAGTCTGCCAAACAAATTTTCCATTGTAATCACTTATATTTTGTTTTAAATCTTCATATAATATTTTCAACACTCTTTTCCAATCATTTATTGATATGCAGTTTTTTCCGTACTACTTCGCATTCCGCGGCACCATGTTATATTTATTAATATTATTCAGTTTTATAATTTTACAAGTCAACTTTATACATAGTTTTGTTCGTAACAATATAAACTCAGCCAGCTTACTTTACACAATATAACAACTTGATATGATCTGTTTGTTGTCATTTAGTTCACTATGGTTGATGCTTTGTTTTTCAATCTTTTTATCACAAAAAAAAATTATAAAAAATGTTACCCTCACCCACATAAACTTACGGAGGAAGTGAAACTTCTTTAGAGCTGTAAACTCATTTCACTGACACGTCATCCATTTTGTATTACTAAAGTTTCGCCTATATTTCCCCGCCATTGAATCATTTCTCCTTTAACGTTAAAAAAAATTTCAAACAGATACGTCGCTAAAGAAGTTGTTAGAATTAAAATAAACCTGCTTTGTGTTGCATCACTTATTTGCTTTTCTGTGGCGCAATCTATTGTTCTGTATCTCATTCGATAAAGAATTTAGCGTCACGTTCCTAGTAATGAAAAAATATGACGAAGCACTCGCGAATTATGTGCAGTCATCTTCATGTTGGTCGTAAGCGTCTGTATTGTAAGCATTTACGAATTCACTATATCGTCAGACATTTTGATGTTACGGAGATGGTATAGATATTATACATAAAAAATTAAATAGGTCCATATTTTTTTATGAATTACCAAAAGAGATTTTAGTTTCATATTTCTCTTTGACAATCTATCTAGTTACTCTAAATCTCGGGGGTGTTTAGACTTATAGTGGTGACGATCTACCACAAAATATTCAAAGCGGCAAGCAATTGACTAGACTAGAACAAGAACACATTTAAGAAAAATACGTATTAGCATTAAAATTGTACTTTTATTGGTGACACATTTGTTTACCTAAGTAAGCGCAATTAACCGTTGCGCAGGCGGGTAGTCTTCGCACCGAGAAGTCGGAATTATTTTATAGCCTTAAGGAAATGTAGATTGCAGATGCTTTTCCTCGATCGACTCCAACAGCTCTTGCGATCGATCGTTTGAGCACCCCTGCTCTAAATACATTTGGTGATGCCAAACGTGAATTTATTAACTACTGCGTTTTTCAGAACGTGCCCCCCGCGATTTACAACTTATTACTGTACATTAATTAAAAATAACAAAGATTATTTTCCACTGTTTTTTTTTTAACCCATTACTGACTTATTTTTTAGGTACATATACACGGATAAAATTAACTTGACATCGTTTGACCAGGCATGTGAACTCTGTTACGGGGCTAAAAAATATATGCTTCCACACTTAGTGGAAGAATGTACAAAATATTTGTGGTCAGACCTGTACCCAAAAAATGCTTGTCGCGCTTATGAATTCGCCAAACTCTTCGAAGAACCGATTTTAATGGAAAAGTGTTTACAGGTATTTTTTATGAAGGCAATATAATGTTGAGTGAAGTATTTTCTGAAATAGCTTAAAAATTGTTTTGTTATTTTATTTACTTTTTTAGATAATATGTACTCAGACTGAAGAAGTTTTATCGGAAAGTAGTTTTGAGGATGTTGAGTTATCGACTCTAATAACAATATTCGAACAAGACTACTTGAACGTAGAATCAGAGTTGGTTATATTTAAGGCGATCACCCGCTTTGCAGCCAAACATGGTAACGAATCAGGTGTGGTTGTGAAAAAACCTAGATTAGAGAGTAATGGTAACGTAAAAACCATTTTGCACTGTGTTTTTCATATTGACAGGCGTTTCTAACTGCTTCAACTACCATTATTAACCGAATTAAGAGGTGTATTTGCTTCAGTAACCCCGTAGTTGACGATTCCAAAATTTATTCAGGAAGAAGGACACACAGGGTGTGTTTGTTGGCAAGTTCTCAACTATTAAAACGCTTATCGGCCATTTTGAACTAGTATTAGAGACCTAAAACTGTTAGAACCAAGTTCAAACAGTCCGATGAATTCAACAATTTGACCAATAGTTGGATCCAAAGAGTTCTATATTGCCGACAAGTGCTTCAGCAGTTCAATACTTTCCAACAAAGCCAGCTATCATGTCGTCATGTCTACTCTCAACAATATAATCTCTCTAATTGTGAAGATGAAATAAAAAACTGTTGAAAATATTTCAAAAGAAGTGCATACATCTCTTAATCAAGCATGTAAACTTCTAAATAACAGTGACTAATTTATTTTCATCATAAGAATACTAATATATTCAAAGCAAATGCTTCAAAATTGTGACGAAAAGTGTCACTGTTCCAAAATGTCTTTTCAACTTGTAGATGAATCTGCACAAGAAAATGGAGCTGGAAGTCCTACATTACGAGACGTCATTAAGAAGATTCGGTTCCTTACTTTGACTCCTCAGCAATTCGCTGAAGGCCCAGCGTCGTCTGATCTTTTAACGCAAGATGAAAAATTTGCAATTCTAATGAATATATCATCGCCAGCAATAAATACACCGATGCCAGAAGGATTTTCTACAGAAACGAAAACCCGTAAAAAATTTATCAAATGCGGATCGTCGTTTGTACAACCCACATATTTAGCGTCTCCAAATACATTGCTTATTCCGGGAAGTGAACACGGTGACAGGGAAAGCATATTTAATAAGCAGAGCAGGGGACGAGAAAATATGAGTAGTTATTATGAACCAAGTACATCGGTTGCAATCGTTCCAAATGTTTCGGCAGAAGAGCATGTTAGAAATATGCCAAAGTTATACTGTACTAGAACTTTGGTACAAGGATCGAATTTCTTAAACACAAGCAGCACAGAATGTTCCGTGACACTCAGTGTCGACAGAAATATATGCGTAATTGGAGTACAGGTATGTATAGTATACTCTTCCGGCCCGATTTCATGAAAAAGCGGAAAAAAAGAGTTTACATGTGATGCATTCAAAATGGTGTCATGAGACGGATAATAAATTAAAAGTGTGAATTAGCATTAAACTGAAAAATTATCGATTGTCATGGCCATTAAATATTAAATTTTAATTGACTTTTTTTCTTTTTTGTCCTTGGTAATTAATATAAAAATGACTTGTTGGGAAAAAAGACTTTTTTAGTAAACACTTATTTGTTATTTATAGCGACGTTTCGGCCCTTTCTTGGGACTTTTTCAAGCTTTATAACTGTTATGTTAACTCTTATATCTGCTGGACCAAAACATTTAATAGGTGTGTATAATTAATATCTGATATTTTATATTTCAATTGTAAATTTACAAATTGTATTTTAATAATTCAATTACAGTTATTAAGCTTGAAAAAGTCCCAAGAAAGAGACGAAACGTTGCTATAAATAACAAATAAGTGTTTACTAAAAAAGTCCTTTTTTCCGACAAATCATTTTATATTAAATTTTAATATCGCGGAGAATTGGACTATTTGAACAAATAAAAAAAAAACTGTTTTTTTTTCTAATCAGCGTTACATTATATTTCTTACAATCTTAAAAATCAGCTATAAATAATAATGTCAATTTATTTTTTTTACAAACTCATGTTTACCTAATGCAGTCCATCACTTTTTCGGAAGATAATTTGAAATCTGATTAGATCACTTTTCTATCACTTATTTTATATGGAAAGCTCTTTCTGAAGAAAATTTTATATCGGAGTTAAACACAAATCACATTTCAGTCACTAAATTTATATGAAAAAACTCTTTTGGAAGAAAATTTTAAATCTGATTAGATCACTTTTCTATCACTTAATTTATATGAAAAGCTCTTTCTGAAGAAAATTTTATATCGGAGTTAAACACAATTCACATCTCAGTCACTAAATTTATATGAAAAAGCTCTTTTGGAAGAAAATTTTATATCTTTCTAAAACAGATTTCTATCACTAATTTTATGTATATTTTTTTAATTTATGTAGAGTAAATTTTAAAGCAGTGTATTTCACATTTTTTTTGGAAAGCTCTTTTTGAAGAAAACGTTTGAAATAAAATTCAAAGAATCAGTGTAAATCGCATTTTCAATACTTATTTGTTTTGAAATAACTCAAGTCAAATTTTTTAATTGATTATTGAAATTCAAGTCTTTTCAAAACATTCATCAGTCTCTCTTAAAAGTTTCGTTTTCTATTTCTAATGCCTAAATTGTCAATATTTTTTTTTTCTAGGTCCCGTCACAAGAACATGCCGATATGTCAGATCACAATGCAATGTATCATCAAAATTCTTATTCAGAATTACTGTATGCGTGCTTAGTAGATGCGGATGGCAGTCGTTTAACTTATGCACATTATTCAGCTCGCGTTTCTTATCGATCAATGATAGAATTATTATTCAACAGACCTGTCTACATTCAACGAAACAAATTATACAAAATCGGTGTTACGTTTAACAAACAAGGATGGTATCCAGTTGGAAATTGTATTCCTCGTTCTACATGTGATCAGGTTACATTTAAATTTGGAGGAGGTTCTTTCACAGACTCAGTCCAGGAAGGTCTTATTCGAACAGTCATATTCTCATATTAAAACTTTTCCAAATTTAATTTGTTGTCTTCTGTAATTGTCATTTACAAGAGAATTGACACTAATATGTAGATTCAGTTCATTTCAAATTTTGTTATTGATTTTACACTACCAAGCTGTTTAATATTGATAATTAATGTTTATAATTATAGGCAATTTAATGTAGAGAGAATTATTTTATGGCATACAATATATATTATATAAACTGTATTTTAACTGTAAATAACTACCTATAATAGTAGATATCAATGTAAATATATTAAAAATGCATAAGTAATAAATATCTAATTTCTTTAAAATAACTTCAAGCGTCGAAATACTCAAGTTTAAACAAGCAATTGTACTCAGTGACATAGCTATCGAAGTGCTAGATGGTGCAGTGCACCGTGGCTCCCTAGCTCAGGGGGCCTCTCGCCTCCTGAGCGACGTTCGAAAACGCTATTTAAATACCCTAATTGAATAAAGAATTTTTAACTTTTTGGCCCCTGTAGTCTGGTTCACAAGTTGAAAAACGTGTTAATTTTTGCTACTGCGAGTTAAAATACGTGTCATAGCTCATTGGATTGGTAATCTCTTTGAAATCCGCACATAAACAATAATAGCAAAAGTTATTAAAAATTAAAAAATTCCAAAAAAGGGGGTCTACTTTTTTGCAAATAACTCGCACACTCCATGTTAATGAAATTAAAAAAATATTCGTAGAAAGGAAGAAATTTCCGAAAAAAATGTCGACTCTCGAAACATCATCTCTATTATTAATACTTTTCATTTAATATTGAAAATAAGGCTCCGGGTGGTTGGCGCTGTGCGGATAAAACTTAACCAATTTAGATATGACTCCAATTTCATTTTTGTACCGGGGTCCTTGATTTCGTAGCTACGCCACTGATTGTGCTGTCCTAATATTACTTCTTTTTATAGGATTTGCAAGATAAGTCTGTTATTCGTTTCAGTGATTATCTTAGTTGACAGTTAACATTGTTGCAATGTTGCACCTCGTTTGATATTTATGTAATCTCAAACAATAGCATTACAAATAATCGAAAAACCTTTTAAAATGCTTAAAAAACACCTTGCAAACACTATATATTAGATTACACTACATAATAACCTTTAGTTACATTTTTTTCTACGTAGAAAGTTCATTTTCTAAGTCAATATTACTAAAAATACGCAGCGAAATAATTAATAGACACTGTTAAAATGAACCCGTTAAAACCACTGATAAAACAAAAAACATGCCTTAAAATTTGAATTCTGCATATGGGGGATAAATTGCAACATGAACATTTTTCTTTAAAGACATTTTTAAGTTTCATGCATCTATGGTTTCATATTTTGGTACACTTTGTAAGTGCTGCCAAAGTGCAAGAATAGTAAACTTTCTCAGCTGTCAGTTTTTCTGTTTTTCATTTATCGTGTTATAATGTTAAAAAAAAGTAAATAAATGTTTTATCATTCACGTTATTTAAATTTTAATAATTTATTGATTTTACATGGAAGCATAAATTGCAAATAATGACTTTCTATTATAAATATCTCTATAACATAACCTTTTGATCACATGGCGTTTTGTTACCAATGTCATATTATGGCCGAAAAATTTGGCATCAGCTGAAAAAGTTATTTAGAAATATTTATATTTTGTATAAATTTAAATAAATATCTTTAATTTGAGTGTTAAGTGATTTAATAAAAGTTACTGTGTAATCATAGTCATGCCACAGAAAGAATCGAAGGCTGAAAAACGAGGAAAATTGAACACTTCGTCTTCAAAAGGATTTAACGCTAAGAATTCTGACAGTGGTATGTTTCTATTTACTTCTTTAATGCATCATATAAGTAACTACCTAATATATTATACAATAAATTTAATATAATGTTTTTGCGCTTTGATTTATGATGGTTCATCTGTAGCGGTGAAATTTCGCCGTGGATTATTTTTAGGTTATATTCTTATACCAAACATCTCAAGTATTTAAGTGGTTATAAATTTTATTATCGGTACAAAGTCCAACAACTAATATATTTTTTTATGTATGGTGCTGTTTTATTACTAAGTTTTATATTACAAAATGCGTATCAGGCTACTACGATGGGCGATGACTTTTAATTATTGATCGCTTTAATAAATACGCTGTGCTGACACAAATTGCCTTAGCAACAAGCAATCAGCTAGTTCTCTAGTTCTACATTTTAATCGTTATTTGTATCAATTATTTTTTGTATTTAGATGTTAAATTGCAATCGTATAGATAAAAATTAATATATTTGGCTTCCGCATAGTATTATTAACAAATATATAAAGCACATATATAAAGTACATATTGTTTCCTAAACTTAACAAGTATCAGCTGCTAACAAACATATTACTAGAAAATTTAAAGACCTGAAGAGGTTCGGTAGTTACCGAAACGTTAACTAATAAAAAAAAACTTTTACTATAGGTGCAGTACCCTCTCGTTAATCCGCTGCTTAGTCCCTTGTTTTTTAATTAGTTGAAATAGTAGAATTTTTTAATCCGCCGATTCTATATAGTGTGCCGCTTACGCCATAAATTGTGCCGTCTGCCTCACTCTATCACGTTAATACATAGAGGGAAATAAAGTTCGTAATACGCATCTCTACAATATGTAGTATTTATTTTTCAATACAGCAGAAATATAGTAAAAAACTATTACACCCTTAATTTCATGATGGCAACCGAATGGGTGCATGACTCGTCTTGAAAACTCAGTTTTAAGCTAACGTACCAAGGTTAGTAGATTACAGAGACTGCCTACTTCCGTTGGATAGGAGTGGGGGGATGATATACGATTTAAAAAAAAAAATCGCTGCCTACCATAAAAGCACGGTTGAATGACAAATTGACTGAACTAAAATATATAAAATAAAAAAAGGTAATATCTAATTATTGATATCATATTTTTGAAATGTAGATGCGTTGTTCAGTTGAAATTCGCGAGGTAAAAAAAACACGCTGCGACGATTGATTTTTGATTAAAAATTTCCGAAGTCCAAATAAAATATTTTGCAAGCGTCAGGGATTTTAAAAATAGAATTACATTAGAGATGTTAAGTGGACAATTATAGATTGAAGGTGAAGGACATGTCACGTTATTAATGAATTACGCAAAACGTCAGGCGATTGTGTACATCGTGGAACATAAAGTCATTTATATATTTTATAATATTTTTAAACGAGAATGCATAATGACAAAAAAAACGATGCACTAGGCCGCTCGTATTTTTTAGACGTTTGGCTCAGAAATCATTTGACGGATTTTGATTAAACTCGTATGTCGTTAGTTGTAACTTGGAGATTATAAATTTTCCAAAATGCAACCGGGGAAAATGACACCATTTTGGACGTGAAAAGGAATAATTCTACGTAACTGTCTCTAAAATTTTAATTGTTTTTGTCATCTTTTAGATGTACGACAGCCCCAAAATGAAGAAAAGACCCTTTAATTATAGACCAGTCGTATAAAAAGCGATTATTTCGTTAATTTAGAATCTCTCTATAAAGGATTTTTTTTCAAAACCGATATTTGTTACATTTTAATTTGATTTTTGCGTGACCCTCTATAAAATAGCTGCTATTCATGCCTGTATAGCGGTTGTAACAATAATGCGTAAAGCAAAACAAAAGAAATGCGAAACGTATAGTCGTACTACAATTTTCATAGTAAAAATATGCAAATCAAAAGTGAACTTGCTGAAAATTAACTGTCAGTTTTTTTTAAATATCAGCTATTTTATAGGGGATACGTGCAAACAATACTATATCTCTCGTGCGTAATAATATTATGCTCATGACTTTTAAAACTCGCTGTCACTCGTTTTTAACATAATGTCACATTCGCGTACTTTTGTTATTGTTAGCAATATTTGTTATAGTTTTATTTATGGTCGTTCAGTGTTTGTAACCGTTTTTATACCTTGAGATTTGTTTACTTAAAAATTAAATTTTTATCTACATAATGGTATAATTTTCACGCGTTATAGTTACATTTTTTTTGTTTACATAAAAAACATTGATCTTAATGGTAATTTTCATTTCTAATCCAAAACTAAAAATGCTTCCAAGCTTTGCATAAATTCCTTTTTTTTATTACTTGTGATGATTATTGTACTAATTATATCTAGTAAAGTGACATGACATATTCGAATTGTTTTAATACATAATTAAAATTATATGAAGACAATTAAGTATTTTTTTACTGATAATTCTGATATATATTTATAATTGCATTATATCTTGTTGTTCAAATAAAACGTGCCTAATTATGCTAATTGGTGTAGAAGCCAAAAACTCGTATATTAAAAAAATTGCAATATATTATTATTTCAATATACAGTGCACTTTCGTTAAGTCACCGCCTACTAAGCTGCTGGGGAAGAAAATGCTAACATCAGAAATACCTTCTTTTTATTTCCCTGTAAACGAAGAGCCCACCATATCGAATACACAGGCAATGTGTGAGTTTTAGCATTAGAAAGCCACAATTTTTATTATTTTGATTCTGCCGGACTATGGTATATCAACGTTAATTGTTGTTATTCTTAGGGTTCCGTACCCAAAGAGTGTCAACAAAAACCCTGTTGTTAAGGCTCCGCTATCTGTCCGTCCATCTGTCACAGGCCGTAATCACAGAGTGTGTGTTACTAGCGTCGTTATAACAACAAATAATAAAAGTAAAATAACGTTAATGAATATTGTATTTTTCTATAAACGTCAAAATAATGCATACTAGCGAAATCGGACGAAATCTCTTAAAAGCTATTAGTTCAGGCAATTCTGCGCTTTTCTTAATAGCAATTATTATACAGAGAATATTATTTTTATTTTATTTTATTGCCAAGGCTCCGCTATCTGTCTGTGTATCCGTCTGTCGTAGGGCTGCATCTTTTGAACCGCACCTGAAATTTTCACAGAATATTATTACGGCCGCTATCACAACAAATGATAAAAATTAATTGAAATTAATAAATATTCTACGATGGTACGGAACCCTTTGTGTGCGAGTCCGACTCGCACTTGGCCAGTTTTTTTTAATTGTTTTGTTTTTGTCATCGACTACATATTGACGTCAAAATTTCATAACTACGTGGGATGCCAGAGTTCATCCTGCCGCAACCCATTGGAAATTCAACTTTTTCATTTTATTGCAGAATAAAAAATAATTGTTGCTCCCCATGTGTTTGTTCCAATAACTTACACGGACGAATTTGTCTGCGGATATTTGATACTTAACATAGTTCTCTGACAGTGCTCTAAATATTGTTTTCAGTGATTTTAAATCAATCGACAACTTTCGAATATTAAGCCTATATGTTTGGAACACAATATCTGGGCGGCTGTCACCTCGATTGGTTATTGTCGATCGTGAAAGTCCATTGACCTTGTAAAAATGAGAGAAAGAATAAATGAAGAAAAAAATGCATTGCTTTCATCTTTATAAAATATATACTATATGATTTTTGTAAATATTCACCAAGCCGAAATAAACAATCTGATGTAGTGATGGGCCAAAGTGCTACTTTTCAATCACAACGTAATTCGTGATGGCTACTTTCAAATACCAGTGATTATAAATTGTGACTGTGATCACAGTTTGTGTTTATCACGTCATTTATATTTCCATAATATGATAATATCGAATCGCATACAACGCATTTTAGTGATACTGATGGACAAATTTATTTTCATAAACTGCGATTTAATGTCGATTTATATGTGACTATTGCTTTTGTCTTAACTACGTGGAGCGAGTTTATTGGCTTATAAAAATTTAATGAAAGTCCAAAATGTTCAAATACTATAAGTACAAAAAGTAGCAAAATAAATTTTAAAAAACTGGTGCGAGTCCGACTCGCATACGAAGGGTTCCGTACCACCGTAAGATATTCTGTCCGATGTTGCTAGTATGCACTACTTAGACGTTTGTAAAAAAAAGTTTTTTTTTGTGATGAAACTACAAATTTACGGTTTTCCGATTTTTCCCTTTACTTGTGGTATAAGACATTGCTTCTTGCCAAATTTCAAGATTCTAGGTCAACGGAAAGTACCCTATAGGTTTTGATTCCCTTGCTAGTGTCAAAATATTAATTGCGTTGACTTAGAAGTTTGATTTTTTCACAGCTCCTAGGGATTGCAGACCTGAGTATTTGATATTAATTTCAACTTGATACCTCCATGCGTTCAAAAGGGTCTTGACAGACAGACAGACGGCCAACGAACTGATCCTGTAAGGGTTCCTTTTGAGGTACAGAACCCTAAAAATGTAATAAAGAAATTCAAAAATAATAACTACTAAAATGTAGATAAGTAAATATAGCAAATACCTAATAATATTTAATATTAATTAATGAGAAAAAAATAAGATAATGACAGATACACTAATAATTAACATGGTATCAACAACACCCGGGCAAAAAGCTTTATAATCTATAAATAAAATGAATGTATCAGAATGAGCCATGACTACATTAATAATAATTTATTTAGCATTTCTTATGAAGGTTTTTCATTCAAGAGTTACTTTTTTCATCTCGACTTTGCCTGACATTTTTCCTAATTGTGGAGTTAGTGACGCCTAAGAAGTTTTACTTAAAAAAAAATGAATGCCACTGTCGAAATTGCAACCAGAAACTCCCTGTTTCGCGCTAGTTGTGTTGTCTCTATTTCTTATCGTAAAAATTGATGCGATTTGACATCCTTTATATAACATAATTTTTGGATTTGACATTGAGAACAACATTTTTTTGCATTGCTATAATAAACTGGTTACACCTCGCCGATAGCGCCTAGCGCGTGGACCAGCGATCCTGTATCAATGGGATTCCAAATTAACGTTACAAATTGCGAGCCAATGACGAACTTCTGTGTACGCTTAGCAGAGGTGGAAATGTAGTAAGGATGTGCAAACATTCGATTTAAAGTTTTTTTACGTACTACCAGCATAGTCCGACTTGGCCCGGATTTGTAAATTGTCTGGTATAAAGATAGATACATTATGCTGTCGCGACTACTTTATTGAATATAGCCGAATTTACCCGGTAATACCAACTCCTTGTAAATATTTTATTTCGATATTCGTGAAAGTTAAAAAAAAAGTGTCCGGCATGAAATGATGATGCGATCGATTTAACACTAGGGCGTAATAATTTCTGTTCGAACCTAAAATATTATGCAATGAGGACTGTTAGAAGTGACGTTTGTTACACGAATGAAATGTCAAACTGAAAATTGAGTGTAAATCAACTATTTTATAGGGACTAGTACAAAAAAATGAGAGCTATCGAGTTTTAAGTTCGAGATATTTATAGTACCTAGTATATCTCGGACGCCATTATATTATGACTCGTGTGACTTAAAACTCCCTGGACCTCGTTTTAACATATCGTCGAAAATATACTTCATTACAAACTAGATATATAAATTATTATTTTATTAAATATATTAAGAGCACTGTGGTTGAAACAATAACAATAAAATAAAGCATAGTTACTTCTTACTTCAGCAAACACTACATTTTATTGTTATTCTTTTATTGTTTATTAAATTACAAGATCGTGTTTATGCTTTTTTTTTTGGACGGCCAATAATTTAAATAGGTATATCCTTTTATGCAACGACAATTTTTTGAATAGAAAATTTAAAAAATGTTTATAGCAGTTTTAAAGTAAAAAAATTCCTTCAGATGTCTTATTTTTGTTTGTTTTTTGACAATTTTTTGCATCCAAATAATTTTTTTTTTAATTCAGCAATCAGCTGTTTAACAGATGAAAACGAACCACAAGATGCATGTAGAAAAAATGGTGGGGATGAAGTTATTCAAGTATGTTGAATGACGTCAGTGAACGTCATTTTTAATGCAGTTCTTTTTCTCTCTTTCTAAAAACTTGACCTTATAAAATGATATAGCGAGGTTATTCGCAATCTATTACATAAGATTGAAAACATAAACACACCGACACACGCGCATTGAGTGCAAAGTCCACTTGTCAGTGTTACCTTGCTACGTCACCGTGCTAATAAGTTTCGGTGTTTTGGGATCGCTGATTATGGTACCTGCTATACTTCGTTTGAAAGTTGTTTATATATTTTATAATTTATATACATGAATGTTTACCGTACGATGTATAATAATATTATATGTACCCACCGTGACGATTAACTCGCGATGTAAACAAATTATTTTTATACCGCGATAATTATAATTTTATTTTTAATTATTTTTATGAAGCTGTGAAACTGTTTCGTATTCTTTAGAATATTGGTTTTCAAAAACGCACTTTCACGTGACGTAACTCTACTTGACAGAACTTCACCCTTCACGCAGAATTTCTGTAATGATATATGTATCAAATTTGAAATAAAAACCCCGTCATGTGCGAGTCGAACTCGCGAGGAAAGGATTTCGTTTAATTCTGTTTTCCGTGAGTCCTTTATAGGGATTGTAATGCTGGGTCCAGCAATCCAGTTGAATCCAGCACATTTTTGGTCTTGGTGGATCCAGCATCTGGCGCGGATCCGCAATCATGTAAAACAAGTAATTAACCGGGTCTGAGAAGGATTATGATAAGATATTGAAGAAAGAAATGACACTTTATTAAAGTGAATGAGTGAGAGGTGAACATCTAATTTTAATCTATGATTATTTGATGACTTAAACCAGCCAGCGTTGAGGCAGAGTAAGCCTTATGCGCAGCCGGGTATATTTGCAGTTCTTAAACTGCGCATTTTAAAATTATGAAAAATATGTTTCTATTCCTAATAACGAGCCTTTCTAATTTTGGTACGTCACACGATGCACTGAAAAAATTTTTTTTTACCCTCTCAAAATCGGAATTCGTTTATTTACTCTATACGTCCATGATTGGATCATCTAACTCTATATATGTACCAAATTTTAACTTTTCCAGTAAAGTCGGAGAAAATAAGCTGTGACAGACGGACATAGACACGAGAGTGAATCCTATAAGGGTTTCGTTTTTTCTCGGATGTACGGAACCTTAAAAGAATACCCAACTACGACTAACGGAGAAGTACAAACAAACTTCCAATATGAAACGATTTTAGGCGTCATCACTAATTTTTAACCTAGTAATTTATTACACGAAAACTATTGAAAATGAGGACCTCCTTCCGAAAAACAAATACAGGGTGCTAAATTATAAATAAACTTGTGTCCGTTTGGGTTTTAACTCGAAAATTCAATGGAAGTGTTATAATTTACTTCATAGAATTCCATGTAGTCTATAGTTGCATTTAAAGTTACAAACAACTGCTATGCGTTTTGTTTAATTTTGATAAAAGATATCCCGAAGCAGAATTTGAATGTCATGTTTTTGTAACCGACATTCCGGTTTTATTTGGATTACGTACAACATATTTTGGCGCAACAAAATAAAATTACACAACCGAAATACAGATTACAATAGCGTCGAATATGAAGACCAGTTTTTTTGCGTTGACAAAGTTATTGCCGGAGGTGGCGGGTTTCCCACTTCTGGCGCAAATTAATCTAAACCTGTATCCAGACACACGGCTTGCTGCGAATCTCGTTTTAAGTAAGGCAGCGTTTGTTCAGTCCAGAATATATTTGTTATAGCTTACTGTCCAATCAAAAATAGTAGTTTATTGTGTTAAAACGAGCGACCGGCGAGTTTTAACAGTCACACGAGTCATAAAGCATCGGAAATAGATACTACATTTTTTGCACGTACCTCCTATAAAATAACTGATTTCCACTTCATAATAAGTATATAGTTGTGTACCTAACAGTTCAGTGTTCGGCCATATTGGAATCTACAATTTGGATTCTTTACGAATACTACTCCTGCTTTGCTGTCTCTGACTCATGTGGTTTTAAATGTCAACTGACATGGAAATTACTATTGCATTGGTAAAATTGCAATTCTTTACAGACATGAAAAGGAGGGCAAAAAAATGTAATGTCGGTGATTTGATGTTTATTATCAAATTATCTGTTAAATTCAATAACAAAAATTCAGTAATGTTGTCCACTCGCTAAAAGACGAGACGAAATTTTTGAAAAACTGATTTAAATTGTTGCTCTTTTACCCAAATTGTAGCTCTTTTACCCAAATTGTAGTCATAGATTTATGGTCGTGGTTGATGATGTCCGATATCCAACTGTCTTGAATTGTATATTCAATCGGAACCTAACTGACCTTGTTAAGCATAATATGCAGTAGACATTAGAATGCATAATGAATTTTATAAGCATTGCTCACGTTGCTATTAACGTGGCTTCCTGATAATCTTCTGTCGCGATTAGGGCTGCCGATCGACTTATCGTCACATAAATAATAATTTGCATTTATAATTGAAGCAATTAAATCGCTTAACCTCGAGCAGTATTGCTATAATATTAGATAATTATTTCTAATAACTATTAATTTAATGGCGTAATATGTCAAAGGTATTGATAAGAAAGTAATATTAATGCGTGATGTCCTGCATATAATAGACAGGGAGTAGGTTCAAACAGTTCTTTGACAAAATATTATCAGGCCTTGTCCGTTGTCGTCAGAGTTTTTAACTGGAAATTCAATATCCAAATAATATGAACTAATTTCAACACAAAAGGACATACGATTTACACGCCGTTACTACTTTGTGATTCAGTCATGGAGTATGGATGCGATGAATTCAAACGCAATGTTAAAAATCCCGGGTCGCAGTGCCAAAACCCTGCCGACAATATAGTGTATTTGCTTATACAGGCAGTGTGGCTTTATTATGCAAACTTAAGTTGGTTTTTGGGCAAAATAAAAAATTTGACTCCTTTATACACCCCTTAAAATAACATTTTTTTTCTTAATTGCAATATTATTATCAATCGAACCTATATACCAAATTATATACAACTTTCAGTAAATAATCTGCAAAGTAGTGTTTTCATAAAATTTGTAAGTCCGGTCCTATCGGGCCGATTTTATTAAAATTTTAGGGACACTTTTTAATTATTACTGAAAGATTAAATGTCAATTTTGAAACGATTCTGAGAATTTTTTCGGTATTTTGGGACCCAAAAACATTTTTCAACCCCTAAAAACTACCCTTAAAATGACCCGATTACGAAACGTCGAGAAATTTTGTTCCGACCCCTTTTTTTTTTTTTTTTTTTTTTTTTTTTTTTTTTTTTGTACGGAGGGGGAAATCCAGTTATGGACACCCAGGTGTTCCCTGGGTAGTGTGGGACTCGAAACATAGCTCCATACCCACCAAAACCCCCTCCCTCGCACTCTTTGTGTCCCCCCACGGCACCGACCTCCAGTCATTCCTTCGCGGGGGGAAGAGTTACGGCTCAGGGCCGTTTCCTTCTTGATTCTTCTGTCTTCAGCTCTTCCATGATGCTCACAGCAAGGTCACATCCGGCGTTCCAGTCCTCCTGTGAGCGCAACATATTTGTGACAAAGTTGTCAACCGTCACCGATGTTCCAGTTCTCCTCTCCAGCTTCTCCCTGTGTTGAGTGAATCGGATACACTGTATAAGAACATGTTCCGCTGTCTCCTCTTCTTCTATGCATACCGGGCATTCTGCACTCGCCTCTATTCCAAATCTTTTCAGATACTGCTTAAACCCCCCATGTCCAGAAAGAATTTGGGTCAGGTGGTAGTTGAGCTCCCCGTGCCGTCTATTAACCCAACCGTTCAGATCTCGTATCAGTCGATGAGTCCATCTTCCTTTGTCAGAGGCGTTCCATCTCCTTTGCCAATTCTCCATGATCTTTTCTCGGTCTCTTCTTTCCTCTATGTTTCCACGCGCATGGGCCCGCGTATATTGCGCTGCTCTTTCCCTGGCAATCAGGTCTATCGGTGGTAACCCCGCGATAACCAGTGCTGCGTCCTCTGATACCGTCCTATACGCTGATGCTACCCTCAGTGCACACTGTCGATATACCGGTAGAAGTAACCTAGCATACGTCGGGGTCATAAGTGCCTCCACCCACGCTGGTACTCCATAGAGCAATATAGAGGTCCCGACGCTCGCGAGTACTCGCCTTCGACTCTGGCGTGGTCCACCGATGTTGGGGAGAATTCTAGTGATATCCTTAATTGCTTTCCCCGCTTTTTCTCCAGCATATACTAAGTGGGCTCTGAAGGTCAGCCGTTGTTCCGACCCCTAGGTCCCGCCATCCGACCGATGCCAATAGTGTATGTTTCCATATGGCAATTACACTAAAAAGTCACTTCGATTTGGTGGACACGTAGAGTGCGCTACTGTACACGTAGTACTTGCCCCACCAATCATCATTGCGTAAACGGGCTCATCCACCAATTATCATTGAGTACTGTCGAACATCAATGCTATTAGTGTCCAAAAAATAAACTATCAAGTTTTGTGGACGGAAAAATCACGAAAAAACTTTGAATTCCTTAAATATCTAACCTCCGTGGACTTAGCACTTGGTACTTGCCTAAACCTATAAAATAGTTTGAAATAGAAAATCGCCCAGAAAACGGTTGCTCTTTTCTGCTGCAGGACGGTACAAACTTCCATCACTACTCAATAGACAGCACTATCATGTCGCCTATGCCTATGCACCGCTCTAAGTAGGGAATTATATTATGTGAAAAATCAAGGGAAATTTTAATTGGGAACGTATTATAATTTTTATTATGTTTAATTATTATTGTTTGTTTGCGCCACTATTTTTTTCGACCTCACGCCTTGATGGTTACTTTAATGTATAAAATTATAATGTAAACGAAGCACAAAAAAGGATGTAAGTTTTTTTTACGTAAATTAAAATGGATAGTACTTTATCTAAACACTATGCGAGCTGTCATTGCACATGCTTTTTCTTATTAATATTTTATGCAAAAAATTGATTAAAAACGACATTTATTAGCTGTTATTTTATAAAGTTAATTGTATTTTTTACAGCTAATCGACATTTTTTTTATTAAATCACATGAAAAGTTAGTTTTTTGTTCAATGGTTTCGCTAATTAATTAAATTGATAATTCTAATGTCAAGGAATAATTGAGTGTAATCATGAAATTACTAATCAAGCGTATTCTTCTGACTATAACCAGAGTGATTACCAAGTGCTTAGCAAAATAAACATTATGGGTTACCACTTTTGTTTGCTGTTTATTCTACTAAGCACGTCAAATATCAGTGATTACCATCACCATTTAGTAATCACTGTGGTGACGTAAGAACAGTAATTAGAACAAAAAATAGTAGAATATGGCTAATTATTATACTTGATAGTTGCTATGCAACTTTAAAGTAGTAAATATCTCAAGCGTTAAATTATTCGTGACATCTGACAGCCACCTTCTGAAATATTATATTACTAGCCGCTACCCGCAACTCAGCACGCGATTGAGATGAAACTCGGCAGCGACTACACTAGTGGAGTCTTCGACTCCACTGTATTACTATCTTGCCTTACAGTAGTGAGACCTTCGGCTTCACCATATTAGGAGCTTGCCTGGGGGGATGAGCCCCGCTCGGCAACTACAACAGTAGTGGAGGCTCCGGCTCCACCGTATTGCAATCTTGCCTCGCGAGGCTGCGCCCCCCTCGGCAAGACCTAAAAAGTATAAAAAATATAACAGCTTTTAGGAACTATAGTTTAAAAATTAGAATGAGTTAACTATTGACATCCCTGTATCTCCCCCCTTTCCACTCCTTAGAAGATAATTTTAGGAAAACCCAGTTCAGTGAATGTCTATACATCATTACCAGATTCAGGTCTGTAGAAATTATAGTTCATAAATGAGAATTTTATATCCATAACGTCCCCGCAACCATTCTTGGGAGTCCATTTCTGCAAAACTCGTCTTTAACGGTTCACTAATGACTACTGCAACTATCACTATATGTTTCAATTTGCTCAACAACCCAGACTGGCACCCCATATCTACACCTCATTGGTTTAAATCAATGGCTTCTACTTGGGAAACTCTCTCCAAGTATACTTAATAAAAAATAAATATAATTTGTTATCCGTTAACTGTAAATCAATCGCACTTTTCGCGTGTACACCTCTATATTTATAACCCCAGTTCCCAATGGTGAACCGGATAATAATGTGCTAGAAGGTAAAAATAAATACAGTTGAACTTCGTTCATTCGAGCTCCAATAATTCGAATTTCTTGGTTGGTCCCTTGAACTCCCTGTACAACACATTGTAATATTTCTTCGTAAATTCGAACAACTCCGATAATTCGAACTTTTTACGTGGGGAATTGTTAATTCTTTCTGTTATAAATATCGTCACAAACACGACCAGTAGTCACTATTTTTTCGGTTATCGTACGTAAATCTCGTTGACCGAAATAAATTGTGATTGTTTCTGGAAATCGAAAATGTCCGGGTGTGGAAGTAAGAAGTTGTCTTCTAAATACATTAACGATAGCCAACAAGGTGAAGGTTATTAGCTAAGTGGAGAAAGGAAGAAAAAAATCAGAAATGGAAAAGAAGTTTGACATACCAGTGAACAGTCTGTTGAATTATTTAAAGAATAAAAATCGGGTTTTGAAAGAGAACAATTTGACTTTCGGGAATTTGACGAGTGTGCAATGAAGTAGTTTAAACAGGCTCATAATTTGAGAATTCCTACCGGTCGTGCCATTATCATCAGATGTAAAATTAAGCAGTTTGCCGAAAGATCAATTTACGGCCAGCGTAAGATGATTTGACCATTTTAAAGAAAGAAACGACATCAACTTCAACAATTCTAAGTCTCGTTAATTCGAAGTTTTGGGACCGATCCCTCATATTTAGAATTAACGAAGTTCCACTGTGTAAGAGTTTGCTGGAATGTGTACTTGTGAATGTTTATTATTGCCTATCCGCTGTCATACTCGGTATTCTTGCATTCTTCTACCCGGTTCAACGAACTGGTTGGTGTTTTCGCCGAATATAATTGACACGTGCTTTTCGTAATAATAATGCGCGCAATTATATGAATAAAAAATTATACAATTTAGTGATTGTGCATAACAATCGTTGATTTGTTGATGTTAGATGAATATTGTAGATCAACGGTGGGCAACCCGCGGGCCCACTACGGCCCTCACAAAGTTTCTGTCATATTAAAGGCCGCAATGCTCTCAAAGTGCTCCCAAAGAAAAAAAAACTTTCATTGCGTTTTTCATTGTGAATTTTTGTAAAAATACTTCCTTAAACATATACTGTGTACTCAATTTAGATCATTTGGTATATAGATAGTCGATTGATTTAGTACCTGGGTTGCGACACATTCTAATCAAACACACCCATGTAGGTATTGGAATTATGTTTCTTAATTATGATAAACAACTCAATCAAGAGCTTCAAAAAGAAATTAACATTAATTTAAATCGCTAATTTTATTGAGATCTTTACATATGTGTTATAATTTAATTGGACAAATTATAGATACGTTTAATGTACTTTTCGGAGAAAGTTTTTTTTATTTCTCATTAATGTCTTTATAGCATAGGTTATAATTATATACTGTCTTATTTTTACAGAGTTATGAATAGAGAAAAAAAATACGTATTTTAATACAGGTTCTTAATAATTAAATCAGAAATTGGGCATCTTTATTATCATTTTTTTTATATTTTATCCCTACGTTACCCGTCAACGGAGTTTGGATATTTTAGACATTTTATTTATATATTATCGTAACTTAGTTGTGTGATTTTATATAGTAAGAAATTCGGGGCTGTCAGTTTTCTCCATAGATTTTTTCGCATTAATGTCAATATTGAGGGGAATTAATTTCTAAATCGACTCTATACTGAGAAAGAAACTTGAGGCAAACACATATTTATTTGTGCCTATTGGATCGTATAATCTATTTGGACCAAGCAATCTTTTTTGCATCAAACAACACCAACAAAATGTTTTTGTTTGGTCCAAGTCATTCTTCGATCCAATAGGCACGAACAAGTATATGTTGGTGCGTACTGGATCGATTTTTTTTTTGTGAAATATTCGATCCAGTAGACACAAACAAATATTTATTTGCCTCAAACTATTTTTTTCTCAGTACTTATATTCTATAGTAAACTTTCTGAATTCTTGTCTGTCTCTCTGTTTCAATGAGTCAGATTAAGATTTGGTGAAGATTTTGGGGAGGGTTATTGCTTTTGAAAATTAAAACAATGTTATACCGACAATGTCGATGCAAGGAGGTAGAATAACACCGCTATTACTTGAAAACGGCTGAAGTGATTATAATTAAACTTGGAATGCCATCAGCAGGTATCCAAACTTTAAAAATATAAAATTTTACCCGACTACGAGTTAATTCACGGTTCTCGTCAAAACTTAAATTAGCGCGGGTTAATCTGCGGAAAAATCGACGTCTACGCGA
Source organism: Venustoraphidia nigricollis (assembly GCA_034508555.1). Lineage (NCBI taxonomy): Eukaryota > Metazoa > Arthropoda > Insecta > Raphidioptera > Raphidiidae > Venustoraphidia > Venustoraphidia nigricollis. The sequence continues at coordinate 4,887,577 of JAVRKA010000004.1, read as the reverse complement.
TTGAAGTCACGATTAGGATAGATAAATTGTAGACGCTAGACAGCTAAAGTCAATTGTCACGATCAAAAATTAGTAGAGAAGGGATATACTCTGTAAATGCGAGGCTGTTGTACAGACAAGGTACAAGCTCTTTGAATCAACGTTAATCTTACGACATCAGTTTAAGCAAGATACTAGATTATGTTAATAGACTCCTAAAGAACTGATGAACTATTAGGAGAGCAGAATAGACTTTATAGGTCGCTGCAGTGTTTACCGTTTGGTCCTTGGTAGAGATGTGAAAGACGGGTCTTTTTAGTGATCTGCATCTTTGTATCTGAGCCGAGTTCTGAATATGTTACTGCAGTCTGCCACTGAGTTACCTAGTTCAGTCAATCATATCACGACCTGCATAAAATCAAGAATGCATAGCCAAATATGTGATGCATGAGTCATTTGAGCTAACAGATGCATCAAAGCAAGAACTGATACGTAAGTGTAAAACGTGCTTCTGTGTGTTAAGTGTTTCACTGAGTTATGCGGATCCGTTGATCCGTCGGCTCAAAAATAAGTGAGTCGGCTCTCACGGATCTTCTGTCGGAGTCGGCTCTTTGAACCGGTTCAGATCTGATATACCCAACTCTAGTCCTTGGCTTTAATTCTAATTCTAAAATAGAAAGGACACATTTTAAGTGGATTTGCCACAAATAATTTATCGCATGTGCTTTTATTGGACAATTGGAAATGAACATATTTGACATAAATTATAAATATTATATTTGCATATCTGCTTTGCTCTTTGACATTACATGTATTTTTGTGTGTCGACGTACAATATTTTTAAGCGTAGTCTAAAGTGTAAAAATATTAAACGATAGTAATCACCCATACACGTGCGCGAGAAATGGGATGGTCTAAAGTTCGAAAGGTCATCAAAAAATACATACTGTACAAAGCCGTTTGACAGAAATTGTTGTCAGATCATGAGAAGCCTCAAGGCGAAGTACTGTCTAATTTGTCAGATTACATACAGTCAAAACTGAACGTGCAATCTAGGAGCGTTCATGTATAGCAGAGCCACGAGATGTAAGAAAATATCTTTTATTGCAACGACAATAATTTGTCATTTTATATTGAACTAGCGGCCCAGTCCGGCTTCGCCCGGGTGTAAATGTAATATGTAGGATATAAAAGATGAGAATCATTATCGTTAAATTCTCAACGTGTATTGAATTTGCGCGAATTCAATCGCTTTTATTTGTGAATGTTCAAAAATCGAAGAGAAATCTTATTTCCCAAAAAGAAATTTAAAAAATTCTGTTGATCCGATCGCTACCAAACTTCAGAAGATCACCCGCTGGGCTAATCTAAAGATTGTCTGAAAATCCGTTTGGAGTCCATAGATTACATATACATCGTCTTTTATCTATATAGATTATCAAAATGTAAAAAGTGGTTATTGTGACATAACGATAATAGTTGGACATATAGTATCACGAAGTTTTTTGTAATTATTGATATGTTCTTTAATATTGTAGAACATACTTTTGTTCTATCATCAATAGTTTCCGCAGCGCATGCGACGAAAGATGTTTTATGGCATTTTTTTACACCTTGGGTTACGTTACTAAAGTTTTAGTAAGGATCCCTAATATTTTCTAGCAATAAATATAGCCTATGTTACTCAGGGTGAATGTAGCTTTCTAATGGTGAAAGCATTTTTTTAATCGGCACAGTAGTTTTTGAGTTTATTCATTACAAACTTACACACACACAAAAATACAAATCTTTCCTCTTTATAATATTAGTGTAGATGTGTTATTTCTGTTTCAATTAGTTTTTTTGCGTTTAATTTTTTTTTTGTGTCTTAAATTTTTTCCCAAAAATGTTCGGCCATATAAAGGAACCAAATAAAAGTCGGTCCACTCAGACACATACGAAGACATTTTTTGTGGCTTTGAGAACCGTCGTTCTGCATATGGGGCTTACTGTGGTAACCTCTGATCTCTTCTAGTAGGTAGAGGACAGTGTGGTCCTGCGGTTAACGTGCTGGGTTCTTAACCGGACTGTCGTGAGTTCGAATCCTGCCTCTGTTCATGGATATTTTGTGATGTCGTTTAGTTTTAAGTGATTGTTATTTGATGTGATTAAGACGCTAAAAACCTAAGTTGTCGAGCGTCTTTAATCTACAATAAATAAAAAACCCGGGTCGCAGTGCCAAAACCCTGCCGACAATATAGTGTATTTGCTTGTACAGGGCCGTGTGGTTTTATACTTTTATTATGTGAAATTAAGTTTGTTTTTGGGCAAAATAAAAAATTTAACCCCTTAATACACCCCTTAAAATAACGTTTTTTTTCTTAATTGTAATATTATTATTAATCTAACGTCTACACCGAATTAAATACACCCTTCAATAAATAAGTCACTATCTGCAAATTAGTGTTTTCAAAAAATTTATAAGTCCGGTCCTGTCGGGCCGATTTTTTTAACATTTTAGGAGCACTTTTTAATTGCTACTAAAGGGTTAAATTTCAATTTTGAAACGATTCTGAGAATATTTTAGGTATTTTTGGGCCCAAAAACTTTTTTCAACCCCTAAAAACCACCCTTAAAATGACCCGATTGGGTCCATTTTAAATAGGCTTCGTGCGGTGATGGATTCCAACATGTGTGCCAAATTTCGTCAAAATGAATTAACTCCTTCGAAAGTTATTGCCCGTACACATATATACCTATATATATATATATATATATATAAATATATATATATATATATATATATATATATATATATACATATATATATAAACATTTTCAAAAATGGTGCCAAAGTGTTTAGGAGGTTATGAAACGTCGAGAAATTTTGGTCCGACCCCTAGGTCCCGCCATCCGACCGACGCCAATAGTGTATGTTGCCATATGGCAAATACACTAAAAATAATTCTTTTAGTAGGTATCACCCTAAGTTAGTATTCTCGTTCCTTGTACTACAAACTTATTACAAAGCCATACAAAGATATTTACCAAACATATTATGGGTCGAGGGTTGAACACTTAAAATTAGGAACCATAAAAAATATTAATTTCGAATCGATAACTATATCCGCCAAATTCAAATACACCAAGACCTCGCTTAACGCGGAAGATACATTCCAATAAGTTCCTGTGCTATACGAAACAGCGCCAAACGAGGTTATAAATACGTAGATAATAGGCATAAATGAAACAGAACCGATAATAAGAAAATTAGGTAGTTTTTTTTTGTTTATTTAGTTTTGTAACATTATTGCTAAATACTTTTTTATTACATTAATTTTATATAGATTTATTAATTGGTAATAACGATTTTTGTTCATAAAACATTTATGTAAGAAGTTATTTATGGTGAGAAAGGTTCCTCATTTGACATATTTTTTTTTTGTGAAGAAGTCAATTAATTCCGATTGATTTAAGATTGTCTTACTATTGATGTACGATTGATTCCTGATTTATTTACGATTGATTTACGATGGGTACATAGTAAGTGCCAAATGTGTGTATTGCACACTGCCTAACAATACTTATAAAACTGACCTACAAGAATTGAAGATTAAAAAAAAAACATTGTATGCATATATTGCATGTAACAAAAACGGTTCACCGTGCATGATGAACGGTCGGAGATTGCTATCAGATTAATGGGCTTCGACGGTTCTGTAACTTAACGCTGTTTTCCTACCGTTTTCAATGCACCGCTGAATTATAATTTGACAAGTTTTTATACTTTATCGCACGTGAATTATCGCTTCTTTTCTAATAAAATATTAATATTTGTTTTATCATGAGATCTGTTCACACTTACTGATTTTTTCCTTGTGAAACGTCCGACCAAAATAAGCTCTCACTTGTTTCTTTTTTCATAAATTAACGTACGAATTTCTAACACCGTCATCAATTTTTAACGTTTTGAGTGGCCATAACAGTAAGGTACATACTTAGTGCGTGAATTATTATTTTGTGACGTCCTGTGCCATGGCAAAACGAGCGCACGAGATATTCATGTGTCTGTAGTATTTTTTGCACGTACCCCCCATAAAATAGCTGGTTTTCACCAAATTTTCAAAACTTTTGACAGTTCAATTTTGAGCAAGATCACTTCTAATTATAGGTTGCGTTCAATTCTTATGCGGTTAGATTATGATCTACTATGAAAATGGTCGTACAACTCCGTTTATTTAATTATGCTTTATGTTTTAACAGTTTATTTGATCTAAATAAACAATTTAAAATCAGATAAAAACGAGAAAATTAGTTTTACACAAACTTTTGTACAGAAAAAATTAAATTTGAAAAAATTATTAAACGATCCAAAGTCAGTATATTTAACATAAGTTTGTAAAGAAGAAACTTCAAAATGTTAATTTGCCTTCCCATAGTTTGAAATCTCGTGATGTACTGTAAAGAAATACTGGCGAATGTCATGTTTTTTATTCAATTTGTACGGCAAAAATATATGTTCTTTGTAGTTTTTAAACAGTAAACCATATTTGGGAAGCTGCTTATTCACAGCTAATAGTAATAAAATAAAAACCCGGGTCGCAGTGCCAAAACCCTGCCGACAATATAGTGTATTTGATAATACAGGCAGTGTGGCTTTATTATGCGAACTTAAGTTGGTTTTTCGGCAAAATAAAAAATTTGACTCCTTAATACACCCCTTAAAATAACATTTTTTTTTCTTAATTGCAATATTATTATCAATCGAACCTCTATATCAAATTATATACAACTTTCAGTAAATAATTCACTATCTGCAAAGTAGTGTTTTCATAAAATTTTTAAGTCCGGTCCTGTCGGGCCGATTTTTTTAAAATTTTAGGGACATTTTTTAATTACTACTGAAAGGTTAAATGTCAATTTTGAAACGATTCGGAGAATTTTTTCGGTATTTTGGAGCCCAAAAACGTTTTTCAACCCCTAAAAACTACCCTTAAAATAGCCCGATTACGCCCATTTTAAATAGGCTTCTTGCGGTGATGGATTTCAACACGTGGGCCAAATTTCGTTAAAATCAATTAACTCTTTCGAAAGTTATTGCCCGCACACATATATATATATATATATATATATATATATATATATATATATATACGCATATATATATATATATATATATATATATATATATATAAATATATATATACATATATATATAAACATTTTTAAAAATGGTGCCAAAGTGTTTAGGAGGTTATGAAACGTCGAGAAATTTTGGTCCGACCCCTAGGTCCCGCCATCCGACCGACGCCAATAGTGTATGTTGCCTTATGGCAAATACACTAATAATAAAATGAATTTTGCGATCACAGTTAGAAATTCCCCGGGAGCATATCTGAGTGATCTGTCACCTTAAGAACACTATAAAAAACTTTAAAGAAGTCCCAATCTAGAGGGTGAATGCATATATGTAACATATTAAGACATGCCTATCGCATGGCCGTGTAGAAGGAATGAAAATAGCCAAATGAAAATAAATCGACAGCCATCGTGTATTTTCATTACAATAAATTAAGTGGTCGCTCTGCCATCTTCCCTGTTTGTTTGTAGGTCGGTCGACGCTGATCTCTTTTCGAGATGAACAGCCGCCACGCTCTCACCGAAATGAGAATTGATTTGAAAGCGGCGTCGAAGTGTGTTCCGGAAATTGAGTTAAGCTCGGTGTACACTACTGTTTCTATAATAAAAGAATTGGACGCGTGTACATTTCTCGCGTTTAAAGTGAAACTGTATATTGTTAAACATATTTTGTGGTATGCCTGTAAACACTAATGTATGTTGGTTCTGATCTTAACTATAACTTTACGTAATCTCTTGCTTTTCAGTCCTGTCCCCCTGATGAGTATTATTTCTACTATGCGAATAGAAAGGGGCGTGGCGTTATAAAGTCCGGTGATCTACCATATTGCGAATAACGTATTTTTCCGGAAATCTAGAATTATTATCATAATATTATATAATTAGCTATATGAGTTAAAGATTGATTAATCTCATACATTTTTCTTAAGCTTCCACGGATGCGGATTTATATAGCGTAAAACCCACGCGGCTTAAGGGGGTATTCTCATGTGAACGCATAAATTTTACCTCTTTTTAGAGAATTTTTTTTAGACGACAATAACATTCAATAATTTTAATTTTTTTATGTTTTTGTTTGTATCTTTAACTGTATAAAAAAAAATTTGTTTTCTCTTATTTTACATTTTTTTATATATATATATATATATATATATATTTTTAATTAAATTAGACACTAAAAAAAAAGCAGGTCACTGGCCATGGTAATAGCGGCTGTTCATGTTCTATGAAATAAAAAAATGAAATGGATCATTGTTCAGTAGGGACGTCGCTATCGTCCCTACCAAAATTAACCAATTTCATTAAAAAAAAAAAAATGGCGGACTGTAGAAAAAAAGCTTGCGTTTTTTGTTAATTTTTTTGTTAAAAATCGTTTAAAAAAAATAAGAAAATATTTTCGAAAATAAGCAATTTTGGTACCGACGATAACCATTAATGAGTAGAAGAACATATATAAATTTCAAAGCAATCGATTGTATACTTTTTTTTTTAGGACCATGACAGTTTTAGAAAATAATGTTTCCAGATAAATGCGTTTAAAGTTTCAAGAGCCAACAAGTCGCTTATACGGCTCGTCGGCGACTATGAGTTGTAATTTATTTAAAACTAGGAATTTCGGTCTCTATTTTTCACAGCATATTTTCGATAGGTTTTACTATTGAAATATGAAAACAAAAAAAAAATCGATTTTTCGAAGTGGTCACATGAGAATACCCCCTTAAAGAAAAATAACAAATATCTCGATCAATTATGATGCAGAAAAATGCATTAAATTGATTTATTTATGCGCAGTATTACTCATAACATGCAGCGTAATTTCGATATTTATTTGTTTAATTTGAATTGACGTAAAATGGATCACCGGACGAGTATTACCGGTTTTCAGGAAAATCCACCATAGTTTCTTTGTGTACACATTTTACGTTTGTTTTTTAATTTGTAATTAAATAATTAGATTTTAATCAATAAAATTATTAGGTAGATATCTATTTTAATATAACTTTAAGAGAAAAAGTGTATCTGTGTTACCTTAAAACAACAAAACAACTGAAAAATTCTTTCACTGTTATTTGTTACTAGTATAAATGCTAACAGCTAAATGAACGTGAGTTTTTAAATAAACTAATAAAATTAAACTTTTTATACGTACAATTCAGCCGTCGCGACGGCTGAATCGTATGAACGACGTCCGACAAATAGTGATATGTTGTCTACATCTTTATGTTGTAATTTGACATTTATAGTTTTCCGTCCAAACTTGCATAAGAAGTTACGCTTCAATAAATTAATCGAAACTGTTGCAGCCTCGACTACTTCCAGAACCTATTTAAAATTATAATAACTAAAAAATTCTAATAAAACAAATCTAAACCACTTTTCTGGAAATTTGTAATGTTTTTAAGAGTGGTTAAGTAATAATTATTGTGGTCACGTATCATGTTTTTTATATAAACTAGTTTTTGAACATTTCATAAAGTCTATATGCATTGTTGAGTCGGTGTGTGATAAATTATTACGTTCTTGATTTTTATAAAATTGACACTTGAAAACCTTCGTTTCACCTTTTACAAATACACATAAATTGGTGTTTTGGAAATTCCGAGAATCTGACTAATACATATAATCCGCAGTAATTAGCATTGCCAACCTAAAGTTATTAAAACATTTTTTTTTTAATAAAGCAAGAAATCAGGGCGATTGAGGGTCGTGGATTGGTACGATTTTTTACGTTTTTACATCAATATTTCTCTTGATACTTTTTTAAACGGACTTCGTTTGAAAATAACTCAATTTTGGTTTGTAATGAACTAAGAATTTCATCTATTATTTAAAATATAAATTTTATATTCTTAAGATTTCATTGTTTCTCGTACAGGTTTTGACAAAAAATGCCCAATTTAATAAATAACAACAAAATAGAAAAAAAAACATAAATCGCGCGACACAGATAGCTGCCAAGATATTGCGCATTGTACGAGGTATATTTTTGACCTTGTGCACTTAATTTTTCGGATTTTATGGAAATATTGAACGTTGTGTAATTTAATAACTCGTTCCTAATTTTCATTTTGGCAAATGCACCATTTTAAAACATGTACTTCTTAAAATTTAATAATGTTTTACTTTGTTTACAGGTAAGCATCCATAGACGATAACACGTCATTTTTGTATTTTGTTCCTTGAACACGTAAGTATGTAGTAATTAATAATATGCATTGACACTTGTGTAAACATATTTAATGAACATTGTTACCAATTTTTTGTGCACTTTTCTCTCCTACAGGGTCTTCATAAAAGATGTAATACTTTTTCTTTTTAAATTGGTACGTTTATTCTTTTTAACATCGCAGTAAAAAGTTCTTGTAATTGGGTCCGAAAATCGTAATCAAAATTTATAACAATTTTGTTTATTTTTCAAAGTCACTATCACACTATTTTTGAAATTATGTCTGTTGGTTGGGGGGGGGGGGGGTATGTACGTTGGTACCTACGTATGTATGTGGTCATTCTAGAACGAAATCTTGAGAATAAAAAATGCTATCGATTATGTTAGGGTACCAAACAACGCGTATTAACGTAAACATGATCTGAAAGAATTTTTGTCAAAATCAGTCAGGCCGTTTATTCAAACCAAAAAACAGCAAAAAAATATTTTAGAATTTTTAGAAAAAGATTTCTCAGGTTTAATTTGTCAATATCATACTCAAAGGTCGCACTATGCGACCTACTTTACGGCTTAGTTATTTTTCTTTGATTTTTGTTATAATTTAAATTTTAAACCATCAATTGCCATGATTATCTGGATCGGCGTCAAATTATATGATTAATTGTGCAATCTGGGACATGTGAAAATTCTCGAGAAACTCGGAACGATATCAAAGCTCATCATTTTCATTAAAATGATTCAGATTTCACATCAATGACAAATAGTTGTGCCCTCAAAAAAGCTTTGAAATTACATATTCATTTCTGACTATGAAATCTGTCAGCTTCGATTTATCATGCATTACATGAATTTTCAAAGAATTCATTCGGTAAATAGTGTCACTCCTTCCATGAAGGCCCTGTAAACACGAAACTGTTTTTCCTATAAGTAATGTTACTTTTTAAATACAGAGTGATTCACGAAGTGATGCCGGATCATGTTCTTAAAGTTCTGTTAAGCGAAAAATTCCAATCAGTTGGACGACAGGATCACTTTGACATTTGACATATTATGATAAATAAAGCAATATTTCTGTTAACGCGTGCGATGACGCGGATAACGACTAGTAATAAATATTATGAAATTTTGCTATTTGTTTGCATGGTTACATAATACGAAAATACGAAAATGAAATTTTTAACTTGATAAACAATAATTAGGTACCTGAAATAAAAATAGTATACTTAGTTGAGTTTAGTTTCAAATTCGCATAGCACGATGAATACAGAAAATCGAACCCATCTCCATATCAATTTTTTTACTTAAGGTGACGGATCCCTCAGATTGTAAAATATGCTCTCGGGAAATTTCGAACTGTGTTCGCAAAACTTATTTTAGTAGCTGTGAATACGCATTAAGATTAACAAAAGGTAGCTTCCTGGTTAAAAATTTCAAAAAATATATTTATACCCTAAAAATTGAATAAAAAATCGTGACATTCGTCAGTATTTCTTTATAGCACGTCACAAAATTTCGATTTACGGGAAGGCAAATTAACATTTTTAAGTTTTTTCTCTACAAAAATTTCTTAAAAATACTGTCAAATTTTAAATTTTTTTTTAATTTAATTTGTTCTGTACAAAAATTTGTGTAAAACGTGTGCTAATTTTTTCGTTTTTATTTGATTTTAAAGCGTTTATTTAATCAAATTAACTGTAAAAACATGGCTAGAAGTCAAATGGGAATAATGGTACATATTTCTTGTTTATTTTGTAAGTATTAACATCAAAGATTAAATAAGATTTTACATAATCGTAAGATAGAGGGCGAAAAAGGGTATTTTGATCAGCTGGTACTCAGCAATCTTCAAATAACTTCAAGAATCGAGAGAACTTCGTGAATCACCCCGTGTACTGCAAATGTGTTCAATGGAAACAAAGTAACGCAGCCGTATAAATAGTTGTCTTCGTTGTATTCCAGTGATGTTTCCTTGAATTACGTTTTCACAAATTATTTACAGCACATTAAAGTTCTGTAAAAGTGGTATGTCAAAATTGGAAGACGTCGAGCTATGGGTTTGGTCTGGTCAAAAAAAAAGCCATTCCTTTAAATCAGTGGAATTTACAAATATTTCACCAAAAGAAGAATACCTTTGCTTGTGTTCATTGCAAAATTTTTTTCTATAGAAATCAGTTTCACGGGTAATTGGAATAAAAATAAATCAATTTAAACACTCATTGATTGCAACGTTTCGTCTTTATTCAATCAAGACTTTTTCAAGCTCTCAATATGTTTAAATTATAATAAAACTATGATATAAAAAGCAATTTCGCATTACAAAAATTTTTTTAATGCGAAATTGCTTTTTATATCATAGTTTTATTATAATTTAAACATATTGAGAGCTTGAAAAAGTCTTGATTGAATAAAGACGAAACGTTGCAATCAATGAGTGTTTAAATTGATTTATTTTTATTCCAATTACCCGTGAAACTGATTTCTATTATAACATATTTTAGAATTGAACTTTAAAGATGAATTTTTTTCTATATACGTTTGATAAAAGTTTTCGATTGTACCGATTTTTACCCGTTTGAAAAAATGCGATTTTCAAATTCTCTCAGAACATTTTCAAACTACCATGCTTACAGAGTAATATCGTTTAGGGACGATAGTAGATCGTGTAAAATCGGCTTTAGCATTAAAATGTACCTGTCGTATTATAAAGTCCAATTACTGTAACGATAGAAAACACGACAGCCAACCGATTCGACTTGAGGTCGCCGCAGCTATAAATACTAACGACCAGTAGCGGAACTAAAAGGGAAACGAAGTGGCTCATGCAAAAATAATAGTTTTTTTTTGAAACTCACTTGGTTCCTAAATTCGGAATTGTACATGTAACAGACTTACATTTCTGATTTGACGTAAAAAATTAATGAATTTAGACCTAGCTATAAACAACTTTATTTGTTAAGCAATTTGATAATGAAGTGCAGTTTTTTTTGGTATTTGAATAAATCCGAATATGAGTAAAAACTATAGATACGTCAAAAGGTTTTAACCATATATGCCGAACTCTTCGTTTATAGTAGTTTTCAGTAAGCAATTGGCAATAGATACGTCATCAGGGATATCATAGGCAATTATATTAGTCTGTTTACAGTGATTTTCAGCCCATAGGGTTCCTAATGAGTCAATGAAGTAAAGGAACATTACTAGAACTACCATCGACAGATAGAAATAGTCGAATTAGCTTCGTTTTATCGACAGTGTTCGTCTTTAGAGCTCGTCCACGCTAGTCGAATGCCGGAACAATTTGTTTATCGGGTGCCGGATGCCTTCTGCTCACATTACACGATGAAATTCCGGTCCGTTCGTTGGCTCGAGCTCATTTTTGAAACAGCCGACCGTGCGTGATGGACGATGACTAATTTCTTGTTGTGATGGTAGTTTTTAAACAAAAAAAGAATGAAAAAAAATATTTGGTGCACCAAATCTTATAGCAGAGAAATTTACGGTAGACGCGTTCCAAGTGTTAATGAGTAAATTGAGTTAAGTTTTTTGATTATTTTAAAATGTCTATGACGTTTTCCATGATACGTCCACAATTTTTAATTCAAGATTAACAAAAACAATCGTTCTGCGTGCGAAATTCCTTGTGACTATAGCATATGATACTATAAGCAATGTCTGTGTCCGGCAAGTATGAACAAAGACATAAGAAACTATACGCCAGCAACGATCCGATTTCCAGCCGGACGACAGGCGCTGAAAAACCAACCATTTAACCGTGCCGGAGGCGAATTTTAATCGTGTCGGATAAATGCGAACTATGTCATATAAACTATTAAGACACAACGTCACCCGATTAAAAATCGTTCTGGCGCGGGCGGCCGGCTAGCGTGAACGAGTTCTAAGTCGTCTTGCAGGAATTGTCTGCAATTTTCATTATCAACGGCGCACTTACTGACTGGACTTGTCATTTCCGCCTGAACGAAACTAGTGATCTGGTACTGCAGCACCGGCCACATACCGGCACCACCATCTTCGAACACCTCCACCGCCGCCATCACATGTTTGTTGTTTGGCCGTCGCGGCCTCGACGTTCGGATCACGGCATCGGCGACAAGTCCTTGTCTAACTAAAAGCGCGCGCGTGTCTACGTGAGATACGACTACAACTCAATGGCTGCGCCCGATCATGACGGTGGCGTGTAAAGCCGAACTTACACGATGCCATTTTGTTGAAAGTTTAATACACTCTGAAGTGTGTCTTAAAGCAATATTTCCTATACGAAGTTTGAGTCCAGATATCTGTTATCTTGGAGCGTTCTGAGAGCAAATTTCTTATCTCCACAACTTGGAATTTTAGACTTCCGACCGGATTTGTTCGGCTCGAAAGGGTTCGAATTTTGCTCAAATTTCCTAAAGTTGGACAATGCAATGGTATACAAATTTTTGTGAAATGTTTATAATCTTGTAAAAGTCGTCGATAATGTCAATAGATAAATGTCAATAGATATATGTACGAATTAGTTATAGGTATATTATGTAAATTTTATTGCGTTTGAAACTTCCTTATTTTTTTCATATTATAGTCCAAGCGGCGGACGTAAAAAATAGTTTCGATTGTTTAGAGGATGACACTTTCAGAAAAGATAGTACTTACAGTGATTTCTATAAGTTGCATAGGCAACCCTGCGAGAATGATAAAACATATGGCATGTTATTAACATGAAAAAAATTTAAGACGCCAACGATATATATTCCTAAAAAGTTTTTACTGGCCAACAAATCCATAAAAATTAAAAGCTCAACTCTATGGAACTATAGGAACTACATCAATATAAATACCGGAAGTGGTGTTTCCCCGCTGTTGGGTCAGGCCTCGCAGGGTTGCCTAGGCAAGTGATTGAAGTCACTATGTGTAATATCTTTTCTGAATGTTTCATCCTCTATAAAATCAAAATCATTTTTTACGATCGCCGCTCCTACTAACAGCTAATTCTAATTTCTTTATTGATTTTTTTGAGTAACTTGTTTCTTGAGATAAATTCAAATGTTTTATAAGATCAAACAGGGTAATATAACGGAACTTTTAAAACTAGTTTTTTTGATAGAAAAGTGCAATTATTAAGGAACGGTTGGAATAGACTTTTCTCGGTAGACATTCTGTCAATATTATGAATGTAGCTTTTGCTAAACAAAGATGGAAATTGTTAATTAAAATATCGTATTAAGTAAAAAATTATAGATTTATCAATATAAGTAATAAAATATATAGATCTTATAAATTAAGCTCCCTTTTCACGTTTGTATGTTCCTTATTAAATTGAAAACCGCTGAACTGATTTTAATTTGGCTTTGCTGGTTTTCTTGATCAAAATCACTGGGCATTGCTTTTTAAAAAAAGCCATTCCAAATACGAACTAGCTACGGTGCAAGACTTAACTACTATATGCTATGAAAAATTTGTTTATTATAAGCGCTGATGACCTCAGCTGTTGGGCCGCTATAATATACAATTTATCTTAAAAATATGTGTTCTCGTGACCATCCTATATATAAGAAACCTTTCGTGGGTATTGTTCGTAAATCTTCAGTTAAAAGAGAAACTAAAAATAAAGTTTATTGCAATGCAATATTAATAAGACATAAAAATTTATAAAATTTACATATATATTTTAATTGCTTTCATATATTGAAATAAATATGATTTATGCCGTGCAATTTTTACCCGATTACATCGAAACCAAAGGAGGGTAATATGTTTCACACGCCCATAATATGTGACTATGCTTACATGTTACTTTTTGGAGCCTAAAACAGCTGGTTCGATTTTGATAAAAAACACGTTAAAACTTGTCTCAATAGCGTATATAACACTGGATATACAATGCAATTTTATTCAAAATATTCTCAGTTGGTCGTAAAAAAAATCTTTGGTGTCAGATATAAGAGGCTTAGTGGAAAAACCTAGTTTTTAATCCGTTAATACCAAACGAAAAAGAATACAGTTTAGGCGTAAGTCCAGAAAAAAATGAAATTTAACACTAAAGAAATAATATAATATTTCTATAACCTTAAAAATAAATCGACTCGATTTCTTACTTCTTTCTTCTATTTACATAATATCATAATTTACAAATTACTATAATTTAGTTAATCAAATCATTGTTCCAGTTACGTTTCCCCGTGTTACTATGTTTAGAAACTCTTTATAAATAGTATTTTTATGTTTGCAATATTATTTTTAACAGGTTTGCAGCAACGGTAACAATTTCACGCTTCTGTAATTCTACATTCTACATAATAATATTTTAAAATACAGGCTGTTTCTTTTCAAATTGGATATCAAAACAGCACCGATAAAGAACGTTGTTTAAAAAACGATATATAGAATCGTACATAACTTTCATGCACCAAAATTTTTCAAAATAATACAGTCGACTACTGTGGATAATTTGACACTCAAGGGATCAGAGAAAAATTTCAAATTACCAAGAGTTCAAAATAACGGGAGTTTAAATAACCAAGAGGGAGGGAGGAAAAAATCAAGTAAACAAGTGTTTGATCAAAATTCGTGATTTATTATTTTAAACATTTGTACAGTTATTCACTTATTCATTTTGAAAGAAGTCCGTAATTTTCTGTTTAGTGAGCGATTTCACTCATATTTCATTTATGTAAACAATCGACAGTTCTGTACATGTATGCATGATAAACGCTTCAAATTATAGAGAATAGGGAAGCCCGAATTTTAAATGATTACATGTCGGGCAAGATATTATTCCTTTAACTTCAAATTACCGAGGGAACCAATTAATATTGATTGTATTCAATTTATCGAGTATTTTTTAAGGACTGGGAAAAAATTCAGATTATCGAGACATTCAAATTAACGAGTGCCAAATTATCGAGAGTCGATAACGTTGATAACGCCCAATGGGAGCGACGTTTTGTGTCACGTGATGAATTTTATGTCCGATTTTAAATCCGAATAGGTACTTAGAGTTTTCTGCAACTATTATATACTAAAATAATATTTCCCATTTGGCGCTCCCTTGTCGATACCTGTACTGAGCATTTTCCTCTCTACTACACTACACACTCGCTACTTTACGTGTTTTGTAGTGTGTCGGTATTTTACTTGTGGATATATGTAGGGTTGCCGACCGTCCCGCTATACGCGGGACGTCCCGTTTCTGATACCCTTAACGAGACGTCCCGCTCAGGGTGTATGCGGGACGCTAAATATCCCGCTTTTCGGAGGACGCTAAATACATTGCATCTATTTCGTGTTCTAAAATCTAATGCAGTAGCAGAGAGAGTCTTCTTACTTTGTAATAATGCCTGGATCGACGTGCGAAATCGTCTTCATGTGGATTCTGTAGTCAGAGCTACAAATTAAAGTAATTTTTACAATTTTGTACTTAAAAATAAAAAAATCCGTAAAAAGGCCAAATGTCAAGAAAAATACTCATTTAAAAAGTAATTTATGGTTTTCATAATAAAGTCTAAATTACACTATAACTGTTTTTTTCTAGTAAATATTGACTATTATTAATCTAACAAGGTGTTTTATTTTACTTCTCATCCTGATTTGTCAAGAAAGTTTCACGTTTTTTTTTTGTATTCTAAATAAAATTAGTTGGATCCCGCTTTTTAAACCCTTGTCCCGCATTTGAAATCATTATTTCCCGAAAATTTGTATTTTAAAGTTGGCATCAAGCCTAGATATATGTGTAATGTTTCACATCTGCCAGGCATCCCACGAGAGCTCACATTTTTAATCAACGACTTGCTTTTTAGCGAATCTGTGACCAACGACGCACATTCGACGTACACACTGTATGTTCGGCTTGTGTACTTTATTATTGGCTGATCGAGTCGACAGTACAGCTCACAACCCGCCCACGAGTTACGCATTGCTTCACACAAGTGTACGATAATCACACGTATATTATTATATTTCTGTAATTAGTGTTCTCTTGTGTACTTAGTAGCTTGGCTATTTTATAGCTTGGAATAGACGGAATCAATAAAATACGGACGAGTTTAATTGTAGAAATGTACACAAATTTCAAATATTCCGCATTTGGAAGACAACAACTTCATGAGGTACACTTTGGAAAGGTAATGCCAGAAAGACGAACATCGCATGGTGTCTTCAAAAATTGGCTATATCTCACAAAAAAGGTGTGTCGGTTCATGGACACACGACGAAGCTGTGCTCCTATAAGCATTTTAAAATTAGTGTATTTCACATGTAGAATAGATCGGTCTGATGCATTGCATATATAATATTAACATGTCGCTTGCTTCAAAAAAGACATTTATAAAAAAAAATGTATTGGCATCTAGATATAGAAAAATGAAAAATTTTAGAAAAATAATTTACTAGTTTTTATGAAACTATTACAAATGATAAAAAAACAAAATAAATAAACAGGAATATACAAAAAAACCCGGGTCGCAGTGCCAAAACCCTGCCGACAATATAGTGTATTTGCTTGTATAAGGCCGTGTGGTTTTATACTTTTATTATGTGAAATTAAGTTTGTTTTTGGGCAAAATAAAAAATTTAACCCCTTAATACACCCCTTAAAATAATATTTTTTTTCTTAATTGTAATATTATTATCAATCTAACGTCTACACCGAATTAAATACACCCTTCAATAAATAAGGCACTATCTACAAATTAGTGTTTTCAAAATATGTGTAAGTCCGGTCCTGTTGGGCCGATTTTATTAAAATTTTAGGAACACTTTTTAATTGCTACTAACGTGTTAAATGTCAATTTTGAAACGATTCTGATAATTTTTTCGGTATTTTGGGGCTCAAAAACATTTTTCATCCCCTAAAAACTACCCTTAAAATGGCCCGATTACGTCCATTTTGAATAGGCTTCTGGCAGGGATGGATTTCAATACGTGGGCCAAATTTCGTTAAAATCAATTAACTCTTTCGAAAGTTATTGCCCGTACATATATATATATATATATATATATATACATATATATGTAAACATTTTTAAAAATGGTGCCAATGTGTTTAGGAGGTTATGAAACGTCGAGAAATTTTGGTCCGACCCCTAGGTCCCGCCATCCGACCGACGCCAATAGTTTATGTTGCCATATGGCAAATACACTAAAAATAGAATGATGCGGTTTCCTTTCGGGCTCGGTATTCAGGAATCCTAAGCAATAAACAGAATTAAAGGGTCGAACAATAATAACAATTTAATTCATTCGCCCATTGCTATTATATAAGTTGAAGTTTTAAAAAATTTAGAAAATAACGGAAGGTGGTAAATGGAAAATAGTAATGGTGCGAATGGCGTCTGTTATGACATAAAGTCGAGAAACGGACGTTAAACGCATTATCATTATCATTATTATTATTATAATAACAATTTAATCCTCCAGTGGTCGTCCATTTTTCGCTCCGATGGAAAGAAACTACACAAACTATCGGTTTCAAGCTTTGAATAATAATATTAAATCATGAAAAGAAAAGAATTGTCGGGTCCATTTTAAACTTTAATAGACTTGAAACGATGTAACGCCCCGCGTTGACATCACCATTTTTTAAAAGAACATTTTAGTGAATAATTTTTTTTTATCGTTCATAATATTAAATCATGGATCACAAAAAATTTCTGGTACGTCTGTGATGATAATATGTAAAAATGAGCACAATAACGCCATCTCTCGGTGTAAAAAAGAAAATCCAAAATGTTTTTATATTCCTGTAAATAAGGTTTTTTAGTAGATCGTCTGTCTCACGAAGTCGTCGGTGATTTACCGATCGCGATCGCCTTGATCCGAGAACTGGAAGGTTTTAAAGCCCAAACAACCCCGGTTGTTGGTGGCCTTGAAGAAAAGAAAGCCAAATCAGATACCGAGCAATGATTCACTGAATTATCCCAGCCCTAGAATCGAACTAGAAAGCATGACAGCGTTTGACATCTCTAAAACTTGAGATGTTACCGTTTTCACGATGAAATGACGGATGGCAAAATGCCTTTATATGTGACAGGAATGATGTAATACGTTGTGTGTGTACATATTTTATGAGATTTTATCGGTGTTTACATGCTGTAAATTAGCTGTTATCTGTTGTAACCTCAACCTTAATACTTAATTATTTATTTGTGCAAAAAATACGTGTATTGGCACACGTTATATTATTATTATTCTCTTATTTGGTAGACCGTCATTTGTTTTTAGTATCTATATCGGCGGGCAACAGGCAGTATCGCCTATGTCACATAGCTGTGATAAAATAACAGGATACTCGTTTAGGACCATATGTTACTTTTTGTACCACGATTGTACGATTTACTTTCTTGTAGATTAAGCAACCAACCCGTGCACATTTCTTGCTGAAATAGGCAACTGATGTATCACAAACGTGCGGTTGTTGAAAACACATAGCAAACTAAGTCGCAAGTTTGCGCGACAACCATACTGTGGATTTATATGTGGCTTTAGTCTTTACGCTCAGGCGTGCGAATTCGAATCAAACGCGTTGATCACATGAGCTAACGATCGAGTCATTGTGCTGTTACCAAAGTCCGCGATCTAACGAGATATTTCAGCTAAATCGCGCGTTTTCGCTACAAAAAGTAGCGCGTGTGCGCTGGCCCTTAATGGTCCAATTTTTCATTTTTCGCTTTTTTTCCGCTTGCCGAGTCGAACGAAATGTATTTATTAATTGAAACGATAAAATCCCTTGGGAGGGCCTGATTCCCCGCTCTTTTACAAAACCAACATTGAGGAATATATCTGTAGGCTAAAGCGACGTTTTCACGAGTAATCTAAGCTATATTAGTTTAAAAAAGCAGTTAATAGCAAAATACTTTGTTTCTTCGATAGCACTTATAATGGAAACAGAAACAGTTATTTACGAACTGGTACTGGAAACTTACGGACTGTTACTGGAAAGTGTTATTTACGAACTGTTACGGGAAAAAAAGATTTTTGAAAATCGGTTAAACCATTTGGGCTGTATACGTGATATAAAGAAGCGTGACTAAAAGAATTACTTTTTAGATAAAGCGAGTGCATGTAGGCGATTCCAGTTATGTTGAGATCGCCTCTAATAAAAATTTTCTGAATTATCAAGAGCGGTTCTTAAAGAACATTTTTTAAAGAAAATGAATACATTCTGTTCATTTACGAAGATGAGAGAAAGTAGTTTTATAGCAAGAAACTATTATTTCGTGACCGTTGCTTACGACAAAGAACTGTTTTGTCCATTACTAGTATCGAGAATTAAAAGGTTATATAGGTATCAGTTAACTGTCTACAAATTTATTAGTTATGTGTTATTAGTTTTGTTACGAAAATAGAAATAAATTACACTATTAAAGCGTTTTTTATACACACACATAATTAAATTTAAGGATAACTGCTAGTGTAAATTCAAGGTATTCGTAATGTTGTTGATTACCTTTTTTGTTACGAGTAGTATTCAAGTTATTACATATGTACAGGAATACCCCGGGTATTGCGGTTTCAGTATCAGTGCGGTTTTTTATTTATTGCGTTCTTACTTTATAACCGATTTTTAAAAGGCGATCAGTATGTTTGCTCAGTCATAATGTTTCGACGGTTTAACCGCTTTGAAAAATTACAACACTATTTTCTTCAGAATATTTACTTATATGTAGCATATAATTTTTTTTATTAGCTGTGATTAAGCATTAAGCTTCACAAAATTTGGCTTGCTTCAAAAAAACATATTTTTGGCCCAAAAAATTAATAAAAAAGTGATATTCGTCAACATTCCTTTACAGCATGTCAGGAGATTTTGAATTACGGGAAGACAAAGTGTCATTTTGAAGTTTTTTCTTCACAAACTGATATTAAAAATTCTGACAAATTTAGCTTGATCAATAATTTTCTTCAAACTTAATATTTTTTTATCTGATTTTAAATCGTTTATTCAGATCAAATAAACTGTAAAAACATGTTAAAAGTCATATGGAAAGAATTTTACATATTTCTAGTTTATTTTTAAGCATTAACATCAAAGATTGAATAAAATTTTTCATAGAAATTAGAGATTTCCGGAAACAGAGTAAGTGCATTTTACATGCACACACACACGCATCCAGCTGTTCATAAGATAACGTTACGCGGGTGACAAAAGGGGGCATATCGAACAGCTGGCAAACAGTCACGTTAATTCATTCTTCTCATTTCTTAAAATTCTGAGTCCATTCAGTGAACGTCTCCGTTAGAAGAAAACTCAGCGTGAATGAATTAATGCGAGAGCAACTCTTGCAGTATTAAATTTCACAGTGTGTGTCGAAACATGTGGAGATTAAAGAAAGCAAAACTTTACTTGACGCAGCGAGCAGTATTTCATCTATATGTTACTCAGACATATTATGCAATCGTGAAACAAACAGTTTAGGTAAACTTCAAAGCTAGATCAAGTTCAAGTTCAAAAACAGTACGTTTCTCTGAATAGTTGCTTTGGCCGTTCTCTATGTTGGTTTATTTTTTCTACAGTTGTGAATATTAGCGAGTCAGTGTTAACCACACTTATAAACACGTTAAATATTGTTTGACACTGAAAAGACAAACGAAACTACTCTTGCTTACCTTTTGACAGGGTCACTTTAATTTGACCAATTTTTATTTAACATATTAACAATGTTCTTAGTGTGTGTTTTGTTATAGTAGATTGTGTATCTGGGACGTAATGACATAGACGAGCTGACTTTATCTTAAACTAGGGCTGCCATCTCTAAAATTTGGCAACCAGGACAAGACGCGTGAAAACCCCGGATTTTACAGCCCAGAACCCGGACATGTCAACAGGTTTTTTTAAACATATTCAGTGTAATAAAAACAGTTGAAAATGTCATAAATCACCTTTTTATTTATTTTCAGACCTTAAAATTAAATTTAGTCATCTTTTATCATCATTTTAAATGTACCTAACAAAACAGAATCTAATTACAGTTTGTTACAAATTGTACTAATAATCAGTTAGAATTTTTTTATTCTTAAAATAAAACACAAATTATTAATATACTCTGTTATGAAAACAGAATCTTTTTAAAATATTAAACCTAACAAAATTCAATTAAATTTTTAAACCCAGACTACAAATGAAGCCCCGCCCGGACGCTTCCCGGACGCCCTCTAAACTAGGACAAATCCGGGGAAACCCGGACGGATGGCAACCCTATCTTAAACGAGTAACAGGAAGTTAAAATAACATTACGCCCTCTTTTATGTCCTACTTCCTATAAAATGACGACTTTTGTCTTCATTTTCAGTATTTTCAACAATTTTGATATTTCACTTGTGTAGCAAACTTCCCTTAATAATGACTAGTATAACTGTATACATTATAAGTAGTCTCTCTAAGCTCTCACATGCATTAAGCATGAGCTTTGTACTCTTCACAGAATCGCAGATGTTGGAGTAATACGAATTTAAATTTTTTTTTAATAATTTATTAATGAAGATAGTTAATTGAAAAAGTTTTTTTTATTGAAGTTTACTTTAGTGCATGAAAAAAATGACAAAAAAGAATGCTGTATACGCATTTTTCTTCAAAAAAAGGGAGGAGGTTCTCAATTCGTCGGAATCTTTTTTTTTTATTTTTTATGTATGTTCCCCGATTCCTCGAAGATGCATGAACCGATTTTGAAAGGGTATACATCCCAGGTGGTCCCATATAGTCTTTATCAAAATCGGTTCATCCGTTTTAAAATGACGTCAAAAAAACATATTTTTTAATGTATGCTACCTCATATCTCCAGCATTTGTAAAGCGATTATGATGATTCTTTTCTTATTTAATAGGGCACATCTTCATGATGATCCCACATAAATTTTACTTAAATAGGTTCAGTAGTTTTTAAAAATGTGCGAAATCAAATCCACCACTAAAAAGTAAAAAATAAAAAAACTTAAAAAAAAAATATTAACCTCCTTCAAAAAAGTCGCTAAAAAGATGAAAATAATAATGAAATTTTGAGGTCGGTTCCAATTTAATAAAAGTAGATGCCTATTAATTTTAAGTTTCAGTAATAAAATTGGCACCGACCTCAAAATTTCATTATTATTTTCATCTTTTTAGTGACTTTTTTGAAGGAGGTTAAAAATTTTTTTAGTATTGATTTCTTTAATATAGGTAAATTAGTATGTTTTGATAATATGTTAATCTGCTATATTATGTACGGAAGTTGTTTAAATACTTGCAGCACCAGATCTTTGCCTTGCCTTCAAAATTCAGCGTAATTGGGGCACCACTTCTTATAAGTAGGTATGCCAAATTTCAGTTTTATATTCCAAACGGTCTTTTAGAAAAATGTCTATGACGGACAGACAACGAGGTGATTCCACAAAGAGTTCCATTTTTATCAATTTTGATACTGCATTAGAGATAAATCAGTTTTAAATGCTACCGCGAAAATTGAAGTACAAATAGCAGTGACGTATTTCAAGGTTTCACTATTATTATTTTTTTTCGTGTAAATTTTGAAAAAAACTCTTATTTTTCTTGGCATTTCATGCAGATCCAGTCTAACTTCTTTAGTAATTTAATTGATAATTATATATGCGCATATAAACTATAAAGAAGTATGTATTTTACTTTATGTAAAAAACAAGATCGAGCATTTTAATAGATTCGTCGACGTATTTTAATATCTCTATTTGTTGTGCAAACGGAGGCTCGTCTGCAAATCAGTGTCTTTGCTTCTCGTCTGATTTGTTTCTAAATAGTTAAGTCAACAATACGTCGTTTGTATACATTGTCAGGGCTGTAGTGTTAACGGCACCTAGTGCTACTAAACACCGTCGATAGATATAGTGGAATATATAGATTGCAAACGCTCAACAACTAAAGTCAGTACTTATTAACTGTCTACATTAGATCCTGACCACTTGCCACTTACGGTTTCGAAAGATTACAACCATTAACTCTTCAATTCCCAGTGTCACTTGTAGGTGACGTAAGTTTAATTTTTTTTTTATACCACACGGAGATTTTATTATTTAATTCCACTACCATTGTTGCAAAGCCTATAAGTAAAACTATTAATTATTTTTTTCTGACAACACTAGCCAAATGTCATCTGTCAAATATAATCAGATGTTTCGAGCGAAATTCGAGCAATCTGTGTTTGTGTAATCTCTTGCGATGAAAAGTGAAATAAAAATGCCTAAACCGTAACTACTGTTATTTTTTCTTATTGCGTGTAATAAATAAATAAATAAGCTATTGCACAAATTTTTTTATTGGTAAAAATAACTTTGAATACGTTTTTTACGACGTTGGAAATATGCCGTGTCACCTACGGGTGACACTGGGCATTATAATAACCGTTTACACCACAACGGAAGCTCTCAAAAGAAATAATTTTTCCCGTTTTTGCAACATTTTTCATTGATGCTCCGTTCCTACTGGTCGTAGCTTGATATTATGTAGCCTATAGCCTTCCTCGATAAATGGACTATCCAACAAAAAAATAATTTTTCAATCCAAACCAGTATTTCCTGGGATTACCGCGCTCAAACAAACAAACAAACTCTTCAGCTTTATGATATTAGAATAGATAAGTGTTTTGTTTCTTTCAGATAAACTATTTTTATTATAATGAAAATGATATATCTAAATATAAATAAATATTATAAATTCTAACGTTTTATTCTTACCGTAACAATAAGAAACAATCTGTGTCTGCTTCAAAGTCTTAATTTCACAACGCCCAGTGTCACCTGCAGGTGACACCCCCATAAAAGAAAATTGGGGTAGTTTCTTTTTTATTTATATTTTTTCTTCTCATAACCAAATGTATATAGGGTATTTTATTTAAAAAGAAATCAAAAATCTTTATTAACTTGGACATGGGAATTGACGGGTTAAAACCAGGTAATCTGTGCACAGAATAGACTATAGGCGAAGGTTATTATATGATCGGATTATATTCCGTGTTCGGTTAATTTATAAAGTGACGAATAGAAGCTAACGACCCTAGTTGACGAGCGTCTATATTATACTATCTTTGTCGAAAAAACGATGTAATAAGAAACCTAATAATAGCATAGGGATCGAATATAATACACCTCTGTGAGTAAACTGTTTCAGTTTGTTCTTTGGGAAGATAATAGTTTTATTAAACAAGCGCCGGTCGCGACATAATCACCTTATTTTTTAAAATTTTTCCTTTACGGATCTAATTATTATTATTGATCTGATTTTGTTTGTAGCACATGTTGTGTAAATAAGAAACGATATCTGTTACCATTTATCATGTTAAAATTAATTGTTTAAGTTGAGAATTGTTTGCTTGATTGATTGTTTAATTAGAAATTGAAAAATAGTGGCCTTCGGCGGTCTGGTATTTTGACACCTTCGATTTGGCCCTTTTTAATTTAATCCATGTACGAGGGTTATTTAAAAATATTCTTTATGTATAATAAAAAAAACCCGGGTCGCAGTGCCAAAACCCTGCCGACAATATAGTGTATTTGCTAATACAGGTATTGTGGCTTTATTAAATGAAATTAAGTTTGTTTTTGGACAAAATAAAAAAAAATTGAACCCCTTAATACACCCCTTACAATAATAATTTTATTAGTTGAAATATTGTTATCAATCCAACATCTGCACCAAATTAAATACGACCTTCAGTAAGTAAATTCGTATACGCAAACTAGTGTTTTCATAAAATTTGTAAGTCCGGTCCTGTCGGGCCGATTTGATTATAATTTTAGGAGCACTTTTTAATTGCTACTAAAGGGTTAAATTTCAATTTTGAAACGATTCTGAGAATTTTTTCGGTATTTTTGGACCCAAAAACTTTTTTCAACCCCTAAAAACTACCCTTAAAATGACCCGATTGGGCCCATTTTAAATAGGCTTCGTGCGGTGATGGATTCCAACATGTATGCCAAATTTCGTTAAAATGAATTAACTCCTTCAAAAGTTATTGCCCGCACATATAAATATATATATATATACGTATATAAATATATATATATATATATATATATATATATATATATATATATATATATATATATATATATATACATACATATATATATAAACATTTTTAAAAATGGTGCCAAAGTGTTTAGGAGGTTATGAAACGTCGAGAAATTTTGGTCTGACCCCTAGGTCCCGCCATCCGACCGACGCCAATAGTGTATGTTGCCATATGGCAAATACACTAATAACTGCGTTCAACTCATTCAGTCTTAAAATTAAATGGGAAGTAGTCCTTGATTCAAATAATTTAGATCTAAATACGACTGACTGACGTAATTGGCTATTCACTAAATTTTAAGAGGAATCGCTAAAATGCTTGCGTAGCATGAGCAAGATATCCGACTTCTTATATCTGGTTTACCCGGCTTAATATTAAATTTAATTAAAAATTGAAATCTGATTAAGGTGGCTCAACACCTGTTTTATTATGACCTCTTTTTCACTCGCATAGCTTTCTATTACGAAACGCACTAACTCACATGAAAAACAGTTCCCGTACTTTAAAATCTCATGTCGTACTGAAAAGAAGAGATATTGGCAAATTTCACGTTTTTTTATAATTTTCAGGACAAGAAGTGTGTTTTTTTGAATTATTTAAGCAAGAACCCAAATTTTGTGAAGCTAATAAAAGCAGTGGTAATAAAATGTCTTTTGTCGTGAGCATTTTTTTTACAATCTGAATCAAGATTTTCAAAATTACTTCTGATTTTACAGTATTACATTTTTTTTCAAGTCATAATGATAGTTTCTTACAATATTTTAAAAAAACGTCCAAATTATTAGGTCTTAAAAAAAAATTAGGAACAAAAATTATCCGTTATTCGACTGTCCGGTACATTCCCAACAATACGATGAAAAAGAGATAACACTTTTGAAAAATATATTAAATTATTTAAATTACAAAAACGTTGAAAAATCGTTTTATGTAGGACGAAATAAACAACTCAAACGGCACGATTAGTAGCTACCTATAAGAACGCTTTTTAATATTAAATTTCGATTCTTCTTACCATTTGACTTGTTTATTCGTTTCTTTTAATAGACATTTCCTTCCTCGTTAATAATTAATGCGCGAAACAGTTCTATTTAAAGAAAAGTATCGAACATTTATTATTCATCACCGATTTCTTCGTATATAGTGATGGTTAACTACGTCGAATCTAATTTGACAGACTCTTTATAGTTGACTACTGTTATCCATAGAATTGTCATTAAAAACAACGTACTGTCGAAACGCTATCAGAACCTACTGTGTAATTTCAGAGTATATACTACACATGACGAGATTGGCTGCTGGGACATGTGTTGGCAAATTTCAGGGTTTAGCGAAAATTTTTAGGGTTGGCCCCGTCAACCGGGTCCACAAAAAAGTTCCATAATGTCAAATTATTGAAAATACGTGAGTTATGATCGATTGGGTTATTTTACCCGCCTGACCAACCGTTGAAGTCTTTCAGTCCATATATAGATTTTAATAAAGAAAAATACGAAAAATTTACATGTTATCAAAATTAAAGCATCTTATTGAAACAATTTTTTGACACTAATGGCATTTTTCATATAAAGCTTCACTTACAAGATACGACATGAAATTATGTTTTTTACCAAAATTTTGTATTTATTATTTTAACAAAAAAATTCCTTTTCTATAATGTGTAAATGTTGAAATTAGATGAGCAATAACTATTTTTTATAAACGCAATTGACACATAACGGGAAGTTTCGGGATTTCGACATTTTTTTCCTAAAATTATAGTTCAGTTTTATATGCGTTTTGCATCGCTTCATTGCTTCACCGCGCCATTAAGCGATAATAATAACTCGCTCTCTACTATTTCAGAACCTCTATAGTTGACAATGGCACGATAACGTAAGCCAATTCATGCACAAATAAAACACTTGTCCTCGTGATATTAAATTCTATGCAATGGTTATTTTTATAAATGACAAAACAAAATAAAATTTAGATTGCAAAATAACTCTTTAAAAATTGAAACAAATGCCTAAATAATTATATACTTATAAGTATATGCACACAGTTTCAAGTTTTAGAAAATGTTCTCAGGTTTTTTTCATTGGTATAATATGATGAAACTTCGAAAATACTTTATACATAATTTGTTAAATATGTAATGACTATTGAAATATGTCAAAAATGAAATGATACAAAACAAAGCGTGTTACGACCTTTATAGGTTAACATTAAGTAGTTTGTAACTCGTAAATTGAAGGGTTGGCGTGATCAGAATTAAGTTAATTATCCCTGCACGCATATTAGAATATTAAACCCGGAAGAGTATTGGATTTTCCGGAAGAGTATTGGATTTTCGGAAGTTATTGAATTGACAGCTTTACACATACTGTGTAGAGGATTTGTTTTTCTGAAAATAACACTGATGTATTTTAATCTTGATGTTTACTGATGTTTTACTTCAACCGCGCGTAAAGGTTTCACGTACACTTTTTTTAACTGCAGGGGCCGATGACGTGTTTAATACAGCGTATACGTCTCTTCTGGTGAAAGAAATTGAAATATTAGAGCGAAAACAATTACTTGACATGTGAATTAGACCTGTGTAATCAATTTGATAATCCACATTTCTGTTGTTGACAGCAGCTGTATGTTTGCAATCACGACAAATAAATATAAGAATATAGTATTTTGGCTTCCGGCTACACGGTATCTGTTCACCAGCCGTTATAAGTATGTTATATTTCTTTTGGCTAATCGGAAAGTCCAATCTACGCGTTTGTTTTTGTCTACGCACGTGCAAGAAACAAATGCATGATACGCACATCGACATACGGTGGCTTCATGTACACGTTGACGTATGTTAATGTTGTACTTGAATTTTTTCCCCGGTCCCTTGAAAAATACTCGATAAATTGAATAAAATCAATATTAATTGGTCCTCTCGGTAATTTCAAGTTGAAGGAATATATCTTGCCCGCCAACATGCAATAATTTGAAGTCCGGGCTTCCCTACTCTCTATAATTTGAAGCGTTTATCATGCACAGACCTGTCGATTGTTTACATACATCTACAGAAGCAAATAGATCTCTTACTACTCTGCGCTTCTACGCCCTCAAACCCGGCACAAGTGACGATTTCTTCGCAGCTCTCACCAGTGTCGAAAATTCATTTAACAATGATAGACTGAAGTCGCTCACTCAACCGAAAATTACGGACTTCTTTTCAAAATGAATAAGTGAATAATTGCGTACAAATGTTTAAAATAATAAATCACGAATTTTAGTCAAACTCTTGTTTACTTGATTTTTTTCCTCCCTCCCTTTTGGTTATTTAGACTCCTGTTACTTTAAACTCTTGATAATTTGAAATTTTTCTCTGATCCCTTAAGTGTCAAATTATCGAGAATTGACTGTATTTCATGTAACTTAAATTGAATGTAAAACAACTAGAGATATTTAACATGTTAAACCGTTATGTTGGCTGAAGTCAAACGCGCTGTATACTGCGTCGGATATATAGCGAGCGGCGCGATATTGTGTCAAAGGCTTTCTCTACACAGTGCGTGAATATCTAGTATAACGAGCATTCACCCAAACCAGTTCGCATCATTCAAATGTTTTATTCACGCACAAGAAATAAATGTTTTTTGTGTGCAAAGGCGTAGGCTTAAATTACAGAGTGTACCATTGCGCCTCGACGACCATTATAGTTCCGGAAAGTGATAATCCCTCCAACCGACATTTTTTAGCTCTTTATTACTAATGAGCAGAACTGGACAATGCTGAAAGCATAGTGCTTGTATTAATGCTTTAAGCATCGAGCACTTTCATAAATGCTCGATTTATTTAAGGGGTTAGGTCGGTTTGAAAATTTCAAAAACTCGATTTCTTTTTTTTTTTGTCTTATTAAATAGTATAATATGTTTAAAATATTCTCCTAAAATTTAAAATCGGTCCGAGTAAAATTCCAAGAGATAGACCCTTTGGAAGTTCCGCCCATCAGGCCACGTCAGTGCAGCGCTTCGCAGGTTAAACGCGTTTATCTCAAAACTCAATTTTTTAAGTCGGTGGACACGATTTCTCGAAAAGTTATAAACCGATTTTGGTCAAATTTTGCACACATCTTTGAAATAACATTATCTAGGAACTTATTACAACTAATTTTTTCGAGCCAATACATGGCGAATATTTGACCAAAAAATGTGTTTTTTTGTTCAAAGTCTGTCAAAAATTCAAATTTTAATTTTTTTTTCCTTCATCCAATACCTAGATTTATCCATGTACTAACGAAATATTTTTGGTTTTTTGATTTTGGAGGAACCAATAATGAGTTATTATGTCCACGGCAAGAGCATTTTTTTTGAGACGTCAAGGGAGATGAGGTACCAACGGCTGAGTTTTCGGAATTTTTAAATAAAAATTTCACAAAATACTGTTTAAATATGTATCTTTGATATGCTGAATTGTTTAAATAAAATATATGATTGTATATATTAAAAAAAAATTGTAAAAATTCCCCATTTTTTGAACCTCTAAAACCCACCTAACCCCTTAAGGTAGTTAACAAAGAAAAATCACTTTTCGACAGATTTTGCTCATTTGAGCAAAGTCTGTCGAAAAGTAATTTTTCTTTATTAGACCCCACTAGAACCACCTTAAATAAATCGAGCATTTATGAAAGTGCTCGATGCTTCGATCTCTTAGGTTCGATGCTTTGCCCAGCTCCGCTATGAGCATTGAGTCACTAGAATGGTATAGCGCGATCAGCTTTGCATTACAGAACTAGTGCGGAATGGGTTACTTTATAAGCCTATATACGTGCAGCTATTTTATAGGGGGTAGCTCAAACAATCATGTATCGATCTCATGACAATACTTGAATGATCTATACGCTACAGTAAAATTATTTTGAATCAGCCTGTCTCTGCGTATTATAAGTATCATAATAAAGTCACAGTTCAGTTGGTTGAACCTGCATTGTAATATTACAATAAATAAAAAAAAAAGAAAAACACGATCCTACATAGTTTTTTATTACCATGTTCATGTGTACCTCTCTTCCGTAATCAGTAATCGCTCTCTACTTATGCGTTCACAAGGCAAAGTGACTTATGGCGATTTGATTTAATACGAGGATGTACTTTTTTAGAACGACAGTAACTTCAAAATTTATATCGACAATTCCATGGTTTAAGGGGGTATTTTTATGTGAACGCATAAATTTTACCTTTTTTTAGGGAATTTTTTTTAGACGACAATAACATTCAATCATTTTAATTTTTTTATATGTTTTTGTTTGTATCTTAAACTGTATAAAAAAAAAACGTTTTCTCTTATTTTACATTTTTTTTATATATTTTTTTTTAAATTAAATTAGACACTAAAAAAAAGCAGGTCACTTGTCATGGTAATAGCGGCTGTTCATGTTGTCTGAAATAAAAAAATCGAATGGATCAATGTTCAGTAGGGATGTCGCTATCGTCCCTACGAAAATTAATCAATTTCATTAAAAAAAAAATGGCGGACTGTAGAGAAAAAGTTTGTTTTTTGATAATTTTTTTGTTAAAAATCGTTTAAAAAAATAAGAAAATATTTTCGAAAATAAGCAATTTTAGTACGGACGATAACCATTAATGAGTAGAAGAACATATTATATAAATTTCAAAGCAATCGGTTGAATACTTTTTTTTTAGGACCATGACAGTTTTAGAAAATAATGTTTCCAGATAAATGCGTTTAAAGTTTCAAGAGCCAACAAGTCGCTTATACGGCTCGTCAGCGACTATGAGTTGTAATTTATTTAAAACTAGGAATTTCGATCTCTATTTTTCACAGCATATTTTCGATAGGTTTTACTATTGAACTATGCAAAAAAAAATCGATTTTTCGAAGTAGTCACATAAGAATACCCCCTTAAAGACTAAAGGCACTATAAATCAATCGAACAGTAACAAAATTCCATATAATGCTATTTATACTTTCTGCACCCCCTGTTAGTACTGACACAACAAACTGTATTTTTTTTAGTTTCTAAATGTTATATTATTATGTACGTGGTGATGGTCTAGTAGTTGACCCACCTGTTGTTTTTAATATAAAAAAAGACTAAAAACCGCTGCACACGAGGTTGGTTTTGCCACTAAATTAGCTGCTAGGTTCCAAGTGCTGTGACGCTGGATTTTGTGGTGGGTTGCAGTGCCAGATTTGATAATTCAAGTTACATGGTCACAAAGGCTGTGGGGGTTCCTTGTAAGGAGGTCAAGATTGGATTAATATTAAAGTTAAAGTAAAAAAAAAATTTTTTTTCCTTAACGAAAACCATGAAACTTGAAATTAGATATTATACTGACAAGACATTTAAATGAATAAAGTTTGTGAACCTGGGTCCCAAGTGCCCGTCTGTAAACCTGACACCGATGGTTAGAATGTGTTGGCTTCACACTATGTGTGTTTTGAAGCTGTAAAAATTAATTTAAAAAGTTACTTAAAACATAATCTATTATATAATACTTCTGGAATCATAAGGAACGTTATCAAAAACCGTCACGTTGATTTTATGTTAAATACGTTTAAAAATACCTACATATAAAGAATTGTATATATTACTAGCTGACCCGACAGACGTTGTCCTGTCCAAATTTCAATAAATTCGTTTGTGCTTATTTTGTGAATGTGTCAAAAGCAATAATAAAATACCTATACTCGTGTACACGGTAGCAACAACAGTAGTAAAGCCTTTGGCTCCACCGTATTAGTTTTGTCTCGTAGTGGCTACGCCCGACAATCAGCTGTCAAACGACATTTGCACACATTGTAGCAAAAAGTCCATAGAAAAAAGCACTTTCACTTTTTCCCAAATTTTCCATTTTTCCGGGCATTTTTCTTTCCTTATAAACCTTATTACTAACATTAAAAAATAGCCAAATCAGTCCAGCCGTTTTCAAGTGATGCGTTAACCAACGAACAACTTGCCTCGCAGGGCAGCGCTCCGTTCGGTAGTAACAACTATAGTGGAGCCTTCGGCTTTGTTGGCTATTTTATTTTCTATAGTTACTACCCGCAACTCTGCACGCGATTTAAATGAAACACGGCAGCGACATGTAGTAGAGCCTTTGGCTTCACCGTATTACGATCTACAACAAAGTAGATAACGCATAAAAACCTTCTCCATAAAAAATACATATATTGTATATGCCAACTTTCATGGTCAAACCAATACCAATGTCCATTTTTGTATAACATTGGTCTCTACGCTTTATTTCAACGCGATAATATTATATAAGCTAACTCCATTCTGAAGGCCCATTCTAAATATTGGTGAAACAATTCTTGAAATCGAATGGTTAGTTTGGGAGATAACCTCTTACATCCAACCTTACAAACTGTGCCTCTTTATAATATTAGTATAGATTAAGTTATTTATTAATAATTATTTTTTTACTAACTTAACTGAACGTCACTTTTTTATTGAGATTTTCATACCAAAATAGCATCCAAATTTCCGAGTTTTCCGATGGATTTGCCAAACATTTTCTTTGATACAAACCTTTTACAATTTTACAATTATGAACACAACAGAAAAAAAATCAGCCAAATCGGTCGAGGCGTTCTCAAGTGATGATCTTTCATACATGCGGCAATTGTTTTTTATTTATATAAAGATGCGTCTTTTCAGAAACACTGGGTATATCGAGCTGTTCCTACCTGTATCAGAGATAACCCCTTTGAGATGGATAAGTGAATAGCAAAATCAGTTCGCTTTCTTGCATATAATGTGTTCCTTGTCGTATATACAGAAATTAAATGTAGCTATCCTTAATGCCTGCTCTATAGGTGGCACCAGTGTCTCTGCATTTCTATTGGTCACTTTAGATTGTTTACATGTCCATGGTCAACGAAACACAGAGAAAGATGAATATAAAAATGGAGGAATTTGACATTTGTGTTATTCTTTGGTTAGTGGTTTGTAATAGACACATTTCTCTACAATATTACCTTTGTGCAGTGTTTTGTGCGTATATCCAGAAACAAGTTTGTGTGTGTTGGGAATTAGTGATTTTTGACTTTGTACTTATTTTTGTTAACATTAATATGCCACAATCGAAGTGCCTAATTTGCGGTTATAGTGTATATGAAGTGGAAAAAATGCATTATTTTCCAAGAAATGATCAAAAGTAAGTATTTTTAACTATCAATAGACATTCCAAGGCTGAAATAGGCCCCATGGTTTTGAAAATAAGTGACAATGTTTTTATTTTGTGTAAGTTTTGATTAGACTAGATACCGCCATGCAGCTACACGTGTTTTTAGTTTTTGAGATTTTCATAGAAAGCATTTAATGTATCGAAATGAAGAATAGAGTAGGCATAAATTATTATGAAAATTAAAGATTATATGCGTTTTTTTTTAATGCAGTGGTTTCACAAAAATTGTGCCCACGTTTTGTAAAGATGTTTATATAAAGATTTCCACAAATTGTTATACCCTAAATAAAAGTGTACAAAATGAAATTATTGTTTTCAGATCCAAAATATGGCAAGAAGCGATGGGACTGAAATATATGCCTGGTGTATCACTTCGTAATTATTTGATTTGTAATCGACATTTTACGGCAGATAGTTACTTGGAACATAACACATGGAAGCTTCGTGCTGATGCTGTGCCCTCATTATTCTCATGTCGAGTACAACGGGATACACCGGAGGAAACGGTAATTGAAAAAAATGTAGAGCTTACGAATGTTGAAGAACGCTTACAAAGTACTCGTATGGCTACTGACTAATTTCATTTTTTATAGTTAACTTTGTCAAAATTATTTCTATTTAGAAAATTATTCTACTGTACGTATTTTACAAATTTCGTAAGGTTTTTGTGTGTAAAGAAGTCTGGTTTTCTGTTAAGCATTTTTTCTTAGCCAGTGATCGTGCCCAGTGAATCTGACTTAGGGGTATACAACAAACAAGTCTAGCTGATGCACAAGATAAAGAAATTACTGGTAATACAAAAAGCAAGAAAATCGTTAATGCTGTACACTGATTATGTATATAAAATTGAGCCCTGTATACAAAATAATTAACGGTGACTTAACTTGACCCTGGAGATATGATTTCAGAGATAATAATGTTTTTGAAAAATAGCTCCTGTGGGTAACGTGTTAAAACATCAATGCTGTCATATTGAAAAATCATTGATGTTTTTCCCGATACATCGAAAACTCAACATTAAAGTTTTTTGTACATCCTTAAGTCAGATAACATGTTTTTTACCTCAATTTCAACACTACAACATAGATATTGTATTATAGGTGAATCTGTAATTGGCGACCCAATTCCCAGTACTTCTGGCGTTCAAAAGAGTTCTGTGTTTCGAGGTATTCGTGTGGATGCTACACCTAGAAAACGGCATTTAATACGAATGGTGAAAAACAAAGAAGCTCATATCAGGAAATTGAAAAAAATTTGCAAGCGGAAGGCTAGTGACATAAAAGCAATAACAGACTTGGAAGACTCGACAGTGGTGAGAAATTTATTCGGTGGCATGTCGAATACGACTATTAATTTTCTCATCGCACAGTTACGGTGTGCCAAACGGAGACCACGTGGCAGAAGATGGACCACCCAAGAAAAAGTAATGTCTCTAGCCCTACTAAAAAAAAGCCCGAGGTGTTATAATTTGTTAAGGAAAATATTAATAATTTTTGTATTTAAAAATGTAGTTTTCGAGAAAAAAACTATTTTCCAAAAAAATTGCACGAAAATATTTTTTATTTACAAAATGTCTACAGTTTTAGTTGGCCTCAAGTAGAAGTAGATAAAAAAATAATATGACTATGCTTTTTAAATTAAAAATATGAAAAAATTGGAACAATTTTCAGTTACGAGCAATTGTTTACTAGGTGGGAAGTATAGGAGTGGCTATTCAGTCCGATTTTTCTCTTTTTTGGTGTCCGGTTCATAATGACGGATGTATGTATTCTATTAGCTGTAAATAAGCGAGTTAAATCTTTTGTTTGACATCTTTTTTGTACATAATTGTCATCAGCTTATTATATTATGTTGCCCGTTTGTACAGCTCGATTGCCATTTCTGCACTTTTGTTTTGTAATATTAATAATTTTGTGCAATGCATGTAATATGAATGAAGGAATGAACTTAGTGCACAAAAACATTTCGATTCATAATTCGTAGTATGAATATTTTAAGTTTCATGTGTCATTGATCTTCATTATGTATTTGATACTTTTCAGCCTTTTATGTAATTGTTATATTTTTAAATGTTGTATTTGTATTAACAGCTGTGCAGGACTGCTATAATTTGTTTTTTTTTTGTTTGTATTTTATCAATAAACTAGTATCAGTAAAAGTTTACTTTCTTTCTTTTAATTTTTCATTTAAAATCTTAAATAAAATACTAAAAGCTAAATAAAATACGTCCCGCGGATTTTTGAATCGCCTAAGCGATACGCGTGTCATCTACAATGTCTTCCAATCCAGTGGACCAGTTGCGAACCAAATATGTTAACGAAGTTGCCTATCTCAAAAGGGGTTATCTCTGCCTGTATCGTCTTTGCGCAGTAAATGCTATATATAAGTATTCGTAGTCAGGTTCTTTGCGTCGAGTAATTGAACGGGCCGTGTATTTGGTATTCGGCTGTGACTGTAGTCGCGGATTGCCTTGACGCCACGTGGAGACGATTCACCGCGACCTATCGCCGTTTGTTGTGTTGGTGTATGAACCCCGAACGCACCGTGGAATCCACGACACAAGGACAAGGAGGAGGGCGTTGACAAGTTCTCCTGCTTACCTGCATACTGTGTGTTCGTTTGAAAATGTCCACCAAAAAAACGTCGAAAATCGAACGTCAGATCTTAAAAATTGTTTCGAACAAAAGTTGTATAATTTCGAAAGGAAATGTGTAGACGTTTTTAAGGTAATTTTAAGATCAACTTCGGTTTTGAGTGTTCCGTGCAACAATGTGATTCCTATAAGGATTACGTTTTTTTTCATTCTGAGGTACGGCACCCCAAAAATGAATTACCTACTTCATATTCTTTCTCTGTCGAAATTAAGTATACTACTTTTTTCGACTGGCGTCCAGTTTTCGAGATATTCCTGGTGGAAGTGTTCAAATAAACACTCGGTACTTACAGATATTACGTGCAAGTTGCGACTATACTAAAATAGTAATTTGCATATGTTAGCTGCTTTGGTTTTCCGTTATCTGCGTAAAGTTCGCCTCATGGCAAGTACTTTTGTTCTGGCACTGGCGTAGGTGCAGAGAGAGAGAGAGAGAGAGAGAGAGAGTTCCTATGACAATAAATTAATCATCAATTCTGTAATTTCGTTTCTTGCGATTGTTTTTTTTTTCTTTTGTATATACCTATACGTAGGTGCATTGTAAAGGGTGGCCAACTAAAAATGCGAGGTACTGTATCTGGGAAACTATCCATCGTAGAGACTTGCGGCAAAAAAATGTATTACTAAAACGGCCAAGAGAAAAACCTGGAAAATATTTTCAAGTTTCTGAAATGGCCGCTAGGGGGCGTAACTGCAATCTAAATCTAAAAAAGTGATGTTTTTGTGAATTCCGCTATATTAAGCTAACAAAAAAATACCTGATCTTTAAAGTCGAGGATAATCGGAACCTTTTTTGTTTGAAAAGTTTTGCTGTATCTCTAAAGAAAAAGTGGTGGGGGGTATTCAAAGGTTTCCGTAAACAACATCCTGTATCTTCGAAACGGCTGAGCCGATTTAAACAAACTTTGGCTAGTTGAAAAGAGCTATTCTTGGGCTACAAATGTTATAATATTTGAAGTTTTGTTGGTTTCATATGTCACCGCTAGAGGGCTTTTTTCGACATTACGACAGAAATGGTTAATTTTTTCGAAAAAATTAAATGCATTGGTATAATGTTTTGTTCATGGTAAAGTAGCTAAATGATGCCTTAACAAACTCGCGAAAACCGCATCTCGATATCTTGTTCCTAACCTAAAATTTAGGCCAAAGAAAATTTTATGCAGAAATCCTTTTAGTTTTTATTTATTTAAAATAAGTTTTCCGGAAATGTTTTTTATTCATCAAAATATTCATGAAAATTTTTAGTAATACATTTTTTTGCCGCAAATCTCTACGATGAATAGTTTTCCAGATACAGTACCTCGCATTCTTAGTTGGCCACCCTGTACATGCTCGATTTTCGTATATTTTTTTAAATATCTTTTAAAATATGCATTTTAAAATCATAAAAGGAAAATATTTGTATTTTTCATAACAAGCCCTTTCATTTGATACGTCACATAATGCACTTCAAAAAGTGTAATTGGGTTATCTAACTCATGTATCAAATTTCAAGTTTTTTTCGTTCCGTAAATTCGGAGAAAATACCCTAAAAATCAGAATCATTGTCTATATACTGATATAATTCGAGAGCGGTTGAGCAAATTATAGTGAATCTATCAGACGTAAAGAGTACGAACTTTCTGTCCGCTATATGGTTATGAACGAGCTATTAAGGTTAAAGTAAAAAAATAAAAATAAGTACGTAAACCACAAAATAAATCACGAATGGATTTTATTAATTTTCGTAAATACGTTTAGCATTGACTGAGTTTTGGGAATTCCGCTTTTTTAAAATGCGTAAATATAGATGCGGATTTGTATATATGGTGGTAACAAATTTAAATTTATTTGGTACATCTAAATATTTCAGTATTACCCAAGTACACTATTTGTCGGCAGGGCTCTGCGCTGTTTTTTTTTTTTTCATTTTGAGCCAAACAACAAAGGTCGTTGAACGCAATATTATCAACTTCTTTGTTATCATTATCGTTACTGCATATAATGTGAATTTGTTATTTTATTATTTCTCTTGTTGAGATTACTGCTCCTTCATCGGAATATTTTCGTAATAATATTTACCCAGATAAGTGTTGTTTAAATATATCAAAACTGGAAGTTAAATGATCAAAATTATAATGACTGTACTTGATTGAAGGTAATATTGTTACCATTATGGTTTCCGTTGTCAGTTAACTATTAAGTTTTAGTATACTAATATTTAAGATGTTTTTACTCGACTCTTTTTCATATGGAAAGCTTGCTTAGTAATTTTAGTAGCTGTTGTCGGATTTCTTTTAAAAATTAAAAAAATATTAAGTATAGGTACCCTGGTACATATTTCCTTACTGAAGGTATACCCTATTAAATAGAAATGAAATCATCAAAATCCGTTCATAAACTTTGTCAGTTAAAAACGACTGTACTGATTTTAATAAAAATTATATGGGAATATTCCGTAAACATTCTGAACAAAATGACGTCGAAATTTTTCAAATCGGTCTACCCCTCGAGACGTTATGCCTGAACAAATAAAATAAAAAAATGTCCAATTGATAATCTCTTTTTTCAAGTCGGTCAAAAAGTAGTACCTATGTGTGTGCTGGTTCTATAATACTCCACGCGACTGAAGCTATGAGTTCCACAGAACCGCTGTATGTTTGTTGTCGATTTTTTAAATATCGGGATCTGTATTTGCCATCAATGTTAATGAACAATTTAAAAATCAAAGTTTTAACAAAAGAATAGATAATGTAGCGTATTAAACAAGTAAACTGCGTATCAAACAAATATATTATATGTTCTACACGAAGGTCAAATGTAATATGATTTATGTATCATCTTAACTAATTTATAAGATCTAACACAGAACTTTCACTTATCCAAATAAAAATCAAATAGCTGTTATAAAATTCCATATAAATTCGTGCTTTTATCAAAGTTTCAAAAAATTGTAGTTTATGTATCTAGATTGTGATGAATTTTATTTTAGTGAGAAGTGCAAAAATCAGTAAGAGTATAATATATCGAATTTATTTTCATGGGGGCTTTTTTATTTGTTTGTTTGTGCATGAATCAGTTTTGATTCCGTATTTTAAAATACCTAAGTAAAATCAATAAAGAATAAACTTTCATAATCCTAATATGATTCGAAAAATCGTGCACTTGCGCAATTCCGCATCAACTTGTTGTCAGTATCGAAGTTACTGCTCAGTAAATCTTGGTCTCGGTAAGATGACTGCTACCGCACACACAGCTAACAACTCTATGAAACTTCTGAATGAATTTCGGACAAAGTGCCATTTATCGTGATCGCTCACGAATGCTTCTTGAAATTATCAGCATACTTGTGAGATTTATTTGGACACAGGATTGTTGTATATCTTAACAAATCAGTGCACCTTCTACCACGCATCTGATTAAGAAGTCTTGATTCTTATTTTATAGCACAAATTCAAAGACAGGTAAAGGCCAACAAGTTACAACGTATTTATATTTTGAAAAAGTGCAGATTTCATATATATTCGCGACTATTATTTTTGTTTAGTACTTTGACATTAATTTTTCGTTTTTCTTAATTATTTTAATTAGTTTAATTAAGTTGTCGTTTCAAAGTGAAAATCCATAATTTATTGTTTTTAATTGATTAAAAACCTTGTATCGTTTTTCTTTACCGATATCGATGCTCTTCGTCATTTAACTACGTCTAACGCAAACTAGATTTCTTATAAGATCGATGTGTCAAACCTTATTAATTTATTGTTAGTTGCATTTTTGCGCGTTATCTTCGAAATTTATATATGACTGGAGGATACAACTTACACGGTGATCATAACTAATAAATGTATACATAGTTTCTAGCTTTTAAATTAGACTGCGCAAGCTTGAAACTACACTTTTGACTTTATGCGACGTATAACTGTGTAATTCACCACCATTTTACAAAGGACGTTGAAATAATATGAGCAGCGCATTTGAAATAATAATAACAAATAACAGTTAAACTATGTATTTGTTTTTCAATAAATACGCCGAAAAAAGTTGACTGGTCAAAATGAATATATTTCTTAGATTTCTTAGGTGTCTTAGATATCTAATTTAAGCGAATTTTGATAAATGTTAACCTAGTAATTATTTCTGATATTTTAAGTACCTACTGGTACTTCTGGTATTATGCTTTCTATTGACAAAAAATGTCATTTCTCAAAACTATTTTCTTTATTTAATTTGTTTCTGAAACCAAAGGTAAATTACGTCTACAACCTAATTTTTAATATCTTCACTTTCAGAATATTGTTTATATATTTTTAATTTAACGATATTTTTTTACATGATAAATTTTCTTAGTGATTAATGTTTTTGCTTACAGTGAAAATGTATATATTTTCTGTAGTGTTTTTAATTTTTATATCAATAATATTGTTATTATGATAATATATAAAAGTGTAAATCTAAGAACTTTTTAAAATATAGTTTTTTTTTTCTACTTGTGTATAAGTGTCGGCGTCGAGAAATCTTCAGGACCTCATCGGCCCATCTTTGGATATGCGGAAGCATCGACTGTTTTATTTTAACATCATCTAAACATTATAAACATTATTTCAGTGATCCATGGCGAAAGAGTAGACGCATATTTTGAAATATCAATCGTCAGTGCAAATACATATCTTATAGAAGCAACTAAAGTTGTCTCGTTTTATTATATTTATGATATTAAACTCTTATCATGTTATATTAATATCTAGTCTTTATGATGCAGGTCAGGTGCGCAGTAATTAGATTCACCAGCGCCGTGAAAAAAACCGAGTCACTAGGATTTAATGTAAGTAAATTTTCTTAAACTCATCACAAAATGGACGAAAAGAGTATTTTAAAACAACTCGCTGAGCAAAAACTCAAAGCTTTCGCCGTTGGCAATATGGGTAAACGAGCGATGACAAAGAAAGAGTTGGAAGAACAGCGCAAAAAAGAAGAGGATGAGGCAGCTGCACAGGCATTCCAGGAGTTTGTCAATACTTTTCAAGAGACGCCTGGTAGCAGTGCTTCGAAAGTCTGGATTAAAGCTGGAACATACGATGCGGGAGCTAGAAAAGAAGACACGAAAGAAAAAGGGAAATTGTATAAACCCGAGTCGAAATTACCGGGAATAAAAGAACGGTCGTCGTTTGAAAAGGTTCAAGAAATTGCTAAATTGTTGCCGACCGACCTTAAACCTGAACGACTGGGCAAAAAGAAAGAAAAGGAAAAGAAGAAAACTAATTTAGAACTGTTTAAAGAAGAACTAAGACAGAGACAAGAAGAACGCGAAGAAAGACATAAATACAAAGACTTAGTGAAAGTTCCATTCGAACCCGATTTAGATATGATGTTTAAAAACGATTGTGGTGGGTCTTTTGATAATGGCGATCCAAACACAACTAACTTATATTTAGGAAATTTGAATCCTAAAATTACAGAAGGCCAGCTGACAGAAATATTCGGTAAATTTGGACCTTTGGCTAGTATTAAAATAATGTGGCCAAGATCGGATGAAGAAAAGGCCAGGGGAAGAAACTGTGGTTTCGTTGCTTTCATGAGCAGAAAAGATGGTGAAAGAGCATTAAAAAATCTCAGTGGTAAAGATATAATGAATTATGAAATGAAATTGGGTTGGGGTAAGTCGGTTCCGATTCCACCTTTCCCCATATACATACCGCACGCATTATTGGAACTGTCAATGCCACCTCCTCCCTCAGGTTTACCGTTTAATGCGCAGCCGATTGACCCAGATACTCTAAAAGATTTAGACAAGAATGATAAAGATTATCTATCCAAAATGCTTATTCAGTCAATTGTTAAAGTAATTATTCCAACAGATAGAACTATCTTAGCATTGATTCACAGAGTTATTGAATTTGTAATTCGGGAAGGACCTTTGTTCGAAGCATTCATCATGAATAGAGAATTAAATAATCCTTTATTTAGATTTCTTTTTGACAATCAAAGTGCCCTGCATATATATTATAGATGGAAGTTATTTTCAATGATGCAAGGAGATACGCAGAAAGAATGGTCAACCAGAGAATTTAGAATGTTTAAAGGTGGTTCAATTTGGAAACCGCCGGTAATGAATATTTATACACAGGGTATGCCCGACGAACTGGTCGTTGATGATGACACTAAGGGTCCTACGAAAGGAACTCTATCAGATGCTCAAAGAGATCGTTTAGAAGAACTATTGCGATATATTACACCTCAAAGAATCAAAGTTGGCGAGGCCATGGTGTTTTGTATTGAACATAGCGAAGCAGCAGATGAAATCTGCGATTGCATCGGCGAATCTTTATCTAATCCTGGAACGGCAATGGAAAAGAAAATTGCTCGTTTCTATTTAATATCTGATATTTTACATAATTGTGGAGTAAAGATGAGTAACGCGTCCTATTATCGAAAGGCGTTCGAACAACGAATTTTAAATGTAATGGAAAACATTCATCTGACATACAAAAATATCGAAAGTCGACTTAAAGCAGAAGGTTTTAAATCTCGCGTTCTGTTTGTGCTAAGAGCCTGGGAACAGTGGCTTATTTACCCACGTGAATTTCTTCGTAGACTGGAAGACGCCTTCCTTGGAATTGAAAGATCGTACGAGAATGAAAACAGTAAATCAAATGACAATATAAAAACTGAAGACGCAAATGAAGATAGTGATGGAGTGCCTTTAGAAGATGATGGTGATGATGCAACTCCGTTTGACGGAGCTGCTTTATTGAAGGGTGCCATTAAACATAATCGCGTTGCGGTCACAAATAATGGAGATGACTCAGACGATGTTGATGGAATGCCGATAGGTGTCGTAAATGATGCAGAAGATATCGATGGTATGCCTTTAACTCCGCCACCGCCTTCGATGCAAGGCGAAAATGCTAATGCTGGTTTCATTTCGTCCAAATGGGAGACG
Source organism: Venustoraphidia nigricollis (assembly GCA_034508555.1). Lineage (NCBI taxonomy): Eukaryota > Metazoa > Arthropoda > Insecta > Raphidioptera > Raphidiidae > Venustoraphidia > Venustoraphidia nigricollis. The sequence goes on along the minus strand of JAVRKA010000004.1, from coordinate 4,844,554 downwards.
GTCGACCCTGAGCAGGTACAAGCGCAAGCAATGACTACGAGCAAATGGGATCAATTAGAAACGATGCAGAGTCGTGAGAGCGATGATAGTGATTCAAATAGTAGCGAACCTAGTCGAGGAAATGATGCTACTGATGAGAAAATGAACGAAGAACGGCGCCAAAAACTGCGCGAAGTTGAAGTAAAAGTGATGCAATACCAAGATGAACTAGAAGCTGGCCAAAGAACATTGAAAAGTGGATGGACTGTCGGGCAACAGGTAACTCATTACCGTCGCAAATTGGTTAAAAAAATGGATAAGAAGTTCCAAACTGAAAGCGTTAAAGAAAAAGCTAAACTAGCGGACAAAAGCGCTTCAGATGGAAAATATAGTGGCAGAAGAGTTCAGGAATCCGAAAGAAGTGAGAGGCGTGGTAGTAAACGAAGTCGTAGTTCAACACCAGATGTTGTTTATTATAAAGACACTTCACGAAGTAGTCGAAAATCTAAAAGATCTCGCAGCTCCTCAGGTAGCTCTTCACCGTCAAAATCTAGATATAAATCACCTAGTCGAAGTCCACGAAGAACAAGTTCACGACGATCAAGGTCCCCAGACCCACCTAGTCCACCGTCGCCTCCTAAAATTAAAAGTCGATCCAAATATGCGTCGCCACGCGTTGGAAGTAGAGATTCAGTATCACCACTTCCAAGTGAATCCAAATATAGATTAATCACTCCGTCGCCACCGAGATCATCGTCGAAACACACTAGGAATTTATCTCCGATTTCACCACCGAGATCGTCCAAAGTTCGAAGGAAGGGCGATACGTCGTTAAGTCCTATTAGGTCGCCGGCGTCTCACGGTAGATCTAGATATTCGAAATATTCGCGCAGTCCTTCACCTACTCCATCCAGGACGAGACATTTGAGTGACAGGAGCCGGTCTCCTACCAGTTATAGAGGACATTCACCGACTGGCAGTACCAGTAGTCGAAAACATAAGCATAGATATTAGAAAATAAACCATTTAATCTTTGGAGCTTGACATAATTTGTGAATAGTGTTCGTGTGCCAATCCACGTAAAAACAATGTGACAGACTGTAGAATGCGGTAGTGTTTCTGAAAAACTGGTAACTGCACGTGTTTAAAGTTTATAGCTGAGAGATATTTTAGTGCTTGATGAAATGTGACAATTAATTTCTCTAGATGAACTACATAATTTCTTTTATTTTCAGTTTCATAGTGTGTTATGTGTCCAAAACTGTCGCAAAAAACTGATTTATAAATAATTTAAATACTGGTGTGTTTGCTGTTAATTGTTCAATACTTATATGATTTCTTTTTTTTTTAATATTGATTTTCGGTTAAAATCCGAGTCTTGAACTTTCTATTGAAAAAATATGAAATTTTGAACTTATTTTTATGTTAGTTCTGCCTTGCTTTGTGTTAATTTATTAATTAAGTAATTACCGTAATGCTGAACATCTAAGATAAAAATCATAATTTAATGATTCGAATATACAAAAAAAAGATTTATCTTTTGCTTCAGAAAGTTCAAAGTCATGTCACCAATATTGAAATTGGAATGATATTGCTTATAAGAAATATTTTTTTTTTATACTTACATGTTTGATCTCTTCTAAGAAGTATTTTCAAAAATCGCCTTAAAAATTACATAATTTCGTAAAATAAAATTACATCCCTTAGTTAAAAATGCAGGAAATTTTAAATTTAATAATTATAGCGTAATTATAATTAACTGTTTCATTAAGAAATTTTCCCAGAAATTAATTTTCAAAAAAAAAACGTCTTATGTAATAAAATTGATTTGATTTTTTGTGCAAATATCCATGCTTTGTTTACCTTGTTTCGAATCTAATTTATATTGTTTGATTAGTTTTATGGGCATTACGTCGGTAAATTTAATGATTTATGTCGATTTACTAGTTTATCAAGCCATTAATATTTAAGATGCATATTACGTAATATGTTATTAATTTTTTTCTCAATAATATTTCATCGATTGTTTTATTTTTCGCCACAATGTTAACATTATTCATATACAATTAAATCAGTTTGCAGCACGTTCGTTTGTTTGTTTATTTATTATCTTGTTTTATCATTATCCAATAAGATCGCTCTGTAATAAAACACATGAATGCGCCACATATCGCATTCACGTGTTTGGTTAGTCTGCTTCTGTACAACATTATTCAGTGATAACCTCAGATCGACTTTTAAACATTGCTTTTTCGTATTTTATGTTGTTTTATAAAGAACTAGCTTTTTCCCTGGCCTTCAGCCGCGTGAGCGTCGATTTTTGTGGGAAAATTGCTTGTTTAGCATCGGGTTTATTGGCACACAGAGCGTAGCATACCAATTATTATTGATAATATACCAATGACAGTTCACATAGCCATTTTCAAAGTATTTAAAATACGCAAAAACTCAAAAGAAAATGAATTTACAAACCGATTTCTTAATTGCGTTTTACCGACTTAAAAAGAGGATTTCAGTACGTCGACCTTGATTATCTGAAGGAATCTTAACACAAAAAACCGGTCAAGTGCGAGCCGAACTGTGTCATTTCGCGACCGCTATGCAGACATAAAAAGATTCCCTACTTACAGTTAATTTGGAATCGATGCAAACAAATAACTATGAATATAGAGGAATTATTACGCCTATTTCAGATTGATGCAGCTATAGAAAAGACGATTGTAAAGCTAAGACCAAAAATTAATTAATTAATATACGGTATTATTGATAAAAAAATACAGCATTCTCGAGCAAAATAATAACCGTGAACAAGAAGAATTCATTTTTGGTACAGTACCTCATTCCACGCATTGTAAAATTATATCGATAATTACGCAACGAATCGAATTGTAAAGTAAGATTCACAATGCAATTAATTCATCCGTGCTAACGAATAAATACTGTATTCGATTCGTCAGTCTATTCTAATATTTTGTCTACATCATAATTTTGTTTGTTATGTCATAAAGTGATCGTCATGTGAGCATTTAGAGCTGTGCTAATTAGTTGCTTGTTATTTAGTAGTACCTGTATCTATTATAGGTAAAACTGTAGTCTACAATATTGAATCCATTCAGTCTTTTGTTATAGACGTCGTCACCGCCTACACGTTTTTTTCTCACTTGTCTCGCGGTTGGTCTAAATTTCGATAATTTGTGAACGGCGCTGGTGATTATTATAAATAAGTTAATAATTAGTAGTCGCACTATTCAAAATTCTGAAATTTAACTCGTTTATCTCTTTTAAAAACGGACTACATTTTTTAGTTTTCTGTTAATTTTTCTAACAAAACTAAATAAATACAATTGTTATTTGAAATGTATTAGCTTGTAATAACGCTTTCTTTAGATTTTTTGATTTCATTTATTTTTTATGTTATTTAAGGAATTACGTAATTTTGACACCAGCGTCATTAATGTCAAATAAATGTTCAGTTCTTACTGTAACCTGAAATAAAAACACTTGAATATACAAGTTCGGTCTTCGAAATTATAATAGTGCTGTCAAGATTAATAATATCGCAAATTAATTACATTATGCCATTTGTGTGCAGTTTATCAGGTAAATTATTTTAAAATCAACAGAACTTCCGCGCGTTCCAAAAAACATACTGTCATTAATTTATCTTAAATCTGTACTCTTGTACTACAATTATTTGTACATATTTTAAAAGAAAGACTAATAATTTTTTTTTAATATCAGTATTTGTTATCTGTTTCATTTGGTATTAACAACAGTTAATGATTATTAACTATTTAATTTGTGTTTGTTATATTAGTGGAAAAGATTTTATGACAAAATTATGCATAGTGGAAAATATAGTTTTTTTAAATAATTGTGTTGGCATTTATTTTGACATTGCGCGTATCAATTGAGACGATTTTTGAGCGATATAGTGCGTGATTTTTAACAACTGATTAAAACCATTTCTTACTGCATAATGTTCCAAACGGAATATTTTTATAGCGATATTCCAGTTGAAAGTGCCTATTACGACCATTTTGGATTTGGTATCGGTATGTTATTTTATTTATTTTTTTTTGTTGTATTTTTGTATTATAGACATTATCAAAGAAGAGTTTCAAAATTTAGAGACAAGCAGTATTAACAAATATGGTATAGCGTCGCCATGCAACGTTAAAAAAGCCAGTATGCTAGCGAACGTACTGTTAATAACCAAAACTGTTAGTGACTAGACCCTTGTGTTATAAAGGTAAAAAATGTTCAATACATTCAACGCAACGGGCATAAGAAGAGACTTCATTTCTGACATAAAACAACAATTTCAGTTTTTCACTTACAGAAATCAGATATTTTTTGTACCTATAACAATAGTGCTGGGTTGCAAAAAGCAATGCCAGAAAATCTGATCTGACAATGACCTCAGATTGTGACTACACATATTTCTTCATAAAAAAAGCATTGTAGAATTTAAAATCGAACTTGCCCGAAAACTAATTGATCAATAGAAACGATATTCTTTTTAGACAGTCTATATATTATGTTTTTAACATAGTTTTTGTACAATTTCCAATTCGTAACAACAATTTCCTACGTATTTTGATAGATATTTCGCTTGGAAAGCAATCTTCTGCTGTTTGTTTTTGTGTGAGTACAAAACTAAGGTTATGGGAGATTCACCTTAGACTTTTAACAATATTTTCTGCAACCCAATAAATTATTTACATTTATTTTTATTTATTGTTTGTTGTATATTAAAAATTTACACTGAAAAGTATACTTTCAGTTTATAATCTGTGGTTACACTTTCATACAAAAACATTTTTTACACTAGACCACGATACCAAACACACCTAATATTATCTAAATATCGTGTAAAGGCTTTCTGGCAATTTTCACTGAAATTTTTGATATCAAAAATGATTTTGAAAAGTGATTTTCGAACATGGAAAACGTGTATGGTTGTCCGTATCGATTTTTATTATGAAAAATCTTCATAAAGGTAGTGCATTTTTTCGTTATTATTTCTTTTTTGAGAAAAATTAAATTTTGTGAACATTCGATGTTCCTGCCACAGAACACTGGCGCCATCTACGTCATTATTTCACAGTGCATAATATTTACATACTATTAAACATTAAATTTACATAAATAAATGTTCCTACTGAGTTCCATTTATTCATGCGTAACAGGTAATAAAATTAACTAGATACGTGCACTTTGCGATACAGTATAAAGACGGGGTTTCACCTGGGCACCTAACACGTCCGCCGAAGTAAGCCGCTGCTTTCCCCGAAAAAACATTGAAATAAAAATATCCGTATGAGCCGCCGATTTATGTATTCTAGCAACCCAATGTCACCAGCCGCTTTTTGAGCATTGCACTTCTGTAATTTTTATTTAGTTTTGCAATTGTTAGTCTAGGTACGAAAAAATACCCTAATAGAATATCGTCGTAATCAAGCATTATCGACAAGAACAAACAACCAACTGAACTAACGAGTTGGGTGTTGTCGAATTTAGATCCGCAGAAAAGCCGCTGCGACAGAGTCAAAGTCGCCGAAGTCTATGCCAGCGGCAAGGCCACAATTGCCGCGGCCTAGGTCAGTTTGGTGAAGTTCCGGCTTTACAATAGACGCTGATGACCTCAGATGTTGAGCATCTATAATCTACAATTCATCCATTCAAGCTTTATATCAAATAAAGGTCCACACTTACTGAATTGAATCGAGTCGACGCGGCACGATGGGCAGTTTTGGGATAGATAAAGTTAAATGAGTTATGCACCAGTCGACTCGACAACACCTAGTGTACGTATATTAAATGGACATGACGCCCCTATTGCAGGCCTCCAGCTCTCAGGTTCTACTCCGAGAACTGGTGAAAGTATCAGTTGAGTTGAAATTTATTATTAAAAAAGAAAATATAAGTATAGCTTATTGAATGGAACACGGTGTAAATTAGTCTAAACAAAAAATATTTGACCCTTCACGTGTTTCATTATTATTTCTTAAGAATTATGTCACATAACGCATACTGAACTTTCACGGTTGGACAGTACGATTCAAATTTCAACAAATGACAGCATTAATGATTCAATATGAATTTGCATACGCTGTAATTTTAAATTACGCATTGTCATTGTTGATATAAACATTGTAAGGATACATATAACACTCGTTCATATCTCTCTGTGTAAAATAAAAAATAGAAAAAATATTATTATTCTCACCTGAGAGGTCATCAGTTTTGATAATAAAGTATTTAGATTTAAAATATTCTTAGGTGAATGTTGTAGAGAAAATGTATTTTAAATACAAAAAACCCGGGTCGCAGTGCCAAAACCCTGCCCACAATATAGTGTATTTGCTTATACTGCCTGTATAAGCAAATACACTATATTGTGGGCAGGGTTTTGGCACTGCTTTATTATGCGAACTTAAGTTGGTTTTTGGGGAAAAAAAAATTTCACTTCTTAATACACCCCTTAAAATAACATTTTTTTTCTTAATTGCAATATTATTATCAATCGAACTTCTATAACCAAATTATATACAACTTTCAGTAAATAATTCACGATCTGCAAAGTAGTGTTTTCATAAAATTTGTAAGTCCGGTCCTGTCGGGCCGATTTTATTAAAATTTTAGGGACACTTTTTAATTGCTACTAACGGGTTAAATGTCAATTTTGAAACGATTCTGAGAATTTTTTCGCTATTTTGGGGCCCAAAAACATTTTTCAACCCCTTAAAACTACCCTTAAAATGCCCCGATTACGCCCATTCTTGCGGTGATGGATTTCAACACGTGGGCCAAATTTCGTTAAAATCAATTAACTCTTTCGAAAGTTATTGCCCGCACACACACACACACACACACACATATATATATATATATATATATATATATATATATATATATATATAAATATATATATATATATATATAAACATTTTCAAAGATGGTGCCAAAGTGTTTAGGAGGTTATGAAACGTCGAGAAATTTTGGTCCGACCCCTAGGTCCCGCCATCCGACCGATGCCAATAGTGTATGTTGCCATATGGCAAATACACTAAAAATTGAACTAAAAAAGTTAGTGACTTTATTTCTTTTTTGTCCTTGGTAATTAATATAAAAAATCATTTTTATAAAAAAGTTAGTATTTTAACTCCTTTGTCTTGAGCCCTCAGATCTATGATTGACAGTTCTAATGATAATTATCATTCAGATATCAATGTGAATGGCCAATCATAAAAAAGCATAATTAAATTCACCGCCGGTAGAAATCTTCGACTTGAAAACATTAAAACTTTTTTATATTGGTTAACATAACATATAATTTAGCCATTGCGCAAACTAACAATTAAATTCATTAAAGGTAGTTGATATCTCATTGCTATTAAATATGAATTAATATATATTTTGTCGCTTAAGTATATCCATTTTTTACTATCGATTTCTTTGTCCAAATTTAAACTTCAATTTACGAACTAACATTTTTTAACTAACATAGATAGGAGTGATTTAGATCATCAGTGTAAGAAATAAAAAGCGATGGAAGTAGTAGAAATAAGGAGAAAGAAATACAATAGAGGAATTAGTTAACGCTCTTCCAATAAATTTTCTTAGATGAAATTTCTTAAAAGTTTGTATTGATTTTAATATATATGAGAGGCGAAAGTAGATTGGTGAGTGAGAGAGTTTCGCTTCTACCGCATACTCTTCCCCAAAATAGCGTCAAAACACCGAAACTGTAAACTAGCACGTTACAATGTAACTTTTGGGTTCAGAGCAACCCTTCTGCCGCCAATTTTAGGTCTTTAGGCATAATAATATGACAATAGGTACCCGTGTGTTGTACAGCATGGAGAATTTATAAAGGAGCGCGAATTCATATTGAAGAAATTAAAGAATCTGCCCACTAAATCGTACGTTTTAGTGTTTTCTTTTTAGTGTATTTGCCATATGGCAACATACACTATTGGCGTCGGTCGGACCAAAATTTCTCGACGTTTCATAACCTCCTAAACACTTTGGCACCATTTTTAAAAATGTTTATATATATATATATATATATATATATATATATATATATATATATATATATGTGTGTGTGTACGGGCAATAACTTTCGAAAGAGTTAATTGATTTTAACGAAATTTGGGCAACGTATTGAAATCCATCTCCGCCAGAAGCCTATTTAAAATGGGCGTAATCGGGCCATTTTAAGGGTAGTTTTTAGGGGTTGAAAAATGTTTTTGGGCCCCAAAATACCGAAAAAATTCTCAGAATCGTTTCAAAATTGACATTTAACCCGTTAGTAGCAATTAAAAAGTGTCCCTAAAATTTTAATAAAATCGGCCCAACAGGACCGGACTTGCAAATTTTTTGAAAACACTAATTTGTAGATAGTGACTTATTTATTGAAGGGTGTATTTAATTCGGTGTAGACGTTAGATTGATAATAATATTGCAGATAAGAAAAAAAATGTTATTTTAAGGGGTGTATTAAGGAGTCAAATTTTTAATTTTGCCCAAAAACCAACTTAAGTTCGCGTAATAAAGCCACACTGCCTGTATAAGCAAATACACTATATTGTCGGCAGGGTTTTGGCACTGCGACCCGGGTTTTATTTTAATCCTAGCGTCGCTATTGTCCCCATTGTACTAACGTGAATTTGGGTATCAAATACATGTGAAGTAAGTAAGCAAAAAAGTTAACTGTCAAAATATTGATTGGATTATAAGAATTGTGTATTAATAAGTGATTAATTACAATTTAACAATTAATTTTAATTGACCTTTGACTTAGTAAATCAATGTAATTAATTATTCCGTGTGATACTGTTTTATTAATTGGTGTCTCATTTGACTCATGTGAACGCCTCCACCGTTTTAATCAGAGACAACCATGGTTTCTATACATACAGAACACTAGTGACCTCTTATTTTAGGAAACTTTTTATATATGTCGTAGGATAATTGAAAAAATCGGATCTCTGCAAAAATCCTAGGAAGATTGCAAAAAACCGGATAATTGGAATCCGGTTTTTTACAAACATAATTTTATACTTCTGGTATAGTCTAGTCAGGGGCATTGCAATCGGAAATCCGGTTCCTCGCTTTACTGGTTGCAGTACCTTTACTCCCACCATTCCCGTCATTTCGGAGTCCACCATATACTAATTTTACTGTGCAAATGCGATCTTGCCAATCCAGTCAGCGAAGCGTGGTTGAAAAAACACTATACTCGTGTTTGTCGTCATTCGATCTGAAATATTGTTTTCTATTGCGCAGTTTTCCCTATGCGCTGTAAATATCAATTTAAAAACCATCTTATCATCAAATGTTTTAAAAATAGTACGATAGATTCGCAACGACATGTACGAAACACCAAAATCGTATGTAAAAACAATACTTCAATAATTACTCGTTACCCAATCTTTATATCCATTGATTATATCTGTATGATGACTAATTTCCGTAATAACGTTAATGTGTATACTGTATATTGTTTTATGTTGGTGAATAGAAAACAATAACACGTAATTTATTATTTTTATTCGACCGATTTTATTAACATTTGAATGTAGGATAGAAGATCAAAGTCCAAAATTTTACTAATTATATACCTATTATTATTTATTAATAACGTATTTTTCTTTGCGTCACCTAAACGTTTTTGACAAATCTATAGATTTAAAAAAATCGCAGTAATTATTATAGCGGATTAAAAATTGGTAATAAAACACGCAGGCCTCGAAACTGAAAGTGAACTGCGAAAAAACAAGCGTGCGAGCGTCACGAAACAAAGCAGTGCATAGATATCAATGAATTAAAAAGATTAACCGCCCGATTTATGACGAACCAAATTTGTGTTCAGATCATAGCTTACACAAGGAAAGGTCCATAGGAACAAAGCGTACGTATAGTAGGTCGTCGGTATTATATTATGCATTTAAACTGTGTTTTGTGAAGGGGTGCATTTTGTATACCTGTTTTAAGGTCGTCAGCCATAGACAATCGGTAGCTGTGGTCGTTACATCGCGTTTGTTTACAAATTATTATTAGATATTATCAAACGTGACAGATTAAATCCCAAATTAACGTAAATTAATATTTTAATATTTTATTACTTATTAATAAATAAAATAAGTTGGTAGTTTTACTCTGTATACGTCAATTTTAAACATTAATATAAAATGCGTATAGGTAAGGAGCATAACGTCGTGTACTCTTTTTAATTTTTAATTCCTCTTTGACTGTACAGTCGATTAATTTTGTGATTTTGTGAAGTGAGATGTTTTTGCACTTTTATTTTTATGTGGACTTAAAATAAGAATATCTCAAAATTACAGTAATGTGGCCGTGATCTTTTATCCTATGCAACCTTCTTTTATAGTCGACGAGCCAGGAAGTGAATAATAATAATAAAAATTGGGTTATTCCCACAAATATTAAAATCAGCATCTGTTTGAACGAGGTTAATTCGTAATTTTTTTTAATCATTGTTCAAACAGTTTTCACGAAAGTCTGAATAAATTGGGAAACTATTCAATGAATTTTATTTTGTTTTCATGAATAATAGAGAGCATGTTTGGTAACGTTTTAGGCTTGTAGTTAATAACATAGTAGTAAATCAGGCAACGCCGGGTAAATTCGACCATCGCTAATCAGCATTTTTTTACTGAGCTATGATTATACCAGGCAATTATCGGTAGCATATCAGGTAGGCTGAAAAACGGCTAAAATTGTGATGATCGTGTTGTTACGTTTTTGAGAATCTACTGCATTAATCGTCACATATTTTCTTTTACGTCAGTCATTCTATTCTTGAAACAATAAACCATTGTACATATATTTTAAGCGTGGGAATAAATATAATTATTTGTATTTACATTGAAATCATAATATATAATGAATAATTTTACTACAAAACATATCATAAACAAGACTTACTTCTTTTCATACACAACAATAAATTAAGTCAAATCACTAAATAAAACCTTCTAACAAATATTTGTTCAAACAATTATTACAAATTTCAAGAGAATATTACATTAGCATGGCATGTTCATTTGTGACGTTAAGAAACAAAGAAAACAATTTAAAACTTAATCGTCAGAAATCTAATTATTGTCGAAAGATGGCAGTAGTGATGCCCGTTTGATCTTGTCTCGAAAATCGACACGGGATATTTTACAACTATCGTCGCGCATTTTTCTCGATCTCGACTTCATCTCGACAATTAAATCTCGAACTCGTCTCACGAGACGAGAAACATTGTGGTCGACAAAGTCTTACTTTGCGACCGGTATTTCTATTACTATCAGTATTAAGTACATGAAAAATCGATGACAAATCGATATGAAAATATTATATCCGTGTAGAACAGGTTTTTAAAGTTACAACTTCATCAGAGCAGGTATATTGTTACATATTTATGTGAAAACAGTTTTTTAGCAAAATTATTGACATAATATTTTATATTGTCAACTATTCTTCGTTCGCATTTTAATCTTAACTTAAAGCCGATTTAAAAATACCCTTTACTAACTGATATTGATTCATTAAACTTTATAAATAACTAACAGCCCTGTTCGGCTTCGTCTGGATTTGTAGATTGCCTATTAAAGATAAGCATATTAGATTGTCGCAGACTTTTTTAATTGAATATGGCTGTATTTTCCCGGCGATGCCCGGGAGTAACAACTCCTTGTTATGAGAGCATAATGCGATATACTATAAAACCGCCCCACATTTTCAGTATTCGTGGAAGTCAAAAAAGTCGGCTAGGAGCACTTGTGCACTGTACGCCGTGTGAAATCATTAACGGCTTATATGTCACCGGTAACATGTAACACATGCGCGGGAGAAGAGAGAATAGCGGTCTGCCTTACGATTTTATATATAGATATTTGTGTAGAAGTATACTAATAAGCTAGAAAATTAATTAAATTAAGTTATTCTACTTTGCGATAAAGTAGTGAAATAAAACATGACCTATAGCACTTCTGAAATCATAAAGAACACAAAAAACAGTTTCAGCAAAATTCGTCTATTATAGTTGAGTCCTTAAATCAGTTCAAACACATGACGTAGGGTACATACAGAGAATTTTATATCTACACTAATATTATAAAGAGGAAAGATTTGTATTTTTGTGTGTATGTTTGTAATGAATAAACTCAAAAACTACTGTGCCGATTTAAAAAATTCTTTCACCATTAGAAAGCTACATTCACCCTGAATAACATAGGCTATATTTATTGCTAGAAAATATTAGGGATCCTTACTAAAACTTTAGTAACGTAACCCAAGGTGTGAAAAAAATGCCATAAAACATCTTTTGTCGCATGCGCTGCGGAAACTATTGATGATAGAACAAAAGTATGTCCTACAATATTAAAGAACATATCAATAACTACAAAAAACTTCGCGGTACTATATGTCCAACTATTATCGTTATGTCACAATAACCACTTTTTACGTTTTAATAATCTATATAGATAAAAGACGATGTATATGTAATGGACTCCAAACGGGTAGACCATTTTTGATGAAATTTTCAGACAATCTTTAGACTAGCCCAGTGGGTGATCTTCTGAAGTTTGGTAGCGATCGAATCAACAGAATTTTTTAAATTTCTTTTTGGGAAATAAGATTTTTCTTCGATTTTTGAATTGAATTCGCGCAAATTCAATACACGTTGAGAATTTAATGATAATGATTCTCATCTTTTATATCCTATATATTACATTTACACCCGGGCGAAGCCGGACTGGGGCGCTAGTTATTAATATAGATAATATCGTTGACAAACTCTTATGAATGCGTGTCCCGAAAATCGATGACAGTAAGCGTTCATAAAAGCTTGACGCGTGGCGCTGTAGCTATAAGGACCCGAATCAAGTGTATGGAGCCAGTCTCCATGATTTTATTAATGAATTCGCGGATATGTATTATTATTATTAACCTAATCGATTATTTTTTAATCAAGTTTAGTTCTTCCGCGCATTTGCCGCTTGAATATAGGAATCCTTATTTTCCTCATTTTTTAGACAACGGCGAATCCTCCATGGAATTGGCAATAGTTGAATTTGATACATCCAGTATTTTTTTATTGTTGTACAGTTAAATATGTTCATATGATATATTATTGTTGTCGACGTATTTATTAAGAGTTCAGTTACATGTTTATTGTTCAGATAATGTATCACTAAAATTTGATCTCTGTAATTATTTGCTTGCAGATATAATAATGCTTGATTATATTAATATTAAGTCACTTATTTTACTGCATACCTTTCTTTTAAACATAAAAGTAAAACGATTTTTTATACGTTAATAATATTAATACACATTTTTTTCTTAGTATGACATCATTTGTGATAAATCAGCAATACAGTTCCGGATTATTTTAGTTTAGAAAAAATGTCTAATAATAATTTACAAACAGGAAATTCACCAAATGAATTGTTTCTAATTATTTTTGAAAGCGCATTATAATACTAGTATAAGGTGTGTTTGGTATCGTACTCGTATTTAAAAACTGTTAACACTTTTTACACTATTGCGTTTAATGGTTTGTTACACAAATCAGTAAGATACAGTGTTCTGTTTGGTATTTCAGTGTCGGATTAAAGTAGTAAACACCAGCAGTCTCGCCTTTTGGGTAAAAGTACGTAGAGTAGAGAAAATCACGTGACATATGTATTATAATTTAACAATTGTTAAACGAAGTAAATTTATCATGATCCGTTTATTACATCTTTTTTGTGTCTTAAAATAAGTCAGTTTCATTATAAAATATAAAAACAACTTGTCTTTCTGTTCAAACTTGAAACTAAATCTAAACATTGTTGTAAAATCTGTCACTTTTCACTGAGTTATCTACTCTACTTTAATATACCAAACACACCTATAGTGGCTTTTCTGTATCAAAAAGCTGTACCTAGCACCTAACACGTGACATAATAGAAAAGGAGTGCAGCCCCTGACCCGAAAAAGTTTATATCTAGAAATATTCGTTTAAAAAGTTCTCTGCAAGTATTTTTCATATAGACTATAAAGGATTAAATTCGATTTGCATCTTGACGAAGCCGGACGGAACAGTTAATTGATAGCCTATGTCCAAAGGGAAAGTGTCACCTGTCGATCAGTGCAAAAAATTGAAATCAGTTCAGTAGTTTCTGAGATTACTCCTAAGAAATCAACTTTTCCTTTTGTATTGGTATAGAAAAAGATTTTTAATACATTGCATACATAAAAGCTTTCGGCATGAGCAACTTCGCCGTATGGCCACAAATACAATATCCGCTTTCTCCGTTGACTTGCGAAAACAGACGAATCTAAATTTAATAAACAAACGAGTAATTAAAAATTCGTATAAACAGCTATAGCTGTGAATGTGTTTCCTTTAGTCGCTTTATTTTTAGGCATAAATATGCTAACGAATGGATTGAAATCGATAGTCAGAGACGTAATTGCATTTTTAAGTGAAATTTTTTTAGACCCGATGAAAGTAATTTTGTTTAATAGTTCTCTTCGCGCGCCGAGGGTTCTGTAACATATTTTTTTCTCTAATCCCGTCGTCTCTTTTTCGAAACGGATATAGAATACCAAAATTACCGACAGACTGACAAAGATATACGAATATATCTATGAGATAATAAGTTTGCAAAATATAGAAACACATAAAACCTAGGAGTTTCGTTATAGTTTTTCTCTAAACTTTCAATTAGGCGTTATATTCTCTCATTTTATTAAAATTTTGATCCAGTTTCGGAAATAAAGAAGTTCTATTTTAGCTTATTTTTCAGAATATTGTATGTTATTTAAAATTATGAAAATAGTAGTTTATGTATCCAGATTGTATTGCTTTATTTTAGGTACGAGATGTGACATGTTAAGATGAGCGAACAGCGAACCTAACAGTTCATGTTCGGCCATATTGGAATCTATTTAGATTGTTTACGAAGATTACGCGGATTTTGCTGTCTTTGTTACTCATATTGTTTTAAATGGCAACTGATAGGGTGGTTACTATTGGATTGGTAATGTCATTTCTTTTGTTAGTGTATTTGCCATATGGCAACATACACTATTGGCGTCGGTCGGATGGCGGGACCTAGGGGTCGGACCAAAATTTCTCGACGTTTCATAACCTCCTAAACACTTTGACACCATTTTTAAAAATGTTTATATATATATATATATATATATATATATATATATATATATATATATATATGTATATATATATTTATATATATATATATATATACGTATATATATACGTATATATATATACGTATATATATATGTGCGCGGGCAATAACTTTCGAAAGAGTTAATTGATTTTAACGAAATTTGGACCACGTGTTGAAATCCATCACCGCAAGAAGACTATTTAAAATGGACGTAATCGGGTCATTTTAAGGGTAGTTTTTAGGGGTTGAAAAATGTTTTTGGACCCCAAAATATCGAAATAATTCTCAGAATCGTTTCAAAATTGCCATTTGATCCTTTAGTAGTAATTAAAAAGTGTTCCTAAAATTTTAATAAAATCGATCCGACAGGACCGGACTTACAAATTTTATGAAAACACTAGTTTGCAGATAGTGAATTATTTATTGAAAGTTGTATATAATTTGGTATAGAGGTTCGATTGATAATAATATTGCAATTAAGAAAAAAAATGTTATTTTAAGGGGTGTATTAAGGAGTCAAATTTTTTATTTTGCCCAAAAACCAACTTAAGTTCGCATAATAAAGCCACACTACCTGTATAAGCAAATACACTATATTGTCGGCAGGGTTTTGGCACTGCGACCCGGGTTTTTTTACTTTACGCACTAATGGAAAATGGGTTATTTTACTACCACTACACAGACATGAAAAGTAACTATTTTATAGGGAGTCAAGCAAAAAATATTTTTGTATTCCTCATAACAAATTCTTTTAATTGATATCCTATATGATTTATAAATTTAAAAAAAACGCGTTACTTAATTTCCCTGTTCTTAAATATTTATATTGATATTTTAAAGTGCATCTAGTGCAAAATATGTGGGTTAATAAGACCTAATACTAAACCTGATCTCAAGGTTCTGCATCGCATGTTTTCTGAGAGAATACAAGTCGAAACCAACGAGATTTTTCTTTTGTAATTTCTCCGAATGATTCGTGCGTTTGGCCCGGCCCTGAATCAACAAGCAGATCCTCTAAAATAAACAAATCGCGCACGCGCAGCTCTCTTTAATTTTGTTTTCGACAATTCTCTATAAAAACATATTCGTGTCGATATATGCCTGTAAATAATTCTGTGTAATGCTAGTTATTTCTAATGTAACCAATGACAGACTTCGATTTTTATAATAGGTAGCCAAAATGCAGTGATTAACGTGAAAGTTTCGTAAAGTTTTTGGTTAGTTTTCTTTTATATAAGCTATTTTTTCGATAACATTGAAATATTGTATTTTCGAATGGCGAAAGAAACATCATTTATAGTGGAAATGAGGGGATAGTTACTTAAATTTCGACGACCAAGGGACTAGATCCTTAGGCTGCACTTACCTTGAATCCCTATATTTCTCCCAATCCGATGTCGGTCAACGTGGACCGACATCGGAAGAGAAGCAAATACCAAGATTATAATGTAGGTGCCTACTTTGGAATGGGAAGCCCGATTTCTTTTTCAATTTAGTCATCTACTTTAAAATCTTGGTGGTTACTTTTCTTCCGAAGTCGGCTGACATCGGATTGGGAGAAATACGGATCGAATGTAGATGCATCCTATTGTATCGCCACCGAAACTACGTAAGTGTACGAAGTTTCTAGTCGAGGAAACAAATCGAGAGACAACGAGATGTTTGAACAAGCGTGTCAATCGACTAAGAAATATTCCTAAATTTATTTGGTCTATTGCCCTTATTTTCAGGAATAAATACCAACGTCCGCTAAATAATAAAAAATTCATGGCAAAGTTAAAATGACAAATGGATATTAGTTGTCACTTAAATTCACGTCTGTACAAAAGGGAAACTGGCGACGCTGGTGGTGAAAAAAGAAAACGTAATATTATGTACAACTAAGTGGGCAGGTGCTTTTTTTCATTTGAGTTTGTGTTCCTCGTCCAAACGATCGGATAAATATTTTTGAAAACTAACTGTATCATCTGTATTTGAGGCAGTACAACCCAATCCCGCGTGTCCTATACTTGCTCTAGCTCTGTTACACAAAACATCGGTCGTGAACTTGGTCAAGGTCTCCACGTGTAGACCGCGGAGCGACCTCGTACACACATACACAAAACACACGAACAGAAACGCTAATTCGGTAGCGTCGTTGGCCGTAAATTGACGTTGTTTGTACTTTATGTACCCAACGTTACACGCAAATACCATTTACAATAGAATAATATGTACATAATAATATGATCATAATTTACCTATTTTTAGAATTTCTTTCAGCAGGATGTATTGAAAAAAAAATGTTCTATTCGCGTCTCATTTGTTTGATTTTATAAGATTAAATAATAACTGATGAATGAAACTTAGATCCATACAAGGACTACGAACTCTATGTATATAAAAAGCTTCCTAAAAAAAGGTCACTCGAACACTAGTGACCTCTTACCATGAATGTCTATGATCGAAACGGTGGAGGCGTTTATGCGCTTGACATGAGTCAAATGAAACACCAATTAATAGAACAATGTAATTTTGACACGAAATTATTTTTTATGTATATTGATTTACTGAGTCAAAGTTCAATTAAAATATGAAAAGTAATTGTTAAATTGCAATAGATTACTTACTAATATAATTTTTTTATAATGCAGTAAATATTAGGACAGCTAATACTTATCTAATACTTGCTCGCTTACGTCACATGTATTTATGATACCAAAATGCACGCCAATATAATAAATCTACCAGTTTCTCTTATATAAAGTGATCTTTGTGTAGAATCCGTTTGCAGAGGAAGAGAATTTTACGACTTTTTGTTTTGCTAATTAATTCAACATAGAAATATGTCGCAAAAATTGAAGCAATTTCGATAAAAACTTAAAACTGTGCGCGTTGTGAAAAAAATCTCAGCCTTAAACAAAATTCCCATGAGGCTCATTGTACTCAATTGTTTGCGTAAAAAACGCAAATATTCTAGAAAAATGCATTATTGATATGTATTGTTGAAATGTTTTATTAAAGTTTTTGAATTTTCTGAAAAATAAAATGTTTATTTTCGTTGAACGATTATTATAGAAGTTAAATACATAAAAAAATTGAACTGCCTTCAAAAAAGTTCACTAAATATTAAATTGGCGTTAACAGATCCAAAATTTAATTATTTTTCTCTTTTCAGTGCTTTATTTTGAAGGTGGGTCAATTTTTTTCTTAAAAGTTTTATTTTTCACCTTTTTGTGATTTTGAAATACATAGTTCGAACCGACTTCTTTCTTGATATTTGATTAGTAAACTACAAAAAGAAACTACTGAACCGATTTAAAAAAAAGTGTATAATTGTATAATTCAAATTGGTTAACCTCCCATGTTAACGCTGATCACACTTTTTAAGAGTCGTATATGTACGAGTCTAATTTATATCCTTCTTTATTTGAAGAAGGTTAAAAATAATATTTAATTGCAACTTTTATAAAAGCAACTGAGTTTCATAAAAAATCACAGACAATGTGAGGGAGCATAGTCGCTTCAGCTCCCCAGCTAAAAATTCATTTTAATATACACTGTTCAAAATTATGAAATATCGACATGTAGGACGACCCCATATATCGAAAAATGTTTAATTGATTTCCTAACATCTTGTATATACGAGATATTATGTACGTATTGTCAATAAGTGATTTAATTTGGTTAAAAATACCAATGGTTAAGGGTATATAATTTCGCCTACACATTGTCAGCAAACAATAATTTAGTTTACCAAATACCTACCATTTTGTGCCCAAGGTTAAACTAATTTTGTTATTTATTGTTGAGTCACTTATCTAAAACAATTTTTTTGTTGTACAGAGGTAAAGACTTCAAGCTGCATTATTATAAATAATAATAAACAAAGTTGGAATTTACACACTAGCCACTGTAAAGCTTGTTACACACTTCACCAAAATTATCCATAAAGCGTTTATTTAGCGATTTAAGCACTTTATTATTTTCCCTTAAGTTCTCAATTATTAGACACCCTGATTTATTACCATTTTTAATCTACGTTACAGATAGATAATAAACAAATTGTTTTGTTAATTGTCGGAAGCTTTTCTACAAGGAAAAAAATCTCAAAAATATGTATTTTTCAATGTAATTTTAAAAATAAAATTATCCCGCTACTTTACACTTGAATCATGCGACAGTGGCATAGATAACTGATATACGAGTATACATCCCTTTCCATACATTTGCCTCTTTTTATCTATGCACGAAAGTAATGTTCTGGCTAGATCTAGCTTTGACGTCATCGTATAGCGCCTAAACTCACCGTCTGAAATGAACACATTATTTTTAAATCTTGTTTGCAATTAAGAATAGATAAGAACGAATTATTTGATTTACTTACATTATGTGTGTGTGTCTAAGGAATAATGTGCATTATTTAAAATAATCAAATTTTGATACGCGGGACGACCCTTTTGCTTATATGACGTCAGTAAACCCAAGTTCGCAGGTTCCATTCTGAAAATTAAGCAGAATATGATTATTAATAGAACTTTTTTAAATATGATTCGATCCTTAAGTAGCTGATAGGGATATCTTCTGGCCATAATTTCCGGGAAAGACTCGAAATGCATCGGTTTGTCCCGTATGCAGGAATTTAAATCTTCCGTTCCAGAAATGCACGATTTTAATGATTCGCGATTGTAAGCGTCAACATGCACATAGACTACGAAGAGTCTTTTTCGAACATTTTATCCCTTATGAAGAACCCCGATATTTTAATGATAAATACCAAAAATGTTTTAAAAACCATGAACTATTATGAGACTTGATGAAACAATAAAAGAATGGCATACTGTAGGCACTGTTTCCGCTCGAAGAAATATTCGCCGCAGTGAGTAGTTGGCTTAATAATATAATTGTCCTGGCAATGTTTTTAAACTGGTTTTCAATTGACGTCAGTTGCTTGTAATACTTTTATTGGATTATTCTTCGTACTGTTTCTAGAAGGATTTTAATACATTAAAATATAATGATACGAAATTATTTTGAATGCAACCAAACAAAACATTGCCAATAATAATAGCGGTTATGATACGTGAACCACATGGTATAACATTTTCATTTGTTTTAGAATTAAGCGCAGTTAGCGGTAATAAGAGTAACTACTTGCTGACGCATTGGATATGGAAACAAAATCGTCAGGTTGAGTTTTATATTTAATTTAAGCCACCTCCAAACATAAACTTATCTTTTAGAATTTTTTCTATATACAGTGGTACCTCGACATACGAGTTTAATTCGTTCCGCAACCTTGCTCGTATCTTGATTTACTCGTATCTCGAAGCAAATTTCCCCATACAAAACAATTGAACTACCATTAATCCGTTCCAACCCCCAAAATGTCACCCCAGTTATTTTTGTTACGTGGTTTTGAATAATAAAAACGTATTTATAAATGACAAATATTTATTGTACAAAAACAAAAAAGAGAATGTAGGCCGTTTAGAAAAAAACATGTCCAAGGAGGTTTGTTTCTTCCTCCTTCTCAGAATGTTCCGGAAATGAGTTAGGCAAGTGTCATTAAAAAGATCAGATGCACGACCTGTTGCAACTTTTTCCTGCTAAACCGAACTCGTATCTCGAATTTCGCTCGTAACTCAAAGCAAAAAATCACTCGCTCGCCGGCTCGTATCTCGAAAAACTCGTATGTTGGGGCACTCGTATGTCGAGGTACCACTGTACTATATAGTCTATGGCATAGAGTATATACAGAAACAAGTTTCGAAATCTATGCCATAAATTCCGAAACTTGTTTTCCCCACGACCCTCTTTTCAGAAATAAAATACTCAACGTCTCTATAGAAATCGCCTCCTTTGAGTGAACTAACACAGTAAAGATGTATTTTAACTATCCCCTTTAAAATAACTGCTTTACATGCATATATACAGGCATGGAAACTGACCCATTACGCACTAGTGTAGTAAAATAAAACAAAACTGTTCGTGTTCTGCCAGTGCCATCGCGAATCAGTGTCTGTCAGTTTTTTTTTATAACTTACTATTAGAAATTACGTTTCTCTAAAACTGGACTGTCAAAA
This sequence comes from Venustoraphidia nigricollis, assembly GCA_034508555.1. NCBI lineage: Eukaryota > Metazoa > Arthropoda > Insecta > Raphidioptera > Raphidiidae > Venustoraphidia > Venustoraphidia nigricollis. The sequence goes on along the minus strand of JAVRKA010000004.1, from coordinate 4,823,298 downwards.
ATTTAGCAAATTAAGTGAATAACAGCAATTTTATAGAAGGTACGTACAAAAAAAATACCACACATACTTCTTGCATAACGGTATTATGGCTTATGTGATTATTAAAACTCGCTAGCGCTCATTTTAGACATATGTCATATCTTACCGTACTATAACCCATTACCACACCCATTATACAATCTACTTTTACACATCAATAAACTAATTTTCCATGAAAAACATTGTTTATTGACACTAATATATTTCTAAAAATAAAATATTTATTTACATTTTACTTTCCATGGATTTTTTTATACCTAAATTTAAAATGTATTGAGATATTTAGAAAACATTCCGTTTATTACAAAAAGGCACGCCCATGCAGATAAACATAGTTAATAAAAACTTGCTCTGATCAGAATAAAATTGTAATGGCACAATAATATTTAGAAACTGCAAGGCAAGCAATTTTGTCACTCAAGCAATTTTTTTTGGTCTTAATAAATGCAGAGTGTCTGGTTGGAATTCCATTTAGCCACTTTTACATGGTTGGTTGATTGAACTCGAGGGACAGTGCGTCTGGTCAATTTTGATAAAAATAAGTTTTTAGTTCGAAATCTCAATATTTGTAAATCAAGTCGGGAAAAGCACTCCTTGACTTTTTCACCGGCGTGCGCTAACCAAATGATTAGAACGAATAGTTTAACAGGGAAGATACCAGACATGTAATACGGTGGAGGAGAAGGCTCCACTACAGTTGTCGCTGCCGTGTTTCATTTCAATCACGTGCGGAGCCGCGAATAGCGGCTAATTATTAATAAACATACATAGTTGAAAGGTTATATTAGAAAAATGTATTTTCAAACAATGTCACCGCCGGAAATTAAACTCCGATTTATGTCTTAAGTGCCACAATGCATGTATTAGTAAATACTCTATTTTGCCTACAAGGTTTGGTGCTGCGATATATTTTTATTTTCCATACAACTGTTTCGGTATATCTGTAACTCAATATTTAAGAAACGTACAACTCATAATCAGAAAAAAACAGAACTAGTAAACAACAAATTTATATATATTATTATAATCCGCCTTGCAAATAAACCTATTAAAATTTTAATCATATTTAACTCGGTAATCCCTTTCCGCGCTTTTTAGTGTATTTGCCATATGGCAACATACACTATTGGCATCGGTCGGATGGCGGGCCCTAGGGGTCGGACCAAAATTTCTCGACGTTTCATAACCTCCTAAACACTTTGGCACCATTTTTAAATGTCTTGTTGTTTTATTTTAGATCACCTGATGAAGTATTAATTTAATACGAAACGTTGTGAAATAATAATTTGTCTTTTATTTCTTTGATCCTAATTTCTCTAAAATATTTATAATTTATTAACATCAAAAGGATCTGATTATACATTTTTCAAAAAATATATATATATATATATATATATATATATATATATATATATATATATATGTGTGTGTGTGTGTACGGGCAATAACTTTCGAAAGAGTTAATTGATTTTAACGAAATTTGGCCCACGTATTGAAATCCATCCCTGCCAGAAGCCTGTTTAAAATGGGCGTAATCGGGCCATTTTAAGGGTAGTTTTTAGGGGTTGAAAAATGTTTTTGGGCCTCAAAATACCGAAAAAATTCTCAGAATCGTTTCAAAATTGACATTTAACCCGTTAGTGGCAATTAAAAAGTGTCCCTAAAATTTTAATAAAATCGGCCCAACAGGACCGGACTTACACATTTTTTGAAAACACTAATTTGTAGATAGTGACTTATTTATTGAAGGGTGTATTTAATTCGGTGTAGACGTTAGATTGATAATAATATTGCAATTAAGAAAAAAAATGTTATTTTAAGGGGTGTATTAAGGAGTCAAATTTTTAATTTTGCCCAAAAACCAACTTAAGTTTGCGTAATAAAGCCACACTGCCTGTATAAGCAAATACACTATATTGTCGGCAGGGTTTTGGCACTGCGCCCCGGGTTTTTTTATGTTTGTGATGCGTTTGCGAAGAGCATTTCAAATGATCATTCATACAATTTAGGGATGAGCTTATTGGTTAGTTTCAGGTAACTGGTACTAGTGGCAGCGATTTCTAAGTACCGGTGATTTTTAACAGCGACCAGTGATCACTGGTAAGACTATGTGCACGTGCAGTACAGATAGGTTATTGAAAGTCACTGGTTAGTCTGACTAGTCTGAACTGAACTCACTGGCCTCTGCAGTGATCAGTGAAATCCACATATTACAATATAATGAATTACTACATTTTGTATTTCATAAATTTTGTCATAAATAATTATAATTACTTTGTTATCGTTTATTTTATTATTTTTTTCTATACATAATATTTATTATGTGACGACTATTTTTTCCGCTATAGTCGCTGGTTAGTCACCGCCTGAAGTCACTGCAGTAAACAGTGAAATCCCAATATCATTACAGACTAAGTCACCGGTAGTGAAATATGCATCTCTATAATACAGCTATATCATATAAGTATACTCGTAGTGTTTGCCAAGCAAGGCTGGTGGACGAAATATTTTTAAAATTTGAAACAAAAGGGATATGTTTCCAGTACACAAAACAAAACCATCAAAATCGATTTTTGCAAGTCGGTTAACCCCTTGAGAACATATGGCTGAACAAATATAAAAAATAAATATATATATATATATATACATGTCGAATTGATAACCTCTTTTTTTTAGTTGGTTAAAAATAAGATTAGGTATAAAGTATTTGTATCTTTTGTCTCATAACAGACTAGTAGTTAAAAAGATCAAAATAGCAGGTAGGTGTGTTTTAACTTTTATGTAGGTCTTCTCTAATAAGTTTTCCAATACCTACAAAAATTTGAATGTGTGCAAAAAAAGAAAGAAAACTGTCCACTAGAAATGGAACATAACAGAAACGGCAGAGTATTTTTCCTCTAGTTACCAGTTTTTGTAAACTGAACAGAAAGTTTTGACCTCCGTCACAACAAGTTCCAGCTTTTAAAAAGCTACCTATATATAAAAACTTTTCCAATGGTCTAATTTTAATTTTGAATGATCCATATACATATGTTAATGTTAAAACCAGATATCAGTAAATTAGTCAAGAGACGAAATTAATAAGCACGTTTGTGTATGATATAAAATAACTTTTTTTGATTTTTGCTGGGGGCTTGGAAAATAGCGGAGCTCAGAACGATGTCGTTATGTATATGACACTTTCATATACTGCTACAAACCGTCAGCTCCTAGAATCTAATTGAATTTTCAGTTTATTTTTAAAAATAATAACAGATAGAAAATATGCAGTGAGACTAAACCTAAAGAACCTGGGTTATTTGGGCCTATTATTTGCCTTAAAAAAAGATTTCGGGTTTTAACAGTAACAAATATATCATATTGACAAATGACAACACAGAGGTATAACATTAAACAAAACAAATCGTAAATAGTTCAAAAAAGAAAGAAAAAAGTAAGTTCCACCAGCAATAATTTTTAATGTTGTATATTAATATTTCGTCTGTATTATTTTAACTAAGTAGAAATTAACGACCTTTATTGCAAACTTTTATAGATATATACCTGCAATCTAGTATCCTCTGTAATATTTGACTGAAACCTATTAAATCAGGAAATATTTGTCTTAAGTCAATTATCAGTATTGTTTATAGAAATAAATAATAATTAATTAAAATAATCAAATGTTAAGAAATTAACCTCTAATTTATAATCGCGTCTCGACAACAGAACCTCATTTGTTTCAAATGTAATTTATTGATCTTTGACCGATGTTATCCAGACATTTGCTAGACGGGATTTGAACTTGTGCGAATTTTTTTCAACACATCAAAATTTATGTCTATATTACTAAATTTAGCAGAAACAAAATATAATTGTTCACGCAATCCTGGAACTTTCGGATTTCAAAAAGTAAAGAAAAAAGAAACGAAAAAAATGAACCTTCTTGAAAGAAGTCACTGAAAAGCGTAAAGTAATAAAAGTTTGGGGTCGGCGCCAATTTAGCGAGTGTACATAGGTCATAGGTACATAAAAAAATGAGTAATTAATTTTTTATTTTACGATATTAAGTGTCTTTTTTGAAGGAGAAACTATTTTTTTCCTCTGTATAATATTAGTATGAATTTAATTTTTGGGAATATGTCAATATTTGTGGAAAGAGAACATTAATGAAATATCGTGTAAAATGAACGTCTCGTCAAAAAAGCATTTAAAAGTATATATTTTATCGTATTAATTGAGGGTTAGGTGTACAGTAAATTAGAAGCCATTAATATTTTTGCATTTTCCAGATTTTTCCTTATAAAACCATGAACGCTTTTCTATATTGTTAATTGGCTATTTATATTTTTTTTAATTATGCTGTCGTCTTTTGTTACAAATTCTGTTTTTTAACAAGGTGAGTAAACAAAATGAAAATAAAAATGGGAATTTTTAAATTGGAAACCTAATAAACTTTTTAATTAGTTGAGTTTATTAATTAACCATACATATTATAATATAATGTCACGTGTATTTTAAGCATTCGTTGTTCTAAGGCACAACTCAAGGATTATAAAGGTGAACCACGCGAACACCCCTTAAATTAAACATTTTTGTACTTTCTCAGATACGAAGCATATTAGATTTTGAGTTTTTGATGACATGACACGTTTTCAAGTTCCTAGCCCCAAAAAAGTTGTTTTAAAAAAAATATCTGTCAATCGTCTGTATCTCTGTGGTTGCGCCTAAAATCCAAACCGTCGAAATATGGAAGAGGTGACCTCCTAAAAACTTATTAAAAATTTGTTGTTGCTCAGAAATAACAATAACAATTTTCGTTAAATTTTATACATGAAGATAGATCATAGTACAAGGTCCTCCTAGAAAATCCAAGAAGGAACTGTGGGGCTGACGATATATACTGTATATTAAAGATTATGTCAAAACATCCTGTAAGAAATGTTTGAAGAATAGTGGAAATTAACTTAAAATCAAACATTTATAAATTTTTTAATAAAAAAATCTTATCAGCTATATTAAATTCATAATTTTTAAATAGCTTTGTTTTTGGAATCGTACTTGTAATTATATTTTTCATTAGTGAGAAATTATTTGTTAGCGTCTTTTGCTTAAATGTAAATTATGATTTGTTTATTTATTTAATTAATGAACGATCTAAATAACTTAAGAGCTTGTATTTCAGAATTATATTATCGTAAAGCGTTTTTAATTTTAATAGTAAAAATGTATTATCAGAACTGAAGATAAAGTAATGCAAATATTTTGTAGCATAGACCTATTTTTTGCCGCGCTTGTTTTACAAATAATTTGTTAACGCAAATATTAATTACAAAGATTTTAATTAATGATATACAGGGCTAGACTAAATAGTAAAAACTTACTATATTTTATTCAAGTAATTATATTATACAATATGTCTTTATTATGTTCTAAGTTTTAGAAATAATAAGACTGGGCAATTATATATATTATTTATCATATATATATATCTATATATTTATTTATATTCCAAAAGTCTATTAGATTCAGTTTTAGACCGAAACAAATGTTCAATAACCTCACACTTAACTCAGTATGTCATTGAGTTTAGAAATGAGAAAAAAAGAAATATTTCTCTCAAGAAATAAGTAAACATTCAGATTCGAATACGATGAATGGCATGCTACATCTACTACATACTCGTGTACCTCAAAACTAAAGTGACTAAAGTGGAATGTAGCATGCGCTCCAGAGTCGATAGAACCTAGGTAGATACTATAGAACCTGTAGAGTTGTTCGAACTGCCCGTCACAAGCGTCACTTTCACGATTTATTTTCGAGACATATCATCTAAAAGTTTAGAAAGAAGGGAGGGAGGGTCAGGGAAAATGTTCACACACAAAAATGTGATGTATCTAATTTTAGCACAAAATGTTTTTATTATTCATCTTAAAAATCTAGATATTTTAGATCTTGTTCAAATAAACCAAGCTCACAGAAAGATAACATGTTTATTCCAATGAATATATTATTTTCTTCTGTTTCAATTTTATAACTGCAAAGATTAAATGTGCTTTATATTTTTGACAATTTCTAAATTGGAAGGAATGCCAGGCTGATATGTCCCGCCGACTACTGTGTGACCAGCAAAATTACGTTTGTAATAGCTAAATTTATTTGAAATCATAGACGGAGAAGGTCTTCTGGTATAATAAGTGTTTTGGTGTTTCGTGGTTACTTTTTACATTTTGGACAAATCTCTACAACAAATCTCATCATCTACAAGTTCGGTCAATTACTCATACGCCACTAACACGTGTACTTCAGCTACAGCAATGAATCAACAGCTAACACTGACACAGCTGGATATTGCATAAGAAGCGCTTCAGGTTACCATTCAAATACGTCTGATAATAAAGCGTTTTGTGTTACAAATTGTTTATTTATTTTCATGCCGCTTTCCCTAAATAAGGAACCCTATGTACATTCTTTTGGTAGACATACTTTGTTAAGTCAAACAATAATTTGACGCCGCGTCGTGTTCACTCTTGCTCTCACTGAAAAATTCAAAATATTAAGGGTTTTATTGCTAAAATCACTTTCAATTAATTTTCGACACTAAAATCATCGTTTCCTAATTAAAAAATCATTATAAATAATTACCGTCTACGAAATTATTTTTTTTTACCCCCACTTTTCGATTGCCACAATTGTTATAAATATCTGTATTATTTCGCATCATTTTTTTTTATGAGCAACTATGTTAATGAACTATTAACAAAGTTAATGATCCGTCCAATTGAAATTTATTAATAAATATAGCAAGTTGACGAGCGACTGAAACAGGGATCATTGAGCCAGTGGTTTTGTAACTCGTGGGGAGTGAAGAAACCAAATATGAAGATCGAAATATTTATAAGCGTGTTAACGCGCTGGAAATCCCAGAGATTAAAACATCAGAAAATGAAACAAACAAGTCATACATGTTTCGCTATTTGATACGTGTATTGATCTTATTTGTTGATACGAAAGAAACAACATCAATAAATTGTGATACTGGTTTTCAATTAAGTTTTCAGAGTTGCCCACAGTATTCTGCCTGTATGTCTGTCTGTCGCAGCTTTAAGCTCCTAAAATCTATATGCTATAATAATGAAATTAACATTTGTGTTATCTGAGTTGATAGTCCAAACCAAATAAGTTCAGCGGTTGCTTGAGAAATAATAGCTGCAAGGCGAAACCCCCGTGTTGTAGAACTAAAAATACATTTCCTTAACATGTTTGAAAATGACATTAGATTGTGATCATATCTATAATTTACAGTTCTTATGTACAGGAATAATCTACTGTCATTGTCAAACTTTTAATTAAGAGGACCATCAGACTGTACTCATAGAAAAACTAATAACTGATCTACGTGGAAAAAGGTCGTTTTTCAGTTTTTTGGTAAAAATGCCTAGAAAAATATTGTTCCGGAAGAAGAATTGTACAAAAAAAGTATTTCTAATCTGAAATTTCGAAAAGTCTTTTGTGTTTTGACGCAAGAATAAAAAACAAAAACATTGATATTTACTGCTAATGTTTCGAGAGATTTACTCTCACCTTTAGAGCTCAAGTACATTGTAGCAATTCATTATACAAAAATGTATGTTAAATATACGTATCTAAGTGCATCAGTTTATGAAAATATAAGGTTTTGTTGTTATCGTGCTTCGGTGTAAAAAGTAATACTTTTTACACTATTGCGCTTGTTATACAAACATATAAGATACACTGACCTGTTTGGTATTTCATTGTCAGACTAAAAGTGTAATCATCAGTAATCCCAGCTCTTAAACAAAGAATTGTAGTTATACTTTAGATTAAGTGATGTCTGACTTTGACAATTGTTCGAACAAATTGATAAATAAACCTAATGTACACTTTTCTGAAAAAAATTTCATTGAGTTACCTACACTACACTAATATGTGCCAAGTTCACATATTCTTTCATTTGATCAGTTATTTTTTAGGCTGGATCGATTTAAAACCTTTTCTTATGATGAAATATGTGTGGTGATTGTTTAACCAGATTTGCTGGCAATGCATTAACCCAGAATGTTGAATCAAACGAAATTAGTACTTGATTCATTTTTTCTTGTGCATTAAGGATGTTTTTGACACAGAGTTTTAATAGCCTCTTTTCATAAAAAAGAATTACTCAACTTGAAAACCCTATATTTAAATTGAATTTGCTTATGTTTTAATATGAACAATATTGTGAAATCAAACGATAGATTTGTATGATGAAAACAAGATCCTTGTACTGTTTCTAGTTATTACGAGAATCATTTATCAGTAAATATTTGTTGTCGTGTTGTTGGATTGATAACTACTGCGACCTCTACGGGTCAATAAGTCGACATGCGCAAGTATCTTGACCCGAACCAGAGTCTATTTAATCAATGGATGGGTTTTTAAAAACCCAAACAGTCTAAATAATCCAGTTTCTTGAATTGGAAGAAAAAAATTGTTTCGTAATAATTTCGAGAATTTAACTTTCGTCAGCAACAGTATTACAGGGAAAGAATATAAAATTCAAAATCAAACATCCTCAGAGGAAAGTATTTTATATTAAAGTCTCCGGCACCCTGAAGAGAGTTATGTAAGCATTCAGATTAATACCTCAAAAATTGTTGACAGCTGACCAATGAGGGAGAATATAGATGACTTCCGTAACACACAACTTCCGTGACATTTCACGGAGCCATTCTAGCATAAAAGGAGAATTTATGCATCTCAACATGTTTCGACATTTTCATCATAACATTTTTACTGTTTCATAGTATAAGCATAGAATCTGCAAACACGCCATTTTAATAACTGACTGATCTTAGACTCTAAATAAGGAATGATAATATTTTATTTGGCATTATCGTTAATCGAGTAAATGTAAAATGACAGATCATAATCGATATTCTGTTTCTAAAGTTTAGGAATCGTCTAAGAAGATACACTATTCTATTCGAGGACCCGTCTTAAAAATTTAACACATCCTTATTACGCGACTCAATAATACATATTTTGATCCCTGTACTGTCACGATCCAATGCTGTTGCAAACATAATTGCGATCAGACTTTTTTTTTGTCCAAAAACATTATATTATGTAGATACATAAATTATTGTTGTACATATCTAACTCTTGATACAAATACTGAAACAAACTATGTATCTTGTATTAAGTCCTTGAAATTTTAATAGTTTTTGTACCTTTTTATTAATAATCACATTACAGAAATATTCGTTAGTAACCCATTCAACCGATAAGCTACTGTTGAGTTAAAAAATACGCTAAAAATTGTATGTCGAAACATATTTTTGGATATCACCTTTGTCTTTAAAATTTTCAATTTCAATTTCGGTTTTTTTAAGCTGCCATTAAATTTGTACAATGTTTGTTTAGGTTTTCTGAGTCTAGCGATTGATATTCCCGGTTGGTTATTATTATTTTTTATAATAAATCGAAAATCCAATTTATTTCAGATGCGGACCTAAGAACGATGGCTTTATGATTAACGATTCTTAAAAAGTTAGTAATGTAAAACTTTGATAAACATTATACCATAACTTTTTATTTTATTTTTTCGCTTTTTAGGGGGTCGCTATACTAAAATGCTCAAGAAACGATGACATATGTATATATGAGCATACTCAAACCAACCTCGGATAAATGTTAAATATTTAACCACACTTTTAAAATATTTTATTATATTGTTCAGATTTCATTTCACTCAACTATTAATTATTGATATCTTATTAATATAAATTAATAACGTGGTTGAAATTTAAATAGCTCTGTTTTGTGCAGATAAAAATAGACTCAATATTTTGTACTTAAAACTAGGTTCAAATAAATAAATTTCAATCGTTGCCTCCAAGTCATTTTCTTAGGGTCACAGTACTGTAATCTCTAATTCTAATGTGTAAAATGCCATTAAACAAAATTTGTACTAATTTAGTTAGACATCAGATATGTATGACGTTTAAGTATTTAGATAAATAAATACTTTATTTTTATCATTACAAAACGTGGACTTATTGATTTCTTATCAGTATAAATATTCAAATACAAACAAAATAATAAAAACCCGGCTCGCAGTGCCAAAACCCTGCCGACAATATAGTGTATTTGCTGATACAGGCAGTGTGGCTTTATTATGCGAACTTAAGTTGGTTTTTGGGTAAAAAAAAATTTTACTCCTTAATACAGCCCTTAAAATAACATTTTTTTTCTTAATTGCAATATTATTATCAATCGAACCTCTGTACCAAATTATATGCAACTTTCAGTAAATAATTCACTATCTGCAAACTAGTGTTTTCATAAAATTTGTAAGTCCGGTCCTGTCGGGCCGATTTTATTAAAATTTTAAGAACACTTTTTAATTACTACCGGAGGGTTAAATTTTAATTTTGAAACGATTCGGAGAATTTTTTCGGTATTTTGGGCCCCAAAAACATTTTTACACCCCTAAAAACTACCCTTAAAATGACCCGATTGGGCCCATTTTAAATAGGCTTCGTGCGGTGATGGATTCCAACATGTGTGCCAAATTTCGTTAAAATAAATTAACTTCTTCGAAAGTTATAGCCCGCACACATATATACCTATATATATAAATATATATATATATATATATATATATATATATATACATATATATATAAACATTTTTAAAAATGGTGGCAAAGTGTTTAGGAGGTTATGAAACGTCGAGAAACTTTGGTCCGACCCCTAGGTCCCGCCATCCGACCGATGCCAATAGTGTATGTTGCCATATGGCAAATACACTAATAACATTCAGAATTACAATATATTAGGTGTGTTTGGTATATTAGAGTAGAGTAGATAACTTAGTGAAATTTACTCTGAAAAGTGTATGTTAGGCTTACAACAAGGTTTAGATTTAGGTTAGAGCTAGAACAGAAAGACAAGTTGTTTTTATATTGAAACTGATTCATTTTAAGACACAAAAAATGTAAAAAACTGATAATAAAAAATGTACTTCGTTCAACAATTGTCAAATTCAGACATATGTCACGTGATTTACTCTACTCAAGAGTCGGGACTGCAATAGTGTTTACGCTTTTAGTCTGACATTGAGATACTAAACAGATCACTTCATCTTATTCCTTTGTATAGCAAACGCAAAGTGTCAAAAGTGTTTACACTTTTTATACTGGAGTACGATACCAAATATACCTTATATGCACAACTCACGGGTACTGCTCATCTCTTTTAGACGCTCGATTATATGATTGGCTTAACATGTTCTATTCTCTAAACATCATAACAAAAGTTCTATCGAAATCGGTTTAATATTTTTAAGTTTTTCTCCTCAAAACATCGAACCAATAGACTGATGCGTTGCATCTTGGATCAAATCGGTAATTATTATGTTAAAAATTAACAAAATTATTAAAATTAAATGTGCCACTCGATAAATCAACGACCTGATATTTCAAGTGTGGGTACAAATAATTATGTGAACCAGACAGGTGTTAGAGTAAAGAATTAAATAGAAGATAGTAATCCCATCACAAAATAAAAAACTAATGACAACTTGATTGTCTAGAAACTGACTGATTTGTCATTTCAGTTTTCAGAAGCTGACCCATATTTAGACTGACTTCTCGTTTTCAACAAGGTAGTGAAGTTTTTTCGCAATGTTTTAGACCTCGCGTTAGTTTAATTAAAAGTATCGACGTTCTCTCGTTTTAAACAATACTTTAATTAAAATACGCTTAAGAGAGGATTTATAGCCCCTCCCTCTTACCTAAAACTTTAATTACACGCCCCTGATCGTATTTTTTATCCGATAATAGATTTTTTTGCGTCAAATTAAAGTTTGTAATGTCCTATATTAGATAGTTTTACGTCAGCACTACTTAAAAACCTTATCAATATTTTCAAAAACTGCCCTGTAGCGCCTAGATAGATACAACATTAATCTTTAATTTAAAATCAAAAATGAAGTCGGATGAATAATGAACTTATGTTTTTCACAATTTTTTCGTATAGTAGAATAGTTTGTCCTTAAGATCGCTGAACAGGACGCTGGTTTTGCTGCTGGGACTTGCGTCTGGTAGCTGCGCTGTCTGAAAGGATGGAAATAACGTCCGAACTTTTTTTCACTGTCCTGGCCATATATACGTTTGAAACAATCTCTTCTTATAAATTTCTTTATTCTAAGAAACAGGTAGATGTTATACCCTCCTGCTAGCTCGAGTACAACATGAACTTGAAAGTCCGAGGAATGTGTGTAAACAATTTTTTGTTAAGCCGCGGCATCGAATCCTATTTTACCATTTTCAGAGTATCAAAGTACATATTTTTTCTGACTTTACTAACCCACCTTTTTTAAGAAAAGGATAGAAGATTTTATTTACGAACAATTCATGGAAGAAAACTTCTTTTTAAAAAATCAACATGAAAAAGTTATTATTCGAAAATGCTTCATTTTCACTGATTGTCCGCGCTCCTTTTTGGTTGTGTAAAATGAAAAAAAAATGATTTAAAAAAAATTGAAAATTCTGAAACACTTCTATTCGTTGGTGTCAAAAAGTACCAAGCTGGTCTGAAAACAGATTTTTTTTTCGAAATTGTATGAATAAGAATTTTTGTATTTAAACTTAATTTTATGGGTTAAAGAACGAATATTTAAATAAAAGTAAACCTTTGATATTTGTTATGAAATTTTCCCTCTTCCCTTTCGGATTGCATTTTATAGTCAATAGGGTTCCCATTTTATTGAACAGTCCTGTCTCTTTCTGGTACGACACAGCCGGAGATATAATAATATAAAGCAATACATAAATATCTCTGACTCTCAGGCAAGATGGCTTATGTCGAATTTTCTTAGAAGGAAAAATCCCTGATCCATCGTCGAGTAAGCCTTATTGGCCTGCCGATGGACCAGCAGCAAAGCCGAACACTGCAACTAGACTCGTGTCTCGTCAAGTTTGTTTGAAATTTTGGCGCGAGTAGATCGCAAGACCACCAATGATCGCGTCAACGCGTGTTGAGGCTACAAGTTTCGCCCTAATACTATGCTAAGTAGCAGAGAAGCTGTTTATACGGATTTCTCGACCGCATAGAATATTACAATAACGTAATAAAAAAAGATACGTTATTATTTTAATGTCTAGTGTCGTATTTTATTGATAATATATTTTGCCGCGTTAATGCGAATAGAAATCAGAAAAACCGTACGAATGAGTTACAGTTATGTTGATCGATGAGTAACTGAGATGAATATTAATGTTTTATATTTTTCTGTTATTATCTAAGTCTCTAAAATTAAGTCTATAATTAATCTACAATCATTCAATATATATTGTCATTTCTCATTATTCTCATGCTATCTGACATGAGTCATTTTACTTTGTGGTCGCATCTGTAAAATCAGTTTCTGTTGCATTACGTAATATAATTCAAACATATCTATTCAAATAACGGAATATATTATTCAAAACATTGTATACATGTACATATACCTAGTTACTTTGTTCATGTTCCTTACACTAAACCTTACCTCCTTACTTACTCGACATAACCTTGAAAAAGCTCGTCGTCAAAATCGTCCGGAAATTTCAGAACAGTAAAACCCATGTATTTTCAACCTGTCGAGACTAATCGACTTATGTATTTTCAACTTCTCTTTATCCTCACTTTGTGGTTGTCATAGACCAATCCGAAATGCCTCCATTAATTTGAGGCTAAATGTTGTCAAACTTATTTTTCCATTGATTAAGCAGCATAGGAGACACTTTGCGTGGACAATAGAAACTAAAAACTTGAAAATACGTGCGTAAAATCAGTTGAAAATACATGAGAATGGCTGTATATGCAAATCCGCTTTTCTATTTATTTATGCTCAAATATAAAATCAATAGTAGGTACTGATTTAAGCTAGCCGCTACCACGGCTTCGCACGTGATTTGAAACAATGTTGTATAACAAAGGGGGAGCCTTTGGCTTCACCGTATTTTTAAGCACGGGTGGTATATACCCGTACTTCCGCCATGAACTCAAATTTAACCAGTTTATTTGGGTTTTTTTTATCGAAATAAAACATAGCCTCAGGGATAGTGTAGTTTTTTATTAGTGAAAGAAATTTTAGAATCGGTTCAATAGTATCAGAGATTACTCCCTATAATTAAACGTACATACAAACAAACAAATTTGACCTCTTTATATATTATTATAAATTATAAATCACGAACTGATTTCTATAATTTCGTTTTCATGTGAATTTTTTTTTGTATTTCGCATGATCCATATTATTCTTACGGTGACTATTATATATAAAATTTTAAATGTTTTATGTGACATTAATTAAATTATACGAAAACTTTTTATTTGAGTGATTTTAAATTTTTCTAAAGCTAATTTATAAAGGCTAATTCATCACTGTCTCCACACAATTACGTTATTATCAGAATGTAATTCACACGTCTCTAAGCACAGTGACGGATTAAGCATTTGAAGCGCAATTAAAATTTGATTCCCCCTTAAAGTTTTGTAATTTTTATTAATTAAAACGAACGACAGCACGGAAATACAATACATATACAACTGTTAAAGCTCGCTGGTTCTCGTTTTAAACATATGTCACAGCTAGTTGAAATATAACCTGCATTAGGACACTAGGTAAACAATCTACTATTTCCTGAAACTCAATCAATAAAGCTGTTTTTCAGCCGTTGAAATACTGAATGTAAGTATATTTATAATTTTATACCACGACCTACTCGTTTATATAGGAAGCCATTAGTAATTTCATTAGAAATCAATATGACATTTTATAAGCTTGGTTATTTACGCTCATACCAATTATTTTCTATACCGGTACTACATGTATATCATTGGAATGGCGATTATTAGTGTGTTTTCCATATGACATACACTATTGAAGCGGGACCTAGGGATTGGATCAAAATTTCTCGACGTTTCACATCATTCTAAGCAACGTGGCACCATTTTGGAAATGTTTATGTTTATAGATGGGTTGAGCGAGGGGGGAGGGGTATGTATACGGACAATAACTTCCTAAAGATTTAATTGATCTTGACGAAATTTGGTACAAGTATTATGGCACTGAGACCCGAGTGGAAACTATACGCAGAGTAAGGCAAGTTCGGTTCATGCGATTGAAAACGTAATAAAACTCTGCAGCGATCGTAACAGTTTTTGCGAACGAATAAGCAGATGTGTGTATGGGTGTGTGTCTCTAAATGACTCGACTGGAAGTTTCACTTCTGCACTGTGTAGTGTAAAATACACCGTCTGGTGTTTTTTTTACAAAACCATTAAGCTTGAAATATGCACAAGGGATGTAATCTAAAACCGCGTACAATTTATTCAAATGTGATCACAGAGCATTTATACATTTCTGATAGAAGCCTAAACAATATGCTAAAAGAAGTTGCTCCATAGTTGTTCCTGAGATAATGTCGACGATACATACAGGCATAAACTCCCGATTTGCTTTATATTTTCGCTAACTGCTCATCTCCTTTTTGTCTCTGTATAGCCTATGCTATGTAGAATGGATAAGGCTTTAAAACAGTGAATTTTTTTTCAAATTGGTTCGGTAATTCTAGAAATATCGATATGCATCGAATTGAAAACGTCATTTTTTTGTCGTTTGATTAATATTAATGAGGCACTGCCAAAGCTTCTGACATGGCTAAAAGTATTGCCGAAAGCTGATTACCTATTGTTGTTAGTAATATTTAGCCAATATCAAATGGTTAATTTATATACTTGATAATCGATTTATGATTTTATAATATAATAACTAAATAACGTACTACCTACTACGCTATTAATTAATTATAATCCAATAAAATTTACGACTTTTACATGGTTATTATAAATTATAATTTGAATTTAATGGTGTTGTTTTAATTGTTATCGCAATTTGTTAACTAATTTGTTTACATGCTAGTTAGTTTTTTCAATAGAAAAAACTTAAATCATAAAATTTTTTGGTAGTTTATTTTAAAACTAGTATAATATTATTGTAGATAAGTAAAAAATTCACTTCGAAAAAGTACCTCCTTTTAAGACCAAATAATAAATTATATTAGGTATTAATTATACTGGCCGCTACGGTAGACATTTTTCAGTTTTCAAGTAGTTTTATCAATGCAAATTAATTAAAGAAAATGATACATTACTAGCAATCTAGATCGGTCCAGCACGGCTAGACAGAAATTGCAAGCGACACTCTGACAGTCATTGCTGGCGGCAGGTACTGGCTTAACTCAGTTAAATAACCGGAGTACCTTCACATACCATGCTGCAGGCCATTTTTTAAAGATTTTCCACTAGGTGGCCAAACGAAAGATACCCCCCCCCCCCCTTCCGTACATAATTGAGTTGAAAAACATAGGAAACAAGTTATTTTTACAACAATATATACGCGATTTAACATACATTTTTGAAGAACTTTTGTGGCCAGATCGTGATTATTACGTGGCCACGGCAGATCACTACGTTGCCATGCTGTGCTGGTCGTGCTTGATAGATGTGTGCGGTCTTTAATGGATATACTTTAAGAATACATAAATAACGAAGATGAACTTAATAATAATGAAAATATTAACATTCCGAGACAACAAAAGACGTTTAAAATCTCATTTTTTATCGATACGTTTTAAATAGATAATTAATCAGTGGTTACGCATTTCAGAATGTTCTCAGTACGTTTAAAAACTTGCTTATGTTTTTGTTGATACCAATACTTGTAGGGAAAAAACCATCCTTCAGGGTTTCTTTTGACGTCAAAGAGCTGGTTTTAGCAAAAAATGTGTTAGTACATTAACCTGTCTACAATCTAAATGCTCTCATTTTGGAATGAAGGTTATACTTGTTATACTTTGTAACATAATCGGTGAATAAAGTGAATATACTAAATATTTAATGAGAGCGATATTTTAACTATCTGTGTCTTTATCTTACATTAAATAAATCTGTAGACCTTGGTACACGGTCAATGACTAGTACATTGGCCTGACGTCCTCGCAACAAAACTAAAAAATTTTGAATTTTTTAAGTAAATCTTCTTTAGCGAGGGTATCTGTTTGAAATTTCTTGTGACGCGTTACAGCTACGAACAAGAACGGTTACGAAATAGAAGGGGAAGAAAGAGTACCTTGTTTTATATTACGTAGACGAGGGTGGGGAACTTCCGAACAGTTCTGTCCAAAAATAGGTGGGCGTACTCCCGAACCATTCTGCCCAAAAATTAGAGGGGGTAAAATTCAACATAAAAAATTAAAAATATAAATAACCTCTCCGAATAAAGAAGTTTCACTTCCCCCGCGAGGTTATGTGGATGAGCCTCACACATTTTTTTAATTCTAAAAATAAAAACTTACAAAGCTGGAGATTTCAAAATCGATTGTATACATAGAGGATTACGTACTTAGTAACAATTATATCTCAGAAACCACTTGACCTAAAAAAAACAAGCCATTAAAAAGAAAAAAATAATTAATTAATTATTTCAACTAAGTATATCTGATTTATCGCACTGGCCACTTCTTCGTTTGGATGAAATATATATTCGTAAATGACAAAAAAAAAACAATCTTTCAGCAGTCCCTGAGCCCAACGCATTTATGAATTAAATATAGCATCCAAAGTATAAATTAATTATTTTATACTTTTTTAACTTTAAATTTATTTTTTTTCTTACTTTTAAATTATTCATTTTAAGTTAATAGTGCCCGGAACTAGAAATTTTTTCATACCTGTATTCCTAGTATCTTGAGAGTATTCATTTAAAAAGATAATCCAGTACTATTAATATAGTTGATAGTTGTTAAAACACTCGTTATACTATTAATATAGTGTGTGTTTGTGTTTTATTAGTTGCAAATGTAACATGTTATACACAAGTGTCCTTGAACTCGCGCAATGTAATATTTGCAGCAATAAACTTGACGTATTTATTTCGAATCTTATCAATTACTGTATACCCCTGTGTACAATGTTCTAATAGACATCGGATAGACATCAATTAATAGTTTTAGGCCTGTGAATACATATTGTTATCTCCCTTTCTGCATTTTGTGAGAGAAACTAGTCATGCCATCTTATATTGGTAACATAAAAGTCTCCATGTTCCTATAGTATCGTAGTAGTCAAGGATGCATTCTCAATATCCGTATTATTATTTTATTGATAGCAAATTTGATCAGCAAATGACGTCAGATGTTTAAATAATTAGGTTACAAAATAGAAACATCCGATTTATAATTCTGGTTATGCGTCCGAGAGTGTCAGTCTTTTCATAACCCGCTCCTGAACGAAATCTGCCGAACGTTGATACGAACATCGTTCCATAAAAAATAAAAATTAGAAATTCCAGTTTAAAAACTAGTTCTATATAGAACTGCAGTCATCCCTCGAATACTGCGCTAGAAATGAAAAAAAAGGGATGATGTTGAGATAACCGGTTCAAACCAATTGCAATCAATAGTAGATGCAAAAATGTTTCTACAGTTGATTTTGGCCGAAGCTGGAACAAAGCCAACACGTATAAAAATCATAAAAATGCATTTTTTATTAGGTGCGGTGTTAAAGCGGAATTTATACTTTACATCAGCATATCTTAGCTAATTTTGTAGATACCGTATTCGCTGGATAAGAGCTCGGATAAAGCTTAATATTCCGAAACTTACTTAAACTTAACTGTGTTAAAATTTCAAATTGATATCTATGATATTGACTAAGATATGGCGAGGTAAAGTGTAAATATGATAAATTAATCGTATCACATTTCTCAGTCACCATATTATGAAGCAAAAAATTCCAATTGTTGGGATATGCTAATGACTGGTATAAATATATGTGGGATTTCCATGTTAGCAAGTGATTTGCATTTACATCTTTACTCCCCGTAATAATCACAAAGCCACTATTTCAGTGGTTTCAATTTTTGTTAAATTTCAGCTGTATTATATTTACTGTGATTAAATGAAGCATTAACTTATTAAGTACGTAGTCCATCAACTCGGTTGTTATTGTGGCCGAAAGGTGATGACAAAAAAAGGTAGGTACCGTATTAATATTGTTGTTGAAATGCATCGGTAGCTGATTTTCGTTTATCAATAAATGAATGACGACGTATTAATGAAAGGGGCTCGACCAGGTTGTCATTTTCGAAAAAATCGCAATATTCAATTTTTGTTATAAGCTGCCCTTCTTAAGAGGTCTAATAGGAAATACGAAAAATTCCTTTGAAGAAACATTGGTTAAACGGCGTGTCAACTAGGATATTATACAAACGGTATGTAGCGGGATGACCATGAAACGTCTAAATCCATCGAAATCTCGAAATAGATTTTTTCATTACAATGTTATATTTTTGTAAAACGCTTTGGTAAAACTATTGCAGTATAATATATCTGAGCTATATCCTGCAACTGGACTCAGGGGCGTAGCTAAACGGGGGGGGGATTGTGGGGCAATGGCCTACCTTAAAAAATACTATAGTTATAAGTCAGTTGATTTGAATGAAGTCCTTCGTATTTTTAATATGACGCATCGAAGAATTCAGTTGTTTTAAGGAGGGACTTTTTATTATTATATTGAAGATAATATAATTGGAGAAATACTATAAACCTGAATAAATAAACCCTCCCGACAATTAAGTACCACCTCACTTACTCCATTCATAAGTCAAGTACGACGAAAATCGATTGACCAGATCAGATCAAGTAAAATTTTTACTCCGGCCTTACTGTAACCACCGCTGCGCTACCTTAAATTCAACTATAGGTCTCTAGCTAAGGCCCCTTACTAGACTTTTCATGAAATGACATCTTATGTAATAGGTTGCTGCGATATATAGACTTATATTTAGATGTGATCGTTAGAAAATACAAACGTTGTTTGGAAATAATGGTTGACATAAAATTATTTTAAGAAGTTTTTAACACCGATTTTATAATTATAGCAATTCTGACTAATTTGAACTTGTCAGAACAGATATTTTTTTAGATAGATAGATTATAGACGCTCAACAACTGAGGTCATCGGCGTAAATAGTTATTTAAGGACCTAGCATTCGTTAGTTTATTTTTTTTGTAGACTTGACCAATTAGATATTGAAAAAGATCTGAATCAATATTCACTATTTTTAATTGAATAAAAAAAATCGGTGTTTCTATGAACAATGAATAATAAATTTGATTTGTTGACTCACCCCGTTAATTTATTACTATAGTTAAACTAATCAGGCACGGGCTCAAAAGGGGCTTTTTCTTCTCTATGAACAACAGAAATGTCACAAATTTTCAATTCGTAGAACCAAAACGATTGTTGCACAAAATGGAACTGTAGTCGCACAGAATACAGTAATTATGTTTTTGCACGACCCCTATAAAGTAACGACTTTTCATGCATGTATACCGGTCGTAAAATGACCAATTTCAGGCCAGGCGTTGAAGTAAAATTCATTAATAATTTAATTTTTTGAATACATTACTTTTAATATTAAATAAAGAAAAATCTAATAATTTTAATATTTCATATTGCCTACTCTTACTGGAGGCGAATCTGCGATTTTGTGAATAGTACACAAGCTACACACAGGACCACGACACTGCATGCGTTTCACAGTTTAGAGACCCTACTTATGTACTGTTCGTAATTGATTACACAAATGATATGTCAAAAATGTTGAAAAAAAATTATAGGATGTAGGACAAAATACAGTATGTATCTAGGGCGGAATGCTATTTTAACTAATAATAAAATTAATAACGAGTTGAATTCAAAACATCTGCATTATTTTTTTTTCTAAATACGCACCTGTATCCAATTGCATGGTCAGTTTTAATAGATACTTTATTGCCCGTTCCCGATTGGTGGATTGTCACTTTTGATCATCAACAGTACACCAAACTGTGTTCTCTATGCATACAGTGTAATATATTTTGTAGGTACCTATTTATTTTAATTTTATAGGCAGATTTTATTACTTTTGATCAAACACAAGTACTTGTTCTAATATTTGCTTGCGTCTCCATATTGGGAATGTCTTTAAATACCGCAACCTTTATTGTTTCCCGAATATCGTCACCTTGAAATCAAAGAGAATAAATACCCTCCATTGTTTCAAATTTTTACGACTCAAAAGACATTTTATTATCCCTCGACTATTTAATATTTCAGTCCATAACTCTTGAAAAAATAAAAATCGATTTCAACGTTCTTAGGAAATCACTGGATCCTTGGATAATATAAATATAATGTTAGCATGGATTATTAATTATTTACGAATGTAAACTGTCTCCCTGACCTTGCTATTTGGATATAGAGATGTTTATTTTTATTTTGAACATTTATGGCTGGTGTTGGTTGTTTTAACCTTCGAACAACACTATACAATGGGATTCAATGGACCTCACAACTTCGATCTCATGTTGTTTTACCCATTTTTTAGTGTATTTGCCATATGGCAACATACACTATTGGCGTCGGTCGGATGGCGGGACCTAGGGGTCGGACCAAAATTTCTCGACGTTTCATAACCTCCTAAACACTTTGGCACCATTTTTAAAAATGTTTATATATATATGTTTATATATATATATATATATATATATATATATATGTATATATATATATATATATATATATATATATATATATATATATATATATATATATATGTGTGTGCGGGCAATAACTTTCGAAAGACTTAATTGATTTTAACGAAATTTGGCCCACGTGTTGAAATCCATCACCGCAAGAAGCCTATTTAAAATGGGCGTAATCGGGTCATTTTAAGGGTAGTTTTTAGGGGTTGAAAAATGTTTTTGGGCCCCAAAATATCGAAAAAATTCTCAGAATCGTTTCAAAATTGACATTTAACCCTTTAGTAGTAATTAAAAAGTGTTCCTAAAATTTTAATAAAATCGGCCCGACAGGACCGGACTTACAAATTTTATGAAAACACTAGTTTGCAGATAGTGAATTATTTACTGAAAGTTGCATATAATTTGGTATAGAGGTTCGATTGATAATAATATTGCAATTAAGAAAAAAAATATTATTTTAAGGGGTGTATTAAGGAGTCAAATTTTTTATTTTGCCCAAAAACCAACTTAAGTTCGCATAATAAAGCCACACGGCCTGTATGAGCAAATACACTATATTGTCGGCAGAGTTTTGGCACTGCGACCCGAGTTTTTTTATTTAGGGCTTATTTCTTAAAGGGTTGGAATGAAAAAATTTATTTTTAAAGGTAAAAAAATATCAATTATTTTTTGGACAGTGAATAAGACTACTAAAATTTTATTGTTGAATTAACAGATAATACGTTCATATTTTTTCATTATTTTTTGTTGTCGGAATCTCGAATACGGCTCAGGAATACTTGATTAAATGTGTGCAGATTATATTGAGAAAAAGCAATTATCATCTGCCAGACAATTTTTTTGCATACCTGGCAGACCTCAAATTGAAATCCATTTGGAGAAAGTTAAGTCAGGTATGCAAAAGAAATTTGTAAAACAGTCAATGATGATTATAATAATTGATTCTCCTCGATAATTTATGAAAATTTTATCAAGAACCGTATTTGAGATATTGACAACAAAGAATGATAAAAAAATTGGAACAGTCTGCCACCGATATAATGTTTTTCATCATATTATCGGTTAAATGCAATAATAAAATTTTAATAGTGTCGTTCAGTAAATTTTTGTACGGTCATAGCTTTGACTATTATAGCGCATGGTGTCAAATTGCCTGATTTACCAATTTTAGGGTTTGTAAGTCGTGTATTTCGTATCTTATTCTTAATTATTCTTTGTTCTAAAACATGCCTTGCGTAATTAAATACTCATTACAATGATTAAATAAACTATCTAAATATCCTACAAAAAAAAATGCGACAAAAACATACCAATGGCAATTTTGCCTCTTTTGAACTATTTAATAATATTCTAACGGATTGCTTTAGTGTTTAACTATATAAATGCAGGAAATAAGTTGTTTGCGATTTTAGATAAATAAAATATATATTGAAAAGTATTTTTGTGAAAACTTAGATGATATCTTTGAGAAAATAATGTAAACAATTTAGTTTTTTTTCCTCTGATCTTGAAATATCGTCGACACATTCCAAATTTTTATTAGCAATAAAATGTTTATTTATAATTTGGATATTTCAAGATTTTATGAATCTAAATAATGAAGTCATTTCAAAAATTAGATATCAATGAATAGGTC